>OX451738.1:178648498-179965165 GCA_948472305.1 Vicia faba | reverse complement strand
TACTATATATATATATATATATATATATATATATATATATATATATATATATATATATATATATATATATATATATATATATATATATATATTATATATAAATATATATATATATATATATATATATATATATATATATATATATATATATATATATATATATATATATATATATATATATATATATATATATATATATATATATATATATATATATATATATATATATATATATATAATATATATATATATATATATATATATATATTATATATATATATATATATATATATATATATATATATATATATATATATATATATATATAAATAATAATATTTAATATTTATAAAAAAAGTATATTTTGTATAAAATATTTTCAAAAGAAAATATGAAACAAAAATCAGAAATAAAGTATATTTGCATTATTTTACTAGTTTTTTCTAAATAATAGTGTATATATATATATATATATATATATATATATATATATATATATATATATATATATATATATATATATATATATATATATATTTATGCATAAATGACCATATAAACAAATAAATACCTAAAAATGCAAAAATGGTATAAAAATAATTTTTCAAGTTTTTAATATTATTAGCAAAAATAAATAAGTCAGAATAAAAAAGAAAAGTCAAAAAAATCAAGCAAATAAATAAAATGGGCTCAGGGGGTGCAAAACCAAAAATATGGTGTGAAGAGAAATAACACAAAAGCCCAGCCCATGAAGCTTCTTCTTCAACCTTCAGCCAAAAGCGTTCAAAAAACGCGCGCCTGAACCTCCATTCAAACACCTGGATTCTTTGATCTTTTGCACAAACTTACAACATAAGAAATGTTAAGCATTGAATCACGATTCTAAATATATAAAGAACTCATCCTAACTCTCAGAAATGAGAGAGAATTTTGACATTCCCAAATCCTAACCTAACTTTTCTTCCATATTCAAACCTTAAATTCTCACAGCTCGAGCAAAATAAATGAAAAGTAAAAGCATGTACAGATTCAGGGGCATGAGTAGAACACTTCTTATTCACAAACCTAGAGCTAATGATGCCTACACTAAGAGTTAGAAGTTCACAAAGATACCTGTTCAGTTGAAGTTCTATCTGGCAATGGGGGAGCTTTCAGAGCAAGATGATGATCTGTATAGCTTTCCTGAAGTGTGGTGATGCTTTTCCAATGCTTACTTTGCTTTGAAACACCTTGAATCGAGCTATGGACCTCCAACTGTAAAACAAGAAAGTGAAAATGGTGGAACTGGTTAGAGGAATTACAGGTCGTGTTTTGTGTTTTGGTTAGCTTCAAGTGATGCTAGGGAGTGTGTTTGATGAGCTTTGGGCAAGAAATCATGAAAGGAATGAGAGATGGGATCCAATCTGCAGACCCTGCCCTGTTTCTGCAGTTTGAGAGTGATTCTGGGAATGGGAGTGTTTGGGACCTTGTTTGCTCGTGTTCTAGCTTGGGTTGGATGATTAGAAGGTGTACAAAATAATTGCTTAAGTATTCTAATGCTGAGATGAAAGTTGTGTGATGTTATGATGTGTTTCTTAACACTTAAGCAAACAAAAGCCACTTGAGTTTCTAGGCAAGTAGAGGCCCCCTAAACATGTTGCTAACCTTGTCTTGATCAGTGTGTTTTGCTCATAATCTTGTGCCAATTAGATTTCATCTGTACTTGTGGATTTGCAACTTTGACATAAAGCTTGCTTTTGCAAAAATGGCTATTTCACTTTTTCCATTTATGGCCTAATCCAACATGTAATGCTAAAACTCATGAAACAAGACCTTAGCACAATGAACATGCATTAAATTATTGAGTGTTGGATGGTTTAAGGGCCTGTAATCAAGTGGCATGCTGGTTTGAGAAATTTGCACAAGTTATGAACATGTACATGGCCATGAATCAAAGTGACTTTTTGCCATATTGCAAAATTCGATTCTCTCAAGTTATGAGGTTGTTTGATGAGTTCTTTGACATTTTGGAAAGCTTGGAATGTGTACTACAATACATCTTTGAAATACAACTTTGAAATTCCAAGTGGAAGTGTATGGAAAATGGTCTTGAAGTTAGGTAGAAAACCTTGCCAAAATAGGTTAAAATTTCACTAAGTTAAGAATGGTTTAGTACCCTTATTCCAAAAATTGTAACTTGAGATACAAGTCTCATTTGGGAAAACTTTGTGAATCAAAGTTGTATATTATGCAACAAGCTACAACTTTCATGTTTTGACTTTTGTTTGAATCCAAATGAATCTTGGTGAGAAAGTGAGGCAAAGTTGGGAAAAAATTAGGGTTTTTCATAACTTAGAAAAATTCTAAGTTATGAAAAATTCTCATTTCTAACCCTAATTTGCATTTTTTGATTTCTTGATGAACAAGTTTCATTATTTGGCATGTTTTGATGAAAAATGAATCTTGACTCTTGATTTTGACCAAAAATTCAAAGTTTGACTTTTCAGTATACAGTCAAATTTGATCAATTGACTGGGAAATTCAACTGTCAATCTTGTGTACTTGGGATCTTTTGAACTTGTTGAGCATGTCAAGACAATTACATGGGGTCCTTGAATCCATATGTGAACTTGGTTTGCCATTGGTTAGGTCAAACAGTCAAAAATTGCCTTTGTGCAGTCAAAACCCTAAAAATGACCATTTTGCCCTTTTGGTGATCTGATCAAATTTCTTGTGGAATTGTGATCCAAACTTGATCAAATGGTCCATGTGAGTTCATGATGTTGATGTGGGTCAATTTCCATGAGATTTGACTGTCAATTGGCCACAATTGACTTTTTCCCCAATACAGCTGATTTCCAGGTCAACTGTCCAATTGACTGGGCAAAACTTGGAATCAAGACTTGAAACTTGATGTGGATAAACTTGGGAGTCCAATATGAAGCAAGAAAGTCATCTTAGGCAATTTAGGTCAAAACATCTTTGTGCAAACACAAACCCTAATTTGGGTCAACAGTGCAAGGAGAAGTCTTGAGCAGATGAAACCCTAACTGGATCTTGATCTCCAAGGGCTTGGTGATGAGAAATGTTGAGAAAATGGTAGGGAAAATTTTGGTGTACAACAGTCACCAACATGATGTTCTCATCCGGGAACTCGAAATTCATGGATTGGTAGTCATCCACTGCCTGATGCACCAAATGATCCGCCAACACACTCCCCTTGATTGATTTTTGGGTTGTGTATTGGATGTCATACTCAGTTAAGATCATCTGCCATCTTGCTATTCTTCCGGACAAGGCAGGCTTTTCGAAGATATACTTGATTGGGTCCATCTTTGATATCAATAGGGTAGTGTGAGTCAGCATATACTGTCTCAGCCGACGAGCAGCCCATGCCAAAGCGCATCAAGTTTTCTCGAGCAGTGAGTATCGGGTCTCACAGTCGGTAAACTTTTTTCTAAGGTAGTAAATAGCATGCTCTTTTCGGCCAGACTCGTCATGCTGCCCCAGCACGTACCCCATTGAATTATCCAGCACTGTCAAGTATAAGATCAAAGGTCTTCCTTCACCTGGAGGCATCAGAATAGGTGGCTCTTGGAGGTATTCCTTGATCCTTTCGAAAGCGGTCTGACATTCATCATTCCATTTTACCACTTGGTATTTCTTCAGCAGCTTGAAGATCGGCTCACAAGTAGCAGTCAAATGTGAAATGAATCGGGCAATGTAATTTAGACGTCCCAAAAAGCCTCTAACTTCCTTTTCCGTTCGGGGAGCTGGCATCTCCTGTATAGCCTTCACCTTTGCAGGATCCACTTGAATACCTTTATGACTAACAACGAAACCCAGCAGCTTACCAGACCTTACCCCGAAGGTGCACTTGTTCGGGTTCAGCCTCAGCTTGTACGTCTTCAACCTGTCAAAAAGTTTCTGGAGATGGTCAAGGTGTTCTTCCTCAGTCTGGGACCTTGCGATCATGTCATCAACGTAAACCTCAATCTCATGGTGAATCATGTCATGGAACAAAGCGACCATGGCGCACTGATAAGTTGCCCCAACATTCTTCAACCCGAAAGGCATTACCTTGTAATAGAAGGTGCCCTACTGTGTAATGAAGGTTGTCTTCTCCATGTCCTCGGGAGCCATCTTAATCTGATTGTAATCAGAAAAACCATCCATAAAGGAGAAGATCTTATGTTGTGCGGTGTTGTCAACCAGAACACCAATATGAGGAAGTGGGAAATCATCTTTGGGGCTCGCCCTATTCAGATCTCTATAGTCCACACACATTCGTACCTTACCATCTTTCTTAGGCACCGGAACAACGTTGGCAACCCACTGTGGGTAGGAAGTAACAGCTAGAAATCCGACGTCAAACTGTTTCATGACCTCAACTTTGATTTTCTCAGACATCTCGGGGCGCATACGGCGAACCTTCTGCTTTACCGGAGGACAACCTTCTTTAGTCGGCAGGAGGTGTACCACAATGTCAGTGTCCAAACCAGGCATATCTTCATAAGATCAAGCGAAGATCTCAACATAGTTGCGTAGCATCTGTATCAACCGCTGCTTGACACTAGGTTCCAGATTTGCACCTATCTTTACCTCTTTCTTGTCTTCCTCTGTACCCAAATTCACTGATTCCACTGGCTCTTCATGAGGCTGTATGGCCCTCTCCTCCTACAGTAGCAGTCTAGCAAGTTCTCCAGGTACCTCACAATCATCCTCACCTTTGTCCCCAGTTTGGTTGATCGGATTTTCGAAGTCATAACTGGCAATAGTAGAGTCGTTATTAATGGGATCCAGAGTGGATATGGATCTGCATTATGATACGTGAGTGTGTGTAAGCCAATAGATGTTTTGATAAAGTGCGATATAGAAAGGAAAAACAAGGAGCACAAAATTTGTAATGCAAGAAAATGTCCAATGTTTTATTGATGATATACGAAAATGACAAATAATAAGCCCTCCCAAACAAAGCCAAAGTTCCCCGGGCAAGGCACCGGGCCGTAAAGTTTCAAACTGTCTATTACAAATCTCAAAACAAAAGTCAATTACTGTGTAATAAAAGAAACGGGTATGAAGTCTTTCGTCGTCCAGTTGTTCAAGCCACCATTGGTAGTCGGGTAAATCCAACTGTTAACATCTGAGTCCTCATCATCAGCATCTTCCATGCAGAGAAAACCTCAATAGCATTGATTCCCGAGTCATTCTTGAGCATGGGAGCAGTTATGACGTTGGGCTTCTCCGGAGCGTCAAACTCAATTTCCTTGGCTTCGATCAAATCTTGCACCTTATTCTTCAAGGCCTCACAGTTGTTTGTATCATAACCTAGGCCATCGGAGTGATAGGCGCAGCGGGCATTCGGGTTATACAGCGGAGATGTGGTGTTGGGATTCTTCGGGGCTTCCCTCAGAGTTACCAGGTTGGTCTTTAATAATTATGGTAGAATTTGAGACAAGGTCGTATTGAGCCGAGTGAACTGTCTTTGTGGTCTCTCCACCCTTGGATGAAAAGGACAGATCAGCTTGTTGTTTCAACCTATCCCCAAACCTTCTGCCCATACTCAGAAGAACGACCTTATTCTTCTTCTTCTTCTTCTCTTTCTCTTTCATAATAAGAGCTTTCAAGTCCTCTTGCCCTTTAGCCAAGCTCAAGAACATCTCTTAGAATTGGGCATTTTGTGCCTGAAGATCTTTGATAGCTTGATCGGAAGACATTTCTGCTGAAATAAACAGCAAAGAAGATGAGAAACCTGTAATGGTACCTGTAATGGTGTTCATGATAATGGGATGCGTATGTAATGATTTCAAAGACTTTGGGAGATTTAAATTTGCAAACCAAAAAAATAAAACAAACTTTATTAGATTAAACTTGTAAAAAGGTTCAACAATGCCTTTAAGGCGTTTACAAAGAAGTAAATGAAAAACAAATCTAAACTAAAAAAAAGCAAAATCAAAAATCCCATGGACGCTTCCCCTTCGTGCTGACGTAGTCATTGATCGTTCTTTCATTCTTGAGCTGCCTGGTGAGCTTCAAGATCTTCCTCTCTTGCCCATGGTACTTCTCCCGGTAGGTATCCCTCTCCTCTTTCAACTGAATCTAGGATCTCTTCAATGCCCCAAGATGAGTGGGCATGTAGGGATAAAGGACAGTATAAGGAATGCCTTCTTCATTGGTGGGCTCCACAATCACTGGCAACACAGCTTCATAAGGCATCCCAAGCTTCTGAGCACGAGCTCGGACCCACTAGAGATAAGGGTGAATAGGGAGAGAAGTCCTTGGTCCTAGCTCTTGAGGGTCAGATCTGTTCACCATGCCCCAAGCTCGTATAAACCTTCGGCGATGCTCGTCAACGTCTTCCTTGTAGTCAAATGCAATATCTATAAGAAGTAGCTCATGAGGACCGTCTCTCCGAGCGTGACCGAATTATCGTAAAGCTAAATAAGGATTGTAGGTTATACCTCCTCTAATTCCAAGCAATGGGACATTAGGGTATCCCCCACAACGATCAATGACAGCAGTGCTTTCCATAACCCTGGAACTCCAAAGAATGTATGTATGGGCAAGTGACATTATCCTGTAAGACCATCCCAAACCTTCTTCATTCTTCAACACGGACTTAGGGAGGTACAAAATAAACCACCTCGCCAGCAAAGGCATGCAACACATGAGAGTCCCTCTTCTACGCACAGTACAAGTATAAAGGGCATGCAAGATATCACCTAGTAGAGTAGGCACAGGATTGCGAGACAAGAAGATCTTGATTGCGTTCACATCTACAAAGGAATCTGGATTTGGGAAGAGAACCAAATCGTGGATAAGGAGAGACAAGATATCTTCGAAAGCCTGAAAGTTCAAACTATCCCAGAACAGCTGAGCTTGATCCATCTGGAATTTGGCTAAGAAACCTTCAACCCCACTTCGTGTTTCCCAATTGGATACTACATCAGCCCGTTTCAGATGTAGAGCTGAAGCAATGTCTTCTGGTCTAGGAGTCTCTTCCAAACCTGTGAAGGGCACCTGCTCAAGGATGAATATGCCCAATAAGTTAGAAAACTCTTCCAAAGTGGGAACCAACTGATAATCTGGGAAGGTGAAGCAATGATGCACAGGATCGAAGAACTGGAAAAGCACACTCATCATCTGCTCATCAAACTTTTAGGTAACCAAGCTAAGAAGCTGAACATGTCTCTTAATGAATGAAGAAGTCTCAGAAACTTTTGAGGCTAGCTCTTTGAGTTGAGCAGGTATTTGCATGAAGTTAACTCGGATGGTGTTTCTGCGCACGGAAGCCATAATCTGCAAAACAGAACAAAGATAAATCCCCTGGGTCTTTGAAATGGTTAGTATAATGAAGCATGCATGCTATGTTATGATGCACGATGTCATGATAAAAACAACACAGGCATAGCAGATAACAGACATGGCAAAGGCAAACAAGTCACACAAAAGCCCTTAGATTTAAGGCTTGCATGGGGTCAAAGGTATTACCCTCTTGAAGTTCAGTTGGTTTCAACCTGTCCTAGCAAAAGTAACGGGTTCTAGAGGTTCTCAATATCACTGACCATCCTCCATCGGTCATGGTTTCATCTCACGCAATCTTTTCTTGCAGCCGGAACTATCTCGAGATTATGGTCTCAATGAGTGTAGTATCGAGTATCAACCAGTTCTCAGCTTTACACCGAGGTCGGCTATCTCACTACTTCCTACTGGACAAGTTGGTCTATTAAGGATTCTAAGGTCAGTTGATGCTTAACGACACACATAGCAGCCCCGTATTCTCCCCGTTTCTCCACAAGGGATACTGGTACCAACCAATGTGCCACATCAATGTAGCTACTACTTCAACCGTATCGGTCTACGTTGTACAGTTCCCTCACAGTTTATTGCTACTTACCTAAAAGGTGTCCCTAGATCCGGGTTAGGATCTATAGTAACTCCCAATACAAAACCCTTTAATAGTAAAGCAACCAAAACAAACAAGAGAAGCAATTTATGATGAACTAATCCTAAGATATACCCCACTTATTAATTCCCCAGCAGAGTCGCCAGTTCTGTGATACGGTGGCAGAACCGGACTGTTTTAGGAAAATGCCGTTTTGCGTTTGTGTTTGCAAAATGTCGCGGTAAGCAAGAGTCGCCACCGACTTTTATATTATCCAACTGGAAAGGAAAAAAGCACAGAAAAATTCCTTTTTCGAGATTTTGAGTACGGGGGGTAGATTATAGAAAGGGAAGGTATTAACACCCTTTCTATCCGTAGTTTTCCACAGGCTCTTAGGTACTTGCTCATCATTTAATAATTGCTTATGTGTGTTTGTTTTGAAAAGTTTTTGTTTTACTTTGTTTTAACCCTTGTATCAGTCCTCAAGAGTGTTACGAAGTGTTTTTGAAAACTTTGTTTGAAAAGTGTTTGGTGTGAAAAATTTGATTTTGAGCAAGTACCTACTAGCATTTACCTACTCGAAAAAGAATGTTTTTGTTCTTGTTTCCTTTAGACAGCGCTATCTCACTATTAAAGAGTAGGTAACACCATCGTTGGAGTTGTAAGGGTCAATTCGAAAGGGACGTACGATCACTAAAGCAATGTTAGGACGTCTTAGTAATAACCCTAATGTCTTAAGATCATATTCGAGGCAACATTTTCGAGGCAACCTTTCCAAGGCAACATTTCCGAACGGGACTTTTGATCTTTGTTTAGACAAGAGGGCGACCACTAAAACACCTTATACTTAATGACTGTTTACCGAAGGCAACCGAAGTAAGAGTATACCCTAGGAGTGCGCATGTGCGAGTGATTTGATTTCAGTTATTATCTTTGCACATTTAGGGTCTGCTAACCATTTTAAAATTAACATACAGTCTTGTCATGCAATCCCATTATCATACATCTAACAGTTAATGTTTGCGAGAATTAAAATGCGAGAAATAAAAACTACGCTATTACAAGGCTTCGGGGAGGGGGATTAATTACATAGCCAAAAACCCGTGAAACGATAAATAAAAGAAAATCCTAATTAAACTATTACATACCATAAGCAGTTACATTAATATCGTAAAAATAAATACTAAATGTGCACGATGAAACGAGAATAAGAAAATTAGGGTTTTGACCCCATCTAACCTAGTTGAAAGAAAAATCATATTTTTGTATTTTGATTATTTTGAGAAAATAACGTTTTAATTAAATAAATACAGACCTAATTACTAATTAATTTAAATTAAGAAAAATAATTAATTTGACCTATTTTTTTATTTTGTTTAATTTGAGAAAAGAAATAAAAATTAAATCAAGAACAAAACCTAATTTTCTAATTGATTTTAAATTATTTACAAAGGGTTAGAATTACCCTAAAATTAAATTTAACTAATTATTAAATTAAACTTGATAAAAATAAAACCTAAATCTAAATTTGTGAAATTGATTTTATGATTTTGTAAAAAAAGAATTTAATTTTGTGTTTAGAAAATAAATAAATAAAGAAATTAAATAGAATGAAAAAATATAAAAGAAAAAGAAATGGGCCTAGTTGTGCTAGCAAACAGGAGGTGCCCATAGCAGTTTCTGGGCCTAATGAACCTTGGTCTGTTTTGACTTTTCATGATCTCATGCGCTTGCTTATCTAGGGTGTACTGTGAACCTTCATTGGGAATCCTTGTATCTAGCACGTGGATGATCTGATTGGCTGGACATGGAGGACGCATGGTAGTCACATGAGAAGCCTGCACACTTGAATATACAAAGCAAAATAATATTGACAAATATGGGGACCTGGGGATCGAACCCAGGCCCTTTGGCAATTTCCATTGTACGCTGACCATCTGAGCTAGCTCGCTTTCTTGTATATGCAACAAAAAACAATTATTATATTGGGAAAACAAAATAATATATTTCAAAACACGTGAATTTTTGAATGGACCAGTCACCGCCTGCCACGCAACCCTTCTTCTTCCTCCCTCCGTTGCTAAAAGTTCAGCAACTTTTACCTACGGACAAAGGGTGTAGGTATAACCCTGGGCTTCTGCAAAATCCTGTACAAGCATGATAAATACACAACAATGGTACCAATCAACTCGTGACAACCTCACGAGCATCATGGTACCCTTATCCATGGCTAATTGCTCCTGCAAGCAAAACCTCTAAAAACGAATCTAAAACCCTAAACATGGCAACTTGTTGTATAGCCAATAAAAAGGCAATTAAGTATTACCATTAGCTTGCAAATGTTTCAAGGATTCAGAATATATAAACAAATCATGTTAAGAGTTCCAGGATTATGATATACGATTTCAAAAAGCATGGAGGTCGTGGGATACTTACAGCGCGTATCTGGGCACGAAAATCCTTGCTAATGATTGGAATGGGATCCTAGAACGTCCAGGAAGTGATTTATGTGGTTGGAAATGCTTGAGGAAGCCTGAAACTGAGAAAACAGTTTCCATTTTTTCTTGATTTTTTTGAAAGTTGTTTTCACCTTTGCACGCCTCCAATTCCTTTCTTTTGGTCTGCACTTGTTCTATATGTACCCTAGAATGAATTAGGGTTGCAATTTGGTTTCAAATCTTCTATAATAATGATCATTGATTCAAGATTTGATCCTTTGTGCAAATCTTTCCGAATTGAGAAAATCCAATCTTTTTGTGTCTATTTGAAGCTTGCATAATTTGATTCTCTTTCCAGATGTACAAGAGGCCTAAACATGCATAAAATCTTAAGCTTTGATTAGTTTTGATATTTTCATGATTTTATTTTGATTTAATTTGATTTAATTGAAATCAAAATCAAAATAAATGACAAAAAATAAAATAAAGACAAGTGGTAAGGATCATAGGTCGTGGGTCATGTTACAAACTCAATGCAAGCATAAAAAGTTGGGCCCATTTGACAAAAAAATGCAATTTTGGCCACTTTTGACTTTTGGCAATTTTACAAAAAATGTAAACTTTAACAATGCATAACTCCTTCAATTTTGACCCTAGAGATGTGTTCTTGGACTTTTTAGAACGCTTAAGATGTCCTCTGAGCAACCCTTTTGGTCTCATCTCAATTAAGTCTTCCATGTTCATGTATGAAGCTTTGAAAAAAAGGTGTTTTTGTTGACTTTTCAAAATGACATATAATGTCCAAATATATATCTTCTTGTGAGTGCACATTTTGAACTTGGGAGATGAATATGTATTGTAGGGAATTACATCCTCTTCAAAATGAGCTTTGGATGGGTCATTTTTGATAAAGTATGAGAAAGTTATGCTTGGTCAAAGTTGAGTTGACTTTTCCTACAAAACACTAATTTAGTAACTTTTGGGTTTTGATGAATTGTGAGCAATCCTTGAGGAATAATGATCAAACCTTGATCAAATGATGAATAATAATTCAAAATTAGGATGTTGACCAAAAATCTTGAAGTTTGACTGTATGTAGGACACAGTTGACTTTTGCCCTAACATAGTCGATTTTCAGGCCTTTGAGCAATTGACTGAGCAAACTTCCTCTGCAAGGCTTGAAACTTGACATGGATGATCTTGAGAGCATATTAGGACAATGGTGAGCATTTGGGATCCTTTGTACTCAAGTACCTTGATGCAAACTGAAACCGTAATTTGAGGTAACTGCCTTAGGAGAGAGTTTGTTTGGTCAACCCTTGGACTTCCTTGAGCAATTTGAGGACCTCACTTGAAATGTATTGAGAAATATGGGAGGGAAAATTTTGGGGTACAACAGCTGCCCCTGTTCAATCATCTTAAACTTGAGGATGTAGATAGGCTTGCTTGCATTTCGTGATTTAAAGGTGGAAGATGATTGAACACTAGTGTGCCCAGGAATTTGCACTCGCATGAAGTGGTATTGGCCTCGCGATTTCGGGAATGGGCTTATAGATGCCATTCTTTAGTCGGAAGGCAGTGTACCACAATGTCAGTGTCCAAACCCGGAATATCTTCATAAGACAAAGCGAAGATCTCAACATAGTCTCGTAGCATCTGTATCAACTGTTGCTTGACACTAGGTTCCAGATTTGCACCTATCTTGACGTCTTTCTTGTCTTTCTTTGTACCCAAATTCACTGATTCCACTGGCTCTTCATGAGGCTGTATGGCCCTCTCCTCCTGCAGTAGCAGTCTAGCAAGTTCTCCAGGTACCTCACAATTATCCTCACCTTCGTCCTCGGCTTGGTTGATCGAATTTTCGAAGTCATAACTGGCAATAGCAGAGTCGTTATCAATGGGATCTAAAGTGGATATGGATCTGCATTATGATACGTGAGTGTGTGTAAGACAATAGCTGTTTTGATAAAGTGCGATATAGAAAGGAAAAACAAGGAGCGCAAAATTTGTAATGTAAGAAAACGTCCAATGCTTTATTGATGATATATGAAAATGACAAATAATAAGCCCTCACAAACAAAGCCAAAGTTCCCCGGGAAAAGCACCGGGTCGTAAAGTTTCAAACTGTCTGTTACAAATCTCAAAACAAAAGTCAATTACTGTGTAATAAAAGAAACAGGTATAAAGTCTTTCGTCGTCCAGTTGTTCAAGCCACCATTGGTAGTCGGGTAAATCCAACTGTCAACATCCGAGTCCTCATCATCAACATCTTCCGTGCGGAGACAACCTCAATAGCATTGATTCCCGAGTCATGCTTGAGCGTGGGAGCAGTTATGACGCTGGGCTTCTCCGGAGCGTCAAACTCAATTTCCTTGGCTTCGATCAAATCTTGCACCTTATTCTTCAAGGCCCAACAGTTGTTTGTATCATGACCTAGGCCATCAGAGTGATAGGCGAAGCGGGCATTCGGGTTATACAGCGGAGATGTGGTGTTGGGATTCTTCGGGGCTTCCCTCAGAGTTACCAGGTTGGTCTTTAATAATTGTGGTAGAATTTGAGACAAGGTCATATTGAGCCGAGTGAACTGTCTTTGTGGTCTCTCCACCCTTGGATTAAAAGGACATATCAGCTTGCTGTTTCAACCTATCCCCAAACCTTCTGCCCATACTCAGAAGAACGACCTTCTTCTTCTTCTCTTTCTCTTTCAGAATGAGAGCTTTCAAGTCCTCTTGCCCTTTAGCCAAGCTCCCGAACATCTCTTGGAATTGGGCATTTTGTGCCTGAAGATCTTTGATAGCTTGATCGGAAGACATTTCTGTTGAAATAAACAGCAAAGAAGATGAGAAACCTGTAATGGTACCTGTAATGGTGTGCATGATAATGGGATGCGTATGTAATGATTTCAAAGACTTTGGGAGATTTAAATTTGAAAACCAAAAAAATAAAACAAACTTTATTAGATTAAACTTGTAAAAAGGTTCAACAATGCCTTTAAGGCGTTTACAAAGAAGTAAATGAAAAACAAATCTAAACTAAAAAAAAAAGCAAAATCAAAAATCCCATGGACGCTTCCCCTTCGTGTTGACGTAGTCATTGATCGTTATTTCATTCTCGAGCTGCCTGGTGAGCTTCAAGATCTTCCTCTCTTGCTCATGTTACTTCTCCCGGTAGGTATCCCTCTCCTCTTTCAGTTGTATCCAGGATCTCTTCAATGCCCCAAGATCAGTGGGCATGTAGGGATAAAGGATTGTATAAGGAATGCCTTCTTCATTGGTGGGCTCCACAATCACTGGCAACACAACTTCATAAGGCATCCCAAGCTTCTGAGCACGAGCTTGGACCCACTGGAGATAAGGCTGCATAGGGAGAGAAGTCCTTGGTCCTAGCTCTTGAGGGTCAGATCTATTCACCATGCCCCAAGCTCGTATAAACCTTCGGCGATGCTCGTCAACGTCTTCCTTATAGTCAAATGCAATATCTGTAAGAAGTAGCTCATGAGGACCGTCTCTCCGAGCGCGACCGAATTATCGTAAAGCTAAGCAAAGACTGTAGGTTATACCTCCTCTAATTCCAAGCAATGCGAAATTAGGGTATCCCCCACAACGATCAATGACAATAGTGCTTTCCATAACCCTGGAACTCCAAAGAATGTCTGTATGGGCAAGTGACATTATCCTGTAAGACCATCCCAAACCTTCTTCATTCTTCAACACGGACTTAGGGAGGTGCAAAATAAACCACCTCTCCAGCAAAGGCATGCAACACATTAGAGTCCCTCTTCTACGCACAGTACGAGTATAGAGGGCATGCAAGATATCACCCAGTAGAGTAGGCACAGGATTGCGAGACAAGAAGATCTTGATTGCATTCACATCTACAAAGGAATCTTGATTCGGGAAGAGAACCAAACCGTGGATAAGGAGAGCCAAGATATCTTCGAAAGCCTGAAAGTCCAAACTATCCCAGAATAGCTGAGATTGATCCATCCGGAATTTGGCTAAGAAACCTTCAACCCCGCTTCGTGTTTCCCAATTGGATACTACATCAGCCGGTTTCAGATGTAGAGCTGAAGCAATGTCTTCTGGTCTAGGAGTCTCTTCCAAACCTGTGAAGGGCACCTGCTCAAGGATGGATATGCCCAATAAGTGATAAAACTCTTCCAAAGTGGGAACCAGCTGATAATCTGGGAAGGTGAAGCAATGATGCACAGGATCGAAGAACTGGAAAACCACACTCATCATCTGCTCATCAAACTTTTAGGTAACCAAGCTAAGAAGCTGACCATGTCTCTTAATGAATGAAGAAGTCTCAGAAACTTTTGAGGCTAGCTCTTTGAGTTGAGCAGGTATTTGCACAAAGTTAACTCGGATGGTGTTTCTGTGCACGAAAGCCATAATCTGCAAAACAGAACAAAGATAAATCCCCTGGGTCTTTGAAATGGTTAGTATAATGAAGCATGCATGCTATGTTATGATGCATGATGTCATGATAAAAACAACACAGGCATAGCAGATAACAGACATGGAAAAGGCAAACAAGTCACACAAAAGCCCTTAAGTTTAAGGCTTGCATGGGGTCAAAGGTATTATCCTCTTGAAGTTCAGTTGGTTTCAACCTGTTTTAGAAAAAGTAACCGGGTTCTAGAGGTTCTCAATATCACTGACCATCATCCATCGGTCATGGTTTCAGCTCACGCAATTTTTCTTCCGGCCGAAACTATCTCGAGAGTATGGTCTCAATGAGTGCAGTATCGAGTATCAACCAGTTCTCAGCTTTACACCGAGGTCGGCTATCTCACTACTTCCTACTGGCAAAGTTGGTCTATTAAGGATTCTAAGTTCAGTTGATGCTTAACGACACACATAGCAGCCTCGTATTCTCCTCGTTTCTCCACAAGGGATACCAGTACCAACCAATGTGCCACATCAACATTGCTACTGCTTCAACCGTATCGGTCTACGCCGTATAGTTCCCTCACAGTTTATTTCTACTTACCTAAAAGGTGTCCCTAGATCCGGGTTAGGATTTATAGTAACTCCCAATACAAAACCCTTTAATAGTAAAGCAACCAAAACAAACAAGAGAAGCAATTTATGATGAATTAATCCTAAGATATACCCCACTTATTAATTCCCCAGCAGAGTCGCCAGTTCTGTGATATGGTGGCAGAACCGGACTGTTTTAAGAAAATGCTGGTTTGCGTTTTGCGTTTGTGTTCGCAAAATGTCGCGGTAAGCAAGAGTCGCCACCGACTTTTATTTTATCCAACTGGAAAGAAAAAAGCATAGAAAAATTCCTTTTTCGAGATTTTGAGTACGGGGGGGTAGATTATAGAAAGGGAAGGTATTAGCACCCTTTCTATCCGTAGTTTTCCACAGGCTCTTAGGTACTTGCTCATCATTTAATAATTGTTTGTGTGTGTTTGTTTTGAAAAGTTTTTGTTTTACTTCGTTTTAACCCTTGTATCAGTCCTCAAGAGTGTTACGAAGTATTTTTGAAAACTATGTTTGAAAAGTATTTGGTGTGAAAAATTTGATTTTGAGCAAGTACCTACTAGCATTTACCTACTCGAAAAAGAATGTTTTTGTTCTTGTTTCCTTTAGACAGCACTATCCCACTATTAAAGAGTAGGTAGTACCATCGTTGGAGTTGTAAGGGTCAATTCGAAAGGGACGTACGATCACTAAAGCAATGTTAGGACGTCTTAGTAATAACCCTAATGTCTTAAGATCATATTCGAGGCAACATTTCCGAGGCAACCTTTCCAAGGCAACATTTCTGAACGGGACTTTTGATCTTTGTTTAGGCAAGAGGGCGACCACTAAAACACCCTATACTTAATGACTGTTTACCGAAGGCAACCAAAGTGAGAGTATACCCTAGGAGTGCGCATGTGCGAGTGATTTGATTTCAGTTATTATCTTTGCACATTTAGGGTCTGCTAACTATTTTAAAATTAACATACAGTCTTGTCATGCAATCCTATTATCATACATCTAACAGTTAATGTTTGCGAGAATTAAAATACGAGAAATAAAAACTACGCTATTACAAGGCTTCGGGGAGGGGGATTAATTACATAGCCAAAAACCCGTAAAACGATAAATAAAAGAAAATCCTAATTAAACTATTACATACCATGAGCATTTACATTAATATCGTTAAAATAAATAATAAATGCGCACGATGAAACGAGAACAAGAAAATTAGGGTTTTGACCCCATCTAACCTAGTTGAAAGAAAAATCATATTTTTGTATTTTTGATTATTTTGAGAAAATAAGGTTTTAATTGAATAAATACAAACCTAATTACTAATTAATTTAAATTAAGAAAAATAATTAATTTGACCTATTTTTGTATTTTGTTTAATTTGAGAAAAGAAATAAAAATTAAATCAAGAACAAAACCTAATTTTCTAATTGATTTTAAATTATTTACAAAAGGTTAGAATTACCCTAAAATTAAATTTAACTAATTATTAAATTAAATTTGATAAAAATAAAACCTAAATCTAAATTTGTGAAATTGATTTTATGATTTTGTAAAAAAAGAATTTAATTTTGTGTTTAGAAAATAAATAAATAAAGAAATTAAATAGAATGAAAAAATATAAAAGAAAAAGAAATGGGCTTGGTTGTGCTAGCAAACAGGAGGTGCCCATAGCAGTTTCTGGGCCCAATGAACCTTGGTCTATTTTGACTTTTCATGATCTCATGCGCTTGCTTATCTAGGGTGTACTGTGAACCTTCATTGGGAATCCTTGGATCTAGCACGTGGATGATCTGATTGGCTGGACATGTAGGGCGCATGGTAGTCACATGAGAAGCCTGCACAGTTGAATATACAAAGCAAAATAATATTGACAAATATGGGGACCTGGGGATCGAACCCAGGCCCTTTGGAAATTTCCATTGTACGCTAACCACCGCCTGCCACGCAACCCTTCTTCTTCCTCCCTCCGTTGCTAAAAGTTCAGCAACTTTTACCTACGGACAAAGGGTGTAGGTATAACCCTGGGCTTCTGCAAAATCCAGTACAAGCATGATAAATACACAACAATGGTACCAATCAACTCGTGACAACCTCAGGAGCATCATGGTACCCTTATCCATGGCTAATTGTTCCTGCAAGCAAAACCCCTAAAAACGAATCTAAAACCCTAAACATGGCAACTTGCTGTATAGCCAATAAAAATGCAATTAAGTATTACCATTAGCTTGCAAATGTTTCAAGGATTCAGAATATATAAACAAATCATGTTAAGAGTGCCAGGATTATGATATACGATTTCAAAAAGCATGGAGGTCGTGGGATACTTACAGCGCGTATCTGGGCACGGAAATGCTTGCTAATGATTGGAATAGGATCCTAGAACGTCCAGGAAGTGATTTATGTGGCTGGAAAGGCTTGAGGAAGCCTGGAACTGAGAAAACTGTTTACAACTTTTCTTGATTTTTTTTGAAAGTTGTTTTCACCTTTGCACGCCTCCAATTCCTTTCTTTTGGTCTGCACTTGTTCTATATGTACCCTAGAATGAATTAGGGTTGCAATTTGGTTTCAAATCTTCTCTAATAATGATCATTGATTCAAGATTTGATCCTTTTTGCAAATCATTCCAAATTGAGAAAATCCAATCTTTTTGTGTATATTTGAAGCTTGCACGATTTGATTCTCTTTCCAGCTGTACAAGAGGCCTAAACATGCACAAAATCTCAAGCTTTGATTAGTTTTGATATTTTCATGATTTTATTTTGATTTAATTTGATTTAATTGAAATAAAAATGAAAATAAATGACAATAAATAAAATAAAGACAAGTTGGAAGGATCATGGATCGTGGGTCATGTTATAAACTCAATGCAAGCATAAAACGTTGGGCCCATTGGACAAAAAATGCAATTTTGGCCACTTTTGACTTTTGGCAATTTTGCAAAAAAGGTCAACTTTACCAATGCATAACTCCTTCAATTTTGACCCTAGAGATGTGTTCTTGGACTTTTTAGAAATCTTAAGATGTCCTATAAGCAACCCTTTTTGTCTCATCTCAATTGAGTCTTCCATGTTCATGTATGAAGCTTTGACAAAAAAGGTGTTTTTGTTGACTTTTCAAAATGACCTATAATGTCCAAATTTATATCTTCTTGTGAGTGCATATTTTGAACTTGGGAGTTGAAGATGGGTTGTATGGAATTACATCCTCTTAAAAATGAGCTTTGGATGGGTCATGTTTGATAAAGTATGAGAAAGTTATGCTTGGTCAAAGTTGAGTTGACTTTTCCTACAAAACCCTAATTTAGCAACTTTTGGGTTTTGATGAATTGTGAGCAATCCTTGAGGAATCATGATCAACCCTTGATAAAATGATGAATAATACTTCAAAATGAGGATGTTGACCAAAAATCTTGAAGTTTGACTGTATGTAGGACACAGTTGACTTTTGCCCTAGCACAATCGATTTTTAGGCCTTTAAGCAATTGACTGAGCAAACTTCCTCTGCAAGGCTTGAAACTTGACATGGATGATCTTGAGAACATATTAGGAAAATGGTGAGAATTTGGGATACTTTGGACTCAAGTACCTTGATGCAAACTGAAACCCTAATTTGAGGTAGACTGCCTTAGAAGAGAGTTTGTCTGGTCAACCCTTGGACTTCCTTGAGCAATTTGAGGACCTCACTTGAAATGTATTGAGAAATATGGGAGGGAAAATTTTGGGGTACAACAGCTAGGACACTCTGAACGTTCAAAAGGTTATAGAGTATATAAAATAGAAACACGGATTGTGGAAAAGTCTATCAGTGTCAGATTTGATGATAAGATTGCCTCCCAAAAGTCAAAGTAGGGTAAATTTTTTGCAGATATAGAAGTTTAATTTATAGGTACTGAAGACACTGCATCAGAAGTTCTCAATAAAGAATCACAGCCAAACTCAAAAGAGGATGTCATAAACATTCTAACAACATCTGAAGATCCCATCCAGAAAAGACAATCCAGAAGTAGCTTAGTTCATCTAGAAAACATGACTCTGTGAAAGAAAGAAGACCCAATCAAAACAAGATTTACATTCAGAAATTCTGAAGAATCTCTCATGGGATTAGTGTCTCTGATTGAGCCAACTTCCATTGACGAAGCCCTTCTGGACAATGATTGGATACTCGCAATGTAGGAAGAACTAAATCAGTTAACCAGAAATGATGTGTGGGATCTAGTTCCTAAACCAAAAGGCTTTAACATCATTGGAACCAAATGGGTCTTCAGAAACAAGCTAAATGAACAAGGAGAAGTCGTCAGAAACAAAGCACGACTGGTATCACAAGGTTATAGTCAGCAAGAAGGGATAGACTATACAGAAACCTTTGCTCCAGTCGCCAGGTTAGAATCTATCAGACTTTAAATATCTTTTACAGTAAATAATGGCATCACTCTTTATCAAATGGATGTTAAAAGTGCGTTTTTAAATGGTTACATTGATGAAGAAGTTTATGTGCACCAACCCCCTAGCTTTGAAAATTCAAAACATCCAGAATATATTTATAAACTTAAGAAATCACTATATGGTATGAAACAAGCTCCCAGAGCTTGATATGAAAGACTAAGTAATTTTCTGTTAGAAAATTATTTAACCAGAGGGAAGATGGACACAACCTTATTCTGTAAACTATTTAAAAATGACATTTTGGTTTGTCAAATTTATGTAGATGATATTATTTTTGGATCTACTAAAGCCTCTTTGGGAAAAGAATTTGCTAAGTCTATGCAGGCATAGTTTGAAATGAGCTTATTGGGCAAACTCAAGTTCTTTATGGGTAACCAAATCAATCAAACTCCAGAAGGAACCTACATTCATCAAAGCAAGTATGTCAAAGAACTTCTGAAGAAAATTGACTTGTCAGAATGTAAGCCATCCAAAACTCCTATGCATCCCACATGAATTCTGGAAAAGGAAATGTAATTAAGAAGGTAGAACAGAAGCTATACAGAGGTATGATTGGTTCTCTCTTATATTTAACAGCTCCAAGACCTGATATTCTGTTTAGTGTCTGTCTATTTGCTAGATTCCAATCAGATCCTAGAGAATCTCACTTAACATCTCTTAAGCGAATTTTCAAGTATCTGAAAGGTACTACTAATGTTGGTCTTTTCTATAGAAAATCCAAAGAATACAATTAGTAGGGTACTATGATGCTGACTTCGCTGGAGACAGAATAGAAAGAAAAAGTACTTCTGGAAGCTGCAAATTTCTAGGAGACAATCTAATCTCGTGGTCCAGCAAAAGGCAATCCACCATTGCACTGTCAACTACTGAAGCTGAATATGTAACAGCAGCTGCATGCAGCACACAGATGCTCTAGATGAAAAGTCAACTTGAAGACTTCAACATATATGAGAGTAACATTCATATTCTCTGTGACAATACTTCTGCTATCTGTCTTTCAAAAAATTCCATTTTATATTCTAGGGCTAAGCATATAGAAATTAAACATCACTTTATTATGGACTATATTCAGAAAGGAATTCTCTCGTTAAAATTTATAGACACAGACCATCAATAGGCTGATGTTTTTTCACTAAACACCTTTCTGAAGATAGGTTTAACTTCATTCTGAAACATCTCAACATTAAATTATGCCTAGAATGATAGTTTTGTTTCTGTATACTTTAACCCTCAGAAGTTTATGCTTTAATTTTTCTTGTGTGAACATCTGATCAATAGTTCTTTAGAAATTAGAAGGAAAGTTGTATCATGATATATTTAGAAGATCTGGACGTTCTACAAACAGTTCATTTCAAAGATAGAAGCATGCAGTTCACAATATCAACATTCGTCTACTCTATACGTAAGGTCTTCTTCTAAGGCTGAACACGTATTCAAATTTTGAAGATACTGAAATGTTAAGTTGATGCATTGAGACTCATGTTAAATTGGTAATTGTTCCATATCTTCACACTATCCCTCTTTTCAGGAACCATTAATGCACGTAATCATTTTCTTTAAATCTTTTTCTTTTTAGTTAAGACTTCTATTTTCTTATATATACTTCGCTCACCATCACTGTCACACTTCCACTCTCAATTTTCTCTCTCTCTCTCTCTCTCCTCTCTCTCTCTCTCTCTCTCTCTCTCTCTCTCTCTCTCTCTCTCCTCTCTCCTCTCTCTCTCTCTCTCTCTCTCTCTCTCTCTCTCTCTCTCTCTCTCTCTCTCTCTCTCTTCAACTTGTTCAATCTTCCAAAATCCCTAAAAGAGTCTGTGTGAAAAAATGGATTCCTCCTAACAACTTTCTCAAGGTTCTCAAAGCATTCCTGGTTCTTCTTCCTCAACAACAGAAAGGTACGTAGAACACTCAAGAACTCTCCTTACACCCATTTATTCGCTGGAAGTTCTGTGTGAGCTCATTGTAGATTTCGTAAGCATGAAGGAAAACATGTATGATTTAATCCCGGATGTTGAGTTCCAAGGATGGACTAAGTACTTTGATCGCCTCCTGGGTCCAGTCTTTCCAAGACTTGTTAAAGAATTCTGGATCCTTGCCACAACTTCAAATCATCAGGTTACATCTTTCGTTATGGGAAAGAAAATCATCATCTCTGAATATCTCATTGGGAAACTAATAGGTCACGATGGTGGTGACATTCGTTGCAGTGATATGGCTGACAAAAGTTCCGACCTAACTAAGATCTCAAAGGAAATCTTTACTTTTGGCCAACCATCCAACAAAATCAAAGACCTGAAGGATTACCTCAGAATTTGGTCTAAAATTATTTTGGGTTGCATCAATCACAAGAAGCCCACAAGTTCTCCAGATTACATCAACATTGATCAACAGTACCTTTTGTACTTCATCGCCACCAAAGAAAGAGTTAATCTTCCACATCTTCTATTTAATCATCTGAAGACTAACGTAAAAGAAACAAGAGAAGAAGAAAGAACAACGAGAGATTGGATCCCTCTAGGAAGACTCGCTTCATATATTCTGACAGAAAACAAATTGATAGAACATCTAACTGAGGCTCAACAAGCTAGCACTCTGGAACCTTGTGCTGGTAAACCTCTCAACGTCAAAAATCTAAAGAAGATGAAGATTATTGAAACTATTAAGAAGGATCCAACAATCACCACCAAGGAAGTCATTACCACTAGAAGAGTACCTCTGAAGGATTTTCCTCTCTTTACTCAAGCAGACTCTTCTCCAGATATTGTTCTCGTGTATTTGGATGCTTGCAAGAGGGACGGTACAAATCTAGATGTGAACATCCGTGATCTAAGACAACAACCTCTGGAAGTTGCTCCCAGAAAATCAAGAAAAAGGAAAGCAACTGCAGAAGGAACTTCTCAGAAAACTCCAAAATTTGCCAAAAAGAAAGGCAACCCTTCTTTTGTTTCTGTCATTGAATCAGTATTGTTATCAACATCTGAAAACCCTTTATCTCCAAAGCCGACGGAAAATCCATTTCCTCAAACTTTTGATGATTTTGACCTACACTTTGACACCTCATTTCCTATAGATAACCTTCTGAAAAATCAACCTTCTACCCATCTTGACCAAAATCAGCCTGAACTTGCACAAGTTCTCTCTGATATCGATAAAATTGATCCACTGTTTGAAGCTTCCCAAACCGAAAATCCAAACTTTGATTCTGATACCACAACATCCATCCCTGGAATCACCTGCCCTCTCATGGTCTCTCAACCAGAAATAATTCCCTCAACTTCTTCACAGAACCTCTCCATTCCAGATCTTTCATCTCCTTATCAGTCCACTCCACCAAACTCACTAAATTCACCTATAATCCTTTTTGAATCTCCCTCTCCAAATAACTACCCAGAAGATCCCCTTAGAACAATCATAGATTTAGAAGCTTTGGACAATCTCGTCAGAAGCTCTCATAAAATTGTTGTTCTAAAACCAAAACCAAAAATCTCCAAAGCAGATGTTGGTAAATCTATGCTGATTTTTAAAACAGAAATACAGGAATGGGTTAACTCTCTAAATCTAGCTTGCATAGAGAATCTCAATCCAGCTTCTTCTGATTCTCATTGGAACCAGTTCAGAAAATGGTTCAACTCTGAATCTCTGAAACTAAAGGAGCTTAGTTATGAAATCGCTCAACAAAACTTTTGTGATCGCCTTAATATCTTCAAGGATCAAGTTCTACGATATTGGAAAAAGAAGTCACTCCTTCTACTGGACAATACTCCTTGGGAAGCTCATCAGACATCAGAGTGTAATGAACCATCATATGATCTGAAGGGGTGAAAAACACAAGAAGGGGGGGGGGGGGGGGGGGTTGAATTGTAAAACTGGAATCTTAAAGCAATTGACAAGATATTTTTATCCTGGTTCGTTTGATCTCAAACTACTCCAGTCCACCCGTCAAGGTGATTTCGCCTCTCTCCAACGAGGTCTTAATTCACTATATTCAACTGAATATTACAGACTGCTTTAACAACTGCTAAAGCCTTCTTGATTCAAACCACAATCCGGTTTGTCAAGGCAACACTTTCTTACAAAGGTATAAAACAATGTGTGTGAATGTTTTCTACAAAACTTTATCACAACTGTGATGTATACACAAATGAAGCTTAGAAACTAGATTGCTAAACTGTAATGGAGTATCAGAGTTTGTTGGTTTAGCAAAACTGGTAGATGAAGATTATAGGTTCAGCTTTGTGCGTGTAGAGAATTGGAGAGCATTAGCCATTATAATCTTCGAAGCCTTGTTTATATAGCACTTGAGAAGATGAACGTTGAATGCAATATTCCTGATTCAATGCTAATAACAAGCTTTCCTTTTTGAGCAGATCTTGTCTAGAATGATGCCGTTGGAATTAATTAGCGTTCAATGCACAGTACCGTTGCTTCTTCAATGCACGTTCTGGCTTGGCTCATTCTGATTCTGCTTCGCTGCTGATGAACTATTGTTTTTGTATCAGAGTGTTTACGCGCAGTTCTGTTCATCAAGCTTCAGCATGTACGTGAGTTGATCATCTGATCTTGACGTTCTGATTCAGCAACTTCTGATGCTGGTGTATGAAATCAAATTCTGATGCTGAAGAAGTGATCTTGCTTATTTGAATCAGCGTATCTGCAAGTCAGAGCATAGTAATTTTAGGCAGCATATAGTTTAAACATGAAACATATAAATACTCTATCTTTTCACTTTGTTATCATCAAAACTTAAATATAGGGTAGTAGATTCAAACATTGTTCTAACAATCTCCCCCTTTTTGATGATGACAAAAACTAGATATTTTAAATGAAAAATAACGTGAAAAGGTGTCTGGGAAATGTTTCAGAGATAAGAAGTAAGGAGAAATCAGAGTTAAGAGATACTCCCCCTGAGTTGATTACTTCCCTTTGATGATACGTGTACTTCAGGATCAGATCTTTTTTCTTTCTTTGAACATCAGCTTATCAGAGTCTTTGGCTTATCAGAGAGCAGAGCTTCAGAGCTTTTCCTGTCAGAGCTTTGCTTTGGATCAGAGTGTTAGGACGATCAGAACTTCATATTTGATCAGAGCAACATTGATCAGAGCTTCTACATTTTGATCAGAGCTTCTAGTCTTCATAGTGTTCAGGAGCTTCCTTGTGCCTGTAGACTTAAGACAAAACAGAAAAACATTTCAAGTAATAGAGTTAGAATGTTTGAGAATTTCTGTCTAGTTAGCCGTTATTGATTTTAAATATCATTCTTGTTCTCCCCCTTTTTGTCAGCAATCAAAAAGTGTTGGTGATGTGTTAAAACACTTAAGATCAGAAAAACTAATTATATTAAAATAGTTCAGAATCAGAGCAAAAGAACATTACAAAACATAGTCAAAACAGTACTTCAGAAAATCAAGAAAACATAGAGAGTGTCATGCATGGAAAAGTTTTAAGGTTGAGGGGGCATGCGTGAGAACAGGCTCTCCAGCATTGCTTGAATATTTTCAGAAGTTTCATTCTGCTTCTGAACCATGTTGACAACAGTGTCAATTTTGCTGTCCTGCACATCCATTCGTGCTTTCATCTTCTGATCATTCTCTTCCATCCGCTGCTGTAGACGCAAGTCATTCAGCCTTAATTCTTCCAGAGCCTGCCTGTCCAAGGCAGCTTGAGAAGTGTCAGCGGGAGGAAGCTTCTCAGAACTTTCAGCGACATCTTCTGCTGGATTTTCTTCAGCCTGAATGGTCTTGTCTTCTTCTGATGGTTGCACCTTTGCAGCTTGCTCTTTCTCAGACCAAGATTCACTGTCCAGAGGGAGCACAACTTCTTGAGGCAGCTGACTTTCAACTTCCTTCAGCAGCTTGCTGAAGTTCTGTTGAGCCTGCTCATAGTTGACGTCCTACAGCTTGAGGGCTTCAGCACGTACCCATAGTCTGAACTGTGACCAGAGCTGATCAGAAGCAGCTGGGTCAATCATCCCAGGACAGACTTGCTTCAAAGAAGCAATCCATTGCAGCATACCTGTTTCAAAATTCAAAATACCAGAGCCAACATCTGGTTGCTTTGGTTTGGGTATGGCAATTTTGTGTCTTAGATCAGCAAGACGTTCAAGACTTGTTAAGTCAATGAAAGTTCTGCTGGGGTTTTCAGCGGTTTTCTGAGAGGTTGTTTGTTTTGGAGGAAGGGTATCAGAGTCAGAGTCAGATATTTCTATTGGAGTGGTTGGAGTTTTTGGAGGTGTTGATTCTAATGAGGATGGCAACTGGGGCCTGACAATAGTGGTTCCACATGGCAACTGGATTGCCAGCGGTGAAGGTTGAGGTGAGTGAGGGTCAGAATGATGAGGAGAAGGGGTTTCATAGTGGTGAAACTCTGTTTGTGGTGAAGGTGGATTATTTTCTGGTTAGGGAGGTGGAATCTCTGATTGCTCAGGGATCAGAGGTTCTTCTGTGAGTGGTTGTTGTGATTGTGGTTCTGGTTCTGGTTGATGTTGTTGTTCTGGTTCAGGTTGTTGTTCTGGTTGTGGAGGAGGAATATTTGGTGGTTCAGAAATTGGTTGAGCAGAAGCATGTTCACGCTCAATATCAGCTAGCACTCGATCAAGTGCAGGTGTTGTTGAAACAGTTGGTTGTTTGGGAATTTTGGTTCTGGGTCTTCTGAGTAGTAAGGCCTCAGAAGGGTCTTCTGGTATGGTTTCATCAATAGTAGGGATTGGAATGGATATTCTGTGAGAGGTTTGAGAAGGGGCAGCAGATGTTGGAATAGTAGATGAAATTGAAATAGGGGCAGCAGATGAAATACCTCTTTTCTTTGGAGTCTGATGAGATGATCCTTCTGTTGGCGCTTTCCTCTTCTTTGTCTTCTTCTGAGTCACTTCAGGTTGGGGTTGACTCAGATCTTTGATCTTCAGCTTTGAAACTGTATCTTCTTCCTTGTATGAATCTGGATACTTGAGAAACATATCAGGTTTGGATTCCATTTCAGAAAATTTTGGGAAATCACTCAGAGGCACTCTTCTGCTGGAGATGTCAGCAGTTGAAGTAACTCTGGGTTCCTTCTTAATATTTTCTATCAGCTTCATCTTTTTCAGGTTCTTAGCGTTCAGCGGTTTTCCAACAGTTGGTTCAATAGTGCTCAGCACTTGAGCTTCGCTCAGATACTCTATCAGCTTATTCTCTGTCAGAATATCTGATATGAGCCTTCCAAACGGTATCCAGTCCCTTTTGGTCCTTTCTTCTTCTCTTGTTTCTTTGACACTGGTCTTGAGATGGTTGAACAGGAAGTGTGCCAGATTGATCTTTACCCTCTGATCAATAAAGTAGATCAGAAATTGCTGATCCACGTTTATATAATCAGGAGAACTTGTTGGTTTCCTGTGATTGAAGCATCCAAGAACAATCTTAGCCCATACTCTGCAGTGATCCTTCAGATCCTTAATTTTGCTGCTGGGCATTCCAAGAGTGAAAATTCTGTTGGCTACCACACCTACATCAGGGCATCTGTCAGCCATGTCCACACAACGGACTCCACCACCACTTTGACCGATTAGCTTTGCGATGAGATCTTCAGAAATCACTATCTTCTTTCCCATGACAGAAGAGATGACTAGATGTTTAGAAATCTTGGCGTGAATCCAAAATTCCTTGACAAGCGCTGGGAATGTTGGTCCAACCAACCTATCGAAATACCTCTCCCACTTTGAGCCCTAATTTCTTCAGTTAGGTCAAATCCATTTTCCTTCAAACTTTCAAAGTCGATGATTAACTCAGAGAGAACTTCAAGATTCTTTACCGGTGTGAGAAGAGTTCTGAGGGGCACCTGATATTGTTCAGAGGTTTCTTTCTTCTGATTGCCTGCAGAAATGCTGGAGGATGCCATTGTTCTCACTAAAAAGCTTTGAGAATGATTTGAGAGAAAAAGGTTTGTAGGAGATAAACTCAGAAATATGCAGAAAATACTTGAATGATTATGAGAAAGCGTAAAGAATAAGAATGAAGGATTAATGTGCTTAAATAGAGTTTTCAAAAATTATTTTGAAAAATTAAACGTTTTTAAGAGAGAGAAAAAAATAATGATTGCTATTTAACAAGCGTGATTACTTTTCATTAAATGCTTGCTGATTTTGGGAGATTTGAGAAAGATACTTAAAAACGGTTACCAGACATGTGTCTCAATGCACCCAATCAGCGCTTTGCCTTCTCAGAAGCGTGCACGCGTTCTGCTTCAGAGATTTGCTGATGATTGGATGACACTTGTTTGATGTAGTGATCAGCACATCTGTCTTTGAGATTAGACTCTCAGATCTTTAGACTTGCATCTGATACAACCTGCATGTTCTATCTTTCTGAAAGAAGATTGATCAGAAGTTCACAGTAATATAATTACATTCTGAAGATAAATATATGAAATTAAAACATTTTCATTCTGGGCATACTTTCATGCTGAGATGTTTCAGAATGAAATTGAACCTATCTTCTGAAAGGGGTTTAGTAAAGATATCAGCCCATTGATGGTCTGTATCTATAAATTTTAAGTTTAAAATACCTTTCTGAATATAGTCCCTAATGAAATGATGCTTAATTTCTATATGCTTAGCTCTAGAATGTAAAATAGGATTCTTACTTAAGCAAATAGCAGAAGTATTATCACAAAGAATAGGAATGTTACTCTCAAAAATCTGGAATTCTTCAAGCTGACTTTTCATCCAGAGCATTTGTGTGCTACATCCTGCTGCTGCTATGTACTCAGCTTCTGCTGTTGACAGAGCAATTGTTGACTGCCTTTTGCTGGACCACGAGATCAGATTTTCTCCCAGAAACTGGCAGCTTCCAGAAGTACTTTTACGTTCCACTCTGTCTCCAGCAAAATCAGCATCACAGTAGCCTACTAAGCTGTAATCACTAGATTTTCTATAAAATAAACCCAGATTAGTAGTACCTTTCAGATACTTGAAAATTCGCTTAACAGCTGTTAAGTGAGATTCTCTAGGATCTGATTGGAATCTAGCACAAATACATACGCTGAATAAGATATCAGGTCTTGAAGCTGTCAGATAAAGGAGAGAACCAATCATACCTCTGTAGACTTTCTGTTCTACACTTTTGCTTACCTCTTCTCTTTCCAGAATGCACGTGGGATGCATTGGAATCTTTGATGGCTTACATTCTGAGAGGTCAAATTTCTTCAGAAGATCTCTGATGTATTTGCTCTGATGAATGTAAGTTCCCTCTGGAGTTTGATTGATCTGAATTCCTAGAAAGAATTTCAGTTCTCCCATGAGGCTCATCTCAAATTCTGCCTGCATACACTTAGCAAATTTTCTTCCAAGAGAAGGATTAGTAGAACCAAAAATAATATCATCAACATAAATTTGACAGACTAAAATGTCACTCTTAACTGTTTTACAGAATAGAGTAGTGTCCACTTTCCCTCTGGTGAATTCATTTTCAAGCAGAAAGTTACTTAGCCTTTCATACCAAGCTCTGGGAGCTTGTTTCAGACCATACAGTGACTTTTTCAGTTTGAAAACATGTTCTGGATGTTTTGTATTTTCAAAACCTGGGGGTTGGTGAACATAGACTTCTTCTTCTATATAACCATTTAAGAATGCACTTTTGACATCCATCTGGTACAGAGTGATGCCTCTATTAACAGCAAATGAAATTAAAAGTCTGATAGATTCTAACCTGGAGACTGGGGCAAAGGTTTCTGTATAGTCTATCCCCTCTTGCTGACTATAACCTTGTGCAACCAGTCGTGCCTTGTTTTTGATGACTTCACCTTGTTCATTTAGCTTGTTTCTGAACACCCATCTTGTTCCAATGACGTTGAATCCTTTTGGTCTGGGAACGAGATCCCATACGTCGTTTCTGGTGAATTGATTCAGCTCTTCTTGCATTGCCAGAATCCAGTCATTATCCAGAAGTGCTTCATCAATAGAAGAAGGTTCAATCAGAGACACAAGTCCCATAAGAGTTTCTTCAGAGTTTCTGAAGCTTGCTCTTGTTCTGATTGGATCTTCCTTTCTTCCTAGGATAGTCTCTTCTGGGTGATCCAAACTGCTTCTGGGTAATCTCTTCTGAGGTTGATCAGCAGCAGTTGTAGGATTTCTAGCATTGCTCCTTTCAGATGTTGAAGGAATGTCTGTGTTGAGAGCTTCTGATGACTTGTCTTCAGAACCTGCAAATTCAATTTCTATACCTGCAAGATTTTCATTCTGCTTTGACTTTTCAGAGTCAAGCTTGTCATCAAAATGAACACTGATTGATTCTTCCACAATCTGTGTTTCTGTATTGTATACTCTGTACCCTCTTGAGCGTTCAGAGTATCCTAACATAATACACTTCTGTGCCTTAGAATCAAACTTGTTCAAATAATTCTTTGTATTTAACATAAAGCAAGTACATCCAAATGGATGAAAATACGAAATGTTGGGCTTTCTGTTCTTCCACAATTCATATGGAGTCTTTTCCAGAATAGGTCTTATTGAGATTCTATTCTGAATGTAGCACGCTGTGTTTATTGCCTCTGCCCAGAAAGTCTTAGCAACGTTTGTCTCATTGATCATGGTTCTGGCCATTTCTTGCAATGTTCTGTTCTTTCGTTCTACAACTCCATTTTGTTGGGGAGTTCTAGGACAAGAGAAATCATGCAAAATGCCTTTGTCATTAAAGAATGACTCAAAATCTTTATTTTCAAATTCTCCACCATGATCACTTCTGACTTTAACGATTCTAAGATCTTTTTCATTCTGAACTTGGTTACAGAAGGTAACAAACACAGAGTGTGACTCGTCCTTGTGTCTTAAGAACTTTACCCATGTCCATCTGCTATAGTCATCTACGATTACTAACCCATACTTCTTGCCACTGACTGAAGCAGTTTTAACTGGTCCAAATAAGTCAATGTGCAGAAGTTCTAATGGCTTAGAGGTAGAAACAACATTTTTGGATTTAAAAGAAGGTTTTGCAAATTTCCCTTTCTGACATGCTTCACACAGAGCATCTGAATTGAACTTCAAATTTGGAAGTCCTCTGACCAGATTGAGTTTGTTAATCTGAGATATTCTTCTCATACTAACATGCCCCAATCTTCTGTGCCAGATCCACTGCTCGTTGTTAACAGACAGAAGACATTTTACGTTCTGACTTTTTAGTTCAGAAAGTTTGATTTTGTAAATGTTGTTTTTCCTCTTTCCATTAAACAGGATAGTCCCATCTTTCTGACTAACAGCTTTACATGATTTTTGATTAAAGATTATATCATAACCGTTATGACTTAATTGACTTATGGATAACAGATTATGCATCAATCCATCTACTAGCAGAACATTATTAATAGAGGGAAGATTTCCGTTACCTACAGTTCCAGAGCCAATAATCTTTCCCCTCTGATTGCCTCCAAAGCCAACGTGGCCTCCAGGCTTAAGTTCCAGGCTTTGGAACATATGCCTTCTTCCCGTCATGTGTCGTGAGCAGCCAGAGTCCAGGTACCATGACTGGTGTTTCTGACTTGCTGCTAAAGATATCTGCAACATGTATTATTTTATCCTTAGGTACCCAGATCTTCTTGGGTCCTGACTTGTTAGTTTTACCAAAACTCTGGTTGAATTTTGGTTTCACAGAGTGCTTACTGCTAGTATATTTGATGTCGTGTGTGTGACCATACACAAAGTGTGAATTTAGAGGAGTGTGTTTAATGGTTAAATCCATGACATTCTTAGGTGTAGGAACCTTACCTTGGTATCCTATTCCTTTCCTGTCGTTTCTGCTAACTCCATAGATCATTGAAGCCATTCTGCTTCTATCTATGCTTTTAGCAAGGAACTTCTGGAAACTATGATCATACTCCTTGATGATCTCATCAGCGTTGCTGGGAGTTTCAGAAATTGGTTCCTTCTGAGAGTTTTGTAAAGAGTTTTCTAATCTTGAAATTTTATCTCTCAGCTCAGAGTTTTCCAATTTGAGACTCTCAGACTTATTAGAGTCAGATTCAAGATTCCTTTTCAGGTCTCTGAATTTAGCTCTAATCTGCTGATAACGTTCCAGAATTTCATTGAGGCTTTCAGCAAGTTCAGCCTTTGTAAAATTAACAGCGAAGTTAGGGAATACCTCTTCTGTGTCTGATTCTGAGTCTGATTCAGAAGCTTCACTATCATCTGGAATGTTAGCCATGAGCGCTATGTTTGCCCTTTCATCATCTGATTCTGAGTCAGCTTCAGACGAGTCAGAGTCATCCCATGTGGCCATGAGACTTTTCTTCTTCTCTCTTCCAAACTTCTTTTTGGGCTTTTCCCTCTGAAGCTTTGGGCAGTCACTCTTGTAGTGTCCTTGCTCATTGCACTCGTAGCAGATGATGTCTTTTGTGTTTGGCTTCTTGCTACTGGAGGAGCCTTCAGATCTTCTGTATCCAGAGGAAGAATCTGTCCTTTTGAATCTGGAAGAAGACTCGTTCTGATCAGATCTTCTGGGATTCCTGAACTTCCTTTGTCTTTGCTTCCACAGTTGATTTACTCTTCTGTAGAGAAGGGAAAGCTCGTCTTCTTCTGATGAGGATCCATCAGATGTTTCTTCAACTGCCTGCAAAACTTTAGACTCAGATTTTCTGTTAGATTTTAAAGCTAAAGGCTTACCTTGCTTCTGAGGCTCGTCAGCTTCTAGCTCTATCTCATGACTTCTGAGGGAGCTTATAAGTTCCTCCAGAGTGATTTTGTTGAGATCTTTCGCTAGCTTCAGAGCAGTAACCATAGGCCTCCACTGCTTGGGTAAACTTCTGATTATCTTCTTGACATGGTCAGCAGTAGAGTATCCTTTGTCCAGAACTTTGAGACCAGCTACCAGAATCTGGAATCTAGAGAACATAGTTTCAATGGATTCAGATTCTTCCATTTTGAACGCCTCATACTTCTGAATGAGCGCCAGAGCTTTTGTTTCTTTGACTTGAACGTTGCCCTCATGCGTCATTCTGAGAGAATCAAAGATGTTCTTAGCTGTGTCTCTGTTGGAGATCTTTTCATACTCAGTATAGGAGATGGCACTGAGGAGGATGGTTCTGGCCTTATGGTGATTCTTGAAGTCACGCTTTTGTTGATCAGTCATTGATTTTCTTTCAATCTTCTGACCAGTTGCATTCACAGGGTGCGGGTATCCATCTGTCACCATATCCCACAGATCAGCATCATGTGCTAGAAAGAAGCTTTCAATTCTGTCTTCCCAGTAATCAAAGTTTTCTCCATCAAAGACTGGAGGTTTGCCGCTGAATCTGTCTCTGTCCTCATTATTGTCATTGCTGAAGTGAGAATTGTTTCCTGCCATTGTGTTTTTCTGACGTTGGATCTTGTACTGACACGGTTAAGTGTTTTAGCTCAGAACCAGGCGCTCTGATGCCAATTGAAGGGGTGAAAAACACAAGAAGGGGGGGTTGAATTGTAAAACTGGAATCTTAAAGCAATTGACAAGATATTTTTATCCTGGTTCGTTTGATCTCAAACTACTCCAGTCCACCCGTCAAGGTGATTTCGCCTCTCTCCAACGAGGTCTTAATTCACTATATTCAACTGAATATTACAGACTGCTTTAACAACTGCTAAAGCCTTCTTGATTCAAACCACAATCCGGTTTGTCAAGGCAACACTTTCTTACAAAGGTATAAAACAATGTGTGTGAATGTTTTCTACAAAACTTTATCACAACTGTGATGTATACACAAATGAAGCTTAGAAACTAGATTGCTAAACTGTAATGGAGTATCAGAGTTTGTTGGTTTAGCAAAACTGGTAGATGAAGATTATAGGTTCAGCTTTGTGCGTGTAGAGAATTGGAGAGCATTAGCCATTATAATCTTCGAAGCCTTGTTTATATAGCACTTGAGAAGATGAACGTTGAATGCAATATTCCTGATTCAATGCTAATAACAAGCTTTCCTTTTTGAGCAGATCTTGTCTAGAATGATGCCGTTGGAATTAATTAGCGTTCAATGCACAGTACCGTTGCTTCTTCAATGCACGTTCTGGCTTGGCTCATTCTGATTCTGCTTCGCTGCTGATGAACTATTGTTTTTGTATCAGAGTGTTTACGCGCAGTTCTGTTCATCAAGCTTCAGCATGTACGTGAGTTGATCATCTGATCTTGACGTTCTGATTCAGCAACTTCTGATGCTGGTGTATGAAATCAAATTCTGATGCTGAAGAAGTGATCTTGCTTATTTGAATCAGCGTATCTGCAAGTCAGAGCATAGTAATTTTAGGCAGCATATAGTTCAAACATGAAACATATAAATACTCTATCTTTTCACTTTGTTATCATCAAAACTTAAATATAGGGTAGTAGATTCAAACATTGTTCTAACATGATCCTCTTCCCATGGTCATGTTTCAAGACAACGATAAGGAAGTCGAAGAAACTCCTGCATCAGAATCTGCTGTAGATTGCTCTAAAAAAGTGGTCCCTTCTGCTGAAATAACCACTTCGTCTCTTATGCTGCAAACTCTGGAGGAGTTGAAGAAAGAAAATGTGGTGTTTAAGGAACGGTTAAACAAGCAGGATCATACTTGCAAGGAAATTAAGGGGATGCTTGGTAAACAAGAGGAATCAAACAATCAGATTAAGAGTTTATTGGAAGCCCTATTCCCACGACTTCCACCTCCTCAAACTTAGTTCTGAAATTTGGTTTTCCTCATTATGTTTTTTATGTCCTTGAATCTTTTTGAAATACAAAATGCATTTTACTGTCTAAAGTGTTTTTATTGCTTTTTGATTCTTGACAAAAAGGGGGAGAACGTAAGATATTTCAAATATAATAGTATCGAGACACAGTCTTAAACATTTTGAATATCATAACTTCTATTTTTTTCTTCATCTGAAAGCAACACAGGAAAAACCTTTGTTGAGGACAATTGTGGACGCATCAAAAATCTTCTTCTCAAAACTATGATCAGAACATCTTCAGGGAAGTATTTTCTTTATTTGAGTATCCAACTCAGTGGGAGACTTTAAATACTTTATGTTCTTTAAGTATTCTATCAAAATATCCAAGTTTTTTTCATCATCAAAAAGGGGGAGATTGTTAGAACATAGTTTGGTTCTACATCCTTGTAAGAGTTTTGATGATAACAAACACTCAAAGAACAATTATGCTCCCTAAATAAGTACTTTGTTTTGCATGGAAGTTATGATGTAAGAAGCATAGAAGATGAGACGGATCATTGTTAAAAATTTGTTATGACCATCTCAGTAGAAGCAATCTGTGCAACACACTTAAATAAAGAAGTTCTGGTGTTACAACTTTTGGGTGCACTAAATGTTGCGAACAAAGAATTTTGTTATTCTGATACATAAAGTTCTGGAAAGAAGTAAAGGAGTCTCAATGGTAACATTCAACTTATGATGTGATCTTTAGCAAGCATGTTATAAAGCATTATATTTTATTCATGGCTATTCAAAAGTAACGGCTGAAAGAGGACAAGAATCTCTATGTTTGGAAAGTTCATTAACTACTATTTATCAACATTCCAAAATCACCTCTCATGCATTGCCTATATAAACAAGACTTGAAGAAGAAATTGTTCACGATTTTTTCTTCACACTGCAAACGAGAAAAATCACTACCTTCAATCCATTGTTTTTCAATTATGTAATTCATCACTTTTGTGATACTGTTTTTTGTTAGAAAATATATTTTGTACAAACTTTAACATATAATATTGAGTAATACCTTGAGAAAACCGGGTTGTGGTTTAAACTCAACAAGACTTTGACAGTTGTCATTGTATCTGTGTAATAAAGTTTGATTAGTGGATTAAGACCTCATTTGAGAGAGGCAAAATCACCTTGGTGGGTGGATTGGAGTAGTTTGAGTTCAAACGAACCAGGATAACCAACGTGTCTTTTATTTTAAGTTTTTAAAACCCCAATTCAACCCCCCTTCTCATGTTTTTCTTCACACTGCTCCCACATACTGATGGTGGTCATTTTTACTACGGAATTTCTAGCCATAGACAACATTGGTTTCTTGCTTACCAATGAAAGGCTTCTTCGCAGCATTAGAAGTTATAGCTATCAGAATCTCCCCGCTCTTGATACCACTTTTAACTCGGCCGCCAGTCAGAATTAACTCAGTAAACCCTGATGAAGAACTCCCAATCAGCAAATTAAAGAACAGACCCGTCACAGTGCCCATGAACATATCCACCAATTCTCGGTCAGTCAAAGGAGGTTGCACCCTTCCAGCTAGGTACCTCCATTTTTGGGCATACTCCTTGAACCCTTCATTCGAGCCCATGGACATGTTTTGCAATTGTACACGAGTCGGTTCAAGGTCCGCATTACATTAATACTTCTTGTATAAAGCAACATCTAATTCTTCCCATGTGTGAATGTTGGTTCCTTCCAGCTGATAGAACCATTCAAGTTGAGTACCATACAAACTTTCTTGGAAGAAATAGACCCATAATTTCTGGTCAGCAGTATGAGGTTGGATTTTTTGAACGTACGACCTCAAATGAAGTTTGGGAAAAGAGACCCCATCATATTTAGAAAAGATAGAGACCTTGAAATTATGAGGGATGACCACCCCTGGTATCAGTCCTAGCTCTCTAAAATCCAATCCAAGAACTTTTTGGATTTCCATAGCTTTGAGACGATCTTCTAACTGCTTGTATTTGTCCTCTACAGGAGGATACTATTCTTCGGAGTAGTCTTCATCTTCGGAACCCTGACTGTTTCTATCTTCACCCCTCACACTTCTGCCATCCTCCTCTTGGTTGTCGCCTTCCTCAAAGGAAACATCATTCACTCGAACTGGTTGAGCAGAACCTTTGAATCTTATCCCCGTGTGGAGAATAACATCCCGCTTCTCAGTCTTCTTTTTCGTGGTGATGAGCGCCGTCATCTCTTGTTTCCCTTTGGCCAGATTCAGGAGAGTCTCTTGAAATTGTGCATGTTGAGTTTGGAGATCCTTGACAGTTTGTTCGAGAGCCATCTTATACTGAAATAAACAGTAAATGGATGAGGAAACCTGTATTGGAAAACCTGCTTATGAAATGATGCATGATATGTGGATGCAATGTTTTCAAGGACCTTAGGAGTTTTAAATTTTTCTAGCCAAAAGGAAATAGAAACAAAGATTTCATTAATAAGTTCAAAATTACAATTGCCTCTTAGGCTTACAATGAAAAGCAAAAGAGTCTCAAGGAGACAACAATATAAACTTCTAAACCCTAAGACTCAAGTCTCCCACAGACGCTTCCTCTTCGTGTCGATGTATGCATTAAGATTTCGCTCTTCATGAAGTTGCTTTGTGAGTTCCAACACCTTCTTTTCACTTGAATAGAATTGAGCTTCAAAAGTGTCTCATTCTTCTTTGAGTTAGATCCAAGACTTCTGCAATTCTTTGAGGTCAGTGGGCATGTCAGGATGAAGAATGGTGCGAGAAACGTCTTCTTCGACAACAGGCTCTAAGATCACCAGTAGAACAGCTCGATATTGCATCATAAGTTTTTGAGCGCGAGCTCATACCCATTTGAGGTAGGGCTCCAAGGGGATGGAATTATTATGCCCTAAAGTCTTTCTATCAACCTTGTTTACCATGCCCCAAGCACGTATAAACCTTTGACGATAACCTTGAAAGTCGTTCTCATTGTCGAACACAATATCCTCGATAAGTGCATCATGAGGACCATCTCTTCGAGCATAACCAAATTGTCTTAGATCCAGAGAAGGGTTGTAAGTAATACCTCCTCTAATGCCAATGAGTGGAACATTAGGGAATTCCCCTCAACAGTCAATGATAGTAACATCTTCCAGAGATCTGGAATACCAATAGATATCTGAATGAGAAAGTGACATCATCCTTTGAGACCACCTCAGACCTCGTTCATTTTTCAATACTGATCGGGGAAGGTGCAAAATAGACCACCTAGATAGCGGAGTGTAATACAGTGGGAGAACTGACTTGGGTGTTTTACGTTTTATCACAATTGTTGCAGATAGCAAGAGTCACCACCGACTTTTCTTTTATCCAATAAAGGAAAGGGTGAAAAGAACATGAAATACCTTTTGAGAATTTTCTTGAGTTCGGGGGTTAGGTTATGAAAAGGGAAGGTGTTAGCACCCTTTTCATCAGTAGTTATCTATGGGCTCTTAGTTGCTAGCTCACTTTTGAAATGCTTTGTTTGAAATGTGTTTGTGATTTGTTTGAAAGTATTTTTGAAAAAAAGTGCCTTTGTTTAGGCGAACTTTGTAATGATTCTCGTCTCTATAAGAATGCATACAAAGTGTTGACTTTTGAAAATATTTCATTTTTGAAAGTGTTGGTGTGTTTGAAAGATGTTTTTGAAAATGGTTGTGAGCAAGCAATTATGAATGTTCTACCTACTCAAAAAGTCTTTATTCATTTCCTCCTTTAGATATTGATAAGAAGCCCTACCATTGGACGTGAAGGGACGGGCGTGGGTCGTTGTATAGTCATAGAAGGCAACTTATGAGACATTTTAGCAATTTTTGTAAGGGACTTAAGATTTTTTTACCGAAGGCAAAGTCGAAGGGTCATTGAGGGACTACGATCTTTTTTATCAAGAGTCTTTGCTAAAGCATCCTACATTCGAGGGACATGACTATTTTTTCGAGGCAACAAGCGAGGTTACCCTAGAGGTATTCAGTCCACCAGGATACCCATTTTTGCCCAAGCCGCCCTTTCAGGTTTTCGACTTGCCAGGTGTAAAATCTTTTGTATATATCCCTAAATTTTGCCCGAACCCTTTTGGTTCGCCGGGATGCCCTTATTTTCGCCTAGGTATGTCAACCCAGCGGGTCATTCTTTATGCATAGTATTTTTTTACTATGTCCGCATTCACAGGATGCGGTAAATCTTCGTCGTCCATGGTTGTTAGCATCATGGCACTACCAGAGAAAACTTTTTTAACAACAAATGACCCTTCGTAAGTGGGAGTCCATTTGCCCCTAGGATCTCCTTGTGGAAGAATGATGGGCTTTATTACCAAGTCTCCAGTCTGATACACTCGAGGCTTGATCTTTTTGTTGAAAGCCTTAATCGTACGTTTTTTATACATTTGACCATGAGAAACAGCAGCCAGTCTTTTCTCGTCGATCAAGTTCAACTGATCCAATCTAGTTTGAATCCATTCGTCTTCACCTAAGTCTGCTTCTTTCATAATCCTTAGAGAAGGAATTTGAACTTCGACAGGTAGGACAACTTACATGCCAAAGACCAAGGAGAATGGGGTTTCCCCAGTTGATGTTCGTGCTGAAGTATGGTAGCCATGAAGAGAAAACGGTAACATCTCATGCCAATCTTTGTAGGTCACCACCATCTTTTGCATAATCTTCTTTATGTTTTTATTGGCAGCTTCCACTGCGCCATTCATCTTAGGTCTGTATGGAGAAGAATTATGATGTTTGATTTCGAACTGCATGCAGAGTTCAGTAATCATAGCATTGTTGAGATTGATTCCATTGTTGGTGATGATCCTTTCATGGAGACCCTAACAGCAGATGAGGTTGTGCTTGATAAACTTGGCTACAACGTTCTTTGCGACTGAGGCATATGAGGATGCTTCGACCCATTTGGTGAAGTAGTCAATAGCAACAAGGATGAAATGATGTCCATTAGAGGCAGTGGGTTTGATTTCTCCAATCATGTCAATGCCCCACATTGAAAATGGCCACAGAGCAGTCATGACATTTAGAGGTATCGGAGGTACGTGAACTTTGTCAGCATAGATCTGACACTTATGGTAAGTCCTCGAGTGAATGTGACAATCAGTTTCTATAGTAGACCAATAGTACCCAGCCCTCAGAATCTTCTTGGCCATAGTATGTCCACTAGAGTGAGTTCCAAAGATGCCCTCATGCATGTCTTCCATGATTTTTTCTGCTTCCTTCTTGTCCACACAATGGAGCAGAGTAGAATCATGGTTGCGTTTGTACAAGATTCCATCACTTAGGAAGAATTTGGCTAAAAACCTTCGCAGGAATTCCTTGTCATTGACTGAAGCTCCTTCAGGATACTCTTATGCTTCAAGATATATCTTCACCTCATGGTACCAAGGCTTCTCTTCGTTAGTGTCAAGCTCGCAACAGTGCGTTGGTTCATCAAATCTTTCTATTTTAATCCTATGGGCTTCATCGTCCCATTCGACCTTGAACATAGATGACATTGTTGCCAAGGAATCTGCTAACTGATTTTCTTTCCTTGGGAAGCGTTCAAAGGTGACTTCCTCAAAGTATGGGATTACAGTCAAGACAAGCTCTTTGTAAGGAATCAGATTAGGGTGCTTGGTATCCCATTCTCCCTTAACTTGACTGATTACTAGAGCAGAATCTCCGTATACGCTTAAGGACTTGATTTCTAGGTCAATAGCAGCTTTTATACCCAAGATGCATGCCTCGTACTCAGCCATATTGTTTGTACAGTCGAAGCACAGCCTAGCAGTGAAACATGTATGGCAACCCTCGGGAGAAATAATCACAATCCCAATTCCATTACCCAAAGGGTTGGAAGCCCCATCAAAAACCATAATCCATCGGGATCCTTGTTCAGGTCCGTCATACGGTTCAGGCTTTTCACAATCAGTTACTAGCATGATATTCTCATCCAGGAATTCAAAGTTCATAGATTGTAATCATCAATAACTTGATGCGCCAAATGATCTTCCAGCACACTTCCTTTAATTGCTTTTTGTATGGTGTACTAGATGTCATATTCAGTCAGGATCATTTGCCATCTAGCTATTTGACCGGAGAGAGCTGGCTTCTCGAAGATATACTTGATAGGGTCCATCTTAGAAATCAATAAAGTGGTGTGAGTCAACATATATTGTCTTAACCGACGAGTAGCCCATGCCAGAGCATAGTAAGTTTTCTCGAGCAGTGAATATCTAGTTTCACAGTCGGTAAACTTTTTGCTCAGGTAGTATATTGCATGCTCTTTTCAGCCAGACTCGTCATGTTGGCCCAACACACACCCCATTGATTTCTCTAATACAGTCAAATACATAATCAAAGGTCTTCCTTCCACTTAAGACATCAGGATTGGAGGTTCTTGCAAGTACTCATTAATCTTGTCAAAAGCTACTTGCAGTCATCATTCCATCTGACTACTTGATCTTTCTTCAGCAGCTTGAAGAGTGGCTCACAAGTAGCAGTTAAGTGAGATATGAATCGGGCGATGTAATTGAGTCGACCTAAGAAACCTCTTACCTCCTTTTCAGTACGGGGAGATAGCATTTCTTGGATATCTTTGACCTTCTCATGATCGACTTCAATACCTTTGTCACTGACGACAAAGCCCATGAGTTTTCCAGATCTCACCCCGAAGGTGCACTTGTTGGGATTCAGCCTCAGCTTGTATTCTTTCAGCCTTTCAAATAGCTTGTGTAAGTGATAAATGTGTTCTTCTTCAGTCTGCGATCTTGCAATCATATCATCCACATTGACCTCTATTTCATGATGGATCATATCATGAAATAAGGCTACCATAGCTCGTTGATAAGTTTCCCCTGCATTCTTTAAACCGAACGACATGACCTTGTAACAAAAGGTGCCCCATTGTGTGACAAAGGTGGTCTTCTCCATATCTTCAAGAGCCATCTTGATTTGGTTATAGTCGAAGAAACCATCCATGAAGGAGAAGACTTTATGTTGCGTTGTGTTGTGAACTAAGACATCAGTATGCGGTAGTGGAAAATCATCTTTGGGGCTTGCCTTATTCAAATCCCTATAGCTACACACATACGAACCTTTCCATCTTTCTTCGGTACTGGGACCACATTTGTAACCCACTGCAAATATGACGTTACTTCTAGAAAACCAGCATTGAATTGCTTCATTACTTCGGCTTTTATCTTTTCAGACATGTCTGGCCGTATACGAAGAACCTTTTGCTTGACTGGAGGACAATCTTCCTTTGTTGGTAAATGATGAACCACAATATCAGTACCCAACCCCGACATATCTTCATATAACCAAGCAAACATTTCCACGTAGTCATGTAACATATGGACCAATCTTCCTTTGACACAGTCTTCCAAGTTAGCGCCGATCTTAACCTCTTTCTTGTCTGTCTCAGTACCTAGTTTGATTACTTCAACTGGCTCCTCATGAGGTTAAATGGATTTCTCCCCTTGCATCAGAAGTCTGGCTAATTCCCCAGGTATATCACAATCTTCTTCGCCTTCATCTTCGGCTTGGTTGATTGGATGTTCAAAGTCATAGCTGGAAATAAAAGAGTCGTTGGCAATGAGATCTGGAGTGGATGAGGATCTGCAAGTGTGTGTGTGTGTGTGTGTGTGTGTGTGTGTGTGTGTGTGCATGTAAGATACATGGCTATTTTGAAAATGCAAATAAGAAAAAGAAAGACAATGAGCGCAAAATTTGAATGCAAAAGGTCAAATCTTTTTCATTAAATGATCATATGGCATATGAAAATGAACAAACCCTTAACAAATGGACCATGGTGCCCCAAGAAAGGCACATGGCTTAAAGTCATTGTTTAGAATTAAAATTATAGACAAAAGTTCTTGAATCGACAAAACAGTAAATAGTAATTACTCCTTGTGGAAGGAGATGGGAATGAAATCCTTGGCACGCCAGTTGTTGAGCTCTTCTCCGGAAGTCGGATAGATCCATTCATCAAAGTCGTAGTCATCCTCAGAGTCTTCAATAGCATTCACTTCATGATCAGTTATGCGAAGAGGTGGCTTTCCTATGCAAGCATGTCTGACCTCCTTTTGAGTTTTGACAGTGAAACCCAAACCAAACTTGTCTGCTTTGAATGGAATGTCAGGGAGTTGTCCCCAAATAGTAGAGCTTTTATATTTAACCACGGCACGAGCATCTTTAAGTGAAACCATCCTTGGCATAACTTCATCAGCTTTTGGAGTGTTATAAGAGATTTTGGTGGTGGCAACCATGGGAGGAACCACTTCAAAAGCTTGGAAAGGAGTCTCTATAAACTCACCATCCATCTCCATATACTTGAATGAATTAAGGTGGCTCACCATAAATTCTTCTTCACCACAGACAGTAATGATCTTTCCCTTGACTGGATATTTCAACTTTTGGTGGAGAGTAGAAGTCACTGCTCCTGCCCCATGTATCCAAGGGCGCCCAAGTAAACAAGAGTAAGCGGGACGGATGTCCATCACATAATAGGTAGAGTTGAAAACTTGTGAACCAACCTTAATGGGGAGATCAACTTCTCCAAGTACCATCCTCTTGGATCCATCAAAAGCCCTTACAACTATGTCACTTGGCTTCAACACCAAACCATCGCAATCTAACCGATCTAAGGCGCCTTTGGGTAAGACATTTAGAGAGGACCTTGTATCCACCAAGACATGGGCCAGAGTAGTTCCTTTGCATTCAATAGAGACATCAAAGCCTTGTTATTATTTCTTCCAAATGGTGTCAAGTCAGCATCAGAGAACCTCAATCCATTTTTGGAAGTCAAACTCACCATATAATTTTCAAATTGGTCAACTGTGGTCTCTTGAGGAACATGAAATTTCTTTAAAAATTGCTTGAGCGTGAGCATCAGAGCAAAGTAACAAAGATAACATAGAGATCTTAGAGGAGGTTTTCCCCAACTGCTCTACTATCTTGAAATCAATTTTCTTTGTAATCTTCAAGATTTCCTCCATTTCTTGAGTGGAAGGTTCCTCAGTAGTAATGTCTTTGGAAGGCGCCTCCACTCTGGTAGGCTCAGTCAACTTTTCTTTGCCTCTAGCATCAGTGCTAGATTTGTCAATAGTAATGAGAACAGGTGTAGTTATGGTAGTTAGAGGTGAAATGTTAGGAGAGAAGATTCTCCCTGTCCTTGTCACCTTGCTAGAACCAAAAATATTGGTAATGTCATCAATTTTGTCTTCATTAATCCAGGAGTCTTGCTTAATCCCATGATAGTATGCTTCAGCACCATAATTCCAAGGTACTGCCTTATCGTAAGAATAAGGAATTGGCCCTGGTGCGGTAATTATCAAGGGGGAAATTGTTGGTTCATTGGAAATCCTAATAGGACCTTTCGAGGAGATCCTAATTAGTTTGTTGGATATTGTGATGATGGAAACGTCTTCAGCTTTATCAGTCAAACTTTTTATGTCGGAGTTCTTTCAAACAAAATCTTGTGGCTATCTATTAGGTGTTGGAAACCCTTTTGCATCCATTCGCATCTGTAATACAGTGGGAGAGCTGACTTGGGTGTTTTGCATTTTATCGCAATTGTTACAGATAGCAAGAGCGCCATCGACTTTTCTTTTATCCAATAAAGGAAAGGGTGAAAATAATAGGAAAGACCTTTTGAGATATTTTCTTGAGTTTGGGGGGTAGGTTATGAAAAGGGAAGGTGTTAGCACCCTTTCTATCTGTAGTTATCTACAGCCTCTTAGCTTCTAGCTCACTTTGAAATGCTTTATTTGAAGTGTTTGTAATTGTTTTTAAAAGTATTTTTGAAAAGTACCTTCGTTTAGGAAAACTTTATAATGATTCTCGTCTCTATAAAAATGTATACAAAGTGTTGATTTTTTGAAAATATTTTGTTTTTGAAAGTGTTGGTGTGTTTGAAAGATGTTGTTTTGAAAATGTTGTGAGCAAGCAACTATGAAGTTTCTACCTACTCAAAAGGATGTTAGTTATTTTCCTCCTCCTTTAGATGTTTCTATCTTACCATTGATTGATAAGAAGCCCTATCATTGGATGTGAAGGGACGGGCGTGAGTCATCGTATAGTCATAGAAGGCAACCTATGAGACGCTTTAGCAATTGCCATGAGGGACTAAGATCATTTTACTGAAGGCAACGTCGAATGGTCATCGAGGGACTATGATCTTTTTTTATCAAGGGTCTTTGCTAAAGCGTCCCACATTCGAGGGACATGACTATTTATTCGTAGGTAACAAGCGAGATTACCCTAGAGGTGCGAGTGTGAAAAATGTTTGATTGCATACATTTTTTCTTTGAGATTAGGGTTTTCTAACGGTTGATTTTATCTTGCCGTACACACCCTAATTACTAACAATTATATTAAAACGATAAATTACGGAAATTAAAATCCTACGCTATTACATCACTTTGGGGATGGGGGTACAATTTACAAATGGGGATGAAATACAAGCCTAATTAAATTATTACAATCATATTGAATAGCAATAAAAAATATAAAAAGGAAAATAATGTACAAAGAAAGAAAGACAAACTTTATGTATTGACATATATCTTCATGCATCGACACATGCCACAGCTTGTTTCTTGAAACTGAAATTTGTGTTTTCAGCTTGAACACCTTTCCAAATGTTGCGATGATCAGAATGGCTTTAGTGAACCTCCAGGAAGTTGCTCCAACCCTCACTATGTATTTGAAAGCTACTGAATCACTCCAATTCAGTCAAGTTGTACAATATTGTCTTTTGTTTGTGTTTGGAAGGTGATGATAATGGAACTACAAAAACTATTCTTGTGTTTGAACAATCTCTATGTGATGTGATGTGAAGTGTTTGGATAGTTGGTTTATGGGAAGGCTTGCAAGGTGGAACAGTGGGTTGAGGTTTTGTTTTTGTGAATTAAGATAGAGTTGAAGATGAGATGAGGTTACAAAAAGTTATGTTGGGTTTTTTCAGATTTCTTTCTCTTTCTCTTTCAACAAAAGCCTCTCTCCAAAAAAACACCTCCTTTTGTATGTTGTGAAACAACTTATTTATAGATGAACTTGACTAAAACTTGGGAGGGAAATAGATAAGTTTTTTGAACTGTTTGGGTATATTGTTTCATTTCTTTTTAGATGCATATCTTATGTTTCATTTCTAATTTTATGCAAATATGGGACTGATATAGTACAGGCTTGGGTAGGGTTAGAGGCAGCATATCAGGACTGTTTTGTAGCAGTTTTGGAGTGGAGTGGCAGCTTTGTGCAGGGCTGGCTTTATACAGGACAGCAGAATGCTTTTGACATGGTTTTAGGCTAGTAGTAGCAGGCTTGGACTTGGCAGGATATCTGTTTTTGGGGCTTTCCTGGACAACAATATTTGTAGCATGATACAAGTTTGGTTTTATGGACAGATTTATGTAGCTTGTAACAAAGACAAGGCATATTTGTGGATAGCATAGTGGCAATGTTTAAAGATTGAGCCAAAGGGAAAAGTTAAAACAAGACAAAAGTTTAGAATTTGTAACTTGCAATTTTTAACTTAACAATGAAGCCTTGTTGTTTACTTGAAAGCTTATAACAACTTGAATTGTCTTGAATTATGGTGAAAAGATGTCATGAAATAATGAAATTAACATGTATAGAAAAAACACTTAGAAAATTTCCAAGTCTTGCAAAGTTTGATTTTTGATTTTCTTGATTTCTTGATGATCAAATTTCATATTTTAAATGTCTTGATGAAATGTGATTTTTGAAACTCAAATTTGATCAAAAAGTCAAACTTTGACTTTTTAGTATACAGTTGACTTTTTCATCGGTTGACCAAATTTCATCTATCAAGCCACTAATCTCGGGAGATGAATTGAAATATGTGATTAAGTCAAAATGATGTACTTGAACCCCTGAGATCATGTTTCGAACCAATAAGTCATGTACTGGGTCAAAAGTCAAAGATTGGTCATTCTCAATCAAAACCCTAATTTGGAGTCTCAGTGCTTCAAGGATGATTTTGTCTAATCAATTCCTTGAGCATTGGAGATCCTTTGTGAGTAATGTCTTGAAAAAGAGAGGGAAAGTTTTAGGGTACAACAGTTTCCCCTGTTCAATCTTCTTAAACCTGAAGAGTTAGATTAGCGGGTCTTCCATTCGTGACTTGAAGGTGGAAGATGATTGAACACTAGAGTGCCCAGAAATTGCACTTGATGATGTGTTAGTTGATTATGTTGGGAATGGGCTTAAAGATTCCATTTGGAGAAGTGATGAAGAGTTTATCAGAGATGGGCTTATATATGACATCCAGAGTGACAGAAGAGGTCTGTTGTTTGGCGACTTCACTGGGGAAATAATCTTAATCAGAAAAGGTTTGTTAATTGCCTGTCATTAACTGGAAGAAGTAAATCTCTTCAGAAGAGGACTGTAGATTTCCTGTCATTAAATGGTAGAAGTGAATTCTAACCAGAAGAGGTCTTTATTTTGTTGGTTGACTTTTCCTGCAAAGAAAAGGGTTAGTTGCACTCAAACGTATGCATGGCGTAATGATATTCTCAAAATAAATGAGATTGTGTTGTATGCATTTCTCATGTGTCTAATATGATGTATGAATGTGAAATGTTGTTGAAGTGTATCTTTGTCTTGGAAAATAAATCCTTGACAAATGCTGGGGAGCTTTAGGAAAGTTAAATCCCACACTGTTGTTGGGGATGAAGAGTATGCACATCTTCAAACCTTGTTTAGAATGTTTCCCTTGGGTATTCCTGTTTTATTGTTTGAGGAGAAATCCGCTGGGGAACATTGATTTTGGCTCTTCGTTTGAGGAAACTCTGCAAGGAGTGTTGATCTCTGCTTGGGGAATAGAGTTCAGAAGTTATCTATTACTCTATTGGGGAATTATATTTGACTAGGGAGAGTGAAAGCTAGTTGTTATTTGGTCGAAATCCAGGCTTCGTAGTAACTTTCGACTTGTTGGGGGTAATAAATTTAACTGTTATCTGGTCTTATTCCAGGCTTCACAACAACTTACTGGGAAGGTGAAATTAACTGTTATCTGGTCGGGTTCCAGGCTTTGCAGAAAATTACTTGGAAGAAAGAAGTTTAACTGTTATCTGGTCGAATTCCAGGCTTCGTAGCAGCTTATGAAGTTAAACTGTTATCTGGTCGGATCCCAGGCTTCACAATAACTTATATGAAATTAACTGTTATCTGGTCGGATTCCAGGCTTCGCAATAATTGATGAAGTTATATTGTTATCTAGTCAGTTTCCAGGCTTCGTAGTAACTTACTAAATTTAACTGTTATCTGTTCGGATTCTAGGCTTCGCAGTAATTGATGAAGTTAAATTTTTCTCTGGTCAGTTTTCAGGCTTCGCAGTAACTTACTAAATTTAAATGTTATCTGGTCGGATTCCAGGCTTCACATCAAATTTCTGAGAAAGTGAAGTTAATTGTTATCCGGTCGGATTCCAGGCTTCGCAACAACTTGTTTGAAAGGATAAAGTTAACTGTTATCTCGTTAGATTCCAGGATTTACAGAAAATTAAAGTAACTTATGAGATAGATAAAGTTAATTGCTATCTGGTCAGATTCCAGTCTTCACAAACACTTACTGAAGTTAACTATTATCTGGTCGGATCCCAGGCTTTGTAGTAACTTGTTGTTATTTGGTCAAATTCCAAGCTTCACAGTGATTAAAGAAGTTAAAGTATTATCTGGTCAGATTCCAAGTTGTGCAACAACTTATATGAAATTAATTGTTATCTAGTGGGGTTCCAGGCTTCACCGTAACTTGGTAGAAAGGATGCAGTTGAACTGTTATCTGGTCGGATTCCAGGATTCGCAGTAACTTACTGAATTTAACAGTTATCTGGTCGAGTTCCAGGCTTCATAACAAATTTCTGAGAGAATGAAGTTAACTGCTATCTGGTCAGATTCCAAGCTTCGCAACCACTTACTGAAGTTAACTGTTATCTGGTCGGATTCCAAGCTTCACAATAACTTGCTTGAATAGTAATGATTATGTTGGGTATTGCAATGACTCTATCGGGGATTAAAGGTTTTGTCCATTGATTTGTAATAGTGTGAGAGGCCAACTCAATATGCGGAATTTGTAGTTTGTTGGGGAAATAAACCCGGTTAAAGGGAATATTTTTGATGACCTTCTGGGGAAGTGACTTCTTTAGGTAGGACTCCACAAGACTTCTTTCTAAGATCAACTCATTCGGGGAGAGGGTTTTTGAGAGATGGGAATTCTGGATGGGGATTGCATGGATCCGTCTCTATGGGGATAATCTTATTGAAGTATCTTTGTGGGGAGATCTCAAATCCTTAAGGATATGCTTATTATTGTTTTTATGTATACATTTGTTAACAGTTTAATCATTTTTATATGCATATGTTCATTCAGTTTTAGTCATTGGACACTTTTGCACTCAAAACAGAAAAAACAAAAAGTTTGCACTTCAAAGTATTTTTGTATTGATGTTTTCCTATAAACAGACATTTTTGTACAAGGAGACAAAGATCCTAGTAAGAGTAAATCGTCGAAAGAATGAAAAGAATACAAAATTAAAACATAAATAGTAGCCATGTGGAAGTGATCTCATTTGGTTCCAAATCCGTATTGCCCCTGTGTCTTCGAACATCATCTCTTGTTGTTGAAAGAAGTCGATTGAATTGATCTTGGACCATTGAACTTGGACATTGGTAATAAAGCTGGCTGCAGAGATCCAACGGGACATAATCGTACGCTTTAATCCCTAACTTTTTCCTGGACCGCCCTTTCGGGTTTTCAGTCCACCAGGATACCCATTTTTTCCCAAGTTTCCCTTTCGAGTTTTCGACTTGTCGAGTGTACAATCTTTTGTATATATCCCTAATTTTTGCCTAGGTATGTCAACCTAACGGGTCATTCTTTATGCGTAGTATTTTTTTACTATGTTCGCATTCACAGGATGCGGGAAATCTTCACCGTCCATAGTTGTTAGCATCATGGCACCGCCAGAGAAAACTTTCTTGACAACAAATGGCCCTTCATATGTGGGAGTCCATTTTCCCCTGGGATCGCCTTGTCGAAAAATAATGTGTTTTATTACCAATTTACTAGTCTGATATACTTGAGGCTTGATCTTTTTGTTGAAAGCCTTGATCATACATTTTTGATACATTTGACCATGACAAACAGCAACCAGTCTCTTCTCATCAATCAAGTTAAACTGATCCAACCTAGTCTAAATCCATTCATCCTCGCCTAGGTCTGCCTCTTTCATAATCCTTAAGGAAGGAATCCGAACTTCGACAAGTAGGACATCTTCTATGCCATAGACCAAAGTGAAAGGAGTTGCCCCAGTTGACGTTTGAGCTGAAGTGCAATAGCCATGAAGAGCAAACGGTAGCATCTCATGCCAGTCTTTGTAGGTTACTACCATCTTTTGCACAATCTTCTTTATGTTTTTATTGGCAGCTTCCACTGTGCCATTCATCTTAGGTCTGTATGGAGAAGAATTATGATATTTGATTTCGAACTGCGTGTAGAGTTCAGTAATCATAGCATTGTTGAGATTGATTCCATTATTGGTGATGATCCTTTCAGGGATACCGTAACAACAGATAAGGTTGTGCTTGATAAACCTGGCTACAACGTTCTTTGCGACTGAGGCATATGAGGATGCTTCGACCCATTTGGTGAAGTAGTCAATGGCAACAAGGATGAAACGATTTCCATTAGAGGCAGTGGGTTTGATTTCTCCAATCATGTCAATGCCCCACATTGAAAATGGCCACAGAGCAGTCATGACATTTAGAGGTATCAGAGGTACGTGAACTTTGTCAGCATAGATTTGGCACTTATGGCAAGTCCTCGAGTGATGGTGACAATCAGTTTCCATTGTCGACCAATAGTAACCAGACCTTAGAATCTTCTTGGCCATAGTGTGTCCACTAGAGTGAGTTCCAAAGATGCCCTCATGCATGTCTTCCATGATTTTTTCTGCCTCCTTCTTGTTCACACACCAGAGAGCGTAGAGTCATGGTTGCGCTTGTACATGATTTTAGTGCTCAGGAAGAATTTGGCTGAAAATCTTTGAAAAAATTTCTTATCATTGATGGAAGCTCCTTCAGGATACTCTTGTGCTTCAATATATCTCTTCACCTCATGGTACCATGGTTTCTCTTCATCTGTTTCAAGCTCATAACAATGCGCAGGTTCGTCAAATCTTTCGATTGTAATTATGGGAACCTCGTTGTCCCAATTGACCTTGAATATAGATGACATTGTTGCTAGGGCATCTTCCAACTGATTTTATTCTCTTGGGAAGTGTTTAAAAGTAACCTCCTAAAAGTGTGGGATCAGGGTTAACACAAGCTCTTTGTAAGGAATTAGGTTTGGATGTTTGGCATCCCATTCTCCTTTGACTTGACTGATTACTAGAGTAGAATCTCCATACATATTTAAGAACTTGATCCTTAAGTCGATGGCAGCCTTTAGACCCAAGATGCACGCCTCATACTCATCCATGTTATTTGTACAGTCGAAGCAAAGTCTAGCAGTGAAAGGTGTATGGAAACCTTCGGGAGAAACAATCACAGCGCCAATTTCATTACCCAAAGCATTGGAAGCCCCATAAAAAACATAGTCCATCGGATCCTTATACAGGTCCTTCATAAGGTCCAGGCTTTTCATAGTTAATTACTAGCATGATATTCTTATCGGGAATTCAAAGTTCATAGATTTGTAGTCGTCAACAGCTTGGTGCGCCAAATGATCTTCCAATACACTTCCTTTGATTTCCTTTTTTGTAGTGTATTAGATGTCATATTTGGTCAGAATCATTTTCCATCTAGCTATTCGTTCGGAGAGAGCTGGCTTCTCGAAGATATACTTGATAGGGTCCATCTTAGAAATCAACAAAGTGGTGTGAGTCAACATATATTGTCTTAGCCGGTGAGTAGCCCATGCCAAAGCACATTAAGTTTTCTCGAGCAGTGAATATATGGTTTCACAGTTAGTAAACTTTTTGCTAAGGTAGTATATTGCATGCTCTTTTCGGCCAGACTCGTCATGTTGGCCCAACACACACCCCATTTAATTCTCTAATACAGTCAAGTACATAATCAGAGGTCTTCCTTCAACTGAAGGAATCAAAATGAGGGGTTCTTGTAAATATTCCTTGATCTTGTCAAAGGCTACTTGGCAGTCATCGTTCCATCTTACTACTTGATCTTTCTTCAAGAGTTTGAAGATTGGCTCACAAGTAGCAGTTAGGTGAGATATGAACCGAGCAATAAAGTTGAGTCGACCTAATAAACCCCTGACCTCCTTCTCAGTACAGGGAGATGGAATTTCTTGTATGGCTTTGACTTTTGCAGGGTCGACCTTAATACCTTTTTCACTGACGACAAACCCTAAGAGTTTTCCAGATCTTACCCGGAAGGTGCATTTGGTGGGATTCAGCCTTAGCTTGTATTTTTTCAACCTTGTGAATAGCTTGTGTAAATGATCCAGATGTTGTTCCTCATTTTGCGACCTTACAATCATATCATCAACGTAGACTTCTATCTCACGATGGATCATGTCATGGAATAGGGCTATCATAACTTGTTGATAGGTTGCCCCTGTATTCTTCAAACCGAAAGTCATGACTTTGTTACAAAAGGTGCCCCATTGTGTAACAAAGGTGGTCTTCTCCATATCCTCGGGAGCCATCTTGATTTGATTGTAGCTGGAAAAGCCATCCATGAAAGAGAAGACTTTGTGTTGAGTTGTGTTGTCGACCAAGACGTCAATATTCGGTAGTGAGAAATCATCTTTGGGGCTTGCCCTATTAAAATCTCTATAGTCTACACACATACGGACCTTTCCATCCTTGTTTGGTACGGGGACCATATTCGCCACCCATTGAGGATATGATGTCACAGCCAGGAAACTTGTGTTGAATTTCTTCATTACCTCAGCTTTTATTTTTCTTAGACATGTTTGGCTGCATACGACGAACCTTTTGCTTGACTGGAGGACTTTGTTGGTAGACGATGAACTACAATGTCAGTATCAAGTCCCGGCATATCTTCATATGACCAAGCAAACACCTCAACATAGTCGTACAACATTTGGACCAATCTACTTATGATACTGTTTTCCAAGTTAGCGCCGATCTTGACTTCCCTCTTATTTGTCATAGTACCTAGGTTGATTACTTCAACTGGCTCCTCATCAGGTTGAATGGATTTTTCTTCTTACATCAGAAGCCTGGATAGTTCCCCTGGTATTTCACAATCTTCTTCACCTTCTACTTCGGCTTGGTTGATTGGATGTTCAAAGTCATGGCTGGCAATAGCAGAGTCGTTGGCAATGAGATCCGGAGTGGATGATGATCTGCAAGTGTGTATGTGTGTATGTGTGTGTGTATGTATGTGTGTGCATGTAATATACATGTCTATTTGAAAATTGTTGTACCCCAAAATTTTCCCTCCCTTTTTACTCAACACATTCCCATTGAAGTCCCCAACTTGCCCAAGGATGACCAAGAATTGACCAGACAAATTCTCCTCCTAAGGCAATGAACCTCTAACTAGGGTTTCAATTTTCATCAAGATGTGTGAGCTCCAATGGTCTCAAATGGTTTCCATGGTCCTAATATGTCTTCAAGATTGTCCATGACAAATTTTATGCCTTGCACTACAAGTTTTCTCAATCAACTGCTCAAATGCTTGAAAATCAACTATACTAATTCAAAAGTCAAATGTGGCCCATATGCAGTCAAACTTCAATGTTTTTTGTCAACATCAACATTTTGAAGTGATATCCATCATTTGATCAAGGGTTGATCATGATTCCTCAAGAAATGCTCCTAATTCATCAAAAGTCAAGAATTTCTAATTAGGGTTTCTATAAGAAAAGTCAACCAAACTTTGACCAAGCATAACTTTCTCATACTTTATCAGAAATTTTTCCACCAAAGCTCATTTTGAAATGAATCCAATCCCCTACAACTTCTATTCAGCCCTCAAGTTCAAGAAATGCATCAATTGAAATATAAAAGCTCATACATTATGGGTCCTTTCAAAAAGTTAACAAAAACACCTTTTGGGTCAAAGCTCCTTACATGAACATGGAAGATCCAATTGAGATGAAACCAAAAGTGTTATTTAGAGGACATCCTAAGATCTCTAAAAAGTTCAATAACACCCTCATAGGGTTATAATTAAGAAAGATATGCATTGCTAAAGTTGACCAATTTTTGAAGAAGTGCATGAAGAAAATATTGACCAATTTTGGTTTTATTCCAAATGGGCCTTGGTTTTTATGATCTGAACTTATTCCTAATATGGCCCATAACTCCTAAGCTCAAGTACACGCCCTCCTTTTGTTTATTTAATTTATTTTGAATTAAATCTTTAAAATTCAATTTTAATTAAAATAAAATGCAAAGAGAGACTTAAATGAATGTGGGCTTGATATCCAAGTCTCTTAATAGCCAAGACAACTCATGCAAGGCTGTGACATGACAAGAGAATCGTGCAAGGCCATGAAAAAGGAAAAAAATCTTCAAAAATGGAATGTTTGGAAACATTTTGAAACACCATAATTCTATTGGACTTGTGCCATATTTGTTACCCTAATCTTGTCTCACATATAAGCACAAGCATTCCAGACCATACACATATGCGTAGGAGCCCCCAAAAAGAACCCTAGTAAAGTTCAAAAATTCCAAAGAAAAGTGGAAGTTTGTACCATATGATCCAGCGGTTTCCAGGCCAAACAAACTGCATCATTCACTCTTTGAGGCCTCCAGGAAGTCATCCATATCATCCATAAGGCGTGCAACACTTTAGAAGGCCAGACCCACGCATCACCGGACTTTGGTAAAGCTTGGCTTCGAAACCCTTTCAATTACATGATATAATTAGTTTTCGTTCCATATCCATGTTATTATCATTTCCTGTGAGCATTCTAACGTGTTTCATGTAAGGTACAGGGCCAGAATATCTAACCACCATTGTTAGGGTTTTGAAACGTGAGAGTTTTGTTTTCAGGGTTAAAGACACTTTCAGGCCAATTTAAGGCCATAATCGGATTCAGGGCTCGATTTTGTGTAGGATAGGACCTTTAACTCTTCGCAAATCTCACGCTTTTGCAGGTTTGGGAATTTGAGTCTCCCAGAGAGGATGACCGGAGATCCACTCCGGCATGCGTGTCATTTTGTTTTGATCTGATTGGCTCATTCATCTTGCTGACGCACGCATTTTTGTTGACTAGGATTAGCACTGAATTTCCATTATAATATTATTGTGCTATTATATACATGAATGAGCAGGCAACGCAGATGGTAAAGGCATAAGGCATGTAAGGGAAGGGACCTGGGTTCGATCCCAGGTCCAGCAATTTTCCATTTTTTTAACGTTTGCTTGCAGGATCTTATACGTTGCATCCCCAAACGTTCACCCTGCATCCTCGCTCTCATCCATTGGACCATCCTCAATTCAGATCAACATTCCATGTGTGTTCCTCATGGTGGACCCTCAGGCGCATCCCTCACTAGATCAGGCAGGCATTGGGCTTTACATGTTCTAGGCCTAGACCAAATTCAGCTTCACACCTTCCAAACTGCTTCAAACCCCATGCCCATTTAATTTCATTATTTCACTTTATTTCAATTGTTTTATTTTTAAATTCATTTTTATTTTAATCATAAAATCAACAAAATAAATAAAAAAACAGATTTAGGGTTTTTCATAATTAAAGTTAATTTTTGTAAATTAATTTAATTTAATTATTTTAATATTTTTCTTTAAATTAAAATTAATTAGAAATTAGGTTAAAAATTTCAAATCTTTTCTCAATAAAATACCAAAAATATTTTTCTAAATCAATTAGATTTTTTTAGGTTTTTCAACTTGTTCCCGTTTTAATATTCGCGCGTTTATTATTCTCTGTTTTATTATTCTTTTCAATTATTGTATTTGTACACAGTTTGTAATAACTTTTAACTTAGGGTTCATTTACTGTTTTTTTATCCCCAAAGTTTTGGTTATGCATCCCCCTCCCCGAAGCCCTGTAATTGCAAAAAAAAATTAATTTACATCAAATAAGACAAAGTTACCAACCTAAAATATTTGTGTATATGTATGAGATCATATTAGGTCAACAAAAACAACCATGAGATCAAATATGATCATGTTTTTTAATGTCATGAAGATTTGATCCAAACTTTCCACAACAAACCAATCTTTCCCTCCTCTTGCCTTGTGCATTTTGAAAGCTATTTGTGAGTTTTTTGGGCCTCCAACATGACCAAGTGTCCAGCCTTGCACGCCTCATACATCAATCTTGTATTTATTTAATTTATTTTGATTTTATTTGAATAAAAATAAAAAATAAATAAAATGTAAATCAAACTTCTGCATGGCTAAGTTTATAGGTTCTTGGACATGTTAGGAATAAGTTTCAAACATAAAAAGATAGGCCCATTTGGAAAAAGTCCAAGTTTGTTCAATATTGGCTTCATGCACTTTCCCAAAAATTGTGAATTTTAGCAATGCATATCTCTCTCATTTTTAAGCCTAAGAGGGTGTTCTTGGACTTTTCATAGATCTTAGGATGTCCTCTAAACAACCCTTTTGGTTTTATTTCAATTGGATCTTCCATGCTCGTGTAAGGAGCTTTGACCTAAAAGGTGTTTTTGTTGACTTTTTGAAAGGACCTATAATGTCTGAGCTTGTATCTTTTGACTGAGGCATTTCTTGACCTTTAGGGCTGAAGAGAAGTTGTAGGGAATTGGATTCTCTTCAAAATGAGTTTTGGTGAAAAAAATTCTGATAAAGTATGAGAAAGTTATGCCTCGTCAAAGTTTGGTTGACTTTTCCTATAGAAACCCTAATTTTCCATTTTTTACTTTTGATGAGTTAGGGGAATTTCTTGAGGAATCATGATCAACCCTTGATAAAATGATGTATATCACTTCAAAATATTGATGTTGACCAAAAATATTTAAGTTTGACTGTATATAGGCCACAATTGACTTTTGACCTAGTATAGTTGATTCTTAGGCATTTGAGCAATTGACTGAGCAAACTTATTGTGTAGGGCATGAAATTTGGAATGGATAACCTTGAGGACATATTAGGGCCATGGAAAACATTTGAGACCCTTGGAGCTCAACCATCTTGGTGAAAATGGAAACCCTAGTTTGAGGTTTATTGCCTTAGGAGGAGAATTTGTCTGGTCAATTCTTAGTCATTCTAGGGCAAGTTGGGGACCTCAATGGCATGTCTTGAGTAAAATGAGAGGGAAAATTTTGGGGTACAACAGCTGTCCCTGTTCAATCTTCTTAAACCTGAGGATGTATATTGGCTGGCCTGTCTTTCGTGATCTGAAGGTGGAAGATGATTGAACACTAGAGTGCCCAGAAATTTGCACTCGTCTGAAATGATACTTGACTGTAAATAATATCGAGAATGGGCTTATAGATGCCATTTGGAGAAGATGACGGAAGATCATCAGAGATGGGCTTAGAGATGCCGTCCAGAGAATATAAGGGAGAATTGTCGGAGATGGGCTTAAAGATGCCATCTGGAATAATGTTGATTTCATGAGATATTCCTTTGTGGGAATCCCTATTCCTGTTGTTGAGGAGGACTCCGTTAAGGAATGTTGGTCTTTGTCTTGGGAAATAGAGTTTAGGAGCTTCAATTGTCCATTACTCTATTGGGGAGTATCTCTTGATTGGAGAGACGGAAGTGAACTGCTATCTGGTCAGGATCCAAGCTTCACATTAACTTGTTGAGGATAATAAGGCTGAATGCTATCTAGTCGTATTCCAGGCTTCATATTGACTTACTGAGGATAATAAGGTTGAATGCTATCTGGTCGTATTCCAGACTTCATAGCGACTTACTGGGGAGACGTGAAATTAACTACTATCTGGTTGGACTCCAGGCTTTGTAGTTTCTTTAACTGGAATAGAAATCAGAAAAATCTTAGTCTCGATTTAACTGAACCAGAGAAAGGTCTTGAGTTGTATTCAATTGGAATAGGAATCATGAAAATCTTAGTATCAATTTGGCTGATCCAGAGGAAGGTCTTGAATTAACTTTGACTGGAATAGAAATCAGAAAAATCTTAGTATCGAGTTAACTGAACCAGAAAAAGATCTTGGGTTGTCTTCAAATTCAACTGGAATAGAAACCAGAAAAATCTTAGTATTGATTTAACTGAACCAGAGGAAAGTCTTGAATTATCTTCAATTGGAATAGAAATCAGAAAAATCTTAGTATCAATTTAGCTGAACCAGAGAAGGTCAGGAATTTAATTTGAATGGAATGGAAAACAGAAAAATCTTAGTATCGATTTAACTAACCAGAAAAAGTCTTGGATTATCTTCAACTGGAATAGAAATCAGAGAGATCTTAGTATCGATCTAACTAAACCAGAGAAAGTCAAGAATTAACTTTGATTGGAATGGAAATCAGAAAAATCTTAGTATCAATTTAACTGAACCAGACAAAAGTCTTGGATTATCTTCAACTGGAATAGAAATCAGAGAAATCTTAGTATCGATTTAACTGAACTAGATAAGGTCTTTTGAGAACATCTTTCTGAGGAAAATGCTGAAATAGCCCTTCATCGGACGTAGCTTTTGAGAAGACTACCAGGTCACGTAAGTAGTCAACGGTGTTTATTGATTTGATCTTTCCTGAAAATGGTAAAAAGTTAGTCGTATGCAATGTCATGATGTATGAAATGCATTGTGATGATGTTCTCAAAATAAATGAGATTATGATGTATGTGATGTGTATGTGCATGCCATTATGTGTGAATATGGGATGTTGTTGCGATATTTCTTAGTCTAGGAAAGTAAATCCCTGACTTCCACTGAAGAGTATTGGGAAGTTGAATCCTTCATTTCTGTTGAGGATGATGAATGGATATGATTTTCCGGGGATTTCCTCTTTTTGTTTGGGGATATTCTACCAGGGATTTTTAACTCCTGCTTGAGAATAACTCTGTGGGGGGAGGATGCCCTATTGGAAGATTTTACCGATGTGGAGAAATAAACTATGTTGGGGAATAAACTTCCGCAGTTAGAGAAATAAACTCTACCCGGGAGGAGGTTTTTATAAACTGTTTGAAATTATAAAACTCGGCTGGGGAATATAGATTTTAGCTCTCTGAGGGAACTTTGCTGGAGGAGGTAATTCTTGCTTGGGGAAGAAGAGATCAAAACTCTGGTTGTTTCTACTCTATGGGGAACATAGATGTCACTGGGTTGTATGTAGCGGTGACTTTGTCTCAAGATGTCTCTGCCCCTAAACCATGCTGGAAAGAGTAACTATCAGGACTACATATTGCTTTTTTAGGCTTTTCCCCGTTTCTTAAAGTCATTAGTAACTGTCTTTCTGTTTCTTATGCAAGTATTTGTAAACAGTAATCATATTCAAATGCACATGTCCAAAATAATCACTGGACGTTTTTGCAAAACAAAACAGAGAAATAGAAAACAAATAGTTTTGTACTTTCAAAGAACTTATTTGTATTGAGTTTGCAAGTTCGTCTATAACAGGCATTTTTGTACAAAGAGGCCGATGTTCTAGTAGGAGAACGCCGCCGTGAAGATGAAAACTATACAAAACAATGTACAAAGAGAAAACAGCTATATGTAATAATCCCATCGAGTTTCAATTCTGCTATTGCATCTATGTCCTTGAGCGTCTCATCACTTTGTTATTTGTCTGAAGCTGACTGGATTGAGTAGTACCATTTGAGCATGATAGTTGATATTGAAGTCTGGTCGCAAGGTGATCCAATGGGACATAGTTATATGCTTTAAATCCCTAACTTTTTCCTAGACCGACCTTTCGGGTTTTCAGTCCACCGGGATACCCTTTTTTGACCAAGCCGCCTTTTCAGGTTTTCGACTTGCCGGGTGTACAGATTTTTTTGTATTTATCCCTAACTTTTGCCCGAACCCTTTTGGTTCGCTGGGATGCCCTTATTTTTTCCTAGGCCAGTCAACCTAGAGGGTCTTTATTTATGCGTAGTATCTTTTCACTATATCCGCATTAACAGGGTGAGGATGGTCGTCACCATCCATGGTGGTCAGAATCATGGCTCCACCAGAAAATATGCTTTTGATCACAAATGACCCTTCGTACGTGGGAATCCATTTGCCCCTGGGATCACCTTATGGCAGTATGATGCGGTTGATTACTAGACCCCCCACTTGATATACTTGACGTCTGACCTTTTTGTTGAAAGTTGTGATCATTCGCTTTTGGTATATCTGACCATGACAGACAGCAACAAGCCTTTTCTCGTCGATCAGATTCAGTTGGTCAAGTCGAGTCTGGATCCAATAATCTTCGTTCAAACCCGCATCCTTCATGATCCTCCAAGAAGGGATCTATACCTCAATAGGTAGGACAGCTTCCATACCATACACCAGAGAATAAGGTGTTGCCCATGCTGACGTATGTGCTAAAGTGTGGTAACCATGAAGAGCAAATGGTAACATCTCATGCCAGTCTTTGTATGTCACTGTCATCTTCTGTATGATTTTCTTAATATTCTTGTTATCAGCCTCCACAGCGCCATTCATCTTTGGCCAGTAAGGGGAAAAATTATGATGTTGGATCTTGAATTGTTTAGAGTTTGGTGATCATCGTATTTTTGAGATTTATAACATTGTTTATGATGATTCTCTCTGGCACACCATACCGACAAATCAGGTTATGCATGATAAACTGCGCCACAACATTCTTGGTAATAGTATCAAAAGAGGCAGCCTCAACCCACTTCATGAAGTAATCAATGGCCACTAGGATGAAGCGATGCCCATTGGAAGCAGTGGGTCTAATATCTCTGATCATGTCAATGCCCCATATTGCAAAGGTCCAGGGAGCCATCAAGACATTCAAGGGAATCAGAGGTACATGTACTTTATCAGTATAGATTTGGCATTTGTGACAAATTCGAGAATGCTGATAACAGTCTGCTTCCATAGTGGACCAATAGTATCCTGCCCGTAGGATCTTTTTAACCATGATATGTCTACTAGAATGGGTGCCAAAGGTACCTTCATGTAGATCTGCCATAACCCTCTCTACTTCGTTCTTGTTTACACACTATGGTAAAGTAGAATCATGGTTACTGTGATACGGTGGGAGAACTGACTTGGGTTTTGCGTTTGTTTTCGCAAATGTTTCGGTTGAGCAAGAGTCGCCACCGACTTTTTATTTTATCCTAAGGAAAGGTTAAAAAGCACAGCAAAAAACCTTTGAGATGTTTTCTTGGGTTCGGGGAGTAGATTATAGAAAGGGAAGGTGTTAGCACCCTTTCTATCCATGGTTATCCATGGGCTCTTAGTTACTTGCTTAGATCAACTTGCCTTAATTTTCAATTGTTTGAAATGGTGCTTTGTGTATGTGTTTTGAAAATGTTTTGAAAAGAGGCCAATGTGGTGGCAACCTTTGTAATGATCCATGTTGGGATGTATACAAAGGTGTATGTCTTTTGAAAAAGTTTTCAATGTTTTTTTTAAAGTTGTTTTGAGAGTGTGTTTTGAAAAATGGCAAGTGTTTTTGCAAGTTTGATCAAGTAACTAAGAGTGGTCTACCCCTAAATTTACTCAAAAAATTTTCTATGTTTTTAACCCTTTTAACAATTTAGTTCCACCATTGTACTTGGTGGACAATCTTTCGTTTAGGATGTGAACGGGACGGGCGCGGGTCATCGTATAGACCATGATAGCAATGTTGCAAAGTATCTTAGTTTTTCTTTTGAGGGACTAAGATCATTTTTTTTGTAAGGCAACTTTAGAAAGCGTCATCAAGGGACTATGATCTTTTGATTTTGTTTGTTTTACCAAGATACTTTACATGCGTAACATGGCCCATTTGTGAAAAGGCAACAAGTGGATATAACCCTAGGGGTGTTAGTGTGCAAGTGTGTTTTATTGCATACAAGAGTTTTTCTTTGAATTAGGATTTTCTATTTCATTGATTTTATCTTGCCATACACGTCCTAATTACTAGCAATAAGAAGCGGAAATATAAAATCATACGCTATTACAACAATTAGGGGGTGGGGATACACATTTGTACATGGGGGGTTCAACGAGAAAAATAGACAAAAAAGAAAATAGCAAAAAGCAAGATAGAGGGAGAGAGAGAGAGAGGGAGCCAGCGCGCTGCTGAGAGGTCATCAGAAGTTCTGACTCAGATCCGCTGCCAGATGATCAACCTCTTGGTTAAACTGTATGAGTCAGAACTTCTGACCCTGGCACCTGCAAAACAGAAACCTGTTAGTGGGGAAACCAGAAGTTCTGACCCCCTGTGCTGCAAAACAGAAGTTTGTTAGTGGAGAAACCAGAAGTTCTGATTCTGCTGGAAAGACAATAACTCTCAGAGGTTCTGATATTATTGACAGCAAAACAGGCTTCAGATGTGCTAACGTCAAAGTCAGCACTTGGCTTTTCCCTGTACTAATCAGGACATCTGCAATTTTGTTGTTATTCCACAAAACAGGAAACATATTTGGAACAGATCCAGCAAATGTCAAAATGTTTCAGAGGGCAGAACCAACAAGGTCACAGGCAAGTCCTACACTGGCTCAGAACGTTCTGAGGTATGAAAATCCTCAGAATATAAACAACAACAACAACAACATGATATTTACATTATGTTTATTTGAGCATGCACAGCTGATGATGCTTAGTAGCGTGATGAAGGTCAGCAGGTGCTTACCTGGCTGTTGGAAAAGTTTGTGGATGAAAGCTAGCTTTTGGCTCTGGTGGTGTTCTGGACAGATTCTTTTTGAAAAGGGTAGGTGAAGGTGTATGCGTATATAGGGTCAAAAGTTTGAAAAGGGGTTTTTGGTTCACAAAGAAAAACTGGGTATTGGATAAAGTTTGAAGGTGAGAAATTCAAAGTTATGAAACAACTGGGGATTTTGGCAGAGTTTCACAACACTATCTTGCTAAAGGTTTCTGTTTCTCTCTTAGCAATTTTTCTGTTTCTTGAACGCCCCTTTTTCAGTGGACAATGACTCTCTATTTATAGGCAAAGTTCTTGTGGGTGTCTTGAACATTAAAGCGCCAACAGAGTTTGAATTGTTCTTTGACAGAAATTCCTGGGAAGTTGTGATAACAGATAGCCTTCAGCCTAGGCTGCAGCAGCAGGCGTGGATTAGAGTGAAGTGACCTCTTAAGTGGGCGGTGGCGTGTAGACCCATGCCAGAATCTGCATAAAGGCGTTTTCCAAGCCACACGTGAAGGGATTACTTGGATGAATGTTCAGGAGTGGTTGGAAGCATTAATGAGCATTAAATGGTGATAAGACTTATCAACATCAATATTCTGGTAAGGGAAACCAAACTTTGAACCAGCAGTTCTGTTTCAACAAGAACAGCGTAAACCATGCTCTAGCCTTGGATTCCTGTTGTCTTATTAAGTTCTGAGGATTCTCCTGATTTTCTGATACGTTCCCTGGATTTGCTTCTGGACCTCCTGGGCTTAGAGATTCTATATCAGTGTAACACCCACTCTTCTGACATTTTCATCTTCTGATTTCAGCATGTTCTGAAAGAGCCTTCAGACTTCCTTGCTTCTTTTGCATTCCTTTAGCAAATTCTGGCTGAGCTTGCGTAACTGCTGAAAGAGTCATGTTCTGTCTGAGGCTTACATATTGAACCACGTTTACAACTTCTGATTGAGCTGATGTAGCTGCTGAAGAGCCAACTTCTGACTGCATTGAGCCAAGCTTGCAACTTCTGACCGTTTCTTATCTGGAATTGGTCCAGAAGTTCTGAAACGCTGATTTTTTCTTAAGCACTCATTTTTTAGAGAAAAATTCCAAGTACTTAGAATTTAATTTTTCTCAAGCTAAAAGCGTTGTCTTTAGAGCTTGTGTGATCATCTTGCTCTTGTAAGTGGTTTGCTTGGGCAAAAATGACAGTTCTGGACTTGGATTTGTTTCAGAGGGACCTTGAAAATCCAAGATGATTTCCTGAAGAAAGAGAGGGCAAATTTTGGGGTACAACAGTTGCCCCTGTTCAATCTTCTTGAACCTGAAGAGTTAGATTGGCAAGTTTGCCTTTCGCGACTCGAAGGTAAAAGGAGATTGGACACTAGAGTGCCTGGAAATTTGCACTCGCATAGTAGAGTATCAGCAATGTGATGGCGGGAATGGGCTTATAGATGCCATTTGGAAGTGTTGATCGCATAAGAGATTCCTTAGCGAGAACTTGTGCACTTTGAGAAAGACAGATGTTTTCCTGGCTTGTTACAGGTGTTGATCTTCAATCTCTTCATGCAGATATGCCCTGGCTAGATGCAGGTGTCGAGTCTACAATCGATTGCTCACAGATATGCCCTGGCTGGATACAGGTATCGAATCTGGAATTAGTTGTCAACAAATATGCCCTGGCTGGATACAGGAATCGAATCTGGAATTAGACGGTTGATAGATATGCCCTGGCTGGATACAGGAATCGAATCTTCAAACTCCTCAGATGTGCCCTGGCTAGATACAGGAATCGAATCAGGAATTGGTCGTCAACAGATATGCCCTGGCTGGATACAGGAATCGAATCTGGAATCTCTTCAGACGTGCCCTGACTAGATACAGGAATCGAGTTTGGAAACTGATCACTCATAGATGTGCCCTGGCTAGATACAGGAATCGAATCTGGAATTGTGACAGTTGATAGATATGCCCTGGCTGGATACAGGAATCGAATCTTCAAACTCCTCAGATGTGCCCTGGCTGGATACAGGAATCGAATCTGGAATTGGTCGTCAACAGATATGCCCTGGCTGGATACAGGAATCGAATCTGGAATCTCTTCAGACGTGCCCTGACTAGATACAGGAATCGAGTCTGGAAACTGATCACTCATAGATGTGCCCTGGCTAGATACAGGAATCGAATCTGGAATTATGATAGTTGAAGGTAGTTGTCTTTTGGTTTGTCTTTTTCCCTGAAAAGGCAAAACATCAGTTGTATGCAATGTCATGATGTATGAAATGCATGATGTCATGATGTTCAAAATGAGATAGTGTCGTATGCACTTTATCATCTATGTAAGCAAGATGTATGAAATGTGAAATGTTTATGAATGTATTTTCGTCTAGGAAAATAAATCCTTGACGATTGGCTGGGGAATTAAATCCTGGGCTGACGTTGAAGAGTAGAGTTCTTCGTTTCCGCTAGGGATGATGGTTGCGAGAGAATACCGGTAGGAGAAGATAACTCTGTTGGGGAATAAACTTGTTGGAGAGATTACCCTGAGGGGAATTGCTCTGTGGGAAGAGATACTTCGCTGAAGTTTTGATGAGAGCTCCGCTGAGGATTTCAATGATGGACCCCGTTGGGGATAACAATGATAAACTCCGCTGGGGATTCTGTTGATAAGTTATGTTGGGGGACTTTGATGAACTCCGCTGGGGATAGGAAGAACCTTGTCGAGGGCGATCTTCCGTGGTGATTAGCTGAGGATAACCCAGTTATAAGCCCTTGTGAGGAATAACTTTGAATAAAGCCCGGGAGAGACGTCCGTACTCTGCGGGGGAATAGCTTCCAGAGTCTACCGGGGATAAGCTCCAAGACCTGCTGGGGATATGAGTTCCAATTTTCCTGGGGAAACTTTTCAGACTGTATTGAAAAAAGGCTCCACTGGGGTGCCTGTATTCCTCCGGGGAACAATCTTAGATCAAGATTGCCGGGGATGCTTGCTGATGAATGCCTATACTCCGCTGGGGAACGTTGATATCTTCTAGGGATACCCAACTTCCTTTAGGCTGGCCGTAGACCAACTCTGCTTGAGGAGAGTATTGCTGACTTGCTAGGGGAACGGGGTGCCTATTGTAGGGCTGATGATAGACTAACTCTTCTTGGGGAGAGTATTGCTGAATCTTGTCTTACTTTGTGGGGAGTTGAGGTAATTTGGTCACATTCTTCAGTTGAACCTACCTTGGTACCTTGGTGGACAGAGCAACTAGACTGCCTGGACAACTTTACATTGCCCCCGTTTCTGATGTCACCTGTAATCAATCCTTTGTTTCGCATGCAAGTATTTATGAGTTAGCAATTTAATGCCAAATGCATATATCAAAAATGAACATTGGACGTTCTTCGCAAGACAAAACAAAAAAGGAAAAACAATTGGCAATTTGTTTGGAAAAGTGAACTTGTATTGATTTTGAAATTTGCCTGTAAATAGGCGTTTTTTGTACAAGAGGCTGACGTCCTAGTAAGAGAACGCCGCCAAATAACACAAAGTTTATACAATTTTGAAAAGGAAACAAAACAGCTATGTGAACAATATTCCCACTGGGTCCCAACTCTGCTATTGCCTTTATGTCTTCAAGCGTCTCATCACTTTGCTGCTTAGTTGAAGATAAAGCTGATTGATCGATGCCGAAGTCTGAGCCCGATAGTTGATGCTGAAATCTAGATGCAAGGTGATTCAATGAGACATAGTGTTACGCTTTATCCCTAACTTTTGCCTGGACCGCCCTTTCGGGTTTTCAGTCCACCGGGATACCCATTTTTGCCCAAGCCGCCTTTTCAGGTTTTCGACTTGCCGGGTGTACAGTTTTTTTCATTTCATCCCTTATTTTTGCCCGAACCCTTTTGGTTCGCCGGGAAGCCCTTATTTTTGCCTAGGTATGTCAACCTAGCTGGTCTTTTATTCATGCGTAGTATCTTTTTACTATGTCTACATTGGCGGGGTGAGGAAGGTCGTCACCATCCATGGTGGTTAGAATCATGGCTCCTCCTGAGAACACATGTTTAACCACAAATGGCCCTTCGTACGTAGGGGTCCATTTTCCCCTGGGATCACTTTGAGGAAGGATGGTGGGTTTGATTACCAGGTCCCCAACTTGATACTCTTGTGGTCTGACTTTCTTGTTAAAGGCCCTGATCATCCGTTTTTGGTACGTCTGACCATGACAGATAGCGGTGAGTCACTTTTCGTCAATTAGGTTTAATTGATCAAGTCGAGTCTAGATCCAGTCATCTTCATTCAAGTCTGCATCTTTCATTATCCGGAGAGAGGGTATCTGGACTTCAATTGGCAAGACTGCCTTCATGCCATAGACCAAGGAAAAGGGTGTTGCCCCGGTTGACGTCCGTGCTGAGGTACAGTACCCATAAAGAGAAAATGGTAACATTTCGTGCCAATCTTTGTAGGTCACTGTCATCTTCTGCACAATCTTTTTGATATTCTTATTAGCTGCTTCTACGGCCCCATTCATCTTCGGCCGGTAAGGAGAAGAGTTGTGGTGTTGTATCTTGAATTGCTCGCAGAGCTCAGTGATCATCTTGTTGTTAAGATTGGTACCATTGTCCGTAATGATCCTTTCCGGGACGCTGTACCGACAGATCAGGTTATGCCGAATGAAACGTGCCACGACGCTCTTGGTTACGGTGGCGTAGGAAGCTGCTTCTACCCACTTTGTGAAGTAATCAATTGCTACCAAGATGAAGCGATGCCCGTTGGACGCCGTCGGTCGGATCTCGTCGATCATATCAATGCCCCACATTGCAAAAGGCCAAGGCGCCGTTAGGACGTTCAGAGGAATCGGAGGGACGTGCACCTTAGCAGCATAGATCTGGCATTTATGACAAGTCCGAGAATGCTGATAACAGTCGGCTTCCATTGTGGACCAGAAATATCCTGCCCGAAGGATTTTCTTTGCCATGGTATGTCCAGTGGAATGTGTTCCGAATGTACCTTCATGTAGTTCTACCATGATCTTCTTTGCTTCAGTCTTATCCACACAACGCAGTAAAGTTGAATCATGGTTTCGTTTGTAGAGAATGTCGTTGCTGAGGATGAATTTTGCCGCAAACCTTCTCAGGAATTTCTTGTCATTAACTGATGCACCTTCGGGGTATTCTTGAGCTTCCAAATATCTCTTCACCTCATGATACCAGGGTTTTTCGGTTACCTCTTCGGCCTCAAGATCGCAGCAGTATGCAGGTTCGTCCAACTTCCAGATAATGATCCGGGGAGCCTCGTTGTCCCATTTGACTTTGAACATTGAAGACATCGTAGCTAGTGCGTCCGCTAACTGATTCTCCTCTCTTGGGAAGTGCTCAAAAGTTATCTCTTCAAAGTGGGGAAGCAAAGTCAACACATACTCCTTGTAAGGAATAAGATTTGGGTGTTTCGTATCCCACTCGCCTTTGATCTGATTGATCACGAGAGCGGAATCTCCTAAGACACTCAGAAACTTGATCCTTAAGTCGATTGCAGCTTGAAGACCCATGATACATGCCTCATATTCTGCCATGTTGTTGGTGCAGTTGAAACACAGCCGGGCGGTGAGTGGAGTATGAGTACCTTTAGGGGATATGATCACAGCGTCGATGCCGTTACCCAAAGCGTTCGAGGCTCTGTCAAAATGCATAGACCATCGGGATCCTTCCTCAGGTCCTTCATCCGGTCCAGGTACTTCACAATCAGTTACTACCATGATATCTTCGTCCGGAAATTCAAAGTTCAATGATTGGTAATCGTCCACAGGTTGGTGTGCCAAATGATCTGCCAGTACACTTCCCTTGATGGCTTTTTGAGTTGTGTATTAGATGTCATATTCCGTCAAGATCATTTGCCATCTTGCTATTCTTCCAGACAGAGCAGGCTTTTCGAATATGTACTTGATTGGATCCATTTTTTAAATCAACAGAGTAGTGTGAGTCAACATATACTGTCTCAGTCGGCGAGCAGCCCATACCAGAGCGCAGCAAGTTTTCTCGAGCAGTGAGTATCGAGTCTCACAGTCGGTAAACTTTTTGCTCAGGTAATAAATAGCGTGCTCTTTTCGGCCGGACTCGTCATGCTGCCCCAGCACACACCCCATCGAGTTGTCAAGTACTGTCAAGTATAGTATTAGAGGTCTCCCTTCCACTGGTGGCATAAGAATGGGTGGTTCTTGGAGATATTCCTTTATCTTTTCGAAAGCAGCCTGACATTCATCGTTCCAACATACTACTTGATCTTTCTTCAGTAGTTTGAAGATTGGCTCACAGGTAGCAGTTAGATGCGAGATGAATCGGGCAATGTAATTCAGTCGTCCTAGAAAGCCTCTGACTTCTTTCTCTTTCTTGGGAGTCGGCATCTCTTGTATGGCTTTCACCTTGGCAGGGTCCACTTGAATACCTTTATCGCTTACAATGAAACCTAGCAATTTTCCAGACCTCACCCCAAAGGTGCATTTGTTTGGGTTCAACCTCAGCTTGTACAACTTCAGTCGGTCAAACAGCTTCCGCAGATGGTCAAGGTGTTCCTCCTCTGTTTGGGACCTTGCAATCATATCATCGACGTATACTTCAATCTCATGGTGGATCATGTCATGAAATAAAGCAATCATGGCACGTTGGTAGGTTGCCCCAGCATTTTTCAACCCGAATGGCATGACCTTGTAGCAGAAGGTTCCCCACTGAGTAACAAAGGTAGTCTTTTCCATATCTTCAGGAGCCATCTTGATCTGATTATACCCTGAAAAACCATCCATGAAGGAGAACACCTTGTGCTGAGCAGTATTGTCAACGAGAACGTCGATGTGAGGAAGAGGGAAATCATCCTTAGGGCTGGCCCTGTTCAAATCCCTGTAGTCTACACACATTCTGACTTTACCATCTTTCTTTGGCACTGGAACCACGTTGGCCACCCACTGAGGATAAGAAGTCACTGCTAGAAACCCGGCATCAAATTGTTTCATAACCTCAGCTTTGATTTTCTCGGACATCTCTGAGCGCATGTGGCGGACCTTCTGTTTTACGGGAGGGCAGTCTTCCTTGGTAGGCAGATGATGAACTACAATGTCGGCATCCAAACCGGGCATGTCTTCGTAAGACCAAGCAAAGATTTCCATGTAGTCATGCAGCATCTGGATCAATCGTTGTTTCACGCTGAGCTCTAGATTGGCACCAATCTTGACTTCTTTTCTATCTGTCTCCGTACCCAGATTTACCGTCTCCACTGGCTCTTCATGCGGCTGAATGGCCCTCTCTTCCTGGAGTAGAAGTCTTGCGAGTTCAGCAGGCACTTCGCAATCATCTTCACCTTCGTCTTCGGCCAAGTTGATCGGATTTTCGAAGTCATAACTAGCAGTAGCAGAGCTGTTACCAGTGAGATCCAGAGTGGATTGGAACCTGTATAAGTGAGTGTGTGTAAATATAGCTGTTTTGCAATATATAACAAAGAAAGAAAAAGAGCACAAGATTTGAAATGCAACAAACGTCCAATGTTTTGATTAATGATATATGGAAATGTCATACAAAAAGCCCTCACAAATGGAGCCACGGTGCCCTGGGTAGGACACCGATCCAATAAAAGTTTCAACATATTGTTTGTTACAAATTGAAAACAAAAGAGTTCATTACTGCATGACAAATGTAATAGGTGTAAAATCTTTTTCCGTCCAGTTGCTTGGTCCGTTGTGGGTTGTCGGGTAGATCCAACTGTCAAATTTTGCTTCCTCTATGTCCTCCTCGATAGCATTCACCCTTGGGTTGGTGATGAACACCGGAGGCTTTCTGATCCTTTCTTTGCGAACAGCCCTCTGAGCCTCTGCAGTGAAGCCCAGCCCAAATTTGTCGGTCTTTTGAGTGAAGTCAGGAAGTTGACCCCAGTTTGCGCACTTGCCTTTCTCGATTACAGCCCGGGCATCCTTCAAGGAAGCCATCTTCAAAGGAAAATCTTCTTCAACCACTGTCTCAGCTGACGCCAACGTTGGAGGTACCTCTTCAAAATGTTGAAAGGGGGTTTCAATAAACTCCCCGTCCATCTCGATATACCGGAATGAATTCAGGTGACTTACCATGTATTCCTCCTCTCCCTGCACAGTAACAATCTTCCCTCTGACAGGGTATTTAAGCTTTTGGTGTAGAGTGGATGTTACCGCCCCAGCCTTGTGAATCCAAGGTCGACCCAGCAAACAGGAATAAGAAGGACGAATATCCATCACGTAGAACGTTGAGTCAAAGACTTGGGAACCCACACGGATAGGAATGTCTACCTCACCGTGCACCATCCTCTTAGAACCGTCGAAGGCTCTAACAATGATGTTACTAGGTTTCAATTCCAGGCCCTCACAATCCAACCGATCTAAGGCCTTCTTGGGCAATACATTCAGGGAAGAACCGGTGTCCACCAACACGTGTGCGAGAGTAGTGCCCCTGAATTCTATGGAAACATGCAGGGCATCATTGTGGTTTTTTCCCTTGGCGGTCAAATCGGCATCCGAGAAACCCAAACCATTGTCAGCTGTCAAATTAGCCACACAGTCAGTGAACTGATCTGCAGATGTCTCTTGCGGCACATGGGTCATTTTCAGAAATGAAATCAGGGCCTTGGCGTGGGCCTCTGAGCACAGCAGCAATGATAGCATAGAGATTTTGGAGGGGGTATGCCGCAGCTGTTCAACGACATTGAAGTCACTCTTTTTAATGATTTTAAGGATTTCCTCCATCTCTTGCTGGGAGGCTTCAACAGCGGTCTTTTTTGGTGCCTCCGTCTGGGCAGGCAAATCGGTAGCAACTTCTTTGCCCCGAGCATCAGAGGACTCAGCGGCAGTAGTAGACACAGGAACTTGATTTGGAACATGCACACTTGCGGGTGTGATGATAAGAGGTTTTCGAATAACTGGTGGTGCAATGTTAGGCGAGAAGAGCCTGCCACTGCGAGTAATTTTGGCGGGACCAGTGATGTTACTGATACTGGTACCGGTGTTGAACTCCTGCTTCACTCCAAGCACATACACATCTTCCCCATAGTGCCATGGGGACAGCCTTGTCAGATTCATAGGGGAGGGGCCCCGGAACAGTAATGGTAACGGGTGCAACAGACATAATTTTGACTGGCTTCCTCGGGGGAGCCTTGGTAAGATTGTTGAAAATTGTGACGACAGATACTTCTTCAGCGGAAACAAATGGAACAGCGGTTTTCTTGAACAGAATCTCCTTGCTATCCATCAGGCTTTGGATGCCTGACTTCAGCAGCGGACAACCGGTAGGGAGAACAGCACACAGGAGGCAACCCTTGCTACAACCCAGAAATAAACCGGCTAGAAGTAGGTTCCTCTTAACAGTCAATAGACGGGTAGCAACATCATTCACCGAAACAGCATACAAATCTTCCTCGACGGCATTTACTCTATGCTGGGGCATAGGAGCAGTTACAACATTTGGCCTCTCAGGTGCCTCAAACTGAATTTCCTTCGCATCAATAAGGTCTTGGACCTTATTTCTCAGGGCCCAGCAATCATCAGTAGTATGCCCGGGGCTATCAGAGTGATAAGCACAACGGGCATTTGGGTTATACCTAGGAGATGCAGTATTCACGACCTTCGGATCCTCTTTGATGGTCACCAAGTTGGTTGATAGCAGTTGCGGTAAGATTTGTGACAAGGTCATACTCAGCCGAGTGTATTGCCTCTTGGGCCTCTCACCCCTTTGTTGATTGTACTGCTGAGGAGCAGCAACAGGTTTTGAAATTACCAAGGCATTGACGACTTGGCGGCGTTCTGGCTTGACTTGTCTTCTAGATCCATAGACGGCACTAGCTTCCTTATTGAAAGGCCTCTTCTCAGTACTTGCGGAGACACCTTTCTGTATCTTTCCTGACCTGATGCCAGCTTCTATCCTTTCACCCGTCAGGATCAAATCCGTAAACTCAGCGGAGGAATTACCAACCAGATGATTGAAGAATGGACCGGGCAAGGTCCCTAGAAACATGTCAACCAGTTCACAGTCAGTCAAAGGAGGCTGCACCCTGCCAGCCAAATCTCTCCATTTTTGCGCATATTCTTTGAATCCTTCGCCCGTTCCTAATGACATACCCTGAAGTTGGGTACGCGTAGAAGCGAGGTCAGAATTGTATTGATATTGTCTATAAAAAGCGGTAGCCAAATCCTCCCAGTGTCGGATACTGGTTCCATCTAGCTGATAGAACCACTCAAGTTGTGACCCCGAAAGGCTATCTTGGAAGAAGTGGATCCAAAGATTTTTGTCTGCCGTGTAAGGTTGGATCTTTCTTACGTACGATCTGAGATGCAGCTTTGGACAGGAAGCCCCATCGTATTTGGCAAAGGCAGGTGCTTTGAACTTGTGTGGGATTACCACCCCAGAAGATAACCCTAAATCTCCGAAATCCAGCCCCGACACATTTTGAATCTCCATGGCACTCAAGCGGTCCTCTAATTGCTTGTATCGGTCAGAAGCAGGAGGGTACTGTTCATCATTGTAATCCGTCTCGTTGTCAGAGACTGCAGGACTAGGAGCCCCTCCCCCTTGGGGACTGTCTTTCTCTGCAGAGGAAGTAGTTGGATCAGCCTCGTTATGGAGTGTGTTCCCAAACCTGCGTCCAGTATTGAACAACGCAGTCCTCTTCTTCTTCTTCTTCTTTAAGAGCAGAGCCTTCAACTCTTGTTGACCTTGGGCCAGGCTCATGACCATCTCTTGAAACTGGGCACTCTGGGCCTGCAGGGCCTTGATAGCTTGCTCACTGGATGATTCTGGATTCATGATAACTATTCAAAATAAACAGCGAAGAAGATTAAGCAACCTGTAGAAAAAAGGGTACCTGTTATGCACATGATGCATGAGATGCTATCTATGCAATGCATTCAAGGATTTTAGAAATTCACAATTGTTGCAGACAAAAAGAACGCACATCATATTAATAAGAAAGGATTTGTTAGTACATAAATGCCCCATGGGCCAAATATTACAAAAACAACTTCTCAAGGTAAAAATACGTCGCGCATCCTCTTTGGCGCAATGTAGGTGTTGAGGGCCTCTTGCTCATGGAGTCGGCGGGTGAGCTCTAGAACCTTCTTCTCGCTGGCGTAGAAGCTGGCTTCAAAAGTGTTTCGTTCCTCCTTGAGTTGGATCCAACTCTTCTGCATCTCCTCCCACGATGTAGGCATGTCAGGATATAGGATGGTGTAGGGAACCTCTCCTTCCTTGATGGGCTCTTTAATCACAGGGAGAACATGAGGATAAGGCATCATTAGACTCTGGGCTCTGGTTCGTACCCACTTGAGATAAGGCTCAAGAGGGATGGAGTTCTTGTGCCCCAGTGTCTTGCTATCAACCTTGTTGGGCATCCTCCAAGCTCTGATGAATCTCTGGCGAAGTCCTTGCGCATCGTTGTCGAAGTCAAAAACTAAGTCAGGAATTAACATGTCATGAGGGCCATCTCTTCGTGCATATCCAAATTTCCTCAAAGCTAGGCAAGGGTTATAGGTAATGCCCCCTCTAATGCCAAGTAACGGAACATTAGGGAACTCTCCACAACGATCGATGATGATGACATTTTCTCTGGACCGAGAACACCAATGTACATCAGAGTGAGTAAGATCATCAACCGCTGGGACCACCTTGAGCCTTGGTCATTCTTCAAGACAGATTGTGGAAGGTGCGAAATAAACCACCTTGCAAGGAGAGGAGTACAGCACATGAGAACACCCCTCTTTCTCATTGTTCGTGTGTAAAATGAGTGAAGGATGTCCCCAAGCAATGTTGGTATTGGATTTCTGGACAAGAAGATTTTGACGGCGTTGACCTCTACAAGCTGGTCAGGATTTGGGAACAAGACCAACCCATAGATAAGGCGTGCCACAATTTCTTCAAAGGCTTGTAGGTCCAATGAATTCCAACATTCTTGTGCCTTCTCAAACAAGAATTTTGCTAAGAAACCTTTGACGCCGCTTCTAGTTTCCCAATGCCCCTTGATGTCAGAAGGTTGTAGATGTAATGCTCGAGCAACATCTTCAGGCTTTAGTTCCTTTTCCGTACCGTTGAAAGGTAGTTGATTGAGGATAGGAATTCTCAGGAGTTGAGAAAATTCCTCCAAAGTGGGCACCAACTGGTAGTCGGGGAAAGTGAAACAGTGGTGAAGAGGGTCAAAGAACTGAAATAGCACTTTCATCATGTCCTCTTCAATGTTGGTGTTGACTAAGCTGAGCAGTCTACCATGTCTTTCACTGAAGGGAGAGCTTTCCGGAATTCTTGATGTGAGCTCCTTGAGTTGAGGAGGGATTCTCACAAGGTTGACTTGGATGGTTTTTTTTGCGAGGAATTTCCATGACCTACAAAACAAGAATAAAGATGAAGATCTAAACCCTTGAAGTGGTTAGTAAATGCATATGATGCTTTATGATGTTCATGATGTATGCACAAACATATGTACAAGCAATTCACACCAAACCCTAGTTTCAGGCTTGCATGGGTTTCATAGGTAAGTACCCTCTTGAGTGTAGTTGGCTTAAAATCATGTCCTATAAATAGTAACCGGGTTCTAAGGAGCTCAATATCATTGGATTGTTTTCATTGTTCATTGTTTTGGTTTAGCCACTTAACTAGCGACAAAAATATTCCAAGAAAACAACCCTCAATAAGTGTAGTATCGAGTATCTACCAACTTCGGACTACACCAAAGCCGGTCATCTCACTACCCCTAATGAAAGGCCAAGATGGTCAAGTAAGGTTCTAGGTCATTAGTGCTTAGTGACATCACTCAGCGGCCCCGTACTCTCCTTGATTGAACTCAAGGGTTACCGGTACTCACAAATATGTCGCACTAATATAGCTATTGCTTCAACCGTGTCGGTATACCCCGCACAGTTTCCATAACGTATTGCTATTTATGAATGTTTCCCAAAATCAGGGTGTAGGATTGTAAACCCAAACAAGAGAGCCAAGATATAAAGCAATCAAAACAAACAATTAGTCATGCAAGAGGGTGATCCAAGCCCTAAGGTTACTCCACTTAAAAGAAGTCCCCAGCAGAGTCGCCAGTTCTGTGATACGGTGGGAGAACTGACTTGAGTTTTGCGTTTGTTTTCGCAAATGTTTCGGTTGAGCAAGAGTCGCCACCGACTTTTTATTTTATCCTAAGGAAAGGTTAAAAAGCACAGCAAAAAACCTTTGAGATGTTTTCTTGGGTTCGGGGAGATGATTATAGAAAGGGAAGGTGTTAGCACCCTTTCTATCCATAGTTATCCATGGGCTCTTAGTTACTTGCTTAGATCAACTTGCCTTAATTTTCAATTGTTTGAAATGGTGCTTTGTGTATGTGTTTTGAAAATGTTTTGAAAAGAGGCCAATGTGGTGGCAACCTTTGTAATGATCCATGTTGGGATGTATACAAAGGTGTATGTCTTTTGAAAAAGTTTTCAATGTTTTTTTTGAAAGTTGTTTTGAGAGTGTGTTTTGAAAAATGGCAAGTGTTTTTGCAAGTTTGATCAAGTAACTAAGAGTGGTCTACCCCTAAATTTACTCAAAGATTTTTCTATGTTTTTAACCCTTTTAACAATTTTGTTCCACCATTGTACTTGGTGGACAATCTTGCGTTTAGGATGTGAACGGGACGGGCGCGGGTCATCGTATAGACCATGATAGCAATGTTGCAAAGTATCTTAGTTTTTCTTTTGAGGGACTAAGATCATTTTTTTTTGTAAGGCAACTTTCGAAAGCGTCATCAAGGGACTATGATCTTTTGATTTTGTTTGTTTTACCAAGATACTTTACATGCGTAACATGGCCCATTTGTGAAAAGGCAACAAGTGGATATAACCCTAGGGGTGTTAGTGTGCAAGTGTGTTTTATTGCATACAAGAGCTTTTCTTTGAATTAGGATTTTCTATTTCATTGATTTTATCTTGCCATACACGTCCTAATTACTAGCAATAAGAAGCGGAAATATAAAATCCTACACTATTACAACAATTAGGGGGTGGGGATACACATTTGTACATGGGGGGTTCAACGAGAAAAATAGACAAAAAAGAAAATAGCAAAAAGCAAGATAGAGAGAGAGAGGGAGCCAGCGCGCTGCTGAGAGGTCATCAGAAGTTCTGACTCAGATCCGCTGCCAGATGATCAACCTCTTGGTTAAACTGTATGAGTCAGAACTTCTGACCCTGGCACCTGCAAAACAGAAACCTGTTAGTGGGGAAACCAGAAGTTCTGACCCCCTGCGCTGCAAAACAGAAGTTTGTTAGTGGAGAAACCAGAAGTTCTGATTCTGCTGGAAAGACAATAACTCTCAGAGGTTCTGATATTATTGACAGCAAAACAGGCTTCAGATGTGCTAACGTCAAAGTCAGCACTTGGCTTTTCCCTGTACTAATCAGAACATCTGCAATTTTGTTGTTATTCCACAAAACAGGAAACATATTTGGAACAGATCCAGCAAATGTCAAAATGTTTCAGAGGGCAGAACCAACAAGGTCACAGGCAAGTCCTACACTGGCTCAGAACGTTCTGAGGTATGAAAATCCTCAGAATATAAACAGCAACAACATGATATTTACATTATGTTTATTTGAGCATGCACAGCTGATGATGCTTAGTAGCGTGATGAAGGTCAGCAGGTGCTTACCTGGCTGTTGGAAAAGTTTGTGGATGAAAGCTAGCTTTTGGCTCTGGTGGTGTTCTGGACATATTCTTTTTGAAAAGGGTAGGTGAAGGTGTATGCGTATATAGGGTCAGAAGTTTGAAAAGGGGTTTTTGGTTCACAAAGAAAAACTGGGTATTGGATAAAGTTTGAAGGTGAGAAATTCAAAGTTATGAAACAACTGGGGATTTTGGCAGAGTTTCACAACACTATCTTGCTAAAGGTTTCTGTTTCTCTCTTAGCAATTTTTCTGTTTCTTGAACGCCCCTTTTTCAGTGGACAATGACTCTCTATTTATAGACAAAGTTCTTGTGGGTGTCTTGAACATTAAAGCGCCAACAGAGTTTGAATTGTTCTTTGACAGAAATTCCTGGGAAGTTGTGATAACAGATAGCCTTCAGCCTAGGCTGCAGCAGCAGGTGTGGATTAGAGTGAAGTGACCTCTTAAGTGGGCGGTGGCGTGTATACCCATGCCAGAATCTGCATAAAGGCGTTTTCCAAGCCACACGTGAAGGGATTACTTGGATGAATGTTTAGGAGTGGTTGGAAGCATTAATGAGCATTAAATGGTGATAAGACTTATCAACATCAATATTCTGGTAAGGGAAACCAAACTTTGAACCAGCAGTTCTGTTTCAACAAGAACAGCGTAAACCATGCTCTGGCCTTGGCTTCCTGTTGTCTTATTAAGTTCTGGGGATTCTCCTGATTTTCTGATACGTTCCCTGGATTTGCTTCTGGACCTCCTGGGCTTAGAGATTCTGTATCAGTGTAACACCCACTCTTCTGACCTTTTCATCTTCTGATTTCAGCATGTTCTGAAAGAGCCTTCAGACTTCCTTGCTTCTTTTGCATTCCTTTAGCAAATTCTGGCTGAGCTTGCGTAACTGCTGAAAGAGTCATGTTCTGTCTGAGGCTTACATATTGAACTACGTTTACAACTTCTGATTGAGCTGATGTAGCTGCTGAAGAGCCAACTTCTGACTGCACTGAGCCAAGCTTGCAACTTCTGACCGTTTCTTATCTGGAATTGGTCCAGAAGTTCTGAAACGCTGATATTTTCTTAAGCACTCATTTTTTAGAGAAAAATTCCAAGTACTTAGAATTTAATTTTTCTCAAGCTAAAAGCGTTGTCTTTAGAGCTTGTGTGATCATCTTGCTCTTGTAAGTGGTTTGCTTGGGCAAAAATGACAGTTCTGGACTTGGATTTGTTTCAGAGGGACCTTGAAAATCCAAGATGATTTCCTGAAGAAAGAGAGGGAAAATTTTGGGGTACAATAGTTACGCTTGTAGAGGATTCCATTACTGAGGAAGAACTTTATGGAGAAATTTCTCAAAAACTTCTTATCATTGACAGACGCCCCCTCAGGATATTCTTGAGCCTCGAGATACCTTTTCACTTCATGAAACCAAGGTTTGTCTGCTACTTCTTCAGTATCAATCTCATAGGAGTATGCTGGTTCATACAACCTCTCAATAGTGATCTGAGGAGCTTCATTGTCCCACCTGACCTTGAACATAGAGGACATGGTAGCTAACGCATCCGATAACTAATTCTCTTCTCGTGGAAAATGTTCAAAGGTGACTTCCTCAAAGTGTGGAAGCAACGTCAGCACATGTTCTTTGTAAGGGATGAGATTAGGGTGCTTCGTGTCCCACTCCCCTTTGATTTGACTTATTACCAAGGCTGAATCTCCGAATACGCTCAAGAACTTGATCCTCAAGTTAATAGCAGCTTTGAGACCCATGATGCATGCTTCATACTCCGCCATATTATTGGTACAATTGAAACATAATCTGGAAGTGAAAGGAGTATGACAGCCCTCGGGAGATATGATTACAGCACCGATGCAATTGCCGAGTGCGTTGGAGGATCCATCAAAAACCATAGTCCATCGGGATCCCTCCTCAGGTCCTTCATCCGGTCCAGGTTCTTCACAGTCAATCACTAACATAAAATTCTCATCCGGGAATTCAAAGTTCATGGATTGGTAGTCATCAACAGCCTAATGAGCCAAATGATCAGCTAACATACTTCCCTTGATTGCTTTTTGGGTCGTGTATTGGATATCGTATTCGGTCAAGATCATTTTCCATCTTGCAATTCTTCTGGAGAGAGTGGGCTTCTCAAAGATGTACTTGATCGGATCCATATTAGATATCAACAAAGTAGTGTGGGTCAACATATACTATCTCAGTCGGCGAGCATCCCATGCCAAAGTGCAGCAAGTTTTCTCGAGCAATGAGTATCTTGTTTCACAGTCAATAAACTTTTTGCTAAGGTAGTATATTACATGCTCTTTTCGACCGGACTCGTCATGGTGTCCCAGCACACACCCCATTGAATTATCTAACACTGTTAAGTACATTATTAAAGGTCTTCCTTTAATCGAAAGCATCAGAATTGGAGGCTCTTGAAGGTATTCCCTGATTCTCTCGAAGGCAGTATGGCATTCGTCATTCCACTTAACCACTTGATCTTTCTTCAGGAGTTTGAAGATTGGCTCACAAGTAGCAGTTAAATGAGAAATGAACCTGGCAATGTAATTTAGGCATCCCAAAAATACTCTAACCTCCTTCTCAGTGCGACAAGCTGGCATTTCTTGTATAGCCTTCACTTTTGCAGGGTGCATCTGAATACCCTTGTCACTACCAATGAAACCTAGGAGTTTACCAGACCTTACCCCAAAGGTGCACTTGTTCGGGTTTAACCTCAGCTTGTACGTCTTCAACCTATCAAACAGCTTTTATAGATGATCAAAGTGCTCTTCCTCCATTTGAGACCTGGCTATCATGTCATCAACATAGACCTCTATCTCGTGGTGAATCATGTCATGGAACAAAGCTACCATAGCTCGCTGATAGGTTACCCCAACGCTTTTCAACCCAAACGGCATCACTTTGTAACTGAAAGTTCCCCATTACGTGACGAAGGTTGTCTTCTCCATGTCTTCGGGTGCCATCTTGATCTTATTGTAACCAGAGAAACCATCCATGAAGGAAAAGATCTTATGTTATGCAGTGTTGTCAACCAGAACGTCAATGTGGGGAAGCGAGAATTCATCCTTGGGGCTTGCCCTGTTCAAATATATGTAGTCCACACACATCTGTACCTTACCATCCTTCTTAGGCACCGAGACTATGTTAGCAACCCATTATGGATAGGAGGTGACAGCTAAGAACCCAGCATTGAATTATTTCATAACCTCTGCTTTGATTTTCTCTGACAGTTCAGGACGCATACGGCGGACCTTCTGCTTTACTGGAGGGCAATTTTCTTTAGTTGGCAGACGATGAACCATAATATTCGTGTCTAGTCCTAGCATGTCTTCATATGACCAGGCAAAGATCTCGACATAGTCATGCAACATTCGTATCAACCGTTGTTTGACACTAAGCTCTAGATTTGCACCTATCTTGACTTATTTTTTGTCCTCTTCTGTGCCCAAATTCACTGTCTCAACTGGATCTTCATGAGGTTGTATAGCCCTTTCTTCCTGCTGTAATAGTCTAGCAAGTTCTCCGGGTACCTCACAATCTTCCTCACCTTCGTCCTCGACTTGGTTGATCGGATTTTCAAAGTCATAACCGGCAATAGCAGAATCGTTATCAATGGAATCCAAAGTGGATATGGATCTGCAGTTTGATGCGTGAGTGTGTGTAAGGGCATAGTTGTATAGACAAAGTAAAGAAGCAGAAAAGAAAAACAGAGAGCGTAAAATTTGTATGCAAAACGTCCAATGCTTTATTAATGACATATGAGATTGAAACATGATAACCCTCACAAATAAACCATTGTGCCCCGGGTAAGACACATGGCCATAAAGTTTATATTGTTTAATTGTTACATAACCGAAAACAAGAAAGATAATTACTTCTGAACAAAAGTAATCGGTACAAAGTCTTTAGCCGTCCAGTTACTGGGTCCATCATTGGTAGTAGGGAAGATCCAGCTATCCATGTCATATTCACCATCACTGTCTTCTAAAGCGTTGACCCCATGGTTGTTGATGCATAGGGAGGGTCCTCCAACACGAGCACGATGAACAACCCTTTGATCCCCTGAAGAGAAACCCAAACCAAACTTATCAGATTTGTATGGAATGCCAGGGAGTTGGCCCCAAATGGTACACCCACCTTCTTCAATAACTGCTTTGGCGTCCTTGAGAGAATCCATTTTCAAGGGAGGTCTAGTGATCTTCGGCAGGTTGGTAACAGTCTCAGTTGCAGCCATAGTCTGGGGCACCTCTTTGAAGTTCTGACACGGAGTCTCGATGAACTCGACATCTATTTCCACATACCTAAAAGAGTTCAGGTGGATTACCATGTATTCCTCTTCACCGTGTACCATGACAATCTTTCCTTTTACTGGGTACTTCATCATCTGATGCAGAGTGGATGTGACAGCTCCAGCCCCATGGATCCAAGGGCGACCTAACAAACAAGAATAAGATGGTCTGATATTCGTCACATAGAAGGTGGAGTCAAAGGTCTCAGAACCAACTTTGATGGGGATGTCCACCTCCCCGTGCACCATTCTTTTCGAACCATCGAAGGCCCTCACTACGATGTTACTGGGCTTCAGGGTCAAACTTTCACAGTCTAATCTGTCCAGAGCCTTTTTGGGCAGTACGCTCAACGATGAGCCAATATCTACTAGAACATGGGCCAAATTAGTACCCTTGCATTCGATGGAGACATGCGGCGCATCATTGTGTTTTCTTCCTCTAGGCGTCAGATCAGCATCAGAAAAACCCAAACCGTTATCAGCCGTCAAATTGGCTACACAATCTTCAAATTGGTTAGCGAAGGTTTCTTGTGGCACATGGGAGGTCTTGAGAAATTTCACCAAAGCCTTTTGTTGTACCCCAAAATTTTCCCTCTCATTTTACTCAATACATGCCCATTGAGGTCCTCAACTTGCTCAAGGATGCCCAAGAGTTGACCAGACAAACTCTCTTCTAAGACAATGTACCTCAAACTAGGGTTTCCATTTTTATCAAGATGAGTGGAGTCCAAAAGTACCAAATGCTTCCCATGGTCCTAATATGTTCTCAAGATCATCCATATCAAGTTTCATGCCTTGCACAAAAAGTTTGCTCATTCAATTGCTCAATGCCTGAAAATCAACTGTACTAGGTCAAAAGCCAACTGAGGCCCACATACAGTCAAACTTCAATATTTTTGGTAAACATCAACATTTTAAAGTTATATTCATCATTTTATCAAGGGTTGAACATGATTCCTCAAGGAATGCTCCTAATTCATCAAAACTCAAAAGTTGCTAAATTAGGGTTTCTCAGGAAAAGTCAACCAAACTTTGACCAAGCATAACTTTCTCATAGTTTATCAGAAATTTCTCATCAAAGGCTCATTTTGAAGAGAATCCAATTCCCTACAACATATCTTCATCCCTCAAGTTCAAGAAATGCACTCATGAAAAGATATAAATTCAGACATTATAGGTCCTTTTGAAAAGTTAACAAAAACACATTTTAGGTCAACGCTTCTTACATGAAAATTGAAGACCCAATTGATATGAGACCAAAAGGGTTGTTTAGGGGACATCCTAAGCTTTCTAAAAAGTCCAAGAACATCTCTTTAGGGCCAAAATTGGAAGAGTTATGCATTGTCTAAGTTGACCATTTTTGGAAAATTGCCAAAAGTCAAATGTGCTCACAAATGCATTTTTTGCCAAATGGGCCTAACTTTTTAAGCTTGCATTATGCTTCCAACATGATCCACGACCCAAACACTCTACCATATATTATTGACTTTATTTATTTAATTTATTTTGATTTTTTATTATTTAAAAGCCAAATTAAATCAAATAAATGATATAAAATATGGAAGATTTGTTTTTGATCTGATTTTGAATGGAATCATAATGCAAATATGTTGTCAAACCAAATCAAATCGTTCCAAGGAGGATTGGGATGAAAATGGTATGATTTGGCTTGATATAGAAAGAAATAATGCAAAGAGGGAATCAAATCAAATCTTAATAATTGGCAAAGATGTGCATGCTTTTTGTTAACCTAATGCAGTCTAATACATATACACAACAAAGGCAAGGCACAAGGAGGCAGAAAAATCGTGTGAAACAGCCAAGAACATATTGCACATTTTGTTAAAAAATCTCATACCAATTTTCATATCACAGCCATCCTCAAGAAGATTTAAGGGTTGCAACACGTTCCTGGCAATCTCCTGAAGCTAACTACACCTCTTGCACGCACCAAAGCGCCTTGAATCGTAAAATTCGTAACCCTGTTATTCAATTATTTTTTATTTTTGATTACGTGCATACATGCTCTTTTGATGAAATTCAATCATACATTCTTGTTTATTACAATGTCTTGATGCTTGCTGGATCATTTAATTGAATTTTAAGTGCAGGAATCACAATTTTCCATTCTTAGGGTTTCTGAGTTTGTTTTAGGGTTTCTCCCTACAGGCAAAATTAGGGCTAGGCATGGGCACTACGATGTTCAGGGCTTCAACCCAATTTATTCATGGCCTTCAATGAAATTTATATTGCTTATATTAGACTTTTGAATAATGCAGGGTTGTAGTTACGGGCATGAGACCGTAGGTAAAAGTCCATAGGCTAAGACGACAGCCAGCGGAGGAAGACGAAGGCGTGGCAAGATCTAGTTGGTTCATTTGAAATTTCGCGCGCTTTGATTAACATTGGCTTGATTTTACATATAATATATTATTATTTATATATATATATGAATAACTTGGCAGCTCAGTTGGTGGTGATGCGTGTTGGTAAAGGAGAGGACCTGGGTTCGAATCCCAAGTCCAATGTTTTCCTATTTTTCAAACAAATTCTTGTGGATTCCATGCACGCAGGCTATAGAGGTACACCATACAACTTCACACCATCATCATCAGATCTCATCACATCCAGATCCAACGTCCCATATGCGCAGACGTACCATGGATCATCAAGAGACCGGCACACTGGATCTGGCGCATGTTGGGCTCAGAATAGTGAGCCTGGACAAAAATTCAACAATGCACCCCACCCCCCTCTGATTGCTGCTATACAGGCCCAAATCTCTCTTTTTCTATTTTATTTTCTTATTTTAATTATTTACTAATTATTTCCCTATTTTACAAAATAACCCAAAATCATTTTTTATTAAATCAAAAAAATCACCAAAAACATAAAAAAACTTTTTTCATAAAATATTTTTATTTATTTAATTAATTAGTTAGTATAATTATTTAGCGCAATTTAATTGTTTTCCTATATAATTTAAATTAATTAGAAATTAGGTTTTTGTGTACATAACTTAATTAATTTTCTCCAAAAATAATAATAATAACCTAATTATTTTTCAATTAGACTTTTAAGTTTTCTTCAATTCTCGCATTTTAGATCGTCGCGCACATTTTATTTCTTTTTATTATTATTGTAACTGTTTTGAGGTTGTAATAGTAATTAGGGTTTATATTCCGCATTTTTATTTCCAGTCCAAGATAATCATGTATCTGCAAAATCCCTATAATAGCATAGGACCTTTACCTTCTCGCTTTTATATTTTGCATGCTTGTATATAGCTGTTAGCAACTTAGGCGTGTATGACTAATGAATCAATCCTAGATCACTAAATTACAAGATAAATAACTGAAATCAAGCACTTTTGCACACTTGCACTCCTAGGGTTTGCCTCACTTGGTTGCCTCAGAAATAACGGTTGTGTCCCTCGAATATAGGGGTACCTTAGCAATGACCCGCGATTCAAAGTCTTCATAAAGATCACAGTCCCCACTTGTCCCTCGAGTTGCCTACGAATTGATCTTATGACGATAGTCTCTTCGAACGCTAAGGTATCCTTACTTATTGCCTTCAGTGACCATTTTGTCCCTTCGAACGTCCCTTTAAAACTCCAACGACGGTGCTACCTATTCCTTAATAATGGGATAGCGCTTTCTAAAGGAAAATGAACAGTCTTTTTCGAGTAGGTAGATTAGTTCCTTGGTACTTGCTCAAACAAACAAGCAAATCTTTTTTACACCAACACTTTTCAAAAAGTTTTCAAAAACAACTTCGTAACACTCTTGAGGACAGAAACAAGGGTTAAAACGAAGTAAAATAAAACTTTTCAAAGCAAGCACACACAAGAAATTTTAAAAATGAGCAAAGTACCTAAGAGCCCGTGGAAAACCACGGATAGAAAGGGTGCTAACACCTTCCCTTTCTATAATCTACCCCCCGTACTCAGAAATATTCTCGAAAAAGATTTTTTTTGTTCTTTTTCCTTTTCCTTTGTTGGATGAAATAAAAGTCGGTGGCGACTCTTGCTTACCGCGACATTTTGTGAACAAAAAATGCAAAACGCAAACCAGTATTAACAGTCGGTTCTGCCACCGTATCACAGAACTGGCGACTCTGCTAGGGAATAAAATAAAGTTGGGTTTACCTTAGGATCTAGGTCATTTTTAAATTGCTTTCTTGTTTGTTTTTTCTGCTTTATCTTTAAGGGTTTTTGCTTGGGTATTGTTGAAGATCCTACACCCTGATCTGGGGACACTATTTAGGTAAACAACAATAGATCGTGGAGACTGTACGGCGTAGACCGATATGGTTTAAGCGATGGCTGTGTTGGTGTGACACTTTGGTTGGTACCGGTATCCTTCGTGTGGAAACAAGGAGAATACGGGGCCGCCGCGTGGTGTCGTGAAGCACTAACGGACCTTAGAACCTTAGTTGAACAAACTTAGCCATTAGAAAGTAGTGAGATAGTCGGCCTCGGTATAAAGCTGAGGATTGGTTGATACTCGATGCTACACTCATTGAGATTATACTTTTGGGATATTTTGGCCGCAAGAAAAGATTGTTTGAGCTGAAACAATGCCCGATAAAGGATGATCAGTGATATTGAGAATCTTTAGAACCCGGTTACTTCTCTAAGACAGGTTTGAAACCAAATAAGCTTCAAGAGGGTATGACCTTAAAACTCAAGCAAGCCTTAAACCTAAGGACGTGGTGTGATTTGTCTGTGTTTGCTCTGCCTGTGATTTATCATGACATCATGCACCATAACATAGCATTCATTCTTATTGCACTAACCATTTTAAGGACCAAGGGAATTTATCTTTGTTCTGTTTTGCAGATCATGGCCTCCGTTCATAGAAATACTATCTGAATCAGCTTTGTGAAGATACCTTCCTAACTCAAAGAGCTAGTATCAAGGGTTTCTGAAGCTTTTGAGTTCACTAAAAGACATGGTCGACTTCTTAACCTGGTTACTTCAAACTTTGATGAAAAGATGATGAGTGTACTCTTTCAGTTCTTCGATCCCAAGCACCACTGCTTCACCTTCCCAGACTATCAGTTGGTGCCTACCATGGAAGAATTCTATCAGCTGTTGGATATACCCATTCTAGAACAGTTGCCTTTCACAGGCATGGAAGAATTTCCTAAGCCATAAGTCATTGCCTCAACCTTGCATCTGAAACGGGTCGACGTGGTATCCAATTGGGAAACAAGAAGTGGAGTCAAGGGTTTTCTGGCCAAGTTCCTGATAGACAAGGCCCAGCTGTTTTGGGATGATATGGATTTTCAGGATTTTGAGGAGGTCTTGGCCGTTCTAATCTATGGTTTAGTACTATTCCCTAATCCAGACTCATTCATAGATGTGAGTGCTATCAAGATCTTCCTCTCTCGCAACCCCGTGCCTACCTTGCTTGGAGACATTTTGCACGCTCTCCATACTCGTACCATGAAGAGAAGAGGGGTTCTTATATGCTGCATGCCATTGCTGTCGAGGTGGTTTATTTCTCACCTCCCTAAGTCTGTACTGAATAATGAGAAGGCTTGGGTTGGTCGCAAAGGATAATGTCACTCGCTCACATGGATATTCTCTGGTGTTCCCGAGCTATGGAAAACACTATTATTATTGATTGCTGCGGGGAGTACCCTAATGTCCCGTTACTTGGCATCAGAGGGGGTATAACCTACAATCCTTGTTTAGCTCTGCGACAATTTGGTTACGCTCGAATGGATGGTCCCCATGAGTTACTTATCAAAGGCATTGTATTCAACTATGAGGATGACGTTCAAGAGTATCGCCGGAGGTTCATACGAGCTTGGGGCAGGGTAAACAGATCTGGCGCCAAGGCTTTGGGGCTAAAGGCTTCCATTCCTATGGAACCTTACCTCCAATGGGTACGAGCTCGCGCCCAGAAACTTATGATGCCCTATATGGCCGTTCTACCAGTGACTGTGGAACCTACTAGTGAAGGGGGCATTCCTTACACAATTCTCCATCCTAATATGTCCACTGATCTTGGAGAATTACAAAGGTCTTAGATTCAGTTGAAGAAAGAGAGGGATACTTACAGGGATCAGTTCTATGCCCAGGAGGGGAAGGTTTTAGAGCTCACAAAGCAGCTCCATGAGGAAAGAGGACTCAATATCTATCTCGGCACGAAGAGGAAGCATCCATGGGAATTTTGATTTTTTTTTTAGTTTTAGATTTGCTTTTAATTGTAACGCCTAAAGGCATTTGAACTTTGAATTTAACTAATAAAATCTTTGTTTCATTTTGGTTCGCAAATTTAAATTTCCCAAAGTATTTGAAATCATTACATACGCATCCCATTTATAGCATTGCATGTACAGGTACCATTACAGGTTTCTCATCTTCTTCACTATTTATTTCAGCAGAAATGTCTTTCGAACAAAGCATTAAGGATCTTCAGGCACAAAACGCCCAGTTCCAGCAAATGTTCATAAATCTGGCAAAAGGGAAGGAGGATCAGAAAGCCCTCATCCTGAAAGAGAAAAAGAAAAAGAAGAAGGCTACTGGTATTCTGAATATGGGCAGAAGGTTTAGAGGGCCATTGAAGCAACAAGTCGATCTGACCTCTTTATCCAAGGAAGGGGAGAATCAAGAAGAACAGACAAGGGAGAAGGACCCCAGTCTTGAAGTTTCTGACAATGATACCAACTACAATGATGAACAACATCCTCCCACTGAGGATAGATACAAGTAGTTGGAAGATCGCTTGAGTTCTATGGAAGTCCAGAGGATACCTGGGCTGGATTTCAAAGAATTGGGATTAGTGTCAGGAGTGGTCATCCCGCAGAAGTTCAAAGCTCCAATTTTTGCAAATTATGATGGGGTGTCTTGCCCAAAACTCCATCTCCGCTCTTATGTCAGAAAGATCCAGCCCCACACCGCTGATAGAAATTTGTGGGTTCATTTCTCTCAAGATAGTCTATCATGGACTCAGCTTGAATGGTTCTACCAACTGGAGAGAGCCAATGTCCAAAATTGGGAAGATCTGGCTGCTGCTTTCTATAAGTAGTACCAATACAACACCGACCTTGCTCCTACTCGTACTCAACTCCAGAGTATGTCCATGGGGGCGAGTGAAGGCTTTAAGGACTATGCACAGAAGTGGAGAGACTTGGCTGGAAGATTCCAACCCCCGTTGTCTGATAGGGAGTTGGTTGATATGTTTCTGGGGACGCTATCTGGTCCATTCTTTAATCATTTAATCGGAAGCTCGTCAGCTAGTTTCACCGAGCTGATTCTGACTGTAGAGAGAGTAGAAGCTGGGATTCGGAGCGGCAAGATACAGAAGGATGCCTCTTCGAGTTCAGTAAAGAAGCATTTTACTGGTAAGAAAGAAGCCAGTGCCATCTACATCCTGAGGGGCCAAAGTAGAACTGAACATCGTTAGACATTAACTGTCGTGATGATACCTAGGCCTGCGGCCGCTCCACAACGTAACAATCAACCAAGGGTGGAAAGGCCACAACGGCAGTTTACCCGAATCAATATGACGTTGGCTGAAGTTCTACCTCATCTGTTGAGATCCAACTTGGCGACCTTGAAAGAGGCTCTCGAGAACCCGAATACCACATCTCCCCGATTTAATCCAAATGCTCGATGTGCCTATCATTCTGAGAGTCCTGGCCACGATACCAATGATTGCTAGGCTCTAAGAAATAAGGTACAAATTCTGATCGAAGCCAAGGAAATTGAGTTCGATGCTCCGGAAAAGCCCAATGTCATAATTGCTCCCATGCCTAAGCACGGTCGTGGAGTTAATGTTGTTGATATCAACTTGTTTGTGACCTTGATAGAAGAAGTTATTACTCCTCTCATGACTATTAAGAAGAGTTTACTGTTGGCCAGTTTATTTCCGGGTTGTGGTGAAGGTTGCCACATGTGTTCATTTATGCCTTTTGGTTGCCATTTGCTGAAATCAGGTGTTCAACACCTGATGGATAGCAAAGAAATTTTGTTCGAGAAAACTTTGGTTCTTGTTGTTCCATCTGAAGACATTGCCATTATAACCATTTCTGCTAATCCTTCCAAGGTGTCCTCGAGAAGACCTGTTATGATTACATCTGCTCCAAGAATTGCTCCACTAATAATCATTGTTCCTGGTCTTGTCCCGTATGTCTCGGACAAAGTTGTCCCCTGGAATTATGGTACCGATGTATACTATCATGGCATCAAACAGGATCTGAAAAATGAAGAGGCTAATCCTGATATTGGTAACATTGTCGGGACCAGCAAGGTTACCCGAAGTGGAAGAGTCTTCTCTCCCGAGATTTCCCCTAAAATTGTCAACAGGCCTATTGTCATTCCGTCTGTTGTTCCTGCTGGTACATCAACTACGACCCATGTTCTTACTCCAATTATTACCCCCCTCCGGTGAATCGTCTGGTACCCGCGGCAAAGAAGTTATAATTGAGCCTTCCCGGACGGAGGCACCTATAAAAATTGTCGTGGAAGCCTCTAAGCAAGAGATAGAGGAAATACTAAAAATAATCAAAAAGAGCGACTACAACATGGTCGAGAAGTTGGGGATCCCCCTCAAAGATATCCATGTTGTCTTTGATGTTGTGTTTTGAAGCCCATGTGAAGGCTTTGATTGCATTCCTCAAGACCGCGCATGTGCCGCAGGAGACCTCAGTTGATCAATTCAAAGATTGTGTGGCTAGCCTGACTGCTGACAATGAGCTGGGTTTTTCAGATGCGGACCTGACACCGAAAGGGAGGAAGCATAATGATGCTATGCATGTCTCGATTGAGTGCAGGGGCACCATTATGGCTCATGTGCTGGTAGATACTGGGTCTTTGCTGAATGTCCTACCTAAGAAGGCGTTGGATCGGTTAGACTGTGAGGGCTTGACCTTAAAGCCTAGTAACATTGTGGTGAGGGCTTTTGATGGGTCGAAGAGAGCGGTGCATGGGGAGGTGGACATCCCTGTCAAAGTAGGCTATCAAACCTTTGAGTACACCTTCTATGTAATGGACATCCAGTCGTCATATTCTTGTTTGTTGGGTCGTCCTTGGATCCATGAAGCTGGGGCAGTCACTTATACACTACACCAGATGCTAAAATATCCAGTAAGGGGAAAGATTGTCATTGTGCGAGGTGAGGAGGAGTCTATGGTAAGCCACCTCAATTCCTTCAAGTATGTAGAGATGGATGGGGAATTCATAAAGACTCCTTTCCAGAATTTTGAAGAGGTTCCCCAGATCCTGGCATCGGCTGAAACTACTACCAACAAACCTCCTCTAGAAATGGCTTCCCTCAAAGACGCGAGAGTCGTGATTGAAAAAGGTGGGTGTGCCAACTGGGGACAGCTCCCTGATTTTACTCATAAAACTGACATGTTTGGTTTGGGCTTTACTTCAGGAGCTCAAAGGGTTGTTCGACGAGCTCAGGCTGGAGGACCTCCCCTACGCATCAGCAATCGGGGAATTAATGCCATTGAAGACGGCGGGGAAGACTCGGACAGTGATAGCTGGATCTACCCGACTACCAACGGTAGACCGAGTAACTGGACGGCTAGGGACTTTATACCAGTTTCTTTTATTCCGCAGTAATTTCCTTACTTGTTTTTAAGTTTTGTAATAAACAATTTATAACTCTACGGCCTTATGCCTTGCCCGAGGCACATTGGCTTTGCTTGTGAGGGATATTATTTGTCATTTCATATATCATTAATAAAGCATTGGATGTTTCTTGCATACAAATTTTACGCTCTCTGTTTTTCTTTTCTGTTTTTACTTTATCAAAACAGCTATTCTCTTACACACACTCACGTATCATACTGCAGATCCATATCCACTCTGGATCTCATTGATAACAGCTCTGCTACTGTCCGTTATGACTTCGAAAATCAGATCAACCAAGCCAAAAACGAAAGTGAGGATGGTTGTGAGGTATCTGGAGAACTTGCTAGACTATTACAACAGGAAGAAAGGGATATACAGCCTCATGAAGAGCCGGTTGAGACAATAAACCTGGGCACAGAGATAGACAGAAAGGAGGTCAAGATTGGTGCAAATTTGGAAGTTAAGGTCAAACAGCGGTTGATACAAATGTTGCACGACTACGTTGAGATCTTTGCCTGGTCATATGAAGACATGTCATGTTTAGACACTGATATTGTGGTTCATCGTCTGCCGACCAAAAAAGACTGTCCTCCGGTTAAACAGAAGGTCCGTCGTATGCGCCCTGAAATATCGGAGAAGATCAAGGCAGAGGTCATGAAGTAGTTCGGTGCAGGATTCTTAGTTGTCACTTCTTATCCACAATGGGTTGCTAACGTTGTTATGGTACCTAAGAAGGACGGTAAAGTGCAGATGTGTGTGGATTATAGAGATCTGAACAGGGCAAGCCCCAAGGATGACTTCCTCTTCCTCACATTGATGTTCTGGTTGACAATACCGTGCAACACAAAATCTTCTCCTTCATGGATGGTTTCTCTGGCTACAACTAGATCAAGATGGCTCCTGAATACATGGAGAAGACAACCTTCATCACGCAGTGGGGCACCTTCTGTTACAAGGTGATGCCTTTTGGGTTGAAGAATGTTGGGGCAACTTATCAGCGCACCATGGTCGCTTTGTTCCATGATATGATTCACCATGAGATCGAAGTTTATGTTGATGACATGATAGCCAGGTCTCAGACTGAGGAAGAGCACCTTGATCATCTCCAAAAGTTGTTCGACAGGTTGAAGGTATACAAACTGAGGTTGAATTCGAACAAGTGCACCTTCGGGGTAAGATCCGGTAAACTTTTTGGTTTCATCGTCAGCGACAAAGGCATCCAAGTAGATCCTGCAAAGGCAAAGGCTATACAAGAAATGCCAGCTCCCCGTATGGAGAAGGAGGTTAGAGGTTTCTTGGGACGCTTGAATTATATCGCTAGGTTCATTTCGTATCTGACTACTACTTGTGAGCCCATCTTCAAGCTTCTAAAGAAAGATGAAGTGGTAAGGTGAAATGATGAATGCCAGACCGCTTTCGAAAGAATCAAAGAATACCTTCAAGAACCACCAATTCTGATGCCTCCGGTTGAAGGAAGAACTTTGATATTGTACTTGACAGTGTTAGACAATTCAATGGGGTGTGTGTTGGGGCAGCATGACGAGTCTGGTCAAAAAGAGCACACAATATACTACCTTAGCAAAAAGTTTACCAACTGTAAGACACGATACTCACTACTCAAGAAAACTTGCTGCGCTTTGGCATGGGCTGCTCGCTGACTAAGACAGTACATGCTAACCCACACTACTTTGTTGATATCTAAGATGGATCTGATCAAATACATCTTCGAGAAACCCGCCCTTTCCGGAAGAATAGCAAGATGGAAAATGATCTTAACTAAGTACGACATACAATATACAACCCAAAAAGCAATCAAGGGGAGTGTTTTGGCTGATCATTTGGCTCATCAGGCTGTGGATGACTACCAGTCCATGAATTTTGAGTTCTCGGACGAGAATACTATGCTGGTGACTGACTACGAAGAACTTGGACTAGATGAAGGACCCGGGGAGGGATCCCGGTGGACTATGTTTTTTGACGGAGCTTCGAACGCACTGGGTAATGGCATCGGTGTTGTAATCATATCTCCTGAGGGCTGTCATACTCCTTTCACTGCCCGACTATGTTTCAACTGCACTAACAACATGGCAGAGTATAAAGCTTGTATCATGGGACTCAAGGCCGCTATTGACCTCAGGATCAAATTCTTGGACATTTTCGGGGATTCAGCCTTGGTAATAAGTCAGATCAAAGGCGAATGGGATACGAAGCACCCAAATCTCATCCCATACAAAGAGTACATGTTGATATTGCTCCCACACTTTGAGGAGGTAACTTTTGAACATTTCCCACGAGAGGAGAACCAGTTAGCGGACGCGCTAGCTACCATGTCGTCTATGTTCAAAGTTAGGTGGGACAATGAAGCTCCCCAAATCACCATTGAGAGGTTGGATGAACCAGCATACTGCTGTGAAATTGATACCAAAGAAGTGGCAGACAAACCCTGGTTTCACGAAGTCAAAAGGTATCTCGAGGCTCAAGAGTATCCTGAAGGGGCATCTGTCAATGATAAGAAGTTTCTGAGAAGGTTCGCTGCAAAGTTCTTCCTCAGTAACGGAATCCTCTATAAACGCAACCATGACTCCACACTACTATGGTGTGTAGACAAGAGCGAAGAAGAGAGGATCATGACAGATCTACATGAAGTCACCTTCGGAACCCATTCCAGTGGACACACCATGGCTAAGAAGACCCTACGGGCAGGATATGACTGGTCCACTATGGAAGCCGATTGTTATCAGCACTCTCAAACTTGTCATAAGTGCCAAATCTATGCTGATAAGGTGCATGTGCCTCCGGTCCCCTTAAATGTATTGACATATCCGTGGCCCTTTGCAATGTGGGGCATCGATATGATCGGAGAAATCAGGCCCACCGCTTCTAATGGACATCGCTTCATCCTAGTAGCCATTGATTACTTCACAAAGTGGGTTGAGGCAGCTTCTTTTGCTACAGTAACCAAGAACGTCGTGGCGTGGTTTATCCGACATAATCTGATTTGTCGATATGGTGTGCTAGAGAGAATTATTACTGACAATGGTACGAATCTCAACAACACAATGATCACCAAGCTCTGTAAACATTTCAAGATACAACATCATAATTCTTCTCCCTACCAGCCAAAGATGAATGGCGTTGTTGAAGCAGCTAACAAGAACATCAAGAAGATTGTACAGAAGATGACGGTGAAATACAAAGACTGGCATGAGATGTTACCATTTTCTCTTCATGGGTATCGTACCTCAGCATGGACGTCGACAGGGGAAACACCCTACTCTCTGGTATATGGCATGGAGGCAGTCCTACCCATCGAAGTCCATATACCCTCTCTCAGGATTATGAAAGATGAGGGTTTGAACAAAGACGACTGGATCCGAACCCGACTTGATCAGTTAAATCTAATCGATGAAAAGAGACTTACTGCTATCTTCCATGGTCAGACGTATCAAAAGCGAATGATCAATGCTTTTAACAAGAAGGTCAGGCGTCAAGAATATCAAGTCGGGGATCTAGTGATCAAGCGCATCATAGTGCCACAAGGTGATCCCAGGGACAAATGGACCCCCACGTACGAAGGGCCATTTGTGGTTAAGAACATTTTTTCGGGTGGAGCTATGATTCTAACCACCATGGACGATGACGACCTTCCTCGCCCTGTCAATGCAGACATAGTGAAAAGATACTACGCCTAATCAAAAGACCCGCTAGGTTGACTGGCCTAGGCAAAAATAAGGGCTTCTCGGTGAACCAAAAGGGTTCGGGCAAAAGTAAGGGACGAAAATAATAAAAAAAATTGTACACCCGGTAAGTCAAAAACCTGAGAGGGCGGCTTGGGCAAAACAGGGTATGCCGGTGGACTGAAAACCCGAAAGGGAAGTCCAGGAAAAAGTTAGGGATATAAAGTGTATCATTATGTCTCATTGGATCATCTTGCGACCAGACTTCAGTATCGACTCTCAAGCTCAGATGGCACTAATCAATCTGATCAATTTTCGGCCAAGTAGCAAAGCGATGAGACGCTTGAGGATATAAGGGCAATAGCAGAGTTGGAACCCAATGGGGTTGTTTCATAGCTGTTTTTTTCCTTTTACACAAATTGTATAGTTTCTATTTTTCAGCGGCGCTCTCTTACTAGAGCGTCAACCTCCTTGTACAAAAACGCCTATTACAGGCCAACTTCATAAATTAATGCAAAATTCTTTTCACAAGAAACTTCGAGTTCATTTTTTTTCTGTTTTGTTTCGCAAGAAAGTCCAATGATTTATTTTTTATATATGCATTTGAAAATGATTGTTGCTCATAAATATTTACATAAGAAACAAAGACAATTACTCGTAATTCCAGAAACAGGAGAAAAAACAAGAAGTGCCGAACCCGATAGTTACTCCACCCAGCAGGTACCGGGACAAAGATAGCTTTGGAACATAATCAGTCGTACATACACTCCCCACAGAGTAAAAGTATTCAAAAGCATTGATGTCATCTTTCCCGAAACAGGACGTAACCTCCCCAGCCAGGGTCATTCAGAAACCTAACAGCTATATCCCCCAGCCGAATTTCATAATCGCAGGCGAGTCAGTAAATTTCATCCCCCAAGCAGAGTATTTCTCTGGATGTAGAGGCTCAATCCCCGACAGAGCTCATTACTTCAGCTATAAAGGTTCACTTTCTAAGCTTGTTCCCCGCAAAATTTATTCTCAAGTAGAATCTCTTCCTGACAGAATATTCATAAATCTCCAGCAGCAGTCAGGGATTTATTTTCCCAAACCCAGACATACTCCGATAGCGTTTCATGTACATACATCATGACAAGCGCATACATATCATATGCGGCATTATCTCACCATGCATTTCATGCATCGCACATAATTAACCCTATTATCTTTTCAGGAAAGACGACCAGCTTCAACAAATCCAGCGGTTATACAGGTCACGCCTGCAGACGACTAATGGAAATTTAGTTCCCAAAACCAAATGGGTTAACTAATCTACACTATCACTTTGAAGTAACCCTACGACCCAGGTTCCTTCTCACAGCCCTGCTATCCAGGCTTTCATTCCGAAGTAACCCTACTATCCAGGTTCCTTCTTACAGCCCTACTACCCAGGCTTTCAGTCCGAAGTAACCCTACTATCCAGGTTCCTTCTCACAGCCCTACTATCCAGGCTTTCATTTTGAAGTAACCCTACGACCCAGGTTCCTTCTCACAGACCTACTATCCAGGCTTTCATTTCGAAGTAACCCTATGACCCACGTTCCTTCTCACAGCCCTACTATCCAGGCTTTCATTTCGAAGTAACCCTACGACCCAGGTTCCTTCTCACAGCCATAATGTCCAGGCTTTCATTTCGAAGTAACCCTACGACCCAGGTTCCTTCTCACAGCCCTACTATCCAGGATTTCATTTCGAAGTAACCCTACGACCCAGGTTCCTTCTCACAGCCCTGCTATCTAGGCTCTCATTCTGAAGTAACCCTACGACCCAGGTTCCTTCTCAGCAGTCCTGCTATCCAGGCTCTCATTCTGAAGTAACCCTATGACCCAGGTTCCTTCTCACAGCCTTACTATCCAGGATTTCATTTCGAAGTAACCCTACTATCCAGGTTCCTTCTCACAGCCCTACTATCCAGGATTTCATTTTGAAGCAACCCTATTATCCAGGTTCCTTCTCACAGCCCTACTATCCAGGATTTCATTTCGAAGTAACCCTACTATCCAGGTTCCTTCTCTTTCATCCCTGGTATCGGTCGATTTCACCTTTCCCCGGTAAGTCGCTGTGCAGCCTGGACCCTGACCAGATATGCAGTTCACTTCCGCTTCCTCAAGTAGGAGTTAATTTCCCAGTAGAGTAATGGACAATTGCAGCTCCTAACCTCTATTTTCCAAGACGGGAATCAACATTCTCCAGCAAAGTCCTCCTCAATGGTAAGTACAGGAATATCTCACGAAATCATCATTATTTTGGATGGAATCTTTAAGCCCATCTCCGACGACTTTCAGTCGTCTTCTCCAAATGGCATTTGTAAGCCCATTCCTGATTATCTACACAATCAAGTATCACCTCATGCGAGTACAAATTTCTGGGCACTCTAGTGTTCAATCATCTTCCACCTTCAGATTACGAAAGGCAGACAGCCAATCTACATCCTCGAGTTTAAGAAGATTGAACAGGGGCAGCTGTTGTACCCCAAAATTTGCCCTCTCATTTTACTCAATACATGCCCATTGAGGTCCTCAACTTGCTCAAGGATGCCCAAGAGTTGACCAGACAAACTCTCTCCTAAGACAATGTACCTCAAACTAGGATTTCCATTTTTATCAAGATGATTGAACTCCAAAGGTCCCAAATGCTTCCCATGGTCCTAATATGTTCTCAATATCATCCATATCAAGTTTCATGCCTTGCACAAGAAGTATTCTCAGTCAATTGCTCAGATGCCTGAAAATCAACTGTACTAGGTCAAAAGTCAACTGAGGCCCACATACAGTCAAACTTCAAGATTTTTGGTCAACATCAACATTTTGAAGTGATATTCATCATTTGATCAAGGGTTGATCATGATTCCTCAAGGAATTCTCCTAATTCATCAAAACTCAAAAGTTGCTAAATTAGGGTTTCTTAGGAAAAGTCAACCAAACTTTGACCAAGCATAACTTTCTCATACTTTATCATAAATTTCTCACCCAATGCTCATTTTGAAGAGAATCCAATTCCCTAAAACTTATCTTCATCCCTCAAGTTCAAGAAATGCACTCATGAAAAGATATAAATTCAGACATTATAGGTCCTTTTGAAAAGTCAACAAAAACACCTTTTGGGTCAAAGCTTCTTACATGAAAATGGAAGAGTTATGCATTGTCTAAGTTGACTATTTTTGGAAAATTGCCAAAATTTAAATGTGCTCACAAATGCATTTTTTGCCAAATGGACCTAACTTTTTAAGCTTGCATTATGCTTCCAACATGATCCACGACCCAAACACTCTACCATATATTATTTACTTTATTTATTTAATTTATTTTGATTTTTTATCATTTAAAAGCCAAATTAAATCAAATAAATGATATAAAATATGGAAGATTTGTTTTTGATCTGATTTTGATGGAATCATAATGCAAATATGCTGTCAAACCAAATCAAATCGTTCCAAGGAGGATTGGGATGAAGATGGTATGATTTGGCTTGATATAGAAAGAAATAATGCAAAGAGGGAATCAAATAAAATCTAAATAATTGGCAAAAATGTGCATGCTTTTTGTTAACCTAATGCAGTCTAATACATATACACAACAAAGGCAAGGCACAAGGAGGCAGAAAAATTGTGTGAAATAGCCAAGAACTTAGTGCATTTTTTGTTAAAAAATCTTAGACCAATTTCCATATCACAGCCATCCTCAAGAAGATTTAAGGGTTGCAACATGTTCCTGGCAATCTCCTGAAGCTAACTACACCTCTTGCATGCACCAAAGCGCCTTGAATCGTAAAATCCGTATCCCTGTTATTCAATTATTTTCGATTTTTGATTACGTGCATACATGCTCTTTTGATGAAATTCAATCATACATTCTTGTTTATTACAATGTCTAGATGCTTACTAGATCATTTAATTGAATTTTAAGTGCAGGAATCACAGTTTTCCATTCTTAGTGTTTCTGAGTTTGTTTTAGGGTTTCTCCCTACAGGAAAAATTAGGGCTAGGCATGGGCACTATGATGTTTAGGGCTTCAAGCCCAATTGATTCATGGCCTTCAATTAAATTTATATTGCTTGTGTTAGATTTTTGAATAATGCAGGGTTGTAGTTACGGGCATGAGACTGTAGGTAAAAGTCCCTAGGCTAAGACGACGGCCAGCAGAGGAAGACGAAGGCGTGGCAAGATCTGGTTGGCTCATTTGAAATTTTGCATGCTTTAATTAACATTGGCTTGCTTTTACATATAATATATTATTATTGTTATATACATGAATAACTTGGCAGCTCAGTTGGTGGTGATGCGCGTTGGTAAAGGAGAGGACCTGGGTTAGAATCCCAAGTCCAATGTTTTCCTATTTTTCAAACAAATTCTTGTGGATTCCATGCATGTAGGCTATGGAGGTACACCATACAACTTCACACCATCAACATCAGATCTCATCACATCCAGATCCAACGTCCCATATGCGCATACGTACCATGGATCATCAGGAGACTGGCACACTGGATCTGGCGCATGTTGGGCTCTGAATAGTGGGCCTGAACAAAAATTCAACAATGCACCCCCCCTGATTGCTGCTATACATGCCCAAATCTCTCTTTTTCTATTTTATTTTATTATTTTAATTATTTGCTAATTATTTCCCTATTTTACAAAATAACCCAAAATCATTTTTTATTAAATCAAAAAAATCACCAAAAACATAAAAAATCTTTTTTTCATAAAATATTTTTATTTCTTTAATTAATTAGTTAGTATAATTATTTAGGGCAATTTAATCGTTTTCCTATATAATTTAAATTAATTATAAATTAGGTTTTTGTGTACATAATTAATTTTCTCCAAAAATAATAATAATAACCTAATTATTTTTCAATTAGACTTTTAAGTTTTCTTTAATTCTCGCATTTTAAATCGCCCCGCGCATTTTATTTCTTTTTATTATTATTGTAATTGTTTCGAGGTTGTAATAGTAATTAGGGTTTATATTCCTCATTTTTATTTTCAGTCCAAGATAATCATGTATCTGCAAAAGCCCTGTAATAGCGTAGGACCTTTACCTTCTCACTTTTATATTCTGCATGCTTGTATATAATTGTTAGCAACTTAGGCGTGTATGACTAATGAATCAATACTAGATCACTAAATTACAAGATAAATAACTAAAATCAAACACTTTTGCACACTTTCACTCCTAGGGTTTGCCTCACTTGGTTGCCTCGGAAATAATGGTCGTGTCCCTCAAACGTAGGGGTACCTTAGTAATGACCCGCAATTAAAAGTCGTCATAAAGATCACAGTCCCTACTTGTCCCTCGAGTTGCCTACGAATTGATCTTATGACGATAGTCCCTTCGAACACTAAGGTATCCTTACTGGTTGCCTTCGGTGACCATTTCGTCCCTTCGAACGTCCCTTTAAAACTCCAACAATGGTGCTACCTATTCCTTAATAATGGGATAGCGCTGTCTAAAGGAAAATGAACAGTATTTTTCGAGTAGGTAGATTAGTTCCTAGGTACTTGCTCAAACAAACAAGCAAATCTTTTTTACACCAACACTTTTCAAAAAGTTTTCAAAAACAACTTCGTAACACTCTTGAGGACAGAAACAAGGGTTAAAATGAAGTAAAACAAAACTTTTCAAAGCAAGCACACACAAGCAATTCTAAAAATGAGAAAAGTACCTAAGAGCCTGTGGAAAACCACAGATAGAAAGGGTGTTAACACCTTCCCATTCTATAATCTACCCCCCGTACTCAGAAATATTCTCCAAAAAGGTTTTTCTGTTCTTTTTCCTTTTCCTTTGTTGGATGAAATAAAAGTCGGTGGCGACTCTTGCTTACTGCGACATTTTGAGAACAAAAAACACAACACAAACCAGTATTAACAGTCGGTTCTGCAACCGTATCCCACCTTTGCATGAGCTTCGGAGCATAATAGTAGGGCTAACATAGAAATCTTAGAAGGTGTCTATCCCAGCTGTTCGACCACATTGTAGTCGCTCTTATTTATTATCTTCAAGATTTCTTCCATTTCCTTCTTGGAAGCCTCTAGAATAGATACTGAATGCGCCTTTGTTTGGACAGGCTCAATCAATATGTCTTTGCCCCGAGTCTCGGCCGACTTAGTGATAGGGTTGGCAGCAGGGGTAATTACATGAATTGCAGTGGTATTATCAGCAGGAAAAACATTAGGAATGATCACAGGAATAGTAACGGCTTTTGAAGGAGAAATCTCAGGGGAGAACACTCTTCCACTTCTTGTTATTTTGCTGGTCCCAATGATGTTGCCAATGTCGGGATCACTATCTTTAAAAACTTGGTTTTCAGTAGCCAACAAGTCTTGCTTGACGCCATGGTAGTAGACGTCAGCCACGTAGTTCCAAGGAACAGCCTTGTCCGAGAAGTATGGGATTGGCCCTGGCATAGTGATGATCAAAGGAGCCAACTTCGGAGCAGATGTAATCCTGACGGGCCTTTTGGTGGAGACCCTGGGAGGATTGGCGGAAATGGTTATGATTGAAACATCCTTACAAGAAATAGTCAGGACGGGAGTCTTCTCAAATAAGATCTCTTTATCATCCATCAGGCGCTGAACACCTACTTTCAACAAATAACAACCAGTCGGTAGAGATAAATATAAGTGGAAACCTTCGCCACATCCCAGAAATAAACTGGCTTTCAACAAGTTCCACTTAACGGTCATGAGAGGAGTAACAAGTTCCTCAACAGAAGTAACAAACGTATCAGCATCAACAGCATTAACATCACAGTCGTGCTTGAGCGTGGAAGCAGTTATAACATTGGGAATCTCAAGAGCATCATATTCAATTTCCTTCGCCTCGATCATGTCTTGCACCTTGTTTTTCAAAGCCCAACATTTGTTTGTATCATGACTTGAACTTTCTGAGTGGTAAGCACAGCGAGCATTTGGGTTGTAGCAAGGAGACGCGGTGTTGGGATTCTTGGGAGCTTCCCTCAAGGTAACCAGATTGGATCTTAGTAGATGAGGCAAAACATGAGACAAATTCATATTTATCCAGGTGAATTTCCTTACAGGTCTTTCTACTCTAGGTTGATTATTTCGTTGTTGAGTAGCTGCAGGCTTAGATATCATAACAGCCCCGACTGTTGGACGGCGCTCGGTTCTGCCCTGATTTCGTTGATTATAAACAGCATTGGCCTCTTTTTTCCCTACGAAAGGTCTCTTTCCTGCACTTCAAGAGGCATCCTTCTGAATCTTGCCACTTCTAATCCCAACTTCCCCTCTTTCTCCTGTCAAGATCAATTCAGTAAAGTCGGCTGAGGAGCTTCCAATCATATGATTAAAAAATGGACCAGATAGGGTACCCAAAAACATATCTGCTAACTCCCTATCAGACAGGGGAGGTTGGACTCTTCCTGCTAAGTCCCTCCACTTCTGAGCATAGTATTTAAAAACCTCGCTCGAATCCATAGACATACTTTGGAGTTGTGTACGGGTGGGAGCAAGGTCTGCATTATACTGATACTGCTTGTAGAAAGAAGCAGCCAGGTCTTCCCAGTTATGAATATTGGTCCCTTCCAGCTGGTAGAACCACTCTAGTTAAGTCCCAGATAAACTGTCTTGAAAGAAGTGGACCCATAAGTCCTTGTCAGCAGTGTGAGGCTGGATCTTTCTCACATAAGACCAGAGATGCATCTCAGGACATGAAACCCCATCATATTTTGAGAACACCGGCACCTTGAACTTCTACAGGATGACAACCCCAGAAACCAAACCCAGATCTTCAAAATTTAGCCCGGGTACCTTCTGGATTTCCATTGCACTCAGACGCTCTTCCAACTATTTGTATTTTTCGTCTGCCGGAGGATACTACTCCTCATTATAGTCAGTCTCATTATCAGATTCCCTTGGATTGGGTTCTTCCTCTCTTGTCTCCCCTTCTTGATTGTCTCCTTCTTTTGACGAAGATGTTAACACTACCACTTGCCTTAATGGTCCTTTGAACCTCCTTCCCAAATTCACCACACCAGCTGTCTTCCTTGGCTTCTTGGTCTTCTCTTTAACAATCAGGGCTTTCAGTTCCTATTGCCCCTTGGCCAGAGCCATGATCATTTGTTGAAACTGAGCATTTTTAGTTTGTAGATCCTTCATTGTTTGTTTGAGAGCCATTTCTTTACTGCTGAAATAAACAGCGAAGAAGATGAGAAACCTGCTATGAAACCTGTTTATGCCATGATATGTATGATATGTGTATGCAATGATTTCAAGGATTTCGGGAAATTTAAATTTGTGAACCAAAATGAAACAAATATTTTATTAGTAAAACTCAGAATACAATTGCCTTTCAATTGAAAATGCTAAAAACTAAGAAATCATGTTTCTTCTGGGCACCTCCTCTTCGTGCCGAGATAGACATTAAGACCTCTTTCCTCGTGAAGTTGCTTTGTGAGATCCAAAACTTTCCTCTCATGAGAATAGAAATGATCTCTATAGGTATCTCATTCTTTCTTCAGCTGAATCCAGGATCTCTACAGTTCTTCAAGATCAGTGGGCATATCAGGATGAAGAACTATATAGGGAACATCCCCTTCGGTAATGGGTTCCTCAATCATTGGTAAGACAACTATATATGGCATCATAAGGTTCTGAGCTCGAGCTCATACCCATTGGAGATAAGGTTCCATAGGGATAGAAGTCTTCAGCCCCAAAGTCTTGGTGTCAACTCTGTTTACCATGCCCCAGGCTCGTATGAACCCCTGACGATACCCTTGAACATCATCCTCATGGTTAAACACAATGCCATGGACAAGCATCTCGTGAGGACCATCCCTTCGAGCGTAACCAAATTGTCGCAGCGCCGGAGAAGGATTATAGGTTATGCCTCCCCTAATTCCGAGTAGTGGGACATTAGGGAACTCTCCGCAACGGTCAATAATAGAAATATCTCCCATAGGTCGGGAATACCAGAGAATATTTGTGTGAGAAAGTGACATTATCCTTTGTGACCAGCCCAAACCTTCTTCATTCTTCAGTACTGTTTTAGGGAGGTGAGAAATAAACCACCTCGAAAGCAATGGCACATAGCACATAAGAATCCCTTTTTTCTTCGTGGTACGAGTGTGGAAGGTATGCAAGATGTCTCCAAGTAAAGTGGGCACAGGGTTGCGAGAGAGGAAGACCTTGATAGCATTCACATCTATGAGTAAGTCTGGATTACGGAACAGTACTAACCCATAGATTAGAAGGTCCGAGACCTCCTCAAAAGCCTGGAAGTCCAAATCATACCAGAACAGGGAAGCCTTCTCTATTAGGAATTTGGCTAGAAAACCTTTAACTATGTTTCTTGTTTCCCAGTTGGATACAATGTCGGACCGTTTCAGGTGCAAAGTTCCTGCAATGAACTATGGCTTTGGAGCTTCTTCCAAACCGGTAAAAGGAAACTGATCCAAAATAGGTATACCCAATATCTGAGAGAACTCTTCCATGGTGGGTACCAACTGATAGTTTGGAAAGGTGAAGCAATGGTGCTTAGGGTCAAAGAATTGAAAGATCACACTCATCATATTCTCATCAAAACCTGAGGTAACCAGATTGAGAAGTCAACCATAGCTCTTGGTGAACGAAGAAGTCTCAGAAACCCTTGATACTAGCTCTTTGAGTTAAAGAGGTATTCTCGCAAAGCTGATTCAGATGGTATTTCTACGAGCGGAAGCCATGATCTGCAAAACAAAACAAAGATAAATTACCCTAATCCTTGAAATGGTTGGTGTAATGAAGAATGGATGTTTATGATGCATGATGTCATGTTTAAGAAAATTAATCACACACAAGCAAAGCACACAATAGGCCTTAGGTTCAAAGGCTTGCATGAGGTTTAAGGTAAGTACCCTCTTGAAGTTTAGTTGGTTTTAAATCTGTCCTAGAAATAGTAATCGGGTTCTAAGGAGTCTCAATAACACTGATCTTTCTTTATCAGTATTATCTCAACTTAGCAATCTTTTCTTGCGGCTGAAACATCTCGAAAGTCTGATCTCAATTAGTGTAGTATCGAGTATCAACCAATTCCCAGCTTTACACCGAGACCGGCTATCTCACTACTTTCTAATGGCCAAGTTTGTTCAACTAAGGTTCTAAGGTTCGTTAGTGCTTCACGACACCATGTTGCGGCCCCGTATTCTCCTTGATTCAACACAAGGGATACCGGTACCAACCAAAGTGTCACACCAACACAGCTATCGCTTCAACCATATTGGTCTACGTCGTACAGTCTCCACGATCTATTGTTGTTTACCTAAAAATATGCCCCAGATCCAGGTATAGGATCTTTACAATAATACCCCAATAAACCCTTAAAGATAAAGCAGTCAAAGCAAACAAAGAAAGCAATTTTAAAATGATCTAAACCCTAAGGTAAACCCCACTTTATAATTATCCTCAGTAGAGTCACTAGTTCTATGATACAGTGGCAGAATCAACTGTTATAATGGTTTTACGTTTTGTATTCGCAAGTGTGCGGTAAGCAAGATTCGCCACCGAATTTTATTTTATCCAACAACGGAAAGGGTGAAAAGAACAGAAAAAGACCTTTTTCGAGATTTTCTGAGTAAGGGGGTAGATTATGGAAAGGGAAGGTGTTAGCACCCTTTCCATCCGTAGTTTTCTATGGGCTCTTAGGTACTTGCTCATTTTTGAAAATTGCTTTCGTGTTTGTGTGTTTTGAAAAGGTTTTTTGTTTGCTTTACGATAACTCTTGTATCAGTCCTCAAGAGTGTGATAAAGCATTTTTTTTAAAAGAGTGTTGAAAGTGTGGTGTAAAAATGAATTAAATTTGAGCAAGTACTTAAGAACTATCTACTTACTCGAAAAAGGGTGTTCTTTTCCTCCTTTCCTTTAGACAGTGATATTCTACTATTAATGAGTAGGTAGCTCTATCGTTGGATGTTGAGGGACTATCGTATGGGACGTTTATGGTCATTAAAGGAAACATGTAGAGATACCTTAGCATTTCGAAGGGATTATCATCATATATTCATAGGCAACATCGAGGGACAAGATCATTTCTCGTAGGAAACTCGAGGGACATTAAGGGACTATGATCTTTATGATGACTTTGAATTGAGGATATGTGCTAAAAGTATCCCTACGTTCGAGGGACATGACCATTTCCGAAGGCAACCAAAGTGGGAAATACCCTAGGGGTTCAAGTGTGCAATAGTGTGCTTTTTCAGGTATTTTTATCTTGATGTTAGTGATCTAAGATTAATTGATTAGTTATTGCCATACACGCCTAGTTTACTAGCAGTTTATATACAGGCATATAATATAGTGTGAAAAGTAAAACCTACGGCTATTGCAAAGCTTCGGGGCAATTACAATTATATCTGACTGAAAATGTAAAATGTGGAAATTAAAACCCTAATTAGACTATTACAAACTGGGCACAGTTACATAATAAAAAACAATAATCGTACGAAAATAATAACACGCAAAAATTGAGACAGGAATAAGTTCTAAACCCTAAAAATCTAATTGTTTAATGAAAATATTTTTTGGTATTTTATGACAAAAATTTAAGATTTAACCTAATTTCTAACTAATTTTAAATTAAAGAAAACAAGTTAAAATTTAATTAAATTAATTTGCAAGAATTAATTTTAATAAAAAAAACTAAGTCCTATTTTTATATATAAACACAAACAATAATATATATATATATATATATATATATATATATATATATATATATATATATATATATATATATATATATATATATATATATATATATATATATATATATATATATATATATATATATATATATATATATATATATATATATATATATATATATATATATATATATATATATATATATATATATATATATATATATATGTGTGTGTGTGTGTGTGTGTGTGTGTGTGTGTGTGTGTGTGAAATTAGGTCAAATATATCAACAAATAAAACGCGCGTTGAGTGGAGCCCTGGAGTTTAAATGGACCAATTGAAAGAAGGGGTTGTGCCATGCATGCACTGGTGAGTCTGACCACCCCTCACGGTGGTCAACTCTTTCTTCTTCGGTGATATCAAAAATTGAAACTTGCAAAATAACATGAATTAAAGCAAGAGATTAAGCCTACCCCCCTAAATCATATACTGTGAGTTCAATGGTGGTATCCATTTGGCCTAAAAGTCCCTGTATTGCAAGGTTCGAAGGTTTCAGTTTGTGATGCCCTAACAATGGCATCTTGTGATTCAAGCATCAAAGCTCTCATGCGAAACATCTAACATGTTCTAATGGGTATCCTGAACACAAAACAACATATCAAACATGTCAACAATGCATGAATTATTACATTTGAATTTGTCAAATCTTACCAAATCGGTGGCGCTTAGGGAAGAGATTATAGGCACGATTTGGCTTGAGTAATGGTTGAAACAAGTTCCTAGGAACCTCACGGTATAATGGGACACCTGGAATGGATTAAGGGTGGCTGGATCCTATGATACAAGTTACACCTCTCTTTGAGAAAATTTGGAATTTTACTAAGGGTTGTGGAGGCAGCTGCGTATATGCTTTAGGTCTGGATAGTTTGTGTATATGTATGAGACCATATTAGCTCAACAAAAACAACCATGAGATCAAATATGATCATGTTTTTTAATGTCATGAAGATTTGATCCAAACTTTCCAAAACAAACCAATCTTTCCCTCCTCTTGCCTTGTGCGTTTTGACATCTATTTGTGAGTTTTTTGGGCCTCCAACATGACCAAGTGTCCAGCCTTGCACGCCTCATACATCAATCTTGTATTTATTTAATTTATTTTGATTTTATTTGAATAAAAATCAAAAATAAATAAAATGAAAATCAAACTTATGCATGGATGAGTTTATAGGTTCTTGGACATGTTAGGAATAAGTTTCAAACATAAAAAGATAGGCCCATTTGGAAACAATCCAAGTTTGTTCAATATTGGCTTCATGCACTTTCCCAAAAATTCTTAACTTTAGCAATGCATATCTCTCTCATTTTTAACCCTAAGACGGTGTTATTGGACTTTTTAGAGAGCTTAGGATATCCTCTAAACAACCATTTTGGTTTCATTTCAATTGGCTCTTCCATGCTCATGTAAGGAGCTTTGACCCAAAAGGTGTTTTGTTGACTTTTTGAAAGGACCTATAATGTCTAAGCTTGTATCTTTTGACTGAGGCATTTCTTGACCTTTAGGGCTGAAGAGAAGTTGTATGGAATTGTATTCTATTTAAAATTAGCTTTGGTGGAAAAATTTATGATAAAGTATGAAAAAATGTTATGCCTGGTCAAAGTTTGGTTGACTTTTCCTATAGAAACCCTAATTTTCCATTTTTGACTTTTGATGAGTTAGGGGAATTTCTTGAGGAATCATGATCAACCCTTGATCAAATGATGGATATCACTTCAATATGTTGATGTTGACCAAAAATCTTGAAGTTTGACTGTATATAGGCCACAGTTGACTTTTGACCTAGTATAGTTGATTCTCAGGCATTTGAGCAATTGATTGAGCAAACTTGTTGTGTAGGGCATGAAATTTGGCATGGATAACTTTGAGAACATATTAGGGCCATGGAAAAAATTTTAGACCCTTGGAGATCAACCATCTTGGTGAAAATGGAAACCCTAGTTTGAGGTTTATTACCTTAGGAGGAGAATTTGTCTGGTCAATTCTTAGTCATCCTAGGGCAAATTGGGGTCCTCAATGGACATGTCTTGAGTAAAATGAGAGGGAAAATTTTGGGGTACAACAGGAGGTTGCACCCTTTCAGATAAATCTCTCTATTTTTTTGCATATTCCTTGAACCCTTCATTCGAGCCCATGAACATGTTTTGTAATTGCACACGAGTCGGCGCAAGGTCAACATTATATTTATACTGCTTGTAAAAAGCAGGGGCCAAGTCTTACCATGTATGGTTGTTGGTTCCTTCGAGCTGATAGAACCATTCAAGTTGAGTGTTGGACAAACTTTCTTGAAAGAAATGGACCCATAATTTTCTGTCAGCAGTATGAGGTTGGATCTTTCTAACATACAACCTCAAATGATGTTTGGGACAAGAGACCTCATCATATTTAGTAAATATGGGGACCTTGAATTTGTGAGGGATGACCACCCCCGGGATCATACCTAATTCTCCAAAATCCAATCCAGGCACTTTCTTGATTTCCATAGCTTTGAGACGGTCTTCCAACTGCTTGTACTTGTCATCTGCAGGAGGATATTATTCATCGAAGTAGTCTTCATCTTCAGAACCCTGATTATTTCTACCTTCAGGCTTGATGCTCCTACCATCCTCTTCTTGGTTGTCTTCTTCCTCAGAGGAAATATCGTCCACTTGGACCAGTTGAGAAGGACCTTTGAATCTTCTCCCTATATTAAGGATAATAGTCGGCTTTTTAGTCTTCTTTTTCTTGGCGATAAGCGCCATCAGATCTTTTTGTCCCTGTGCCAGATTCAGAAGAGTCTCTTGAAATTGTGCATACTGAGCTTGGAGGTTCTTAACTGTCTGTTCGAGGGCCATCTTAAACTGAAAAAAATAGTAAGTAGATGAGAAAACCTGTATGGAAAGCCTGTTATGTAATGATGCATGATATGTAAATGCAATGTTTTCAAGGGCCTTAAGAGATTTAAATTTGCTAACCAAGAGGAAATAGAAACAAATATTTTTATTAATAAACTTATGTGAATACAAAGGATTACAAAGAAATAAATTAAAAACTCCTATAACTCTAAGTTTCCCATGGACGCCCCCTCTTCATGTTGATATATGCATTAAGACCCTGCTCCTCATGAAGTTGCTTGGTGAGCTCCAACACTTCCTTCTCACTTGCATAGGATTGAGTATCAAAGGTTTCATGTTCTTCCTTGAGTTGAATCTAGGACTTTTACAATTCTTTAAGATCAGTAGACATGTCTTGATGAAGTATGGTGCGAGAAATGTCTCCTTCGATAATAGGCTCCATGATTACTGGTAAGATAGCAGGATATGGCATCATAAGGTTTTGAACACGAGTTCGTACCCATTTGAGATAGGGTTCCAGAGGGATGGAATTCTTCTGTCCTAAAGCTTTGCTATCAAACTTTCTCACCATGCCCCAAGCATGTATAAACCTTTAATGATAACCTTGAGGATCATTTTCGTAATCGAACATAATACCTTGGATAAGCGTGTTATGAGGACCATCTCTTCGAGCATAACCAAATTGGTGTAGATCCAGAGAAGGGTTATAAGTAATACCTCCCCTAATTCCAAGGAGTGGAGCATTAGGGAATTCCCCACAGCGGTCAATGATAGTGATATCCTCGTGAGATCGGGAATACTAGTAGATGTCTGTAAGAAAAAGTGACATTATTATTTGTGACCACCTCAAACCTTGTTCATTCTTCATTATCGAGCGGGGAAGGTGAGAAATAAACCATCTGGATAGCAGAGGTATACAACACATGAGAGTTCCTCTCCTTTTCATAGTACAAGTGTGAAGAGAATGCAAGACATCTCCAAGCAAGATAGGCACAGGGTTACGGGCAAGAAATATTTTGATGGCGTTCACATCTATGAGTTGGTCTGAATTAGGGAATAATACCAATCCATGGATTAACAAAGCCAAGATCTCCTCGAAAGCCTGAAAACTCATAGCATCCAAAAATAGTTCAGCCTTCTCTATCAGAAATTTAGCCAGAAAACCTTTGACTCCACTTCTTGTTTCCCAATTAGATACAATGTCGGACCACTTCAGATGTAAGGCTGCTGCAATATCTTCTGGTTTCGGAGCTTCCTCTAAACCGGTGAAGGGTGTCTGATCAAGAACATGTGCTCCCAATAATTGATGGAACTTCTCCGTTGTGGGTACCAACTGATAATCTGGAAAGGTGAAAAGGTGATGTGCAGGGTCAAAGAACTGGAATAGAACACTCATCATGTCTTTGTCAAAACCTGGGGTAACCAGACTGAGTAATCGACTATGCCTTTTGATGAATGGAGAACTTTCTGGAACCCTTGAGACTAACTCCTTAAGCTGAGGAGGCACCCTAACAAAGTTGATCCGAATAGTGTTTCTGTGAGAACATGCCATAACCTACAACAAAGAACAAAGATAAATCCCTTGGTCCTTGAAATGGTTAGTGAAAATGATATGGTATGATGTCATGATGTTATGATGTCATGTTCGAACAATTAATCATACACAAACAAAACACACAAGGCATTAGGTTTAAGCTTGCGTGTAGTTTGTAGGTAAGTACCCTTTTGAAGTTTTAGTTGGCTCAAACTATCCTTAAAGAAGTAACCGGTTTCTAGGAGTCTCAATATCACTGATCTTTTCTCCCAAGCATTGTTTCAGCACAAGCATCTTATTTGCGACCGAAATATCCCGAGAGTGTGATCTCAATGAGTGTAGCATCGAGTATCAACTAACTTTAGTTTGCACCAAAGCCGGCTATCTCACTACTTTCTACTGGCTAAGTTGTGTCAACTAAGTTTCTACGGTCAATTAGTGCTTTATGACACCACGCGGCAGCCCAGCATTCTCCTTGACTTAACTCAAGGGACACCGGAACCAACCAATGTGTCACACTAACGTAGTCATCGCTTCAACCGTATCAGTATACGCCTTACAGTTTTCACGATCTATTTCTACTTACTAAAATACCCCCAAATCCGAGTATAGGATCTATACAAGAAATAAACCCAAGCATATCTCGAAATATAAACCATATAAGGCAAACAAGTAAAGCAATAAAGATGATCTAACTCTAAGGTAACCCCTCTTTTATTTCTCCCCAGCAGAGTCGCCAATTCTGTAATACGGTGGGAGAACTGACTTTTGGTTTTGCATTTTATCGGAAATTTTATGGATAATAGGAGTTGCCACCGACTTTTATTTTATCCAATAAAGGAATGGGTGAAAAGAACATGAAAAACCTTTGAGAATTTTCTGAGTAAGGGGGTAGGTTATGAAAAGGGGAGGTGTTAGCACCCTTTTCATCCGCAGTTATCTACGGGCTCTTAATCGCTAGCTCACTTTGTTTGAAATGCTTTGTGAATGTGTAAGTTTGAATATATTTTGAAAATGGCTAAGTTTGGCAACTTTGTAACGATTCCTGTATCAGTTGAGAACGCATACAAAGTGTTTGTTTTACAAATATTTCAGAAAAGTGTTTGTGTGAAAAAGGATGTTTTTATGAGCAAGCGATTAAAAGCTATCTACCTACTCAAAAGTCTTTCGCGTTATTTTCCTCTTCCTTTAGATAGTGTTATCCTACCATTAGTTAGTAGGAAGCCCTATCATTGGATGTTTGAGGGATAGGTGTGGGTCATTGTACAGTCATAAAGGTAACATATAGGGATACTTTTAGCAATTCGAAGGAACTACCATCATGTATTAGTAGGCAACATCGAGGGAAAAATGATTTACCGAAGGCAACATCGATGGGTCATCGAGGGACTATAATATTTATGATGATTTTTAACCGAGGGTCTTTGCTAATGGTATCCCTACGTTCGAGGGATATGATTGTTTTATCCGAAGGCAGCAAGTGAGGTTACTCTAGAGGTGCGTGTGTGAACAGTGATTTGTTTTCATTTAATTTGTCTTAATTAGGGTAATCTAACAATTGATTTTAGTCTCATCATACAATCATATAAGCATACATCTAACAGTTACATATTTATAGGCATATAATTATAAGTGCTAAAAAACAGAGTCCTATGTTATTACAGGGCCTCGGGCCAGTTACAATATTTAATAAAACTGGCGAAAGAAATTAAATCTAAACTATTACAAAAAAAAACATGTGACCTATACAATTGTTTCTAGGAATTTAAAATGCAAAAAATAAATAATGAAAAATTCTAATAAACCTAAGATTCTAAGTTAGAAACATATCTTGATCGTTGTTTGAAAAAAAAAACATTTTTAAGGTGTGAGAAAAAACAATTAACCCTAATTCTACTCAATTTACAAATCAATTATGAAATAAAATCAATATGTGATTAAATTAAATCAATTTTTATTTGTCAAAAATTAAATTAATTAATCAAAACCTAAATCTAATTTTTAGTGATTTTTGTGATTTTTTCTGATTAAATAAAATTGATTAAAATAAAGAAAATAATTAATTAAAACAAAAAATAGAAAAAATGTTAAAGATAAAATAGGTCAAAAAATGTTGCAGGCGCTGGGTGTTGAACCTACGCCACTGCTTTTACCAGCCTTCTCCCCTTGCCATCTGAGCTATGTTGTTCAGTTGTCATAGAAACGCAAAACAATCATTATATAATAAAACAAGATTAAAATATAATTTTCAAGCACAAGTCAAACAGGTGGGCCTATCATATTATAAACGAGTCAATCAGAATGTCTCCTGGTGCCACGCGAATGGTCGAACGGTCAAGGGACCGGAGAGGCGTCGGAGCCCTAGCTCTGGTCATCTTCTCCGGTGAGGCAAAATTTCAACCCTGCAAAAATGGAAGAATCACAAAGAAAGAAGGGTACAATCCCCCTAATTCGACCATTGCGAGTTCAATGGTGATCTCCTTTTTGGATAATTTAACCTGTACAATGAGATACGATCAAAGCACAATAACACGGTGCAAAAATGGTGATTCCCTATTTAGGAGTTCAAGCTTTCATGTTAGGGTTCTATCTTGTTCTAAACATAATCACCAACACATATAAACACACAAGATTAGTCAATAAAGCATGAGTTAAGAGATTTTTAATTTTTGAAACCTTACAAACCAGTGTGCCTGTGTGGGACGTTCTGGGCACAGTTGGACGTGCTTATGGATTTGAGGAGACTCCTGGGAACCTCATGAGTGATTTCTGATCACTGGTTTGGGTTGAAAACTTCTAGAAATTGGGATTCGGTTCTTGCAAAATTCTTGGAAATTTGGAATTTTATGAACCTATTCTTGAGGCAGCTTTTTTTCGCCCCCTTGGATCTGCACGTCTTTGTGTATATATAGAGAATGAAATTGAATCAACAAATAAGGTACAAAATCATGCCATCATGGCCAAGATTGAAGCAAGATAAAACATGTTTAAAGCCTTCCATTTTTGGATATCTTTGCCCTTTTGAGCTTCACATGGTTTTGCTAATTGGCCATCATGTTTATGGGCTTCAAATATGATCAAAGACCAAGCCCATATGCATTAATCCATTATTTTGTGATTTTATTTAATTTATTTCGTATTTAACTGAATAAAAATCAAAGTAAATATAAATAAAAAGCATGGCAAGGTATGAATTAGTTTAGGAGTCCTTTATAAGGTCATGAACATGTTTAAACCTTAAAAAATAGGTCCACTAGTCCAAAATTTCAAGATTGCTCAATTGAGGTTTCATGCATTTCTCAAAAATTGCCCAACTTGCACCAATCACAAATAATTCAATTTTTATCACTTGAGGATTATCTTTGACTTTTTGGAAAGCTCAACATGTCCTCTACAATTTCTCTTTTTATCATTTTTGCATTTGGAGAATTTATCTTGATGTAAGTTGCCTTAACAAAAAGTGTCTTTTTGTTGACTTTTGAAATGACCTATAATGTATGGGCTCATATCTTTCAAATGAAGCACTTTTTGGACTTTTGAGCATACATATACAAATTTGTAGAGAATTTAATTTCCTTCAAAATGGGCTTTGGTTGTGGAAAAGTTGATGAAGCATGTGAAAGTATTGTTTGGTCAAAGTTCAGTTGACTTCTCCTAAGGAAACCCTAATTTGGCAACTTTTGACTTTTGATGATTTGAGGAATTTCCTTGAGGAATCATGATCAACCTTTGATCAAATGATGAATATCCCTTCAAAATGTTTATGTTGACCAAAAATCTTGAATTTTGACTGTACGTTAACCATAGTTGACTTTTTATTCAATACAGTTGATTTTCAATCATTTGAGTCATTGACTGGGCAAACTTGTGATGCAAGACTTGAAACTTGACATGAGCATTGTTGAAGACCTATGGAGAATCATGGAAACCACTTGAGACCTTTGAAAACCAATCTTCCTTGAGAAACTCTAAACCCTAGTTGTAGACCCATTGCTTTAGGAGGAGGTTTGACTAGTCAACCCTTGAGATTCTTGAGCATTTTGAGAACCCTTAAAATAGTCTTGAAGAAAATTGGAGGGAAAATTTTAGGGTACATCAGGTACAACAAATCATATCAAAGAAATTAAAATGTTCCAAAAATACCTTGAAACTATATACAGATTTGATGATCTTAGTCGAACCATTTGTGAAACATCCTTTATTTTAAAAGAAAAGTCCATAAAGAAACTCCCTAATTTAAATATCCCTTTGCGCGTCAAGCCCAAAAACAGTTATGAGTTAGCTTTTAAACTCCAACCACCTAAATTCCAACCATTTCCAAGAGCTGATTTTGGCTTGGCATTTTGACCTCAATTCCCAGAATGGTTCATTTGTGGGTCTCATATAAAACTTCTTAAACATGATTCCAAAAAACTAGTCGAACGAGTGGTTCTAGCTAAGCATTATTTGGACAGTTTCAAAGGACACCACCTTCATATCGATATAGAGCATGTTTAAATACTCTCTCCATCATGTGAAGGTGTGGAATGGAATTTTCCTTCGATTTATTCTTCGAAATCTCTTTACATGCTTTCTTAACCTTAACTATTTGGTTCTCCTGCTTTATTTTAGTTGTTGATCGAAAGCAGGGTATAAAAGATAAGGTTGTTGTTGCAAGAGAAGCGGCTGCGAAGAAAGATGTTACTGCTTAAACCAAAGGTGATGGTCAAGGCAAAGAGACTATTTTGACGAAGGCGACAGTAAAGGTATTTTCCCAATACTTTAATACTTCATCATTTGTATGCATCAATTATATTTTGCTAATCATTTTCGTTATTTTCAGACCACTCAAAAACCTCCTCCAACTCCGAAGAAGCGAAAGCAAACCCAACCTCAACCTATACCGATTGAATCAGATTCTGGAGATTTATCACCAAATACTTTGAAACCCGCAAAAAGAAGAAGAAGTCAAAAACTTTTAACTTCGCTCCTGAACAAAAAATTGTTACTTCGTCCCAGCCAACGAAATATGCTACTCACAGAGCACTAAATGTTAATCCAAGTCAACCTAAGTTGTCTCTAAATAAGCAGAAAGTGATCATTCCAGCCCTGGGACTGAAGTACTCAATGTATTTCTAATTTTACTTCACTTTCCTTTCATCACACCTTTTATTTTTTACTAATATTAATTTCTTTCTCTTTTCATAGGGTAATCAAGCTGGTACTGAGAGTTCCAGCATTAAATATGATATGCCTATAAGTACCAGCTCTCTGTTTGTGAATCATATATCCCAAAAAGGATCAAAAAACAAAGTCAATCTTGGCGAAGTTAAACAAAATAATCCTCCTCCTACTTCACGTCAATCATCTCAGTCATCTGAGTCTAAAAGTGAAAGTGAAAATCCAAGACAACAAAGATCAGGGTCAAGCAAAACCATATAATTCTTTACCAATAATCCCTTATCATGATGAAACTCAACCAATCGATGAAGATAAACACATATACAACCTTAACATGGAACCTCAGAGTAAAGAAAAAACCCAAAATCAAAAGGCCCAGCCATATAAAGCAGACGATCCTCATCAACCCTCTGGGACAGTTAAGGACTTTAGGCCCCTTCGCACGTTACCCCCATTTCACTTTCCCAATAAAAGTTGGATGACTTGAAGGCAAATAACCTTGTTTGGTATTTTAAGGCTATGATGAATGTGTGGGTTGTGAGTACAACTTCACCATTAGATGTTTTGTATGATATCAAAACTAGGAAAACTTAGCACTTCTGTATATTGCACTATATCTCTATGTCTTGTGGCACTCCTTTGCATTAGGGCTCTTAGGTACAATTAAAAACCATTTTGAAATTGACCAAAGTCTTGAAAAACAAGTTTTTGAATAATTTTTCTTTCATGTGTCGACACATATGTGTTTCAGGTTAGCACATGCAACTCAGTTTTGAAGCTTGTAGCCTCTGAAGGGCTTAGGCTGACACATGCATGCATACAGGCCAAGCTTTCAAAAATTGCATAAGTTCTTATTTTATGTGTCGGCACATGCGAATTTCAGACCGGCACATGTACTACATTTTTTAAAGTAAAACATTATTGCCATGCTTAGGACGACACATTCGTTTTTCAGGCCAACACATACAGTTAAATTTTGAATTATGTGTCAGCTCATATGATTTTCAGGTCGGCTCATATTGTTTTATTGGATCAATTTTTCAATTCTTTTTAATTTTGAAAATCACCACTTTGCATCTAAACTTCCACAACTATAAATACATCATTCATGCATCATTCCAACTATATGAAACTATAAGCACATACTGCATTAGCTCTTCACCTTCAACCTCCAACCTATGCATACACACTAATAAATCAAACATAATCTTCTTTTGTCGGGGTGCCATCTAGGCGAGGTTTGATAACATTCAATTAGGTTCTTATATAACCGATAATATTGGGTTGAGATTTGTAGGGGGTTTCATTAGGAAAAATTGCAGGTTTAGAGATAAAGAACACAAAGGAGTAGCAATATTTTACAAATTAATTGCTAGATATTGTGTCTTGGTCTTTCTCAAGATTAAAATAAGAGAAGGGGTTGAATCAACAACAAACGGTTAGGGTTTGTATGGTTGCTCTTGGAACACTTCTCTTGTAACGACTTTTTGCATAATAAGAAATTATCCTAGTTCCAAAATTGGAATTGGGGTGAGACGTAGCCATAGCGAGGATGATTGTCGAACTTCCTAAACGAATCCTCGTGGCTCTTTTTTCCTACCACCTTACTTGCTTTAATTTTCATTAATTAATTTGTCAAATAGCATTGCATAATCGGTTGAATCGTAAAAAAAAATTTGTGACTATTTTTTGTTTTGGATTGTGTGTTTATTTTCTTGTAATAACTGTATATCAACACAATCCAAAGGAAAATTCTGAAAATTTGGTCGAACACCAAATGTTCGACAAATTGTTTTGTTTGTTCTTTTGCTAGTTACCATTGAAAATAGTATTGCTAGTAACTTTCTATAAACGATTAATACTTTGTTATTTTATTAAAGTTTAAAAATTATGTATTATGTTGTTCATTCCATAATTCTCTTTATCATATCCGACTTCCAATAGCTAGGTTTGTATAGACGATGTTTTCGATATATATCAAAACCTTCTGCATGCACTCTTTTAAACTACTTTTAAAACCATAATGTTTGTCTGGATTTTTTAGCTTAATTGTCTATTCACCCCCTCTAGATAAGGCACTATCATCTAATAAGGGTCAGTTCCTTTGAAAAAGGTTTTAGTTCTTCGACTGCCTCTGGTGGCTAATCTTCTGTCCAACTTGTTGATAAACTCCTTCGACAAATCAAGGAAAAAGCTTTTGATGTCAATTTAATTGAAGTTATTGAAAATAATACCCATGCTTCTTATAGCATCAAAGACTTACTGAAACAGGTGGATATTCTAAATGTTTCCCCATAAGTCACGGATATCATTCTCGAAGTCGGATTCTTTCTAGATCAAGTATTTGCATGTCTCTTTTGCAACCAATATGTTTTGAATAAGATTGGAAACAAATTGGAAACTCAAGTGGCAGAGTGGGATGCAGCCACTGAATCCACCACTAAGGTTGAGGAGCTAGAGAAATATTTTTCACAAAAAAGGAAAGAATTCGACGACTGTGCTGCCAACATTTCTGCTTGGGAAGAACAGATTTAAGCATTGTAAGCCAACATCTAGAAATCCAGGGATTTCCATAAGGAATCAAACATCAAGATTGTCAGCAACTTAATGAGGATATCAAAGTGGGCATTCACCATGTCGAGAAAGCTCAAAAACTGGGAGTCGAGATTGATACTCTTACTCTGAGTAAGTCTGTGATCGAACACCGTTTGTTGGTTTTCTGCTGGAAAGTACAAGTGAATGAAGGATTCTCTTCCACCTGATTTCAGTGCTTAGTGAAATGTTGTAGTATTTTTATTTTCTTTTAAAACTTTGAATTTTTGGTGTTGTGTAACGAACAACTAAATAATTTTGGAAACTTTGTATTACCATTTTGGCTTTTATTTTGCACTTCTTTTTTCTTGTTAATATTTTGACTTCCTGAAGTATAGGTTTATATTTTTTCAAACACTTACCATTTACTCTCATAAGTTCTCTACCTTCTGCTAACTCTTAATCTCGTAAGTGTTATTCAAAAAGACTCGGATAACTCAGAATGGGCCTTCCCAATTTGGGGACTATTTACCCAATGTTCTATCTTTTCGATCCATAGGTAGGATTACTTTCCATATCCACTCCTCAGTCGAAAAAACTTCAAACTTAACCTTTTTATTATAGGCTTTCTCTACTCTCTTCTTCTGCCTCCTTAACAATTCTAAGGCATTTAATCTTTCTTCGTCTAAATTAACCAATTCATCCAACATCATGTTCCAATAGGACTATGATGGAATTTCATATTGTCTCTGGATTCTAGTTGATTGGATACATATTTTGATTGGTAACAATGTGTCATGCCCATAAATCAATCGAAAAGGTGTAGCATTTGTGGCCTCCTTTGGAGACGTTCGACAAGCCCAAAGAATTTGATCCATGATCTTATGCCAATTCTTTGGATTTTTCCCCATGTGTTTCTTGATTAACCCAATCACTACCTTATTTGCCGCTTCAAATTGACCAATTTCTTGGGCATAATAAGGTGTAGATGTTATCAGTTTAATCCCCACCTCTTTAGCAAATTCTTGCAGCTTTCGACCAGTGAACATTGGCCCTTGATCAGTTGTAATGTTCTCAGGGATTCCAAATCTGTAAATTATGGTCCTTTGAATAAACTCAATTTGATCAACATTTACCAAAGGAATGGCTTCGATCCATTTAGTAAAGTTATCAATCCCTACTAAAATGTATCTTTGATCTTTGGACGATGAGTGTTGAATCTCATGAACCATATCTAAAGCCCATCCTCTAAAAGTCCAAGGTTTGACTATGGAGTGCAGTTAGCTCGTAGGAACATGTTGGATGTATGCATGTACCTGGAACTCTTGGCACCCCTTAGCGAACTTGATGTAATCTTTCAACATCATTTCCCAATACACACCTTGTCGAAACAACAATCACTTCATCTTATGGCCAACTTGATGAGCCCTACATGCCCTACTATGGACATTCGACAGAGCCAAATACGCCTCACTTTCACTAAGGCATTTGAGAAAAATCCCTTCAGGTGTCTTTTTAAATAATTCGTTCCCCGTAAGTGTGTAACTTAAAGAACGGTACATGATCTTTCACTCTAAAGATGTTGTAGGATTTTCTAAATAATCAAATATTGGCTTTCTCCAATTTGTGTCTGTTAAGTTATCAATAGCGAAAATTTTGTGCATAACCTAACTTCATCATTTCCAAATTTGATGGAGATATCCTAGTCGCCATCGCTCTTCCTCGAACTTCAATCAGATCTTCCAATTTCTCCTTCGACGCCTTATATCCAGAGGCAATTTGTGCCAAGTTGTTAGCCTCCTGATTTTTTAGTCGAGGAATGTGCCTAAGGTTCACATACTCAAACTTTTGTAGCAATCTGTTTGCTATAACGAAATATATGATCATATTTTCCTTAACACATTTGTACTCCCTCATCATTTGCTTGACAACCACTTCGGAGTCACCTCTTATTTTGACTCTAATTTCCCCAAATTCCAATAAAAAATTCAAGGCCAGTTATTAAAGCCTCATATTATCCTCGTTGTTCGAGCAAGGACCATCGATCATGTACTTAAATTTTGTTGGAATTTTGTTAGGAGAAATAAATAAGATTCCAATCCCAGATCCTTCTATGTGACTTGAACCATAAAAGTATAACTTCCAAAGTTTAAGCTCAACAAAATTCTTGAGGAACTTTGACCATGACATGATTGACTATGAAATCTGCAACCACTTGCCCTTTCATAACTTTTAAGGGCATGTAAGTTAAAGAATACTCGGTTAAGGTAAGTGCCCATTTCCCAATTTGACTATGAAAAATTGGTTTGGAAAGCATTTGTTTAATTATATAAAAATGAGACGAAACATAAAAGTCAACTAAATTTATATAATGCTTCAATTTAGTACAAGAGAAGTACAAACACAGGCACAACTTTTCAACCATGCTATATCTAGTTTATGCATCATTAAGGACTCGACTAAGGTAATAAATGTCTTTTCGACACCATTATCATCCTCTTGAGCAAGCATGCTCCCTATAGTGACATCAGACACATAAATGTACAATCCCATACTCTTACTCCTACAAGGAGGTGATAATATTAGAGGGTGAACAAGATAGTCTTTGATCTTGTTGAAATCTTCCTGCTGCAACTGCCCCCATTTGAACCCTTCCTTTTTTCATCAAAGCATAGATGAAAAGGCTTGAGTCTTGCCACTTAGATTCGAGATGAACCTTCTTAAGAAAATAATTTTCCCTAGCAAAGACTACAACTCCTTCTTGGTTGATGGCGCTTTCGCCTCCATGATGGCCTTGGTCTTATTTTAATTTATTTTTTATCCATTTATTATGGATCACAAAGCCTAGAAAGTCCCATACCTGCACACAAAAAGCACATTTAAGAGGATTCATCTTTAGACCATGTTTTCTTATCCTTTCGAATAACTGTCGAAGATGGTTTATGTGACTTTTCCCTGATACGGACTTAACAACAATGTCATCAATATAAATCTGCATAAAATTCATAATGAAGTCATGAAAAATAAAGTTCACTTCTCTTTGATAAGTTGCCCCAATATTTTTTAGGCCAAAGGGCATTACTACCCATTAGTTGGTGCCTAGGGCTCCTGGGAAACAAAATTCCTTTTTTGGCACATCTTTGTCAGTAACGAAGATTTGGTTATATCCAGAATATCTATCAAGCATGCTAAGATACTCAAAACCCGCAGATGAATCAATCAGCATTTCTGCCCCTGGCATGTGGTATTCATCCTTTGGGGTTGGAGCATTCAAATCTTTGAAGTCAATGCAAACCCTCAAAGTTCCATTCTTTTTTATTATAGAAACTATGTTAGCAATCCATTCGACATGCCTTGTGGTGCGAATGAACTTGCATTTGCATAGCCTTTCAATCTCTTCTTTGATCTTCGATAGGATTTCTGGTGCGAAGCTCCTTGGAGTTTGCATGATTGGATTATTCCCAGGCTTGATGGGTAACTTTAATTCCACTAGTTCCATGCTTAATTTAGGCATCTCATCGTAATCCCATACAAAGCAGTCTTTATACTCTTTCAAGTGTAGGATCACTTCGACTTTAAGTTTTGGGTTGAGGTTGGCACTAATATAGGTTGGCCTTTTTCCTTCTCCATCAATCAAGTCGGTTTCTTCCAAGGGATCTTACACCAGCATCTTAACATTAGTTGCCCTGGGATCCTTTCGGAGCCTGAAGACTCGTCGTCATAGATAGCTTCGAGCCTCTGGTTTATTATATTGATGTGTGACCTATCAGATAGTTCTGGTTCGAAATCCACTCCAGGGCCTTCCGAATGAATTGTTGTTTATTTGGCTTTGACATCCATGTATCTTACTTTGGCCTCTAAGGCCATTTTTAGTTTGTTTTCGGCTATGTAAGCCGAAATCTTTTCCAAAAAATTGGACTCAAACATAGTCATTGTCTTCCTCTCCCAAGCCAGTGGCCTGGAGTCCAGCAACTTCTTCAACTTTATCCTCTTCCCCAATAGTCTCTATATACCATTAGAATCCATGGGATGGATGTAGGTTGAAGAAGTAAATGGGTTTAACCGATGGCAAATATGCATGACCCGCAGGGCTGCAAGGTCCTATGTTTACCAAGTTTCGATCGAAGTGACACTTGTCCATGTGATTTAATTCAACCATGAAGTAACTATGCTTAACTTCGATGTTCTCTACTATACCATCCTCCCTCCAGATTGAGATTCTCTGATGGAGCGAAGATGGCACTACTCCAATGTCGTGAATTCATTCTCGTCCTAGGAGCAGGTTATAATTAGCCCTTGATGTTATGACCATAAACATAGTGATCCTAGTGATGGTTCCCATTGTTAGGTCAACCTGGATAACTCCTAAGGTATGGCCAACTTTTCCTTCATAGTTCGACAGGATCATGTTATGACGTTTTAGGTGTGTGTCAAACATTCTAATTCGCTTTTGCATAAATTGCATAATCAAGTTGACTGTCGCTCCTCCATCCACTAAGATCTTGTTGACCCAAGTGTTTTCCACTTTTCCCCTTATTACTAGAGGTTTAAAATGGTTCTTCATTCCTTCGTCGGGTCTTGCAAATAATGAATTATGCTCTTTGACTGCCCTTTTATTCATTACATAATAGTAGACTGGCATGTGATTGGCCATTTCTGCTTCGTCGGCTTCTTCAGTTTCTTCGATCTCTATTACCTGGTCATATTCCAAAGGCAACATAGAAACTAAATTGGAGTTAATACCTAAAGATGATTCAGAACCTGGATCGAAATCATCAGTGAGCATATCTTCATCATCAAGTGGTTGTTCTGGTACCCTTTCCTTGGGGTTTTCCCCTTTAGGAGAGAAAAGCTTTCTCCTAACTAGCCTTTCATCTTCGAACTCATCGATGGATTGAGGTTGGTTGGTATTGGACTTTGTCATGCCTCTCTCAGCTGCTTCCCTTTCGATTTTCTTCTTCCTTTGATGCCTCTTCCACTAGGATCTTGACATAGGGATTTTTCCTTTGTAATTTTCAGATTTTTATGCCTGTTGTTCCGACACCTGGAACTCCCTATGATAAGACAACAAATATCCCTTATCAAACTCAAAGCTTCGCCATTTCCCTTGACCTCTTTTTCAACAGGCCTCACCCACTTATCTGTTAGGGCGTCAATAGTTGATTTGAACAAAGCTTGCCTATTCGACCGGAGGTTTGGTCCTCCTGGTTATTGCTTTCGGGGAACTCCCCTCTTGTCGAAAACATATATGCCCCCATTATCCTTAAAGTTTCCTCTTCGACATGAAATTTGGACTCTCTCCAAATTTTCAGCAATGTTTCTGTCATACATGGAGCTCCACCTGGGACACATCAATGCCTCAGAGTTCTTCGTCTGGCATCGAAATATGAATTCAAACATATTTTCATTTTCCTTGGGTTAGGATACCTTTATTTTATCTTCTTCTTTGGATGCTCTCTTCATAGGCTTCTTCGCTCAGTTCGACCATGTGAACTTCAACATTAAGACCATCAGTAATCTAAATCTTTTGTAACTTGAGTCGGAGGCCCTCAATAACCTCAGTCATTTTGATACTCTGGTGGAAACCTTCATTGGTTCCATTCATGGTGTTCTTGGCATGGATGGCTTCAGTAACCTCAATCATTTTGGCTCGGTGTAATGGGCATCTACTACTTGCAATGGGTCCGAGTCGATCTTCATTTTGGCCTTGATTTTCTCACTAAACTTAAACCTTCCATCTTTGATAGCGTTTTGCAAAAGATCCCTGAAAAGAAAACATTGTGAGGTTTTATGGCCTAAGAAATTATGATATTTACAAAACCCTCTTTTCTTTTGTTGTTTTAACGGGGGGATTTTAGCGCCAGGTGGCACTACCATTTGCCCGTATTTAACCAATAAATCGAAGATCTCGTCACACTTCGTCACGTTGAAGGTGTATGTTCTCTTAGGGAATTTGTCATTCTTTTCTGGTTTGACGGAATTCTTAAGGAGCCAGGACTTTGCAAGAATAAGGTGGCCCTTATTTCAATTCGGCCAGATATACTTTGGTTTCATCAAAACCTATAGGGTCACTATAAACCTTTGGTTTGTTCTTATCCATTTCGATACATGATACCCTTTCTCTTCGATTTTTCTTACTTTCCCTAGCCTTTTCAGCCTTCAAACGTTCTACTTGTCAAACTTTGTCTACTAATTGGGCCATATCTCTTAAGTATTGGATGTCTAGTTTCTTCCTAATTGAATAATCTAAACCATACGCATCCATTTCAACTAGTTCATGCTCTGGAACTTGTCTGAAACACCTTTATTTAAAAAAATGGAACCTATTAAGATAGTCATCTATTGGATCACTAAACTTACGCTTGATGCTAGACCATATAAAACTGCTTATGGAACAATCCCTCTAAGCAAGTCCAATCATGGATGGAATTCGCAGGGAGAGTAGTGAACCAAGTTAGGCATTCTTGGTAAGGGAATTATGGAAATATATTATCCTTAAGTTTCTGTTGTTCATAACGTCCCTAGCCACGGTCACATAACTACCTATGTATTGACAGTAGATTCACTGGTGTTGTACCCCAAAATTTCCCCTCCCATTTTCACTCAAGACATGCCTCTAAAGGTCCCCAATTGCTCAAGGATGACTAAGAATTGACCAGACAAATTCTCCTCCTAAGGCAATGAGCCTCAACTAGGGTTTCAATTTTAAGCAATATGTGTGAGTCCCAAGGATCCCAATTTCTCTCCATTGTCCTAATATGTCCTCAAGATCATTCATACCAAATTTCATGCCTTGAACAACAACTTTGCTCAGTCAACTGCTCAAATGCCTGGAAATCAACTGCGCTATGTCAAAAGTCAACTGTGGCCCAAATACAGTCAAACTTCAATATTTTTGGTCAAACATGCATACACAAACCGATCCACATCACTCTTCATTCCAGGCCACCAAAACAAACCTTTCAAATCTTGATACATCTTTGTAGCTCCTAGATGAATACTCAACTTACTTCTATGACTCTCTTCAAGTATCAAATTCTTCATCTCATCATCATCAGGAATACAAATCCGATTACGAAATCTCAACACACCCTGTGCATCTAGCTTAAAATCATTATTCTCAGACTGATCAGTCCCAACCATCAAATCTACCAGTTTCACATCCAGCTTCTGACCTTCTCTGATACTGTCTAGAAATTCATTATTAATCCTCAACATACCCAACATAACACTATGCGGCGTCACCTCGTAAACTAAGCTCATATCCCTGAACTGTTCAATTAATTCCAACTCTTTAACCATCATTGTCGACATATGTAAAGTCTTTCGACTCAACGCATCAGCTACCACATTCGCTTTTCCTAGATGATAATTCAAACCGAAATCATAATCCTTTAACAATTCCAACCATCTTCGTTGCCTCATATTCAACTCCTTTTGATCGAATAAATACTTTAAGCTCTTATGGTCACTAAACACTTCAAATCTAGAACCATAAAGATAATGCTTCCAAATCTTCAACATAAAGACAACTGCAGCAAGCTCTAAATCATGAGTAGGGTAGTTCTTCTCATGAGTCCTCAACTGCCTTTACGCATAAGCAACTACCTTATCATTCTGCATAAGCACACCTCCTAAACCCATCTTAGAAGCATCACAATACACCACAAAAGGCTCTCCTGGATTAGGCAACATCAAAATCGGAGCCGACGTCAATCTCTTCTTCAGTTTTGTAAAACTTTCTTCGCACTGAACATCCCACACAAAAGCTCTACCTTTACAAGTCAACTTAGTCAACGGAAGTGCCAACTTAGAAAAAACCTCGATAAACCTTCTATAGTAACCAGCCAATCCCAAAAATCTCCTAATCTCAGTAGCTGGCCTTGGAATTTCCCATTGCAACACAGCATCAACCTTTGATGGATCTACAGTGATGCCACTACCTAAGATCACATGACCAAGAAAACTGACCTCCTTTAACTAGAATTCACACTTGGACAGCTTTGCATACAACTTCTTCTCTTTCAAAACTTGCAATACTACCCTTAAGTGTTCTGCTTGCTCTTCTTCTGACTTAGAGTAAATCAAAATATCATCAATGAACACCACTATAAACCGATCCAAATAAGTATGAAAGATACGATTCATATATTCCATGAATACTCTCGGTGCAACCCGTTCTCAAACTTTATACACTTCAAAAACTCGGCATCTGCCTCAGCGTAGTGCGGATAAAACTTAGCCAACTCAGAAAACTTCGCAGCATACTCAACAACCGACATATTCCCTTGCTTCAGCTCAAGGAACTCAATTTCCTTCTTACCACGGACATCTTCAGGAAAGTACTTCCTCAGAAATTCCCTACGGAACACAGCCCAAGTGACATTCTCACCTGCAGCTTCCAATCTCTGACAAGTCTCTAGCCACCAGTCATCAGCCTCGACTGCTAGCATATGAGTACCATATCGAACCTTCTGCGCTGGAGTGCAGTCCATCACACGGAATATTCTCTCAATCTCTTTCAACCAATCCAATGCTTCATCAGGATCATACTTTCCCTTGAACGTAGGCAGATTCTCTCTCTGGAAAGTTGCCAAGCTACGAGATCCCGCATTCTCGTCAGCATTCGGCTGATGCTCCATCGCATGAGCCATTGCTTCTAAAGCAGCAGCAAGTGCAGCATCATTCCTTCCAGCCATCTGAACTTATCACTACAACATAAACAACAGTTAGAATTCAAATTAATAATACTCGATTGTTAGATAACTACGACTCGACAACAAGGTCGGACCAACCTATTACTCCGATACCAACTTTGTAACACCCCAATTCTACCCGGCAATTATAAACGTAAATCAGAGTTATAAACATTCATGCAAACGAATCAGGATGCCACAATTCATCTTTAAAAACACATTTCTTTCATCGTGGATACATAACACTTTAAAACTTAGGATGAACCATCATCATAACAATTTAATTAACTGATTCAACAGCTTAAACATATATGCAGCAGAATTCTTAATAACGTCTTTATCCATCGATACATCAACTTCAAAGCAACACATGCTTAAGAACAATCTAATTAAAGTTCAACAACTGAAATAATCAACAATTAAAAGCAACAAGCGTTCATCCCCCCAAGTGTTACATATCAGACATGATACCGACTCGAACTACTGAAGGTATACAACCTTCACTCTCGATTACCTGCACGTTACCAACGTAAGGGTAACATTCAAACAGAAGGGGTGAGATATCTAACAATATAATAAATGTATGATAATTAATATATTAAATTAAATCACATAACATCACCACTCCTCATCTCATAATCAACAATAATCGCAGCGGAAATACCAACAATAATACACATTCACCACACCAATACACAACTTCTTTATGCAATCATATAATGCGACTCAATACTATGCAAATGCATGTCGTACCATTGGAACAGAACTCCCATCTTAAAAATCTTCCAATAAATAGAGGCATCAACAAGGCATAAGCCTTCATCTTAATATTCACCAATACAGGCCATCTTAACGAGCATAAGCTCCATCTTGAAATGTGATGTATGCGACACAATCATGAATGTAATGACAACACCATAATTAACAACATCTCAATACAACATCATTGTTGGCCATAAGCCTACATCTTAATAGCTGCCAGTTATTAGAGGCATCTCAACATCTTTTATCAACATCGTTCATTAACATCAATTATCATCATAATTCGCCAAACATCATTTATACATCATAATTCATCAATCATCATTTATACATCATAATTCATCAAACATCATTTATCATCAAAAACTCATCCATACAATAATACAACAGTAAATCGTCAATCTTGCAACGTTTGCCATAGGCCTATAACATGATATTGTCTATAACTAATTAATCATCTAAGGCTTACTTCTAAATTACCAAACCTCTACATATTACTATTTTTGTAATACTACATCATTATCATTATTAATCCTACTGTTACAAACCAGACAGTAATCTATAAACATCTCATCCTCATCATTCTTCACAAAAACCAACATAACGATTATCGCGGGAACTAACTCTAATCCTAATTTGGATACTAGGATTATCCTTCATATTATTCATATTAATCCTTAAGAATTAATTTCATCGCGTTAGCTATTCAACGCTTTGAACGGTACCTCAAACGGAGTCTGAAAACTCAAGTTACAGCCTTTTTAAAATGATTATGTCAAAAACCAGATAACACGAATCGACGCGTAATGCCTTGAGTCGACGCGTACTGGACTTAACACGCTTCATGAGTCGACGCATACTCTCTTGTATCGACTCATATTGAGTCTGCAACACTGCATGTATCGACACATGCTCCTACGTATCGACTCATCTTGAGTCTAAATGCCTACATGTATCGACACAGGACTCTTTCGTATTGACTCATCCTGAGTCTAAAGGCCTTCTTGTATCGACACATAATGTTTAGGGTCGACACATATTGTTCTGTCATGGATATTTTCTGCGATTTCACTGCGTTTTCACTATGGTTTCCATACTTTACGCCCTAAAAACATCCTTTAATCATAGGTAATCATCAATTATAATTATCCTATAATTCTACGTCATTTATACAGCATTGGGGCGTCGTTATTCATCTATAACTCATCGATTTTCATCATACAACAACATATATAATTCAATCATAAACCAAACAATATTTCACCTCTAACCCCACATACCAATTATCATAAACTCTATTATAGAGTCAGAGACCCACCCTTACCTTGGATTGAAGGTTGCTCTATAATTTTCCGATTGAATTTTCATTCTGCCTATTTCCTCCTTTCCAACAACTTTCACGTTCTCTTCTTCCAACCCTTATTCTTTCTCTCTTACTGCTTCTTATTTCCTCCTTATTTATAACAATAATAAAATAACCCAATTATTCTCTTTATTCCTTAATGGGCTTAAAACTATTACACCCCTTTATTACTACTTCTATTCCTTTAAAACAAGCCCACATCAAATAATATTATTACTGTAATATTATTCCACAGCTTAATAAAATAATAAACTCCAACTAATCACAACACATCTTCACAAATATTCCAAAAATAATAATTTAATTAAATAATTAATTAAATTATGGGCGTTACATATACTACCACGGTGTCAAGCAAGACCTGTTGGCTATTGAAAACCTGGTTTCTGAAAATGTTGATCCCGACATTGGCAACATTGTTGGAACTAGCAAAATAATAAGAAGTGGAAGAGTGTTCTCCCCTGATATATCTCCTCCAAAATTTGTTACTAGTTCTGTGATCATTCCTACTTTTGTCCCTGCTGATACTACTACTGCAATTCCTGTGATTACCCCTGTTGACACCCCTATCACCGAGTCGGCCGAGACTCGGGGCAAAGACATACTGATTGAGCCTGTCCAAATGAAGGCGAATTCAGTATCTATCCCAGAGGCTTCCAAGAAGGAAATGGAATAAATTTTGAAAATTATAAAGAAAAGCAACTACAATGTGGTCGAACAGCTGGGGAAGACCCCTTCTAAGATTTCTATGCTAGCCTTATTGTTGTGCTCCGAAGCTCATGCGAAGGCTTTGGTGAAATTCCTTAAGACTGCCCATGTGCCACAAGAAACATCCGCTGACCAATTTGAAGATTGTGTGGCCAGTTTGACGGCTGATAACGATTTGGGTTTTTCTGATGCTGATCTAACACCCAGAGGGAGGAAACACAATGATGCGCTGCATGTTTCTGTCGAGTGCAGGGGAACTACTTTGGCCCATGTTCTAGTAGATACCAGTTCGTCATTGAATGTACTGCCTTAGAAGGCTCTGGATAGACTAGAATGTGAAGGTTTAACCTTGAAGCCCAACAACATAGTAGTGAGGGCTTTCTATGGTTTGAAAAGAATGGTGCACGGGGAGGTGGACATCCCCATCAAAGTTGGTTCTTAGACCTTTGACTCCACCTTCTACGTGATGGATATTAGACCATCATATTCTTGTTTATTGGGTCTCCCTTGGATCCATGGGGCAGGAACTGTCACATCCACTCTGCATCAGATGATGAAGTACCCGGTGAAAGGAAGAATTATTATGGTACACGGTGAAGAAGAGCACATGGTAAGCCATTTGAATTCCTTCAGGTATATGGAAATGGATGCTGAGTTCATCGAGACTATGTGTCAGAACTTCGAAGAGGTGCCTTGGAATATGGCTGCAACAGAAATTGTCACCAATCCACCCCAGATCACCAGACCTCCCTTGAAGATGACTTCTCTCAAGGATGCAAAAGCAGTTATTGAAGAAGGTGGGTCTACCATCTGGGGCCAGCTCCCTGATATTCCATACAAATCTGATAAGTTTAGTTTGGGTTTCTCTTCAGGGGCTCAAAAGGTTGTTCGACGTGCTCGTACTGGAAGACCTCCCCTACGCATCAGCAATCATGGGGTCAACACTCTAGAAGACAGTGATGGTGATGATGACATGGATAGCTAGATCTCCCCTACTACCAATGGTGGACCCAATAACTGGACGACAAAAAACTTTATACCAATTACTTTTATTCAGAAGTAATTGTCTTTCTTGTTTTTGGATATGTAATAAACAATATAAACTTTTTGGCCATGTGTCTTACCCGGGGCACAATGGTTTACTTGTGAGGGTTATCATGTTTCAATTTCATATGGCATTTATAAAGCATTGGACGTTTATGCATACAAATTTTGCGCTCTCTATTTTTCTTTTCTGCTTTTACTTTGTCTATACAGCTATGCTCTTAAACACACTCACGTATCAAACTACAGATCCATATCCACTCTGGATCTCATTGATAACAGTTCTGCTATTGCCGGTTATGACTTTGAAAATATGATCAACCAAGCAGAGGACGAAGGTGAGGAAGATTGTGAGGTACCCAGAGAACTTGCTAGGCTGTTACAGCAGGAAGAAAGGGCCATACATCCTCAGGAAGAGCCAGTTGAGACGATAAACTTGGGCACAGAAGAGGACGGGAAAGAAGTCAAGATAGGTGAAAATTTGGAGCTTAGTGTCAAATAGAGGTTGATATGAATGTTGCATGATTATGTCGAGATCTTTGCCTGGTCGTATGAAGACATGTCAGGACTAGACACGGATATTGTGGTTCATCGTCTGCTAACTAAATAAGATTGACCTCCGGTAAAGCAGAAGATCCATCGTATGCGCCCCGAAATTTCAGAGAAGATCAAAGCAGAGGTTATGAAACAGTTCAACGCTGGGTTCCTAGTTGTCACCTTTTACTCCCAATGGGTTGCTAACGTAGTTTTGGTGCCTAAAAAGGACGACAAGGTACAGATGTGTGTGGACTACAAATATTTGAACAGGGCAAGCCCCAAGGATGACTTTCCGCTTTCCCACATTGATGTTTTGGTTGACAACACCACGTAGCACGAGATCTTTTCCTTCATGGACGGTTTCTCTGGTTACAATCAGATCAAGATGGCACCCGAAGACATGGAGAAGACAACCTTTGTCACGCAATGGGGCACTTTATGCTACAAAGTGATGTTGTTTGGATTGAAGAATGATGGGGAAACCTATCAGCGAGCCATGGTAGCCTTGTTACATGACATGATTCACCATGAAATAGAGGTCTATGTTGATGACATGATAGCTAGGTCTCAAATTGAGGAAGAGCACCTTGATCATCTATAAAAGTTGTTTAATAGGTTGAAGACGTACAAGATGAGGTTAAACCCGAACAAGTGCACCTTCGGGGTGAGATCTGGTAAACTTATAGGTTTCATTACCAGTGACAAGGGCATTCAGGTAGACCCTGCAAAGGTGAAGGCTATACAAGAAATGTAGGTTCCTCGCACTGAGAAGGAGGTTAGAGGTTTCTTGGGACGCCTAAGTTATATTTCCAGGTTCATTTCCCATTTAACTGCTACTTCTGAGCCGATCTTCAAACTCCTGAAGAAAGATCAAGTGGTAAAATGGAATGACGAATTCCAGACTGGCTTCGAAAGAATCAAATAATACCTTCAAGAGCCTCCAATTATGATGCCTCCAATTGAAGGAAGACCTTTGATAATGTATCTAACAGTGTTAGATAATTCAATGGGGTGTGTGTTGGGGCAGCATGACGAGTCCGGTCGAAAAGAGCATGTAATATACTACCTTAGCAAAAAGTTTACCGACTGTGAAACAAGATACTCATTGCTCGAGAAAACTTGTTGCGCTTTAGCATGGGCTTCTCGCCGACTGAGACAGTATATGTTGACCCACACTACTTTGTTGATATCTAAGATGGACCCGATCAAGTACATCTTAGAGAAGTTTGCTCTCTCCATAAGAATAGCAAGATGGAAAATGATCTTGACCGAATACGATATCCAATACACGGCCCAGAAAGAAATCAAGGGAAGTGTACTAGCTGATCATTTGGATCATCAGGCTGTGGATGACTACCAGTCCATGAATTTTTAGTTCCTGGATGAGAACATTATGTTAGTGACTGACTATGAAAAACCTGGACCGGATGAAGGACCTGAGGAAGGATCCCGATGGACTATGGTTTTTGAAGGAGCCTCCAACGCACTCGGCAATGGCATCAGTGCTGTAATCATATCCCCCGAGGGCTGCCATACTCCTTTCACCACAAGACTATGTTTCAACTGTACCAACAATATGTCTGAGTATGAAGCATGCATCATGGGTCTAAAAGCTGCTATTGACCTGAGGATCAAGTTCTTGAGCATTTTCGGGGATTCAGCCTTGGTAATAAGTCAAATCAAAGGGGAGTGGGATAAAAAGCACCTGAATCTTATCCCTTACAAATAACATGTGCCGACATTGCTTCCACACTTTGAAGAAGTCACCTTTGAACATTTTCCACGAGAAGAGAACCAGATAGCGGACGCGCTAGCTACTATGTCATCTATGTTCAAGGTCGGGTGGGACAACGAGGCTCCTCAGATCACTATTGAGAGGTTGGATGAACCAGCATAATGCTATGAGATTGACACTGATGAAGTGGCAGACAAACCTTGGTTTCATGAAGTGAAGAGGTATCTCAAGGCTCAAGAATATCCCAAGGGGGCGTCTGTCAATGATAAGAAGTTTCTGAGAAGGTTCTCCGCAAAGTTCTTCCTCAGTAATGGAATCCTCTACAAGCGCAATCATGACTCTAGTTTACTCTTATGCATAGATAAGAACGAAGCATAGAGGATTATTGCATATTTACACGAAGGTACCTTTGGCACCCATTCTAGTGGACACGCCATGGCTAAAAAGATCCTAAGGGCAGGATACTATTGGTCCACTATGGAAGTAGACTGTTATCAGCACTCCCGAACTTGTCACAAATGCCAGATCTATGCTGATAAAGTATATGTACCTCCGGGTTCCTTGAATTTCTTGATGGCTCCCTGGCCCTTTGCAACGTGGGGCATTGGCATAATTAGAGAGATTAGACCTATCGCTTCCAATGGGCATCGCTTCATCCTAGTGGCCATTGATTAGTTCACGAAGTGGGTTGAGGCTGCCTCTTTTGCTATTGTTACCAAGAATGTTATGGCACGGTTTATCAAGCATAACTTGATTTGTCGGTATGGTGTGCCAGAGAGAATCATCACATATAATGGTACAAATCTCAACAATACAATGATCACCGAACTATGTAAACAACTCAAGATCCAGCATCATAATTCTTCCCCTTATCGGCCGAAGTTGAATGGCGTTGTGGAGGCTGCTAACAAGAATATTAAGAAAAGCATACAGAAGATGACAGTGACATACAAAGACTGGTACGAGATGTTACCATTTTCTCTCCATGGTTACCGCACCTCAGCACGTACGTCAATAGGGGCAACACCTTATTCTCTGGTATATGGTATGGAGGTCATCCTACCTATGGAGGTCCAAATCCCTTCTTTGAGGATCATGAAGGATGCGGGCTTGAACGAGGATGATTGGATCCAGACTCGACTTGATCAACTGAATCTGATTGATGAGAAAGGGCTTACTGTTGTCTGTCATGGTCAAATGTATCAAAAACGGATGATTAATGCGTTTAACAAAAAGGTTAGACGTCAAGTATATCAAGTGGGTGATCTGGTAATCAAGCGCATCATACTGCCACAAGGTGATCCCAGGGGCAAATGGACTTCCACATACGAAGGGCCATTTGTGATCAAAAGCATATTTTCTGGTGGAGCCATGATTTTGACCACCATGGATGGTGACGACCTTCCTCACCCTGTTAATGTGGACATAGTGAAAAGATACTACGCGTAAATAAAGACCCGCTAGGTCAACTGGCCTAGGCAAAAATAAGGGCATCCCGGCGAACCAAAAGGGTTCGAGCAAAAATTAGGGATAAAAATACAAAAAAAAAATTGTACGCCCGACAATTCGAAAACCTAAAAAGGCGGCTTGGGCAAAAAAGGGTATCCCGGAGGATTGAAAACCCGAAAGGGCGGTCCGGGAAAAAGTTAGGGATTTGAAGTGTATCACTATGTCCCATTGGATCACCCTGCGACTAAACTTCAGTATCAACTATCAAGCTCAAACGGTACTGATCAATCCAGTCAGCTTCGAACAAGTAGAAAAGTGATGAGACGCTCAAGGACATAGGGGCAATAGCAGAATTGAAACTCAATGGGATTGTTACACAGCTGTTTTCTATTTGTACACTATTTTGTGTAATTTTCATTTCTTATGACGGTGTTCTCCTACTAGAACATCAGTCTCTTTGTACAAAATGCCTATTATAGGCGAACTTCAAAAATATTAATACAAACCATCTCTTTGAAAGCACAAAACTATTTGTTTTTCTTTTTTCTGTTTTGTTTTGCAAAAACGTCCAATGATTATTTTTGACATATGCATTTAAATATGATCACTATTCACAAATACTTGCATAAGAAACAGAATGACAGTTACTAATGACTTTAAGAATCGGGGCAAAAGTCTAAAAAAATAATTTGACGTCCCGACAGTTACTCTTTCTAGCATGGTACAGGGGCAGAGACAGTGTGAGACAAAGTCACCATTACATAGGACCCCGTGACGTCTATGTTCCCCACAGAGTAGAAACGACCAAAGTTTTGATCTCGGCTTCCCCAAGCATGGATGACCTACTCCAGCAAAGTTCCTTCGAAGATCTGTGTTCCCCAGCCGAGCTTTATAATTTCAAACAGTTCATAAAACCCCCTCCTCATATAGAGTTTATTCCTCAAACTGCGGAAGCTCATTTCCCAACAGAGTTTATTTCTCTACATCGGCAAAATCTTCTAACAAAGCATTCGCCCTCCATAGAGTTATTCTCAAGCAGAGTCTATCCCTGCTAGAATATCCTCAGACAGAAAGAGGAAATCCCCAGTGAATCATCTCCATTCATCATCCCCAACGGAAATGAAGGATTCAGCCTCTCAACGCTCTTCAGCAGCAGTCTAGGATTTACTTTCCCAGACTGGAAAACATTACAATAGCATCCCATATTCATACATCAGGGCATGCGCATACACATCGCATATAGCATAATCTCATTTATTTTAAGAACATCATCACAATGCATTTCATACATCATGACATTACATATGACTAACTCTTTGTTGTTTTCAGGAAAGATCAATTCAACAAACACTGCTAACTGCTTACATGACCCAGTAGTCTTCTCAAAAGCTACGTCTACTGAAGGGTTGTTTCAGCATTTTCCTCAGAAAGACGTTATCGAGACCTTCTCTGATTCAGTCATATCGACATTAAGATCTCTCTGATTTCTATTCCAGTTGAAGATATCCCAAGACTTTTATTTGGTTCAGTTGAATCGATGCTAAGATTCTTCTGATTTCTATTCCAGTCAAAGTTAATTAAAGACCTTCTCTGGTTCAGTCAGATCGACACTAAGATCTCTCTGATTTCTATTCCAATTGAAGATATTCCAAGACTTTTGTCTGGTTTAGTTGAATCGATGCTAAGATTCTTCTGATTTCCATTCCAGTTAAAGTTAATTAAAGACCTTCTCTGGTTCAGTCAAATCGACACTAAGATCTCTCTGATTTCTATTCCAGTTGAAGATATTCCGAGACTTTTGTCTGGTTCAGTTGAATCAATACTAAGATTCTTCTGATTTCCATTCCAGTCAAAGTTAATTAAAGACCTTCTCTGGTTCAGTCAGATCGACGCTAAGATCTCTCTGATTTATATTCCAGTTGAAGATACTCCAATATTTTTGTCTGGTTCAGTTGAACCGATACTAAGATTCTTCTAATTTCCATTCCAGTCAAAGTTAACTAAAGACCTTCTCTGGTTTAGTCAGATCGACACTATTATCTCTCTGATTTCTATTCCAGTTGAAGACATTCCAAGACTTTTGTCTGGTTCAGTCGAATCGATACTAAGATTCTTCTGATTTCCATTCCAGTCAAAGTTAATTAAAGACCTTATCTGGTTCAGTCAGATCGACACTAAGATCTCTCTAGTTTCTATTCCAGTTGAAGATATTCCAAGACTTTTGTCTGGTTCTGTTGAATCGATTCTAAGATTCTTCTGATTTCCATTCCAGTCAAAGTTAATTAAAGACCTTCTTTGGTTCAATCGGATCAACACTAAGATCTCTCTGATTTCTATTCCAGTTGAAGATATTACAAGACTTTTGTCTGGTTCAGTTGAATCAATGATAAGATTCTTCTGATTTCTATTCCAGTCAAAGTTAATTAAAGACCTTTCTCTGGTTCAGTTAAATCAACACTAAGATTTTTCTGATTTCTTTTCCAGTTTAAGAAACTGCAAAGCCTGGAGTACGACCAGATAATAGTTTAATCTCATTCCCCCAGTAAGTCACTATGAAGCCTGGAATACAACCAGATAGCAGTCATCCTTATTATCCTCAGCAAGTCACTGTGAAGCCTGGATCCTAACCAGATAGAAGTTCACTGTCGTCTCTTCAATCAAGAGATGACTCCCCAGTAGAGTAATGGACAACTGAAGCTCCTAAGCTCTATTTCCTAAATCAGAGACCAATATTCTTCAGCAGAGTCCTCCCCAACGACAGGCATAGGAATTCCCACAAAGGAATATCTCATGGAATTGATATTGTTCTAGATGGCATCTTTAAGCCCATCTCCGACGACTCTCCGTCATATCCTCTAGATGGCATCTCTAAGCCCATCTCTGACGATCTTCCGTCATCTTTTCCAAATGGCATATGTAATCCCATTCCCGATATTATCTACACGGTCAAGTATCATTTCAGACGAGTGCAAATTTCTGAGCACTCTAGTGTTCAATCATCTTCCACCTTCAGATCATGAAAGGCAGACCAGCCAATCTACATCCTCAGGTTTAAGAAGATTGAACAGGGGCAGCTGTTGTACCCTAAAATTTTCCCTCCCATTTTCACTCAAGACATGCCTTTAAAGGTCCTCAATTGCTCAAGGATGACTAAGAATTGACCAGACAAATTCTACTCCTAAGGCAATGGGCCTCAACTAGGGTTTCAATTTTAAGCAAGATGTGTGAGTCCCAAGGATCCTAAATTCTCTCCATTATCCTAATATGTCCTCAAGATCATCCATTCCAAATTTCATGCCTTTAACAAGTTTTCTCAGTCAACTGCTCAAATGCCTAGAAATCAACTATGTTAGGCCAAAAGTCAATTGTGGCCCAAATACAGTCAAACTTCAAGATTTTTGGTCAACATCAACATTTTGAAGTAATATCCATCATTTTATCAAGGGTTGATCATGATTCCTCAAGAAATGCTCCTAACTCATCAAAAGTCAAAAATGGCAAATTAGGGTTTCTACAGGAAAAGTCAACCACTTTGACCGGGCATAACTTTCTCATACTTTATCAAACATTTTTCCACCAAGGCTCATTTTTAAGATAATCCAATTCCCTACAACTTCTCTTCAGCCCTCAAGTTAAAGAAATTCCTCAATCAAAAGATACAAGTTCATACATTATAGGTCATTTCAAAAAGTCAACAAAAATACCTTTTGGGTCAAAGCTCCTTAAATGAACATGGAAGATCCAATTGAGATGAAACCAAAAGGGTTATTTATAGGACATCCTAAGATCTCCAAAAAGTACAAGAACACCCTCTTAGGGTTAAAGTTGAGAAATATATGCATTGCTAAAGTTGACCAGTTTTTGGAAAAGTGCACAAAGCCAATATTGACCAAACTTGAATTTTTTCCAAATGGGCCCATATTTTCATGATTGAAACTTGTCCTTGACATGGCCCACGACCCTTGAGCTCAGCCATAGATTATTTTATTATTTATACCATTTATTTTGCTATTATATCCATTAAAATGCAAAATTAAATCAAGTAAATAATCAAAATAATATAAGATATGATGGTGAATCTTTTTTTATCCAAATGAGGGACAAAACATGCTGGAAAATAAAAGAGAAATGGTGAATGAAAGGCAAGATTGGATTTGTTCTAAAAAGGCCAAAAATAAAATATTTGGAAAGAAAATATTTCTCATCAAGGCATGGATATTTTTCCTCCATTTGTAACCCTATTCTGATTCACTACATAAACACAACAACCCTATGTCAAAAGGATACGTGCAGCTTGTCTCAAAAGAATCCTAATTTTTCACAAAAAAAAAAGTCAAAAAGTGTGCCACTCGTATTCACCTTTCCAGCCAGTTTCAAAGCTTTCTAATCACTCATTGGTATTCCTGAGTTAAACATTGGTAAGTATGGATCATTATCCATGGCCATAGCACGTTGAAACTCACCATGCATGATTCATAATTTCATGTTTTTTTTTCTGTTTTTCGTATTTTTCATTATGGCTTGTTTCAATCCATTCTAACTCCTTTAACATGATCAAAAGAGAGAAAGGAACAGGTCTGGGAAATCGCTGATAAGGTCTGATGGCTAAATAGCCATTTTCTATTGTTAGGGTGTAAAGGATGACAAGCTTCGTATCTCCCTGTACAAGGACTTTCATACCAAATGGATATCACCACTGGGTTCACAGCCCTCGAATTAGGGGGGTAGAGTCTTTCTTTTACGTTTATTGTGGCTGTTTTGCAGGATTGATGGTGGTGGCCTGCCGGAAAAGACGACCGGAGTGTTGACTCCGGAGTCTCTAGGGTTTTGACCCAGGCGAAGCATGGCGTGGCACAACCCTTTTGTTCCATTGGCCCATTTAAATTCCAGGGGCCCATAAGTGTGTGCATTGTTTGATGACTCAGCTATTGCTTGATTTTCCTTTTTTTTGTTTCATTATACTAACAGTTGAATCAAATGGCCCAGCGGTGATGAGTAAGCGTGCAAAGGCATTCCCTCCTAAGGGGTCTGGGTTCGATCCCAGGAATTGATATTTTGCATTTTTCTAACAATCATGATCCAGATCTAGTGCGCTGGAGAAACAACAAGTGTATGATGGGCCTCACACTTGGGGTCATCCAATCTTGAGATGGTAGATCCAACGTTCCAGATGACTGGAGACCATGGTGGACATCCCAGCAAGCCATACCAGTGAATTAGGCGCAGGGGTCTGGACCATCAGATTTAGGCTTTGCAGAATTTCAACAGCACCACCCCTCCAATTGGGTTTCACACCCCCCAGGCCCATTTTTAATTTCTTTATGTTTTTTTATTTTGTTTATTTATTTTTGTTTATTCTTTCTTAAAAAATCAGAAAATTAGAAAAATCAGAAAATCATCACAAAAAAAATCAGGACTTAGTTTTTTTTCTTAATAAATTAATTTTTACAAATTAATTAATTTAATTGACTTTAAATTATTTTCTTTAATTTAAAATTAATTAGAGAATTAGGTTAAATTTCAAATATTTTTCATAAAATACAAAAAAATATTTTTAATGAGCAATTAAATTTTTAGGATTTAGAATTTATTTCCCGTCTTAATTTTCGCGCGCTATTATTTTTTCCATACGATTATTTTTTACCATTTGTGTAACTGCGCCCCGGTTTGTAATAGTTAACTAGGGTTTTTGATTTCCGCATTTTACTTTTCAGTTATTATATATGTACCTACACCAAAGCCCTGTAATAGTTGTAGGACTTTATTTCTTGCTTTATATCTTCTTATATGCATGCATGACAAGATTAAATCAAATAATCGTTAGGTCACTAATGGCAAGATAAATATAATTGAAAAAATACAATGTTGCACACTTGCACCCTTAGGGTATACCTCACTTGGTTGCCTCGGAAATGGTCATGTCCCTCGAACATAGGGATATCTTAGCAAAGACCCTCAATTCAAAAGTCATTATAAAGATCATGGTCCCTTAACGTCCCTCAAGTTGCCTACAAGAAATGATCTTGTCCCTCGATGTTGCCTATATGATGACAGTCCCTTCGAATGTTGAGATGTCCTTACATGTTGCCTTAGATGACCATAGCGTCCCTTTCGATAGTCCCTCAACATCCGACGATAGGTCTACCTACTCACTAATAGTAGGATATCACTATCTAAAGGAAAGGAGGAAAAGAACGTCCTTTTTCGAGTAGGTAGACAGTTCTTAAGTACTTGCTCAAACCTAATTTTTTACACTTACACACTTTCAAATTTCTTTTCGAAAATGCTTTATCACACTCTTAAGGACTGATACAAGAGTTATCATAAAGCAAACAAAAAATTTTCAAAAGAAAAAACACAAATAGTTTTCAAAAATGAGCAAGTACCTAAGAGTCCGTGGAAAACCACGGATGGAAAGGGTGCTAATACCTTCCCTTTCCATAATCTACCCCCCTTACTCAAAAAATCTCAAAAAAGGTCTTTTTCTGTTCTTTTCACCCTTTCCTTTGTTGGATAAAAGAAAAGTCGGTGGCGACTCTTGCTTACCGCGACATTTGTGAACAAAAAACACAAACCAGTATAACAGTCGGTTCTGCCACCGTATCACAACTGGTATCCCCATAAAATTTTGTGAACTTCGGGACTTTCCATCCCCTAGATAACTCGGTTCGTAAAACATATTCAGATAAAAGGGAAGTATAATTGGCCTATGAAGGCCTATGTTTACCCTATTTCGCGCCATTATCCTTTTGATCATGGCTTCCAAAAAATTTTCTCTTACGAGTTCGTCTTGTTAAACACGGTGGATGACTTTGTCTGTATCCTGGTTTCCATTAACCATCATGACACTTAGGGCTTATCCCTCCCTTGGTATCACTTGTTCGACCCTACATGGTTTGACTTGTGGTTCCTGGTTAACCTCGCCAGCATTTGGCGTAAATGGTTGGGCCTATTTAATTTTTGGATCTTCTTCGAAAATCACTCCCTGATTTTCTCTTATCCATTCTCGACGGGGTCGAACTGGCGCCTGAGGGGAACCAAAGAAATCTACAATTTGTGCCATTTACGCTTCCAGTTATGCTGCCAATTATTGATTCATCTGGGCATTCTGTTAATTATTCTAGGTAGAACTTTGGATCAAAGGGTTGAATATTGTGCCCATTTGTTGGGTAATCACTCCAACCATTTACTGGTCGTTGTCGTCCATCCATTGTCTTAGTACTACCGTGGAATTTGTTGTAATAACAGGCAATTGGGCAGCAAATCCTAGGGGTTGGGTGTTTCGATCCAAGTTGTTAATGCATGAACCTTATCTTTGTAATAGTGAAAATGTAGACAATAATGGATCAGCGAACTTTGATGTGTTATTATGCTAACTTGCCATTACTGATGTTGGCATACCATATGGTTGTTCTCGACCATTCATAGGCATCGAAAATCCAGGCACATAAGACCTAAAATTGTTATTCCCCACTGGTCTTGGGGTCATTGGTTGACCATGTGTTCTTATAGAGGATATCATTGGTCCACTTTGAGCAATCGATAGTATTGTCATCGTACTCACTGTAGAAGGAATTATTTCGGCACAGATACTACGGTCGTATTTCCCCTATCGAATGAGGGGGTTGTTCTCCATTGTTGTTTGGTGGATTAACCATTCTTATAATGTTCTTCCTTTTTGGTATTGCTTCACTAGTTCTGACTATTCTACCACTTCTTAATCTCATGCAACAATGTTTAGAGAAAATTTTGTATGAAAAAATGTAGAAAAACTTCTAAAACACACAAACTAGACATTGGTCCCACTGGGCGTGCCAATTTGTTTACTGTGAAATTTAGTAAACAAGTGCTAGCCTTACAAAATCTAATGCCTTTGGTTACTTACAGGATTGACTAGATTGATCCTAGGACGAAAGTGTAAAGTTTTTGTTTAAGTTCTATGGATATTGACTTCTTTGAAAGTAATGGTGAATTTGAAAATAGTAATAAGACTATTTATGAGAGTAATATGAAGGTAGAGAAGTTTCAACTGGAATTTAAAAGGAATATAAACAACTTTAATGAAAATAAACTCACATTTAAAGTAAATATCGTACTTCATACGTAAATTTCTCAAAAATTCATTTCTCGATAACACTTTGGTACTTTGACTAAATATGAGTAATTTGTACAATACTGAACACACGCAGAATCCTAACACTAAAGACTCATATTTATACTAATTTAACACTAACGGTAGTGAAGGGTCTTCTGCTCAGAGGATGACACGTTCTCGCTTGCATGCGTTCTGCCCTTTGTAGGCCTCCATGCGTCTCTTTTCAAAAGAACGGATAAGGCCAAAATTCAGTTATCAGCCTCATTTTAAATATCTTTGTCAAACTTGCTTTGAAGCATCTTCAAAAAATTCTAAGTCCCATCATTGTACCATTTTCCAAGACTTTGGTCGAAACGTCACATTTATTCTTGTCGAAAACAAACTTTGACTATCTCCAATGCTCTTCTCGAATTCTTCTTCAAACTCTTTCCATTATTTAAACTTGAGCGTCAAATTTCCAACTAATTGTGGGCCTAAAACCTTGCCATGCCCCGCAAAAAAAATGAGTGTGGGGCGGGACGGGCCTGCGGGCATTGCTCTTTTTAAGCCTAAAAATTGAAAATTTTCATGTTAATGACAGTGCCTGCAAAATCCCTAAAAAACGAAGCAAAGCGGAACGAGTATATTAGAGGGTGCGTGTCTAAAATCTTGGTTTGCCCCACAAAAAAGTGCAGACAAAACGAGCACGCCCGACGGGCCGGGCCTTTTTTGTCACCTCTAAATATAACTATATAGAGTTTTGTAGAAATACTATAGCCTAAATAACAACAACACATCCTGAAACCATGGTTCGTTGGAATGTGAAAGCTTTGGTACCTTCCTGCCATGTTTGATCCATTTCAATGTCTCCTGGTACTGCAAAAATAAATACATTATGATTAGTAAATTCAATCGCTATAACACAAATGTTTAACACATACAATTCAATTTTTATGTTACCTCTCCCTCTCACTGGGAGTTCCACACGTGTCTAACAACATGGTGTATATAAGAAGTAGGGAAAGGTTTGAGGGGCTTTCTGGGAAACTGTCAAGCACGACATCCAGTACATCAACATGTACTAGAGAAACATAGGCTTCGTAATGAGTTAAAGATACATGACCCCGAGAAGACTATCCCTCGACAGTAAATGGCGATTCTCCAATCACAAGTCGTAAGGGTCTAGTTTTTCTCTGCACACTAAGGCATATTGTGCCTCTTCACCATGTCCCATTCTGTCTTGGTTGTCAACTATTATTCCTAAAATCAAACAATAAAATGCATATCATTATCAATGAAGCAAAAACAATGTATTAACAAACCAAAAATTCAAAACAGTCCATAAAATAGAAAAGTAAGTTTTGTTATTCAGACTTCAAAATCTCGACTGCATAGAACCAGAAAATGTAGCATGCAATGAACCATAAGCTCAAAAGTTCAAAATTTCTAACCAAACCTAATATGGAAAAAACAAATAAACATTTCTATTGCATATAACTTAATATAGTATAACTATAACCTATCTAGAAAATGCATGCACCACAAATAGAAATATGTAAGAAAAAGAAAAACTTAGTAAATGTAAGAGATGTATCATCTTAGTTTGAATGTAGTAAATTAAAATTTGAAAAATCTGTCAAGCTTGAATGTACTGGACTAGACTTTGTTAGAAAGATTTTTTTTGGTGTAAAAGTAGGAGATGGTTTGCTCTATTTCACTTATTCAAATTTGATTAAATGAAAGTGAATGAAGAAGAAAAGTTCTTAGCGTAAATGCTTAAATGAACACGTTTGAATTTCAATCTTCGTAAAATTCTTGATTGTCATGTGATCGAGTCATTCAGAGTGTATCTTGATTGTCATGTAGCAAATGATATTGCCTTTTGTCCATGCGACGGTCACTGCGAGACTTGTCAGCTGGACGTCATCTTTTTATACTCCGGATGGCTGGAATATGGATCAACTCTAACGTATTATTATCTTCCCGAGCGAGTGATGCGCCAGTTTGGCTATTTACAAATTATTCTGAGACCGTCATTAGAATTGGTTCTTCCCACCGTTCGTTGTAGAGATCTTGATGTGATACTTGAGGATTTCGAGAGTCAATTGGTACCAGAGGAGTATGGCAGGGTGTCACCTTCTGTATATTGGACTTATGCACACCCTATCATGACACCAGATGTTTTTGGAAGACCATCTAGACCAGCTAACCAGGAGGTACTTTAAGCTAGGGATGACCACACCGAGAACATGTCGGAAGTTTGTCGGCGTATTGTAGAGATGGGGAGATCAGGCATAAATGAATGACTTTTGAAAAAGGCAGTCACCAGTTTACCCTCATAGAAGACATGATTGTTGAGACACGGAATGCCTTGCAGTTATGGGGAAATAGGTTAGGCCGAGCTAGGCTTTGCCAAGCCTGAGTTTAGCCTGCTAAAAATTTCAAAGCCTGAGTCTGACCTGTGGCCTATCAAAGACTTGTTTTTAGGCTTGAGTCAGACCTTCTCAGAAGCCTGATTGACCTATTAGCCTACATAAAAACCTATTTTATATCAATATTTTCAAATAAGCAATTCAACTAATGTGAAAATAGACTAACAAATTAAAAGATTAATTAGACTAGATGCTTATTTGCATTGACTTATTCAAATTTACCTATTAACATATATTTTGTGATACTATTTATTTGAGAGACCTTATGAAAACAACTTATTACATTGTTCATAAGGTTTTTTCAGCGCATTTTCATAAGTCCTTCTAGACATCTAAACTTTATTTTTGTATTTTAATTTAGAATACAAACACTATATAATAATAATAATAATAAAATTATTCATATTTATTTAAATAGATCGGCCGGATAGGTTTAAAAGGCTTTTTTGCAGTTGGCCTAATCTTTTTAACATAAAAAGTCTAAGTCTTTTCTATTTAAAAAATGTCTGACCTGGTCTGAACCTATGTAGGCTAGCCTGTAGGACCCTGTTATTAGTCTGACATATTTCTATTCCTACTTGCAGTACAGACAGAGGAGAAGCCGGAGGGTTAGACAAACCTAGTAATTTATATTTATTTGTATTTTTTTAACAAGTTATGTATTTATTTTATATTTTGATTACTTTAATTAATGTGGAACTCTTTTAGTATATGTTTGAATCAATTAGTATATCCATTTTTTAATTTATGGTCTAAAATCATCTAAAATATGAGTTGGTCTAAAAAAATCGATGTTGAGACAATACTACTACCTTGAAAGCATCTAGAGGGATTTTCGAGGATGTATCTCCAAAATATCTTATGTCATTTACCTTTAAATGACTTCAGTTGATATTTTGAAGATACATTTTTTAATACACTCAATATCTTATGTCATTTACCTTTAAATGACTTTAAGTGATATTTCAAAAATACATCTTCAAATACACCCAAATACTATACAGAAATGTATCTTCGAATCATATTTTGTTAAATGGGAGTGGATATCAAAAATACAAAAACTTGTTTGATTTTACATCTCGGAACACATAAGACATTTTCAAATTTCCAAGAGATGTGGGGCACACCCACACAATGGAAAGAGAGCATTTCCCAAAGTTTATATCATATAAATAAAACCATTTCTATAAAATTTGATTAAAATTTTAGAAGGCTTTTACACTGTTTAAATTTAAAAGCGGATATATATTTTAAAAAACCACCTTAGAGTTTCTAAGCAAAAAGATAAAATTATAAGCTTTGAATTCGAATACACAAAAGTAAAATATACCCATATCTTATTCTTAGGTTTGAATTCAAAAAAAATAAAAATTATATAATATTGGTTAATTGGTTACACCGAAAATGAAGATTCATTAAATGTTCAACTGGAAATTCATGAGATTGATATTCTTTACAAAGAAAACTAGAAAGTGTTTCATATGCCGACACAAGTTTTGCTCTTGTAATAATTTTCATCCCAGACATATTTCTATAAATATATTACACTTCATTTCTCATGTTTGTGTTGGAATTTAAAATTTCACATGACAATCAAAACAGAATGAGAAAAATGAAAAATCAAGAATATGCAAAAAAAATTCCTCACATTCAAATTTTAAATAGTGTCAACTGTCAAGGCGCAAACAAAAAGCCATCTTAGGGCTAGCCCTTGCATACTCAGTTTACAATTACTAACAAAAAAACAAAATTGCCATAGTTGTCATTCATAAACAATAGGACAATACCAAAAACAATCGCGAAGTATATTCTCGCAAGCGTATAATAAACCCCCAAGCAATTCAGGCAGCTTTTTTACCTGAGACTCACTTTGAGCAACTTGTTCTTCCAGTGCCTAATCTCAATGGCAATATAGTATGAATAGACATTCATATCCTATAGTTGAAAATGATCTTGCATCCACACAATAGCCAGTCATTGATTTCCATGCAACGGCAACAGTATGGAGAATAGATAGATTCTCAATGTTGGTCCAAAATTAGCCTAACCCATCCACAACTTCAACACTTTATCCTTACCCCCAGAAGCCACTTTCTCTCCGTCTGGACTCCAATCAACAGAAAACACCTTCACGGCAAGAATATAAACTTAGGTTAAGCCAACCAGAGTGGTAATTTTTATTTTATTTAAATCATTCAATTATTTAGCATCTATAACATACTTCATCGGCATGGCCCGGAAGATCTTGCTTCAACTTGCGAGTCCGAATATCCCAAACCTTGAAAATCAAACACAATGTAAGGTCAGAGTTCTTGTTTCGCAAATGATAGGTTCTACTATTTTGGTCGGAGACCACTGTAATTAGGGTCTTTAGCACCCTAGTGTCGCCAAAGAGTATTTTTTTCTCCACAAGCTTCGATCCTTTGGACCGGCTATAGAAATGATATCCGCTCAGGTGCTTAGGGTGCAACTTTAAGCTCTGCGGGGAATGAACCATGGTACTCACCCACAACTTTGGTGCTGCTTAACCAACTGAGTCACACCCATTGGTTTGATTTCTACTATACAAACCAAATAAAAAATATCAACGGAAAAATAAACAAAATGGTTACCTTTAGTGTAGAATCTTTGCTTCCGCTTAAAAGAAGTCTACTGTCTGCAGACCAGCTGTATAGTAAAAGTCAACACGGTTGGTTAATTGTAGTTTGCAAATATATTTGGCTAGAAGTTTGAAATAAGATTGAATCACGCATGCTATACCTGATCTGGTAAACAGGCCCAACATGGCCACGAAAGACAGTGACAAATGCCCCTGTAGTTCCATTCCATATCTTAACAGATTTATCAAAAGAAGCACTTGCTATCCATTGACCATCAGGCGAAAAATAGACATGGTTCACAAGCTGTGAACATACAAATATAATTTGTATCATTAACCATTAAAGATGGAATGTGCATGATAATGCATATAAAGAAAATTATAACTTGAAAAATTGTGAAGTAATCTGTAAGACAATAAAGTAAAATTCATATGAACAGATGCAACAACAAATAATAAGAGATAGACATGTGCAAACACTCAAGTAACTCAATAGATTTATTAGAACTTACTATTTAAACATTTTTTTTGTGTATCAAGAACTGTAATATTAGATAATTCTTTCAAATCCTTATTTTCTAATGCTAACTGAAGTCACATTGCAATTTGAAGAGAGAATAACGTTGGTTGGTTCTCATTGGCATATTTTAAAATTGTAAGGAAAAATAAATACCTGCTGATGACCTGTCATGCGAGTTTTGGGGTGCTTGTTGATGAAGGGTTCCCAAAGGAACATTGTGAAATCATCAGATCCAGAGACCAATCTCTCAGGGGCATTGCCTCTCATTGAGTTGTACCTTTCAAGAGCAACCTACATACATCAGCGCATACACTGGTATTTGTAAAACAGAGATGGAAAAAGTAGTTTCTAGAGAAAGGAACTTGTAAAGTAGAGAAACAGTATTTTAAATGACCTATTTAATGGAGAAACAATATACTTAATAGCTCATTTAATATCTGGTTTGATCTGAAAAATGTTTGAAAAAAGTTAAAATTTTAAAACTTCTAGATTAAGATCCAATTCCTGAAATCTGGGTTTATTATTGCCAATCGGGTTTTGAAACTAACAACACAATTATGGTTCAAAGGTCTAACATATCTGTTAAAAAAACTATGAATTACCTTCTTCATTTCCTCTGGAGATGAATAATGTTTTCCAGTATGATCAAAACCTCCAGTGCGAAGAACATACTCAGTGCTCAATGCTAAAGAATTGACCCAATGGGCATGTCCCTAAAATAAATCCCAAAATATGAAGAAATCAAATAGTATGGAAAAGAAATGAAATGTTAATAAAATGATGCCATAATAAATAAATAAAAACAACCAAAAAGAAAGAGAAACTCAACGGAACATTAGTGAAGATAAAACTCCAATATTTTTTCCAAGATAACAGTCTCTATTTTTTTTAAGTAAATAAATAGATAAATTACATAATAGATTATCTATTAAAATGTAATTGGTAAATAAAATTCCTCAATTTATAAGGCAACATGATTGAACACAAAACCAAAGTATTACTGATTTATTTTGATCCTCGTGTACAAATGAACAATAAAAGAGTTTGATTCTAATGCCCGGAAAGTCAATTTTTAAATGGTGTACCAACACATTTGATGATAGTATTAAAAGTTAACAGTTCCATTTGGCAACTACACTGATACACATTAAATACATGGAAAAAATAACATAAAATAACGTTAAATGAAGAAAAGGTTGGCACAAAAAAGTAACAGTAGGTCTGTAGATGTACATAACATTAATCAAATCAAATTTTAAACAAACACATAAAAAGTTCATTTGTGAAGGGATGAGGCCTACCTTCAGTTCCCGAATTAGCTTCCCTTGTGTGGTTTCCCAAACTTTGATTGTACAATCCTGGGACCTGTAACAAAAAAACCTAGTCAGAACCTGAGTAGTAGTGGTACGGAAATAAAGAGTGATGATAGGGCATTGTTTTATTCTTAAAAAAAAAGGAAAAACACTGCAGCACACCATCAGTTAAAATCGGGATTAGATGAATTTAAAGTATAAAAATAAGACCTCTGAACAAAGATAGACATGAATTAAAATCATTAAATGGAAATTTTAACAAAAATGGGGTTTTACTTCCCACAGGGGGTGTGCGGGAAAAATTCGCCTAAAGATCAAAGTATACTAGATATGTTGAGAAAACATATTCTAAAACCTCAATGGCTAAATAAAAAGAGTCCTTTGAAAACATGAATAAGAAGCACCTTTCTAGGCAAAAGCTTGATTTAGCAGCAAAGTTCAGACTAAAATTTTTAGAGAAATTGGAAGGAAAGAAGGAGAAATACCCAGTATAAATAACACCATCTCCACCCCATTTTACACATGTTACTGCAAGTGTGTGGCCACTGAGTACGATACATTTCTTCAAAGAAACATCCCAAATACGAGCATCCCCATCTTTGCTGGAACTTACAAAGCGGCGGCAAGGAGCATTCAGGTGGACAGGTTCCCAAGAGATACCAGTAATCCATTTCTTGTGGCCCTGCAATTTGATTAAGTATACGTCAAATTTTATTGACCATGAAACAATATGATGTACAAAAAATTCTTCAAACAACAAATGTTCTTAAACTGATTCTTAACCAAACTGGTTGTTTCTAGTATGTATGCATGTATCCCAGTGTTACTGATTGCAGTTGCGAACCACGGAAGAAAACCACAAATACGCCATTATAAGCTGACATGCTTCACAAGTTGGGCATGGCAATTGTGGAAAAATCTGCCACCGCAATCCGTCACGACAGGTATTTGACAACATTGATGTATCCCAAAAAAAGATGATAAGCCATTCTAAAATATCTCCTTAACATTTGTATTTTCTAAGGAAACCTATAATTAATAAAGCATGCTACTCTTCTATTTTATGATTTGTAATTTAGTGGGAGAGGGAAGATGAGCAAAGTAAATTCAGTATCAGTAAGAATAGTGTACTTATTCTAACAAATATAAGAGCCACCGCTGCAACCAATGTTTTGCTGCCTACTTTTTACAATCATTTATTTCAGCAAGTGGTTATTCATAGCCCTGAGTTTCAAGTTGCCATGTTTTAAAAAAAATCGTTGTTTGATTCTTGAACATGGAAAAAGTAGTGGAACATCAAGTATCTTTTCAAATGCAAACCAATCCATTCTTTATTATTCGCTTGTTATAGTTACAGCATCCTCTAAATTTTCAGTCACCATCAATGCAAATTGAGTTCCATGTAGTGATAAACACCATGGTACCATCATCTATTCTGACAATGACAATACATGCCTTTAGTCTGACACTATACTTCTTATTGGGTTACTACCAATGCACTTTAAATGGAAAAATTATGAAGAGAAAAAGGAAACAACTTCATAATGCAAATTGGAATTCAAGGTTAAAGACTTACAGTTAAAGCATTTCCTGATTGCTTTCCAGTTTGTGGGTCCCAACATATAAGTTCTCCTGACTTGCTCCCACTTACAAGATACTTGCCATCGGGTGACCATCCAATACAAAGGACCCAGTTCTTGTGTCCTGCATCAAATGTAAGCAACTGTATATGACATGTTCTGATAAATACAAAAGAATGTGTGTTACAAATATGATGGTGTATCAATCGATACTTAATAGAGAGAACGGAAACTCTTCTAGCATATACATTTCAAATAGGCAGCCTCCTATCAAAACTATATAAGGAACAATAAAGCAGAGGTAGACCTCTGTAATCCTTCAAATCAGCAAAAGAAAAAAAAAACTACAGGACATTCAAGAGACTTGCAAGTTGCAACCTCTCTCCCAATCACAAATCCTTATTCCTTGCTCGGAAATTGACTATGTTCATACTTATTAAGTTCTAAGCCTTCCCCTAACCTAATTTCAACCTCCCGTTTTTTCCTAGCAAGCTCGACATACAGTTAAACTCTAGACTCACCAGCGTGAATATCACATTTCCTTCTCCTTGTTTCGTTCCACTATTTCTCATTACTTTCCCATAGCATATTCCCGCGGTAATAGGCATCAATTTGAAACGGGTTTAAACTACACAATATATCAAAAAGTTCTCTCAATCATTGGAATTGAGAGCATAGTCCCACTATTCAAATTGATTACTTTTGCTATTGTGAGAAAAGAATGTCTAAATATGATTGTTTCTTGCTTTAATTAAAATGAGTAAATTATGTTTGGCAGACAAAAAGAATGAATTTATCATCTTTAAATATCACACCTGTGCATGTGTACATTGGTGTCTGAGTGCCAAGGTCCCAAAATCGAACAGTGGTATCACCAGAACCACTTGCTAGCTGCCGCCCATCAGGACTAAAGGCAACACTCAATACAGCTTCGCCATGACCTACAAATAATCTCAACAACATGAATTCCAAAGAAAATGACAACAATACACTATTAATCCAAAATCTTCAAAAGCCAAATCACATTTCCGTTTTAACTTTTGCTTAATTTCACAATAAAAAACAATACAAATTTTAGAATAATTCTACATGCAACATTATGCCATTACAATGATTGAGACTTCATACCAGATATTGTTGCGGAACATCGACTCACAGGACGAATCCGGAAAACAGCTTGAGGTTGACAAACTATAGGCAATGCTTTCTCCACCGACACTGAAATAATGTTATATTAACATCACAAAGGAAAAGAAAAACATTAGTAAAAATCAAACAAGTGAACAAATTTAAAAAACAACAACTTTGTGTGAAACATGACTAGCCTTTGTGTTTCTGCAAGTATGTTTCAAGTGGTACAAGAAGCTCCTCATCTGATATATAAAATGCATAAGGCAATTTCTCCTCCTAAATTGAGAATATAGACAAAAATTCAATCAAATCAACTTTAATACATATATTTATAACATAATACAAAGGGAATTCCAAAAGTAACTGTCCGTAGTAAAAGTTTTGGCCAGACCATTTCTTTACAAAATCATCCTTAACATCATAACTTTTTCTCAATTTACTGTATGTTTGGTTTCTCAGTTGCAATACTTAGAATTGATTTTGACATGTTTGGTTGCTCTCTGGTAGAATTGATTTTGACATGTTTGGTTGCTCTCTGGTAGAATTGATTTTGACATGTTTGGTTGCTCTCTGGTAGAATTGATTCTACTGAAACCAGGGTTTGTAGCTTTTGAGTCTAAAAGTGATTTTACGGTTCAATTCATTTTTGAAAGAATTTGTTCAAACATAACTCACTTTACCTTCAACTCACTTTTAGTCAGAATCAATTTTACATAATCAATTTGCTTATAATCAATGTTTTTCACCGCAGAACCAAACACACGCTAAGTGTACGTTTGGTTTCACCGTTGGAGATAATAAAGAATGAAATGAAAAATAAGCCAAATTGAAACTTAGATTTAGATAAATTATACCTAGATATTACAAAACTCGGAAAAGTAAGCTAAATTGAAATGAAAACTACAAAGCAATGATAATAAAGAATGAAATAATGAGTAGGAAATTAGGTTACATTTTGTAGAAGCTGATTGACAATGAGTTGGAGCTGCTGTGGACCTATGTTCTGAGGAAGGTACATAGGAGCACCAAGAGGAGCTCCATCTTGGTGCGTCAAGAGGCACATCACGTTGTTGACTACAGTCCTCTGCTCCATTATCGCCTCTGTTTCACCTTCCATTTTTCAATTTTTCACCGCCTCTGATTCTTCTCTATTCTCTGCTAATTTCCGTTCCTCTTTGCTCAGTTCTATTGATTGTTGTGTTATGTGTGTACAGGGCAATGGAAAGTAAACGCAGGGAGACTGAAGTAGGGTTTTATGCATATACTGGGTTTGGCTTCGTATAAATATTAAATAAATATTAAATAAATATTATATGGTTATAGTTAAAATATATATATATATATATATATATATATATATATATATATATATATATATATATATATATATATATATATATATATATATATATAATATATATGAATTATTAAATAAATATTATATGGTTATAGTTAAAAGATATATATATATATATATATATATATATATATAATATATATGAATTGAAAGAAAAAAACTTTTCTATTATAATTATTACATAAATTTTAATTTAATTTATTAAGTCGCAGTAGTTGTCGGAATATACATAAAAATTATATTGAAAAATATATGAATATATAATCTAATACACTTCACACGCATGTATAAAATTGATTATTTACCTGTATGTTTATATGGTTGTGCAATATTGTTATAAATAGTAAATAAAAATAGTATAATGATAGTTAAAAAATATATAAAACTTGTGCGTTCGCACGGGTCGCGTAAGATCGATATAAATATTTACCCGTGTGTTTCCATAGCTGTGTAATATTGTTATAAATATTAAATAAAGATAGTATAATGATGGTTAAGAAAAATATGACTCGTGCATTGACACGGATCGCATAAAATCAATATAAATATTAATTAATATTATATAGTTATGGTTAAAATATATATATAAATTAAGAGATTGATTTTAATTCAATTTATTAAATTCTAATAGTTGTCAGGATATAAATATAAATTATATTAAAAAATATATGAGTATATAGTCTAATACATATGGTTGTATACTACCGTTATAAATAATAAATAAGATATACAGATTAAATAGTGTCGATCCATAGGAAATGTATATTTTAGATATAATTTTTTCATCAAATTTATGATAATATTTTAAATAAATTTATAAAAAAGTCATATTTAATTAATTGAATATTTTTTATCGGACAAAAAAATTTATATATATTCACCTATCATTATTGTCTCGTATTTTTCTTTTATGAAAATAAAAATCAAATCCTTAACTCTTTTGTAGAAACAACCTAAATTATATAATTGAAATAAAATTCTTTTAGAAAAACAATCTAATAATATCAAAATATTTATTTATTTAGATTCATTGAAACATATAATAATAATAATAATAATAATAATAATAATAATAATAATAATAATAATAATAATAATAATAATAATAATAATAATAATAATAATAATAATAATTTTATTCTAAAAATTAGTATAAATTCTCTAAAAATTAAATTTATATTATCTTGATTATTTTAAAATAATTTGATTTAAGAATTAAATAAATAATTTTTATTTATTAGAATTAAAATAAAAATGAACGACAGACTCTTTAATAAGAATAACTCTTTGATTAATAAAATTTTGAAAATAAAAAAATTATACTCTATAATTAAATAACATTGTCATAAATTTAGAAACACAATAATATTATATAAACAAACCACTTTTTCAAAAAAAGAAATTATATAAACAAATTAAACAAAATGAATCTTTAATTTCCATAACATTAATATTTATAATATTATATATTTTTGTTACGTATAAATTATTTTTTTTAAAAATGAGAATCTTTATTTTTAATATGATATTTTTTCGTGATTTTGTATAAAAAAGTTGAGAATCTTTATTTTGAAGACACAATAACAAAATCAATATTAAAAAACTAAAATAGTGTATCTTTATTGTCATATTTTAAACTCACAATATTAAAATCAATTATAAAAAAACTAAAATACAATATAAAATATATTTAGTTGCAAATGTAAATTAGAATTAAATTACTTAACTATAAAATTAATAATAATCATATAACTTTAAATGTATTAAATAATCATAAAATCAATCATATAAGTTTTGACATTTAAAAAATAAAAAAAGATTATTATTGATTAAAATAAAATAGTATTATTGTGTTGATATTCACCAATAAAATTCAGCATTTAGAAAAAAGATTGTCGAGTGTTTCTTCACATGTAAAAAAATAATAAGTTGTTATTTGATATGATTTTAATGTTTAAAGTAAATTAATTAAAAAAATTATTTATTGTTATATTAATTTTAAAGCATTTAAATTTATATTATCTTGATTATTTTAAAATAATTTAATTTACAAATTAAATAAATATTTTTAATTTATTAAAATTAAAATAAATATGAATAACAAACTCTTAAATAGGAATAACCCTTTAACAGATAAAAATTTGACTATAAAAAAACAAAACTATATAATGTTATTTTTCAATATTGATTAAACTAAAATGATTTTTTAAACTAACATAACACCGGTACTAATATCGATACTGTTCTGGACTGGGCCCGACAGGCCCAAAAGCATTACTAAGGCCCAGTCCAAAGGGACTCACTAAGGACCACACTGGGCAAAGGGGGTCACGTCCATGCCCGACACCCTGATGTCCACCTCGACATCTCGGTGTCTAGCCCCACGATGAAGTCCCGCTCGACAGCATGCCGTCCAGCTCTATGTCCTGGCTTCCAGCTCGACATCCGCCGTCCAGCTCGAGGTCTTGGCGTCGAGCTCGGCACCGTGCTGCGCAGCTCGACATGGTCTCGAGCTAACTTGCTAGGGCAGACTTAGTCTTCCATTGCCCCAACGAAACTCCGGAAAGACCGCGTCTCCGTCCGCCCGCATTTCATCAGCATATCCAAGAGGGGGACCACGTGCTGGTCCCCACTACCCACGTAGAACCTGGCAGTTCCTCCATTGGGCCAAATCCGCCCAGCCCAATGAAGGAACCTTGGCCCAGCGCTGGGGGCTATAAATACCCTCTGCTTCCAGAGGGTCAGGTATTCATCATTCTAACCTCAACTCTATTATCTGCTCGTACTCCCACTGACTTTAGCATCGGAGTGCCTTGCAGGTACCCCCCCTCCTCGTTCAAAAAGCCTTCAGCTCGGAGTAAGCCGTGACGGTCCAAACCTTCTGATCAGGTCAGATCAGTGGCGCCGTCTGTGGGAAAAAGCTTCCCCGTCTAACGAACAGTTTCAAAGACCAAAGCTCAATCCATTCACTGTCATGGCCTCTCCAACTCGTGAAGAACAACACACCCGCGTCCTCGACGCCAACAACGGTCCCGCGGACAAGAATGGGCAGCTGGACATTCCCAGTGGTGCCGGCCACAATACCGTCCCCGTGACAACCGCCCCTGGACCTTCCACCCGCAGGGACGGGAACATTGCGTCCTCCTCGACAACTCCTCCAAGACTCGAGGACGACCCGGAGGCTCTCGCCTATCGCCAAGCTGCCCGGTTCTATGAAGTCCAAGTCCCTGCCGGGGCAGATGCCACGACTCAGGCACTGTTCGCGGCCATCAACCAGACGAAGTATCTCCTGTTCGCCCAAGGAGAAAGACTAAGGGCACTTGAACATGATCGACGCCCCCCGAGGAGACATCAAAGGCCACCATCTCCACCTCCTCGGGTCGAAGAAGTTCGACACCCTACTCCCCCGCGGAGACATCACAGGGAGAACTCTAGGAGCCCTTCTCCCCCACCAAGGCAGAGGCGGCCCCAGTATGAAAGACAGCCCGTCATCCCTGCCGAAGAGCCCAGTCGCGACCCATCAAGGCACGACAGGAGGCACAACAGAGACGGGCGTGTGACCTTCAACCACCGAGCATCACGCTCGAGGGAGTCTCAGCACGACCAGCGTGCCAGACATCACTACAGGACCCCTTCTCTTTCTCCAGAAAGGAGCGACGAGGATGACCCCCGCGGTCCCCTGTCGCAGGCAATCATGGACGCACCTATTCCCCCGGGCATGGAGAAACCCCCACACCTAAAGGAGTATGATGGAGTGGCGGACCCAGTCGACCACATTGACGGGTTCGAAGCCATGCTCCACTATCACAATGTCGGGGGGCCCATCAAGTGTCGTCTCTTCCCAACAACTCTCAGGAAGGCGGCCATGGATTGGTACAAAGGACTTGCCCCGGGCTCCATCACCTCGTGGAGGAACTTGAAGAACCAGTTCATCAGTTCCTTCACAGCTTCTCGTCGCCACCCAAAGACTGAGGCAGCCCTCGAGGCCATCATTCAAAGACATGATGAGACCTTGAGGGAATTCATCAACCGCTTCAACCGGGAAGCAATATAGGTCCCCTGCGCGGACCATATGAAGAGGTATTTGCTGGAGAGGGGCCTCCTCCCCGGCACAGAATTCAGGAAAGCTGTGGGCATTGAGCCACCTGCAACTTTTGATGCTCTCCTCGACAAAGCTCGAGCATATATGGACTACGAGGAGAGAGAAGCTGCCAACAGGGCACGAGACTCCAGGGCCCGCAACCATGGAAGCAGCTCGAGACAAGACCCTCCTCCCCGACGCATCGGAGAGAAGAGGAAGGAAGACAGACCCCGGGAGGTCCGGGAACAAAGGGGCCCCTCGGGCCGGTTTACTGAGTACACTCCGCTCACGGCTTCCCGCGAGCGTATTCTGGCGGAGTGTGCAAGCACAGATTTTAAAGACGGTGGCGTCAAGCGTCCCCGACCAGCTCCTGCCAAGCCAGGAGTAGACAAAAACAAATACTGTCAGTACCATAGGAGTCATGGTCACTTGACAGAGGATTGCGTCCACCTGAAGGACGCCATTGAAACCCTCATCAAAGGGGGGAGACTGGCACAGTACAGGAGAAACGACGCTCCCCGTCGTGAAGCCCGCGAGGCAAAGGAGCCCGAAGAAGATGCCCGGCCATCCGACGAGTCGGTGCCAATCCAGACCGCCTTCTCGGTAACCAGGCCCGAGGATTTCGAACTGCCCGAGCTCCTGCAGGAGCCCCTGACTACACACAGCAGATGGGAATACTTCCCCTTCGCCATGGTCATCAACGGGGGCGGGTTCAACGACCTCACCATCAACTCAGCAAAGAGGAAGTTGGACGAACTGGTCGACAAAGCTCCTCCTCAAACTGTGACTTTCGAAATGGTGAAGGGCAGATCAGAGCCTATCACCTTCTACTTGGAAGAGCTCCCCGGCGGAGCACCGAACGCAGTCATCCCCTTGCTGATAAGGGCAAAGATGGCCAATTTTGACGTGCATCGCATCCTGGTCGACGAAGGGAGTTCCGTCGACGTGATGTACACTCAGCTGTTCCGGACCCTACAACTGGACGACTCCCATCTGTCTCCATATATAGGTTCGGACCTTCAAGGCTTCAACGGTTCGACGTCCAAACCTTGGGGATATGTCGAGCTCCTCGTGACATTCGGGGAAGGAACTGCTACAAGACAAGTGAAGGTCCGCTTCCTCGTCATTGACTGCCCATCCCTGTACAATTGCATCCTAGGGAGGCCGACATTGGCGGAACTGACAGCGGTCCCCTCAACTGTCCACCTAAAGATGAAGTTCTATACCAAGAGGGCGAGGGTAGCCACCATCCAGGGCGACCTCGCTGCTGCCCGCCGGTGCTTCAACGCCGCTTCAAGGGGTCGGGATACTGTCGACGTGGGTCCCAGCACTAGGCCCATCAAGAAGACAAAGCAAGAGCCCGACAGAGCATCTCCGGAGGCAGAAGTTCAGAAGGCTCCACCAAAGGTCGACTCCATTGCGCTCGACGCCCGTTTTGACCAAGACGAGTCGGCCAGCAGCGAGCAAATCCCCCTCCGACCTATTCCGGACGGCGATTTCGAACTTGTTCCCCTCGGAGCAGACCCGACCAAGGGAGTGAAGATTGGTAAAGACCTCCCCGACTTGGCCAGGAAGCAAATCAAGGCTTGTCTGCGCGAGAATGCTGATCTCTTCGCCTGGAGCGCTGCGGAGATGCCCGGACTCGACCCTGAGGTCGCCTGTCATCACCTCGCCATTGATCCAGCCGCCAAGGCAGTAGTACAACGTAGGCGTAGGCAGTCTCCAGAAAAAACGGAGGCTGCTGAAAAAGCTGTAAAAGACCTCTTAGAGGCAAATTTTATTTCTGAAGCCCGGTATTCCACCTGGATGTCAAATGTTGTACTTGTCAAAAAGAATAATGGAAAATGGCGAATGTGTGTTGATTATACCGATCTCAATCGGGCTTGCCCGAAGGATGCTTTTCCTCTACCAAACATTGATATGCTGGTCGACAACTCGGTCGGCTACAAAACTTTGTCGTTCATGGACGCTTACTCGGGATACAATCAAATCCCAATGGCTCCGGGCGACAAACGCTGCACGGCGTTCATGACCAGCTCGGGCAACTATTACTACAACGTAATGCCCTTCGGACTAAAGAACGTCGGCGCGACATACCAACGCATGATGAACAGTGTTCAACAAACAGATCGGCGACATGCTCGAAGTATACATGGACGACATGATCGTCAAATCTCGAGCAGACACCGATCACGCAGCTCATCTCAAGACTGTCTTCGCCCAAGCAAGACAATGCAAAATGAGGTTCAACCCCGAGAAGTGCACATTTGGGGTTAAGGCAGGAAAGTTCCTCGGATTCTATCTAACAGAACGAGGCATTGAAGCCAACCCCGACAAGTGTCGAGCATTCGCCGACCTCCCGACTCCAACGTCGAAGAAGTCGATACAGGTAATGAACGGCATGTTGACATCACTTTCACGCTTCATCGCGAAGTCCGCTCAGCACGCCCTTCCCTTTTTCAAACTCCTTCGAAAGGAAGCAGCCTTCGAATGGACCGAGGAATGCGAACACGCACTTCGCCATCTGAAGCAGAGCCTGTCTCAACCGCCCGTGCTGTCTCGACCAGATGACAACGAGCCACTTTACCTATACTTGGCAGTTTCAAATGAAGCCATCAGTGCAGCTCTTGTCCGCGAGACTCCCGACGGGCAGAAACCTGTCTACTTCACGAGCAAAGCCTTACAAGGCCCCGAGAGCAGGTATCAACAGATAGAAAAGGTTGCACTGGCCCTCGTCAACGCTGCGAGGAGGCTCAGACACTACTTTCTAGCACACACCATTGTCGTGCGAACCGATCAACCGGTGAGACAACTCCTGGGTCGGCCAGATATGGCGGGAAGAATGCTTAAGTGGTCCCTGGAACTCTCTGAATTCGACATTCAGTACGAGAGCAGGAAAGTCCTGAAAGCACAAGCCTTAGCCGACTTCGTCGCCGAGATGACCTCTAACGACATTCCCCCGGGAAAGGAACACAAGTGGACCATCTTCGTCGACGGAGCCTCCAGCTCGTCCGGAAGCGGCGCAGGGATCCTCCTGGAAAACGAAGAAGGGGTGGTAATCGAGCACTCCTTGGTTCTCTCCTTCCCGACATCAAATAACCAGGCAGAATACGAAGCCCTGCTCGCGGGACTGAGATTGGCCGAGGACCTAGGAGCCCGCGAAGTTCAAATTTACACCGACTCCCAGCTCGTCGCTTCCCAAGTACAAGGAAGCTACCAGGCCAAGAATGACAACCTCATTGAGTACTTGAACTTAGTCAAAAAACACATGGCAAAGTTCGTACGAGCAGAAATCTCTCATGTCCCCCGCGAGCAGAACACGAGGGCGGACATATTGTCCAAACTCGCGAGCACACGAAAGAAAGGCGGGAATAAATCCGTCATCCAGGAATCTCTGGCACGGCCGAGCATCGAACCACCCTCGACTACGGTCGAGGTTCATGCTATCGGGGACGCCACGTCTTGGATGACCCCGGTCTATAATTTCCTTACAAAGGGAGAACTCCCGACGAACCAGGCCGACGCAGCCACAATAAAGCGGCGAGCATGTTCTTACGTTGTTCTCGAGCAGAAACTGTACAGAAGGGGATTCTCCATTCCCCTCCTGAAATGCATTGACGAGTCCTCCATCCCCGACGTATTGCGGGAGATACACGAAGGTATCAACGCCCAGCACATGGGCGGTAAATCCTTGGCAAGGAAAGCCCTTCGAGCAGGATACTACTGGCCGACGATGCAACAGGACGCCAAGAAACACGTGAAAAAATGTGACAAGTGCCAGAAGCACGGGGATATGCACCTCGCTCCCCCACACGAGCTGAGCACATTATCATCCCCATGGCCGTTCGCCTGGTGGGGCATGGACATCCTCGGGCCCTTCGTGCAAGGGACCTATCAGAACAAGTTCCTAATCGTCGCCGTGGATTACTTCACAAAATGGATCGAGGTCGAGGCCCTCGCGAAAATCACCTCACATAACATCCTCCGTTTCTACAAAAGAAACGTGCTCGCCAGGTTCGGAATTCCGCAGGCACTGGTGACCGACAACGGCACCCAGTTCACCGACCACGGATTCCGAGACTTCGTCACCAAACTGGGGACCAAACATCACTTCACATCGGTCGAGCACCCTCAGACCAACGGGCAAGCCGAAGCCGCGAACAGAGTCATCCTCCGAGGGCTCAAACGTCGACTCGGCGAAGCCAAAAGAGGATGGGTCGAGGAGCTCCACAGCGTCCTGTGGGCATACCGCACCACACCCCATTCAACGACGGGTGAAACGCCATTCCGACTAACGTACGGCACCGAAGCTGTCATTCCAGTCGAAATCATGGAACCATCCCGACGAACAGAGGAACCCCTCGACGAAGAAATGAATGACGAAGCACTAAGGGATGAGCTCGACCTAGTCGAGGAAATCCGATCGGGGGCTGCCCTGCGCGAAGCAACCCTAAAACAACGAGTGGCTCTACGCCACAACGACAAGGTCATCAAGCGCGAGTTCGAAATAGGCAGCCTGGTACTACGCAGAAACCAGAAAGACTCCCGCGAAGGGAAGTTGGCCGCAAACTGGGAAGGACCTTACCGCGTCCACGGCACCACGGGTACCGGGGCGTACTACCTCGAGCAGTTAGACGGAGAGCCATTACCAAGACCCTGGAATGCTGCTAAGTTGAAGCAGTACTACAGCTAGAAACTGTCAACACCTAGGACCCTCGACCAAAAGCAACCATGCTCGGGCAACGAGGAAAAACGTCCAACTTCGTTTAAGGCTAAGGTACAGGCCGACACACGACCAAAATGGCACGGCATCGCGCGGTAGACGTTGACGATCTATAGTGCCCGACGTGGACAGCTGTACCGAGCACCACCGTCGTCGTACCCATAAGGCAGAACACCCAGCTCGCGATGGGCAGTTCACGCCAAGGGCGAATCGTCCCTGCGGGCTCCACGCCCGACTGAGCAACCTCGCTCCGAAATACCCGACATTCCATCAAGAATAACGGGACATCTACAAGGGTCAAAAGAAAATCTCTCCCCTCGAGCGCAACGCTTAAGTCACCCCAGCCAACCAAGATAGGGCCGGGATTGCACACAAATGGAGACGAGCATAGTCGCTCGCCAAATCGAAGCCACCTACGGGCACTCCTCGGGCCCGGGACTTGAGCTAAATTCATACAAGCATGTGAGTTCATACAAGGGCAGAAAATCCAAAATAAATAACAAGGTATAAACGCCCGAAGGCAACAAAGCAATATTAAACCGACCAAGAAGGCCGGCGATGTTCAAAACATACAATGAACGGGCACGCAGGCCCAAAGAATACAAATTCAAATATCAAGGGCACGCAGGCCCGCTATCCAAAGAATACAAATATCAAACTTCCACATTATCGTCATTGTCGACCCCGGGAGAGTCGGGCGGGGGAATGATCGCGCCACCTACAACCCGATGGGTGTGCCCGATGCCCTCGGTGACCAGGCCGGGATTTAGCAATGAGAGCTGGTCGACTGCAGAATTGAACCCGTCTTCCAGAGCACCGACTGCATCCTCCTCGAGGTTCCGAATATGGGCAATAAGCTCAGCCCGACTCTTCAAAACCATTAGGTCCTCGGGCTCATCTTCGGCGGGTTGCTGAACAACATTCAGTTCCTCAACCTGCTTGCCCAGGCGTTCGACTTCAGCAGCCAAATGATCCCTGTCGGTCCGGAGCAACTCCCCTTCCTCAGTCAACCGCCCCGACTTCTCCTTTTCTAAAGTCAGCATCTCCCTCTCGGCATCAAGTATCGCGGTCTGCTCTTGGAACATCCCCTCAGAGCGTTCCAGAGCGACCTTCAACTTCCGCGAGCTCGCAGTCAAGGCCGCCTTCTCCCGCTCGAGCTCTTCAATACGAGCAGCATCCCCTGCATCCTCAGATAACACCAGAGCCATTTCGGCCATTTTAACCAGCCCGTCCACGCTGGCGACCAGCCGCGACTTCCTCTCCTCTTTAGTCATCCTCTTTATGGCCTCGGCTTCATGAGCGACCACGGTCGGAGGGAACCGCTCGAAAAAGCCCTCCTCCTCGAAGCAAGGGGGGAAGGCAAAGGATTGAACAGCACCGGCATCCTCCCCGACAGTCGAACCGCCTTCCACGCGGGTCCTCTTCCTCTGGGTCAAAACGGCGCTGGCGTCAATCTCCTCGACCTCTGGATCCGATGCTGCTCCCGAGCTCGACGTCGAATCCACCCTCACCGGCTGAGGAACGTTCGTGCTTGGCGGTGGTCCCATTCTCGTCACTTGCGGGGCCGGCACGACCTTCTTGCCTCGCCTCTGGCCGGTTGACAATTTCAGGAGCCTCTCATGTCGGCTGGCCATCGTACCTGCACGAAGTAAAAGAAAAGTCAGTATCGAGCAAAACGCGTAAATAAATGACGAGTAAAGAATTTCAAACAAACAACCTAACAGGCGGGCTGCCTGCCTGTATGTTGAACATTCCACCAACGCCTTGGTGTCGATCGGGCGAGCCTCGAATGTCGGGTAACCGTCCTTGTCGAGGATATCATTCCCTTCCCGCGTAACCCATTGGGCAGGATGAAAACTGTCGACAAAGTTACAGAGAGCCTCATACGCCCGCTGATCCTCCGTGCACATGTCCCCGACTGCGGTATGGAAATAACCGGTTCCATGCTGGAAGTGTCGGGACATCCAGTACACCGGGAACTTAGCCCGACGTCCTAACACGGGGCTCCCGTCATCGGCCAACATTGCTTCCCCGTCATCATCGCTGACCGGCCCTTCCTCCTCGAAGAGGGAATCCACAGCAGAGTCGGTAGTAGGGCGTACCACATACCACTTATCCTTGAACCCCCTCACAGAGTCCATGTACATCCTAAACAGTCTCCTCGACTGCTTCAGGGACACCCAGCTGTGCTTCCCTCCTCGGGACTGACGCTGTAGGTGGAATACCCTAAAGAAGAGAGGGATGGTCGCCCCTATCCTTAAGTAGCGACACGTCAGCTCAAACGCCCGGATGAAGGCGAGAGAGTTTGGGTGTAGCTGGGACGGGGCCAGCTCCAAATGCGTAAAGACCCCGGTCTCAAAGTCTGTGAACGGCAGCCGCAGCCCCAAGTCTTTAAACGCGATCTCGTACATCGCAAAGCTGTAGTCCGGGTACATCGAACAAATTCTGGCGTTGGTCGACGGCAGCATGACCTCGAAATTCGGCTGAAAGTCGGGCTGGTCCTGCCCCTCTTCGATAGCGGTGAATGGATGTCGGTCATCCCGACTGTATATCGACGCCGTCCCCCGAGGCTCGGCGCCCACCCATTCCAGCGATGGGTCGGTCACGGTGTCTATAAGGTTGGCCGACTCGTCGGCACTCTGTTCTTCGCTGTCACGACGACCGGAGGAGCTCGGCTCATCCGCCATGGTTACCTGCAGAGCACGGGAAACCAATCAGATTGAGCATGAAGTCCTATGCTCGACATAATCATGTCGTCCATACACTACCACACAAGTCCATTTTCACAAGTGGATGCCTCCCCGACTCTCCTGAATCCAGTGTTCTTCCACAAACCAACTGCGCGGCCACTCTTCAAGCATGTCGATCCGAGGTATGAACATGGCGAGCCGCATTGTGAAGCCCACGGCCACAACCATAAACATACCGGGCACCGTCATGAATCAGGCGCCCAGGATCATGAAGACCCCGGGCAGCTCTGAAGTTTTTCACCTAAAACTATGAATGTGTCGGCCACAAGTATGCGTTTGCCGGCCCTAGACATGAATCTGTCGGGCAAAACACGAGTTTACCGGGCTAACCCCACATTAACGGTCCTAAAACATCTACAATTTCCAAGAATCATGCATTCTAAAACAGGAAAATAAAGAAAATGGATCACTTACTTGGATCAAAGTTGGGATTTGGCTAAGAAATGAAGAATCTGAGACGGGAAGTCACGATTGGAGAGAGTGTTGAGAGTTGCAACGAAGAGAGCACGGAGAACGGAAAACGTATTATGGGGCCCAAGGACCCTATTTATAGTGATGACGTGGAATACCAAACGTCACCTCGTTCAACCACGGACTCCATCTCCTCGACGCACTGCACCCAACGCAATGATGGCCCTACCCCCCTAGGGTGGCGGCACAACTCCCGAAAGATGCCTCGTGTGCTCGACTGACGCGCCCGGTACGGATCCTCCACGCATCCACCACCGACGACGTCTCCGAGCACGGCACGAGGAGACCCCTCGAGGGTCCACGCCTCCATCCCGGGCACGAGACCTCAGCGACGGAACAACTGTTTCAAGTCATGGCTCCTCGCAAAGGAACCACGACTTGGGGGGCTCCTGTTCTGGACTGGGCCCGACAGGCCCAAAAGCATTACTAAGGCCCAGTCCAAAGGGACTCACTAAGGACCACACTGGGCAAAGGGGGTCACGTCCATGCCCGACACCCTGATGTCCACCTCGACATCTCGGTGTCTAGCCCCACGATGAAGTCCCGCTCGACAGCATGCCGTCCAGCTCTATGTCCTGGCTTCCAGCTCGACATCCGCCGTCCAGCTCGAGGTCTTGGCGTCGAGCTCGGCACCGTGTTGTGCAGCTCGACATGGTCTCGAGCTAACTTGCTAGGGCAGACTTAGTCTTCCATTGCCCCAACGAAACTCCGGAAAGACCGCGTCTCCGTCCGCCCGCATTTCATCAGCATATCCAGGAGGGGGACCACGTGCTGGTCCCCACTACCCACGTAGAACCTGGCAGTTCCTCCATTGGGCCAAATCCGCCCAGCCCAATGAAGGAACCTTGGCCCAGCGCTGGGGGCTATAAATACCCTCTGCTTCCAGAGGGTCAGGTATTCATCATTCTAACCTCAACTCTATTATCTGCTCGTACTCCCACTGACTTTAGCATCGGAGTGCTTTGCAGGTACCCCCCCCCCCTCCTCGTTCAAAAAGCCTTCAGCTCGGAGTAAGCCGTGACGGTCCAAACCTTCTGATCAGGTCAGATCAGTGGCGCCGTCTGTGGGAAAAAGCTTCCCCGTCTAACGAACAGTTTCAAAGACCAAAGCTCAATCCATTCACTGTCATGGCCTCTCCAACTCGTGAAGAACAACACACCCGCGTCCTCGACGCCAACAACGGTCCCGCGGACAAGAATGGGCAGCTGGACATTCCCAGTGGTGCCGGCCACAATACCGTCCCCGTGACAACCGCCCCTGGACCTTCCACCCGCAGGGACGGGAACACTGCGTCCTCCTCGACAACTCCTCCAAGACTCGAGGACGACCCGGAGGCTCTCGCCTATCGCCAAGCTGCCCGGTTCTATGAAGTCCAAGTCCCTGCCGGGGCAGATGCCACGACTCAGGCACTGTTCGTGGCCATCAACCAGACGAACTATCTCCTGTTCGCCCAAGGAGAAAGACTAAGGGCACTTGAACATGATCGACGCCCCCCGAGGAGACATCAAAGGCCACCATCTCCACCTCCTCGGGTCGAAGAAGTTCGACACCCTACTCCCCCGCGGAGACATCATAGGGAGAACTCTAGGAGCCCTTCTCCCCCACCAAGGCAGAGGCGGCCCCAGTATGAAAGACAGCCCGTCATCCCTGCCGAAGAGCCCAGTCGCGACCCATCAAGGCACGACAGGAGGCACAACAGAGACGGGCGTGTGACCTTCAACCACCGAGCATCACGCTCGAGGGAGTCTCAGCACGACCAGCGTGCCAGACATCACTACAGGACCCCTTCTCTTTCTCCAGAAAGGAGCGACGAGGATGACCCCCGCGGTCCCCTGTCGCAGGCAATCATGGACGCACCTATTCCCCCGGGCATGGAGAAGCCCCCACACCTAAAGGAGTATGATGGAGTGGCGGACCCAGTCGACCACATTGACGGGTTCGAAGCCATGCTCCACTATCACAATGTCGGGGGGCCCATCAAGTGCCGTCTCTTCCCAACAACTCTCAGGAAGGCGGCCATGGATTGGTACAAAGGACTTGCCCCGGGCTCCATCACCTCGTGGAGGAACTTGAAGAACCAGTTCATCAGTTCCTTCACAGCTTCTCGTCGCCACCCAAAGACTGAGGCAGCCCTCGAGGCCATCATTCAAAGACATGATGAGACCTTGAGGGAATTCATCAACCGCTTCAACCGGGAAGCAATACAGGTCCCCTGCGCGGACCATATGAAGAGGTATTTGCTGGAGAGGGGCCTCCTCCCCGGCACAGAATTCAGGAAAGCTGTGGGCATTGAGCCACCTGCAACTTTTGATGCTCTCCTCGACAAAGCTCGAGCATATATGGACTACGAGGAGAGAGAAGCTGCCAACAGGGCACGAGACTCCAGGGCCCGCAACCATGGAAGCAGCTCGAGACAAGACCCTCCTCCCCGACGCACCGGAGAGAAGAGGAAGGAAGACAGACCCCGGGAGGTCCGGGAACAAAGGGGCCCCTCGGGCCGGTTTACTGAGTACACTCCGCTCACGGCTTCCCGCGAGCGTATTCTGGCGGAGTGTGCAAGCACAGATTTTAAAGACGGTGGCGTCAAGCGTCCCCGACCAGCTCCTGCCAAGCCAGGAGTAGACAAAAACAAATATTGTCAGTACCATAGGAGTCATGGTCACTTGACAGAGGATTGCGTCCACCTGAAGGACGCCATTGAAACCCTCATCAAAGGGGGGAGACTGGCACAGTACAGGAGAAACGACGCTCCCCGTCGTGAAGCCCGCGAGGCAAAGGAGCCCGAAGAAGATGCCCGGCCATCCGACGAGTCGGTGCCAATCCAGACCGCCTTCTCGGTAACCAGGCCCGAGGATTTCGAACTGCCCGAGCTCCTGCAGGAGCCCCTGACTACACACAGCAGATGGGAATACTTCCCCTCCGCCATGGTCATCAACGGGGGCGGGTTCAACGACCTCACCATCAACTCAGCAAAGAGGAAGTTGGACGAACTGGTCGACAAAGCTCCTCCTCAAACTGTGACTTTCGAAATGGTGAAGGGCAGATCAGAGCCTATCACCTTCTACTTGGAAGAGCTCCCCGGCGGAGCACCGAACGCAGTCATCCCCTTGCTGATAAGGGCAAAGATGGCCAATTTTGACGTGCATTGCATCCTGGTCGACGAAGGGAGTTCCGTCGACGTGATGTACACTCAGCTGTTCCGGACCCTACAACTGGACGACTCCCATCTGTCTCCATATATAGGTTCGGACCTTCAAGGCTTCAACGGTTCGACGTCCAAACCTTGGGGATATGTCGAGCTCCTCGTGACATTCGGGGAAGGAACTGCTACAAGACAAGTGAAGGTCCGCTTCCTCGTCATTGACTGCCCATCCCTGTACAATTGCATCCTAGGGAGGCCGACATTGGCGGAACTGACAGCGGTCCCCTCAACTGTCCACCTAAAGATGAAGTTCTATACCAAGAGGGCGAGGGTAGCCACCATCCAGGGCGACCTCGCTGCTGCCCGCCGGTGCTTCAACGCCGCTTCAAGGGGTCGGGATACTGTCGACGTGGGTCCCAGCACTAGGCCCATCAAGAAGACAAAGCAAGAGCCCGACAGAGCATCTCCGGAGGCAGAAGTTCAGAAGGCTCCACCAAAGGTCGACTCCATTGCGCTCGACGCCCGTTTTGACCAAGACGAGCCGGCCAGCAGCGAGCAAATCCCCCTCCGACCTATTCCGGACGGCGATTTCGAACTTGTTCCCCTCGGAGCAGACCCGACCAAGGGAGTGAAGATTGGTAAAGACCTCCCCGACTTGGCCAGGAAGCAAATCAAGGCCTGTCTGCGCGAGAATGCTGATCTCTTCGCCTGGAGCGCTGCGGAGATGCCCAGACTCGACCCTGAGGTCGCCTGTCATCACCTCGCCATTGATCCAGCCGCCAAGGCAGTAGTACAACGTAGGCGTAGGCAGTCTCCAGAAAAAACGGAGGCTGCTGAAAAAGCTGTAAAAGACCTCTTAGAGGCAAATTTTATTTCTGAAGCCCGGTATTCCACCTGGCTGTCAAATGTTGTACTTGTCAAAAAGAATAATGGAAAATGGCGAATGTGTGTTGATTATATCGATCTCAATCGGGCTTGCCCGAAGGATGCTTTTCCTCTACCAAACATTGATATGCTGGTCGACAACTCGGCCGGCTACAAAACTTTGTCGTTCATGGACGCTTACTCGGGATACAATCAAATCCCAATGGCTCCGGGCGACAAACGCTGCACGGCGTTCATGACCAGCTCGGGCAACTATTACTACAACGTAATGCCCTTCGGACTAAAGAACGTCGGCGCGACATACCAACGCATGATGAACAGTGTTCAACAAACAGATCGGCGACATGCTCGAAGTATACATGGACGACATGATCGTCAAATCTCGAGCAGACACCGATCACGCAGCTCATCTCAAGACTGTCTTCGCCCAAGCAAGACAATGCAAAATGAGGTTCAACCCCGAGAAGTGCACATTTGGGGTTAAGGCAGGAAAGTTCCTCGGATTCTATCTAACAGAACGAGGCATTGAAGCCAACCCCGACAAGTGTCGAGCATTCGCCGACCTCCCGACTCCAACGTCGAAGAAGTCGATACAGGTAATGAACGGCATGTTGACATCACTTTCACGCTTCGTCGCGAAGTCCGCTCAGCACGCCCTTCCCTTTTTCAAACTCCTTCGAAAGGAAGCAGCCTTCGAATGGACCGAGGAATGCGAACACGCACTTCGCCATCTGAAGCAGAGCCTGTCTCAACCGCCCGTGCTGTCTCGACCAGATGACAACGAGCCACTTTACCTATACTTGGCAGTTTCAAACGAAGCCATCAGTGCAGCTCTTGTCCGCGAGACTCCCGACGGGCAGAAACCTGTCTACTTCACGAGCAAAGCCTTACAAGGCCCCGAGAGCAGGTATCAACAGATAGAAAAGGTTGCACTGGCCCTCGTCAACGCTGCGAGGAGGCTCAGACACTACTTTCTAGCACACACCATTGTCGTGCGAACCGATCAACCGGTGAGACAACTCCTGGGTCGGCCAGATATGGCGGGCAGAATGCTTAAGTGGTCCCTGGAACTCTCTGAATTCGACATTCAGTACGAGAGCAGGAAAGTCCTGAAAGCACAAGCCTTAGCCGACTTCGTCGCTGAGATGACCTCTAACGACATTCCCCCGGGAAAGGAACACAAGTGGACCATCTTCGTCGACGGAGCCTCCAGCTCGTCCGGAAGCGGCGCAGGGATCCTCCTGGAAAACGAAGAAGGGGTGGTAATCGAGCACTCCTTGGTTCTCTCCTTCCCGACATCAAATAACCAGGCAGAATACGAAGCCCTGCTCGCGGGACTGAGATTGGCCGAGGACCTAGGAGCCCGCGAAGTTCAAATTTACACCGACTCCCAGCTCGTCGCTTCCCAAGTACAAGGAAGCTACCAGGCCAAGAATGACAACCTCATTGAGTACTTGAACTTAGTCAAAAAACACATGGCAAAGTTCGTACGAGCAGAAATCTCTCATGTCCCCCGCGAGCAGAACACGAGGGCGGACATATTGTCCAAACTCGCGAGCACACGAAAGAAAGGCGGGAATAAATCCGTCATCCAGGAATCTCTGGCACGGCCGAGCATCGAACCACCCTCGACTACGGTCGAGGTTCATGCTATCGGGGACGCCACGTCTTGGATGACCCCGGTCTATAATTTCCTTACAAAGGGAGAACTCCCGACGAACCAGGCCGACGCAGCCACAATAAAGCGGCGAGCATGTTCTTACGTTGTTCTCGAGCAGAAACTGTACAGAAGGGGATTCTCCATTCCCCTCCTGAAATGCATTGACGAGTCCTCCATCCCCGACGTATTGCGGGAGATACACGAAGGTATCAACGCCCAGCACATGGGCGGTAAATCCTTGGCAAGGAAAGCCCTTCGAGCAGGATACTACTGGCCGACGATGCAACAGGACGCCAAGGAACACGTGAAAAAATGTGACAAGTGCCAGAAGCACGGGGATATGCACCTCGCTCCCCCACACGAGCTGAGCACATTATCATCCCCATGGCCGTTCGCCTGGTGGGGCATGGACATCCTCGGGCCCTTCGTGCAAGGGACCTATCAGAACAAGTTCCTAATCGTCGCCGTGGATTACTTCACAAAATGGATCGAGGTCGAGGCCCTCGCGAAAATCACCTCACATAACATCCTCCGTTTCTACAAAAGAAACGTGCTCGCCAGGTTCGGAATTCCGCAGGCACTGGTGACCGACAACGGCACCCAGTTCACCGACCATGGATTCCGAGACTTCGTCACCAAACTGGGGACCAAACATCACTTCACATCGGTCGAGCACCCTCAGACCAACGGGCAAGCCGAAGCCGCGAACAGAGTCATCCTCCGAGGGCTCAAACGTCGACTCGGCGAAGCCAAAAGAGGATGGGTCGAGGAGCTCCACAGCGTCCTGTGGGCATACCGCACCACACCCCATTCAACGACGGGTGAAACGCCATTCCGACTAACGTACGGCACCGAAGCTGTCATTCCAGTCGAAATCATGGAACCATCCCGACGAACAGAGGAACCCCTCGACGAAGAAATGAATGACGAAGCACTAAGGGATGAGCTCGACCTAGTCGAGGAAATCCGATCGGGGGCTGCCCTGCGCGAAGCAACCCTAAAACAACGAGTGGCTCTACGCCACAACGACAAGGTCATCAAGCGCGAGTTCGAAATAGGCAGCCTGGTACTACGCAGAAACCAGAAAGACTCCCGCGAAGGGAAGTTGGCCGCGAACTGGGAAGGACCTTACCGCGTCCACGGCACCACGGGTACCGGGGCGTACTACCTCGAGCAGTTAGACGGAGAGCCATTACCAAGACCCTGGAATGCTGCTAAGTTGAAGCAGTACTACAGCTAGAAACTGTCAACACCTAGGACCCTCGACCAAAAGCAACCATGCTCGGGCAACGAGGAAAAACGTCCAACTTCGTTTAAGGCTAAGGTACAGGCCGACACACGACCAAAATGGCACGGCATCGCGCGGTAGACGTTGACGATCTATAGTGCCCGACGTGGACAGCTGTACCGAGCACCACCGTCGTCGTACCCATAAGGCAGAACACCCAGCTCGCGATGGGCAGTTCACGCCAAGGGCGAATCGTCCCTGCGGGCTCCACGCCCGACTGAGCAACCTCGCTCCGAAATACCCGACATTCCATCAAGAATAACGGGACATCTACAAGGGTCAAAAGAAAATCTCTCCCCTCGAGCGCAACGCTTAAGTCACCCCGGCCAACCAAGATAGGGCCGGGATTGCACACAAATGGAGACGAGCATAGTCGCTCGCCAAATCGAAGCCACCTACGGGCACTCCTCGGGCCCGGGACTTGAGCTAAATTCATACAAGCATGTGAGTTCATACAAGGGCAGAAAATCCAAAATAAATAACAAGGTATAAACGCCCGAAGGCAACAAAGCAATATTAAACCGACCAAGAAGGCCGACGATGTTCAAAACATACAATGAACGGGCACGCAGGCCCAAAGAATACAAATTCAAATATCAAGGGCACGCAGGCCCGCTATCCAAAGAATACAAATATCAAACTTCCACATTATCGTCATTGTCGACCCCGGGAGAGTCGGGCGGGGGAATGATCGCGCCACCTACAACCCGATGGGTGTGCCCGATGCCCTCGGTGACCAGGCCGGGATTTAGCAATGAGAGCTGGTCGACTGCAGAATTGAACCCGTCTTCCAGAGCACCGACTGCATCCTCCTCGAGGTTCCGGATATGGGCAATAAGCTCAGCCCGACTCTTCAAAACCATTAGGTCCTCGGGCTCATCTTCGGCGGGTTGCTGAACAACATTCAGTTCCTCAACCTGCTTGCCCAGGCGTTCGACTTCAGCAGCCAAACGATCCCTGTCGGTCCGGAGCAACTCCCCTTCCTCAGTCAACCGCCCCGACTTCTCCTTTTCTAAAGTCAGCATCTCCCTCTCGGCATCAAGTATCGCGGTCTGCTCTTGGAACATCCCCTCGGAGCGTTCCAGAGCGACCTTCAACTTCCGCGAGCTCGCAGTCAAGGCCGCCTTCTCCCGCTCGAGCTCTTCAATACGAGCAGCATCCCCTGCATCCTCAGATAACACCAGAGCCATTTCGGCCATTTTAACCAGCCCGTCCACGCTGGCGACCAGCCGCGACTTCCTCTCCTCTTTAGTCATCCTCTTTATGGCCTCGGCTTCATGAGCGACCACGGTCGGAGGGAACCGCTCGAAAAAGCCCTCCTCCTCGAAGCAAGGGGGGAAGGCAAAGGATTGAACAGCACCGACATCCTCCCCGACAGTCGAACCGCCTTCCACGCGGGTCCTCTTCCTCTGGGTCAAAACGGCGCTGGCGTCAATCTCCTCGACCTCTGGATCCGATGCTGCTCCCGAGCTCGACGTCGAATCCACCCTCACCGACTGAGGAACGTTCGTGCTTGGCGGTGGTCCCATTCTCGTCACTTGCGGGGCCGGTACGACCTTCTTGCCTCGCCTCTGGCCGGTTGACAATTTCAGGAGCCTCTCATGTCGGCTGGCCATCGTACCTGCACGAAGTAAAAGAAAAGTCAGTATCGAGCAAAACGCGTAAATAAATGACGAGTAAAGAATTTCAAACAAACAACCTAACAGGCGGGCTGCCTGCCTGTATGTTGAACATTCCACCAACGCCTTGGTGTCGATCGGGCGAGCCTCGAATGTCGGGTAACCGTCCTTGTCGAGGATATCATTCCCTTCCCGCGTAACCCATTGGGCAGGATGAAAACTGTCGACAAAGTTACAGAGAGCCTCATACGCCCGCTGATCCTCCGTGCACATGTCCCCGACTGCGGTATGGAAATAACCGGTTCCATGCTGGAAGTGTCGGGACATCCAGTACACCGGGAACTTAGCCCGACGTCCTAACACGGGGCTCCCGTCATCGGCCAACATTGCTTCCCCGTCATCATCGCTGACCGGCCCTTCCTCCTCGAAGAGGGAATCCACAGCAGAGTCGGTAGTAGGGCGTACCACATACCACTTATCCTTGAACCCCCTCACAGAGTCCATGTACATCCTAAACAGTCTCCTCGACTGCTTCAGGGACACCCAGCTGTGCTTCCCTCCTCGGGACTGACGCTGTAGGTGGAATACCCTAAAGAAGAGAGGGATGGTCGCCCCTATCCTTAAGTAGCGACACGTCAGCTCAAACGCCCGGATGAAGGCGAGAGAGTTTGGGTGTAGCTGGGACGGGGCCAGCTCCAAATGCGTAAAGACCCCGGTCTCAAAGTCTGTGAACGGCAGCCGCAGCCCCAAGTCTTTAAACGCGATCTCGTACATCGCAAAGCTGTAGTCCGGGTACATCGAACAAATTCTGGCGTTGGTCGACGGCAGCATGACCTCGAAATTCGGCTGAAAGTCGGGCTGGTCCTGCCCCTCTTCGATAGCGGTGAATGGATGTCGGTCATCCCGACTGTATATCGACGCCGTCCCCCGAGGCTCGGCGCCCACCCATTCCAGCGATGGGTCGGTCACGGTGTCTATAAGGTTGGCCGACTCGTCGGCACTCTGTTCTTCGCTGTCACGACGACCGGAGGAGCTCGGCTCATCCGCCATGGTTACCTGCAGAGCACGGGAAACCAATCAGATTGAGCACGAAGTCCTATGCTCGACATAATCATGTCGTCCATACACTACCACACAAGTCCATTTTCACAAGTGGATGCCTCCCCGACTCTCCTGAATCCAGTGTTCTTCCACAAACCAACTGCGCGGCCACTCTTCAAGCATGTCGATCCGAGGTATGAACATGGCGAGACGCATTGTGAAGCCCACGGCCACAACCATAAACATACCGGGCACCGTCATGAATCAGGCGCCCAGGATCATGAAGACCCCGGGCAGCTCTGAAGTTTTTCACCTAAAACTATGAATGTGTCGGCCACAAGTATGCGTTTGCCGGCCCTAGACATGAATCTGTCGGGCAAAACACGAGTTTACCGGGCTAACCCCACATTAACGGTCCTAAAACATCTACAATTTCCAAGAATCATGCATTCTAAAACAGGAAAATAAAGAAAATGGATCACTTACTTGGATCAAAGTTGGGATTTGGCTAAGAAATGAAGAATCTGAGACGGGAAGTCACGATTGGAGAGAGTGTTGAGAGTTGCAACGAAGAGAGCACGGAGAACGGAAAACGTATTATGGGGCCCAAGGACCCTATTTATAGTGATGACGTGGAATACCAAACGTCACCTCGTTCAACCACGGACTCCATCTCCTCGACGCACTGCACCCAACGCAATGATGGCCCTACCCCCCTAGGGTGGCGGCACAACTCCCGAAAGATGCCTCGTGTGCTCGACTGACGCGCCCGGTACGGATCCTCCACGCATCCACCACCGACGACGTCTCCGAGCACGGCACGAGGAGACCCCTCGAGGGTCCACGCCTCCATCCCGGGCACGAGACCTCAGCGACGGAACAACTGTTTCAAGTCATGGCTCCTCGCAAAGGAACCACGACTTGGGGGGCTCCTGTTCTGGACTGGGCCCGACAGGCCCAAAAGCATTACTAAGGCCCAGTCCAAAGGGACTCACTAAGGACCACACTGGGCAAAGGGGGTCACGTCCATGCCCGACACCCTGATGTCCACCTCGACATCTCGGTGTCTAGCCCCACGATGAAGTCCCGCTCGACAGCATGCCGTCCAGCTCTATGTCCTGGCTTCCAGCTCGACATCCGCCGTCCAGCTCGAGGTCTTGGCGTCGAGCTCGGCACCGTGCTGCGCAGCTCGACATGGTCTCGAGCTAACTTGCTAGGGCAGACTTAGTCTTCCATTGCCCCAACGAAACTCCGGAAAGACCGCGTCTCCGTCCGCCCGCATTTCATCAGCATATCCAGGAGGGGGACCACGTGCTGGTCCCCACTACCCACGTAGAACCTGGCAGTTCCTCCATTGGGCCAAATCCGCCCAGCCCAATGAAGGAACCTTGGCCCAGCGCTGGGGGCTATAAATACCCTCTGCTTCCAGAGGGTCAGGTATTCATCATTCTAACCTCAACTCTATTATCTGCTCGTACTCCCACTGACTTTAGCATCGGAGTGCCTTGCAGGTACCCCCCCCCCCCCCTCCTCGTTCAAAAAGCCTTCAGCTCGGAGTAAGCCGTGACGGTCCAAACCTTCTGATCAGGTCAGATCAGATACTAATCATAAATTATAGGTTTTATGCATATATAGATGAAAGATTAAGAAGAGCACTATCAAAATCAACACCATCATCATTTAGACCTAGAATAACACTATATAGACAGATAAATCACAAATTAAATTAAATAAATATTTAATTTCCATAAGAGTGATAAGCAATAGTTCCTTATTGAATATAAAACAAAAGAAATCATTGATAGATTATTTCATTCTATAATATAGATGGAATATTTTAATTTAGATTCATTAAATTATTTAATATTATTTTAATTTAATCCAAATATATTATACTGCATTCAAATATTCTCATCTCAGTCTTCTAATTTTCATCTCACACTCAATACAATTTATATACACCGACAATTTTCTCAGTCAAATTTTATCAGCCTTCCGAAAAGCATCTCAAGCAATCACCACAGAATCTAATAAATATAACAAAATTATAATAATCTTATAAAAACAATTAATTATGGAGATAAATATTCAATAATTAAATCTCTGCTTTTGTTATAATAATTTATGATTGATGACAAAATCAATGAGATAACAATGGTTTCACTCAGAAAAAAATCAATACTCAAATCATTGTATTTATTATAAAACTTTTAAACAAACCAACAAATGTAAATATATAAACGGATATACAAGGATATTGTTCTGGACTGGGCCCGGGTTGGCCTAAGAGCAAGAATGAAGGCCCAATCCAAACGACTCTATAGGGGGCGCGTCGACCAGAAGCTACGGCTGTGCCCGCCACGGCCTGCGAACGCAATGTTCTCGATCACATACAACCCAGCTCGAGTCCAGCTCGAGCACCCTCCTCGTAGGGCAGACTATGACCGTTACACCATCACCTGAACTCCGAAAAGACCGCGTCCTCATTCGTCCGTACTTCTCGCAGAGCATCCAGGAAGGAGACCACGTGCGGGTTCCCACTACACACGTAGAACCTGGCAGTTCCTTTATTGGGCCAATCCTGGTCGGCCCGATGAAGGGACCTTGGCCCAGCGTTGGGGGCTATAAATACCCTATGTTCCAAGAGGGTCAGGTATTCATTCTCTTACCCATATACACACTTTTTGCCTGCTCGTACTACCACTAACTTTAGCATCAGAGTGCCTTGAAGGTACCCCCCCCATCTCGTTCAAACTTCAGCTCGGAGCCAGTCGTGACGGTCCAAGTCTGATCAGGTAAGATCAGTGGCGCCGTCTGTGGGAATCTAGCTTCCCCGTCTTACAAAAACTCGAAGACCAAAGCTCAACTCAACTATCACCGTCATGGCTGACCAAGTTCGTGATGAACAAAACATTCGCGTCGTCGACACCAACAACGGCCTCGCGGATAAAAACGGACACCCTGATAACGCCGACAACCCCGGTCATAACACCATCCCTGTGTCGACCGCCCCCGGTCCCTCAATCCACCGCGATGGATTTACTGCATCCTTCTCCTCGGTCCCTCCGCCGCTCGAAGAAGACAATACAGCTCCCACAAATCATCGAACTGCTCAGCTCCAGGAAGTCCCTGTCCCTGCTGGGGCAGATGCCACAACCCGAGCGTTGTTCGCGGCGATCAATCAGACGAATTACCTCATCTTCGCCCAAGGGGAAAGATTGAGGGCACTTGAAGACGATCGAAGACCTCCGAGGAGGCACCGGAGGCCCCAGACTCCACCTCCTCGAGTAACGGAGGTCCATTTCCCGTCTCCCCCGCGGAGACACTACAGAGATACCTCTCGAAGCCCGTCACCCCGACCCTCGGGGAGACGGCCCCCTTTGGAGAGGCAACCCATCATCGAAGCCGGAGGACGCGACCACGCCCCCACAAGACAAGAAAGAAGACACTCCGGAGACGGGCATGGAAGAATCAACCAACGAGCACCGCACTCGAGAGATGCCTAGCACGACCAAGACCGTCGTGCCCGACGGTATTATAGGTCCCCATCCCTGTCCCCGGAGCGAAGTGACGAGGACGACCCCCACGGTCCCCTATCGCAGGCCATCATGGAGGCGCCCATTCCCCCGGGCATGGAGAAGCCTCCACATCTGAAGGAATAGGACGGAGTCGCAGACCCGATCGACCACATAGACGGGTTCGAGGCTATGTTGCACTACCACAACGTTGGGGGACCCATCAAATGCCGGATGTTCCCCACGACCCTCAGAAAGGCAGCAATGGACTGGTATAAAGGCCTCGCCCCGGGATCAATCACCTCGTGGCGAAACCTGAAGAACCAATTCATCAGTTCGTTCACAGCGTCTCAGCGACACCCAAAGACCGAGGCAGCTCTCGAGGCCATCATCCAGAGACAGGATGAAACCTTGAGAGAGTTCATCAATCGCTTCAACCGCGAAGCCATACAGGTCCCCTGCGCAGACCACATGAAGAGATATTTGCTGGAGAGGGGGCTCCTCCCCGACACGGAATTCAGAAAGACCGTGGGCATCGAGCCACCTAGAACATTCGATGCCCTCCTCGAGAAGGCCCGGGCGTACATGGATTACAAGGAGAGAGAGGCGGCCAACAGAGCCCGAGACCCCAGGACTCGCAGGTCCAGCAGCAACCCGCGCCAGGAAGCTGCTCCCCCTCGACGAACCGGGGAGAAAAGAAAAGAAGACAGACCCCGAGAAGTCCAAGAGCAAAGAGGACCATCGGGGCGTTTTACCGAGTACACTCCACTCACAGCTTCCCGCGAACGCATTTTGGCGGAGTGTGCCAGCACGGACTTCAAGGACGACAGCGTCAAACGCCCCCGACCTGCTCCCACCAAGCCTGGAGCAGACAAGAAAAAGTATTGTCAGTACCATAGGAGCCATGGTCATCTGACTGAAGATTGCGTCCACCTCAAGGACGCCATCGAAACCCTCATCAAGGGAGGAAGGCTCGCACAATACTGGCGAAACGATGCTCCTCGTCGTGACGCCCAGAAAACAAGAGAACCGGAGGAAGACGCCCAACCATCTGACGAGTCGGTCCCCGTCCAGACCGCCTTCTCCGTGACCAGACCCGAGGACTTTAACGTCCCCGAACACCTGCAGGAGCCGCTCACAACACACAGCAGGTGGGAATATTTCCCCTCTTCCATGGTCATCAACGGCAGAGGATTCAACGACTTGACTATCAATTCGGCTAAAAGGAAGCTGGATGAGCTGGTCGACGCGACACCTCCACAAACAGTGACATTTGAAAGGGTAAAGGGTAGGTCGGAACCCATCACCTTCTACCTGGAAGAGCTCCCTGGGGGAGCCCCCAACGCAGTCATCCCCTTGCTGATAAGGGCAAGAATGGCCAACTTCGATGAGCATCGCATCCTCGTTGATGAAGGAAGTTCTGTCGACGTAATGTACAGTCAATTGTTCCGAACTCTGCAGCTGGATGACTCACATCTCTCACCGTATGTAGGGTCGGACTTACAAGGATTCCATGGCTCGACTTCTAAGCCTTGGGGATACGTCGAGCTCATGGTTACCTTCGGCGAAGGCACGACAACAAGGCAGGTTAAAGTATGCTTCCTCGTCATCGACTGCACGTCCCTCTATAACTGCATCCTGGGGAGACCAACACTGGCAGAACTGACAGCGGTGCCCTCCACCGTCCACCTAAAGATGAAGTTCTACACCAAAAGGGCGCGGGTAGCTACCATCCAGGGCGACCTAGCCGCTGCTCGAAGGTGTTTCAATGCTGCGTCTAAGGGGCGCGACACTGTCGACATCGGGATAAGGCCCGCCAAAAGACCAGCGACGACACGACAGGAGCCCGATAAGCCAGAGCCCGCCAAGGAGGAAGCCTAGAAAGCCCCACCAAAGGTCGACTCTATAGCTCTGGATGCTCGCTTCGATCAGGATGAACCTCCCAACGGCGAGCAAATTCCCCTCCGACCAATACCGGACGGGGACTTCGAGCTTGTCCCCCTCGGCACAAACCCGAGCAAAGGAGTAAAGATTGGCATCGACCTCCCCGACCTGGAAAGGAAGAAAATCAAAGCCTGCTTGCACGAGAATGTTGACCTGTTCGCCTGGAGCGCCGCGGAGATGCCCAGACTCGACCCTGAGGTCGCCTGTCATCGTCTCGCCATAGATCCTTCCGCTAAGGCCGTAGTACAACGTAGGCGTAGGCAGTCTTCGGAGAAAATGGAGGCTGCTGAAAAAGCTGTAAAAGACCTCCTAGAGGCAAATTTTATTTCTGAAGCCCGGTATTCAACCTGGCCGTTGAACGTTGTACTTGTTAAAAAGAATAATGGAAAATGGAGGATGTGTGTTGACTATACCGATCTCAATTGGGCTTGCCCGAAAGATGCTTTCCCTTTACTGAACATAGACATGCTGGTCGACAACTCAGCCGACTACAAAACATTGTCGTTCATGGATGCCTACTCGGGCTATAACCAAATCCCGATGGCCTTGGGAGACAAACATTGCACGACTTTCATGACCAGCTCGGGCAATTATTACTACAACGTAATGCCCTTTGGACTAAAAAACGTCGGGGCAACTTACCAACGTATGATGAACAGGGTTTTCCACAAGCAGATTGGGGACATGCTCGAGGTTTACATGGACGACATGATCGTCAAATCCCGAGCAGACACCGATCATGCAGCACACCTCAAGGCAGTCTTTGCCCAAGCAAGACAATGTAAAATGAGATTCAACCCCGAAAAATGCACGTTCAGAGTCAAGGCGGGGAAATTCCTCGGATTCTACCTAACAGAACAAGGAATTGAAGCCAACCCTGACAAATGTCGAGCGTTCTCCGACCTCCCGACACCGACGTCGAAGAAATCAATACAAGTCATGAACGGCATGCTCACGTCATTATCCTTCTTCGTCGCGAGGTCCGCTCAACACGCCCTCCCCTTCTTCAGACTCCTTCGCAAAGAAGCAACCTTCGAATGGACCGAGGAGTGCGAACGGGCACTGCGCCACCTAAAGCAAAGTCTATCTCAACCACCCGTGCTATCTCGACCAGCCGACGGGGAGCCATTATTCCTATACTTGGCCGTCTCAAACGAAGCCGTCAGCGCGGCTCTCATCCGCGAGACCACTGACGGACAGAAACCTGTTTACTTCACGAGCAAAGCCCTACAAGGACCCGAAAGCAGGTACCAACAGATAGAAAAGGTAGATCTAGCCCTCGTCAACGCAGCGAGGAGACTCAGACACTATTTTCTGGCCCACACGGTCATCATGCGGACGGACCAACCAGTAAAACAGCTCTTAGGTCGACCGGACATGGCGGGCCGAATGCTGAAATGGTCCTTAGAGCTCTCCGAATTCGACATTCAATACGAGAGCAGGAAAGCCCTGAAAGCACAAGCCTTGGCCGACTTCGTCGCGGATATGACCGCTCACGATCCGCCCGCTGGGAAGGAACACAAATGGACCATCTTTGTCGACGGAGCCTCCAGCTCGTCCGGGAGTGGCGCGGGGATCCTCTTGGAAAATGAGGAAGGTGTAGTGATCGAACACTCGTTAGCCCTCTCCTTCCCGATGTCGAATAACCAAGCAGAGTACGAGGCTCTGCTCGCAGGACTCAGGCTAGCCAAGGACCTAGGGGCCCGCGAGATACAAATCTTCACAGACTCACAACTCGTTGCCTCCCAAGTCCAAGGGAGTTACCAAGCCAAAAACGACAGCATCGTCGAATACTTAAGCTTAGTCAAAAAATACATGACAAAGTTTGAGCGAGCAGAAATATCACATGTCCCGCGTGAGCAAAACACAAGGGCAGACATATTGTCCAAGCTCGCGAGCACGAGAAAGAAGGGCGGGAACAAATCCGTCATACAAGAATCCCTGTCACGCCCGAGCATCGAAAGGTCCTCGACACTAGTAGAGGTTCACGCCATAGGAGATACCTCGTCCTGGATGACCCTAGTGTATAATTTTCTGACGAAAGGCGAACTCCCCGCGAACCAGACAGATGCAACCATCACGAAACGACGAGCGTGCTTCTACGTGGTGCTCGAGCACAAACTATACCGCAGAGGGTTCTCCATCCCCCTCTTGAAATGAATCGACGAACCCACAGTCCCCGAGGTGTTGCAGGAGATACACGAAGGGATTAACGCCTAGCACATGGGCGGTAAGTCTTTGGCGAGGAAAGCCCTGCGAGCGGGGTACTATTGGCCGACAATGCAACAGGACGCCAAGGAACACGTTAAGAAGTGTGACAAGTGCCAGAGACACGGCGACATGCACCTCGCTCCCCCTCACGAGCTGAGCATACTACCGTCCCCGTGGCCCTTCGCGTGGTGGGGGATGGATATCCTCGGACCTTTCGTGCAAGGAACTTACCAAAACAAATTCCTCATTGTGGTCGTGGACTACTTCACGAAATGGATAGAGGCCGAGGCTCTCGCAAAGATCACCTTGCACAACATCCTCCGTTTCTACAAAAGAAACATCCTCGCTAGATTCGGGATCCCGAGAGCACTGGTGACCGACAACGACACCCAATTCACCGACCACGGATTCCAAGACTTCGTCACCAAACTGGGAACAAAACAACACTTCACCTCAGTCGAGCACCCTCAAACCAACGGGCATGCCGAAGCTGCGAACAGAGTCATCCTCCAGGGACTCAAACGCAGGCTTGGTGAAGCAAAAAGAGGTTGGGTCGAGGAGCTGCATAGTGTCTTATGGGCATACCACACCACGCCCCATTAAACGACGGGCGAGACCCCCTTTCGACTAACGTACGGCACCGAGGTCGTCATCCCAGTAGAAATCTGGGAACCCTCCAGGCGGACAGAAAATCCCCTCGACGAAGAAATGAACAACGAGGCCCTCAGGGACGAACTCGACTTAGTCGAGGAAATCCGGTCGGGGGCGGCCCTACGCGAGGCCACCCTAAAACAACGAGTGGCCCTACGTCACAACGACAAGGTCATTAAACGCGAGTTCGAAATCGGCAGCCTGGTGTTACGAAGAAACCAGAAAGACTCCCGCGAAGGAAAATTGGCCGCGAACTGGGAAGGGCCTTATCGCGTCCACGGCACCACAGGTACCGGGGCATATTACCTCGAGCAACTAGATGGAGAACCACTACCACGACCCTGGAACGCTGCTAAACTAAAGCAGTACTATAGTTAAAAACCCTTAACACCAAGGACTCTCGCCGTCGACGTCCACGTCCGGTCAACAGGGAGAAACGTATCGACCACGTAGAAAGGCCAAGGTACAAGCCCAATCTACGCCCAAACGGCATAACGTCGTTCAGCCAAACGAGCATGAACGACAATGCCCGACGTGGACACCTCAATCGAGCTCCACCGCCGAAGTACCTGTAGGGCAGAACACCCAGCTCGCGATGGGCAGTTCACGCCACGGGCAAGCGACCCCGATCCGGGTCATACGCCCGAGTAAGCGGCTTCACTCTGCAGGCCCGACGAATCTCGAAGTACGTCGGACCATCCAAAGGGTAGAAAAAGAATCTCTCCTCGAGGTTGTAACTTAGGCGAAATTCGCCACAAAATAGAAAGTCGAGCACAAGCATGTCCCGAGGAAAAGACTTAGGCAAATTTGCCAACAAAGTGACAGCCAAGCACGGGCGAGACTCAGGGGCATAACTTAGGCAAATTCTATCATAAAATATGAAAACATAGACACGGACAAATAATCAAGGTCGAAACAAACATTCAGTCAAAAGCTCATAAATAACAGATAGAAATAAACCGACCAAGAAGGCCGACGATGTTCAGGAATTACAAGAACGGGCACGCAGGCCCAAAAAGTAAATATGCACGGGCACGCAGGCCCCAAAAACAACCATCAATAAAAAGGCACGCAGGCCCAACTATAATTTTGTGGCTAGACTTCCCCGGGGCTACCAGTGTCGATGACAGGAGACTCGGGCGAAGGCACGATCTGGCCGTCGATGATCTGGGACATGAAGCCCACCCCTTCAGTATTCAGATCGGGATTCAACAAAGTGAGTTGGCTAACCGCGGCTTCAAAGCCATCCGCCAAGGCGCCAACATAGTCTGTCTCAAGGAGTTGAATACGAGCGACCAGTTCCGATCGACTCCGCAAAGGAGCTATCTCTTCCGACTCATCTTCGGCGGGGAGCATGGCGGCCTTCAGTTCCTCGACCTCTTTGGCGAGACGCTCGTTGTCGATTTCCAAGCGTTCCCGGTCCTCATGAAAGTAGTCCCTCTCCTCGGTAACCTTCCCCGAGTTCTCTTTCTCCGCAGCCAGCAGCTCGACTTGCTCGCGGAACATCTCCTCAGAGCGCTCCAGGGAAGCCTTCAACTTTCTTGAGCTCGCAGTAAGGGCAGCTTTCTCCTGTTCCAGCTCTTTGACGCGATCAGAGTCTGCCCCCTCCTCGGCCAGGACAACGACCATCTCGACCATCTTGACCATCCCAACCATGTTGGCGGCCAGATGCTTTCTCCGACTTTCCTTACTTAGCCGCCTAATAGTATCAGCTTCATCGACGCTTAAAGTCAGGGGAAACCCCTCAAAGAAGCCCTCCTCTTTAAAACAGGGAGGCAAGCCAAAGGACCTCACCGCACCAGACTCATCGCCGACCTCCGGCTGGCTCTCTACCCGGTTCCTCTTCCTCAGTATCAGATCAATATGCGGCTCGACATCCTGAGCATCCGGGGACCCTCCAGAAGCATCACCCGAGCTAGTTGGCGGGCCCATCCTCGTCGCCTGAGGAGCTCGCACCACTCGTTTGTTGACTTTCTTATCCTGTGTCAACTTTAGAAGCCTCTCCTTTCGTCCAGCCATGTGACCTGTTGTGATACGGTGGGAGAACTGACTATGGTTTTGCGTTTGTTTTCGCAAATGTTTCGGTTGAGCAAGAGTCGCCACCGACTTTTTATTTTATCCTAAGGAAAGGTTTAAAAAAGCACAGCAAAAACCTTTGAGAGATTTTCTTGGGTTCGGGGAGTAGATTATAGAAAGGGAAGGTATTAACACCCTTTCTATCCATGGTTATCCATGGGCTCTTAGGTACTTGCTTAGATCAACTTGCCTTGGTTTTCAATTGTTTGAAATGGTGCTTTGTGTGTGGTTTTGAAAATGTTTTGAAAAAGATGCCTTGTCTAGGCTACCCTTGTAACAATTCTTTACTCGAATGTTTTACAAAAGGTGTTTGTCTTTTTGAAAAGATGTTTCAAGGTTTTTTGAAAGTTTGTTTTGAAAGTATTTGTGAAGTGTGGTTTGAAAATAGGCAAGTGTTTTGTTTTGCAAGTTGACAAGTAATTAAGAGCTATCTACCCTAAAGTTCTCAAAGATTATTGCTATGTCTTAACCCTTTTAACAATTTTGTTCCACCATTGCATTTGGTGGACAATCTTGTGTTAGGATGTGAAAGGGACGGGCGCGGGTCATCGTTTAGACCATAATTGCAATGGTGCCAAGTGTCTTTGGGCAATTTTCATTGAAAAGGACTTGATCATTTTAGGCAACTTTTCGAAAGCGTCATCGAGGGACTATGATCATTTGAATTGTTTGTTTTGCCCAAAGAGACCTAACATGCAATATGGCCCATTTATTGAAGGCAACAAGTGGAATACCCTAGGGGTACAAGTGTGATAAGTGTTGTCCATTTTCATGCTTGTTTATCTTGAAATTAGGTCAAACTATTTTGGTTCTTTTTATTTGCATACAAACCCTAATTCTAACATGGTATATTTAGAAAGCATTAAAGTGCGAAAAAATAAAGTTCCTAAGCTATTACAACACAATATGGGAAGGGGGGTACAAATGTTCAAATGGGGGGATTTGACAAGGAATTTAAACCTAGCTATTACATCAATTTGGAATTATTTACAAGATAATTGATTGCACAAATTAAATAGAAATAAAATAAATATGCAAGATGCAAAAAGGTTTTTTATATGTATGAAAAAAGTATTTTTATATGTCAAAATAAACAAAATAAAAAAAGTATTATTTTTTGGAGTTTTTGTGTTTTAAGGGCAAAACCCTAATTTATTAAGTAAATATATTACTTGTTTAATATGTACAAATATTTATCAATTATATAAAATAAAAAAATAAAAATGAAGTATATTTGTCAAAATGTATTTTTACTATCAAATATTAATAAAAAAATAAAATGTATATATTTTTGTATTATTTACTAAATATTCTAATAAATATATATATATATATATATATATATATATATATATATATATATATATATATATATATATATATATATATATATATATATATATATATATATATATATATATATATATATATATATATATATATATATATATATATATATATATATATATATATATATATATATATATATATATATATATATATATATATATATATATATATATATATATATATATATATATATATATATATATATATATATATATATATATATATATATATATATATATATATATATATATATATATATATATATATATATATATATATATATATATATATATATATGTATTATTTACTAAATATTCTAATAAATATGTATTATATATATAAAAATCATAATATTTAATATTTATAAAAAAAGTATATATTATATAAAATATTTTCAGAAGATAAAATAAAATAAATATCAAAAAAATGAATGTGTTTACAATATTTTTTCTAGTTATTCTAAATGATAATATTATGTATTTATTTACATACAAATATCAATATAAACAAACAAATGCCTAAAAAATATAAAAATGGTGTAAAAATGTTTTTTTTATGTTTTTAATATTATGAGGAAAAATAATAGGTCAGAATAAAAAAAGAAAAGTCAAAAAATCATTAAAATAAGCAAAATGGGCTCAGGGGGTGCAAAAGTAATAACATGGTGTGAAGAGAAATAATAGAACAAGCCCAGCCCAATAGATCCTTCTTCAACCTATGGCCAGAATTGTGACAAAAAACGCGCGCTTGTACCATAATTCAAACATCCTGATTCCTGGCTTTTTAATGGAAACTCACAACATCAAAAATGTTCAGCATCAAACAACGAATCCAAATATACCAAAAACTTGATTTAACTCTCAAAAATGAGAGAGAATTTCATCATTCCCAAATCTTAACCTAATTTTTTATCCATATTCAGACCTTAAATTCTCACAGCATATGCAAAATAAATGAAAAGTAAAGGTATGTACAGTTTCAGGGGCATGAGTAGAACACTTCTTATTCACAAACTTAGAGCTAATGATGTCTACATTGAGAGATAGAAGTTCAAGAATATACCTGTTCAGTTGAAGTTGTATCTGATGATGGAGGTACTTTCAGAGCAAGGTGATGATTGGTATAACTTCCTTGATGTCCAGGGATGCTATTCCAAGCTTTACTTTGTCTTGAAACCTTTTGAATCGTGCTATGGAACTTCAGCTGCAAAACAAGAAAATGAAAATGGTGATCTTGCCTGGGAGTGTTACAGGTCGTGTTTGAGGTTTTGATTAGCTTCAAGGGATGTGATGGGATGTGTTTGACAAGTTTTTAGCAAGAATGCATGGAAGGTTTGAGCTATGGAACTCAAACTGCAGCAGGCCCTATTTTTGTGCAGTTCAATGGTGATTTTGTGAATGAGAGTGTTTGGGACTTGGTTAGCTCGTGTTCTAGCTTAGGATGGATGTTTAGAAAGTGCACAAAGTATTTTCTTAAGCTTGCCTCTGCTGAGATGAAAGTTGTGTTGTGTTATGCTAGCTTTCTTCACACTTAAGCAAACAAATGTCCACTTGAGTTTTAGACAGCTAGAGGCCCCCCTAATGTGCTGCTAACCTTCCCCTTGATCAGTGTGTTTTGTTCATAAACTTGTGCCAAAGAGATTTGATCTGTACTTGCTGATTTACAACTTTGACATAAAGTTTAACTTTTCAAAAATGGATATTATGCTTTATCTAAAAATGGCTTAATCTTGCAAATAATGTTTGGACACACAAAATAAGGCTTTGGCACAATGAGTATGCATTAAATTATTGAGTGCAAATGGGATTAGAGGCCTGTAATGTAGCATAAACCAAGCTGACTTGAAAATGGCAATGTGTATGAACATGTCTTGGTCAAGAACAAAAGTGACTTTTGCCCAACTTGCCAAATTCGATTCTCCCTAACCATGAGGTTGTTTGATGAGTTCTTGGATATTTTGGAAAGCTTGGAATGTGTACTACAATCCATCTTTGAAATTCAAATTGAAATTCCAAGTGGAAGTATGTGAAAAATGGTCTTGAAGTTAGGTAAAAACCTTGCCTAAAATAGGTCAAATTTTCACTAAGTTAAGAATGGTTTGGTACCCTTGTTCCAAAAATTGTAACTTGAGATACAAGCCTCTTTTGGGAAAACTTTGTGAATAAAAGTTGTAGATTATGCAATAGGCTACAACTTTCATGTTTTGACTTTTGCTTGAATCCAAATGAATCTTGGTAAGAAAGTGGGACAAAGTTAGAAAAAAAATTAGGGTTTTTCATAACTTAGAAAAATTCTAAGTTATGAAAAATCTTCATTTCAAACCCTAATTTGCATTTCTTGGTTTCTTGATGAACAAGTTTCATGATTTGGCATGTTTTGATGGAAAATGAATCTTGACTCTTGATTTTGACCAAAAAGTCAAAGTTTGACTTTTTAGTATACAGTCAAAATTGATCAATTGACTGGGAAATTCAACTGTCAATCTTGTGTATTTGGGATCTTTTGAACTTGTTGAGCATGTCAAGACAATTCCATGGGGTCCTTGAGTCCATATGTGAGCTTGGTTTGCCATTGGCTAGGTCAAACAGTCAAAAATTGCCTTTGTGCAGTCAAAACCCTAAAAATGACCATTTTACCCTTTTAGTGATCTGATCAAATTTCTTGTGGAATTGTGATCCAAACTTGATCAAATGGTCCATGTGAGTTCATAATTTTGATGTGGGTCAATTTTTATGAGATTTTACTTTCAATTGGCCACAGTTGACTTTTTCCCCAATACAGCTGATTTCTAGGTCAATTGTCCAATTGACTGGGCAAAACTTGGAATCAAGGCTTGAAACTTGATGTGGATAAACTTGGGAGTCCAATATGAAGCATGAAAGTCATCTTAGGCATTTTAGGTCAAAACATCTTTGTGCAAACACAAACCCTAATTTGGGTCAACAGTGCAAGGAGAAGTCTTGAGCAGATGAAACCCTAACTGGATCTTGATCTCCAAGGGCTTTGTGATGAGAAATGTTGAGAAAATGGGAGGGCAAATTTTGGGGTACAACACCTGCATAAAAGAAACCTAGGTTAGTTACGAGCAAGTAACAAACGAAGAAATTCGAATAAGACTATAAGACAAAAAAATAACCTAACAGGTTCGCGGCCTGCCCGTAGGACTGACACTCCACAAGCGCCTTTGTATCTATAGGTCGGGCCTCAAAGGTCGGGTAACCATCTTCGTTGAGAATATCCTTTCCCTCCCTCGTGGCCCACCGGGTAGGGAAGAAACTATCGACATATCTGCAGAGGGTACCATAGGCCTCCTCATCTTCGATGCTCATCTCGCCCGCGGGCGTATGGTAATGTCTGGTGCCATGCCCGTAGTGGCGCGAGCTCCAATGCAAGGGAAACTTAGCTACACGCCCCAACACCGGGCGACCCTCATCGTCCAGAAGATCCTCCCCGTGATCGTCAGTCACCACAGTTTCTTCCTCGTATACAGACTCTAGAGCAGTTTTGGTGACCGGCTGCACGATGTACCATTTGTCCTTGAACCCCCGGACAAAATCTATATACATCCTGAACAGCCTCTTCGACTGTTTCAGGGAAACCCAAATGTGCCTACCTCCCCGAGACTGGCGCTGTAAATGGAAGACTCTGAAGAAAAGAGGTATGGTCGCCCCAATCCTTAAAAAGCGACACGTCAGTTTGAATGCCCGAAGAAAAGCAATCGAGTTGGGGTGAAGCTGCGAGGGGGCCAGCTCCAAATGACTGAAGACCCCGACCTGAAAATCACTAAAGGGGAGCTTTAGGCCAAGGTACTTAAACGCGATCTCATACATAGGAAACCCGTACTCGGAGAACTCCGAGCAGATCCGCGCGTTAAGAGACGGTCTGGTGACGACAAAATTTTTCTGGAAGCCGGGCTGACTACCGCCCTGCTCGACGATAGTATACGCGCTCCGACTGCGCCGACTATAAGCAGAAGCAATCCATCTGGGCTCGGCGCCCACCCACTCTAGCAAAGGATCGTCAATGGTATCGATCAGATTCACATTTTCCTCAGCGCTTTGGTCTTCCACCTCGTTGCGCCCCGAGGAACACGGTTCATCAGCCATTGTTACCTGTAAAGCACAGGAAACCAGTCAATTGGGGAGAAAATTCATACGCTCGCCATAACTGACGGGAAGAAGGGCACAAAAAGCCGAGTCATACTCCACACCCTATTAAAACATTGAGGATTCGAACAAAAGTCTGGTATCACCTCCCCGACGCCAAGATGCCACGACAAGTCGTCCTACATACTGCCTAAATGGGCCAACATCCCGGTCAGTCACGAGTATGTTGACCTAAGCTATGGATATGAAGAGCAATATCATGAATCCTAAACCTAGAACTATGAGTTTACCGGTCAATATCACGAGTTAGGCGCCCTGAATCATGAAGATCCCGAGCAGCGTTACGAGTCACATGCCTAAACTGTACGTTTACCGGGCACAGACATGCGTTTACCGAGCATAAACATGGATATGCCGGGCAAAAATACGAATGTACCGGGGCTAATCCCATACGCAGATTTTCTAACATACAAATAATGGAAAAAATCATCTACCATAGAGAAAAAACATGAGGGATGAGACGCTTACTTGAAATCAGGAAAGAGGTACGGCGGTGGAGAAGAAAATCGACGGCGAAAAGCACGGCGGTCCTATGAAAATCTAGAAAAACAGCAGCAGCAAAGTCAGAGGAAGGAAGAGAAGTGCGGAGAGGAAAAACATATTATGGGACCCAAGGATCCTATTTATAGTGATGACGTGGAATACGAAACGTCACCCCGGGGAACCACGAACTTCCCCTCCTCGATGCATAGCTCCCCTAGGCAATGATGGCTCTATCTTCAATAGGGTGGCGTCACGGTTCCCAAGGGTTGCCTCGTGTACTCAACAAACACAGCGTGTCGAGAGTCCCCCGAGCACTCCTCGAAAGGAATTATCTCACGAACGCGACACAGGGGAAGCTCCTCAAGCAACCACGGGGAACCAAATCTCCTGGTCGAGCATGAGGCCCCGTGACAAAGGCGAGCTGAGATCAAGTCATAACTCATGCTCCAGGAGCCACGACTTGGGGGGCTCCTGTTCTGGACTGGGCCCGGGTTGGCCCAAGAGCAAGAATGAAGGCCCAATCCAAACTACTCTACAGGGGGCGCGTTGACCAGAAGCTACGGTCGTGCCCGCCACAGCCCGCGAACGCAACGTCCTCGACCACATATAACCCAGCTCGAGTCCAGCTCGAGCACCCTCCTCGTAGGGAAAACTATGACCGTTACACCATCACCTGAACTCCGAAAAGACCGTGTCCTCGTCCGTCCGTACTTCTCGCAGAGCATCCAGGAAGGAGACCACGTGTGGGTCCCCACTACACACGTAGAATCTGTCAGTTCCTTTATTGGGCCAATCCTGGTCGGCCCGATGAAGGGACCTTGGCCCAACGCTGGGGGCTATAAATACCCTCTGTTCCAAGAGGGTCAGGTATTCATTCTCTTACCCATATACACACTTTTTGCCTGCTCGTACTACCACTAACTTTAGCATCGGAGTGCCTTGCAGGTACCCCCCCCCCCCATCTCGTTCAAACTTCAGCTCAGAGCCAGTCGTGACGGTCCAAGTCTGATCAGGTAAGATCAGATATGAATAAAGTTTCTCTTATGTTTATGCAGCTATAAAGAAACTAATATTTTCATCTTGTTTTTAGTTAGTTATGCAAAAATTTATAATTAAAAATCTTAAATGTAAATAAACAATTTTCAAATCTATAAAGAAATAAAACAGATCTATGATAAGAAATAAATTACAAAATATTTTCTATTTCAGCTTCAAAAAGTAGACAAATAGAGAAAATTAAACATTATAATGGTTTTTTTTTTCTGTAAACAAAAAAACATTAGATCTTAAAAATAAGATGAATAGATTTAGAAGGTCCAACAAAATGCATAAAATATTCAGAAAAGAAGGTTGTTAAATTCTTATTTATAAGTCATATGTTTTTAATCTTTATGTGAGGAAGACAGTTGATGACAATTCCAAAAGGCCCTTCTTGTGACCATCTAAATTCAGATCTGAGAAGGAGAATAACAATTTTTTTGAAATGTGCAAACACTCGAGAAAAATTCAACACTATACGATATATTATCTAACAAAAGAATAATTCGTGTTATTTTAATATAGACATTTCTCATAGATTGTGTTTCCAGAGTTTATCCATATGTAGTTAAAATAATTAATAAAACGAAAGGTAAGCCAGATCCAATAATTCCAAAACATACCTTATCGAGAAAGCTAATGCCTTAATCACTAACCCTACTACCTGTGATACGATGGCAGAACCGACTGTTAATACTGGTTTGCATTTTGCGTTTTTTGTTCGTAAAATATCGCGGTAAGCAAGAGTCGCCACCGACTTTTATTTTATCCAACTGGAAAGAAACAAAAGCACAGAAAAATTCCTTTTTCGAGATATTCTGAGTACGTGGGTAGATTATAGAAAGGGAAGGTATTAGCACCCTTTCTATCCGTGGTTTTCCACGGGCTCTTAGGTACTTGCTCATCTTTTAAAAATTGCTTCCGTGTTTGTGTGTTTTAAAAAGTTTTTGTTTTACTTCGATTTAACCTTTGCTTCTGTCTTCAAGAGTGTTACGAAGTCGTTTTGAAAACTTTGTTTGAAAAGAGTGTAAGTGTGAAAAAAAGTTTGATTTTGAGCAAGTACCTACTAGCATCTACCTACTCGAAAAAAGAATGTTTTTGTTCTTGTTTCCTTTAGACAGCGCTATTCCACTATTAGTGAGTAGGTGGCACCGCCGTTGGAGTTTGTAAGGGTCAATTTGAAAGGGACGTAATGGTCATTGAAGGCAACATGTAAGGATACCTTAGCATTTCGAAGGGACTGTCATCATATATTCGTAGGCAACATCGAGGGACATCGAGGGACCATGATCTTTATGATGATTTTAACCGAGGGTCTTTGCTAAGGGTATCCCTACATTCGAGGGACATGACCATTGTTTTTTGAGGCAACCAAGTGAGGCATACCCTAAGAGTGATTATGTGCATGTGTTTGATTTCAGTTATTTAATCTTTGCACAATTAAGGCGATCTACTATTTTAATTTTATTTGTCATGCATTCTTGTCATACAACCCTATTAACATACATCTAGACAGTTAAATATTTGCGGGAATTAAAAATGCGAGAAAATAAATCTACGCTATTACAAGGCTTCGGGGAGGGGGATTAATTACATAGCCAAAAACCCGGGGAAAAGCGATAAGTAAAAGCCATAAATTAAACTATTATAAACCTCGGAGCAATTACATAATTAGAACAAAAAATGCGAGAAAAGTTAAATCTACGCTATTACATTGATAATGTGACCTATACAATTTTTCTAGAAATTAAAATGTAAAAGAATAAATAAAAAGAAATTAAGGAAAAATTAAAACTTAAAATTCTAAGTTAATGTTTTTGGTGATTTTTTATGAAAAAATGATTTAGGATAATTAATTAAATAAACCTAAAAAAACCTAATTAATTTTAATTAGTAAAAAATGTTGATTTTGAAAAAGAGTTAATTAAAATACTTAAATCCTAATTAATTTTAATTAATAAAAAAAGGTTAATTTTGAAAAAAAATTAAAAAATATAAAATTAATTAACCTAAAAATTAAATTAGGTTTTTAATTTTATGGTTAAGTGAATTTAAGACTGAAAAAGACAAATTGCTTAGAAACCAAAAACAAACAATGAAATTAAAAACCTAAAATTGAATTAAAATCTAAAATTAATTATTCGAGTTTAGGAGGAAAAATCAAAGGTTTGTGAAAAATGTTAAGTTTTATGAAAAACAAAGTTTTAAACAGAAACAATGAAAATAGGTAAAAGGATAAATAGAAAGGAAGAAAACCAATACCAATAGGGGTGGTTGTTGAATTCACGCCCTTAACCTTCTCAGGATGTCTGCCTCGTCATGCATTGGTTGGTTGTTCTATTTTGGCCATTAGTGTTTTGGCCTCAACGTTCTGTAATGAACCTGCATGGGACTCTGTCTAAATCTGCAGTGTTGAATCTCAAGAACACATTAAATAAATTACTATATATCATGAAATATAAATAAAGCAAATATATGGAGAAAAAAAATTAATGCTTCTATGTCCTTTTGATCATGGAGATCAAACTAATGAGGATTTAAAGGTTTTAGGGTTCTTGAAAGAATTTGGTATTCTGACAGGGTTGTGACAAAGGTTAATTTTTTTTCTCTTTTCTTCTTTTGTTTGTGTGAAAAGAATGAGATTATATAATGGAAATTAGAGAGAAAAAATGGGCTTTGAATGTGCAATTGAGCCTCCAATATTCACTTGAGTCCGTCACGTTCTAGGCAAAATCACAGGGGCTTAAGTGCAATTTTTGAAGTTGAAATGTGAAAACAAAATGTAGCCGACATCGAGAACTAACTCCTTTCCAAAAATGGGCTCAATCAGATAAGCGGTGAATTAGTTATGAATTTTTGAAGTTCCAGCTCAGACAAACTTATTTTGGGCTCCAGTGTCGATTCTGACACGTTCTTTAATAAAAAACTGGTATTGATCGGAGCATAATCCGGTCTCGACTTTGGAAGAAAGGTTGTAGATATCTGAGTCAGTGACCTTGTGTAAAAAGATGGGCCCGATCCGATAAAAATTGACCGAGTTATGAATTTTCGAAGTTTCGACCCAGATGAAATAATATTCAGCATTCAGGATTTTTGGCGCGTCACACGCACTCTGAGCAAAAAAAAAGGCCTTTTGAATACCGTTCGAACTCGATACCTCCTGTGAAAATGTAGCCAACTCAATTTTTGAAATTTTGGCGCCAGAACCAGCTCGATACGATGAAAATCGACCAAGTTATAATTTTCTGAACATGACGCAAATAAACTTCTGTCACAAATTTTCTGTACGAAAATACTTGATAAATCCGCATTTTTGAAGACCTTCTGATCGAAATTGGCTTCTAGCCGTGAGAGATGAAAAAGTAGATGATGTCAAGACGGAATTTTGGCCACCGGAACAGGTTCAAAATGAGCCACGATCTTCAAGTTATGAATTTTTTAGCGCGTAAAAACTGCACTTTTAGCACACTTTTTCACCATATTTCTTCGAGAAAACTCACCCATTCGGATACCTTCTTTAAAAAATTGACTCTTGAGCCGAACCTGAATTTGAGAATATGTTATCAGAGATATCTTGGCGAAAGAACACCTGAATATGACACGCCGGGTTGGACTTGTGAATCTTTGAACCCCGAATTGTTGCAAAACAGCGAACCGATCTTCAGCACGAAAAATACTCTGAGAATATCCATTGACGAAATAAATGTCACTTGTAACCTGAAGAAGCTTGATAAATATGCATTTATTCCATAACTATAAAACTAATAATATGCGTGTATGAAAAGAGGGTAAATTTTGGGGTACAACAGCTGCCCCTGTTCAATCTTCTTAAACCTGAAGATTTAAATTGGCTCGTCTGCCTTTCGTGATCTGAAGGTGGAAGATGATTGAACACTAGAGTGCCCAGAAATTTGCACTCGCATGAAGTGGTATTGGTCTTGCGATATCGGGAATGGGCTTATAGATGCCATTTGGAGATTGATGACGGGAATCGTCGGAGATGGGCTTAAAGATGCCATCCAAGACGTGATGGAGTACCGTCGGAGATGGGCTTAAAGATGTCATCTAGAGGATGTTAATTTCCTAATCCTTTGATGAGAATTCCTGCTCCTGTCGTTAAGGAGGAATTTGTTGAGGAATGTTGGTATCTGTCTTGGGAGAAATAGAACTTTAGGAGCTTCAGTTGTTCGTTACTCTACTGGGGAATAACTCCAGTTTGGGGAAGCGGAAGTGAACCGTGTATCTGGTCGTGTATAGGCAGTGTCGTGACCTACTAGGGAAAGGTGAAACCGATCGTGTTTGATAGGTTCAGGTCTTACAGTGTTGTGGACTGCTGTCTGGAGATAAGAGAAAAGAAACCTGGATGGTAAGGTTATGAGAAGGAGCCTGGATAGTAGGTTATGGGAAGGAACCTGGGTAAGGTTTCTTCGTGAGGAGTTTGGATAAAACTGCATCTGAACCGAGAAGGAACCTCGGTAAGGTTGCTTTGTGAGGAGTTTGGGTAAAACTGCATCTGAACCGAGAAGGAACCTGGGTAAGGCTGCTTTATGAGGAGTTTGGGTAAAACTGCATCTGAACCGAGAAGGAACCTGGGTAAGGTTGTTTTGCGAGGAGTTTGGGTAAAACTGCATCTGAACCGAGAAGGAACCTGGGTAAGGTTGCTTTGCGAGGAGTTTGGGTAAAAATGCATCTGAACCGAGAAGGAACCTGGGTAAGGTTGCTTTGCGAGGAGTTTGGGTAAAACTGCATCTGAACCGAGAAGGAACCTGGGTAAGGTTGCTTTGTAAGGAGTTTGGGTAAAACTGCATCTGAACCAAGAAGGAACCTGGGTAAGGTTGCTTCAGGATGAGTCTGGGTAAAACTACATCGAGAAATTGTAAGGAGGAACCTGGGTAAGGTTGCTTCAGGATGAGTCTGGGTGAAACTACATCAGGAAATTGTAAGGAGGAACCTGGGTAAGGTTGCTTCAGGATGAGTCTGGGTGAAACTACATCGGGACCGAGAAGGAACCTAGGTAAGGTTGCTTTGCGAGGAGTTTGGGTAAAACTGCATCTGGACCGAGAAGGAACCTGGGTAAGATTGCTTTGTGAGAAGTTTGGGTAAAACTGCATCTGAACTGAGAAGGAACCTGGGTAAGGTTGCTTTGTGAGGAGTTTGGGTAAAACTGCATCTGAACCGAGAAGGAACTTGGGTAAGGTTGCTTTGCGAGGAGTTTGGGTAAAACTGCATCTGAACCGAGAAGGAACCTGGGTAAGGTTGCTTTGCGAGGAGTTTGGGTAAAACTACATCTGAACCGAGAAGGAACCTGAGTAAGGTTGCTTTGTAAGGAGTTTTGGTAAAACTGCATCGGGAAATTGTAAGGAGGAACCTGGGTAAGGTTGCTTCAGGATGAGTCTGGGTAAAACTACATCGGGAAATTGTAAGGAGGAACCTGGGTAAGGTTGCTTTAGGATGAGTCTGGGTGAAATTACATCAGGACCGAGAAGGAACCTGGGTAAGGTTTCTTCGGGATAAGTTTGTGTAAAACTTCAAGAGGAACCTGGGTAAGGTTACTTCGGGATAAGTTTGTGTAGAACTTCAGGAGGAACCTGGGTAAGGTTACTTTGTGATAAGTTCGTGTAAAACTTCAGAATGAACCGGGGTAAGGTTACTTTGAGATAAGTTTGTGTAAAACTTCAAGAGGAACCTGGGTAAGGTTACTTTGTGATAAGTTCGTGTAAAACTTCAGGAGGAACCTGGGTAAGGTCACCCACCTTGTGATAAATTCGTGTAAAACTTCAGGAGGAACCTGGGTAAGGTTACTTTGGGATGAGTTCGTGTAAAACTTCATTCAGAAATATATGAGAAAGGACCCGTGTAAGATTTTTCAGGATAAACATGTGTGAAGCTGCATTTAGGAGAAACCCATGTAAGATTTCTTCGTGACGAACCCGTGTAAAGCTGCATTTGATCGTCCAGATAATTACTCTGTTTAGTTTCTAGAGTTAATCTTGAACTTGCTGGAAGTTGTTAATGATAACCATCTTTCCTGAAAAGGTACATGATTAATCGTATATGATGCATGACATGCATTGTATGATGATGTTCTCAAAATAAATGAGATTATGCTGTATGCAATATGTATGCGCACATCATGATATATGAACATGAAATGCTATTGTGGCACGTCCGAGTTTGGGAAAATAAATCCCTAACTGTTGTTGGAGAATAAAGAGTTTCGCTCCCTGGGGATAACAACCGAAGATGATTTGAGAATAACTTGGCCGGAGAATAATTCCGCTGGAGAATAAACTGGCGAGAGAAAAATGACTTTGTGGGGAAGAGATACTCTGTCATAAGATCCTCTGATTTGGATCAATAACCTCGGTTGGGGATGAATTACCGTTGCTGGCGATGATGAACTCTGTCGGGGATAAATTTTCTGTCTGTGGAAGAAATAAACTCCACTGGGGATGGTCTTCCATTGTTGGTGAAAGATGAACTCTGCTTGGGGAGAATTAACACCACTGCTTTTGGATATTTCTTACTCTGCAGGGAGTGTAGATGTTACTGGGACGCGTGCTGAGGATATGACAATAACTTCGCATCAAGACTTTTCTGCCCCTGTGCCTGCTGGAGAAAGTGCCTGCGGAGGCCTTGTGGATTGAGTGTCATCTCAACTTATGAGGTGCTTGGTAACTACCGATCAGAATGATAAGTCTTCTACTGATAGGAAAGTGACAAGATAACGGGACATAGTCGTACGCTTTAATCCCTAACTTTTGCCTAGACTTTCTTTTCAGATTTTCAGTCCACCGGGATACCCTTTTTTGCCTAAGCCGCCTTCTCAAGTTTTCGACTTGCCGGGTGTACAAATCTTTTTTTTTGTTTTTATCCCTAATTTTTGCCCGAACCTTTTGGTTCGCCGGGACGCCCTTGTTTTGCCTAGGTGTGTCAACCTAGCGGCTCTTTGTTCATGCGCAGTATTTTTTGACTATGTCCACGCTCTCAGGGTGTAGGGAGTTATCATTGTCGGTAGTGTTGTGTTGCCACACTACTAGAAGATGTTCGTTTGATCATACAAGATTCGTTACTGGAATTCATGTCCAATGCCCCAAGTGATTCAGATGGAGATCTGCCCCTGGCTATTTGGCATCTTTGAGAGATTCCTTGAATCTTGACTTGACTGCCCCAGATGATGGACAATGATCATGTTGTTCCCCTTGGTTGGAAGTGTTTTTCCACTTGAGGTGATCCTTTTTATTGAGAAGGTTTTTGTTCACTAGATATTTGTCATGCGAATTTCTCTGCTGTTGAACAAATAGTCATATGCAAACAATATTATTTTAAGAATGCAAAGCTTATGTCTGCCTTGAAGTTTGAAAATTCATTTTTTAGTAAAATAAGTTTTTTTTTGTAAAAGTGTGATGTCAACTCAGGATTTACAGCAAGTCCTACAGGAGTCAGGATACCTTTTGTAATAGTATGCTTTCGAACTAACCCATGCTTCAGCTAGGACTTTTAAGGGTTATAATGTAGCCTAGTTCACGGTTTAAGAAACAAAGGATAAAGGCTCAAAATTTATTTGTACCCACCCGCTCTTCGTGATGTTCTTCAGTCCTATGCTCAGTTAATTGCGCGTTTAGAATCCGTTTGAGTCTTAGCTCTGATATTCCAGTGATGGTTCGGATACTGACAGTTTACTTGAAAAAGGCAGTCATTTTGTAATCTTTTTTTTTACCGAGGATTTGTGATAACCTCTTTTTTTTTTACTATCCATGTTTTTTGCCTGATCTGTTTCTTTTTGTGATTACAGTCAGCGGGATGCCCCAATTTTTTTCTTAAGTCTCCTTCATAGGTTTTGACTTAATGGGCTTTTATTTCGAGAGATAATGAATGCATGTCTTGACGATTATAGGGAACCATCACCGTCTTTTGTTTTGGAAGGACGTCTTTGAAGCCATTCATTGTGCACCTGGATTAACTGAGAAAACTACCCTGCCCCAGGTTGTGATTAAGGGTTTTAATTTGCGTGAAAAGAAAAACTCCTACTTCTTTGGCTCAAAGGGGTTGACTAGGGATTATCTTCCTTATAACTCCACTGTTTAGGATTTGAAACAACGCATGTACATTGTCAGTGGGGTCTATTCAAAAGCATACTGTAGAGATTTTGATATCGTTTTCGTCATCCTCCCTCTAAAGGCTCAGAGCTTTTGTTCGAGAGTTGAATATCACAAAAAGGAAAGCAATTTAAATATAGTGAATACAAATGAATTTATTCAAAACAGACATATGCAATGCATTGATAAAGTAATAGAGTTTGACATGAATAGATGTTTGAACAATCAAAAGAAAATTGAAAATTGAAAATTCTAATGAACAAAAGCCTCTTCGTCTGGTCTTTTCACTTCAGAGGACGTGCCTTGGAGGGATGGTAGAAGAACTCAACCTGACCATCTTGTGTAAACTCCAGCACTCCTTCATCAATCAAGTCCTGAATTTTATTTTTCAATGCCCAACAGTCATCAGTATTGTGATACAGTGGCCAGAACCGGGACGTGTTTCCCCTTTTTTAGGGATTTGCTGGTTTGCATTTTGCGTTTGTGTTTGCAAAATGTCGCGGTAAGCAAGAGTCGCCATCGACTTTTATTTTATCCAACAAGGAAAGGAAAAAAGCACAAAAAAATTCCTTTTACGAGATATTTCTGAGTACGGGGGGTAGATTATAGAAAGGGAAGGTATTAGCACCCTTTCTATCTGTAGTTATCTACAGGCTCTTAGGTACTTGCTCATTATTTTCAAAATTGTTTTCTTTGTGTTTGTGTGATTTGAAAAGCTTTTATTTTGACTTCGATTTAACTCTTGCTTCTGTCTTCAAGAGTGTAATGAAGTGTTTTTGAAAACTTTGTTTGTAAAGGAGTGTAAATGAAAAAAAGTTTGTTTGGATTGAGCAAGTACTTAAGAACTAATCTACCTACTCGAAAAAAGAATCGTTCTATGTTCGTTTCCTTTAGATAATGCTATCCCACTATTAGTGAGTAGGTAGCATCATCGTTGGAGTTTGAGGGTCAATTCGAAAGGGACGTACGGTCACTAAAGCAATATTAGGACGTCTTAGTAGTAACCTTAATATCTTAGATCAATTATCTGAGGCAACAATATCTGAGGCAACCTTTCCGAGGCAACTTTGATCTTTGGACAAAAGGACGACCACTAAAGCATCCTATACTCAATGACCGTTTATCGAAGCCAACCAAGTGGGAGTGTACCCTAGGAGTGCGCATGTGCGAGTGATTCGATTACAAATTATTTATCTTTGCACATTTTAGGGTTATCTAACCGTTTTAAAGTTTTACATACATTCTTGCCATGCATCCTAATATCATACATCTGACAGTTTAATATTTTGCGGAATTTAAAGTGCAGAAATTAAACTACGCTATTACAAGGCTTCGGGTATTTACATAGCCAAAAACAAACCCTTTAAATAATAAAGCGATAAATAAACGTCCTAATTAACTATTACAACTTGTGAGCAGATACAATAATATGGTAAATAATAAAACAATAAAGCGCGCGCGATGCAATTAGAACGATAAGAAAAAATTAGGGTTTTGACCCTTTTTTAACCTAATTTAAAAGAAAAATGTTTTTGTTGTTTTTAATGTTTTTAAGAAAAAGAATTAGGTTTTGAAATTAAATGTACAAATTAATTAGTTAATTAAATTTATTAATAAAAATAATTACATGGCCTATTTTGTGGTTTTTGGTTATTTTTAAGAAAGGAAAATATAATTAAATTTGGACAAAACCCTAATTTTCTAATTATTTTTAATTATTTATAAAAGGAATTAAAATTATCTAATATTAACAACCTAATTAAATTAATTTAATTTTTTTGATAAAAAATAAAATCGAACCTAATTTGTGAAAAGTATTATTTTTTTGTGATTTTTTTTATAAAAAGAAAATAATTGATTTGTTAGTAAATGAAATAAATTAATTAATTAAAATAAAAAAGTATAGAGAAAGAGATTTGGGCCTGAGCAATATGGGGGGTGTAAATATCCAAATCTGGGCCCAAAAAGAGAGATCCACGTTGACTTGCATGATCATGTGCTTTGTGTTGACTAGGCTTCATGATGCACCTTCAGATGATGGCCATCAAATTTGGCCATTTGGAGATCTAAGGGCAAGATCTTGAGAGTCTATGGTAGTCCCTTAGCTTGTAAATGCGTTGGATCCTGAAAAGGAAAATAACATGGAGAAATTGGGGGACCTGGGATTCGAACCCAGGTCCTGAAGCATTATCCAACGCTATACTTACCAACTGTGCCACTTGTTCTTTTTGTATATCAAATAAATAATAATGATAATATGGAAAACAAAGTGGGTTAGTGGAGAACAAATAAAACGCGCGCCAGATTCAAATATGCCAATGGAAAGGTGACACGCAGGTCATCCCTGACCTTGTTCCATTGGTAAAAGTTCCAAACTTTTACCTACAGACATTTGTCTGTAGCTACAAGCCTGGTTCATCTCAAAATTCTCCATGGGCACGATAAATGACTTCTAATGCCATGGTTGGATTCGTCTTGTCATTCTGAACATGATGGTACCATTCATGAAGGCTAATTTTACCTGCAAGCAAAAACCCTAAAACGGAATCCAAAAACCTAACAATGGCAGTTCTCGATTCAGTCTATGAAAATGCAATTGAGTATTATAGAAAGCTTGCAAATGTAATGGTGAACAAGAATATATGATTAGAATTTGATGAATGTGCAAGAATTATGTAAACAGAATTCAAGAAAAGGTGGGTGTCGTGAATGTCTTACAGTGCGTTATAGGGCCTGAAAATGCTTGGTTTTGCTTGCTTTTGCTTGCTGAGGATCTCAGGAAGTGATTGAGATGGTCCAAGGATTTTGAAATTGCCTCTAAGTAGGAATTCGATTCACCACTTTTTCTTGTTTTTTCAAGTTTCGTTTCTGGTTCATACGCCTCTTTCTCTCACCTCTTTTGGTCTGCATATATTCTATATGTACTGTGGAGTGTATTAGGGTTGATAGAATGTACTCAATCTTCTGCCATTATTGAATTTGATTGTGATTTGATACACCTTGAATATCTTTCCAAAAATGGCCTAATCCAGTCTTTTTGTGCACACCATGCCTTTACACGAATTTGATTTGATGCTAGCTGGACATTAAGACCTGTGTGATCGGTGGAAATAGAACTGACTGTTTTTGGAATGCTGGTTCGCGTTTGCGTTTCACAAAATGTCGCGGTAAGCAAGAGTCGCCACCGTCTTTTATTTTCTCCAACAAGGAAAGGACAAAAGCACAGCAAAATTCCTTTTCGAGATGTTTCTCGGGTTCAGGAGGTAGATTATAGAAAGGGAAGGTGTTAGCACCCTTTCTATCCGTGGTTATCCACGGGCTCTTAGGTACTTGCTCATTGTGTTTTCAAAAGTTTTTGCTTTTCTTGTGTTTGTGGGTTTTGAAAAAGTTTTGTTTGAAAACTTCGATTTAACTCTTGTATCTGTCCTCAAGAGTGTATGAAGTGTTGTTTGAAAACTTTTGTTTGAAAAGTGTAAGTGCGAAAAGTATTTTTGTTTTGAAAGAGCAAGTACCTGAGAACCTCTACCTACTCAAAAGAAATTAAGCTGTGTAAATGTCCTTTAAACAGCGCTATCCCACTATTGAGAAGTAGGTAGCATCGTTGTTGGAGTTTTCGGGTCAATTTGATTATGGGACATGTGGTCACTAAAGCAATAGTAGGACGCCTTAGCGGTAACCCTAATGTCTTAGATCCTTTTTTATCGAGGCAACCATTTCGAGGCAACTTTGATCTTTAGACAGGAGGGCGACCTCTAAAACACCCTATACTCAATGACCACGTCGAGGCAACCAAGTGAGGCATACCCTAGGAGTGGCATGTGCGAGTGTGTCAGGTTTCAGTTATGTTATCTTTGTACATGTTATGGTGAGTTACGATTGATTTTATTTTAAGAGAAATCTTGTCATGCATAGCCTAGTTAGCATACATCTAGCAATTAATAGTTGCGGAAAATAAAACTAAGCTATTACAAGGCGTCGGGTATTTACATCGCCAAAAACAAACCCTTGAAAAGTAAATTGCTGAAAATAATTGAAAGCGATAAAAAGTCCTAATTAAAGCTATTACATCCTCGGAACAATTACATAATTGAATAAAAATATGGATCAAAAATCATACGCGTGCGAGAGAAGATTGAATCGGAGAGTTTTTAGGGTTTTGACCCTTTTTGAGAAAGAAAGAGATTTTTGTTATTTTGTATTTAATTAAATTAAACCTAGACTAATTAATTAATTAAATAAAAGAAAGATATTTTTTGAGTTTTTTATGTTTTTAGGAAAAAAATAAAAGATGGTCAAAAGTTATTAAAAACCCTAATTCTATATTAATTTTATTTATTGCAAAAAAAAAGGTTAAAATCAATCTAATTACAACTAAATTAATTAATTACTTATTTATTTACAAAATAATGAAAAGGGTGAAATTATTTTAATAAATAATAGTAAAAATATTATATTTTTTAGTTTTCTGATTTTATTATGAAAATATTAATTTGTTAGTTAGTAATTAATTAAAAATAATAAAAATAAATTAAGCAAATAAATAATGAAAGAAAATAAAAAATGCAAACTCAGGGAGGTGTTGGGCCAATTTTGGAGGTGTCTTTGGCAATTTCCAGGCCCACTAGCATTTCAGCCACGTTGACTCTGGTGATTATCCACACGCCTGTTGACTGGGGAGTATGGTGATCTCCCACTCATGTCCATTGGATCTATGCCTGGAGACATCTGGCGCACTGAGATTTGAGGTATATGGTGGACCATCTTTTGATACCTGCATGTGAACATACAAAGAAAAAAGGGAATAAATGTTTTGGGGGGACCTGGGATTCGAACCCAGGTCCCAATGCTTCCAGGCCAACGCACCAACCACTCCACTACGCTGCTTTACTTGTTATTGAAATAAGGAGCAATTATTATATGGGGAAACTAATCAATATGCTGTAAAATAAAAAAATAACGCGCGCTTTTCAAATAAGCCAATGAGGTATCAACACATCATCATCTTCTTCGTTTGTCCTGCATAATCAGAATAAAATAGCGGGGGGTTTTAACCTCCACTAACCCCTGCAAGGAAAAATAGCGAATAAAACCACAACCATCATAAATATTTCGCGAGGTATGGGTTGTGTTCGTCTTGGTCTCACAATTTCAATCATGTATCTCACTGGTCCCAATTTTTCCTGGTTCAGAAAGCCCTAATTTAAAGCTTGGAAACCCTAGAGATTCAGTCATGGCATATCTCGATTCAGGGCATTATAATTCAATTCAACCATTCCATTAGCTTCGTATGGTCTCTAGCAATGCAAATCAGTCACAAAAACATGTTAAATGCATATGAATTAAGAGATACGATTTGGAATCAAAAGTGTAAACCGTGGGACTGTGTATCGTGATTCTTTGAGCTTTGGTGCGTGAATTCGATTGCAAAACGTTCCTGGAACCTCCTGCAATGTATTTGAATGGTCAAAACACCTTGAATTAGCCTAGGATGCAAGAACAGATTTTCAGTTTTCTTGAAAATTCTTGAATTTGACAGGGTCGTTTCTGCAGCTTTTTCATGTGTGCTAGGGTATGGTTAGCTTGCTTATGTATAAGGGAAACAAATTAGGTCAAAAACTTGGATCCAACCCATGTGCATTGATGTTTAAATCTTTGATTGGAAATCAAATATTCTTGATTTTTCATGATTGAACAATGTTGCCAAAATTGGATTTTTTTGTATCTTTGACTTGTGCACGAATTTGCCAGCATGTTTCGATCATATTTGCTTCACAAAGATGTTTAAGAATCAAATCTTTTATTTTCTTATGATTTAAATTAATTAAATGAATTAATATGTATTAAAAATCCAATTAATCAATAAAAATAAGAAAATAAATCCAATTCATCTTGATGGGTCGTGCATAAGTCATGGGTGAAGTTTCAAGAAGAAATTTGAGGCCCATTAGCAAAAAGAAGGTGTTTTGAGCAAAGTTGACTTTTGCAAATTCATGAAAATTTCCCAACTTCTCCAATGCACAACTTGCTCAATTTTGATCATATGACCATGTTCTTGGACATTTTGGAAAGCTCTTGAAGTCCTCTAACCAATGCCTTTGGTCCATGTCATTTGGATTTACCAATCTCAAGTTATGGCCTTTGACTCAAAGTGCACTTTTGTTGACTTTTGAAATTGACCTATAATGTAAAAATTGGTAACTTCTTGTGAGAGCATTTTATGATCTTGGAGTATGAAGATGGATTGTAGGAAATTGCATCCTCTTCAAAATTAGCTTTGGATGGGATTTTTCTGATAAACCATGAAAAAGTTATGCCCTTGTCAAAATACAGTTGACTTTTCTACTGTCCAAAAATAGTAACTTTTGCATCTTGATGATTTTTGAGCTATTCTTGTGGAATCATGATCAAGACTTGATCAAATGATGATTGTGAACTCAAAATAAGATGTTGACCAAAAATTCTGACTTTTGACTGCAAAATGACCATTTTGCCCTTGCAGTTGACTGTAGATCAAATGAGGCTTTTGACTGTGCAAATTGGCACTGTGAGTATTGAAACTTGGTATGTAGGTGCTTGAGAATGTATATAGGCCTATAAGACTTGATTGAACCATTGAGAGCCCCAAATTCCTTGAGAGAACCAAAACCCTAATTTTGGGTTGATTGTCTTAGGAGATGGCTTGACTGTCTAACCCTTGAGCAATCTTGAACAATTTGAAGATCATTCTTGACAAATTTTGAAGAATATGGGAGGGCAAATTTTGGGGTACAACAACCTGAAACAAGCACAAGATCTTTGAATTTTAATGTTTTGGATTTTATATGATTTGTTTTGATTTAAAATGATTTAATTCAAATAAAAATCAAAATAAATAATATAAATAAGATAATGACAAGTGGCAAAATCTAGGGCTCGTGGACCATGTTGCCAACTTAAAACAAGTGAAAAAGATTGGGCCCATTTGGCAAAATTTGAAGTTTTAGACATAGTTTACTTTTGGCAATTTTGCAAAAAAGGTCAAATTCACCAATGCATAACTTCCTCAATTTTGACTCTTTGAAGGTGTTCTTGGACTTTTTAGAAAGCTTGAGATGTCCTCTAAGCAACCCTTTTTGTCTCATCTTAATTTGATATTCCATGATCATGTATGAAGCTTTGACAAAAAAGGTGTTTTTGTTGACTTTTCAAAATGACCTATAATGTCCAAATTCATAACTTCTTGTGAGTGCATATTTTGAACTTGGGAGATGAAGATGGATTTTAGAGCATGGAGTCCTCTTAAAAATGAGATTTGGATGGGTCATTTCTCATAAAGTATGAGAAAGTTATACTTGGTCAAAGTTGAGTTGACTTTTCCTACAAAACCCTAATTTAGCAACTTTTGATTCTTGAGGAATTATGAGCAACCCTTGATGAATCATGATCAACCCTTTATCAAGTGATTAAATATACTTCAACATGATAATGTTGACTAAAAATCTTTAAGTTTGACTGTATATAAGCCACAATTGACTTTTGCCCTAGCATAGTCGATTTTCAGGCCTTTGAGCAATTGACTGGGCAAATTTTTTCTGTAGGGCTTAAAACTTGACATGGATGATCTTGAGAACATATTAGGATATTTTTTAAGCATTTGGGGTCCCTTGGACTCAAGTATATTGATGCAACATGAAACCCTAATTTGAGGTAGACTGCTTTAGGAGAGGGCTTGTCTGGTCAACCCTTGGACTTCTTTGAGCAACTTGGGAATCTTTCTTGAAATGTTTAGAGAAATATGGGAGGGCAAATTTTGGGGTACAACAGCTGCCCCTGTTCAATTTTCTTAAACCTGAGGATGTAGATTGGCTTTCATGTCTTTCGTGATCCAAAGGTGGAAGATGATTGAACACTAGAGTGCCTAGAAATTTGCACTCGCATGAAGTGGTGTCCGTCTTGCGACATCGGGAATGGGCTTATAGATGCCATTTGGAAATTGCCGACGGGGGATGGGCTTAAAGATGCCATCCGAAGGAGTGTCGATCACATAAGAGATTCCTTAGCGAGAACTTGTATACCTGTTGTTGAGGAAGATTCTACCGGGGAATGCTGATCTCTGTCTTGAGAGAAATAGAAATTTAGGAGGTTCGGTCGTCCGTTATTCTACTGGGGAATCATCTCTGTTGAAATTTTGGAACTTCAGTCGTCCGTTATTCTACTGAGGAATCATCTTTGTTGAAATTTAGGAAATTCGATCGTCCGTTATTCTACTGAGGAATCATCTCGGTTGAAATTTAGGAACTTCGGTCGTCCGTTATTCTACTGGGGAATCATCTCTGTTGAAATTTAGGAACTTCAGTCGTCCGTTATTCTACTGAGGAATCATCTCTGTTGAAATTTAGGAACTTCGATCGTCCGTTATTCTACTAAGGAATCATCTCGGTTGAAATTTAGGAACTTCGATCGTCTGTTATTCTACTGAGGAACCATCTCTGTTGAAATTTAGGAACTTCGATCGTCCGTTATTCTACTAAGGAATCATCTCTGGTGAAATTTAGGAACTTCGATCATCCGTTATTCTACTGAGGAACCATCTCTGTTGAAATTTAGGAACTTTGATCTTCCGTTATTCTACTGAGGAATCACCTCTGTTGAAATTTAGGAACTTCGATCGTCCGTTATTCTACTGAGGAATCATCTCTGTTGAAATTTAGGAACTTCGGTCGTCTGTTATTCTACTGAGGAATCATCTCTGTTGAAATTTAGGAACTTTGGTCATCCGTTATTCTACTGAGGAACCGTCTCTGTTGAAATTTAGGAACTTCGATCGTCCGTTATTCTACTGAGGAATCACCTCTGTTGAAATTTAGGAACTTCGATCGTCCGTTATTCTATTGAGGAATCATCTCTGTTGAAATTTAGGAACTTCTTTCGTCTGTTATTCTACTGAGGAACCATCTCTGTTGAAATTTAGGAACTTCGATCGTCCATTACTCTACTTAGGAATCACCTCTGTTGAAATTTAGGAACTTCGGTCGTCCGTTATTCTACTGAGGAACCATATCTGTTGAAATTTAGGAACTTCGATCGTCCGTTATTCTACTGAGGAATCACCTTTGTTGAAATTTAGGAACTTCGATCGTCCGTTATTCTACTAAGGAATCATCTCTGTTGAAATTTAGGAACTTCGGTCATCCGTTATTCTACTGAGGAACCATCTCTGTTGAAATTTAGGAACTTCGATCGTCCGTTATTCTTCTGAGGAATCATCTCTATTGAAATTTAGGAACTTCAATCGTCCGTTATTCTATCGAGGAATCATCTCTATTGAAATTTAGGAACTTCGATCGACCGTTATTCTTCTGAGGAATCATCTCTGTTGAAATTTAGGAACTTTGATCGTCCGTTATTCTACTGAGGAAACATCTCTGTTGAAATTTAGGAACTTCGATCGCCTGTTATTCTTCTGAGGAATCATCTCTTCGTCGAGGAGGTGAGAATGAACTACTACCTAGTCGTGGTCCAGGCTTCATAGCTTGAATTTTGTGAGAATTTGATTGTATCTTTCCTGAAAGGTAAAGGTTAATTGTATGTAATGCAAGATATGTATCAAGCAATGATGTTCTCAAAATAAATGAGATCGTGTTGTATAATGCGTATGTGTATGTCATGATGTATGGACATGTAATGTTTTTATGATATCCGCTAGCTGGGGAAAATAAATCCCGGATTGTTGCTGGAGAAAAGAGTTGAATTCTTCGTTTCTGCTAGAGATAGTGAATGCAAATGACTGTGAGAATAAACCTGTAGGAGAGGATAACTCTGCTGGGGAATAAACTGACGAGCAAATGTCTCTGTTGGGAGGACAAACTCTGCTAGAGGACCTATTGATTTGGAGAAATAAACTTGGCTGGGGATGAATTAACGTTATTGGCGATAGTGAAACCTGTCGGGAATTGAGTTTCCGTTTGTGAAAGGAATGAACTCCGCTGGGGATGATTTTCCACTGGCGACTTCACTGGGGATAATCTTTTAGACTCTACTGGGGACCATCCTCCAGACTTTATTGGGGATAATCTCCAAACTCCACTAGGGATAATTTTCTAGTGCTGATGATAGATAAACTCTGCTTGGGGAGAATCTTACTGACTCATTCGTGGTTGCGAGCCTCAGCTGGGGAGAGTGGTGTCTTGTGCGGGACCGCTAATGTCACTGTCTTTTTCTTACTCTACGGGGAGTGAATGTACCTTGAGTCGTATTCTCCAGCTAGGTTTATCCCTGTACCTAGTGAATAGAGCAACTGTACGGTTTGGACATTTCTTGTTTGCCCCTGTTTCTGATATTACGAGTAATCGTCTTTTGTTTCGCATGTAGATATTTATGAGCAACAATTATTGTCAAATGCATATATCAAAATGAAACATTGGATGTTCTTGCAAAACAAAACAAAAAAAGAAACAATTTAAAATTTCTTTGTGAAAATGAATTGTATTGATTTTAAAGTCGGCCTATAAATAGGCGTTTTTTGTACAAGAGGCTGACGTCCTTGTAAGAGAACGCCGCCGAATAATAGAATTTATACAGTTTGTAAAAAAACAAAGAAAAATAGTTATGTGAACAATCCCACTGGGTTCCAACTCTGCTATTGCCTTTATATCCTTGAGCATCTCATCACTTTGCTACTGGGTTGAAGGTAGATCAGATTGTTTAGTGTCGTCCGAGCCTGTCGGTTGATACTGGTGTTTGGTTGCAAGGTGATTCGATGAGACATAGTGTTACTCTTGGATCCCTAATTTTTTCCTGGACCGCCCTTTCGAGTTTTCAGTCCACCTGGATACCCTTTTTTGCCCAAGCCGCCCTTTCAGGTTTTCGACTTGCCGGGTGTATAGATTTTTTTATTTTCATCCCTTATTTTTGCCCGAACCCTTTTGGTTCGCCGGGAAGCCCTTATTTTTGCCTAGGCCCGTCAACCTAGCGGGTCTTTGATTATGCATAGTATTTTTTCACTATGTCTGCATTGACGGGGTGAGGAAGGTCGTCACCATCCATGGTGGTTAGAATCATAGCTCCCCCTGAGAAGATGTTCTTAACCACAAATGGCCCTTCATACGTAGGGGTCCATTTGCCCCTGGGATCACCTTGAGGTAGTATGATGCGCTTGATTACCAGATCCCCAACTTGATACTCTTGTCGTCAGACTTTCTTGTTAAATGCCTTGATCATCCTCTTTTGATACGTTTGACCATGACAAATAGCAGTAAGTCTCTTTTCGTCGATTAAGTTTAGCTGATCAAGCTGGGTCTGGATCCAATCGTCCTCGCTCAAACCTACATCCTTCATAATCCGAAGAGAGGGTATTTGAACTTCAATGGGTAAGACTACTTCCATGCCATATACCAAAGAGTAGGGTGTTGCCCCTGTTGAAGTTCGTGTTGAAGTACGGTACCCATGAAGAGAAAATGGTAACATCTCGTGCCAATCTTTATATGTCACCATCATTTTCTGCACAATCTTCTTGATATTCTTATTAGCTGCTTCAACAGCCCCATTCATCTTTGACCGGTAAGGAGAAGAGTTGTGATGTTGTATCTTGAACTTCTTGCAGAGCTCAGTGATCATCGTATTGTTGAGATTTGTACCATTGTCCGTAATGATCCTCTCTGGTACACTATATCGATAAATCAGATTGTGCCGAATAAACCGTGCCACAACATTCTTGGTCACTGTAGAAAATGAAGTTGCCTCAACCCATTTTGTAAAGTAATCAATTGCTACCAGGATGAAATGATGCCCGTTGGACATAGTAGGTCTGATCTTACCAATCATATCAATGCCCCACATTGCGAAAGGCCAAGGAGCTGTCAAGACATTCAGAGGGACTGGAGGTATGTGCACCTTATCAGCATAGACCTGGCATTTATGACAGGTCCGAGAATGTTGATAACAGTCGGCTTCCATGGTGGACCAATAATATCTTGCCCGTAGGATCTTCTTTTCCATGGTGTGTCCACTGGAATGAGTCCCAAAAGTACCTTCATGTAACTCTACCATAATCCTTTATGCCTCGTTCTTATCCATACAAAGCAGTAAGGTTGAATCATGATTATGCTTGTAAAGAATACCATTACTGATGAAGAACTTCGTCGCGAACCTCCTCAGAAACTTCTTATCACTAACAGATGCACCCTCGGGATATTCCTGAGCCTCAAGATACCTTTTTACCTCGTGAAACCAGGGTTTATCTGTTACTTCTTCAGTCTCAATATCACAGCAATGTGCGGATTCGTCCAACCTCTCAATGGTAATCTGGGGAGCTTCATTGTCCCACCTGACCTTGAACATAAAAGATATAGTAGCTAGCGCGTCTGCTAATTGATTTTCCTCCCTGGGGAAGTGTTCAAAGGTTATCTCCTCGAAATGTGGAAGCAGCATCAATACATACTCTTTGTAAGGAATAAGATTTGGGTGCTTTGTATCCCACTCGCCTTTGATCTGACTGATCACGAGAGCGGAATCTCTGAATACACTTAAGAACTTAATCCTTAGGTCAATAGCTGCTCGAAGGCCCATGATGCATGCTTCATACTCTGCCATGTTGTTGGTGCAGTTAAAACATAATCGGGCGGTGAATGGAGTATGACAGCCTTCAGGAGATATGATCACGGCGCCAGTGCCATTACCCAAAGTGTTTGAAGCTCCGTCAAAATACATGGACCATCGGGATCCCTCCTCGGGTCTTTCATCTGGTCCAGGTGTTTCACAGTCAGTCACCAACATGATGTTCTCATCCGGAAACTCAAAGTTCATAGACTGGTAATCATCCACGGCCTGATGTGACAAATGATCTGCCAACATACTCCCCTTGATTGCTTTTTGGGTTGTGTATTGGATGTCATACTCAGTCAAGATCATTTGCCATCTCGCTATTCTTCCGGACAAGGCAGGCTTCTCGAAGATATACTTGATTGGATCCATCTTTGATATCAATAGATTAGTGTGAGTCAGCATATACTGTCTTAGCCAGCGAGCAGCCCATGCCAAAGCGCAACAAGTTTTCTCAAGCAATGAGTATCGAGTCTCACAGTCGGTAAACTTTTTGCTAAGGTAGTAAATAACATGCTCTTTTCGGCTAGACTCGTCATACTGCCCTAGCACGCACCCCATTGAATTATCGAGTAATGTCAAGTATAAGATCAAAGGTATCCCTTCAACTGGAGGCATCAAAATAGGTGTCTCTTGGAGATATTCTTTGATCCTTTCGAAAGCATCCTGACATTCATCGTTCCATCTTACCACTTGATCTTTCTTCAATAACTTAAAGATTGGCTCACAAGTAGCAGTCAGGTGCGAAATGAATCAGACAATGTAATTCAGACGTCCCAAAAAGCCTCTGACTTCTTTTTCTGTTCGGGGAGCTGGCATTTCCTGTATAGCCTTCACCTTTGCAGGATCCACTTGAATACCTTTATCACTAACGACGAAACCCAGCAGCTTACCAGACCTTACTTTGAATGTGCACTTGTTCGGGTTTAACCTCAGCTTATACAATTTCAATCTGTCAAATAGCTTCTGAAGATGGTCAAGATGTTCCTCTTCAGTCTGGGACCTTGCAATCATGTCGTCAACGTACACTTCAATCTCATGATGAATCATGTCATGGAATAAAGCGACCATGGCGCGCTGATATGTTGCCCCGGCATTCTTCAATCCGAATGGCATGACTTTGTAGCAAAAGGTACCCCACTGCATAACAAAAGTTGTCTTCTCCATGTCCTCGGGAGCCATCTTAATCTGATTGTAAACGGAGAAACCATCCATAAAGGAGAAGACCTTATGCTGTGCGGTGTTGTCGACCAAAACATCAATGTGAGGCGGAGGGAAATCATCCTTGGGGCTTGCCCTGTTCAGATCCCTATAGTCAACACACATTCGAACCTTACCATCTTTCTTCGGCACTGGAACCACGTTGGCAACCCACTGCGGGTAAGAAGTAACTGCTAGAAAACCGGCATCAACCTGTTTCATAACCTCAGCCTTGATTTTCTCAGACATCTCTGGGCGCATTCGGAGAACTTTCTGTTTCACTGGAGGACAATCTTCTTTAGTTGGCAAGCGGTGAACCACAATATCGGTGTCCAACCCAGACATATCTTCATAAGACCAGGCAAAGATCTCAACATAGTCACGCAGCATTTGTATCAACTGTTGCTTAACACTAGACTCCAGATTTGCACCGATCTTGACCTCTTTCTTGTCTTCCTCGATACCCAGATTTACTGTTTCCACTGGCTCTTCATGGGGCTATATGGCCCTCTCTTCCTGTAGTAACAGTCTAGCAAGTTCACCAGGCACTTCGCAATCATCCTCACCTTCGTCCTCGACTTGGTTGATCGGACTTTCGAAGTCATAACTGGCAGTAGCAAAGTCGTTATCAGTGGGATCCAGAGTGGATGTGGACATGTATTATGATATGTGAGTGTGTGTAAGACAATAGCTATTTCGCAAGATAGAAAAGAAAAATAAGGAGCGCAAAATTTGAAATGCAAGAAAACGTCCAATGCTTTATTGATGATATATGGAAATGACAAATATAAAGCCCTCACAAACAAAGCCACGGTGTCTTGGGTAAGGCACCGGGCCATAAAGTTTTAAATTTCTGTTACAAAACTCAAAACAAAAGTCTATTACTGTGTAATAAAAGAAATGGGCACGAAGTCCTTCACCGTCTAATTGCTTAATTCGCCGTCGGTAGTCGGGTAAATCCAGCTGTCAAACTCAGACTCTTCATCATCATCTTCAATTGCATTCACTTCCGGATGACTGATACGTAGGGGAGGTCTTCCAATCTGCGCACGCTGAACAACCTTTTGAGCTTCTGCAGTAAAACCCAAACCAAACTTGCCAGTCTTGTGCGCAAAGTCAGGGAGTTGGCCATAATTCTCACTCCATTCTTTTTCAATAACAGCCCAAGCATCCTTGAGGGAAGCCATCTTCATTGGAGGATTTTCAGCAACAGTTTCAGTCGACGTCAGAGTTTGGGGGACTTCTTCAAAGTTTTGACACAGGGTTTCAATGAACTACCCATCCATATCCACATACCGAAAAGAGTTAAGGTGGCTCACCGTGTACTCCTCTTCTCCTCGTACTGTAACAATTTTCCCCTTCACTGGATATTTTAACATCTGATGGAGCGTGGACGTCACTGCCCCAGCTTTATGAATCCACGGGCGACCCAACAAACAAGAATAAGATGGTCGAATGTCCATCACATAGAATGTAGATGCGAAAGTCTGGGAACCAACTTTAACAGGAACATCCACCTCTCCATGTACCATCCTTTTGGACCCGTCAAAGGCCCTAACCACAATATTACTTGGCTTCAGAACCAACCCTTCACAGTCCAACCGGTCTAACGCTTTCTTGGGTAAAACATTTAACGAGGACCCAATATCCACTAACACGTGGGCCAAAGTAGTGCCCCTGCACTCGATTGAAACATGCAGAGCATCATTATGATTATTTCCTTTGGCAATCAGACCTGCGTCGGAGAAACCCAACCCGTTGTCAGCGGTCAAACTAGCCACACAGTCTTTGAATTGATCAGCAGATGTCTCCTACAGCACATGCACAGTTTTCAGGAAAGCAATTAAATCCTTAGCATGGGCTTCTGAGTACAACAATAAAGATAACATAGAGATCTTCGACGGGGTTTGCCCCAATTGTTCGACTATGTTGTAGTCGCTTTTCTTGATGATCTTCAAAATTTCCTCTATCTCCTGCCTAGAGGTTTCAACAATAATCTTCTTCGGTGCCTCCACCGGGGCAGGCTCACTTGTGATCTCTTTGCCCCGAGTGTCAGATGACTCGGCGACAGGGGTAATGATTGGAACATGAATAGGGATAGTAGAAGATGTACTGGCAGGTAAAATAGCAACAGGCTTCCGAACTGTTGGTGGGGAGATCTCAGGAGAGAAAAGTTTTCTGCTTCGGGTGACCTTGCTAGACCCGACAATATTGCTGACATCAGTATCAACCTCTTCAACCTTCAAGTCTTGTTTGATCCCATGATAATACACATCAGCCCCATAGTGCCACGGGACAGCCTTATCCGAAGTGTACGGGATAGGTCCAGAAATAATTATGATCAACGGAGCAACTCTTGTAACGGGTGTAATCCTAACAGGCTTTCTCGAGGAAGCCTTGGAAGGATTGGCGGAAATGGTTATTATGGAAACATCTTCGACAGGAATCAATGGAACCAAAGTTTTCTCGAACAAGATCTCTTTGTTATCCATCAGGCGCTGAACACCTGACTTTAATAAATGGCAACCAGTAGGTAGGATGGAACACATATGGCAACCTTCGCCACAACCCGGAAATAAACCGGCTGATAATAAGTTCTTCTTTACTATCATCAATGGAGTAAAAATGTCTTCTACGGAGGTCATAAATGAATCATCATCCACAACATTTACTCCATGCTTGGGCATAGGAGCGGTCATGACATTAGGCTTTTCCGGCGCGTCAAATTCAATCTCTTTAGCTTCAATCAAATCTTGCACCTTATTCCTCAAGGCCCAGCAGTTGTTCGTATCATGCCCTGGGCTATCAGAGTGATGAGCGCAGCGGGCGCCTGGATTATACAGCGGAGATGTGGTACTGGGATTCTTCGGGGCTTCCCTCAGAGTTACCAGGTTGGTTTTCAATAACTGCGATAAAGTTTGAGATAAAGTCGTACTGAGCCGAGTATACTGTCTTTGCGGTCTCTCTACTCTTTGTTGAGTGTTGCGTTGTGGGGTAACAATAGGTCTTGATATTACCACCACATTGACTATTTGGTGGCGCTCAGGTCGGTTTTGGCTCCTCGAGCCGTAAACTGCACTAGAATCCTTCTTGAAAGGCTTCTTCTTTGTACTTGACGAAGCACCTTTCTGTATCTTGCCACTTCTGATACCAGCTTCAACTCTCTCCCCAATCATAATCAATTCAGTAAACCCGGATGATGAACTACCGATCAAATGATTGAAGTATGGACCAGACAAATTCCCAAGAAACATATCTACCAACTCCCTATCAGCCGGAGGGGGTTGGACTCTTCCAGCAAGATCTCTCCATTTCTGAGCGTAGTCCTTAAAACCTTCGCTTGCACCCATAGACATACACTGAAGTTGAGTACGCGTGGGAGCAAGGTCGGCATTATACTGGTATTTCTTGTAAAAAGCAGTAACAAGGTCCTCCCAGTTGCGAACATTAGCTCCTTCCAATTGATAGAACCATTCAAGTTGAGTCCCTGACAGACTATCTTGAAATAAATGAACCCAAAGGTTCCTATCAACAGTATAGGGTTGAATCTTTCTGACATACGAGCGGAGGTGTAGCTTTGGGTAGGATACCCCATTGTACTTAGCAAAGACAGGATCTTTAAACTTATGTGGGATCACCACTCCAGATGCCAAACCCAAATCTCCAAAGTCCAACCCAGGTATCTTCTGGATCTCCATTGCACTCAGCTGGTCTTCGAGTTGCTTATACATATCCTCGACAGGAGGATACCGGTCTTCATTAAAATCAGTGTCATTGTCAGACACAACATGGCTAGGACCCTTCCTTTCCTCTTGATTCTCCCCCCTCCAGATGAATGGGACAAATCAACTTCTTCTCGCAACCTGTTCCCAAATCTGTGACCCATATTCAGCAGGACCACCTTCTTCTTCTTCTTCTTCTTCTTCTTCTTGTCCTTCAAGATAAGAGTCTTCAAATCTTGTTGACTCTTGGCCAAGTTCAAGAACATCTCCTAGAACTGAGCATTCTGAGCTTGCAGAGCCTTGATGGCTTGATCAGTAGGTGTTTCAGAAGACATGTTGTGCTGAAATAAACAACGAAGAAGATGAGAAACCTGTAATGGTACCTGTAATGAGGTGCATGGGAATGGAATGCGTATGAAATGATTTCAAAGACTTAGGGAGATTAAAATTTGTAAACCAAAATAAAACACACTTTATTATATTAAACAGGTAACAATGTTTAACGAATGCCTTTAAGGCGTTACAAAAGAAACACTGAAAAGCAAATCTAGGATAAAAATAATAAAAAACATCAGAAGTCCCATGGTCTTTTTCCTTTCGTGCTGACATAATCGTTGATTGTCCTCTCGTTCTCAAGCTGCCTTGTAAGCTTCAAGATCTTCCTCTCCTGCTCATGATACTTCTCTCTGTAGGTATCCCTTTCTTCCCTTAGCTGGATCCAAGATCTCTTTAATGCCCCAATATCAGTAGGCATGTCTGGATGGAGGACCGTATAAGGAACACCTTCTTCATCAATATGCTCTATGATCACTGGCCAAACAACTTCATATGGCATCCCCAGCTTTTGAGCACGGGCTCGAACCCACCGGAGATATGGTTGCATCGGGAGAGAAGTCTTCATTCCTAGCTCATGTGGGTCAGACCTGTTCACCCTGTCCCAAGCTCGTATAAAATTGTAGCGATGTCCCTCAACACCCCCTTGAAGTCAAAAACAATGCCTGTAAGCAGCAGCTCATGAGGACCGTCTCTGCGAGCTCGTCCAAACTATCATAAAGCCAAACAGGGATTGTAGGTTATTCCCCCTCGAATTCCAAGCAATGGAACATTAGAGTATTCCCCACACCGATCAACGACAGCTACTCTTTCCATATCTTTAGTACTCCAAAGGATGTCCGTATGAGCAAGGGACATGATTCTGTAAGCCCAAACTACACCTTCCTCATTCTTCAATACATATTTGGGGAGGTGCAAAATAAACCACCTCGCCAGCAGCGGTGTACAACACAAGAGAGTCCCCCTTCTTCGCACGGTACGAGTATAGAGAGCATGTAGAATATCACCTAGAAGAGTAGGCATTGGGTTACGAGACATGAAGATCTTGACCGTGTTCACATCTATGAAAGAATCTGGGTTTGGGAAAAGAACCAAGCCATAGATGAGAAGATCCAAGACATCTTCAAATGCTTGAAAATCCAAGTTATCCCAAAACAGTTGAGCTTGATCGATCAAAAACTTAGCCAAGAAACCTTTAACCCCACTCCGAGTCTCCCAGTTAGATACTACATCATCCATTTTTAGATGTAGGGCTGAATTAATATCCTATGCCCTAGGAGCTATCTCCAAACCTGTAAAGGGTGTCTGCTCTAGAATAGATATGCCCAGTAAGTCAGAAAACTCCTCCATAGTAGGGACTAACTGATAGTCCGGGAAGGTGAAACAGTGATGCAATGGGTCAAAGAACTGGAACAACACGCTCATCATTTGCTCATCTAACTTTGAAGTGACCAGGATAAGGAGATGACCATGTCTTCTAACAAAGGAATAATTATCAGGAACCTTTGAGACTAACTCTCTGAGCTGAGCAGGGATTTGCATGAAGCTGATTTGAATGGTATTTCTGCGTATAGAAGCCATGATCTGTAAAACAGAACAAAGATGAATCCCCTCGGTCTTTAAAATGGTTAGTCAAATGAAATATGCATGCGATGTCATGATGCATGATGTCATGATAAAACATACAACAAGTATTACAGATAGCAAACATGGTAAAGGCAAACAAGTCACACAAGAGCCCTTAAATTTCAGGCTGGCATGGAGTTTAGGTATTACCCTCTTGCAGTTTAGTTGGTTCAACCTGTCCTAATAATAGTAACTGGGTTTTAGAGGTTCTCAATATCACTGACCATCCTCCATCGGTCATAACTCCAGTCACACAATCTTTTCTTGCGGCCGGAACCATCTCGAGAGTATGGTCTCAATGAGTGTAGCATACTACTACTTTCTATGTCCAAGTTGGTCAATTATAGGTTCTAAGGTCAGTTGATGCTTAATGACCCATTAGCAGCCCCATACTCTCCTTGTTGCTCCACAAGGGATATCAGTACCAACTAATGTGTCACACCAACGTAGCTACTGCTTCAACCGTATTGGCCTACGCCGTATAGTTCCCTCACAGTCTATTACTACTTACCTAAAAGGTGTCCCTCAGATCCGGGTTAGGATCTATAGTAACTCCGATACAAAGCCCACAAAGATAAAGCAATCAAATCAAACAATTGAAAACAATATGATGAACTAATCCTAAGGTACACCCCACTTATTAACTCCCTAGCAGAGTCTCCAGTTCTGTGATACGGTGGCCAGAACCGGGACGTGTTTCCCCTTTTTTTAGGGATTTGCTGGTTTGTGTTTTGCGTTTGTGTTTGCAAAATTTCGCGGTAAGCAAGATTCGCCACCGACTTTTATTTTATCCAACAAGGAATGGAAAAAAGCACAGAAAAATTCCTTTTTCGAGATATTTCTGAGTACGGGGGGTAGATTATAGAAAGGGAAGGTATTAGCACCCTTTCTATCCGTAGTTATCTACAGGCTCTTAGGTACTTGCTCATCATTTTCAAAATTGTTTTCTTTGTGTTTGTGTGATTTGAAAAGCTTTTATTTTGACTTCGATTTAACTCTTGCTTCTGTCTTCAAGAGTGTAATGAAGTGTTTTTGAAAACTTTGTTTGTAAAGGAGTGTAAATGAAAAAAAGTTTGTTTGGATTGAGAAAGTACTTAAGAACTAATCTACCTACTCGAAAAAAGAATCGTTCTATGTTCGTTTCCTTTAGATAATGCTATCAACTGTTAGTGAGTAGGTAGCATCATCGTTGGAGTTTAAGGGTCAATTCGAAAGGGACGCACGGTCACTAAAGCAATGTTAGGACGTCTTAGTAGTAACCCTAATGTCTTAGATCAATTATCCGAGGCAGCAATATCTGAGGCAACCTTTCCGAGGCAACTTTGATCTTTGGACAAAAGGATAACCACTAAAGCATCCTATACTCAATGACCGTTTACCGAAGGCAACCAAGTGGGAGTGTACCCTAGGAGTGCGCATGTGCGAGTGATTCGATTTCAGATTATTTATCTTTGCATATTTTAGGGTTATCTAACTGTTTTAAAGTTTTACATACATTCTTGCCATGCATCCTAATATCATACATCTGACAGTTTAATATTTTGCGGAATTTAAAGTGCGGAAATTAAACTACGCTATTACAAGGCTTCGGGTATTTACATAGCCAAAAACAAACCCTTTAAATAATAAAGCGATAAATAAACGTCCTAATTAACTATTACAACTTGTGAGCAGATACAATAATATGGTAAATAATAAAACAATAAAGCGTGCGCGATGCAATTAGAACGATAAGAAAAAATTAGGGTTTTGACCATTTTTTAACCTAATTTAAAAGAAAAATGTTTTTGTTGTTTTTAATATTTTTAAGAAAAAGAATTAGGTTTTGAAATTAAATGTACAAATTAATTAGTTAATTAAATTTATTAATAAAAATAATTACATGGCCTATTTTGTGGTTTTTGGTTATTTTTAAGAAAGGAAAATATAATTAAATTTGGATATAACCCTAATTTTCTAATTATTTTTAATTATTTACAAAAGGAATTAAAATTATCTAATATTAACAACCTAATTAAATTAATTTAATTTTTTTGATAAAAATAAAATCGAACCTAATTTGTGAAAAGTATTATTTTTTTGTGATTTTTTTGATAAAAAGAAAATAATTGATTTGTTAGTAAATGAAATAAATAAATAAATAAAAATAAAAAAGGTATAGAGAAAGAGATTTGGGCCTGAGCAATATGGGGGTGTAAATATCCAAATATGGGCTCAAAAAGAGAGACCCACGTTGACTTGCATGATCATGTGCTTTGTGTTGACTAGGCTTCACGATGCACCTTCAGATGATGGCCATCAGATTTGGCCATCTGGAGATCTAAGGGCTAGATCTTGAGAGTCTATGGTAGTCCCTTAGCTTGTAAATGCGTTGGATCCTGAAAAGAAAAATAACATGGAGAAATTGGGGGACCTGGGATTCGAACCCAGGTCCTGAAGCATTATCCAACACTATACTTACCAACTGTGCCACTTGTTCTTTTTGTATATCAAATAAATAATAATGATAATATGGAAAACAAAGTGGGTTAGTGGAGAACAAATAAAACACGCTCCAAATTAAAATATGCCAATGGAAAGGTGACACGCAGGTCATCCCTGACCTCGTTCCGTTGGTAAAAGTTCCAAACTTTTACCTACGGACGTTTGTCCGTAGCTACAAGCCTGGTTCATCTCAAAATTCTTCATGGGCACGATAAATGACTTCCAATGCCATGGTTGGATTCGTATTGTCATTATGAACATGATGGTACCATTCATGAAGGCTAATTTTACCTGCAAGAAAAAACCCTAAAACGGAATCCAAAAACCTAACAATGGCAGTTCTCGATTCAGTCTATGAAAACGCAATTGAGTATTATAGAAAGCTTGCAAATGTAATGGTGAACAAGAATATATGATTAGAATTTGATGAATGTGCAAGAATTATGCAAACAGAATTCAAGAAAAGGTGGGTGTCGTGAATGTCTTACAGTGCGTTATAGGGCCTGAAAATGCTTGGTTTTGATTGCTTTTGCTTGCTGAGGATCTCAGGAAGTGATTGAGATGGTCCAAGGATTTTGAAATTGCCTTTAAGTAGGAATTTGATTCACCACTTTTTCTTGTTTTTTCAAGTTTCATTTCTGGTTCATACGCCTCTTTCTCTCACCTCTTTTGGTCTGCATATGTTCTATATGTACTGTGGAGTGTATTAGGATTGATAGAATGTACTCAATCTTCTTCCATTATTGAATTTGATTGTGATTTGATACACCTTGAATATCTTTCCAAAAATGGCCTAATCCAATATTTTTGTGCACACCATGCCTTTACACGAATTTGATTTGATGCTAGCTGGACATTAAAACCTGAAACAAGCACAAGATCTTTGAATTTCAATGTTTTGGATTTTATATGATTTGTTTTGAATTAAAATTATTTAATTCAAATAAAAATCAAAATAAATAATATAAATAAGATAATGACAAGTGGAAAAAGCTAGGGCTCATGGACCATGTTGCCAACTTAAAACAAGTGAAAAAGATTGGGCCCATTTGGCAAAATTTGAAGTTTTAGACATAATTGACTTTTGGCAATTTTGCAAAAAAGGTCAACTTCACCAATGCATAACTTCATCAATTTTGACTCTTTGAAGGTGTTCTTGGACATTTTAAAAAGCTTGAGATGTCCTATAAGCAAACCTTTTGGTATCATCTCAATTTGATATTCCATGATCATGTATGAAGCTTTGACAAAAAAAGTGTTTTTGTTGACTTTTCAAAATGACCTATAATGTCCAAATTCATAACTTATTGTGAGTGCATATTTTGAACTTTGGAGATGAAGATGGATTGTAGAGAATGGAATCATCTTCAAAATTAGCTTTGGATGGGTCATTTCTCATAAAGTATGAGAATGTTATGCTTGGTCAAATTTGAGTTGACTTTTCCTGCAAAACCCTAATTTAGCAACTTTTGATTCTTGAGGAATTATGAGCAACCCTTGATGAATAATGATAAACCCTTGACCAAATGATGAAATATACCTCAACATGAGAATGTTGACTAAAAATCTTGAAGTTTGACTGTATGTAAGCCAGAGTTTACTTTTGCCCTAACACAGTCGATTTTCAGGCCTTTGAGCAATTGACTGAGCAAATTTTCTCTGTAGGGCTTGAAACTTGACATGGATGATCTTGAGAACATATTAGGACATTTTGAGAATTTAGGGTCCCTTGGACTCAAGTATCTTGATGCAACATGAAACCCTAATTTGAGGTAGACTGCTTTAGGAGAGGGCTTGTCTGGTCAACTCTTGGACTTCTTTGAGTAACTTGGGAATCTTTTTTGAAATGTTTTGAGAAATATGGGAGGGAAAATTTTGAGGTACAATAAGTATCATGCCCCAGGCTGTTGGAATGGTATGCACACCTTGCATCAGGGTTGTAGTTAGGCGAAATAGTCTTGGGATTCGAATGAGGTCCTATCAACGTAACCAGATTCATCCTTAACATGTGTTGTAAAGCTTGAGACAACGGCATGTTGAGTTTGGTAAACTTCCTTTGAGGTATTTCCACCCTTGGCTGATTGTTTCGTTGTTGTGGTCGTTGTGTGTGTGCCGAATTAGAGATTAACACTGCCCCCACAGATTGGTGGTAGTCTGCCTTGCTACGCCTCTTCTGGCCATGCACAGCGTTGGCTTCCCTATTGCCACCAAATAACTTCTTCTCTGTACTTGAAGAGGTATTTTTCTGGATCTTACCACTCAGGATCCCAACTTTTACTCTTTCTCTAATCAGAATCAGCTCGGTGAAACCCACTAACAAGCTGCCGATCAAATGATTAAAGAATGGACCAGATAGCGTCCCCAGAAACATATCAACCAACTCCCTATCAGACAACGGGGGTTGGACTCTTCCAGCCAAATCTCTCCACTTTTGAGCATAGTCCTTAAAACCTTCGCTTGCACCCATAGACATACCCTGAAGCTGAGTACGAGTGGGAGCAAGGTCGGTGTTATACTGGTACTTCTTGTAGAAAGCAGCAACAAGGTCCTCCCAGTTTTAGATATTAGCTCCTTCCAATTGATAAAACCATTCAAGCTGAGTCCCTGACAGACTATCTTGAAAGAAATGTACCCACAGATTCCTATCAGCAGTGTAAGGTTGAATTTTCCTGACGTACGAGCAGAGATGGATTTTTGGACAGGATACTCCATCGTACTTGGCGAAAACTGGAGCTTTAAACTTGTGAGGGATCATCACCCTAGATGCTAGTCCCAGATCTCCGAAGTCCAAACCGGGGATCTTCTGAATCTCCATAGCACTTAGACGGTCCTCAAGTTGTTTGTACCTATCCTCAACAGGAGGGTACTGTTCATTATCAAAATCAGTATCATTATCAGAGACCGCAGGGATAGGATCCTCGTCTTCCTCTTGATTCTCTCCTCCTTTGGATGAATGAGACAGATAAACTTCCTGCCACAATCTATTCCCAAATCTATGACCCATACTCAGAAGAACCACCTTCTTCTTCTTCTTCTTCTTCTTCTCTTTCAGGATGGGAGTCTTCAAATCTGCCTGCCCTTTAGCCAAGTTAAAGAACATCTCTTGGAATTGGTAATTTTGTGCCTGAAGATCTTTGATAGCTTGATCGGAAGGTATTTCAGAAGACATTTGTGCTGAAATAAACAGCGAAGAAGATGAGAAACTTGTAATGGTACCTGTAATAATGTGTATGATATGCATGCAATGTTTTCAAGGATCTCGCGGGATAAACAAGAAACTATTAGAATTTGATTGTAGCTTGATTGAAGAAACTTCGTGTCATTGAGAGTCCTTGTTCCAAAGTCAAGCTCACCATATCGAGGGGGTCATAGCCCCTGACTCAAGATCCTTTGACAACATTGGCTAGAGGAAAATAAATCCCATTGCTATATGTATGGTTTGCCATGACCTACATCACACACCCTTGAGATCCTTGAAATGGTTAGTATGATATGCCATGTTATGTTATGATGCATGATGTCATGATAAAAGCATACAACAGGTATAACAGGTAACAAACATGGTAAAGGCACACAAGTCACACAATAGCCCTTAAGTTTAGGCTTGCATGGAGTCTAGGTACTACCCTCTTGAAGTTCAGTTGGTTCAACATGTCCTAATAATAGTAATCGGGTTCTAAAGGTCCTCAATATCACTGACCATCCTCCATCGGTCATGGTTTCAGCTCACACAATCTTTTCTTGCAGTCGGAACTATCTTGAGAGTATGGTCTCAATAAGTGTAGTATCGAGTATCAACCAGTTCTCAGCTCTATACCGAGGCCGGCTATCTCACTACTTCCTATGGCCAAGTTGGTCAATTATAGGTTCTAAGGTCAGTTGATGCTTAACGACCCATATAGCATCCCCGTACTCTCCTTGTTCCTCCACAAGGGATACCGGTACCAACCAATGTAACACATCAACGTAGCTACTGCTTCAACCGTATCGGTTTATGCTGTACAGTTCCCTCACAGTTTATTGCTACTTACCTAACAGGTGTTCCCCTGATCCGGGTTAGGATTTATAGTAACTCCGATACAAAGCCCACAAAAATAAAGCAATCAGATCAAACAATAGAAGCAATATGATGAACTAATCCTAAGGTATACCCCACTTATAGTCCCCAGCAGAGTCGTCAGTTCTGTGATACGGTGGCAGAACCGACTATTAATACTGGTTTGCGTTTTGCGTTTTTTGTTTGCAAAATGTCACGGTAAGCAAGAGTCGCCACCGAATTTTATTTTATCCAATTGGAAAGGAAAAAAAGCACAGAAAAATTCCTTTTTCGAGATATTCTGAGTACGGGGGGTAGATTATAGAAAGGGAAGGTATTAGCACCCTTTCTATCCGTGGTTTTCCACGGGCTCTTAGGTACTTGCTCATCTTTTAAAAATTGCTTCCGTGTTTATGTGTTTTGAAAAGTTTTTATGTTACTTCGATTTAACCCTTGCTTCTGTCTTCAAGAGTGTTACGAAGTCGTTTTGAAAACTTTGTTTGAAAAGAGTCTAAGTGTGAAAAAAAGTTTGATTTTGAGCAAGTACCTACTAGCATCTACCTACTCGAAAAAAGAATGTTTTTGTTCTTGTTTCTTTTAGACAGTGCTATCCCACTATTAGTGAGTAGGTGGCACCGTCGTTGGAGTTTGTAAGGGTCAATTCGAAAGGGACGTAATGATCATTGAAGGCAACATGTAAGGATACCTTAGCATTTCGAAGGGACTGTCATCATATATTCGTAGGCAACATCGAGGGACATCGAGGGACCATGATCTTTATGATGATTTTAACCGAGGGTCTTTGCTAAGGGTATCCCTACATTCGAGGGACATGACCATTGTTTTCTGAGGCAACCAAGTGAGGCATACCCTAAGAGTGAGTATGTGCATGTGTTTGATTTCAGTTATTTAATCTTTGCATAATTAAGGTGATCTACTATTTTAATTTTATTTGTCATGCATTCTTGTCATACAACCGTATTAACATACATCTAGACAGTTAAATATTTGCGAGAATTAAAAATGCGAGAAAATAAATCTACGCTATTACAAGGCTTCGGGGAGGGGGATTAATTACATAGTCAAAAACCCGGGGAAAAGCGATAAGTAAAAGCCCTAAATTAAACTATTACAAACCTCAGAGCAATTACATAATTAGAACAAAAAATGCAAGAAAAACTAAATCTACGCTATTACATTGATAATGCGACCTATACAATTTTTCTAGAAATTTAAATGCAAAAGAATAAATAAAAAGAAATTAAGGAAAAATTAAAACTTAAAATTCTAAGTTAATGTTTTTGGTGATTTTTTTATGAAAAAGTGATTTAGGATAATTAATTAAATAAATCTAAAAAAACCTAATTAATTTTAATTAATAAAAAATGTTGATTTTGAAAAAGCGTTAATTAAAATACTTAAATCCTAATTAATTTTAATTAATAAAAAAAAAGGTTAATTTTGAAAAAACTTAAAAAAATATAAAATTAATTAATCTAAAAATTAAATTAGGTTTTTTTTTGTAAAAAAAAGGTTTGTGAAAAAAGTTTTGTGGTTAAGTGAATTTAAGACTGAAAAAGACAAATTGGTTAGAAACCAAAAACAAATAATAAAATTAAAAACCTAAAATTAATTATTCGAGTTTAGGAGGAAAAATTAAAGGTTTGTGAAAAATGTTAAGTTTTATGGAAAAAAAGTTTTAAACAGAAAGAATGAAAATAGGTAAAAGGATAAATAGAAAGGAAGAAAACCAATACCAATAGGGGTAGTTGTTGAACCCATGTCCTTAACCTTTTCAGTGCCTCGTCATGCATTGGTTGGTTGTTCTATTTTGGCCATTAGTATTTTGGCCTCAACGTTCTGTAATGAACCTGCATGGGACCAGGGGTGGATCCAGACTTTATATATTGGTGTGGCTAAAGATAAAAGAAATTATCGACTAAAATATATTGAAAATAAAAAATAATATTGTTTGATGAAGTGTATTTACAATGAAAACCGTCTAGTATCAATTTCTTGAAAATGAGCTAAAATAACATCATTGTTAATTGTTCCAAGACACAAAACACAAAACACATCATCCGCAACTCATGAGAGCGTAACTCATATGCACACAATCAATATGACTATTGGAAGAAGTTCCATGATTAGCCAATCTGTGAGAATTCTTCCAATCACCAAACCCCTCTGTCACAAAGTGATCTCCCCCGTATTTAGAGACATTCTTAAACAAAAAACATGGCAAGCAAAATGCCAGGTCCTTAGATTCACTATAATCAATCCAATCATACAAATCAAACCAATTTTTGCAAAATCTACGTCTTTGATTACCTTGAACAGACCAAGGGTAAACAAAATTGTAAGGAGGTTTATGACGACCTATTTTTAAATAAGCTTTCCTTACCTCATTTTGGATGTCAGGATGATAGCTTGAAATTGGAGGCCTAATTCCTGGATCGGTTTCCAACAATTCATAATCGACAACTTTAATACTCTCACTTGGATGTTGAGTTTCCGATGCTTCTAGATTTACCGAAGAAGTAGCTTTGTCTCTAGAAAGCACGGGAAAAAATTTCTTCATCCTATAAAGAGAACAATGAAACCATTAAAATTAGCTATTCACTTTATAAAGAAAATAATAAGAATAATTTATTGTAAAGAAAATATTTATGAGAAATTGAAAATTTACTTTTTTAAAACAAATTGGGGTTTTAGGGTTCAACTCAAATAGAACAAAAGAATAAGAAAATTTTGAAGTAGTTAGTTTACCTTTGATTTTCAATCACCCATAAACAATGCAAAATGGTGGGGTTATTGGATTAATGAGAGAAAGAGACAAATATGGAAGTTGGTGGGGTTTGAGAAGAAGAGAAAGGGTTTACTGTGTGAGAGAGAAAGAAATAAAAGAGAGAGAAAATTAAGAGATAAAAGTGAGTTGAAGAGTTATATAATATTAAATATTAAAATTAATTAATTAATTAAATATATATTAATATTAGAAAGAAAAAAAAATCTGGTGTGGCTATAGCCACACCTAGCCTAAACGTGGATCCGCCCATGCATGGGACCCTGTCTAAATCTGCAGTGTTGAATCTCATGAACACATTAAATAAATTACTATATATCATGAAATATAAATAAAGCAAATATATGGAAAAAAATTTAACGTTAAAATCGAAATGACATGTATGAATGATTATACCCTTTTAATCATGGAGATTAAACCAGCCTTATCCTTACTGGAGAAGTAGTGAGATGAATGCTTCTATGCCCTTTTGATCATGGAGATCAAACCAACCTTACCCTTATTGAAGAAGTAGTGAGATGTGAGTTTATAATAAGGATGACTTGTTTGTAGTGAGATGGGGGTTTGTAATAAGGATTTAAAGGTTTTAGGGTTCTTAAAAGAATTTGGTATTCTGACAGGGTTGTGACAAAGGTTAATTTTTATCTCTCTCTTTCTTCTTTTGTTTGTGTGAAAAGAATGAGATTATATAATGGAAATTAGAGAGAGAGAAAAATAGACTTTGAATGTTCACTTGAGTCCGTCACGTTCTAGGCAAAATCGCAGGGGCTTAAGTGCAATTTTTGAAGTTGAAATGTGAAAACAAAATGTATCCGGAATCGATAACTAACTCCTGTCCAAAAATGGGTTCAATCAGATAAACGGTGAATTAGTTATGAATTTTTGAAGTTTAAGCTCAGACAAACTTATTTTGGGCTCCAGTGTCGACTCTGACACATTCTTCAATAAAAAACTAGTATTGATTGTAGAATAATCTGGTCTCGACTTTGGAAGAAATGTTGTAGATCTCTGAGTCAGTAACCTTGTGTTAAAAGATCGGCCCGATCCGATAAAAATTGACCGAGTTATGAATTTTCGAATTTTCGACCCAAATGAAATAATATTCAGCATTTAGGATTTTCGGCGCGTCACACGCACTCTGAGCAAAAAACGAAGGCCTTTTGAATACCGTTCGAAATCAATACCTTCTGTGAAAATGTAGCCAACTCAATTTGTGAAAATTTGGCGCCGGAACTAGCTCGATACAATGAAAATCGACTAAGTTATGATTTTCTGAGTATGACGCAAATAAACTTATGTCACAAATTTTATGTACGAAAATACTTGATAAATCCGCATTTTTGAAGACCTTCTGATCGAAATTGGCTTCCAGCCGTGATAGATGAAAACGTAGATAATGTCAAGACGGAATTTTAGCCACTAGAACGGGTTCAAAACGAGCCACGATCTTCAAGTTATGAATTTTTTAGCGCATAAAAACTGCACTTTCAGCACACTTTTTCACCATATTTCTTTGAGAAAACTCACCCATTCAGATACCTTCTTTAAAAAATTGACTCTTGAGCCGAACCTGAATTTGAGAATACGTTATCATAGATATCTTGGCGAAAGAACACCTGAATATGACACGCCGGGTTGGACTTGTGAATCTTTGAACCCCGAATCGTTGCAAAACGGCGAACCGATCTTCAGCACGGAAAATACTCTGAGAATATCCATTGACGAAATAAACGTCACTTGTAACCTAAAGAAGCTTGATAAATATACCTTTATTCCATAACCATAAAACCAATAATATGCGTGTATGAAAAGAGGGCAAATTTTGGGGTACAACACTACCAATTCAAGAAAACTCGAATTCAAATCGTTGATTCGTAAAGGCGAATCAACGAAAACGCCATGTTCAACATCATATGTAGTTGTAGTTACGACGGACCTGTCGTTGTTCATTTCATTGGAATAAGGTTTTGCAGTAAAATTATCATCTTGTTTGGGATTCCTGTTTGGGAAAATATCAACAACATGATAAATATTATCATGATTTCTAATAGCATGATGTTGTTACAAAATTTGAATAGAAATAAGTTTGAACGGGAAGAGTATTGAAGAATGAAAGAACGGTGAAAAAGATATAAAAAACCTTACCTTTCATTTTTCCGTAATTCTCTTGATGGAAAATGATTTTTTTAAAACCTGTTTTATAATTGGGAGGGTTTACAATATATTTGGTGTGAAGGATGTAAGTATGTGAGACTATGATGTTGTTACAAAATTTGAATACCTTTCAGTTTCCCGTAATCCTCTTGATGGAAAATGATTTTTTTCTAAACCTATTTGATGTTTGGAAGTGAATAGATGGAATGTGTTGTACCCCAAAATTTTCCCTCTCATTTATCAAGTAATCTCCCACAAAATCTCCTTTAGTTCAAGACTGCACAAGGGTTGATCAGCTCAAGACACCTCCTCAAGCACTGATGACTGAAAATTAGGGTTTGAGATTTCACAAGGACAATTAAACTTTTAATGCCCCATATGACTTTTATGGATCATTTTGGACTCTCAAGATTGCTCATGTCATGTTTCAAGTCTTGGATCACATTTTTGCTCAATCAATTGATCAGTTGACTTAAAATCAACTGTATTGGGGGAAAAGTCAATTATGGTCAATTTACAGTCAAAATTCATAATTTTTTATCCATATCAATATTATGAACTTATATATGTCATTTGATCAAGTTTGGATCACAATTCCTCAAGAAATTTGATCAGATCATCAAAAGGGCAAAATGGTCAAAATTAGGGTTTTGATTGAGAAAGGGCAATTTTTGATTTTTGACCTAGCAATTGGTTGATTGGTTTAAGTTATGATACCAAGGATTCAAATGCTTAATTTTTACCTAATTGCATGTCTCAAAACATTGCTCAAGATCAATTGATTGACAGATGAATTTTCAGTCAACTGATCAAAAGTCAACTATATATCGAAAAGTCAAACTTTGACTTTTTAGTCAAAATCAAGTGTTAAAGATCACAATTCGTAAAAACATGTCAAAATATGAAACTTGTTCATCAAGAAATCAAAAAGTCAAGATTTCATTTTGAAAAGTCAAATTTTCTAAACTTAGAAATTTTTCTAAGTATTGGAAACTTCATATTTTTTCACAACTTTGAGCCAATTTTCCACCATGATGCAAGATGATTCAAAGGAAACTTCCAACATGAAAGTTGTATATCTCAATGAGATATAAAACATTGTAGAACACAACTTCTCCTAGAAATGCATGGATTTCAAGTTATGATTTTATGAATACATGTTCATGAAACTAGGAAACTTAGTGAAATTTTGCCCTAGTTTAGGCAGGATTTTGACCTAACTTCATGGCAATTTTTCATATAGTTCCAAGAGGAATTTTAAAAAATGTCCAACATCGAGGTTGTATATGATGTTACAAGCTTTCCAAAATGTACAAGAACTTATTGAGATCATGTTTGAGTAAGGAGAATCGAAGATAAGAAGTTAGGGTTTTCAAACTTGAATTACAAGTCATTTTTGAAGAATACATGAACCAAATCCACGCTAGGCTGCATAATCTTTGCTTTCCGGGCCTCAAACTTGTTTTTCACTTCATAATTAAATGTTTACACAACTGTTAAAGCTTTGATCCAAGCATTTGAGCCATTATCTAAGTTGCATTTCCATTAATGGCACAAAGTAACATTGTCATTCTAGTAAAGAGGCTTTAATCACAAAGTCAACTTGTCTTGAGCTTTGCACTTGTTCCTTCTGATCACACACAATCTAAAAGCCATAAGAAACTTGTCTATAGCCTCTAACTATCATACTATGCTTGTGCTATGCATTGAAACCATGTTTGTCAACCTTACTTCAAAAACAAGCCAAGAAGCCAAAACATGTGATCTTGTACTTCTGACCATCTCAAGTCTCCAAACCTTTTCATGTATATCAAAACACTATTATGAAACCTAGGACACAAGTTTGAACACCCTTAAGCACTCCCAAATTCCCTCAAGCCATAAATTGCACAAAACCTCCATTTTTGTGCCATTTCTGATTTTGAACTTCAAACTTCCATTTCCTTCGTGCATTTCTTGGTCTTTTAGTTTCAAAAGCTTCCTCACATGAAATACAAACCATCCCTGTCCCTGTTACACGATTGTAACTCCATTTCCATCATCTTCCATAACTAAAAACAGAGCATTGCAGTTGGACTTCTCCAGGCCATTTCAGCCACTCTCAACTCAAGCTAAGCATTGCATTAGCTTCCTATGAACTCAAGGAAGCTAACCTAATCATTGCAACACCTTGAATCAAGCTCAAACTCATTTCACAATTTCCAGTTTTGAGGTATTTTTCTTGAACTTATATCTTCTCATTTAGGCATTGTTAGGCTTGCATTTGTAAAGATAAAATATATACAGCATTTCCATGAAACTATACATGTCCATAGATTTCATTTATGTTGCTTGAGTAGGGAGAATTTTGAGTTTGAACCTCTGGAAAAACTTAGGTCAGAATTTGGTATTGTTAGAAATTCATGCTCATCTTTGAGAATTAGCTTAAGTTATTTACATATTCAGAATCGTGGGGAAATTTCTAACAAGTTTGATGTTAGAATTTTTGTGAATGGATGAGAAATGAATAGGTTACATGTCGTTTGACTGGAGGTTGAAGATGAAGTTCCTTCAGGGCAAAACTTATGTTACATATTTATTGTTTTGTTTAAGTTAACGGATGTATCACCACCCATGTGGTTAAAGTGTGCGCCTCTTACCTACGGGACCTGGGTTCGAGCCCCAGTGGTTTCCTTTTGTGCATTTTTCACATTTTTCTTCTTTTTTGTTTGAAACAGGTGTCTGGGCCCCAAACCATTGGGCTTTTGCTTTTTTTGTTGTTGCCAAATTCTAACTCCTTGTTTGCTTATACACTCCTGGCCCAACTTTTATTTATTTCATTTATTTATTTTCCTATTTTATTTTATTTACATTTCATTATTATTATTATTATTATTATTATTATTATTATTATTATTATTATTATTATTATTATTATTATTATTATTATTATTATTATTATTATTATTATTATTAGTGATAAAAAATCCAAAAAATATTATTATTATTATTATTTTTACATTTATTTATTTTTATTTATAAAAACAAAAAGACTAAAAAATATTTTCTTAATAAATTTAACCTTTTTTTAATAATTAATATTTGGATAATTAGGTTTAATTATTATATTATTTTATTTTCTTAATTAATTAACTTAGAATTTAGGTTTCCTTTAATTATTAATTTTCACATTATTATTATTAATTTAAAACCTTTTCATTAAAAACCCTAAAAATCATTTTTACTTAATTCCTTTATTAATTAGTTTAAACTTAATTTTGTTTAATTTTCAATTAATCATTTTCTTAATTAGGTCAAGATTAAAACCCTTTCATAAAAACCAAACAAAAATCATTTCTTTTTCCATTTGCATTTTTATACATTATTATTTATTCAATTCTTGTACATTTATTCAATATGGTTGTAATAGTTAATTAGATTTAATTTTCTTGCTAAATCCCCATTTGTAAATTTGTATACCCCGTTGCCCAATGATGTAATAGCTTAGTATTTTTATTTTCTGCAATTTATCGCTTTATATAAATGCTACTAATTAGGGTTTGTATGGAAAGACTAAAATCAACAAGTTAGCAAACCCTAATTCAAGACAAAACAATGCATGTAAATCAACACACTTGCATACTTGCACCCTTAGGGTAATTCCACTTTGTTGCCTTATGAAAATGGCCATATTATTCATGTGAGATATTGTTGTACCCCAAAATTTGCCCTCCCATATTCCTCAACACATGGCAAGTGAGGTTCCCAAATTGCTCAAGGAAGTTCAAAGTTGACCAGACAAACTCTCTCTTAAGGCAGTCTATCTCAAACTAGGGTTTCATTTTTCTTCAAGATGCTTGAGTCTAAAGGATCCCAAATTCTCACCATTGTCCTAATATATTCTCAAGATCATCCATGTCAATTTTCAAGCCTTGCAGAAAAAGTTTGCTCAGTCAATTGCTCAAAGGCCTGAAAATCAATTGTACTAGGTCAAAAGTCAATTGTGGCCCACATACAGTCAAACCCCAATATTTTTGGTCAACATCCTCATTTTGAAGTATCATTCATCATTTGATCAAGGGTTGATCATGATTCATCAAGGATCGCTCACAATTCATCAAAACCCAAAAGTTACTAAATTAGGGTTTTACAAGAAAAGTCAATTCAACTTTGACCAAGCATAACTTTCTCATACTTTATCAGAAATGACCCCTTCAAATCTCATTTTGAAGAGGATGAAATTCCATAGAATTCATATTCAGCTCCCAAGTTCAAAATATGCACTCACAAAAAGATATGAATTTTGACATTATAGGTCATTTTGAAAAGTCAACAAAAACACCTTTTGGTTCAAAGCTTCATACATGAACATGGAAGACTCAATTGAGATGAGACCAAAAGGGTTGCTAATAGGACATCCTAATATTTCTAAAAAGTCCAAGAACACCTCTCTAGGGTCAAAATTGAGAGAGTTATGCATTGGCCAAGTTGACCTTTTTTGCAAAATTGCCAAAAGTCAACATTGGTCAAAATTGCATTTTTTTCCACATGAGCCCATATTTTCAAGATTGAATCTCATTCCTAGCATAGTCCACGACCTATGGGACCCTTCGTGCTTTATTTATTTATTTAATTTATTTTGATTTTTATTCACTTAAAATTCAAATAAAATCAAATAAAATCAAATAAATCTAAATAAATCATATAATGTGTTTTAGGGATGATTTTTGCATTAAAAGAAGATCTTATGTGCTTTCAAATGAGAAGAAAATCGTGCAAGCCAAGAATAGACACAAAATATCCATATTTGGGAAATTATTCAAGATTTGATTTTCTCTTAAAATCATACTATTATTCTTTGGATTCTTTCCAATTTTATTGCCCTAGATTGATTCACTACTTATGCCAGGATCCTAAAGACCTAGAACAGAAGTTTTGAGACGCGCAACTTGCCTGAAAGTGTCAAACAAAGTTCCAAATTTTCAAAGAAAAATGCATATTGGATCTTGCTCTAGAGACCATTCAAACTTTTCCAAGGATCAATTCACATTCCCAGGCACGCACTGAACTTGTAGCAAGCATTCACACGACCTGAAACCTCAAGAATCGTGTTATACGTCTCCCACGGTTTGTCCAAAATTTTGATTTTGATTTCACTAATCTACGCATCTTTAGTGCTTATGATTTCCATACTCATTTTTATCATCATGTTTGCAAGCTAATCGTTTTATTCAATTGCATTTTTAAGGACTGTATGTGAATCTGCCATGGCTAGGGTTTTGTATTCTTGTTTAGGGTTTTTTCATGCAGGCAAAATTGGGCGTTAACTCTGGTACCATGATACTCGTGAGGATAATACGAGTTGATTGGTACCAGCCATGGTCATTTATCTTGAGCCCACATAATTTTGGAGATGGACAAGGCTATACCTACAACAAGCGTATGTATGTAAAAGCTTGATATGTTAAAACGACGGTTGGGAGGAAGAAGACAATGCGTGGCATTCACTGATTGGGTTATTTGAATTTTAGTGCGTTTTGAATATATTATTGGTTTTTTTGATTATATTGTCTTACTTCCATTATGTATACAACAAAAACGTGTGGCTCAGTTGGAAAGCGTGTATTGGAGACATGCATAAGGCCCTGGGTTCGATCCCCAGGTCCTAACCTTTGTTCATAATATTTTTCAATAGGTAATCCAGCACGCTGCATATCAAGAAGTCCACCGCACGCCATCAACATCTAGCCATCACACGCCTCTCCGGCCAGATCCAAGGCTATTCCACTAAAGGCCCACCATACGCCTCAGGTCAATGCATGCACTAAAACAGGCAAAGTCAAAAGGGCTGAGTTTGATTTGGACCCAAAATTTCCTTAGCACACCCTCCCAATTGCTAAATAGCATCAGGCCCATCTCTAACCTTTTTTTATTTTATTTATTTCTTTTCTTTAATTCTTTTAATTTTCTTTTAATCCTTTTAATTGGAAAATTAGTTATTTTTTATAAAAATCATAAAATCAAATTCAAAAATTAGAATTAGGCTTTTTTATTTTAATGTAATTTAGTTTAACTTAGGAAAATTGTAATTTATTTTCATAAATAAAATCAAAATAAGAAATTAGGTTAAAAAAAAATTTGTTTAATTTTATTTTCTCTTTTTCTCAAATAAATAAAAATACAAAAACAGGTTTTAGAATAAATTAATTTATTTTTCTTAATTTAAAATAAATTAGAATTAGGGTTTTCTTTTTAATGATTTCTTTATTTTCTTAAAATAAAACAAGACAAAAAACATTTTTTTAATCAATCGCAATTAGGTTTAAGCAAGGGTCAAAACCCTAGTTGTTTTCGTATTCGATTCCTCGCGCGCGCTATTTATTTTTGCCAATATTTTTGTAACTGTTCATGGTTTGTAATAATTTAATCTAGGTCTTTTTACTTATCGCTTTTTCCCGGGTTTTTGGCTATGTAATTAATCCCCTTCCCCGAAGCCTTGTAATAGCGTAGATTTACTTTCTCGCATTTTTAATTTCTGCAAATATTTAAATGTCTAGATGTATGCTAATAGGATTGTATGAGAAGAATGCATAACAAATTAATACAATTAGAAAACCCTAATGTGCAAAGATAAAAAACTGAAACTAATCACTCGCACATATCACTCTTAGGGTATACTCTCACTTCGGTTGCCTTCGGTAAACGATCATTAAGCATAGGGTGTCTTAGTGGTTGCCCTCCTGTCTAACAAAGATCAGATGTCCCATTCGAATGTTGCCTCAGAAATGTTGCCTTGAATATGATCTTAAGAATCTAAGGTTATTACTAATTTGTCCTAATATTGCTTTAGTGATCGTACGTCCCTTTTCGAATTGACCCTTACAACTCCAACGACGGTGCTACCTATTTCTCAATAGTAGGATAGCGCTGTCTAAAGGAAACAAGAATAGAAACGATCTTTTTTTCCGAGTAGGTAGATGCTAGTAGGTACTTGCTCAAATCAAAACTTTTCACACTTACACATTTCAAACAAACTTTCAAAACAACTTCGTCACACCTTTGAGGACTGATACAAGGGTTATTACAAAGTCAAACTTTTCATAAACAAAGCACATACACAAGCAATTTAAAAAATGAGCAAGTACCTAAGAGCCCATGGAAAACCATGGATAGAAAGGGTGCTAACACCTTCCCTTTCTATAATCTACCCCCGTACTCAAAATCTCGAAAAAGGATTTTTTTCTGTACTTTTTTCCTTTCCGGTTGGATGAAATAAAAGTCGATGGCGACTCTTGCTTACCGCGACATTTTGCAAACACAAAACGCAAAATGCAAACCAGTATTAACAGTCGGTTCTGCCACCGTATCACAGAACTGGAGACTCTGCTGAGGAGTTATAAGTGGGGTATACCTTAGGACCTAGTTCATCATAATTTCTTCTCTTGATTACTTTGTTTGCTTTACTTTTAAGGGTTTTGTTTGGGGTTACTATAGATCCTAACCCGGATCTGGGGATACCTTTTAGGTAAGTAGTAATAGACTGTGAGGGAACTGTATGTCGTAGATCGATACGGTTGAAGCAGTAGCTACGTTGATGTGGCACATTGGTTGTACCGGTATCCCTTGTGGAGAAACGAGGAGAATATGGGGCCGCTGCGTGGTCTCGTTAAGCATCCACTGACCTTAGAACCTTTAATCGCCCAACTTGGCCATTAGAAAGTAGTGAGATAGCCGGCCTCGGTGTAAAGCTGAGAACTGGTTGATACTGGATGCTACACTCATTGAGACCATACTCTCGAGATAGTTCCGGCCGCAAGAAAAGATTGCGTGAGCTGAAACCATGACCGATGGAGGATGGTCAGTGATATTGAGATCCTCTAGAACCCGGTTAATTTTCTAGGACAAGTTTGAACCAACTTAACTTCAAGAGGGTATTACCTTTGACCTCATGCAAGCCTTAAACCTAAGAGTTTTGTGTGATTTGACTGTGTTTGCAGTACCTGTTATTTGCTATATCTGTGGTTTATCATGACATCATGCATCATAACATGGCATTCATACTTCATTACACTAACCATTTCAAAGACCAAGGGAATTTATCTTTGTTCTGTTTTACAGATCATGGCTTCCGTGCGTAGAAATACCATCCGAGTCAACTTTGTGCAAATACCTGCCCAACTTAAAGAGCTAGCCTCAAGAGTTTCTGAGACTTCTATGTTCATTAAGAGACACGGTCAACTTCTCAGCCTGGTTACTTCAAATCTTGATGAGCAAATGATGAGCGTACTATTTCAGTTCTTTGATCTCGTGCATCATTGCTTCACCTTTCCAGATTACCAACTGGTACCCACCTTGGAAGAGTTCTCTCATCTATTAGGCATATCCATTCTTTAACAGGTACCCTTCATAGGTACGGAAGAAGTTCCTAGACCAGAAGACATTGCCTCAACTCTACATTTGGAACGGGATGATGTAGTATCCAATTGGGAAACACGAAGCGGGGTCGAAGGTTTTCTAGCCAAATTTCTGATAGACCAGGCTCAAATATTCTGGGATGATTTGGATTTTCAGGCTTTTGAAGATATCTTGGCTCTTCTTATCTATGGTTTGGTTCTCTTCCCGAATCTGGATTACTTTGTAGATGTGAATGCTGTCAAGATTTTCCTTTCTCGCAACCCTGTGCCTACCTTGCTGGGAGATATCTTGCATGCTCTCCATACTCGTACTATGAGGAAAAGAGGGACTCTCATATGTTGCATGCCGTTTCTGTCGAGGTGGTTTATTTCTCACCTCCCTAAGTCTATAGTGAAGAAGAAGAAGGGTTGGGTTGGTCGTACAGAATAATGTCACTTGCTCATACAGATATTCTTTGGTGTTCCCGGGCTATGGAAGACATTGTTGTTATTGACCGTTGTGGGGGATACCCTAATGTCCCATTACTTGGTATCAGAGGGGGTATAACTTACAATCCATGTCTAGCTTTGCGATAATTTGGTCGTGCTCGGAGAGATGGTCCTCATGAGTTATTTCTCGAGGACATTGTATTCGACTATAAGGAGGACGTTAAGGAGCATCGCCGGAGGTTTATACGAGCTTGGGGCACGGTGAACAGATCTACCCCCCAAGAGTTAGGACCAAAGACTTCCCTTCCTATGCAGCCTTACCTCCAATGGGTCCGAGCTCGTGCCCAGAAGCTTGGGATGCCCTATGAGGCCATATTACCAGTGATTGTGGAGCCCACTAATGAAGAAGGCATTCCTTACACGGTTCTCTATCCTTACATGCCCACTGATCCTGGGGAGTTGCAGAGGTCTTGGATTCAGCTGAAGAATGAGCGGGACACTTACCAGGGACAGTACCATGAGCAAGAAAGGAAGATTTTGAAGCTCACCAGGCAGCTCGAGGAAGAAAGAGTGATAAATGACTACATCAGCACAAAGAGGAAGCGTCCATGGGATTTTTGATTTTGCTTTTTCTATTTTTAGATTTGTTTTATTTACTTCTTTGTAAACGCCTTAAAGGCATTGGTGAACCTTTCAAAGTTAATCTAATAAAGTTTGTTTATTTTGGTTTGCAAATTTAAATCTCCCAAAGTCTTTGAAATCATTACATACGCATACCATTATCATGCACATCATTATAGGAACCCCTACATGTTTCTCATCTTCTTCGCTGTTTATTTCAGTAGAAATGTCTTCCGATCAAGCCATCAAAGATCTTCAGGCACAGAACACCCAATTCCAACAGATGTTCATAAGTCTGGATAAAGGGCAAGAGGATCTGAAGACCCTTATTCTGAAAGAGAAGAATAAGAAGGTCGGTATTCTGAACATGGGTAGAAGATTCGGAGAAAGGTTGAGACAACCAGCTGATTTAACCTCCTCATCCAAGGACAGGGAGAACCAAGAAAGGCAAAGGACCCTAGTCCTGCAGTTTCTGATAACGATACGGATTATGACGATGAGCAATATCCTCCTAATGAGGATAGGTACGAGTATCTAGAAGACCGTCTGAGCGCTATGGAAATTCAGAAAATACCTGGTTTGGACTTCAGAGAATTGGGACTGGTATCGGGAGTGGTCATCCCACATAAGTTCAAAGCTCCAGTTTTTTCCAAGTACGATGGAGTATCCTATCCAAAACTCCATCTCCGCTCATATGTCAGGAAAATACAACCCCACACTACTGATAGAAACTTGTGGGTGCATTTCTTTCAAGATAGTCTGTCAGAGACTCAGCTTGAATGGTTCTATCAGTTGGAGGGAGCCAGTGTCAAACTGGGAAGATCTTGCTGCTGCTTTCTACAAGCAGTATCAGTATAATGCCGACCTTGCCCCTATTAGTACTTAGCTCCAGGGTATGTCCATGGGTGCAGGTGAAGGTTTTAAGGACTATGCTCAAAAGTGGAGAGATTTGGCTGGAAGAGTCCAACCCTCTTTGTCTGATAGGGAGTTGGTTGACATGTTTCTAGGGACGCTATCTGGTCCATTTTTCAATCACTTGATCGACAGCTCGTCATCTGGGTTTACTAAGTTGATTTTGACTGGAGAAAGAGTAGAAGCTGGCATTTGAAGTGGAAAAATTTAGAAGGATGCCTCTTCGAGTTCGGTAAAGAAGCCTTTCACCGATAAGAAGGAAGCTAGTGCAGTCTATAGCCCGAGGGGCCAAAACAAATATGAACACCGTCAAACAGTAAATGCTGTAGTGATACCAAGACCCACAGTTGCTCCACAATGCAACAATCAACAAAGGGTGGAAATACCGCAACGATAGTTTACCCGCATCAATATGACTTTGGATGAAATTCTACCTCATATGCTGAAATCCAACTTGGCAACCTTGAGAGAGGCTCCCAAGAATCCAAACACTACTTCTCCCAGATACAATCCCAACCCACGATGCGCCTACCATTCTGAGAGTCCAGGCCACGATACAAACGATTGCTGGGCTCTGAGAAACAAAGTGAAAGATTTGCTCGAAGCCAAAGAGATTGAGTTTGATGCTCTGGAAAAGCCGAATGTTATAACTTCTCCCATGCCCAAACATGGTCGTGGAGTTAATGTTGTTGACACCGATTTGTTTGTGACCTCTGTGAAGAAATTTCTACTCCTCTGATGATGGTTAAGAAGAATTTGCTATTGTCCGGTTTATTTCCGGGCTGTGGTGAAGGTTGCCACATGTGTTCAATTCTGCCTTCCGGTTGTTGTTTGTTAAAGTCAGGTGTTCAGCACCTGATGGATAATAAAGAAATTTTGTTTGAGAAGACTATGATTCCGTTTGTTCCAAATGAAGATGTTGCCATTATAACCATTTCCGCCAATCCTTCCAAGGTTTCCTCGAGAAAACCTGTTAGGGTTACACTTGTTCCAAGAATTGCTCCGCTAATAATCATCGCTCCTGGTCCCATCCCGTACACCTCAGATAAGGCTATCCCATGGCATTATGGTGCTGATGTATATTACCATGGTGTTAAGCAAGATCTGAAGACTGAAGAAGTTGATACTGATGTCAGTAATATTGTCGGGACTAGTAAAGTTACCCGAAGTGGAAGGGTCTTCTCTCCTGAGATTTCCCCGAAGACTATCATCAAGCCTACTGTTATTCCAACTGCTGCTCCAACCAGCACTCCTGACATTTCTCCTGTTCCTACTCCAGTTATCACCCCTGCTGCTGAGCCATCTGGGATTCGGGGCAAAGAAATTATAGGTGAGCCTGCCCGAACAGAGGCACCTAAGAAAATCGTCGTGGAAGCCTCTAAACAAGAAATAGAGGAAATACTGAAAATTATCAAGAAGAGCGACTACAATGTAGTCGAGCAGCTGGGGTAGACCCCGTCAAAAATCTCTATGTTGTCTCTACTGTTATGTTCTGAAGCCCATGCGAAAGCTTTGATTGCATTTCTCAAAACTGTGCATGTGCCGCAGGAAACTTCAGCAGATCAGTTCAAAGATTGTGTGGCCAGCCTGACTGCTGACAATGGGATAGGTTTTTCAGATGCGGATCTGACACCAAAAGGAAGAAATCATAATGATGCTCTGCATGTCTCGATTGAATGCAGGGGCACCACTATGGACCATGTACTAGTAGATACCGGATCTTCGTTGAATGTTCTGCCAAAGAAAGCGTTAGACCGTCTGGATTGTGAAGGTTTGATTCTAAAGATGAGTAACATTGTGGTAAGGGCTTTTGATGGATAAAAAATAATGGTGCACGGGGAGGTGGACATCCCTGTTAAAGTGGGTTCTCAGACTTTTGCGTCCACCTTCTACGTAATGGATATCAAGCCATCATATTCTTGCTTGCTGGGCCGTCCTTGGATCCATAGGGCTGGGGCAGTTACTTCCACGTTCCATCAAATGCTGAAGTATCCAGTGAAGAGGAAGATTGTCACGGTGTGAGGTGAGGAAGAGTATATGGCGACTCATCTCAATTCCTTCCGTTACATGGAGATGGATGGGGAATTCATAGAAACGCCTTGTCAAAACTTCGAAGAGGTCCCCCAGACTTTGGCGCCAACTGAAGTTGCTACCAATAAACCTCCACTGAAGATGGCTTCTCTCAAGGATGCCAGGGCTGTAGTTGAAGAAAGTGGGTGTGCCAATTGGGGCCGGCTCCCTGATTTCACTCACAAAACTGACAAATTTGGTCTGAGCTTTACTATAGGGGCTCAAAGGGCTATTAGGCATGCTCGGGATGGAAGACCTCTGCTACACATCAACAATCAGGGAGTTAATGCAATTGAGGACATTGAAGAAGATTCAGACATCGACAGCTGGATCTACCCAACGACCAACGGAGGACTGAATAACTGGACGGCGAAGGACTTCATACCTATTTCTTTTATTCCGTAGTAATTGACTTTTGTTTTAAGATTTGTAATAAACAGTTTGAAACCTTATGGCCCGGTGCCTTACCCGAGGCACATTGGCTTTGTTTGTGAGGGCTTATTATTTGTCATTTCATATATCATTAATAAAGCATTGGACGTTCCTTGCATTACAAATTTTGTGCTCCTTGTATTTTCTTTTCTATTTCCCACTTTATCAAAACAACTATTTTCTTACACACACTCACGTATCATACTGCAGATCCATATCCACTATGGATCCCATTGATAACAACTCTGCTACTGCCAGTTATGACTTCAAAAATCCGATCAACCAAGCCGAGGACGAAGGTGAGGATGATTGTGAGGTGCCTGGAGAACTTGATAGACTATTACAGCAGGAAGAAAGGGCCATACAGCCTCATGAAAAGACAGTTGAGCCAGTGAATTTGGGTACAAAGGAAGACAGGAAAGAGGTTAAGATATGTGCGAATCTGGAGCCTAGTGTCAAACAACAGTTAATACAGATGCTACGCGACTATGTTGAGATCTTCGCCTGGTCCTATGAAGACGTGTCTGGTTTGGACACTGATATTGTGGTTCATCGCATGCCGACTAAAGAAGACTGCCCTCCGATAAAGCAGAAGGTCCGCCGTATGCGCCCTGAAATGTCAGTGAAAATCAAAGCAGAAGTTATGAAGCAGTTCGACGCAGGATTCTTAGCCGTCACTTCTTATCCGCAGTGGGTTGCCAACTTCGTCCCGGTACCTAAAAAGCATGGTAAGGTACGGATGTGTGTGGACTACAAAGACCTGAACAGGGCAAGCCCCAAGGATGACTTCCCGCTTACTCATATTGATGTTCTAGTCGACAACACCGTGCAACACAAGATCTTCTCCTTCATGGATGAATTTTCTGGCTACAACTAGATCAATATGGCTCACGAGGACATGGAGAAGACCACCTTCGTTACACAGTGGGGCACCTTTTGTTATAAGGTAATTCCTTTTGGGTTGAAAAATGATGGGGAAACTTATCAGCGCGCCATGGTCGCTTTGTTCCACAATATGATTCACCATGAGATAGAGGTTTATGTTGATGACATGATAGCTAGGTCCCAGACTGAAGAGGAGCATCTTGATAATCTCCATAAACTGTTTGACAGGTTGAAGACGTACAAGCTAAGGTTGAATCCGAATAAGTGTACCTTCGGGGTAAGGTCTGGTAAGCTTCTGGGTTTTGTTGTCAGTGACAAAGGTATTCAGGTGGATCCTGAAAAGGTAAAGGCCATACAAGAGATGCCGGCTCCCTGCACAGAGAAAGAAGTTAGAGGTTTCTTGGGACATTTGAATTACATCGCCAGGTTCATTTCACATATGACTGCTACTTGTGAGCCAATCTTTAAGCTGCTGAAGAAAGATCAAGTGGTAAAGTGGAATGATGAGTGCCAAACTACTTTTGAAAGAATCAAAGAATACCTTCAAGAACCACCAATTTTGATGCCTCCAGTTGAAGGAAGACCTTTGATATTATACTTGACAGTGCTGGACAATTCAATGGGGTGTGTGCTGGGGCAGCATGACGAGTCTGGCCGAAAAGAGCACGCCATTTACTACCTTAGCAAAAAGTTTACCGACTGTGAGACCCGATACTCATTGCTCGAGAAAACTTGCTGCGCTTTGGCATGGGCTGCTCGCCGGTTGAGACAATATATGATGACTCACAGTACCTTGTTGATATCAAAGATGGATCCGATCAAGTATATTTTCGAGAAGCCCCCTCTCTCCGGAAGAATAACAAGATGGCATATGATCTTAACCGAGTACGACATTCAATACACAACCCAAAAAGAAATCAATGGGTGTGTATTTGCGGATCATTTGGCGCATCAAGCCGTGGATGACTACCAGTCCATGAATTTCGAGTTCCTGGATGAGAATATCATGTTGGTAACCGACTGCGAAGAACCGGGACCGGATGAAGGACCTGAGGAGGGATCCCGATGGTCTATGTATTTTGTTGGAGCCTCAAACGCACTGGGTAATGGTATTGGCGCTGTAATTATATCTCCTGAGGGCTGTCATACTCCGTTCACTGCCCGATTATGTTTTAACTGCACCAACAACATGGCGGAGTATGAAGCATGTATCATGGGTCTTCGAGCTACTATTGACCTGAGGATTAAGTTCTTGAGTGTATTCAGAGATTCCGCTCTGGTGATAAGTCAGATCAAAGGCGAGTGGGATACGAAGCACCCGAATCTTATTCCTTACAAAGAGTATGTACTGACATTTCTCCCCCACTTTGAGGAGATAACCTTTGAACACTTCCCAAGAAAGGAGAATCAGTTGGCGGATGCGCTAGCTACCATGTCTTCTATGTTCAAAGTCAGGTTGGATAATGAAGCTCCCCAGATTACCATTGAGAGGTTGGACGAACCCGCACATTACTGTGACATTGAGATTGAAGAGGTAGCAGATAAACCCTGGTTTCATGAGGTAAAGAGGTATCTTGAGGCTCAAGAATACCTCGAGGGGGCATCTGTTAATGATAAGAAGTTTCTGAGATGGTTTGCTGCAAAGTTCTTCATCAGTAATGGAATCCTCTATAAGCATAACCATGATTCAACCTTACTGTGATGCATGGACAAGAGCGAGGCAGAAAGGATCATGGCAGAGTTACATGAAGGTACCTTCGGAACTCATTCCAACATACATACCATGGCGAAGAAAATCCTACGGGCAGGATACTACTGGTCTACTATGGAAGCCGATTGTTATCAACACTCTCGAACCTGTCATAAGTGTCAAGTCTATGCTGATAAGGTACATGTACCTCCGGTTCCCCTGAATGTTTTGACAGCTCCTTGGACCTTTGCAATGTGGGGCATCGACATGATTGGCGAGATCAGACCTATTGCGTCTAACAGACATCACTTTATTCTTGTAGCAATTGATTACTTTACCAAGTGGGTTAAGGCAGCTTCCTTTGCAATAGTAACCAAGAACGTTGTGGCGCGGTTTATCCGACACAATATGATCTATCGATATGGTGTACCCGAGAGGATTATTACTGACAATAGCACAAATATCAATAACACGATGATCATCGAGCTCTGTAAACAGTTCAAGATACAACATCATAACTCTTCTCCCTACCGGCCGAAGATGAATGAGGTTGTTGAAGCAGCTAACAAGAACATTAAGAAGATTGTGCAGAAGATGACGGTGACATATAAAGACTAGCACGAGATGCTACCATTTGCTCTTCATGGATACCGTACCTCAGCACGGACGTCGACATGGGAAACACCTTACTCTTTGGTGTATGGCATGGAGGCAGTCCTACCCATCGAGGTCCAGATACCCTCTCTCAGGATTATGAAGGATGTTGGTTTAAACGAAGACGACTGGATCCAAACCCGACTTGATTAGCTAAACCTAATCGACAAGAAGAGACTTACTGCTATCTGTCATGGTCAGACGTATCAAAAGCGAATGATCAAGGCTTTTAACAAGAAAGTCAGACGTTAAGAATATCAAGTCGGGGATCTAGTGATCAAACACATCATACTACCGCAGGGTGATCCCAGGGGTAAATGGACCCCTACCTACGAAGGGCCATTTGTGGTTAAGAACATTTTCTTGGAAGGAGCTATGATTCTAACCACCATGGATGGTGACGACCTTCCTCACCCCGTCAATGCAGACATAGTGAAAAGATATTACGCATAATCAAAGACCCGCTAGGTTGACTGACCTAGGCAAAAATAAGGGCTTCCCGATGAACCAAAAGGGTTCAGGCAAAAGTAAGGGATGAAAATGAAAAAACTGTACACCCGACAAGTCGAAAACCTGAAAAGACGACTTAGGCAAAAAAGGGTATCCTGGTGGACTGAAAACACGAAAGGGAGGTCCAGGCAAAAATTAGGGATTGAAGCGTAACACTATGTCTCATGGGATCATCTCGCAACCAGACCTCGGTATCAACTATCAAGCTCAAACGACGCCAATCAATCTAATCCACCTTCGACCAAGCAACAAAGTGATGAGACGCTTGAAGATATAAAGGCAATAGCAAAGTTGGAACCCAATGGGATTGTTCCACATAGTTGTTTTTCTTTCTTTTACACAAATTGTAATTTCTATCTTTCAGCGGCATTCTCTTACTGGAACGTCAGCCTCTTTGTACAAACGCCTATTATAGGCTAACTTCAAAAATCAATACAATTCATGTTCACAAGAAATTCCAAATTGTTCTTCTTTTTCTGTTTTGTTTTGCAAGAACGTCCAATGATTCATTTTTTATATATGCATTTGACAACAATTGTTGCTCATAAATATTTACATGAGAAAACAAAAGACAATTACTCGTAATTCTAGGAACAGGGAAGAAGTGCCCCAAACCCTACAGTTACTCCGCCCATCTGGTACAGGGATAGAGCCCGCTTGAGAACATGAGTAGTGGTACATACACTCCCCACAGAGTAAAAAGTATCTAAAGACAGATGTCAGCTTCCCCGAGCAGGACATAACTCTCCCTTACTGAAGTTCACAATCGCGAGTGAGTCGGCAAATTTTTCCCAGGCATAGTTTATTTCTCTCACAGGCAGAAATCCAATCCCCGACAGAATTCATTATCACCAGTAACGGTAATTCATCCCCAGCTGAGTTGTTTCTCCAAGTCAGCAGATCTATCAACAGAGTATCTCCTCTCCAACAGAGTTATTCCCCACAGAATTATCCTCAGACAGGGTCTCCTCGGCAGTAAACAAGGGGCAAATCCCCAGCACAGTCATCTTTGTTCACCATCCCCCAATAGAAGCAGAGGAACTATGCTTCTTTACAAGCAGTCAAGAATACTATTTCTCATATCCTCCAAACAACAGTCATGGATTTATTTTCCCGGACTCAGATTATTATGACGACATTTCATGTTCATACATCATGACATGTGCATACATCACATATAACATAGTCTCATTTATTTTAAGAATGTCATTATACAATGCATCTCATGCATCGCACATAACTAACCCTGTATTTATTTCAGGAAAGACAATTATTATCAGCAACTTCCAGCAGGTCCAGGATCAACACTCGACGCTAAACAGAGTAATCATCGGAGCGACAAGAACAACCTTACCCAGGTTCCCTCTGTAGTTTTACCCAAACTCATTCCAAAGCAACCCTACTATCCAGGTTCCTTCTCACAGCCCTACTATACAGGCTTTCATATCGAAGTAACCCTAATATCCAGGTTCCTTCTTGCAGCCCTACTATCTAGGATTTTCATATCGAAGTAACCCAACTACCCAGGTTCCTTCTTACAGCCCTACTATCCAGGCTTTTCATATCGAAGTAACCCTAATATCCAGGTTCCTTCTCACAGCCCTACCATCCAGGATTTCATATCGAAGTAACCATACTATCCAAGTTCCTTCTCACCGCCCTACCATCCAGGCTTTCATATCGAAGTAACCCTACTATCCAGGTTCCTTCTCGTAGCCCTACTATCCAGGCTTTTCATATCGAAGTAACCCTACTACCCAGGTTCCTTCTCACAACCCTATTATCCAGGCTTTTTATATCGAAGTAACCATACTATCTAGGTTCCTTCTCACAGACCTACCATCCAGGCTTTTATATCGAAGTAACCCTACTATCCAGGTTCCTTCTCACCGCCCTACCATCCAGGCTTTCATATCGAAGTAACCCTACTATCCAGTTTCCTTCTTGCAACCCTACTATCCAGGCTTTTCATATCGAAGTAACCCTACTACCTAGGTTCCTTCTCACATCCCTACTATCCAGGCTTTTCATATCAAAGTAACCCTACTATCCAGGTTCCTTCTCATAACCTTACTATCCGGGTTCTTCCTTTCTTATCCCTAGACAGTAATCCACAATAGTGTAAGACCGGGACCCGATCAAACACAATTGATTTCACATTTCCCCAAAATGTCGCGGTGCAACATATACCCCGACCAAACACACAGTTCACTTCCGCTTCCCAAACCGGAATTATTCCCCCGGTAGAGTAACGGAAAACTGAAGCTCCTAAAACTCTATTTTGCTCTCAAGACAGAGACCAGCATTCCCTAACGAAGTCCTCCTAAACAACAGGTATACAGGATCTCGCAAAGGAATCCCTTATGCGATCGAAACCTCTTCGGATGGCATCTTTAAGCCCATCTTCCGTCATCGACTTCCAAATGGAATCTATAAGCCCATTCCTGATATTGCAAGTCAAGTATCACGTAATGCAAGTGCAAATTTTTGGTCACTCTAGTGTTCAATCATCTTCCACCTTCAGATCACGAAAGGCAGACAAGCCAATATACATCCTCAGGTTTAAGAAGATTGAACAGGGGCAGCTGTTGTACCCCAAAAATTTCCCTCCCATATTCCTCAACACATGGCAAGTGAGGTTCCCAAATTGCTCAAGGAAGTTCAAAGTTGACCAGACAAACTCTCTCCTAAGGCAGTCTATCTCAAATTAGGGTTTCATTTTTCATCAAGATGCTTAAGTCTAAATGATCCCAAATGCTCACCATTGTCCTAATATATTCTCAAGATTATCCATGTCAAGTTTCAATCCTTGCAGAAGAAGTTTGCTCAACCAATTGCTCAAAGGCCTGAAAATCAACTATACTAGGTCAAAAGTCAACTGTGGCCCACATACAGTCAAACCCCAATATTTTTGGTCAACATCCTCATTTTGAAGTAGCATTCATCACTTGATCAAGTTTTGATCATGATTCATCAAGGATTGCTCACAATTCATTAAAACCCAAAAGTTGCTAAATTAGGGTTTTACAAGAAAAGTCAACTCAACTTTGACCAAGCATAACTTTTTCATACTTTATCAGAAATGACCCCTGCAAATCTCATTTTGAAGAGGATAAATTCCATACAATTCATCTTCATCTCCCAAGTTCAAAATATGCACTCAAAAAAAGATATGAATTTTGACATTATAGGTCATTTTGAAAAGTCAACAAAAAAACCTTTTGGGTCAAAGCTTCATACATGAAAATGGAAGACTCAATTGAGATGAGACCAAAAGGGTTGCTTATAGAACATCCTAAGCTTTCTAAAAAGTCCAAGAAAACCTCTCTAGGGTCAAAATTGAAAGAGTTATGCATTGGCCAAGTTGACCCTTTTTGCAAAATTGCCAAAAGTCAACATTGGTCAAAATTGCATTTTTTCCACATGGACCCATCTTTTCAAGATTGAATCTCATTCCTAGAATAGTTTACGACCTATGTGACCCTCCATGCTTTATTTATTTATTTATTTAATTTATTTTGATTTTTATTCACTTAAAGTTCAAATAAAATCAAATAAATCTAAATAAATCATATAATGTGTTTTAGGGATGATTTTTGCATTGAAGGAAGATCTTATGTGCTGTCAAATGAGAAGCAAATTGTGCAAGCCAAGAATAGACACAAAATATCCATATTTGGGCAATTATTCAATATTTAATTTTCTCTTAAAATCATACCATTATTATTTGGATTCTTTCCAATTTTATTACCCTAGATTGATTCACTACTTATGCCAGGATCCTAAAGACCTAGAACAGAAGTTTTGAGACGCGCAACTTGCCTGAAAGTGTCAAACAAAGTTCCAAATTTTCAAAGAAAAGTGAAGATTGGATCTTGCTCTAGAGGCCGTTTCAAACTTTTCCAAGGATCAATTCACATTCCCAGGCACGCACTGAACCTGTAGCAAGCATTCACACGACCTGAAACCTCAAGAATCGTGTTCTACGTCTCCCACGGTTTGTCCAAAAATTTGATTTTATTTCACTAATATATGCATCTTTAGTGCTTTTGATTGCCATACTCATGTTTATCATCATGTTTGTAAGCTAATCGTTTTATTCAGTTGCATTTTTTAGGACTGTATGTGAATCTGCCATAGCTAGGGTTTTGTATTCTTGTTTAGGGTTTTTTCATGCAGGCAAAATTGGGCGTTAACTCTGGTACCATGATACTCGTGAGGATGATATGAGTTGATTGGTACCAGCCATGGTCATTTATCTTGAGCACACATAATTTTGGAGATGGACAAGGCTATACCTACAACAAGCGTCTGTAGGTAAAAGCTTGATATGCTAAAACGACGGTTGGGAGGAAGAAGATAATGCGTGGCATTCACTGATTGGGTTATTTGAATTTTAGCGTGTTTTGAATATATTATTGGTTTTTTTGATTATATTGTCTTACTTCCATTATGTATACAACAAAAACGTGTGGCTCAGTTGGCAAGCGTGTATTGGAGACATGCATAAGGGCCTGGGTTCGATCCCCAGGTCCCAACCTTTGTTCATAATATTTTTCAATAGGTAATCCAACACGCTGCATATCAAGAAGTCCACCGCACGCCATCAACATCTGGCCATCACACGCCTCTCTAGCCAGATCCAAGGCTATTCCACTGAAGGCCCACCATACGCCTCAAGTCAATGCATGCACTAAAATAGGCAAAGTCAAAAGGGCTGAGTTTGATTTGGGCCCAGAATTTCCTTAGCACACCCTCCCAATTGCTAAATAGCATGAGGCCCATATCTAACCTTTATTTTATTTTATTTATTTATTTTCTTTAATTCTTTTAATTTTATTTTAATCATTTTAATTGGCAAATTAGTTATTTTTCATAAAAATCATAAAATCAAATTCAAAAATTAGAATTAGGCTTTTTATTTTAAATTTTTTATTTTAATGTAATTTAGTTTAACTTAGGAAAATTGTAATTTATTTTCATAAATAAAATCAAAATAAGAAATTAGGTTAAAACTTTTTTTGTTTAATTTTGTTTTCTCTTTTTCTCAAATAAATAAAAATACAAAAACATGTTTTAGAATAAATTAATTTATTTTTCTTAATTTAAAATCAATTAGAATTAGGATTTTATTTTTAATGATTTCTTTATTTTCTTAAAATAAAACAAGACAAAAATCATTTTTTTAATCAATCGCAATTAGGTTTAAGCAAGGGTCAAAACCCTAGTTGTTTTCGTATTCGATTCCTCGCGTGCACGCTATTTATTTTTGCCAATATTTTTGTAACTGTTCATGGTTTGTAATAGTTTGAATTTTTTTTATTAATAACCAAGTATTAAAATAATATTTCGCAAATAACCGGGTTTCGGAAAAAATTACGCAAATAACCATGTTTGAGATGGCTCCACAAAGGAGGAGCCATCTCAATTGGCGCATGCACCTCTTTTTTTAAGGGAGGCGCCATCTCACTTGGCGCCTAAGTGCTTAGGGCAAGCCCTAAGCCAAGTGAGATGGCGCATATGTACAAAATTAGGGCAAATTTTTTTTTTTATTTTCTTTCCTGCGCGTTGCCTATTAGACAGAGATCAACAAAATGGATTTTTTATTTAAAAAAAAATAATTACATTCAACTGTTTTACATTAAAAGAACAGTAAAAAAATGGATACAAAAAATACTGGGAAAAAAAAGATACATCAGTGATCCCCAGGAACCCGGTAATGACCCCCAGTTCCGCATCCCCGTCCTCGCCTTTCTCTTGCTGGGTGCCGTCTCGTTTCCTGCTGCGGCAAGGTCGATGGCCCAGCGAAGTCAATGCGATCCGAATCCATAAAATCAGTAAGATCTCCATATCTCGAAGATCCGCTCTGGGACAGTCGGTTACCCATACCCTCAAAGTTTGGTCGTGTTGGCGGTGGGTGGGGTTCCATGGTTGGTCGGTAGCATTGGTCGCCTGAGTATGGGGGGTAGAAAGGAAATGGATCTTGGGGTGTTTGGTATTGTGGATGTTGGGTTGTTTGGTGATATGGTGGTTGATGGTAGGTTTGGTCGGCTTGGTCATAATCTTCTGACATTCCCATATCAGGGCTAAGGCTGGATGTTGAGGGCGCCATATTGGGATATGTGGAAGACTGAAATTGTGTCTGGGGTATGTGGGTGTGCTGGTATTGGGGTTGGTATTGTGGTTGGGTTTGAGGCATATCCGGGTATTGGTAGTACGGCATTTGATTGTAGTTGTGTTGTGGTGGGGAATGTGGTTGTGTGTTTGTTGGTCTGTTTCTTCTTGGGGGTTGGTTTGAGGTTGATGGATTTTGGGTTTGTTGATAGGGAATCGAGGGTTGTGCCCATTGTGTGCCTGGGTCAACCAAGTACCTCGGATGAGACACGTGCATATCTGGATTACTAACCGACCTGTACCACGACATATATTGATCAGTGTGTCGCATGTTACCTTGAGTAAGGAAAACCGGGGATTGCAAGATGTAGCGGTGACGCCTTTGCCACATTTTACACCATTCTGGAGCAAAGTCTTTCCAGTTGGTAAGACCCCACTGGGCGTCGACCCTTTTTAGATGCCAGGGGGACAAATCTGTTGGATCACTTAGTATCTCTTGGATCATTCCGAACTGCATCTTCACACGGTCGCTGTGGTGCATCTCCACAATGTTGAACCGAATGAGTGCAGTCTTTGCAGTCCAAGTTGCTGCATCCTCTGGGTTTGGAGAATGGCCCAAACCCAAATATGGTCTCCAGACGAACTGCGATAAAATTTAAATCAAGTAAGCGCAAAAGTAATGTATAAATAATTAAAATGAACAAAAGTTAAAAGCTACGACATACGTCATCTGGGCCTAAGTGATCCAACAGATTCCGGTAGAGTGCGACATTGAATCTGGGATTCTTGCCGTAATCCATACCCCTCACGCAGTACCTAAAGGAAATGAGAAACATGTTATTTTTAGCATATATTTTGGAAAGAGCAGAATAGTTATAAATGCTATAACTTAATGACTTACTTTGTTGCGTACGGGAAACCAAAAGTGTTGTTGTTGATGGGGTTTAAGGACTCCATCCTCCACCAACCCCAGGCTTGTAGTAAAAATGCGCACCCATAAAATGTACATTTTTCCTTGACTGCGTTTTTGCACAAGGAACTGTACAGGTGGGCTAATACTGCAGAACCCCAACTATATTTTCTAGTTTTTTCAAAATTTGTTAGTAAATGTAAGTACATGAAATTTACACTATTTCCCGTACTTTCGGGAAATAAAAATGTACCAAAAAGTATCATAATATACGTTCTGGCTTTTACTACTCGGTCATTCTCTGAGGAATTTTCATTTAATTCCATACTTGCATAATGCCGTTTCAGGTCAGTGAGTAGTATTCCCTGCCCTCTTGCTCCACCACCTTCTACCATGTCCCTACCCAACAGTTCTTCACACTGTGAGTTGGGTTGTTGAACCGACCCGTTCACTGCCTTACCGTCGATAGGGAGGCCCAGTAGCATGTACACATCTTCGAGAGTGATGGTACATTCACCTATTGGTAGGTGAAATGTATGGGTCTCCGGTCTCCACCTCTCCAACATTGCAAGAATGAATTTTGAGTCAATGGTGCAGTTGGAGATCTTTATCACATGTCCAAAACCTGCATATTCCAGATAAGGGACGATAAATGGGTCGGGAGCCAGGTATTTGTGCGAACGGATTCTGAATCTTTGTGTATCCTGAGATCATAATTAAACAAGTGTAAGATTAATTAAGATGAACAACACGTTATTTGAAGTATGAAAAATGTATAACCAAAGAAGAGACTTACAAATGCATCAATGTTTTCCCTTGTGCCTCTGTGAGTATCTCCCATTGTTAGAAGAGCCATTGTTCAGAATGCTTGAGAGAATGAAAGACTTAGGAAGAAATAGAGAGTATGATAGACTTAAGAAATATTTTGTAGCAGAGAGTGAGAGTTGTGTGGGTGTGAGATATGTTTCATAAGGTATGTATTTATAGGCAAATAAGTTTGATGTAGTGGTTGCATGCCTGCGATGTGTCACATTTGCATGCTTAGGGTGTTACACATATGCATGCATGCATTTACAAAAAATGTAAGGTGTCACTCTTGCAGGCTAGGTGGCAGCCCATGCATGTATCACGATTGGACAGTAAGGGAGGCGCCATCTCACTTGGCGAAAGAGTACAAAAATGAATGGTGTCGCCACCCCATTTGGCGAATAAGAGGTGTCACTTCTTACAGCATTGGCTCAGGCTACGTGACAGCCTTTGGGATTCCTTTCTTTGTTGCATGCAAGGCCATTGGAGTTGATGGGTGGAGTCTTACACAAAACATTTATGTGTGCAGAATAGGGCCATGATAGGTGGCAGGCTAGGTGGCTGCATAAGCCCATGCATGTATCACGATTGGACAGTAAGGGAGGCGCCATCTCACTTGGCGAAAGAGTACAAAAATGAATGGTGTCGCCACCCCATTTGGCGAATAAGAGGTGTCACTTCTTACAGCATTGGCTCAGGCTACGTGACAGCCTTTGGGATTCCTTTCTTTGTTGCATGCAAGGCCATTGGAGTTGATGGGTGGAGTCTTACACAAAACATTTATGTGTGCAGAATAGGGCCAGGATAGGTGGCAGGCTAGGTGGCTGCATAAGCCCATGCATGTATCACGATTGGACAGTAAGGGAGGCGCCATCTCACTTGGCGAAAGAGTACAAAAATGAATGGTGTCGCCACCCCATTTGGAGAATAAGAGGTGTCACTTCTTACAACATTGGCTCAGGCTACGTGACAGCCTTTGGGATTCCTTTCTTTGTTGCATGCAAGGCCATTGGAGTTGATGGGTGGAGTCTTACACAAAACATTTATGTGTGCAGAATAGGGCCAGGATAGGTGGCAGACTAGGTGGCTGCATAAGCCCATGCATGTATCACGATTGGACAGTAAGGGAGGCGCCATCTCACTTGGCGAAAGAGTACAAAAATGAATGGTGTCGCCACCCCATTTGGCGAATAAGAGGTGTCACTTCTTACAGCATTGGCTCAGGCTACGTGACAGCCTTTGGGATTCCTTTCTTTGTTGCATGCAAGGCCATTGGAGTTGATGGGTGGCAGGCTAGGTGGCTGCATAAGCCCATGCATGTAATATTATTGGCAGCCTTGGGGGGTTGCATCACTTACTTAATTGAAATTTTTTGCCTTACGTTGAACATAACATTCATTCACATAAACTGTTAAATTTTCCAACCTTCGAATCAGTCATCTAACCTTCAAACATTCCAGCATTCATACCTTCATACAATCAATAAACCTAAAACATTCCAACCTTCAAACCTTAAAACAATTCTACACAATGGCCTCTTCACCACAATTTGTTGTCAAAGCACATTTCAACGGTGAGACATACATGTGTCCCACAGTTGGGTTTTTGTTTAGAAACACCGACAATGTTCGATTTCTCTTAAACGGGAAAGCAAATTTCTCGTACTTTAAGAAAAGATTGGAGGCCAAACTTGAACGAGGCCCGGTATCCCAGATATTTTATCAGAGTCCAGTCTTTTTTGGAAACAACCAAGTTATTTTTTATAAGGTTGAAATTCAAGATGACGAGGATTTCCAGAACATGATTTCCAGCCATGTCTATTCTGGAAACGACTCTATTGAGTTGTACGTTTTGTTTCAAGAGCCTCCGGTGACACAGGAGGTAGAGCCTCCGGTGACACAGGAGGTTGATCCTTTGGAGAATGAGCAAGATGAGGTGGATGCAGTTGATGATGAAGAAGAAGATAACGAGTTAGAGTTTGATGAAATGGTGAACGACGATTCTGACGATGATGGCATCCCAAGTATTCCTACTGACAAAATCTACACACCACCTACGCACATGACAAACTTCAACATGGGCGGAGATGAACCTTCTACGGACTTGTTTTTCCAACCGTATATGCAGTCAGATGAAAATTTAAAAGAGAAGGACAAGTTTCGTAATAGAGAGGAATGCATAAGGGCCATCAAAAAATTTCACATGCTCAACTCGGTTGATTATAAGGTGGATCGTGTAAACCCGGAAAGGTACAAGATCAAGTGTGTCCACCCTGACTGTATGTTCAAGCTGACCGCATCATACAGACTAAGGGGTGACTGCTGGGTCATAGGTTCCATGACTACCCATACTTGTGTAAGTTCCACTCAATCACAAGACCACCGAAAACTCAACCATGATCTAATCTGTCAAGAAATCCTACCCCTGGTCAGCAACGACCCTTCTTTGAAGGTGAAAACAATCATCTCCCACATCACCACGGTTTTTAACTACACTCCGTCTTACCGTAAGGCGTGGTTAGCAAAGACTAAGGCGATTGAAAGGGTGTACGGAAACTGGGAGGAGTCATACCGAGAACTTCCCCGCTACCTAAATGCACTCAAGACATATTCTCCAGGTAGTGTTTATGTTCTGGAAACATTGCCAGCGTACGCCCAAGATGGTAGTCTACTACATGGCAACGGAATATTCAGTCGCGTCTTTTGGGCATTTCAACCATGCATCACAGGGTTTGCATCATGCAAACCAATTCTACAAATTGACGGGACTTGGTTGTATGGGAAGTACAAAGGCACGCTTTTGATGGCAGTTGCACAAGATGGCAACAATAACATTTTCCCCGTTGCGTTTGCCCTTGTCGAGGGGGAGACCGATGGTGCTTGGAGCTTTTTCCTGAAAAATCTTCGTACACACGTGGCTCCTCAACCAGATCTCTGTTTGATCTCGGACAGACATGCCTCCATTGAAAGTGCCTATAATAATCCGGCAAATGGTTGGCATGACCCTCCTTCTACGCATGTCCATTGCATCAGGCATATCGTCCAGAATTTCTCGAGGGAGGTCAAGGACAAAACATTGAGGAAAGCGGTGATGAATGCGGGATACGCACTGACACAGCCCACATTCAAATATTACCGCAACGAGATCCGTTTGTCTAACCCAGAAGCCGGTACGTGGATCGACAATATACCGGTCGAAAAGTGGACTAGGTCATACGACAATGGCCAAAGATGGGGGCATATGACAACAAATCTTATTGAATCAATGAATGGGGTATTCAAGGGCATACAAAACCTCCCCATCACTGCCTTGGTGAAATCCATGTATTTTAGGATGGCTGCGTTATTTGCCAAAAGAGGTGAAATGTGGTATGCGGTCTTGCAATCAGGACAACTATGGAGTGAAAGCTGTATGAAATACATTAAGGCTGAAAGTGCTAAAGCCAACACTCACATGGTTACACGGTTTGACCGCCATAGCCACAACTTCATCGTGAAAGAGACAATTGACCACAATGAAGGCCTGGCAAGACAAGAATACAGGGTCATTTTACCTTCTCAATGGTGCGATTATGGCAGGTTTCAAGCTTTTCGTATGCCTTGCTCTCATGTCATTGCCGCTTGTGCTCATACCCATCAAGACGCGCTTCAACTGCTCTCAAACGTTTATAAATCTGAAACGTTGCTCACTGTTTACAACAACAACTTTCCTTTGGTGGCAAAATCGGACTATTGGCCTGAATACAACGGTGATATAGTTTGGCACTGTGATCGGTGGATCTGGAACTGACTGTTTAACGCTGGTTCACGAAATGTCGCGGAAGCAAGAGTCGCCACCATCTTTTATTTTCTCCAAATGGAAAGGACAAAAGCACAGAAAAATTCCTTAAAGAGATTGCTCTCGGTTCGGGAGGTAGGTTATAGAAAGGGAAGGTGTTAACACCCTTTCTATCTATGGTTATCCATGGGCTCTTAGATACTTGCTCACTTGTGTTTTCAAAAATGGTTTGTTTGCTTTTCAACTGTGGGTTTTAAAAAAGTTTCTTTGAAAATTTCAGTTCGACTCTTGTATCGGTCCTCAAGAGTGTTTGAAAAATTGCTTTCGAAAGCTTTTTGAAAATGTGTTGGTGTGAAAAGTATTTTTGATTTGTTTTGAAATTTAGAGCAAGTATCTAGAGTCGTCTACCTACCCTAAGGAATTCGTCTGTGTAAATGTCCTTTAAAGTAGTGCCATCCCACCATTGAGAGGTAGGTAGTACCACCGTTGGAGGTGTTCGGGTCAATTCGAGGTTCGGGACATGGTGATCATCAGAGCAATGGGAATACACCTTAGAAGCTACCCTCATGCCAGGTTCCCGGATCATGAGGAATTACTAAGACATCCTCTACTCGACGATCACCTTTCGAGGCAAGGCAACAGTGAGGCGTACCCTAGGGGTGGTGTGTGATTTGTGTGTCGTTTTCAGATATTTTTGTCTTTTGTCATGTCGTTGGTGATCTAGCGTTTGTTTTTATTTTTGTCCATACATTCTTTCATGCTTTGATTACCGGTTAAAATATTGCGAGAAAAGTAAAAGTTCTAAGCTATTACAAACGGCGCGGGTCCACATCGCCAAAATTTCCAGAACCCGATTTGACAGAAAAATAAAGAATTGAAAAGAAAATAAAGTGCGAGAAAGTTAATTACACGGCTTCGGGAGAGATACATAAATATTGAAAAGAATAAAAATAAATATGCGAATTAAATAAGAATTAAAACGAGGGCGTTGGACCCTTTTTGCAAGATTAAATTAAATGGTGAAATTAATTAATTAGAAAAGAGAAAAGAATTATTTTTTGGTATTTTTTGTTTAATGGGAAAAAGAATTAATTAAAACTAAACCTAATTCTAATTGTTTTTAATTTATTAAGAAAAGAAGATTAAAACCTAATATTAACCCTAATTAATTTACATGCAAATTTAATTATAAAAATATGTCTAATATTTAATTATTATGGAATAAAAGAAAAAAAGATGAAAATTAATTAAACCCTAATTCTATATTTTTTTGATTTTTATTAAGAGAGTTAAAATTAAAACCTAATTTAAAACTAATTAATTTATGAATTTATTTACAAGAAATATTAAAATAAAAAATATTTATTATTTTTTCTCTTTTCTGATTTTTTATGATTGTTTTGTGTTTTTATGAAAAAAATAATTAAATTGATAGAATTAATTAAAAGAAAATAATAATAATAAAAAAAACAAAGAAAGTGAGATAATTTGGCAAACCTAGGGGGTTCAGACCCCAAAGTGGAGGTTTCTCCTTAGCAATTTGGGCCCATTAGCAATTGGCCTGTAAGACTTTTTCCACTAGCGTGTATCAACGTTGACCAGGGTTTACCATGTACCTCAGAGCGTGGCCTTTGATTTGATGCAACTGAACGCGTGGACGGTTAGATTATGAAGGTGTATGATAGTCTTTGACATTGAATCTGCATGTGAATTTTAATTGAAAAATAATATGGACAAAGTGAAGACCTGGGGCTCGAACCCAGGTCATAGATGTTGCCAGCACATACGCTTTGCCACTGAAGCACTCAACGCATTCTGATTATATTATACAAAAGAAAAAATATAAAATAAAACAATGTTAGTGGGGCCTCCGCGCGCGAAAGTTTGAACCAGCCATCCATGCTTCGCCACATAAGCGTCTTCTTCGTTGGTTTATTTTTTTTTCTGAAACAAGAACAAATTAGCAACGGTTTTCAAACGTTGCCTTAGACGCTATATTAGAAAATAGCGAATAGGCCATAAGGCCTCATAAATTAGGCGCGACATGTGGTTTCTCTTCGTCTAAACGCATTGAATTGAATGGCTTTGGTCTCAGACTCCAAATTTTCCTTAATTCAAAACCCCTAATTCCAAGCTTCACAAACCCTAAATATTATCAATGGCAAATCTTCATATAGGGCATGAAAACAAAATTAAATCATTGGGTTAGCATCAGAATCTTGCAATGAACATAAACCAAGCATTAAAAGTTATGAAAAGTGCATGAATCAAAATGCAAGAACATGAAATTATTTCGGTACAGGTCCTGCTCGTTTTACCAATTCCTGATGTTTTGATGAATGATTTTGATTGGAAATCATTCTGTGATCCTCCAGGAAGATGTTTGAACAACTATTATGCCTTGAATCACCCTGCAAAAGTGTTTTCAGTTATGAGTTTTTTGCAAAAATTTTCAAGTTTGATGGATGCTTTTCTGTGCAGCTTAGTGGTTCCTTGCATTAGGTTTGTGTTCAGGCTTAAGTATAGAGTGAATTAGGTCAAGAAAAACACTCCAAATCCTTTGCATTCATGGTTTTTGAGATTTGATTTTCAAGATCTTTTTCCAATCTTTTTTCATGCTATTTTTGTACAAATCATGTCCAATCAATTCAATTCCTTCCAAATCTGATCATGCACGAATCATTGAGCCTATTACATGTACAAAAAGATTTGATAAGTTAGGTTAAGTATTTTTCATATATTTAATTGATTTAAATGAATTATTATTAATAAAAATTCAAATAAATAAATAAAAAATGAATAAAAACTTCCCTTTGGGCCAAGTGGTCGTGCACATGCTTGGGATGACGAATTGTGGAAGAAAAATTGGCCCATTAGCAATTTTAGGTCATTTGAATCAATGTTGACTTTTCAAAATATCCAAAATTTTCCAAACTTCCACAAGGCATAACTTGCTCAATTTTTAAGATTTGCTCATGTTCTTGGACATTTTGGAAAGGTCTTTGAGTCCTCTAACCAATGTCTTTGGTCCCATGTCATTTTGATTTACCAATCTCAAGTTGTGGCCTTTGACTTAAAGTCCCTTTTTGTTGACTTTTGAAAATGACCTATAATGTTGAAATTGATAACTTTTTGTGAGAGCATTTCTTGGACTTGAAGTATGAATATGAGTTGTAGGAAATGCCTTTCTATTCAAAATGATCTTTGGATGGAATTTTTCTGATAATCCATGTGAAAGTTATGCCCTGGTCAATTTACAGTTGACTTTTTCAGCTGTCCAAATAAGGGAACTTTTGTATCTTGATGATTTTTGAGCCAAACTTTGAGAATCATGATCAAGCATTGATCAAATGATGTTTGTGGCTTCAAAATTATATGTTGACCAAAAATTTGAACTTTTGACTGTCAAATGACCATTTTGCCCCTACAGTTGACTGTAGTGCAATTAGGGTTTTTGACTGTGCAATTTTGTGCTGAAAGTCTTGAAACTTGATATGAGGATGCTTGACCATATTTGTAGGCATGTGGGACTTGATTGGGCCCTTTGAAACTTCATTTTCTTGATCAGAACCAAAACCCTAATCTTGACTGTTTAGGAGACCCTTGACTGTGCAACCCTTGGGGAGATTTTGAAGCTTGACTTGGCAAATTTTTGAAGAATATGGGAGGGCAAATTTTGGGGTACAACAGTTGCCCCTGTTCAATCTTCTTAGAACTGAGGATGCAGATTGGCTGACGTGCCTTTCGTAATCCGAGGGTAGAAGATGATTGAACACTAGAGTGCCCAGAAATTTGCGCTCACATAGTAGCAGTGTGATGATGGGAATGGGCTTATAGATGCCATTTGGAGATTGATGGATAGGATGATGGGCTTATAGATGCCATCTGGGTGTTGATCTCCTAAGAGATTCCTTAGCGAGAACCTGCGTACCTGCAAAAGAAAAAAGAGTACCTGACACGTTGCAGGAGCTGGTTTTCAGATGCTTGGTATAGATGTGTCTTGACTGGTTACAGGAGCTGGATCTGGAGCTTCAAACGGCGATGAATGAACCAGGGGTGGTTACTACCTCAACGGGGACGGTGAGAGAACCTTGGGTGACTTTAACCTCAACAACGCTCGTTGAGCAAATCTTGGTGGGAATTACCATCTTCGCAGTATCGGGAAGAGAACCATAGGCAATTATAATCTCAAAAGCGGACGTTTGAGAAGAACCTGGAATGGAATTATCATCTCTGCACCGCTGGGGAGAGAACCATAGGAAATTATAATCTCAAAAGCGGACGTCTGAGAAAAACCTGGGATGGAATTATCATCTCACGCACCGTCGGGGAGAGAACCATAGGAAATTATAATCTCAAAAGCGGACGTCTGAGAAAAACCTGGAATGGAATTATCATCTCACGCACCGTCGAGGAGAGAACCATAGGAAATTATAATCTCAAAAGCGGACGTTTGAGAAAAACCTGGGCTGGAATTATCACCTCACGCACCGTCGGGGAGAGAACCATAGGAAATTATAATCTCAAAAGCGGACGTCTGAGAAAAACCTGGAATGGAATTATCATCTCACGCACCGTCGGGGAGAGAACCATAGGAAATTATAATCTCAAAAGCGGACGTCTGAGAAAAACCTGGGCTGGAATTATCATCTCACGCACCGTCGGGGAGAGAACCATAGGAAATTATAATCTCAAAAGCGGACGTCTGAGAAAAACCTGGAATGGAATTATCATCTCACGCACCGTCGGGGAGAGAACCATAGGAAATTATAATCTCAAAAGCGGACGTCTGAGAAAAACCTAGAATGGAATTATCATCTCACGCACCGTCGGGGAGAGAACCATAGGAAATTATAATCTCAAAAGCGGACGTTTGAGAAAAACCTGGGCTGGAATTATCACCTCACGCACCATCGGGGAGAGAACCATAGGAAATTATAATCTCAAAAGTGGACGTCTGAGAAAAACCTGGGCTGGAATTATCACCTCACGCACCGTCGGGGAGAGAACCATAGGAAATTATAATCTCAAAAGTGGACGTCTGAGAAAAACCTGGAATGGAATTATCATCTCACGCACCGTCGGGGAGAGAACCATAGGAAATTATAATCTCAAAAGCGGACGTCTGAGAAAAACCTGGAATGGAATTATCATCTCACGCACCGTCGGGGAGAGAACCATAGGAAATTATAATCTCAAAAGCGGATGTTTGAGAAAAACCTGGGCTGGAATTATCATCTCTGCACCGCTGGGGAGAGAACCATAGGAAATTATAATCTCAAAAGCGGACGTTTGAGAAAAACCTGATAACTTCTACTGAGTCTTCATCAGACAAATCTGTTGGGAGTCGATTTAGCTGGACTAGAGAAGGCCTTGGACTGGATAAGAAATCTTTGGAGTCGATTAACTGAACCGGTCTAGGTCTTGAAATATGATTGAGAATTTAACTGCATCTTTCCTGAAAGGTAGAGGTCAGTCATATGCCATGCATGATATGGACCAAGCAATGATGTTCTCAACATAAATGAGATTTGTATGATATGATGCGTACATGCATGCTATAATGATGTATGTGATGTTTTATGAATGTGTTTTTCGTCTAGGAAAGTAAATCCTTGACGGGTGCCGGGAAGTCACTCCTGGGCTGACGTTGCAAGAATACCGGTAGGAGAAGATAATTCCGTTGGGGAATAAACTTGGCGAATAGATTACTCTGCGGGGAAAATTACTCTAGCGATCTTGCTGGGGAAAATACTCTGTGGGAAGAGAGGTACTTTGCTGAGATGTTGCTAATAACTTGCTGGGGATACCCTTGTTGTGTTGGAAGTGTTAATAGACTTCGCTGGGGGTAAGAGGATTTCGTCGGGGACGCTCTTTCCATGGCTTTTGGCTGAGGATAACCCAGTTATATCCTGTTAAGGAAATAACTCTTTAAATAAAGCCGGGCGACGCGTTCGTGCTCTGCGAGGATAAGCTTCCAGAATCTACTGGGGATAAGCTTACTGCTTGGGGAGATGAATTCCAACTTTCCTGGGGACTGGATTGGACTCTCTTGGGGAAGTTTTGAACTGCGGGGGAAGTGATTCCTTTGAGTATTTGATGTACCGCCGGGGAACAACCTTTAGACCAAGACTGCCGGGGATGCTTGTTAAGAATATATATGCTGCCGGGGAATGTTGAGATCTGCCGGAGGATACTCAACTTCCTTAAGATTTGATAACTTCGCTTGGGGAAGAGTGCACTGACTTGCTGGCTCACTCTCTGGGGAATTAGGATATCTGGTTATGTTCTTTAGCTGAACCTATCTTGATACCTTGGAGGACGGAACAATTAGATTGCTTAGACCACCCATTATTGCCCCTGTTTCTGAGGTGGGAGAGGAAGACCTGTGAGGTGCTGATAGTCGTTGATGGACCAACCTTCTTCTGGTAGGCAGGTGACAAGATGACGGGACATAGTCGTACGCTTTGATCCCTAACTTTTGCCTGGACCGCCCTTTCGGGTTTTCAGTCCACCGGGATACCCATTTTGGCCCAAGCCGCCTTTTCAGGTTTTCGACTTGCCGGGTGTACAAATTTTTTCATTTCATCCCTTATTTTGCCCGAACACTTTTGGTTCGCTGGGAAGCCCTTATTTTTGCCTAGGTACGTCAACCTAGCGGGTCTTTGATTGTGCGTAGTATTTTTTCCGACTATGTCCATGTTCTTAGGATGTAGGGAGTTGCCCCTGTTAGAAGTGTTTTGTTATGCCACCCGAAGATATTTGATCAGGCAAGATTTGTTGTTGGAATGCCCCAAGTAACTCAGGCGGAGACTTGCCCCAGGCTATTTGACCTTTGAGAGATTCTCCGAATCTTGATTGGATTGCCCCAGATAATAGACCATGATCATATCATGCCCCTTTGATTGGAAGTGCTTCTGTTCATTAGGCATTCGTCGTGCGAATTTCTATGCTGTTCAAACAAACAGTCATATGCAAACAAAGTTATGTTAAAAATGCAAAGCTCATGTCTGTCTTGAAGATTTTAAAAATGCATTTTTTTCATAAAATAAGTGAATGTTTGTAAAACGTGATGTCAACTCCGTATTTACCGTAGGCCTTAAGGAGTTAGGATACCTTTCGTAACAGTATGCTTTCGAACTAACCCATGCTTCAGCTAGGACTTTTAAGGGTTATAACGTGGCTTGGTTCACGGTTTAAGAAACAAAGGATAAAGGCTCAAATTTTATTTGTACCCACCCGCTCTTCGTGATGTTCTCCAACCCTAAACTCAGTTGATCATACGTTAGGCCTTGTTTGAGTCTTTGCTCTGATTTTCCGGTGATGATTCAGATTTATTTGGAATAGGCAGTCATTTCCTTTTTGTTGAGGGTTTATAAGACCTCTTTCTTTTTTATTTTTGTTATCCCTTTCTTTTTTTGCCTGAACTGTTTCTTTTTTGGAATTACAGTCAGCGGGATGCCCCAGTTTTGTAAGTCTCCTTCATAAGTTTTGACTTAATGGGTTTTTATTTTTGAGATAATGACTGCCTTTCTTTATTGATTGTTCGGAACCATCAATGCCTTTCGTTTTGTAAGGACCTCTTTGGTGCCATTCGTTATGCACTTGGATCAACTGAGAGACTACCCTGCCCCAGGTTATGATTAAGGGTTTTAAATTTCGAAAAGAAAAACTCCTACTTCTTTGGCTCAGAGGGGTTGACGAGGGATTATCATCCTTATAACTCCAGTGTTTAGGGATTTGAAACAATGCCTGTACCTCATCAGCGGGGTCTGTTCAAAAGCATACTGTAAGGATCGTGGTATCGTTTTCGTCATCCTCCCTCAAGAGGCTTAGAGTTATTAACCGAGAGTTGATCATCAGAAAAAATATGGAAATAATTTGCATTTAGTGAATACGAATATATTGTTTTAGAACAGACATATGCGATGCATTAATGAGATAACAATGTTTAACATGAGTAAATGTTTGAACAAAAGAAAACTGCAACTTGAACATTCGAATGAACAAAAGTTTTCTAGTCTCAGGATTTGTCACTTCAAATGGTGAACCTTGGAGGGATGGTAGAAAAATTCAGCTTGACCATCTTGTGTGAACTCCAATGCCCCTTCATCAATCAGGTCCTGGATCTTGTTTTTCAAGCTCCAACAATCATCCGTAGTATGCCCCGGGCTGTCAGAGTGATAAGCGCAGCGGGCGTTGGGGTTATACTTCGGTGACGTTGTATTTTGGTTCTTCGGAGCTTCTTTTAGAGTTACCAGCTTGGTCTCCAGCAACTGTGGCAATATCTGGGATAAGGTCATGCTGAGCCGAGTGAACTGCCTTCTCTCGCTCTTTTGTTGGTTGCGATGTTGAATTTGTGATACTGGAGCCATTTGGGGAGCTCTCTCCTTGCCTCTTTGTCTCAAAGGTGGTCGAACGATGACTGGCTTTTTACCCTTAGACTTTTGCCCCAGCTGGTTACCCTGAAGCAGTTGGTTGACGAGAAACCAGAGCTCGTCTTGTCTTTGAGCTAACCCTTGAATAGCAGTCACCTGCCCCAACATCTGGGCCTTCAATGCATCCACCTCAGTTTGTAGGTGTTTCAACTTGTCATCCTCAGCACTGTTCCTGACAAAGGTCTCCGTGAGAAGTGTCCTTAGCTCTTCCTGCCCCTTGGATAGATTCAGGAGGATTTCCCCGAACCGAGTCTCTTGAGCGAGAAAGTCCTGGTTATCTTGTGGGTAAGCCATTGCTGAAATAAACAGCGAGAAAGGTAAGTGACCTGCAGAGAAAGGGCACCTGTTATGCAATGATGAGTATGACATGCAATGTTTTCAAGGACCTCGCAGGGTAAACAAGAAGATTAAGAAGATTGTTAGCATTTGAATCCGGTGGCTTGATTGAAAGAACTTCATATTTGTTGAGAGTCTTTCTTCCAAGGGTCAAAGGCTCACCATATCCAGTGGGTCATAGCCCCTGACTTTAGTCATCATGTCTGGTTTTGATTTCCCAGCAACCTTGGTTAAGGGAACCCTCTTCAGGAGTCAGAGCTCACCATATCAAGTGGGTCATAGCCCCTGACAACTTTGGCTAGAGGAAAATAAATCCTCTTTGCCCCTTGCTAGATGTTTGATTCATCATGACCTGCATCACAAGCCCTTGAGATCCTTGAAATGGGTTAGGATGTACGTAATGGTATGATGTTATGGTATGCATGGGGTAATGTGAGTAGCCCTGTTATGAGTCCCACTTAAGGACTGCAAACCAAAACCTGTAAGAAACTTAGTATACCCTATTATGAGTCCCTATTAAGGACTGCAAACCAAAACCTGTAAGGAACTTAGTAAACCATGTTATGAGTCCAAATTAAGGACTATAAACAAAACCTGCAGGAAATTCAGTAAACCCTGTTATGAGTCCTAGTTAAGGACTATAAACAAAGCCTGCAAGGAAACTCAAGTGTCAGATAACAAGCATGCGAGTAGTCAAGTACGAAGGCACACAAGTCACACAAGACAAGCCCCTAAAGTTTAGGCCAGCATGGGGTCTGGGTATTACCCTCTTGAAGTTGGTGGGTTCAACCTGTCCTATTAGAAGTAACCGGGTTCTAAGGGTCCCAATATCACTGGATTGCTTTCATTGTTCATCGTTTCGATTTAGCCACTGAACTGGCGACCGAAATATTCCAGGAAAGCAACCCTCAATTGAGTATAGTATCGAGTATCAACCAACCTCGGACTGCACCAAAGTCAGTTATCTCACTACCCTAAAGAGGCCAAGATAGTTCAATTAAGGTTCCTAAGGTCTGTTGATGCTTCACGACACCACGCGGAGGCCCCGTACTCTCCTTGACTGAACTCAAGGGTTACCGGTACTCACCAAAGTGTCACATCAACGTAGCAGACTACTTCAACCATGTCGGTATACCCCGCACAGTTCCCTCACAGCCTTGTTGCTACTTTCTAAGAAGGTATCCCCAGATCCGGGTTTAGGATCTATAGAACTCCCAAGACAGTACCCACAATAATAAAGCAAGCAAGTCAATACAATTGAAAACACAGTTATGAACTACCCTAAGGTACACCTCACTTTAAGTTTGGTCCCCAGCAGAGTCGCCAGTTCTGTGATCGGTGGATCTGGAACTGACTGTTTAACGCTGGTTCGCGAAATGTCGCGGAAGCAAGAGTCGCCACCGTCTTTTATTTTCTCCAAATGGAAAGGACAAAAGCACAGAAAAATTCCTTAAAGAGATTGCTCTCGGTTCGGGAGGTAGGTTATAGAAAGGGAAGGTGTTAGCACCCTTTCTATCCATGGTTATCCATGGGCTCTTAGATACTTGCTCACTTGTGTTTTCAAAAATGGTTTGTTTGCTTTTCAACTGTGGGTTTTAAAAAAGTTTCTTTGAAAATTTCAGTTCGACTCTTGTATCGGTCCTCAAGAGTGTTTGAAAAATTGCTTTCGAAAGCTTTTTGAAAATGTGTTGGTGTGAAAAGTATTTTTGATTTGTTTTGAAATTTAGAGCAAGTATCTAGAGTCGTCTACCTACCCTAAGGAATTCGTCTGTGTAAATGTCCTTTAAAGTAGTGTCATCCCACCATTGAGAGGTAGGTAGTACCACCTTTGGAGGTGTTCGGGTCAATTCGAGGTTCGGGACATGGTGATCACCAGAGCAATGGGAAGACACCTTAGAAGCTACCCTCATGCCAGGTTCCTGGATCATGAGGACTTACTAAGACATCCTCTACTCGACGATCACCTTTCGAGGCAAGGCAACAGTGAGGCGTACCCTAGGGGTGGTGTGTGATTTGTGTGTCGTTTTCAGATATTTTTGTCTTTTGTCATGTCGTTGGTGATCTAGCGTTTGTTTTTATTTTTGTCCATACATTCTTTCATGCTTTGATTACCGGTTAAAATATTGCGAGAAAAGTAAAAGTTCGAAGCTATTACAAACGGCGCGGGTCCATATCGCCAAAATTTCCAGAACCCGATTTGACAGAAAAATAAAGAATTGAAAAGAAAATAAAGTGCGAGAAAGTTAATTACACGGCTTCGGGAGAGATACATAAATATTGAAAAGAATAAAAATAAATATGCGAATTAAATAAGAATTAAAACGAGGGCGTTGGACCCTTTTTGCAAGATTAAATTAAATGGTGAAATTAATTAATTAGAAAAGAGAAAAGAATTATTTTTTGGTATTTTTTGTTTAATGGGAAAAAGAATTAATTAAAACTAAACCTAATTCTAATTGTTTTTAATTTATTAAGAAAAGAAGATTAAAACCTAGTATTAACCCTAATTAATTTACATGCAAATTTAATTATAAAAATATGTCTAATATTTAATTATTATGGAATAAAAGAAAAAAAGATGAAAATTAATTAAACCCTAATTCTATATTTTTTAGATTTTTATTAAGAGAGTTAAAATTAAAACCTAATTTAAAACTAATTAATTTATGAATTTATTTACAAGAAATATTAAAATAAAAAATATTTATTATTTTTTCTCTTTTCTGATTTTTTATGATTGTTTTGTGTTTTTATGAAAAAATTAATTAAATTGATAGAATTAATTAAAAGAAAATAATAATAATAAAAAAAACAAAGAAAGTGAGATAATTTGGCAAACCTAGGGGGTTCAGACCCCAAAGTGGAGGTTTCTCCTTAGCAATTTGGGCCCATTAGCAATTGGCCTGTAAGACTTTTTCCACTAGCGTGTATCAACGTTGACCAGGGTTTACCATGTACCTCAGAGCGTGGCCTTTGATTTGATGCAACTGAACGCGTGGACGGTTAGATTATGAAGGTGTATGATAGTCTTTGACATTGAATCTGCATGTGAATTTTAATTGAAAAATAATATGGACATAGTGAAGACCTGGGGCTCGAACCCAGGTCATGGATGTTGCCAGCACATACGCTTTGCCACTGAAGCACTCAACGCATTCTGATTATATTATACAAAAGAAAAAATATAAAATAAAACAATGTTAGTGGGGCCTCCGCGCGCGAAAGTTTGAACCAGCCATCCATGCTTCGCCACCTAAGCGTCTTCTTCGTTGGTTTATTTTTTTCTGAAACAAGAACACATTAGCAACGGTTTTCAAACGTTGCCTTAGACGCTATATTAGAAAATAGCGAATAGGCCATAAGGCCTCATAAATTAGGCGCGACATGTGGTTTCTCTTCGTCTAAACGCATTGAATTGAATGGCTTTGGTCTCAGACTCCAATTTTTCCTTATTTCAAAACCCCTAATTCCAAGCTTCACAAACCCTAAATATTATCAATGGCAAATCTTCATATAGGGCACGAAAACAAAATTAAATCATTGGGTTAGCATCAGAATCTTGCAATGAACATAAACCAAGCATTAAAAGTTATGAAAAGTGCATGAATCGAAATGCAAGAACATGAAATTATTTCGGTACAGGTCCTGCTCGTTTTACCAATTCCTGATGTTTTGATGAATGATTTTGATTGGAAATCGTTCTGTGATCCTCCAGGAAGATGTTTGAACAACTATTATGCCTTGAATAACCCTGCAAAAGTGTTTTCAGTTATGAGTTTTTTGCAAAAATTTTCAAGTTTGATGGATGCTTTTCTGCGCAGCTTAGTGGTTCCTTGCATTAGGTTTGTGTTCAGGCTTAAGTATAGAGTGAATTAGGTCAAGAAAAACACTCCAAATCCTTTGCATTCATGGTTTTTGAGATTTGATTTTCAAGATCTTTTTCCAATCTTTTTTCATGCTATTTTTGTACAAATCATGTCCAATCAATTCAATTCCTTCCAAATCTGATCATGCACGAATCATTGAGCCTATTACATGTACAAAAAGATTTGATAAGTTAGGTTAAGTATTTTTCATATATTTAATTGATTTAAATGAATTATTATTAATAAAAATTCAAATAAATAAATAAAAAATGAATAAAAACTTCCCTTTGGGCCAAGTGGTCGTGCACATGCTTGGGATGATGAATTGTGGAAGAAAAATGGGCCCATTAGCAATTTTAGGTCATTTGAATCAATGTTGACTTTTCAAAATATCCAAAATTTTCCCAACTTCCACAAGGCATAACTTGCTCAATTTTTAAGCTTTGCTCATGTTCTTGGACAATTTGGTAAGGTCTTTGAGTCCTCTAACCAATGTCTTTGGTCCCATGTCATTTTGATTTACCAATCTCAAGTTATGGCCTTTGACTTAAAGTCCCTTTTTGTTGACTTTTGAAAATGACCTATAATGTTGAAATTGATAACTTTTTGTGAGAGCATTTCTTGGACTTGAAGTATGAAGATGAGTTGTAGGAAATGTCTTTCTCTTCAAAATGAGCTTTGGATGGAATTTTTCTGATAATCCATGTGAAAGTTATGCCCTGGTCAATTTACAGTTGACTTTTTCAACTGTCCAAATAAGGAAACTTTTGTATCTTGATGATTTTTGAGCCAAACTTTGAGAATCATGATCAAGCATTGATCAAATGATGTTTGTGGCTTCAAAATGATATGTTGACCAAAAATTTGAACTTTTGACTGTCAAATGACCATTTTGCCCCTACAGTTGACTGTAGTGCAATTAGGGTTTTTGACTGTGCAATTTTATGCTGAAAGTCTTGAAACTTGATATGAGGATGCTTGACCATATTTGTAGGCATGTGGGACTTGATTGTGCCCTTTGAAACTTCATTTTCTTGATCAGAACCAAAACCCTAATCTTGACTGTTTAGGAGACCCTTGACTGTGCAACCCTTGGGGAGATTTTGAAGCTTGACTTGGAAAAATTTTGAAGAATATGGGAGGGCAAATTTTGGGGTACAACAAGCATAATGACCAAATGCGAAGGAACAAGAAGGGTTGTCCCAAAAGCAGGCGCATCACAACAGAAATGGACGATCTTGACAGGTTGGAAAGAAAGTGTGGTTTATGCCGTCAGGTCGGACACAATCGCAAAAACTGTCCGAATCGGGCGTCTGGCTCGACCACATAAATTTTGTAATACAATAAATCTTTTCAATATTTGTGTTGTAAACATTATGGGTTTTCCGTTAATAAAACTGTTAACACAATTTAAGAAATTCAATATAGGAAATTACATTAGGGTTTTCGCGTACAACAATGATTAACGATATTCAATCTAGGAAATTACAACTGTTAACACAATTTCATCTGACCCATGCATCATCAGCATTACATCACTGTCTGTTTTGACTTCCTCCAACCACACATTAGGTCTTCCTGTCACATGCGAGGTTGTTGTTCGTTTTCGCTGGATCCTTCGAATTTTTCCCCCCTCGGCGATGTCTCCATCTAGCCACCACATCAACTCCCGCTTCAGACGCTCCATGGAGTGAATGTGCCAGAATTTCATTTTCATCGCAGGTTTCGTGGCGGAGAATATAACGTAACCATCTCTGCTAAAAATCATAGGCGACGTCATTACGTAAATAAGGGAGTACAAAATAAAAATACAGTGCGAGAAAGTGTGAGAAATTTCAAAGAAATGGACGAATTATTTATAAAACAGCAAAAAAACCCTAGTTTTGCCCTAGGCGCCAAGTGAGATGGCGCCTCCTCTCATTTTTAAGGAGCATGCGCCATCTCACTTGGCTAAAAGACAAGGGAGGCGCCAAGTGAGATGGCGCCTAGGGCAAAACCCTAGGTGCATGCGCCAATTGAGATGGCTCCTCCTTTGTGGAGCCATCTGAAACATGGTTATTTGCGTAATTTTTTCCGAAACCCGGTTATTTGCGAAATATTAATTTAATACATGGTTATTAATAAAAAAAATTCTAATAGTTTAATCTAGGTCTTTTTACTTATCGCTTTTTCCCGGGTTTTTGGCTATGTAATTAATCCCCTTCCCCGAAGCCTTGTAATAGCGTAGATTTAATTTCTCGCATTTTTAATTTCTGCAAATATTTAACTGTCTAGATGTATGCTAATAGGATTGTATGACAAGAATGCATGACAAATTAATACAGTTAGAAAACCCTAATGTGCAAAAATAAAAAACTAAAACTAACCACTCGCACATATCACTCTTAGGGTATACTCTCACTTCGGTTGCCTTCGGTAAACGATCATTAAGCATAGGGTGTCTTAGTGGTTACCCTCCTGTCTAACAAAGATCAGATGTCCCATTCGAATGTTGCCTCGGAAATGTTGCCTCGGAAATGTTGCCTTGAATATGATCTTAAGACTCTAAGGTTATTACTAATTTGTCCTAATATTGCTTTAGTGATCGTACGTCCCTTTTCGAATTGACCCTTACAACTCCAACGACGGTGCTACCTATTTCTCAATAGTAGGATAGCGCTATCTAAAGGAAACAAGAATAGAAACGATCTTTTTTTCCGAGTAGGTAGATGCTAGTAGGTACTTGCTCAAATCAAAACTTTTCACACTTACACTTTTCAAACAAACTTTCAAAACAACTTCATCACACCTTTGAGGACTGATACAAGGGTTATCACGAAGTCAAACTTTTAAAAAACAAAGCACATACACAAGCAATTTAAAAAATGAGCAAGTACCTAAGAGCCCATGGAAACCATGGATAGAAAGGGTGCTAACACCTTCCCTTTCTATAATCTACCCCCCGTACTCAAAATCTCGAAAAAGGATTTTTTCTGTACTTTTTTCCTTTCCGGTTGGATGAAATAAAAGTCGGCGGCGACTCTTACTTACCGCGACATTTTGCAAACACAAAACGAAAAACGCAAACCAGTATTAACAGTCGGTTCTGCCACCGTATCACAATTATCTTAGCAAAAAACAATCAAAAATACAAGATCGTAGTCCCTCGATGACGCTATCAAATGTTGCCTTTCAAAATGATCTTAGTCCCTCAAAGAGAATTGCTAAGATATTTCACAATATTTCTATCATGGCTATACGATGACCCACGCCAGTCCCTTTACATCCAAAGATAAGGCTTCTTACCAAATCAATGGTAAGATAGCAATATCAAAGGAAAGGAAGAAATGAACTAAGACTTTTGAGTAGGTAGATTGTTCCTAGTTGCTTGCTCAATTTAAAATCAAACACTCTTGCTTATTTTCAAAACAAACACCAACAGTTTCAAAAACACTTTCAAAACATTTTCCAAACATGAAACATTTTCAAAAGATCAACACTTTGTATACGTACTTACGAACGAGAACTATTGCAAAGTTTGCCTAAACGAAGGCGCCTTTCAAAATACTTTTAAAAACCACACAAATCACAGTTTCAAACAAAAGCAAGTGATCTAGCAAGAAACTAAGAGCCCATATATAACTATGGATGAAAAGGGTGCTAACACCTTCCTTTTCATAATCTACCCCCCGAACTCAAGAAATAATCTCAAAGGTTTTTCATGTTCTTTTCAGCCTTTCCTTTAGGATAAAAGAAAAGTCGGTGGCGACTGTTGCTAACTGCAACATTTGCAATAAAATGCAAAACACCCAAGTCAGTTCTCCCATTGTATCATAGAACTGGCGACTATGCCGGGGAATAATATAAAAGTGGGGTTACCTTAGGGCTAGATCACCTTTACTTTCTTTCATTTGTTTGAATTGTTTGCTTTACATTTTGGTTCTTTGTTTGGGCTTATTCTAATCCGCTACCCGAATTTGGGATACCTTATAGGTAAGTAGCAATACGTTGTGGAAACTGTGTGGGGTATACCGACATGGTCTAAGAAATAGCTATGTTAGTTTGACATATTTGTGGGTACCGGTAGCCCTTGAGTAGTCAAGGAGAATACGAGGCCGCTGAGTGATGTCATGAAGCACTAACTGACTTTTAGAACCTTTACTTGAACAACTTGGCCATTAGGACGTAGTGAGATGACCGGCTTTGGTGCAATCTGAAGTTGGTAGATACTCGATACTACACTCATTGAGGTTTGGCTTTTGGGATATTTCAGTCACCGTGAAAGAGGATTGCGCTGAAACAATGCCTGAGAAGACTGACCAGTGATATTGGGATCCTTTAGAACCCGATTACTATTTCTAGGACAGGTTTGAGCCAACTAAACTTCAAGAGGGTACTTACCTATGAGACTCCATGCAAGCCTAAACCTAAGGACTTGTTTGCCTTGTTTGTATATATTTATTTGTACATGACATCATAAACATCATAACATCATACTCATTCTAACCATTTCAAGGATTATTGGGATTTATCTTTGTTCTATTTTGTAGGACATGGCTTTTATCCGCAGGAATACTATCCAAGTCAATCTCGTAAGGATTCCTACTCAACTCAAAGAGTTAGCATCAAGGGTTCCTGAGAATTCTCCATTCACCGAAAGACATGGTCGCCTCCTAAACTTGGTTGCCTCCAACACTGATGAAGATATGATGAAGGTGCTTTTCCAATTCTTTGACCCTCTACACCATTACTTCACTTTTCCTGATTAGCAACGTGTGCCTACTCTAGAAGAATTCTCACAACTCTTGAGGATTCCCATTCTCAATCAACTAACCTTCAACGGTACAGAAAGAGATCCAAAACCTGAGGATATTGCCCAAGCACTACACTTGCCACAATCTGATATCACAACTAATTGGGAAACAAGGAGTGGTGTCAAAGGTTTCTTAGCCAAGTTCTTGTTTGAGAAAGCTTAAGATTGTTGGAACTCTTTGGACTTACAAGATTTTGAAGAAATCTTATCCCTTCTCATCTATGGGATGGCTTTGTTTCCAAACCCTGACTAACTCATAGATGTAAACGCTGTTAAAATCTTCATGTCTCGCAACCCGGTGCCTACTTTGTTGGGAGATATCCTTCATTCTTTTCATTCTCGCACTATGAGAAAGAGAGGAATCCTCACGTGTTGCACTCCTCTCTTGGCAAGATGGTTTATTTCACATATTCCCCGATATGTGTTGAAGAACGAGCAAGGTTCAAGATGGTCCCATAGGTTGATGACGCTCATACATTCAGATGTTCATTGGTGTTCCCGATCCTTGGAAAACGTTACTATCATCGACCGTTGTGGTGAATTCCCTAATGTCCCTTTACTTCGCATTAGGGAAGGTATCGCTTGCAACCCCTGCTTAGCTTTACGACAGTTTGGTTACGCCCGAAGGGATGGTCCACATGAGATGCTCATTCAAGGAGTGGTATTCGACTATGACAGCGATGATCAAAGCTACCGTCAGAGGTTTATCCGAGCTTGGAGGATGGTAAGCAAGGTGGATAGTAAGACACTGGGACACAAGAATTCCATTCCCCTCGAGCTTTACCTTAAGTGGGTACGAGCTCGAGCTCAGAAACTTGTGATGCCTTATCCCTCCATCTTACCAGTTATCATGGAACCCGTGGTTGAAGGAGATGTCCCATACACTATCCTCCATCCAGACATGCCTACTTCTCTTGAAGACTTGTAAAAGGGTTGGATTCAGCTGAAGGAAGAACGAGATACTTTTGAAGCTCAATTTTATGCTAGAGAGAAGAGAGTCTTAGAGCTTATGAAGCAGCTACAAGATGAGCAAAGTGTGAACGCCTACCTTACGTCGAAGAGGATGCGTTCCGTCTTTTTATCTTAGAGAGTTATTTTGTAAGCCCAAGAGGCATGTTATAATATTTTCAAACTAATTAATGAAAATTTACGTTTGTTCATTTCTTTTGGCTATACAAATTTAATCTCATTAATCCTTGAAATCATTTGCATATACATTCCATGCATCATAACATGACAGGTTTTCATACAACAGGTTTCCTTATCTTTCTGCTGTTTATTTCAGCAAGATGGATCTAGAGAAATCTGTGAAGGATCTTCAGGCACAAAACTCTCAATTCCAAGAGACTCTACTGGCCTAGCCAAGGGGAAACAAGATATGATGGCATTGCTGACAGTTAAGAAGAAGCCCGAGAAGAAAGCTCTACTCAACATGGGTATAAGGTTCAAGGAGACAGTCCGTCAGATCTCGGTAGGGGGAGACTCATATGAAGAAGACGAGAATCAGATTGGTGAGGTTAAGAGTACCCAGGCTGACTGTGTTAACGATCAAGCGTCTGATAATGATTATTTCAACGAGCAGTATCCACTCGCTGATGTCAAATATAAGCAGTTAGAAGACAGATTGAAAGCTGTTGAAATCCAGGCCGTCCCCGGTTTAGATTTTGATGATTTGGGTTTGATCTCTGGGGTTTTCATTCCCCACAAATTCAAAATACCAGTATTTGCAAAGTACGATGGAGTTTCTTGTCCAAAACTTCACCTGAAATCTTACGTGCACAAGATACAGCGGCACACTACTGATAAGAAACTATGGGTTCACTTTTTCCAAGAGAGATTGGCCGGAACGCAACTTTAATGGTTTTATCACTTATATGGTTCCCGTATCAATACCTGGGAATATTTAGCTACCGAATTCTACCATCAATACCAGTATAACACCGACTTGGCGCCAACGAGGATTCAGTTGCAAGATATGACTATGGGGAATAATGAAGGATTTAAACAATACGCACAAAAGTGGAGAGACCTTGCTAGTAGGGTTCAACCACCCTTGTCTGATAGGGAGCACATTGACATGTTCATGGGCACTTTATCTGGTCCTTTCTTTAATCTGTTGGTTGGCTGCTCTTCTTCTGGTTTCACCGGATTAATCTTAACTGGTGAAAGAGTTGAAAGTGGCATCAAAAGTGGGAAGATCTTTGTGGCATCTGCCTCCACTTCCAATCCTGTCAAGAAACCTTTTGCTGCAAAGAAGGAAATCAATGTTGTGCACAGGGCAATGGCCCGTACCAAGAAGAATGATCATATGTCTGTTAATACTGTCCGAATCTCCAATCCAACTCCTACTCCAAGACCATCTGCTAATCATTAATGTTTTGAAACTCCGAAAATACAATTTACGAGGTTAGGCATGTCACTGTCTCAAGCCTTACAACATTAGCTCGAGTCTAATTTGGTGACATTACACGATCCTCCTGCCAACCCTGGTACCTTTTCACCAAAGTATAATCCGAACGCTAAATATGCTTACCACTCAAGTAGGCCCCAACAAGAGACTGACCAATGCTGGGCCTTGAAGAATAAAATCTAGGATTTAATTATGTTGTAACCCAAATTTGCCCTCTCATTTTTACAATATCTTCTCTTACATGGGTGGTTACAAACACTTGCTTGAAGAAAAATAACAATTTTTGAAGTTGGTCAAAATGTCCTTCGATGAGGTGTCTTTCGATTGGCATCCAAACAATGTCTTTCGATTGGCGTCTGGACAAAGGCATCTTCGATTGGCATTTTGACATCACCTCGATTGGTCCCAACTGAAAGAAATCGAAGAGAGCAGAATGAAGTTTTCGATTAGCCTCATGGCCAAGTCCTTCGATTGGCACATCAAAATATACTTCGATGGCATGACAACAAAGTGTCCTTGGATGGGCATATCAACAAGGTGACATTTTGATTATTTCAAATTGAAGGAAATTGAAGAGTACAAGAACTGAGTTCGATTAGGTTTAATTGGATTTGAGAATTTCCCAGATCAAGCAATCAACGTAGAGTTTGACTTAATCTAAGAAGTTCTGATATGGAAGTTTTGAGCATTTCGAATCAGGACTCAGAGTCATCGAAGAGAACATACTTGGAAGCTGGAAAAGAGGCCCATTCGAAGGATGCATTCAGAAGTCTATTCGAAGGATGCATTCAGAAGTCTATTCAAAGGATGCATTCAGAAGTCTATTCGAAGGATGAATTCATAAGTATATTCGAAGGATGCATTCAGAAGTCTATTTGAAGGATGCATTTAGAAGTCCATTCGAAGGATGCATTCAGAAGTCTATTCAAAGGATGCATTCAGAAGTCTATTCGAAGGATGATGCATTCAGAAGTCCATTTGAAGGATGAATTCAGAAGTCCATTCGAAGGATGCATTCAGAAGTCCATTCGAAGATGCATTCAGAAGTCCATTCGAAGATGCATTCAGAAAGCCGTTCGAAGGAAGTAACAAGGCCCATTCGAAGATGCATTCAGAAAGTCAATTGAAGAGAAGTGCTGAAGGGTATTCGAAGGGGTTAAGTGTCCAGGTTCATCCATAATTTCAAAAGAGGCATGGATATTTTAAAAAAGGAAATATTTAAATTGGTCTGATTTTTGTCTTGAAGACTATGGCTGGCTTTTAAGGATATGATTAAGGATGTTTCTTTCCATGCTAAGACTCCCTCCTTATCTCCTATAAATATCCAATATATCCGCGAGAAGAGCAAACATACATACTGCACACAAAGAGACTACACACACGCTGCCCCCCCTAAACCACCCCAAAGATTATCAAAATCCTCATAGGTGGTCCCAATCGAAGGAATCGTCAACAACGCTCCAATTCACGCCCCAGAGTGCCATATCGAAGCATCCCTATTGTACCCCAAAATTTGCCATCTCATTTATCAAAGGATCATTCTAGACCCTCAGGTTTGCTTCTGGCAAGTTTCAAGTCTCAAATCATAATTTTATAAAGAAAGTCATTCACAAGGGCAAAATGGTCAAAAGCACATTGAAAAGTCAAACTTTGACTTTTGGATCAAAAATCAAGTTTCAACAACTATATTTCATCAAGACATGAAATTAATTCATCAAAATCAAAAGTCAGAGGTTACTTTGAAAAAAATCAAATTTCTAAACATTTAGAAAATTTTCTAAGTATTAAGAGAATATGATACTTCAGAACTTCTGAGCCAGCCTCCACGCAAATGCAGTCAGAATTTGCAAACATGGTCCATAACATGATTCTTCAATCAGAACACGACTTTTCAGCATATGCTTCAATCAGAGCCTCACCCTTCGAATCTCACTCTGGTCTTCTGCGATTAGAACATCACCAAATCCCAAAACCTCGTTTGAACAACCTACTGCACTGTTGTAGTACAGTCCTGCCACCAGCTGCCACAACACTTCAAGGTGTTGTTGGTCTAGTCCATGCCTGCGTTTTTCTCAAACCCCATAATTGCACCAAATTAGCATACAAAAACTATGATTAAAAAGCAATGGAACAGTATACCCAAAAGGTTTAAATCCCATTTGTTTTCCCCCCCAAAACCACAGCAAACTCATCTATAAATAAGTTTCTCCATCACACTCTCAAGGGGCTGGCTTTTGGAAAGAGAGAATTATCAAAGAGAGAAAAGAAAATAGTAAATCATTCGTAAACTCAGAATTCCCAAACAAAACCAAAACCTTGGTTCTTCCCTTTGAATCAAAGAACATAGCATATTCTGTCCTGTTGCTCTTGCTGACTCTAGAATACCTGAAGGCGCTAGCTCAAGTCCCCAATACACGTTTCAGATTCAAGGTAAGTCTTTCCGACTTTGCATATTTTCATTTAGAACATCATTAATGTGTAAATATCATAGCATTTATGTTGACCATATCGTTATATAAGTAGAAGAAACTGTGGATCAGAACTTCTTGAATAAAACTAGATTCAGAATTAGGATTAGAACTTCTATAAACTGTTGTGCTTTTTATCTTTCTGATTTGCTGTTTGTTAAGAATTGAATAAATTGCTGATGTACTGATTAATATGAGGAAAGAGTTGAAATGTAACACAGAACTTCTGGGTTTCCTTCACTATTTTAACACGAAAACTTCTAGGATTTCTTATTGTTTCAACACAAAACTTCTGATTTTCACTCACTGTTTAACACAACACATAACTTCAGATTTTCACTCATTGTTTAGCACAACACATAACTTATGAGTTCTTCTCGCTGTTAACACACACTGAACTTCTGATTTTCACTCGTTGTTAACACACACTGAACTTCTGATGTTCACTCACTGTCTTAGCACAAACTGAACTTCTGAGTTCTCCTCACTGTTTTAATACACAGAACTTCTAAGACTTTCTCACTGTTCTAACACTCAGAAGTTCAGCACGTAGCAACCCAGAATTTTTGTGTTTTCCCTCTAACGTTTCTTGCAGGACCTCAGAGTGTATCAATCTAGAACATCTGATTTCCTCTGACGTTTCTTTCTGAACCACATCACGTTCGGCATCAGAACTTCTGATCCCCTTCGTTTTGCTTTAAACAGCATGCTAATTCTATCTCTCATTATTTTTCCCTTTTATCATTTTCAATATTAATACTCTTTTTATTAATATAAAAAAGACATAAAAATATTTTCTCTTTATTAATTAATTAATTTCTTTTTCTTAATTCATTAAGACAAAAAACCATTTTCTAAACAAGTCCTTTTCTTTCTTGCACTGTACATTTCAATATGGTTGTAATAGTTAAATATGATTTAAATTCTTGCAACCCCCCATATTGTAAATTTGTATCCCCATCCCTAAATGATGTAATAGCGTATGACCTTTACATTTCCACAATTTATTGCTTTAAAATATAAATGCTAGTGTGATACGGTGGGAGAACTGACTTGAGGTTTTACGTTTTGTGTTCGCAAATGTTGCGGTTTAGCAAGAGTCGCCACCGACTTTTCTTTTATCCAATAAGGAAAGGTGAAAAAGCACAAGAAAGACCTTTCGAGATGTTTTTGAGTTCGGGGGGTAGATTATGAAAAGGGAAGGTATTAGCATCCTTTTCATCCATGGTTTTCCATGGGCTCTTAGTTACTTGCTAGATCACTTGCTTTTGTTTGAATTTATGCTTTGTGTTGTTTTTGAAAGTATTTTTGAAAAGGTGCCATCGTTTAGGCAAACTTTTTAATAGTTCTCGTTCGTAGGAACATATACAAAGTGTTGAGCTTTTTTAAAATATTTCAAGTTTGGAAAGTGTTTTGTATGTGATTGTTTTTGAAAATAGCAAGGATGTTTATTTTGAAATTGAGCAAGCGAGTAACTAGGAGCGAATCTACCTACTCGAAAGGTCTTAGATGTGCTTTTCCTCCTCCTTTAGATGTTGCTATCTTACCATTGTTTTGGTAAGAAGCCCCATCGTTGGATGTGAAGGGACGAGCGTTGGGTCATCGTATGACCATGATAGCAATATTGTGAGATGACTTAGCACTTTTTCTTTAGGGACTAAGATCATTTTGAAAAGCCAACTTTGATAGCATCATCGAAGGACTATGATCTTGTATTTTGAGATTTTTTTGTGCTAAGATATCCCACATGCATAACATGGCCATTTTTGTAAGGCAACAAGTGAGATTACCCTAAGGGTGCATGTGTGCAAGTATGTTTGATTGCATGCATTTGTTTTTTATTTCTTGGTGGTCTACTTGTTGGTTTTATCTTGCCATACACGCCTAATTACTAGCATTTATATTGGAAAGCGATAAATTGCAGAAATGTAAAGTCCTACGCTATTACAATATTTAGGGGATGAGGGTACAAATTTATGAATGGGGGTTGCAAGTAAAAATAAACCCTAAGTTATTATTACAACCATATTGAAATGTATAAGAATGTACAAGAAAATGTGAAATGAACTTGTTTTGTTTTAAGAAAATATTTTTGGTCTTTTGTTTTAAGAAATAAAATAAAGTGTGAGAAAAATTCTTTTTTTTAATGTTTGCTGGTTAATAGAATAGAAAATGATGGAAAAATCAATGAGAAAAGAAGAAAAAACGAATAAGCGTATTGCTGATTAAAATGAAGTCATAGGTTCTGACCCTGGCACGCTGCAAAACAGAAACCTGTTAGTGAAAATGTATACGGTCAGAAGTTCTGAATCCACTAGGAACACAGTAGTTATCAGAAGTTCTGATATTAATGGCAACAAAAAAAACTCCAGAAATCCTGGTATCACTGACAGAACTTGGTCTCTCCCTCTATGCTAGTCAGAACATCTGTAATTTGGTTATTTCTCCATAAAACAGAAGACATGCATAGAACAGTTATAGTAGGTGTCATAGTGTTTCAGAAGATAAGAAATATCAGAACTATAAATCAGAGGCAAGCATGCATTTGCTAATCCTAACTCCGAGTTATAGTTTCTTCAAGAAGCTCTGAACTGATTTATTCTCTACTTAAGCATGCAGGTGCATGAAATCTCAGAGTATGTACAACATCAGAAACATGATATCTACATTGTATTTTTGAGCATGTAAATCTGGTAATGCTTAAGTAATATGGTGAGGGTCAGCAGAAACTTACCTTGCAGCTGGAAGAAGTTCTGTGAATCGGAGTTAACCTCAACTCTGATGATGCTCTGAACATCTTCTTCACGTACTCAGTAAGCTGGAAGTTTTCAACTTCTGGGGATGGAAAGGAGGTGATGTTCTGATTTCTTTGAGTGGATGGATGGAAAGTGTATAGCAATATGAACACATAAGTTTAGGCAGTTTCCAACGTGTGGATCAGAAACTGTGTGAATGGTTTTTAGTCAAGAAATAATTGAGAACAAGTGGAGTTTTGAATGCAAGGAATCAAAAGTTAACGAGGTTTTATGTGTTGTGTTTACAGTTCTTTGAACTCTTGGAATTTTGGCAGGGATTCAAGGCTTTTCTTTCTCAAAATTTTGACCTCTTTCACAAATTTTTCTGGCCCTTTCTCAATAACCAATGGTGTTCTATTTATAGGCAAAGTTTTGTAGTTTTGGAGAGGTCAAGTAGCGCCAACATCATATGCTAGATGTTAACTTGTTCTTGAAGCAAGTTCAAAAAAGGTGTGATAGTTGACAGTTTTTAGCTTAGGCTGGATTAGCAAGCAGTGATTAAGGAAAAGTGAACCCACAAGCAAAAAGTAGTGCATGGACCCTTACCTAATTCTGTACAAAAGTATTTCTACACTACACGTGGAGAGATCCTTTGGACAAAGACTCAAAAGTGATTGTAAGCATTAATGAGCATTAAATGATGATGAGATTTGTCAAAATCAGAAATCCTGTAATGTGAGACTTTGAATCATTGCTTAATTCTAGATCAGAAGTTCCATTTCAGCGTAGTCTAGAATAAAACACCCTACCTCTGATCTTAGTATCCTGTTGCCTCAGCATACTCTGAAGGATTCCCCAGGTTTTCCAGTAACCTTCTTTGATTTACCTTTGAAAACTCTGGATTAGAAGTTCTGCTTCAGCGTAGCATCCAATCTTCTGATCCTCTTACCTTCTGGCTCCAGCATGTTCTGGAGGAGCTTTCAGGCTTCGTATTACGCTTTATTACCTCCTTTGCATTACCCTAGCAAACTCAGACTGAAGACTATGTGTTGAACCATGTTTACAACTTCTGACCGCACCTGCCTGGAGGCTAGCTCAGAAGTTCTGAAGTGTCATTTTTCTTAAATACTTAGAAAAAATCCCAAGTATTTAGAAATTTGGCTTTTCCATAGTAAATTTGACTTTTTTGAATTTCTTGATGAAATAAACTTCATATTCCAACATGTCTTGATGAAATATGATTTTTGAGATTTGATTTTGATCCAAGAGTCAAAGTTTGACCTTTTAATGTGAAAATGACTATTTTTCCCTTGCAGGAGACTTTCTTGAAAATTTTATAATTCAAAGCTCGGGATTGGATGGAAGTAAGCCTGAGGATCCAGGGTGATTTCTTGAGAAAAGAGAGGGCAAATTTTGGGGTACAACAGCTGCCCCTGTTCAATCTTCTTAAACCTGAAGAGTTAGATTGGCGAGTCTACCATTAGTGACTTGAAGGTGAAAGATGATTGAACATTAGAGTGCCCAGAAATTTGCACTCGAAGATGAATCGTGAATGGGCTTATAGATGCCATTTGGAGGAATGGTGGTAAACGTTGGAAAAAGTATCAGCACAAATCTTCTTGTCGATTTATACTAAAACTTGATGTTTTACCTGGGAGAAAAGGGGTTAGTAAAATGCAGATGCTTGCATGATGTTCACCAGATGTGGTATCATGCTAAATGCATTGGTATGTACATGCTATGATGTATGAATGTGAAATGTGTGTTTTCGTCTGGGAAAATAAATCTCTGACTACTGTTGAGGAAATCTTTGGAGGTTGAATCCCTGATTGCCTGTTGGAGATGAAGAATATGCATATCTTCAAATTTTGTTGAAAGGATGCTTTTGCTGGGGAAGATTACTCCAATGTCAGCTATTATCTAGTCGGATCCAGGCTTCACAGTTGCTGAGGATGAAGTAGTCGACTGTTATCTGGTCGGGTCCAGGTTTCACAAACACTTACTGGAGGATGAGACGAATTAACTGTTATCTGGTCAAATCCCAGGCTTTACAGAAAATTCCTTGAAATTGAATAGTTATCTGGTCGGATCCAGGTTTCACCACAACTTGCTGGGGATACGGAAGTTAACTGTTATCTGTTCGGATCCAGGCTTCCTAGTAACTTGGAATGGCAACTACTATCTGGTCGATCCAGGCTTCACAATAAACTGGTTGAAAATTGTTATCTGGTCGGGTCCAGGTTTCGCAGATTTCTGAGGTTGATAAGGTCAATAGTTATCTGGTCGGGTCCAGGTTTCACAATAAACTGCTTGGGGATTTAGTTGTTATCTGGTCAGTTTCCAGGTTTCACATCCGAGGACGATTGCTATCTGGTCGGATCCAGGCTTCGCAACGGCTTTCTTGAAAGGATGGAAATGAGGACTGATATCTGGTCAGGTTCAGGTTTCTCAGCCATTTGTTGGGGACAGAGAGACAACTCTACTGGGGAAAAGAAGTTAAACCTTGGTTGGATTGAGTTTAGGTTCTTCTATATATTTGAAGAGTTAGGCTATTATCTGGTCAGGTCCAGGTTTCACAGCATTTTGAAATCATCTGTTATCTGGTCGGGTCCAGGCTTCAGTAACTGAAGAAGTCAAACTGTTATCTGGTCGGGTCCAGGCTTCAGTAACTCAAACTGTTATCTGGTCGGGTCCAGGTTTCAGTAATAACTTGAAAATTATGCTAATATCTGGTCGGATCCAGGCTTCAAAGCATCTTGGAAATAATAAAGGCTTTGTTGAAGGCTTTACTAGGGATCAGGGGTTGTGGCCCTGTGATTTGCAGTCATTTGAAAGGGAAATTCAAACTGGAGAGTATAGACTCAGTCAGGTAAGATAAACTCAGTTTGGGGAGGATACATCCAACTGGGGATGACGGGCTCAGCCGGGGATGATGGGCTCATATGGGGATAAAATACCTTGGTTGGAAGATATACTCCGCTAGGGATGAAAACCTCGGTTGGAGAAGATATACTCAACTGGGGATGATGGGCTCAGCCGGGCAATTTGGACTCGCTGGGGAGTATATACCCAGCTGGGGAAATAACTCTGTTGGGGAAATAAACCCTGTTGAGGAGGTGAATTCCATTTAGGAAGAGATCTCCTAGGCTTTAGCTGGGGATAAAGTTGCCAAGAGGTTGAGACTCTGGTCGGGGATCATCCCGTGTAAGGAGATTTTATGCTCAACTCCGTCGGGGAAAGGTCTATTGTCACCTCCCTGGTGGGGATAATGTTGATGAGATAACTTTGTGGGGCTATTTCACATACATTAAAAGAGATTCTTACTGCTACTGTGCGCTGATGCTTTGTTGATGCTGCTGCTTGGCAGGCCACATGTGTCAAATAGCTTTAATTATGTTCATATGCATATGTTCATTCAATTTTAGTCATTGGACAATTTTTTGCATTTAAAATAGAGATAGAAAATTTTGTACTTCGAAGTATATTTGTATTGATATTTTGCCCATGAATAGGCGTTTTTGTACATAGAGACGGAAATCCTAGTAAGAGGAAATCGCCAAAAAGGAAAACAAAATTGAGAAATGAAAACAAATAGCCATGTGAAATGATCTCATTGGCTTCCAGCTCTACTATTGCCCCAATGTCTTTGAACATCCTTTTCCGTTGATCGAAATTGATTGGATTGATCCTGGACCATTTGAGCTTGGACCTTGGTGATAGAATTTGACCGTGTTGATTTCACGGGACATAGTCGTACGCTTTTAATCCTTAACTTTTGCCTGGACCGCCCTTTCGGGTTTTTAGCCCAACAGGATACCCCTTTTTGCCCAAGTCTCCCTTTTGGGTTTTCAACTTGCCGGGTGTACAATCTTTTGCATATATCCCTAATTTTTGCCTAAACCTTTTGGTTTGCCGGGATGCCCTTATTTTGCTTAGGTGTGTCAACCTAACGGGTCTCTTATGCATAGTATTTTTTGACTACGTCCGCGTTTACCGGATGCGGGAAATCTTCGCCATCCATGGTAGTCAGCATCATGGCACCGCCAGAGAAAACTCTCTTGACAACAAATGGTCCTTCGTAAGTAGGAGTCCACTTGCCCCCGGGGTCGCCTTGTGGTAGAATGATGCGTTTTATCACCAAGTCACCAGCTTGATATACGTTTTTGATACGCTTGACCATGACAGACAGCAGTCAGTCTTTTCTCGTCAATCAAATTCAACTGATCCAACCTCGTTTGAATCCACTCATTTTCGCCTAAGCCGGTCTCAATCATAATCCTCAACGAGGGAATCTGAACTTCCACTAGCAGAACAACTCCCATGCCATAAACCAGAGAGAAAGGAGTTGCCCCGGTTGATGTTCGATCCGAAGTGCGGTAGCCGTGGAAGGAAAACGGTAACATCTCATGCCAATCTTTATATGTTACCACCATCTTTTGCACAATCTTCTTGATATTTTTGTTGGCAGCTTCCACTGCACCGTTCATCTTGGGTCTATACGGAGAAAAATTGTGATGCTTGATTTTGAATTGAGTGTAAAGCTCAGTAATCATAACATTGTTGAGGTTAGTCCCATTGTTTGTAATGATCCTTTCAGGAATACCGTAATGGCATATAAGGTTATGTTTGATAAACCTGACTACCACATTCTTGGTTACTGAGGCATAGGAGGCAGCTTCGACCCATTTGGTAAAATAGTTGATGGTGACAAGGATGAAACGGTTTCTGTTAGAAGCAGTAGGTTTAATCTCTCCAATCATGTCAATAACCCACATTGCAAATGGCCACGGAGCATTCATGACATTGAGAGGAATAGGAGGTACATGGACCTTGTCAGCATAGATTTGGCACTTGTGGCAGGTCCTAGAGTGTTGATGGCAATCAGTTTCCAAGGTTAACCAATAATAACCAGCTCTTAGGATTTTCTTGGCCATAATATGTCCACTGGAATGGGTTCCAAAGAGGCCATTATGTATATCTTCCATAATTTCCTCTGACTCCTTCTTGTCCACACATTGGAGTAGAGTAAAATCGTGGTTGCGTTTATATAAAATTCCATTGCTTAGAAAGAATTTAGCCGAAAATCTTTGCAAGAACTTTTTATCATTGATGGAAGCCCCCTCGGGATATTCTTGTACCTCAAGATACCTCCTCACCTCATGATACCATGGTTTTTCTTCATCGGTGTCGAGCTCATTGCAATGCGCAGGTTCGTCAAATCTCTCAATCATAATCATGGGAGCTTCATTGTCCCACCTGACTTTGAACATAGAAGACATAATGGCGAAAGCACCAGCCAATTGATTCTCTTCTCTAGGAAAATGCTCAAAAGTGATCTCTTCTAAGTATGGTATCAGAGTCAACACAAGCTCCTTATAAGGAATGAGGTTGGGACGCTTAGTTTCCTATTCCCCCTTTACCTGGCTAATCACTAAAGCAGAGTCTCCAAAAACACTCAGGTGCTTGATTCTCAAATCAATGGCAACTTTCAATCCCAGGATGCATGCTTCGTATTCTGCCACGTTATTCGTACAATTAAAGCATAAATTGGCTGTAAAGGGGGTATGGCAACCCTCAGGAGAGATAATTACAGCGCCTATTCCATTTCCCAGAGTGTTGGAAGCACCATCAAAAACCATGGTCCATCAGGATCCTGGTTTAAGTCCGTCATACGGTCCCAGTTTTGCACAGTCGGTCACCAACATAATGTCTTCATCCAGGAAATCAAAATTCATAGATTGACAATCATCAATAGCTTGGTGAGCCAAATGATCTGCCAATATGCTTCCTTTGATGGCCTTCTGTGTCGTATATTGAATATCGTATTCGGTCAGAATCATTTTCCACTTAGCTATTCTTTCGGATAAGGCTGGTTTCTCAAAGATGTATTTGATAAGGTCCATCTTAGAAATCAACAAATTAGTGTGAGTCAGCATATACTGTCTTAGCCAGCGAGCAGCCCATGCTAAAGCACAACAAGTTTTCTCGAGCAGTGAATATCTGGTTTCACAGTCGGTAAACTTTTTGCTTAGGTAGTAAATTGCGTGCTCTTTTCGGCCAGACTCGTCATGCTGACCCAACACACACCCCATAGAGTTCTCTAGTACTGTCAAATACATGATTAATGGTCTTCCTTCCACTAGAGGCATCATAATAGAAGGTTCTTGCAAATACTCTTTGATTTTATTGAAGGCAACTTGACAATCGTCATTCCACTTGATTACTTGGTCTTTCTTCAAGAGTTTAAAGATCGGTTCACAAGTAGCGGTCAGGTGGGATATGAAACGGACGATGTAGTTAAGGCGACCCAGGAATCCTCTAACCTCCTTTTCAAAACAAGGAACAAGCATTTCTTGAATGACTTTTACCTTGGAAGGATCAACTTCGATGCCTTTATCACTGACGATAAAACCTAGGAGCCTCCCCGATCTTACTCTGAATGTACACTTATTAGGGTTCAATCTCAACTTGTATTTCTTCAACCTCTCAAATAGCTTCTGCAAGTGATCGAGATGTTCTTCCTCAGTTTGAGACCTTGCAATCATATCGTCCACATAAACCTCTATTTCATGATGGATCATATCATGAAACAAAGCTACCATAGCTCTTTGATATGTTGCCCCTGCATTCTTCAATCCAAATGACATGACTTTGTAGCAAAAGGTGCCCCATTGCGTAACGAAAGTTGTCTTCTCCATGTCTTCGGGAGCCATCTTGATTTGGTTGTATCCAGAAAATCTATCCATAAAGGAAAAGACCTTGTGTTGAGCAGTATTATCAACCAAGACGTCAATATGAGGTAGAGGGGAGTCATCCTTGGGGCTTGCCCTATTCAGATCCCTATAATCTACACACATGCGGACCTTTCCATCTTTCTTTGGCACATGAACTACATTTGCAACCTATTGAGGATAATATGTGACAGCCAAAAAACCTGCATCGAACTGCTTCATTACCTCAGCCTTTATCTTCTCAGACATATCCGGCCACATCCGATGAACCTTTTGTTTAACAGGAGGGCAGTCTTCCTTCGTAGGCAGACGATGAACCATAATGTCGGTATCCAACTCTGGCATATCTTCATATGACCAAGCAAATACTTCCACGTAGTCATGTAGCATCTGAACCAATCTGCTTTTGACATTGTCTTCTAGGTTAGCGCCTATCTTGATTTCTCTTTTGTCTGTCTCAGTACCTAAGTTGATAACTTCAATTGGCTCTTCATGAGGTTGGATAGCTTTCTATTCTTGTATTAAAAGTCTGGCTAGTTCCCCTGGTATTTCATAATCTTCCTCGCCTTCTTCTTCGGCTTGATGAATTGGATGTTCGAAATCATACTTGGCAATAGTAGATTTGTTGACAATAAGATCCAGAGCGGATGATGATCTACAAATGTGTGTGTGTGTGCGCATGTAAGATACATGGCTATTGAAAAATAATAATAAAGGAAATGAAAGATAATGAACATAAAATTTGAATGCAAAGAGGTCCAATGGTTTATATTAAATGATCATATGATAGATGAAACATGAGCAAAACCCTTAACAAATGGACCAAAGTGCCCCGGGCAAGGCACATGGCTTAGAATTTGTTGTTTGGAAATAATATTACAGACATAGAGTTCTTGAATTGACAGAAAAAGTAAACAATAATTACTCCTTAATGAAAGAAACAGGGATGAAATCCTTTTCATGCCAATTGTTGAGCTTCCCTTCGGTTGTTGGGTAGATCCAGTCTTCAAAAGCACACTCATCATCGGAGTCTTCTACAATGTTCACTTCATGATTTTTAAGGTGGAGAGGCGGCTTTCCAGCACGAGCACTTCTAACTTCTTTCTGAGCTTGGGAGGTGAAACCTAACCCAAACTTGTCTTCCTTGAACTGGATGTCAAGGAGTTAACCCCACATCTCATTGCTTCCTTCTTCTACCACAACACAAGCATCCTTAAGAGAAACCATCTTGGGGATAACTTTATCAGCTCTTGGAGTGTCGGAGGAGATCTTGGTGGCGGCCACAACTTCAAACGTATGGCAAGGAGTTTCTATGAATTCGTCATCCATTTCTATGTATTTGAAAGAATTGAGATGGCTTACCATAAATTCTTCCTCGCCGCAAACAGTGACAACCTTCCCTTGAACTGGATATTTTAACTTCTGGTGGAGAGTAGAAGTGACTGCACCTGCCCCATGGATCCATGGGCGCCCAAGCAAGCAAGAATATGCAGGTCGTATGTCCATTATATTGAATGTGGAGTTGAAAATCTATGAACCAACCTTAATTGGGAGATCCACCTCTCCATGAACCATCCTTCTCGACCCATCAACTGCCCTCACAACAATATCACTTGGCTTCAATACCAAACCTTAAAAGTCTTGCCGATCTAAAGCTCCTTTAGGTAACACATTTAAAGACGAGCCGGTATCCACCAAGACATGAGCAAAAGTTGTCCCTTTACATTCAATAGAAACATGCAAGGCTTTATTGTGATTCTTTCCCATGGGAGTTAAATCTGCGTCGGAGAACCCCAGACCATTGTCAGCTGTCAGACTTGCTACGTAATTCTCAAATTGATCGACTGTGGTTTCTTGAGGCACACGAGCCTTCTTCAAAAACTTAATCAAAGCTTGTGCATGGGCGTCGGAACATAGCAATAAGGACAACATTGATATTTTAGAAGGGGTTTGCCCCAACTGCTCTACTATTTTGAAGTCGCTTTTCTTGATGATCTTCAGAATCTCCTCCATCTCTTGAGTGGATGGTTCTTCCATAAAAAAACTTTTTAGCAGGTGCCTCTTCCCTATAAGGCTCACCTTCTTTCCCTTTCCCTTTAGTATTGGCATCAGAATTGCCAATGGTTATGCGGACTAGAACTGTGGTAGTGGTTGGTGGTGAGATAACAGGGGAAAAGACCCTTCCTGCTCTTGTGACTTTACTAGAACCAGTAATATTAGTAACACCAGCTTCATTATCATCAATCCAAGAATCTTGTTTTACCCCATGGTAATAAACCTCGGCACTATAATTCCATGGTACCGCTTTATCAGAGGTGTATGGAACATGTCCGACAGCAGTGATTATGAGAGGAGCAATGATTGGTTCGTTCAAAATCCTGATAAGACCTTTGGATGAGATCCTAAGAGGTTTGTTTGAAATTGTTATGATGGCCAAATCTTCAGCTTTGTCGATTGAATTTTTTATGGTGGGAATCTTTTCGAATAGAATCTCGCGGCTATTTATCAGGCATTGCACACCTTTCTTCAACAACTCGCATCCATTTTCTCGTTGATCACAACAAGCGCAATTTTTGGAACATCTAGGAAACACACCGGCTTTTAGCAAATTAGCTTTCACAATGGTCAAGGGAGTTGTTAAATCTTCGACAAAAACGATAAAAGTAACATCATCAATGGCATTGACCCTTTTGCCATGTTTTGGCATTGGCGTGGTTATCACGTTTGGAGTAGCGGGTGGATCAAACTCAATTGTCTTGTTATCTATTAAATCTTGAATTTTTTTCTTTAAGGCCCGACATTGATCGGTCTCATGGTCGGGGCTGTTCGAATGGTATGCGCATTTCGCATTCGGGTTGTATTTAGGTGAGGAAACATCAGGGTTGGATGGTGGATTGTGCAGAGTCACCAAATTGGCCTTTAGCAGATGTTGTAAGGCTTGTGATAATGACATGCTTATTCTCGTAAATTGTCGTTAGTGAACTTCAGGTCTCCGATTGTTGGAGGGTTGCCTTTGAGTAGGTTGAGGGTTGGAAATTAATACAACATTTACAGATGGGTGGTGGTCCTTCCTAGTATGGGCTCTTGCCCCATACACAGCATTTGCTTCCTTTTTTCCAGTGAAGGGCCTTCTGACGAAGCTGGATGTGGAACCAGATGCCATAGGAATTTTGCCGCTTCTAATACCGCTTTCAATCCTTTCACCAGTTAAAATCAACTTGGTGAATTTGGATGAAGAACTTCAAATTAACAGGTTGAAGAATGGACCAGTTAACGTACCCATAAACATATCAACTAGTTCTCTTTCAGTCAAAGGTGGTTGTACCCTACTGGCAAGGTCCCTCCACTTTTGGGCATATACTTTAAACCCTTCGTCACTTCCCATGGTCATATTCTGAAGCTGAACTCTCGTTGGTGCCAAGTCGGTGTTGTATTGATACTGGTGATAAAAGGCAGTGGCAAAATCCTCCCATGTATGGATGCGGGAACCTTCTAATTGATAAAACCATTCTAACTGAGTTCCAACTAGACTCTCTTGGAAAAAGTGAATCCACAATTTTCTGTCAGCAGTGTGTGGTTGTATTTTGCGTACATAAGATCTTAGATGTAGTTTGGGACAGGAGACCCCATCATACTTGGCGAAGACTGGTGTTTTGAACTTATAAGGAATGACGACCCCGGGAACTAGGCCCAAATCACAAAAATCCAAGCCAGGCACAGCTTGAATTTCAACTGCCTTTAGCCTATCCTCCAATTCTTTGTACCTTTCCTCACCAGCAGGTGGATACTGTTCGTCAAAGTGATCCTCATCTTCAGAAGCTTGATCATTCACACCTTCAGCACAGGTGTTTCTTGCCTCTTTTGCTTGGTTCTCATCCTCCTCAGAGGAGTCTTCGACTACTTGCACTTGGCGAATCTGTTCTCTGAATCTCTTCCCCATGTTGATGAGGGCCTTATTTTTCTTCTTTTTGGTGGTCAACACTGTCATTAGATCTTGTTGCCCTTTGGCCAAGGTCATCAAGGTGACTTGGAACTGAATGTTCTAAGCTTGCAAGTCCTTCACTGTTTGTTCAAGATCCATCCTTACTGAAATAAACAATAGAAAGATGAGGAAACCTGTTGTGAAAAGCTTGCTTATGATATGATGCATGAATATGTATATGCGAATGATTTCAAGGATTTAAAGAATTTAAATTTATATAGACAAAGAGTGAACAAATGTTAACTTTCATTTAAAGAGTTCTGATTTGAATACAAACACGCCTCTTGGGCTTACAACAACAGAAATAAGCATAAAGTAAACTCCTAAAACAGAAAAGTTGTGCGCATCCTCTTTGGCGCAATGCAGGTGTTTAACCTCCTTTCTTCATGAAGCTCCCTTGTAAGCTCTAATATCTTCTTCTCGCCCTCATAGAACTTAGCTTCAAAGGTGTCTCACTCTCCTTTTAACTGAATCCAAGCGTTTTGCCAATCTTCAAGAGAAGTAGGCATATCAGGATATAGGATAATAAGTGGAACATCTCCCTCCACTACCGGCTCCATGATAACAGGTAAAACGGCTTCATAAGGCATCTTAAGACTTTGGGCGCGAGCCCGCACCCATTGAAGATAAAGTTCCAAAGGAATGGAATTCTTACGCCCCAACGTCTTGCTATCAACTTTGTTAACCATACTCCAAGCTCGTATAAATCTTTGACAGTAACCTTGGGTGTCGCTTTCGTAGTCAAACACAATTCCTTGGATGAGTATCTCATGAGGGCCATCTCTCCTAGCGTATCCAAATTGTCGCAAAGCTAAACAAGGGTTGTAAGTAATGCCTCCCATAATGCCAAGTAGAAGGATATTAGGGAATTCCCCACAGCGATCAATGATGGTGTTGTACCCCAAAATTTTCCCTCCCATTTCCTCAACATTTTCTCATCACAAGACCCTTGGAGCTCAAGATTCAGTTAGGGTTTACTCTGCTCAGGACTCCTCCTTGCACTGTTGACCCAAATTAGGGTTTGTGTTTGCACAATGATGTTTTGACCTAAAATGCCTAAGATGACTTTCATGCTTCATATTGGACTCCCAATTTTATCCATACCAAGTTTCAAGCCTTGATTCCAATCTTTGCCCAGTCAATTGGACAGTTGACCTAGAAATCAGTTGTATTGGGGAAAAAGTCAACTGTGGTCAATTGACAGTCAAACCTCATGATTTTTGAACCACATCAACATTATGAACTCATATGTACCATTTGATCAAGTTTGGATCACAATCCCACAAGATATTTGATCAGATCACCAAAAGGGCAAAATGGTCATTTTTAGGGTTTTGACTGCACAAAGACAATTTTTGACTGTTTAACCTAGACAATGGCAAACCAAGCTCACATATGGACTCAAGGACCCCATGGAATTGTCTTGACATGTTCAACAAGCTCAAAAGATCCGAAATGTACAAGATTGACAGATGAATTTTCCAGTCAACTGAGCCAAATTTGACTGTATACTGAAAAGTCAAACTTTGACTTTTTGGTCAAAATCAAATGTCAAGATTCATTTTTCATCAAAACATGTCAAATCATGAAACTTGTTCATCAAGAAATCAAAAATTGCAAATTAGGGTTTAAAATGAAGATCTTTCATAACTTAGAAATTTTCTAAGTTATGAAAATCCCTAATTTTTTCCTAACTTTGTCCCATTGTTTCATCAAGATACATTTGGATTCAAGGAAAACTAAAAACATGAAAGTTGTAGTCCATTGCAAAATATACAACTTTGATTCACAAAGTTTCCTCAAAAGAAGCTTGTAGCTCAAGTTACAATTTTTGGAACAAGGGTGCAAAACATTCCTAACTTAGAAAATTTTTGACCTATTCTAGGCAGGATTTTTGCCTAACTTCATGGCCACTTTTCACATGCTTCCACTTGGAATTTAAATTTGCATTACAAAGATGGATTGTAGTACACATTCCAAGCTTTCCAAAATGTCCAAGAACTCATCAAACACCCTTGTGGTTAGGGAGAATCGAATTTGGCAATATGGGCAAAAGTCACTTTGTTCATGAGCCATTTCCATGTTCATAACTTGTGCAATTTTTCAAATCAGCATGAGCAAGCTAGTTACAGGCCTTTAATCCTTTTCTTACTCAATAATTTAATGCAAAACCTTTGTGTCCTAGCATTATCTTGTCCATTAAGCCATTACACAAAGAATTAAGCCTTAATTGGAAAAAGCACTTTATCCATTTTTGAAAAGTATGGCTTTATGTCAAGTTTGCAAATCAAGAAGTACAATGCAAATCTTTTTGGCACAAGTTCAAGAACATAACACACTGATCAAGAGGGATTGAGGCAGATGTTTAGGGGGCCTGCATAAGTATAGAAACCAACTTGTCATTTTTTTGCTTAAGTTAGAAGAAACATTGCATAACTCAACACAACTCACATTGCTGCAACCACAAGCCAAGACAAACTTTCTCCACACTTTCCATACTCCCTAACAGACCTAAAACACGAGCCTTTAACCCTTGATACCTCCCCATTCCCAGAAACACCATTAAACTGCATAAAACAGGGCATCCCTGCAGTTTGAGTGGCACAACTCAATCCCCTCGTGCGCCTTGGCCAAAACCAGTTCATACACACTCCATACCACCTATACAAACTATCCCAAGCATTGGACACGACCTGTAACACCTCTAACCAACTTCACCATTTTCACTTTTTCTATTTTGCAGGTTGACTTCCATAGCTTGATTCATTTGGTTTCAAAGCAAGCTAAAGGTGGGAGAAGCATCCCTGAACTTCAAGCAAGCTGTACAAGTCCTCACATTGGCTTGAAAGTGCCTCCATTGTCAGACACGATCCAAGCTGAACAGGTAAGTTCATGGACTTCTATCTCTCAACCTAGAAAGAGTTAGCTTTAGGTTTATGAATGAAAAATGCTCTACTCATGGCCCTGAAGCTACACATATATTTACTTTCCATTTATATTGCATGTGCTGAGAGAATTTGGCACCTGAACATTAGAAAAAACTTAGGTTAAGAATTAGGGATGGAGAAATTCTCTCTCATTTCTGAGAGTTAGATCAAGTTCTTGGTATGTATGGAATCGTGGCTTGATGCTTGACATTTTTCATGTTATAAGTTTGTGCTAAAAGTCCAGGAATCAGGATGTTTGAGCAAGGTGGGAAAGGCGCGCGTTTTTGACAAGTTTGTTGCTGGAGGTTGAAGACAACCTCTTTGGGCTGGGCCTGTGTTGTTTTTCCTTTTTGCACCACTGTTTTACACATGCACCCCCTGACCCATTTTGAGTTTTATTTGTCATTTTTAACTTTTTCTTTTTGATTCTGATTTGTTATTTTTTATTAAAATATAAAAAATATAAAAAATATTTTTCTCACATTTTATTTGATATTTATTTGGTTCCATTTAGTTTTATATGTAAGTAAATACATAGTACCTTTTATTTAAAAATACAAAAAATAATACAAACACTTTTATTTTCTGATTTTTTATTTTATTTTACCTTTGAAAACATTTTATAAAAAATATACTTTTTTTTGTAAATATTAAATATTTTATTTTTGTACATATTTAATATATTTAATAAATAATATAAATACTTATATATTTATTAGTATATTTAGGTTAAAAAACACAAAATTAATACATTTTATTTTTATTAATATTTTGACCTCAAAAATCTTTTTTTTACAATATACTTTCTTTTATTTTTATTTTTTTACATAATTAATAAATATTGCACATATTATATAATTAATACCTTTTATTTAGCAAAATTAGGGTTTTACCCTAAACCTAAAAAATCCAAAAATTAAACCTTTTTATTTTTGTTTATTTGACACATAAAAGATACCTTTTACATACATATAAAATCATCTTTTTGCATCTTGCATATTTATTATATTTTTATTTAATTATTGTGCAATTAAATACCTTGTAAAAATTCAATTTGGATGTAATAGTTTAGTTTTAATTTCTTGCTAAAATATCCCCATTTGAACATTTGTACCCCCATCCCATAATTGTGTTGTAATAATTTAGGACCTTTAAATTCCGCACTTTAAAAGCTTTCTAAATATGCCATGATAGAATTAGGGTTTTGTATGCAAATCAAAAACAACAAATAGCTTGACCTAATTCCAAGATAAACAAGCATGAAAAATGGACAACACCAATCACACTTGCACCCCCTTAGGGTTACTCCACTTGTTGCCTTCAATAATGGGCCATGTTGCATGTTGGGTGTCTTTGGCAAAACAAAACAATTCAAATGATCATAGTCCCTCGATGACGCTTTCGAAAGTTGCCTAAAAATGATCAAGTCCCTTCAAAGGAAAAAGTTGCCAAAGACACTTGGCACCATTGCAATCATGGTCTAAACGATGACCCGCGCCCGTCTCGTTCACATCCTAACACAAGATTGTCCACCAAATACAATGGTGGAACAAAATTGTTAAAAGGGTTAAAACATAGCAAAGATCTTTGAGAAATTTAGGAGTAGACAAACTCTTAGTTACTTGAATCAACTTGCAAAAACACTTGCTTACCTTTTCAAAACACACATCACAACACACTTTCAAAAACAACTTTCAAAAACATTGAAAATTTTTCTAAAGATAGAACACCTTTGTATACATCCAAACATGGATCATTACAAAGGTTGCCACCACAAATGGCCTCTTTTTAAAACCTTTTCAAAACCCACACACAAAGCACCATTTCAAACAATTGGAAATCAAGGCAAGTTGATCTAAGCAAGTAACTAAGAGCCCATAGATAACCATGGATAGAAAGGGTGCTAATACCTTCCCTTTCTATAATCTACTCCCCGAACCCAAGAAAACATCTCAAAGGTTTTTGCTGTGCTTTTTAACCTTTCCTTAGGATAAAATAAAAAGTCGGTGGCGACTCTTGCTCAACCGAAACATTTGCAAAAACAAACGCAAAACCCAAGTCAGTTCTCCCACCGTATCACAGAACTGGCGACTCTGCTGGGGAAAATTTTAAAGTGGAGTAACCTTAGGGCTTAGATCACCCTCTTGCATGACTAATTGTTTGTTTTGATTGCTTTACATCTTGGCTCTCTTGTTTGGGTTTGCAATCCTAAACCCAGATTTGGGGAAACATTCATAGATAGCAATACGTTGTGGAAACTGTGCGGGGTATACCGATACGGTTGAAGCAATAGCTATATTAGTGTGACATATTTGTGAGTACCGGTAACCCTTGAGTTCAATCAAGGAGAGTACGGGGCCGCTGAGTGATGTCACTAAGCACTAATGACCTAGAACCTTACTTGACCATCTTGGCCTTTCATTAGGGGTAGTGAGATGACCGGCTTTGGTGCAGTCCGAAGTTGGTAGATACTCGATACTACACTCATTGAGGGTTGTTTTCTTAGGATATTTTGGTCGCTAGTTAAGTGGCTAAACCAAAACAATGAACATGGAAAACAATCCAATGATATTGAGCTCCTTAGAACCCGGTTACTATTTATAGGACAGGTTTTTAAGCCAACTACACTCAAGAGGGTACTTAACTATGAAACCCCATGCAAGCCTGAAACTAGGGTTTTGTGTGAATTGCTTGTACATATGTTTTGTGCATACATCATAAACATCATAAAGCATCATATGCATTCACTAACCATTTCAAGGGTTTAGATCTTCATCTTTGTTCTTGTTTTGTAGGTCATGGAAATTCCTCGCAGGAAAACTATCCAAGTCAACCTTGTGAGAATCCCTCCTCAACTCAAGGAGCTCACATCCAGAATTCCAGAAAGCTCTCTTTTCAGTGAAAGACATGGTAGACTGCTCAGCCTAATCAACACCAACATTGAAGAGGACATGATGAAGGTGTTGTTCCAGTTCTTTGACCCTCTTCACCACTGTTTCACTTTCCCCGACTACCAATTGGTGCCCACTTTGGAGGAATTTTCTCAACTCCTGAGAATTCCTATTCTTAATCCACTACCCTACAACGGTACGGAAAAAGAACCAAAGCCTGAAGATGTTGCTCAAGCACTACACTTGCAACCATCTGACATCAAGGGGCATTGGGAAACTAGAAGCGGTGTCAAAGGCTTCTTAGCAAAATTCTTGTTTGAGAAGGCACAAGAGTGTTGGAATTCATTGGATCTACAAGCCTTTGAAGAAATTGTGGCCCTCCTCATCTATGGGTTGGTCCTGTTCCCAAATCCTGACCAGCTTGTAGATGTCAGCACCGTCAAGATCTTCTTATCCAGAAATCCAATACCAACATTGCTTGGGAACATTCTTCACTCATTTTACACACGAACAATGAGAAAGAGGGGTGTTCTCATGTGTTATACTCCTCTCCTTGCAAGGTGGTTTATTTCGCACCTTCCACAATCTGTCTTGAAGAATGACCAAGGCTTAAGGTGGTCACAACGGTTGATGACCCTTACACACTCTGATGTACATTGGTGTTCTCGGTCCAGAGAAAATGTCATCATCGTCGATCGTTGTGGAGAGTTCCCTAATGTTCCATTGCTTGGCATTAGAGGAGGCATTACCTACAACCCTTGTCTAGCTTTGAGACAATTTGGATATGCACGGAGGGATGGCCCTCACGACATGTTGATTCCTGACCTAGTTTTTGACTTCGACAACGATGCGCAAGGACTTCGCCAAAGATTCATCAGAGCTTGGAGGATGCCTAACAAGGTAGACGGCAAGACACTGGGACACAAGAATTCCATCCCTCTTGAGCCTTACCTCAAGTGGGTACGAACCCGAGCCCAGAGTCTAATGATGCCTTATCCTCATGTTCTCCCTGTGATTAAAGAGCCCGTTAAGGAAGGAGAGGTTCCCTACACCATCCTATATCCTGACATGCCTACATCGTGGGAGGAGATGCAGAAGAGTTGGATCCAACTCAAGGAGGAACGAAACACTTTTGAAGCCAGCTTCTACGCCAGTGAGAAGAAGGTTTTGGAGCTTACCCGCCGACTCCATGAGGAAGAGACCCTCAACACCTACATCGCACTAAAGAGGATGCGCGGCGTCTTTTTACCTTGAGAAGTTTTTGTAATATTTGGCCCATGGGGCATTTATGTACTGACAGATTTCTTCTTATTAATATGACGTGCGTTCTTTTTGTTTGCAACAATTTTGAACTTTCTAAATCCTTGAATGCATTGCATACATAAGCATACCATTCATCATATGCATAAGCAGGTATCCACACCAGGTTTCCTTATCTTTCTGCTGTTTATTTCAGTAAGATTGATCTCGAATAGACGGTTAAGGACTTGTAGTCTCAAAACGCACAGTTTCAACAACTCCTGATGACCTTGGAAAAGGGTCAGGAGGATCTGAAAGCCCTGCTGGGGAATAAAGACCAAGTGAAAAAGAAGAAGAAGAGAATCGGGGTGGCTACCCTAGGAAGAAGGTTTGAGGGTGAAGCCAGAAGAGTGCTTGAATTTCCCCCTACATCTGAAGAGGGAACCAGTAAAGGGAATGCGGTTGCGGTACCTTCAGAATCCGAGGTTGAAGAAGAGGAGGCTGAAGAAGACGAAGATTACTTTGATCAACAATACCCGCCCGCCGATGATAAGTACAAGGGTTTGGAAGACAGGTTGGCAGCTATGGAGCTGCAGAGAGTTCCCGACTTAGATTTTGAAGATTTGGGATTAGTTGCTGGAATTGTCATCCCCCCGAAGTTCAAAGTGCCAGTTTTTGCAAGGTATGACGGGCTATCCTGCCCAAAGATGCATCTCAGATCATATGTAAGGAAGATCCAACCTTACACTGCAGACAAGAACCTTTGGATCCACTTCTTTCAGGATAGCCTCTCAGGGGCTCAACTCGAGTGGTTCTATTAGCTGGATGGAGCCAGTATCCGAAACTGGGAAGACTTGGCCACCGCGTTTTATAAACAGTATCAGTACAATTCTGACCTCGCTCCCACACGTACCCAACTCCAGGGTATGTCATTGGGGACGAGCGAAGGATTCAAGGAGTATGCGCAAAAGTGGAGAGACCTGGCTGGCAGGGTGCAGCCACCTTTGACCGACCGTGAACTTGTTGATATGTTCCTAGGGACCCTGTCCGGTCCGTTCTTTAACCATCTGATTGGTAATTCTTCTGCTGGGTTCACAGATCTGATCTTGACTGGTGAGAGGATAGAAGCTGGTATCAAGTCGGGGAAGATACAGAAAGGTGCTGCTGCGAGTACTGAAAAGAAGCCTTTCAAAAAGGAAGCTAGTGCTGTTTATGGTCCCAGAAGACAAATTAAGCCGGAACGCCGCCAAGCTGTCAATGCATTGGTAATTGTAAAGCCTGTTGCTGCTCCTCAGTAGTATAATCAACCAAGGGGTGAGAGGCCCAAAAGGCAGTACACTCGGCTCAGTATGACCCTGTCTCAGATATTGCTGCAACTACTGTCAACTAATCTGGTAACTGTCAAGGAAGCTCCGAAGGTAGTGAACACAGCTTCTCCAAAGTACAACCCCAACGCCCGTTACGCTTATCACTCTGATAGCCCGGGGCATACTACGGACGATTGCTGGGCTTTGAGGAATAATGTTCAAGACCTTATTGATGCTAAAGAAATACAGTTTGAGGTGCCCGAAAGGCCCAATGTTGTAACTGCTTCCATGCCCCAGCATGGAGTGAATGCTGTGGAAGAAGACCGATATGTGGCCTCCGTGGAAGATATTGTTACCCCGTTGTCGACTGTCAAAAGGAATCTGTTGCTAGCCGGTTTATTTCCGGGATGTGGTGAAGATTGCCTTCTATGTGCTGTTTCGCCTTTTGGTTGTCCTTTGCTGAAATCAGGTATCCAAAGCCTGATGGATAGCAAAGAAATCTTGTTCGAGAAGATTGTTGTTCCTGCTGTCCCTGCCGAAGAAGTTTCTATTGTCACTATTTTCAACAAACCTCCTAAGGCTCCTTCAAAGAAGCCTGTCAAAATCATGTCCACTCAGAAGATTGCTCCTATCATCATTACTGTTCCGGGGCCTCTCCCTTATACATCCGACAAAGTTGTCCCATGGCACTATGGGGCAGATGTTTATGTGCTTGGAGTGAAGCAAGAGTTTGATATAAGTACCGGTGTCAGTAACATCACCGGGCCTGCCAAGGTTACTCGCAGTGGTAGGCTGTTCTCACCAGATATTTCGCCACCAGCTATTCAGAAACCTCTTATCATTACACCTGCAAGTGTGCATGTTCCGCTTCCTAATCAAGTTCCTGTTTCTACCCCTGCTGCCGAGTCATCTGACGCTCGGGGCAAAGGGATTTCTACTGATCTGCCTGCCCTGACGGAGGCGCCGAAGACAACCACTGTTGAAGCCTCCCAGCAAGAGATGGAGGAGATCCTCAAGATTATCAAGAAAAGTGATTTCAATGTTGTTGAGCAGTTGGGGCACACCCCCTCTAAAATTTCTATGCTATCACTGTTGTTGTGTTCAGAAGCCCACGCCAAGGCTCTGATATCCTTCCTGAAGACGGCCCATGTGCCACAAGAAACGTCTGCTGATCAATTTACTGATTGTGTGGCCAACTTGACTGCCGATAATGGTATGGGATTTTCTGACGCCGATCTGACTGCAAAAGGAAAAAACCATAATGACGCCCTGCATGTCTCTATTGAATGCAGGGGAACTACTCTTGCCCATGTGTTGGTAGACACTGGCTCTTCACTGAACGTATTGCCCAAGAAGGCCCTAGACAGATTGGATTGTGAGGGTCTGGAGCTCAAGCCTAGTAACATTGTTGTCCGAGCCTTTGACGGTTCGAAAAGGATGGTACATGGTGAAGTTGACATTCCAATCAGGGTTGGTTCTCAAGTCTTTGATTCTACTTTCTATGTGATGGACATCCGTCCATCCTACTCTTGTTTGCTGGGTCGTCCATGGATCCACAAAGCTGGAGCTGTGACCTCCACACTACATCAGAAGCTTAAGTACCCGGTGAGAGGAAAGATTGTTACAGTTCAGGGGGAAGAAGAATATATGGTCAGCCACCTAAACTCGTTCCGGTACATAGAAATGGACGGGGAATTCATTGAGACTCCATTCCAGCACTTTGAAGAGGTACCTCAGACATTGGCATCAGCTGAAACTGTGATTGAAGACCCTCCTTTGAAGATGGCTTCCTTAAAGGATACTCGGGCTGTGATTGAGAAGGGTGAGTGTGCAAACTGGGGCCGACTTCCTGACTTCACTCCAAAGACTGACAAGTTTGGTTTGGGCTTCACTGCGGAGGCTCAGAAGGCTGTTCGTAAGGCGAGGATTGGAAGACCTCCTGTGTTCATCACCAACCCGGGAGTGAATGCTATTGAAGACGACATGGAGGAATCCGAATTCGACAGCTGGATCTACCCAACAACCGACAATGGACCAAACAACTGGACTGCCAAAGACTTCACACCTATTACTTTTGTCACTCAGTAATGAACTCTTTTGTTTTCAATTTGTAACAAACAATATGTTGAAACTTTTATGGCTCAGTGTCCTACCCGGGGCACCGTGGCTCCATTTGTGAGGGCTTTTGTATGACATTTTCATATATCATTAATCAAAACATTGGACGTTTGTTGCATTTCAAAATCTTGCGCTCCTTTTCTTTCTTTATTATATATTGCAAAACAGCTATATTTACACACACTCACTTATACAGGTTCCAATCCACTCTGGATCTCACTGGTAACGACTCTGCTACTGCCAGTTATGACTTTGAAAATCCAATCAACTTAGCCGAAGACGAAGGTGAAGATGATTGCGAAGTGCCTGGTGAACTTGCAAGACTGCTACTCCAGGAAGAGAGGGCCATTCAGCCACATGAAGAGCCAATGGAAACGGTAAATCTGGGTACGGAGACAGACAGAAAAGAGGTCAAGATTGGTGCCAATTTAGAGCTCAGTATAAAACAACGGTTAATTCAGATGCTGCATGACTATGTGGAAATCTTCGCCTGGTCTTACGAAGACATGCCTGGGTTGGATACCGACATTGTGGTTCATCACTTGCCTACCAAGGAAGACTGCCCTCCGGTAAAACAGAAGGTCCGCCGTATGCGCCCAGAGATGTCCGAGAAAATCAAAGTTGAGGTTATGAAACAATTTGATGCCAGGTTTCTAGCTGTAACTTCTTACCCTCAGTGGATTGCCAACATGGTTCCAGTGCCGAAAAAGGATGGTAAGGTCCGGATGTGTGTTGATTACAGGGATTTGAATATCGCCAGCCCCAAGGATGATTTCCCTCTGCCTCATATCGACGTTCTAGTTGACAACACTGCTCAGCATAAAGTATTCTCCTTCATGGACGGCTTCTCGGGTTATAATCAGATCAAGATGGCTCCTGAAGACATGGAGAAGACCACTTTTGTCACTCAGTGGGGCACCTTTTGCTACAAGGTCATGCCTTTTGGGTTGAAAAATGCTGGGGAAACCTACCAACGTGCCATGGTTGCTTTATTTCATGATATGATCCATCACGAGATAGAAGTATACGTCGACGATATGATTGCAAGGTCTCAAACTGAGGAGGAACACCTTGACCATCTATGGAAGCTGTTTGACCGTCTGAAGTTGTACAAGCTGAGGTTGAACCCGAACAAGTGCACCTTTGGGGTGAGATCTGGAAAACTACTAGGTTTCATTGTAAGCGAAAAAGGTATTCAAGTGGACCCTGCCAAAGTGAAAGCCATACAAGAGATCCCAACTCCTAAGACAGAAAAAGAAGTCAGAGGCTTTCTAGGACGTTTGAACTACATTGCCCGATTCATCTCACATCTAACTGCTACCTGTGAACCAATCTTCAAGCTACTGAAGAAAGATCAAGTAGTACGTTGGAATGATGAATGTCAGGCCGCTTTCAAAAAGATCAAAGAGTATCTCCAAGAACCACCCATTCTCATGCCACCGGTTGAAGGGAGACCTCTAATACTATACTTGACAGTGCTTGACAACTCAATGGGGTGTGTGCTGGGGCAGCATGACGAGTCTGGCCGAAAAGAACACACCATTTATTACCTGAGCAAAAAGTTTACCGACTGTGAGACTCGATACTCACTGCTCGAGAAAACTTGCTGCGCTCTGGTATGGGTTGCTCGCCGGCTGAGACAGTATATGTTGACTCACACTACTCTGTTGATTTCAAAAATGGATCCAATCAAGTACATATTCGAAAAGCCTGCTCTGTCTGGAAGAATAGCAAGATGGCAAATGATCTTGACGGAATACGACATCCAGTACACGACTCAAAAAGCAATCAAGGGAAGTGTATTGGCAGACCATTTGGCACACCAGGCAGTGGATGATTACCAGTCGATGAACTTTGAATTTCCAGACGAGGATATCATGGTAGTAACTGATTGTGAAGTACCTGGACCGGATGAAGGACCTGAGGAAGGATCCCGATGGTCTATGCACTTTGACGGAGCCTCTAACGCTTTGGGTAACGGTATTGGTGCTGTGATCATATCCCCCAAAGGCACTCATACCCCACTCACCGTCGGGCTATGTTTCAATTGCACCAACAACATGGCGGAGTATGAGGCATGTATCATGGGACTTCAAGCTGTAATTAACTTAAGGATCAAGTTTCTGAGTGTCTTCGGAGATTCCTCTCTCGTGATCAATCAGATCAAAGGCGAGTGGGATACGAAACACCTAAATCTTATTCCTTACAAGGAGTATGTGCTGACATTGCTTCCCCACTTCGAGGAGATAACTTTTGAGCACTTCCCAAGAGAGGAGAATCAGTTAGCGGACGCACTAGCTACGATGTCTTCTATGTTCAAAGTCAAATGGGACAACGAGGCTCCCCGGATCATTATATGGAAATTGGACGAACCTGCATATTACTGCGATCTTGAGGCCGAAGAGGTAACTGAAAAACCCTGGTATCATGAAGTGAAGAGGTACCTTGAGGTTCAAGAATACCCCGAGGGTGCATCGGTTAATGACAAGAAATTCCTGAGAAGGTTTACGGCAAAGTTCTTCCTCAGTAACGGCATTTTGTACAAGCGAAACCATGACTCAACCTTACTGCGTTGTGTGGATAAAACTGAAGTAGAAAAGATCATGGCAGAACTACATGAAGGTACTTTCGGAACACATTCCAGTGGACACACCATGGCAAAGAAAATCCTTCGGGCGGGATATTTCTGGTCCACAATAGAAGCCGACTGTTATCAGCATTCTCGAACTTGTCATAAATGCCAGATCTATGCTGATAAAGTGCACATTCCTCTGGTTCCTCTGAACATCCTGACGACACCTTGGCCTTTTGCAATGTGGGGCATTGATATGATCGGCGAAATCAGACCGACAACATCCAACGGGCATCGCTTCATCTTGGTAGCGATTGATTATTTCACGAAATGGGTTGAAGCAGCTTCCTATGCTACTGTAACCAAGAGCGTCGTGGCACGGTTCATTCAGCACAACCTGATCTGTCGATACGGTATACCTGAAAGGATCATTACGGATAATGGTACCAATCTTAACAACAAGATGATCACTGAGCTCTGCGAGCAATTCAAGATACAGCACCATAATTCTTCTCCTTATCGGCCGAAGTTGAATGGGGCTGTAGAAGCAGCGAATAAGAATATCAAGAAGATTGTGAAGAAGATGACAGTGACCTACAAAGATTGGCACGAAATGTTACCGTTTGCTCTTCATGGGTACCGTACCTCAGCACGGACGTCAACAAGGGCAACTCCCTTTTCCTTGGTCTATGGCATGGAGGCAGTCTTGCCTATTGAAGTCCAGATACCCTCTCTCCGGATAATGAAGGATGTAGACTTGAGCGAAGATGACTGGATCCAGACTCGGCTTGATCAATTAAACCTAATTGACAAAAAGAGACTCACTGCTATTTGTCATGGTCAGACATACCAAAAACGGGTGATCAGGGTATTTAACAAGAAGGTCAGACGACAAGAGTATCAAGTCGGAGACCTGGTAATCAAGCGCATCATTCTTCCTCAAGGTGATCCCAGGGGCAAATGTACCCCTACATACGAAGGGCCATTTGTGGTTAAACATATCTTCTCAGGAGGAGCTATGATTTTAACCACCATGGATGGTGACGACCTTCCTCACCCCGCCAATCCAGACATAGTAAAAAGATACTACGCATGAATCAAAGACCCGCTAGGTTGACACACCTAGGCAAAAATAAGGGCTTCCCGGCGAACCAAAAGGGTTCGGGAAAAATAAGGGACGAAATGAAAAAAATCTGTACACCCGACAAGTCGAAAACCTGAAAAGGCGGCTTGGGCAAAAATGGGTATCCCGGTGGACTGAAAACCCGAAAGGGAGGTCCAGGAAAAAGTTAGGGATAGAGCGTAATACTATGTCTCATTGAATCACCTTGCATCCAGAATTCGGCATCAACTATCGGGCTCAGACGGCATCGATCAATCAGCTCCATCTTCAACTAAGCAGCAAAGTGATGAGACGCTTGAAGACATGAAGGCGATAGCAGAGTTGGAACCCAGTGGGATTATTTTTCACATAGCTGTTTTGTTTCCTTTTCACAAAATTATTGAACTCTATTTCGGTCGGCGGCATCCTCTTACTAGGACGTCAGCCTCTTGTACAAAAACGCCTATTTACAGGCAAATTTCAAAATCAATACAAGTTCAATTTTTCAGACAAATTATCCATTGTTTTTCCTTTTTCTGTTTTGTTTTGCGAAGAACGTCCAATGTTCATTTTTGATATATGCATTTGACATTAATTGCTAATCATGAATAGTTGCATGTGAAACAAAGGGCTGATTATGGGTAACATCAGAAACAGGGGCAATTTAGAAATGTCTAAGCGATCTAGTTGCTTTGTCCACCGAGGTACCAAGGTAGGTTCAGCTGAAGAACGTAACCAAGTTACCTCAACTCCCCACAGAGTAAGACCAAGGTTCAACATAACTCTCCCCAGGCAGAGTTTGGTCTCCCATCAGCCCTAAAAAGGCACAATATTCCCCTAGCAAGTTAGCAATACTCTCCCCAAGCAGAGTTAGTCTACTGTCAGCCTCAAGGAAGTTGGGTATCCCCAGAAGACCTCAACATTCCCCAGCAGAGTATAGACATTCCTCAACAAGCATCCTCGACAGTCTTGATATAAGATGGTTCCCCAGCGGAATCCCGATTTCCCCAGGAGAGTGGAATCCATATCCCCAGCAGATCTTGAAGCTTATCCCCAGTAGATTCTGGAAGATTATCCCCTACAGAGTATGAACGCATCTCCCCGACTGTATTCAAAGGTTATTTCCTCACCAGGGCTTATAACTGGGTTATCCTTAGCTAATTACCACGGAAAGTTCATCCTCGGCAAAATTCTTCCTATCCCCAGCGGAGTTCATCAAGTTCCCCAACATAACTTATCAACGGAATCCCCAGCGGAGTTTATCATTAAAATCCCCAGCGGAGCTCTCATCAAAACCTCAGCGAAGTATCTCTTCCCACAGAGTAATTCCCCTCAGAGTAATCTCTCCAACAAGTTTATTCCCCAACGGAGTCATCTTCTCCTACCAGTTTATTCTCACAATCATCATCCCCAGCGGAAGCGAAGAACTCTACTCTTCGACATCAGCCCAGGATTTGATTCCCCGACCAGTCGTCAAGGATTTATTTTCCTAGACGAAAATACATTCATAGACATTTCACGTTTCATACATCCTGCTTACATACATGATAAAGTGCATACAACACTATCTCATTTTGAGCATTATGACATCATGCATCTCATACATCATGACATTACATACAACTGATGTTTTTCCTTTTCAGGAAAAGATCAATCCAAAGATGATTACTACCAACTATCACAATTCCAGATTCGATTCCTGTATCTAGCTAGGGCACATCTGTGAGTGATTGATTGTAGATTCGATACCTGTATCCAGCCAGGGCATATCTGCATGAAGAGTTTGAAGATCAACCCCTGTAACAGGCCAGGAAATTATCTTTCATTCTCAGGTCAGAGGTCTACACCTGTATCCAACCAGGAAAGCTATCTATACCAACCTTTTGCAACTTCCAGATTCGATACCTGTATCCAGCCAGGGCATATCTGAAGACAACAATTTCCAGATTCGATACCTGTATCCAGCCAGGGCATATCTGAAGACGACAAGTTCCAGATTCGATTCCTGTATCTAGCCAGGGAATATCTGCGTGAATAGTTTAGAGATTCGATACCTGTATCCAGCCAGGGCACATCTGTAAACAACCTTTTGAAGTTTTGGATTCGATTCCTGTATCTAGCCAGGGCACATCTGTGAGCAACCAATTGTAGATTCGGTACCTGTATCTAGTCAGGGCATATCTGCATGAAGAGACTGAAGATCAACACCTGTAACAAGCCAGGAAACCATCTTTCTTTCTCAAAGCACGCAAGTGCTCACTAAGGAATCTCTTATGCGATCAACACTTCCAAATGGCATCTATAAGCCCATTCTCGACAAGGTTCTGCCACGTCTCCAGATGGCATCTATAAGCCCATCCTCCTATCCATCTCTCCAAATGGCATCTATAAGCCCATTCCCGCCATCACATTGCTGTTACTCCAGCATGCGAGCATAAATTTCTGGGCACTCTAGTGTCCAATCTCCTTTTACCCTCGAGTCGCGAAAGGCAAACTTGCCAATCTAACTCTTCAGGTCTAAGAAGATTGAACAGGGGAAACTGTTGTACCCCAAAATTTTCCCTCCCATTTCCTCAACATTTTCTCATCACAAGACCCTTGGAGCTCAAGATCCAGTTAGGGTTTACTCTGCTCAAGACTCCTCCTTGCATTGTTGACCCAAATTAGGGTTTGTGTTTGCACAATGATGTTTTGACCTAAAATGCCTAAGATGACTTTTATGCTTCATATTGGACTCCCAAGTTTATCCATACCAAGTTTCAAGCCTTGATTCCAATCTTTGCCCAGTCAATTGGACAGTTGACCTAAAAATCAGCTGTATTGGGGAAAAAGTCAACGGTGGTCAATTGACAGTCAAACCTCATGATTTTTGACCCACATCAACATTATGAACTCATATGGACCATTTGATCAAGTTTGGATCACAATCCCACAAGAAATTTGATCAGATCACCAAAAGGGCAAAATGGTCATTTTTAGGGTTTTGACTGCACAAAGACAATTTTTGACTGTTTAACCTAGCCAATGGAAAACCAAGCTCACATATGGACTCAAGGACCACATGGAATTGTCTTGACATGTTCAACAAGCTAAAAAGATCCCAAATGTACAAGATTGACAGATGAATTTTCTAGTCAACTGAGCCAAATTTGACTGTATACTGAAAAGTCAAACTTTGACTTTTTGGTCAAAATCAAATGTCAAGATTCATTTTTCATAAAAACATGTAAAATCATGAAACTTGTTCATCAAGAAATCAAAAATTGCAAATTAGGGTTTAAAATGAAGATTTTTCATAACTTAGAAATTTTCTAAGTTATGAAAATCCCTAATTTTTTCCTAACTTTGTCCCATTTTTTCATCAAGATACATTTGGATTCAAGGAAAACTCAAAACATGAAAGTTGTAGTACATTGCAAAATATACAACTTTGATTCACAAAGTTTCCTCAAAAGAAGCTTGTAGCTCAAGTTACAATTTTTGGAACAAGGGTGCAAAACATTCCTAACTTAGAAAATTTTTGACCTATTCTAGGCAGGATATTTTCCTAACTTCATGGCCACTTTTCACATGCTTCCACTTGGAATTTAAATTTGCATTACAAAGATGGATTGTAGTACACATTCCAAGCTTTCCAAAATGTCCAAGAACTCATCAAACACCCTTGTGGTTAGGGAGAATCGAATTTGGCAATATGGGCAAAAGTCACTTTGTTCATGAGCCATTTCCATGTTCATAACTTGTGCAATTTTTCAAATCAGCATGAGCAAGCTAGTTACATGACCCTAATCCTTTTCTTACTCAATAATTTAATGCAAAACCTTTGTGTCCTAGCATTATCTTGTCCATTAAGCCATTACACAAAGAATTAAGCCTTAATTGGAAAAAGCACTTTATCCATTTTTGAAAAGTATGGCTTTATGTCAAGTTTGCAAATCAAGAAGTACAATGCAAATCTTTTTGGCACAAGTTCAGAAACATAACACACTGATCAAGAGGGATTGAGGCAGATGTTTATGGGGCCTGCATAAGTCTAGAAACCAACTTGTCATTTTTTTCTTAAGTTAGAAGAAACATTGCATAACTCAACACAACTCACATTGCTGCAACCACAAGCCAAGACAAACTTTCTCCATACTTTCCATACTCCCTAACAGACCTAAAACACGAGCCTTTAACCCTTGATACCTCCCCATTCCCAAAAACACCATTAAACTGCACAAAACAGGGCATCCCTGCAGTTTGAGTGGCACAACTCAATCCCCTCGTGCGCCTTGGCCAAAACCAGTTCATACACACTCCATACCACCTATACAAACTATCCCAAGCATTGGGCCTGTGTTGTTTTTCCTTTTTGCACCACTGTTTTACACATGCACCCCTGGCCCATTTTGAGTTTTATTTGTCATTTTTAACTTTTTCTTTTTTATTCTGATTTGTTATTTTTTATTAAAATATAAAAAATATAAAAAATATTTTTCTCACATTTTTTACATTTTATTTGATATTTATTTGGTTCCATTTAGTTTTATATGTAAATAAATACATAGTACCTTTTATTTAAAAATACAAAAAATAATACAAACACTTTTATTTTCTGATTTTTTATTTTATTTTACCTTTGAAAACATTTTATAAAAAATATACTTTTTTTTGTAAATATTAAATATTTTATTTTTGTATATATTTAATATATTTAATAAATAATATAAATACTTATATATTTATTAGTATATTTAGGTTAAAAAACACAAAATCAATACATTTTATTTTTATTAATATTTTGACCCCAAAAATCTTTTTTTTACAATATACTTTTTTTTTTTTACATAATTAATAAATATTGCACATATTATATAATTAATACCTTTTATTTAGCAAAATTAGGGTTTTACCCTAAACCTAAAAATCCAAAAATTAAACCTTTTTATTTTTGTTTATTTGACACATAAAAGATACCTTTTACATACATATAAAAATCATCTTTTTGCATCTTGCATATTTATTATATTTTTATTTAATTATTGTGCAATTAAATACCTTGTAAAAATTCAATTTGGATGTAATAGTTTAGTTTTAATTTCTTGCTAAAATATCCTCATTTGAACATTTGTACCCCCCATCCCATAATTGTGTTGTAATAATTTAGGACCTTTAAATTCCGCACTTTAAAAGCTTTCTAAATATGCCATGATAGAATTAGGGTTTTGTATGCAAATAAAAAACAACAAATAGCTTGACCTAATTCCAAGATAAACAAGCATGAAAAATGGACAACACCAATCACACTTGCACCCCCCTTAGGGTTACTCCACTTGTTGCCTTCAATAATGGGCCATGTTGCATGTTGGGTGTCTTTGGCAAAACAAAACAATTCAAATGATCATAGTCCCTCGATGACGCTTTCGAAAGTTGCCTAAAAATGATCAAGTCCCTTCAAAGGAAAAAGTTGCCAAAGACACTTGGCACCATTGCAATCATGGTCTAAACGATGACCCGCGCCCGTCCCGTTTACATCCTAACACAAGATTGTCCACCAAATACAATGGTGGAACAAAATTGTTAAAAGGGTTAAAACATAGCAAAGATCTTTGAGAAATTTAGGAGTAGACAAACTCTTAGTTACTTGAATCAACTTGCAAAAACACTTGCTTACCTTTTCAAAACACACATCACAACACACTTTCAAAAACAACTTTCAAAAACATTGAAATTTTTTCTAAAGATAGAACACCTTTGTATACATCCCAACATGGATCATTACAAAGGTTGCCACCACAAATGGCCTCTTTTTAAAACCTTTTCAAAACCCACACACAAAGCACCATTTCAAACAATTGGAAATCAAGGCAAGTTGATCTAAGCAAGTAACTAAGAGCCCATGGATAACAATGGATAGAAAGGGTGCTAATACCTTCCCTTTCTATAATCTACTCCCCGAACCCAAGAAAACATCTCAAAGGTTTTTGCTGTGCTTTTTAACCTTTCCTTAGGATAAAATAAAAAGTCGGTGGCGACTCTTGCTCAACCGAAACATTTGCAAAAACAAACGCAAAACCCAAGTCAGTTCTCCCACCGTATCACAGAACTGGCGACTCTGCTGGGGAAAATTTTAAAGTGGAGTAACCTTAGGGCTTAGATCACCCTCTTGCATGACTAATTGTTTGTTTTGATTGCTTTACATCTTGGCTCTCTTGTTTGGGTTTGCAATCCTAAACCCGGATTTGGGGAAACATTCATAGATAGCAATACGTTGTGGAAACTGTGCGGGGTATACCGATACGGTTGAAGCAATAGCTATATTAGTGTGACATATTTGTGAGTACCGGTAACCCTTGAGTTCAATCAAGGAGAGTACGGGGCCGCTGAGTGATGTCACTAAGCACTAATGACCTAGAACCTTACTTGACCATCTTGGCCTTTCATTAGGGGTAGTGAGATGACCGGCTTTGGTGCAGTCCGAAGTTGGTAGATACTCGATACTACACTCATTGAGGGTTGTTTTCTTGGGATATTTTGGTCGCTAGTTAAGTGGCTAAACCAAAACAATGAACATGGAAAACAATCCAATGATATTGAGCTCCGTAGAACCCGGTTACTATTTATAGGACAGGTTTTTAAGCCAACTACACTCAAGAGGGTACTTACCTATGAAACCCCATGCAAGCCTGAAACTAGGGTTTTGTGTGAATTGCTTGTACATATGTTTTGTGCATACATCATAAACATCATAAAGCATCATATGCATTCACTAACCATTTCAAGGGTTTAGATCTTCATCTTTGTTCTTGTTTTGTAGGTCATGGAAATTCCTCGCAGGAAAACTATCCAAGTCAACCTTGTGAGAATCCCTCCTCAACTCAAGGAGCTCACATCCAGAATTCCAGAAAGCTCTCTTTTCAGTGAAAGACATGGTAGACTGCTCAGCCTAATCAACACCAACATTGAAGAGGACATGATGAAGGTGTTGTTCCAGTTCTTTGACGCTCTTCGCCACTGTTTCACTTTCCCCGACTACCAATTGGTGCCCACTTTGGAGGAATTTTCTCAACTCCTGAGAATTCCTATTCTTAATCAACTACCCTACAACGGTACGGAAAAAGAACCAAAGCCTGAAGATGTTGCTCAAGCACTACACTTGCAACCATCTGACATCAAGGGGCATTGGGAAACTAGAAGCGGTGTCAAAGGCTTCTTAGCAAAATTCTTGTTTGAGAAGGCACAAGAGTGTTGGAATTCATTGGATCTACAAGCCTTTGAAGAAATTGTGGCCCTCCTCATCTATGGGTTGGTCCTGTTCCCAAATCCTGACCAGCTTGTAGATGTCAGCACCGTCAAGATCTTCTTATCCAGAAATCCAATACCAACATTGCTTGGGGACATTCTTCACTCATTTTACACACGAACAATGAGAAAGAGGGGTGTTCTCATGTGTTGTACTCCTCTCCTTGCAAGGTGGTTTATTTCGCACCTTCCACAATCTGTCTTGAAGAATGACCAAGGCTTAAGGTGGTCACAACGGTTGATGACCCTTACACACTCTGATGTACATTGGTGTTCTCGGTCCAGAGAAAATGTCATCATCGTCGATCGTTGTGGAGAGTTCCCTAATGTTCCATTGCTTGGCATTAGAGGAGGCATTACCTACAACCCTTGTCTAGCTTTGAGACAATTTGGATATGCACGGAGGGATGGCCCTCACGACATGTTGATTCCTGACCTAGTTTTTGACTTCGACAACGATGCGCAAGGACTTCGCCAAAGATTCATCTGAGCTTGGAGGATGCCTAACAAGGTAGACGGCAAGACACTGGGACACAAGAATTCCATCCCTCTTGAGCCTTACCTCAAGTGGGTACGAACCCGAGCCCAGAGTCTAATGATGCCTTATCCTCATGTTCTCCCTGTGATTAAAGAGCCCGTTAAGGAAGGAGAGGTTCCCTACACCATCCTATATCCTGACATGCCTACATCGTGGGAGGAGATGCAGAAGAGTTGGATCCAACTCAAGGAGGAACGAAACACTTTTGAAGCCAGCTTCTACGCCAGTGAGAAGAAGGTTTTGGAGCTTACCCGCCGACTCCATGAGGAAGAGACCCTCAACACCTACATCGCACCAAAGAGGATGCGCGACGTCTTTTTACCTTGAGAAGTTTTTGTAATATTTGGCCCATGGGGCATTTATGTACTGACAAATTTCTTCTTATTAATATGACGTGCGTTCTTTTTGTTTGCAACAATTTTGAACTTTCTAAATCCTTGAATGCATTGCATACATAAGCATACCATTCATCATATGCATAAGCAGGTATCCACACCAGGTTTCCTTATCTTTCTGCTGTTTATTTCAGTAAGATGGATCTCGAATAGACGGTTAAGGACTTGTAGTCTCAAAACGCACAGTTTCAACAACTCCTGATGACCTTGGCAAAGGGTCAGGAGGATCTGAAAGCCCTGCTGGGGAATAAAGACCAAGTGAAAAAGAAGAAGAAGAGAATCGGGGTGGCTACCCTAGGAAGAAGGTTTGAGGGTGAAGCCAGAAGAGTACTTGAATTTCCCCCTACATCTGAAGAGGGAACCAGTAAAGGGAATGCGGCTGCGGTACCTTCCGAATCCGAGGTTGAAGAAGAGGAGGCTGAAGAAGACGAAGATTACTTTGATCAACAATACCCGCCCGCCGATGATAAGTACAAGGGTTTGGAAGACAGGTTGGCAGCTATGGAGCTGCAGAGAGTTCCCGACTTAGATTTTGAAGATTTGGGATTAGTTGCTGGAATTGTCATCCCCCCGAAGTTCAAAGTGCCAGTTTTTGCAAGGTATGACGGGCTATCCTGCCCAAAGATGCATCTCAGATCATATGTAAGGAAGATCCAACCTTACACTGCAGACAAGAACCTTTGGATCCACTTCTTTCAGGATAGCCTCTCAGGGGCTCAACTCGAGTGGTTCTATCAGCTGGATGGAGCCAGTATCCGAAACTGGGAAGACTTGGCCACCGCGTTTTATAAACAGTATCAGTACAATTCTGACCTCGCTCCCACACGTACCCAACTCCAGGGTATGTCATTGGGGACGAGCGAAGGATTCAAGGAGTATGCGCAAAAGTGGAGAGACCTGGCTGGCAGGGTGCAGCCACCTTTGACCGACCGTGAACTTGTTGATATGTTCCTAGGGACCCTGTCCGGTCCGTTCTTTAACCATCTGATTGGTAATTCTTCTGCTGGATTCACAGATCTGATCTTGACTGGTGAGAGGATAGAAGCTGGTATCAAGTCGGGGAAGATACAGAAAGGTGCTGCTGCGAGTACTGAAAAGAAGCCTTTCAAAAAGGAAGCTGGTGCTGTTTATGGTCCCAGAAGACAAATTAAGTCGGAACGCCACCAAGCTGTCAATGCATTGGTAATTGCAAAGCCTGTTGCTGCTCCTCAGTAGTATAATCAACCAAGGGGTGAGAGGCCCAAAAGGCAGTACACTCGGCTCAGTATGACCCTGTCTCAGATATTGCCGCAACTACTGTCAACTAATCTGGTAACTGTCAAGGAAGCTCTGAAGGTAGTGAACACAGCTTCTCCAAAGTACAACCCCAACGCCCGTTACGCTTATCACTCTGTGAAAGAATGATAATACTAGCGGATATCAGCATGTGAAAGTGACATCAATCTTTTAAACCACCTCATACATTGTTCATTCTTCACCACAGATCTAGGTAGGTGCGAAATAAACCACCTAGCCAACAGAGGAGTGCAACACATTAAAGTCCCTCTTTTCTTCAAAGTGCGAGAGTGAAGAGAATGCAGGATGTCTCCAAGCAGTGTAGGCACCGGATTACGAGATATGAAAACTTTGATTGTATTTATATCTATGAGTTGGTCGGGATTGGGAAATAGCACCAACCCATAGACGAGAAGAGCCAAAATCTCCTCAAAGGCTTGTAGATCCAAAGTACTCCAACACTCTTGAGCCTTCTCCAACAAAAACTTCGCTAGGAACCCTTTGACACCACTCCTTGTTACCCAATTTGCTATTATGTCTGATGGTTGAAAATGTAGAGCTCGAGCAATTTCCTCAGGTTTAGGGTCTATTTCAATACCGTTGAAAGGTAACTGATCAAGAATAGGGGTCCCCATGAGTTGAGAAAATTCTTCCAAAGTGGGCACAAGTTGGTAATCGGGAAAAGTGAAGCAATGATGCAAAGGGTCAAAGAATTGGACAAGCACCTTTACCATATCTTCTTTAATTCTTGAGGTAACCAAACTAAGGAGCCGACCATGCCTTTTGATGAATGGAGAATCTTCAAGGACCCTTGATACTAAATCCTTGAGTTGTGGAGGTATCCTCACGAGACTGACGTTGATAGTGTTCCTACGAGCGGATGCCATGTCCTACAAAACAGAACAAAGATGAATTCCAAAAATCCTTGAAATGGTTAGTGAGAATGCTTATGATGTTCATGATGTTTATGTACAAATATATATACAAACAAAGCAGACAATTCCTTAGGTTTAGGCTTGCATGGAATCTCAAGGTAAGTACCCTCTTGAAGTTTAGTTGGCTCAAACCTGTCCTAGTAATAGTAACCGGGTTCTAAGGAACTCAATATCACTGGTTTGTTTTCCCGGGCATTGTTTCAGTGCAAACCTCTTTAATGGTGACCGAAATATCCCAAAAAAAACAAACCTCAATGAGTGTAGTATCGAGTATCTACCAACTTCGGACTGCACCAAAGCCGGTCATCTCACTACGTCCTAATGGCCAAGTTGGTCAAGTAAAGGTTCTAAAAGTCAGTTAGTGCTTCATGACATCACTCAGCGGACCCGTATTCTCCTTGAATACTCAAGGGCTACCGGTACCCACAAATATGTCACACTAACGTAGCTATTGCTTAGACCATGTCGGTATATCCTGCACAGTTTCCACAATGTATTGCTACTTACCTATAAGGTATCCTAAATCTAGGTGGAGGATTCAAACCCAAAAGAAGAACCAAAAATGTAAAGCATACAAGTCAAACAGAGAAAGAAAACAAATGTGATCTAACCCTAAGGTAACCCCACTTTTAGAAAAATACTCCCCAGCAGAGTCACCAGTTCTGTGATACGGTGGGAGAACTGACTTGAGGTTTTGCATTTTGTGTTCATAAATGTTGCGGTTTAGCAAGAGTCGCCATCGAATTTTCTTTTATCCAATAAGGAAAGGTGAAAAAGCATAAGAAAGACCTTTCGAGATGTTTTTGAGTTTGGGGGGTAGATTATGAAAAGGGAAGGTATTAGCACCCTTTTCATCCATGGTTTTCCATGGGCTATTAGTTACTTGCTAGATCACTTGCTTTTGTTTGAATTTGTGCTTTGTGTGGTTTTTGAAAGTATTTTTGAAAAGGTGCCATCGTTTAGGCAAACTTTGTAATAGTTCTCGTTCGTAAGAACGTATACAAAGTGTTGATCTTTTTGAAAATATTTCAAGTTTGGAAAGTGTTTTGTATGTGATTGTTTTTGAAAATAGCAAGGATGTTTATTTTGAAATTGAGCAAGCGAGTAACTAGGAGCGAATCTACGTACTCGAAAGGTCTTAGATGTGCTTTTCCTCCTCCTTTAGATATTGCTATCTTACCATTATTTTGGTAAGAAGCCCCATCGTTGGATGTGAAGGGACGAGCGTTGGGTCATCGTATGACCATGATAGCAATATTGTGAGATAACTTAGCACTTTTTCTTTATGGACTAAGATCATTTTGAAAAGGAAACTTTGATAGCATCATCGAAGGACTATGATCTTGTGTTTTGAGATTTGTTTGTGCTAAGACATCCCACATGAATAACATGGCCATTTTTGTAAGGCAACAAGTGAGATTACCCTAAGGGTGCATGTGTGTAAGTATGTTTGATTGCATGCATTTGTATTTGATTTCTTGGTGGTCTACTTGTTAGTTTTATCTTACCATACACGCCTAATTACTAGCATTTACATTGGAAAGCGATAAATTGCAGAAATGTAAAGTCCTACGCTATTACAATATTTAGGGGATGGGGTATAAATTTATGAATGGGGGTTGCAAGTAAAAATAAATCCTAAGTTATTATTACAACCATATTGAAACGTATAAGAATGTACAAGAAAATTTGAAATGAACTTGTTTTGTTTTAAGAAAATATTTTTGGTCTTTTGTTTTAAGAAATAAAATAAAGTGTGAGAAAAATGTTTTTTTTTTATGTTTGCTGGTTAATATAATAGAAAATGATGGCAAAAACAATGAAAAAAGAAGAAAAAACAAATCAGCGTATTGCTGATTAAAATGAAGTCAGAGGTTCTGACCCTGGCACGCTGCAAAACAGAAATCCGTTAGTGAAAATGTATACGGTCAGAAGTTCTGAATCCACTGGGAACACAGTAGTTTTCAGAAAATCTGATATTACTGGCAACAAAATAGACTCCAGAAATCCTGGTATCACTGATAGAACTTGGTCTCTCCCTCTATGCTAGTCAGAACATCTGTAATTTGGTTATTTCTCCACAAAACAGAAGACATGCATAGAACAGTTATAGCAGGTGTCATAGTGTTTCAAAAGATAAGAAATATCAGAACTATAAATCAGAGGCAAACATGCATTTTCTAATCCTAACTCTGAGTTCTAGTTTCTTCAAGAAGCTCTGAATCGATTTATTCTCTACTTAAGCAGGCAGGTGCATGAAATCTCAGAGCATGTACAACATCAGAAACATGATATCTACATTGTATTTTTGAGCATGTAAATCTGGTAATGCTTAAGTAATGTGGTGAGGGTCAGCAGAAACTTACCTTGCAGCTGGAAGAAGTTCTGTGAACCGGAGTTAACCTCAACTCTGATGATGCTCTGAACAGCTTCTTAACGTACTCAGTAAGCTGGAAGTTTTCAACTTCTGGGGATGGCAAGGAGGTGATGTTCTGATTTCTTTGAGTGGATGGATGGAAAGTGTATAGCAATATGAACACATAAGTTTAGGCAGTTTCCAACGTGTGGATCTGAAACTGTGTGAATGGTTTTTATACAAGAAATAATTGAGAACAAGTGGAGTTTTGAATGCAAGGAATCAAAAGTTAACGAGGTTTTGTGTGTTGTGTTTACAACTCTTGGAACTCTTGGAATTTTGGCATGGATTCAAGGCTTTTCTTTCTCAAAATTTTGACCTCTTTCACAAATTTTTATGGTCCTTTCTCAGTGACCAATGGTGTTCTATTTATAGGCAAAGTTTTGTAGTTTTGGAGAGGTCAAGTAGCGCCAACATCATACGCTAGATGCTGTCTTGTTCTTGAAGCAAGTTCAAAAAAGGTGTGATAGTTGATAGTTTTTAGCTTAGGCTGGATTAGCAAGCAGGGATTAAGGAAAAGTGAACCCACAAGCAAAAAGTAGTGCATGGACCCTTACCTAATTCTGTACAAAAGTATTTCTACACTACAAGTGGAGAGATCCTTTGGACAAAGACTCAAAAGTGGTTGTGAGCATTAATGAGCATTAAATGATGATGAGATTTGTCAAAATCAGAAATCCTGTAATGTGAGATTTTGCATCATTGCTTAATTCTAGATCAGAAGTTCCATTTCAACATAGTCTAGAACAAAACACTCTACCTCTGATCTTAGTATCATGTTGCCTCAGCATACTCTGAAGGATTCCCCAGGTTTTCCGATAACTTTATTTGATTTACCTTTGAAAACTCTGGATTAGAAGTTCTGCTTCAGCGTAGCATCCAATCTTCTGATCCTCTTACCTTCTGGCTCCAGCATGTTCTGAAGGAGATTTCAGGCTTCGTATTACGCTTTATTACCTTCTTTGTATTACCCTAGCAAACTCTGATTGAACTTGCGTAGATGCTGAAGAGCCATGTTCTGACTGAAGACTATGTGATGAACCATGTTTACAACTTCTTACTGCACCTGCCTGGAGGCTGGCTCAGAAGTTCTGAAGTGTCATTTTTCTTAAATACTTAGAAAAAATCCCATGTATTTAGAAATTTGGCTTTTCCATAGTAAATTTGACGTTTTTGAATTTCTTGATGAAACAAACTTCATATTCCAACATGTCTTGATGAAATATGATTTTTGAGATTTGATTTTGATCCAAAAGTCAAAGTTTGACCTTTTAATGTGAAAATGACTATTTTGCCCTTGTAGACGTCTTTCTTGAAAAATTTGTAATTCAAAGCTCGGGATTGGATGGAAGTAAACCTGAGGATCCAGGGTGGTTTCTTGATAAAAGAGAGGGCAAATTTTGGGGTATAACAGCTAGTAATTAGGTTGTGTATGGCAAGACATAAAATCAACAAATAGATAACCCTAATCAAGACAAAATGCATGTAAATCAAACATACTTGCACACTAGCACCCTTAGGGTAATCCCACTTTGTTGCCTTTAGGAAAATAATCATGTCCCTCGAACATGGGCATTTTAGCAAAGACCCTCGATAAGAGATCGTAGTCCCTCGATGACCCTTAATGTTGCCTTCGGTAAACAATCTAGTCCCTAAAACGACATTGCTAAAACATCTCATAGGTTGCCTTCTATGACTATACAAATGTCCCACGCCCGTCCCTTCACATCCAACGATGGGGCTTCTTACCAAAATCAATGGTAAGATAACGACATCTAAAGGAGGAGGAAAAGAACATCTAAGACCTTTTGAGTAGGTAGATTTACTCCTAGTTGCTCGCTTGCTCACAACAAAAACATTTCATACACCAATACAGTCATTTGAAACTTTTTCAAAAGACAAACACTTTGTACGCATTCTTATAGAAACGAGAGCCATTACAAAGAAGACACCTTTTCAAAATCACTTTCAAAAACACATTCCATAAACACTTCTTTGAACTATTTTCCAAACAACACTTTGTACGCGTTCTTATAGAAACGAGAACCATTACAAAGACATTTTCAAAATACTTTCAAAACCCATACCACAAGCACACATTCAAACAAAAGTAAGTGATCTAGCAAGCAACTAAGAGCCCGTAGATAACTACGGATGAAAAGGGTGCTAATACCTTACCTTTTCATAATCTACCCCCCGAACTCAAGAAAACATCTCTAAAGGTCTTTCCTGTTCTTTTCAGCCTTTCCTTTTGGATAAAAGAAAAGTCGGTGGCGACTCTTGCTAACCGCACAATTGCGATCAAACCCAAAACCACCAAGTCAGTTCTCCCACCGCGTTACAGAAATGGAGACTCTACTGGGGACTAATCTTAAAAGTGGGGTTACCTTAGCGCTAGATCACCTTTACTTGCTTTCATTGTTTGAATCGTTTGCTTTACATTATGGTTCCTTGTTTGGGCTTGCTTTGATCCTTTACCCGGATCTGGAACACCTTTTTAGGTAAGTAGAAATAGATTATGGAAATTGTACGGCGTAAACCGATATGGTTGAAACAATGGTTACGTTAGTGTGATGCATTTGTGGGTACCAGTATCTCTTGTGTTGAATCGAGGAGAATACGGGGCCGCTGAGTGGCGTCATGAAGCACTAACTGACCTTAGAACCTTAATTGAATAACTTGGCCATTAAGACGTAGTGAGATAACCAGTTTCGATGGAAAGCTGAAAATTGGTTGATACTCGATACTACACTCATTGAGATTGGACTTTTGGGATATCTCGACCGCAAGAAAAGATTGATTGTGCTGAGACAATGACTGAAAGAAAGGTCAGTGATATTGAGACCCTTTAGAACCCGGTTACTATTACTAGGACAGGTTTGAGCCAACTAAAACTTCAAGAGGGTACTTACCTATAAGACTCCATGCAAGCCTAAACCTAAGGACTTATTTTGCCTTGTGTGTATATGCTTACTTGTACATAACATCATAAACATCATAATATCATACACATTCTCACTAATCATTTCAAGGATTTAGGGATTTATCTTTGTTTTTGTTTTGTAGGCCATGAACTCCGTCTGAAGAAACACCACCTGAATCAGCTTTGTGAAAGCACACCTTCAGCTCCAAGAGTTAGCATCAAGGGTACCCGGAGATTCTCCTTTTACCAAGAAATATGGTCGACTCCTCAGTTTGGCTACCTCCAATTTCTAGGAGGAGATGATGTGTGTGCTTTTCCAATTCTTTGATCCCATACATCATTGCTTCACCTTTCCTGACTATCAGTTGGTACCTACACTAGAAGAGTTCTCTCTACTATTAGGAGTGCCCGTGCTTGATCAGATACCGTTCACCGGTCTAGAAGGGATTCTGAAACCTGAGGTCATGGCCGAAACTTTGCATTTGAAGAGAGTTGACATCATAACAAATTGGGAAACAAGAAGCAAAGTCAAAGGGTTCCTAGCCAAGTTTCTATTGGAGAAGGCTCGTTCATTATGGGAAGATATGGATTTTCAAGCTTTTGAAGATGACCTGGCTCTTCTCATCTATGGTTTGGTTCTATTCCCCAACTCGGACCAATTCATAGATGTTAATGTCATCAAAGTATTTCTCTCTCGTAATACTATACCTACCTTGATGGGAGACATCTTACATTTCTTCCGTACCCGCACCATGAAGAAAAGAGGTACTCTCTTGTGTTGTATTCCCCTACTCGCTAAGTGTTCACTTTACACCTACCTCGATCAACATTGAAGAACGAGCAAATATTGACATGGTCTCAAAGGATGATGCCCCTCACCCACTCTGATATTCATTGATGTTGGAGATCCTTGGAAGATGCATCTATCATTGACCGTTGTGGGGAATTCTGTAACGTCCCACTGCTTGGTATTAGGGGGGGAGGGTATCACTTACAACCCTTGCTTAGATTTACGACAGTTTGGGTATGCCCAAAGAGATGGTCCTCACAAGATGCTCATCCAAGGTGTGGTGTTCGACTACGAAAGCTACGATCAGGGATACCATCAGAGGTTTGCACGAGCTTGGAGGATGGTAAACAAAGTGGATAATAAGACACTGGGACGCAAAAACTCTATTCCCCTTGAGCCTTATCTTAGGTGGGTGCGAGCTCGTGCTCAGAGTCTCATAGTGCCTTACCCCTCTATCCTCCCTGTTATCATAGAGTCGGTTGTTAAAGGAGATGTCCCGAGCACTGTCCTTCATCCCAACATGCCCACTTCTCTCGAAGACCTACAAAGGGATTGGATTTAGCTTAGGGAGGAATGAGACACTTTCGAGGCCTGATTCTACGCCAGTGAGAAGAAGGTTCTGGAACTCACCAAGCAGCTTCATGAAGAGCGGAGTCTGAACGTCTACATTGCACCAAAGAGGATGCATTCAACTTTTTTGTCTTAGGAGTTTTTTTATTTCTTTCATTGTAAGCCCAAAGAGGTATGATGTACTCAAACTTGGATTTATTAATATAATGTGTGTTATTTTTTGTCTAAAGCAAATTTAAATCTCTAATTTCCTTGAAATCATTTGCATATGCATCTTCATTCATTATAACACAAACAGGTTTCTTACAACATGTCTCCTTATTTTTCTACTGTTTATTTCAGTGAGATATATATTTAACAGATAGTAAAAGATCTTAAGGTGCAGAAACTCAGTTTCAACAAATGTTCTTGACTCTGGCAAAAGGACAAGAGGAGTTGAAAACTCTGCTGATCAAAGAAAAGAAGAAGAAAGCGAAGAAATCAACCGGTGTTTTGAATCTGGGAAGAAGGTTCAAAGGACCAGCCAAACGAACTCTAGACTTTGCAACATCATCAGGTGAAGGGGATAATCAAGAAGGGAAAAACAAGGAAGTGACTGACAATCCAGAATCTGAAGAAGAAGAAGAGGTTGACTACTCTGAAGAGCAGTATCCTCCAACTGATGACAAGTACAAATAGTTGGAAGATCGCCTCAATGCTATGGAAATCCAGAAAGTACTCGGCTTGGATTTTGAGGAGCTAGGACTTGTCTTAGGGGTTGTCATACCGCATAAATTCAAGGTCCCCACTTTCGCTAAATATGACGGTGTCTCTTGTCCAAAGCTGCATCTGAGATCATACGTCAGGAAAATTCAACCCCATACTGCAGATAGGAATCTATGTGTGCATTTCTTCCAAGAAAGCTTGTCAGGCACACAGTTGAATTGGTTTATCAGTTGGAAGGGACCAACATCCGTAATTGGGAAGATCTGGCGGCCACTTTTTACAAGCAATACTAGTATAATACCGACTTAGCTCCAACACGGACACAATTGCAAATCATGTCTATGGGTACATGGGAAGGTTTCAAAACCTATGCTTAAAAATGGCGAGATCTCGCGGGAAGGGTCCAATCCCCTTTATCTGATAGAGAATTGGTGGATATGTTCTTAGGAATGCTATCTGGTCCATTTTTCAAACATTTGATTGGAAGCTCCTCGACTGGGTTTACCAAATTAATCACGACCAGTGAACGGGTAGAAGCGGGTATAAAAAGTGGCAAAATTCAAAGAGATGCATCCTCGACCGCTATAAAGAAGCCTTTTACCAGAAAGAAGGAGGTCGGTGTTGCATATGACCATAGGAATCAGAACAGAATTGAACACCGACCAACGGTATGGGTTGTCATGATCTCTAAACCTGAACCTACTCAACAAAGGAACAATCAGTCTAAAATAGAAAGGCCGGTAAGACAATTTACCCGGATAAATATGACATTGTCTCAAGTCTTGCCACATTTGTTGAAATCTAATCTGGTAACCTTGCGGGAAGCTCCGAAGAATCCAAACACTGCCTCTCCCCATTATTGAAGGGTGAGAAAACACTTAGAAGGGGAGGGGGTGAATAAGTTTCTCTTTTTCTTTTTCTTAAAGGCTCAACAATAATGGAAAGACATAGTTATTTTTATCCTGGTTCGTTTGAACTCAAACTACTCCAGTCCACCCGCCAAGGTGATTTCGCCTTTCTCAACAAGGACTTAATTCACTATAATCAAATAGATTACAATCACACAACCAAACTGTTGTGACTAACAATTCAAAGCACAAGTAAACTTACAAGTGACTAACACCACTAAGACTCAACCTAGTCCTAGCTTCTTGAGAAATCTGACCGAGCTTGGTCTCTCAAGGAACAATTACAAGAATTAAATCTTTACAGATAGTGAAACAAATTGTTTCTTAGAAAGCTATATCACAAACTGTGATTTTTCACTAAGATTAGTTTTGCACAAAGTGTTTGTAAAATAATTTGAGAGCAACAGAATATTTTCACATAGTTGGGTTGTTGGCTTGCAATAAATGATCTTCTATTTAAAGCATGAAGAAAACGACTGTTGTTACCTTCAAAAGTGGAGAGAAATTAATGTTTGCGTGTTTGCTTGCAGCATTGCATTTTCCAATGAACTAGCGTAGACACTTGAGTGCATGTAGCCGTCTTTGCATTAAATGAACAAACGACACTTGTCAGAGCATGTTTCCTGAAACTTGACAAGACTTGTTAGCTTCTTTATTCTATCAGAACTAGCTTCACATCTTGCTTCAGAATATGCTTGCAAATCTTCTTATCAGCACTTGCTTGCAGAATTCTTCTGAACAAAGTTCACATGGAAACTTGCTAAGATTTAGAAGATGCATAAATTAGTTTCTTATCAGAGTCAACATCAGAACTTACGATAAAACAAATAGTTCTTTCATCAAAGAACTTCTTCATTTATTTTCAGCTCAGTACGTCAAAATGATTTTCATCTAGGAAAATACTTCAGTCAGAATATTATCTGAAACAAATAAATATGCTCATCAGAGTATCAATTATATAAAATATATTTTATTGTTATCATCAAAACTCTGAGATATGATCAGAACCAATCTTGTTCTAACAATCTCGCCCTTTTTGATGATGACAAAAATATTCAGATTTAGAAATAAAATTGAACAAGAGATAAGAATCTCCCCCTGAAATAAATATTTCTATAAGAAAAACTTCCTGAGAATTTTCATCAGAGCTTTGAAATTTTCTTCTAGGATTTCTTCAGTAAGTCTTTTAAAGATAATGTTCAGTTGAATTAAACTTCCATAGTTTAGTGATACCTGCAAAATTCTTTTAAACATAGAAAGAAATTTTTGTATTTTGTTAGAATGTTTGAGACTTAGTCCCATAACTGTTAATCATAGATTAGATCAAAATACTCATTTTCTCCCCCTTTTTGGCATAATAAAAAAGTATATAAAAATAATTACAGAGTGTAAAAGTTTTAATAAAAAAGATTCAGAGGTACAAAACAACAAACAAAAACAAGAAACAGAACGACACTAAGATTTTTTAGAAACAAGAGCCATAAGAAGATTCTTGATCACAGATGAAGATTCCTCTTGCTTCATTATCCAGTTTCTGATTTCTTTGTTAGTCTCATCTTGCTTGTCCAAGCGCTCATGAATAGCTTCACTTTCCTTCTTAAGCTCATTCAGAGTCTCCATAACCAGTGAAGTAGGAGCAGAGGATGAAGAAGCTTCAGCAGATACAACCTTTGGAGTAGAAACCGTTGAGTCAGAACGAACAAATGTTGAAAGAAGAGTGCCCAGATCCACCATAAGAGTTGACACAGGTTCAGGTGCAGCTTTAGCAGAAGGTTTATTAAACAGAACAATTGTCAGAGGATTTGAATCTTCAGAGGCATCTTCAGACTCATCTTCTTAAATGTCCATTTGATCAGCAGGAGCATTAACAATCATTAGAGTAGACTTCTTGTCCCAAATATCAGCAGCTTCTGACTGGAATGCATGCAAATGTTTGGAGAAGTTCTCAAGCACCTGAGAATGACATAAGTCTTGCAACTTTAGTGAATCAACATCTAAGGTTCTTCTGAACGTTTCCCACAGAAGTTTCCCCATCCTTGAAACTCCATAGTAGGAAGAAGGTCAAACCCGTTTGCTTTTAGGTTATCAAAATCCACCATCAATTAACTTATAACTTCTAGACTATCCGCTGGAATGAGAGTAGTTCTCTCAAGGATGATGTACCATTTAGATTGGGTGTTTCCAGAATGAGTAGAGGAGGAAGCCATTTGAGCACTTAGGTTGAGAGAAGAAAAAGGTTGCAGATAAAAATACACAGAGATGGTTGAATTTTGAAAGAGAAGGTAAAAAGTGAGAAAGGGGTTTTAGAAAGGTATTTATATGAAAACTTTTGAGAAATAGGTTTTAAAAAATAAAACTGTAAAAAGAGTTTTTTTTTAAAATTAATTAAAAAGAATCTAATCATTACTAGCATTTAATGATAATGAAAATTGAGGGGAAAGCGTGATATTTGAGAAAATCATAACAGTTACCTAGGAACGGCGTCAATAGCTTAGCACGCGTGACCTTTCAGATAATCACGTCTTCTTTATGAGCTGAAGAGATTCTGGGAAATCTTTTCTGAGAGGGTTGTTCAGAGATTCTGAGATTATCCAGAGCATTATCAAGAGGAGGATCTTCTGAGTCTTCCTTTGCTTCTGACTTTTTAGAGTTTGAGAGAAGATCTTATGTACCTACAGAAATATCAATTTTCTTTGGCTGTTGCTAGCCAACCTTATCATCAAACCTGACTTTGATTGATTCTTCAATAATCAGAGTTTCTGTGTTATATACTCTATAGCCTTTTGAGCATTCAGAATATCCGAGCAGAAAACACTTTTGTGCTTTAGAATCAAACTTATTCAGATTGTCTTTAGTGTTCAGAATAAAACAAGTACAACCAAAAGGATGGAAATAAGAAATGTTGGGTTTTCTGCTTTTCCACAATTCATAGGGAGTCTTTTCAAGAATAGGCCTTATAGAGATTCTATTCTGAATATAACATGCCGTGTTCACAGCTTCTGCCCAAAAGTGCTTGGCCATATTTGTTTCATTGATCATGGTTCTGGCCATTTCTTGTAACATTCTATTCTTTCGTTCTACAACTCCATTTTGTTGGGGAGTTCTAGGACAAGAGAAATTATGAACAATACCATTTTCTTTAAAATATTTTTCAAAATAATGGTTTTCAAATTCTCCTCCATGATCACTTCTGACTTTTATAATTCTAAAATCTTTTTCGTTTTGCACTTGGTTATAGAAGTCAACGAACACAGAATGTGACTCATCCTTGTGTTTTAAAAACTTAACCCATGTCCATCTGCTGTAGTCATCAACAATGACCAATCCATACTTCTTGCCTCTGATGGATGCAGTTTTAACTGGCCCAAACAGATCAATATGAAGTAGTTCTGATGGCCTAGAGGAAGAAACAACATTTTTTGATTTAAAAGAAGGTTTTGAAAATTTTCCTTTTTGACATGCTTCGCACAGAGCTTATGAGTTGCACTTCAGATTGGGAAGTCTTCTGACTAAATTTAATTTATTTAATTGAGAGATTTTTCTCAAGCTGACATATCCCAATCTTCTGTGCCATACCCATTGCTCATCGCTAACAGACAAAAGGCATTTTACATTCTGAGTTTTAAGATCTGACAAATCAATTTTGTAGATGTTGTTCTTTCTCTTGCCAGAAAAGAGGATTGTTCCATCTTTTTGACTAACAGCTCTACAGGAATTTTGATTAAAGATAATGTCATAACCGCTGTCACTTAATTGACTTATGGACAACATGTTATGTGCTAATCCTTCTACTAATAAAACATTAGAGATAGAAGGAAGGTTACCGTTTCCAATGGTTCCAGAACCAATAATCTTCTGTTTCTGATTGCCTCTGAAACCTGCGAATCTTTTAGATTCCAGGCTTTGGAACATATGCTTTCTTTCCTCCATGTGTAGAGAGCATCCAGAGTCCAGGTGTTAATACTGGTGTTTCAACCTTGCTATTAAAAATATCTGCAACATAAATGATTTTGTCTTTTGGTACCCATATCTTTTTGGGTCCATGATAGTTAGAGTTTCCAAAATTCTGTTTGAATTTTGGTTTAGTATAAAACGCCTTACCAGTATGTTTTATATCATGTGTTTGCCCAGTGGTGAATTGAGAATAGAGAGGAGTGCGTTTGATAACCATATCCTTAAATTTCTTAGGTTGGGATACTTTGCCTTTGTATCCTATACCTATTCTTCCGTTCCTGCTAACTCCATAGATCATTGAAGCCATTTTGCTTCTATCTATGTTTTTAGCCAGAAACTTCTGAAAGCTTTGATCAGATTCCTTTATAATCTTATCAGCATTACTGGGATCCTTTGATATTATTTCCTTCTAAGAGTTTTGTAAATTATTTTCTAGTTTTGAAATCTTTTCTTTTAACACAGAGTTTTCTGATCTCAGACTCTCAGTTTCTTTTGAGTCAAAAGCAAGATCCCTTTTCAGGTTCCTGAATTTGACTCGAAGCTGCTGATATCTTTCAAGAATTTCACTCAGACTTTCTCCTAGTTCAGCTTTAGTAAAATTAACAGTGAAATCAGGGAATACCTCTTCAGCGTCTGATTCTGATTCTGACCCTGATTCTAATTCAGAAGATTCAGAGACATCTAATAAGTTGTCTGTTTGAGCTATATTGGCTTGTTCATCTTCTGATTCTGTTCCGCCTTCAGAAGATTCAGAGTCATCCCATGTTGTCATAAGACTTTTTTTCTTCTCCTTAACGAACTTCCCTTTATGTTTCTCCTTCTGAAGCCTTGGACAATCACTTTTGTAGTGACCTTGTTTATTGCATTCATAGCAGGTAATGATTCTGTTACTTGATATTCTGTATCCAGAGGATTGTTCAGGTCATTTCCTGTTCTTCTGGAGTTTCTGAAATTCTTCTGCTTGTGCTTCCACAGCTGATTGATTCTTCTAGATAGAAAGAACAGTTCGTCTTCTTCTGACGAGGATTTTCTAGAGTTTTCTGCTTCTGCTTCTGCCTGCAAAATTTTGGTTTCATATTTGTTAGATTTCAGAGCGAGAGACTTACATTACTTCTAAGGCTCATCATCTTCTAACTCGATCTCATGACTTCTTAAAACACTGATGAGTTCTTCAAGAGACACGTTGCTCAGATCTTTTGATACTTTGAAAGCAATGACCATAGGTGCCCATCTTTTGGGTAAACTTCTAATGATCTTCTTAACGTGGTCTGCTTTAGTGTATCCCTTGTTCAGAACTCTCGGGACAGCGATCAAAGTTTGGAACCTTGAGAACATGGCTTCTATAGATTCACTTTCTTCTACTTTGAAGACTTCATACTTCTGGATGAGCTAGAGCTTTAGACTCCTTCACTTGAGCGTTTCCTTCATGAGTCATTTTGAGAGACTCAAACATATCATGTGTTGTATCTCTATTTGTGATCTTCTCATATTCCATTTTAGAGATAGCATTTAGAAAAATATTTCTAGCTCTGTGGTGATTTTTGAAATCAGCTTTTTGTTGTCTATCCATATTTTTTCTATCAGTCTTGTTTCCTTCCGAGTCTATAGGATGTGTGTAACCATCCAAGACTATATCCCATAAATCACTATCATGACCTAGAAAGAAACTTTCTAGTCTATCTTTCCAATATTCAAAATCTTCTCCATCAAACACTGGAGGTTTGTTGTAGTTATTGTTGTTTTGTTCAGTTGCCATTTGTGTTTTCCTTCTGGATCTTTTCCTGACACGGTTAAGTGTTAGCGCTTAGAGTCAAGCTCTGATACCAATTGAAGGGTGAGAAAACACTTAGAAGGGGGGGGGGGGGGGTTGAATAAGTTTCTCTTTTTCTTTTTCTTAAAGGCTCAATAATAATGGAAAAACAGTTATTTTTATCCTGGTTCATTTGAACTCAAACTACTCCAGTCCACCCGCCAAGGTGATTTCGCCTTTCTCAACAAGGACTTAATTCACTATAATCAAATAGATTACAATCACACAACCAAACTGTTGTGACTAACAATTCAAAGCACAATTAAACTTACAAGTGACTAACACCACTAAGACTCAACCTAGTCCTAGCCTTCTTGAGAAACTTGAACGAGCTTGGTCTCTCAAGGAACAATTACAAGAATTAAATCTTTACAGATAGTGAAACAAATTGCTTCTTACAAAGCTATATCACAAACTGTGATTTTTCACTAAGATTAGTTTTGCACAAAGTGTTTGTAAAATAATTTGCGAGCATCATAATATTTTCACATAGTTGGGTTGTTGGCTTGCAATAAAAGATCTTCTATTTATAGCATGAAGAAAACGACCGTTGTTGCCTTCAAAAGTGGAGAGAAATTAATGTTTGCGTGTTTGCTTGCAGCATTGCATTTTCCAATGAACTAGCGTAGACACTTGAGTGCATGTAGCCGTCTTTGCATTAAATGAACAAATGACACTTGTCAGAGCATGTTTCCTGAAACTTGACAAGACTTGTTAGCTTCTTTATTCTATCAGAACTAGCTTCACATCTTGCTTCAGAATATGCTTGCAAATCTTCTTATCAACGCTTGCTTGCAGAATTCTTCTGAACAAAGTTCACATGGAAACTTGCTAAGCTTTAGAAAATGCATAAATTAGTTTCTTATCAGAGTCAGCATCAGAACTTGCGCTAAAACAAATAGTTCTTTCATCAAAGAACTTCTTAATTTATTTTCAGCTCAACACGTCAAAATGATTTTCATCTAGGAAAATACTTCAGTCAGAACATTATCTGAAACAAATAAATATGCTCATCAGAGTATCAATTATATAAAATATATTTTATTGTTATCATCAAAACTCTGAGATATGAATCAGAACCAATCTTGTTCTAACAATCTCCCCCTTTTTGATGATGGCAAAAATATTCAGATTTAGAAATAAAATTGAACAAGAGATAAGAATCTCCCCCTGAAATAAATATTTCTATAAGAAAAACTTCCTGTGAATTTTCATCAGAGCTTTGAAATTTTCTTCTAGGATTTCTTCAGTAAGTCTTTTGAAGATAATGTTCAGTTGAATTAAACTTCCAGAGTTTAGTGATACCTACAAAATTCTTTTAAACATAGAAAGAAATTTTTGTATTTTGTTAGAATGTTTAAGACTTAGTCCCATAACTATTAATTAGAGATTAGATTAAAATACTCATTTTCTCCCCCTTTTTGGCATAATCAAAAAGTATATAAAAATAATTAAAGAGTGTAAAAGTTTTAATAAAAAATATTCAGAGGTACAAAACAACAAACAAAAACAAGAAACAGAACGACACTAAGATTTTTTAGAAACAAGAGCCATAAGAAGATTCTTGATCTCAGATGAAGATTCCTCTTTCTTCATTATCCAGTTTCTGATTTCTTTGTTAGTCTCATCTTGCTTGTCCAAGCGCTCATGAATAGCTCCATTTTCCTTCTTAAGCTCATTCAGAGTCTCCATAACCAGTAAAGTAGGAGCAGAGGATGAAGAAGCTTCAACAGATACAACCTTTGGAGTAGAAACCGTTGAGTCGGAACGAACAAATGTTGAAAGACGAGTGCCCAGATCCACCATAAGAGTTATCACAGGTTCAGGTGCAGCTTTAGAAGAAGGTTGATTAAACAGAACAATTGCCAGAGGATTTGAATCTTCATAGGCATCTTCAGACTCATCTTCTTAAATGTCCATTTGATCAGCAGGAGCATTAGCAATCATCAGAGTAGACTTCTTGTCCCAAATATCATCAACTTATGACTGGAAGGCATGCAGATGTTTGGAGAAGTTCTCAAGAACCTGAGAATGACATAAGTCTTGCAACTTTAGTGAATCAGCATCTAAGGTTCTTCTGAACGTATCCCACCGAAGTTTCCCCATCCTTGAAACTCCACAGTAGGAAGAAGGTCAAACCCGTTTGCTTTTAGGTTATCAAAATCCACCATCAATTAACTTATAACTTCTAGACTATCCACTGGAATGAGAGTAGTTCTCTCAGGGATGATGTACCGTTCAGATTGGGTGTTTCCAGAATGAGTAGAAGAGGAAGCCATTTGATAACTTAGGTTGAGAGAAGAAAAAGGTTGCAGAGAAAAATACACAGAGATGGTTGAATTTTGAAAGAGAAGGTAAAAAGTGAGAAAGGGGTTTTAGAAAGATATTTATATGAAAACTTTTGAGAAATAGGTTTTAAAAAATAAAACTGTAAAAAGAGTTTTTTAAAAAAATTAATTAAAAAGAATCTAATCATTACTAGCATTTAATGATAATGAAAATTGAGGGGAAATCGTGAGATTTGAGCAAATCATAACAGTTACCTAGGAACGACGGCAATAGCTTAGCACACGTGACCTTTCAGAAACACAACATGTGTTCATCTCCTGAAGGTTGCATGGGACAATTGTTTGATATAATGAACTGCTAAACTATACTTGTAATGAAACGTTAGAACATTTCAGAACTTTATATATATCTTCTGATGTAACTTCTCTTCAAACTTCTGAAGAGTTGTTAATCAGAACATTCATTTCAGAACATTCTGAAGGCAAACACAGAATATAAATACAATTTTATTCAGTACATAATTCCATACAAATATTTTTCAAAATGAATTTAAATCTATCTTCTGAAAGGGGTTTGGTGAAAATATCAGCCCATTGATGGTCTATTTTTACAAAGTTTAAATTTAAAATTCCTTTCTGGATGTAGTCCCTTATAAAATGATATTTAATTTCTATGTGTTTTGCTTTAGAATGCAAAATGGGATTTTTAGAAAGACAAATTGCAGAGGTATTGTCACAGAAGATATGAATCTTACTTTCATAAAGATTAAAATCTTCTAGCTGACTTTTCATCCAGATCATTTGAGAACTACATCCAGCAGTAGATGTATACTCAGCTTATGTTGTTGAAAGTGCAATTGTTGCTTGCTTCTTGCTGTACCACGATATAAGATTGTCACCCAGAAACTGGCAGCTTTCAGAGGTGCTCTTTCTTTCAATTCTATCTCCAGCAAAGTTAGCATCACAATAACCTACTAGTCTGAAATCTTTTGATCTTCTGTAACACAGATCCAGATTAGTAGTACCTTTCAGATACATCAGAATTCTCTTAACAGCAGTTAAGTGAGATTCTCTAGGATCTGATTAGAATCTAGCACATAAACATACGCTGAATAATATATCAGGTCTAGATGCAGTTAGATAGAGAAGGGATCCAATCATACCTCTGTAGAGCTTCTGATCTACCTTCATACTTACCTCATCTTTTCCCAAAATGCATGTTGGATGCATTGGTGTCTTAGCATCTTTGCTTTCTGACATCTGAAATTTATTCAGAAGTTATTTAACATACTTCGTTTGATGTATGTAAGTACCTTCTGGAGTCTGGTTAATTTGTATTCCCATAAAGAACTTCAATTCTCCCATCATGCTCACTCAAATTCTGCCTGCATGGTCTCAGCAAATTCTTTTCCAAGGGAGATATTAGAGGTTCCAAAAATAATATTGTGGTACGGTGGGAAGAACTGACTGTTTTTTGGAATGCTGGTTTGCGTTTTGTATTCGCAAAATGTCGCGGTAAGCAAGAGTCGCCACCGACTTTTATTTTATCCAACAAGGGAAGGAAAAAAGCACAGAAAAATTCCTTTTTCGAGATATTTCTGAGTACGGGGGGTAGATTATAGAAAAGGAAGGTATTAGCACCCTTTCTATCCGTAATTATCTACGGTCTCTTAGGTACTTGCTCATCATTTTCAAAATTATTTTCTTTGTGTTTGTGGGTTTTGAAAAGTTTTTGTTTTAACTTCAATTTAACTCTTGCTTCTTTCCTCAAGAGTGTAATGAAGTGTTTTTGAAAACTTTGTTTGAAAAGGAGTGTAAGTGTGAAAAAAGTTTGTTTTGATTGAGAAAGTACTTAAGAGCTATCTACCTACTCGAAAAAGGAATCGTTCTATGCTAATTTCCTTTAGACAATGTTATCCCACTATTAGTGAGTAGGTAGCACCGTCGTTGGAGTTTGAGGGTCAATTCGAATGAGGGACATACGGTCACTAAAGCAATGTTAGGACGCCTTAAAGGTAACCCTAATGTCTTAGATCATTTATTCGGGGCAATGATATCCGAGGCAAGCGTTTCGAGGCAACTATGATCTTTTAGACAAGAGGACGACCTCTAAAATGATCTATACTCAATGACCGTGTACGAAGGCAACCAAGTGGAGTGTACCCTAAGAGTGCACATGTGCGAGTGTGTCGTTTTAATTTATTTTATCTTTGCACATGTTAAGGGTGATCTAATTTGAATTTAAGATTAAGTATTCAGTCTTGTCATGCAAACCCTATTATCAAACATCTAGCAGTTATAATTTGCGGAAATTAAAATGCGAAAATTAAATTACAAGGCGTCGGGTATTTACATCGCCAAAAGCAACCCTTTGAAAATAAAATAATGCGATAAAAATAAATAAATGTCCTATTTAACTATTACAATCCATAAGCAGGTACATAGATGGATAAAGAAAAATAAAGCGCGACGCGAAATTAAATCGGATCTAAGATTAGGGTTTTGACCCTTTTGAAAGAACAATATTTTTTTGTGTTTTGTTGTTTTTATTTAAGGAATGAAATTAAATCCTAAATTAAATATTAAATTAATTAAATGAAGAAAAAAATTATTCTTGGAGTTTTTATTAATTTAAGAAAGAAACAAAAAATAATTAAATGAAATAACCTAATTAATTCTAATTAATTTTAAATATTTACAAAAATAAATTAAAGTTTCCTAGAATAAAAAAACCTAAATTAATTATTAGTATTTATAAAAAGTAGAATTCTGAAATTTATTGGGTAAAAATATTTTTTGATGATTTTTTGATAAAAAGGAAAAATTATGATTGGTTAGTAATTAATAAAAATATAGTAATTAAATTAAATAAACAAAATAAAAAAAAGGGGAGGAATGGGCCTGATTAGGAGGTGATAGAAGCAATTTTGTAGGCCCAACAATGCTGATCTGTGTGGACTTTTTGGATCCAGTGCAGGCATGTTGACTTGGCTTTTGGTGGACTTCCAACATGGACCACCAGATCTGGCCCTTTGGCCATCTGGCGCTTGGATTGATGAGGGAGTATGGTATGGATCTGGTCCCTGCGCGCATGTGATAACCTGAAAAATAATAATATTGAGAAAGAGGGGGACCTGGGATTCGAACCCAGGTCCTGAAGGGAAATTCACCAAACGCTTGCCACCACGCCATGTTGCTGTTTTGTTAATAATAATACAAAGAATATATATTATATAAAAACAAGTCAATGGCCAGAAAGACAAAAAACGCGTGCAACTTTTGAATAGCCCAATGGACGGAGGACACCTCATCGTCCATGTCCTCTAAACACTGTAAATTTACCTGCGGATTTGTATCCGCGGCTAAAAGCACAGCCTCGTTCTAAAATCCTCTCTAGGCCATGAAAACGATTTCTAAGGACATGGTCGTGTTCGTCTCAACCTCCTGGATACAACCATGTCCATCATGTGTCTCAATTTCACCTGAAACGAAAACTCCTAAAAACGTCCAAGAAACCCTAACTATGGTGGTTTGCAATACAGATCAGATAAATGAAATCAAATGATGCCAAAAGGTTGCAAATGTTCTTGTGATCATAAATATGCTATTAGTTTACTCAAATGATGCAAGAATAACTCAAATCGAATTCAAGAACAGGGGTAGATTGCGTGAGACTTACAATGCATATGAGGGCCTGAGAATGCTTGGTTTGGATTGGGATAGCTTGTGTGCGTTTCCAGGAATCGATTGGAACCAATATCAAGCTCTGAAAATGTCTCTAGAGTTGATTTCAATCTCCCACTTTTTTGTGATTTTTTCAGTTTTTGCTCTGCTTCTACAAGTGATTGCCAACACTTATTTTCGTGTCCTTTCCTTGCTTATGTATTGTGCATTGCATTAGGTTAAAAAACTTGGTCCAAATCTCTCTACATTGATGTTTGCATATTTGATTTGATTCTTCCATAAAAGCTTTCCAAACATGGCCTAAATCACATCTTTTTGTAACCAATGCCTTTGATACGAATTTGATTGAAATAATAGCTGTATTTGGAGCCTGGAATAGCCAAAAAAATCATGTGTTATCAATGCTTTAGATTTTATGTGATTTTATTTGATTTAAAATGAATTAATTCAAATAAAAATCAAATTAAATAATAAAAATGTGATATGGACACATGGATGGAGCTATGGCACGTGGGCAATAAGGAAAACTCAAATCAAGTGAAAAAGAATGGGCCCATTTGGCAAAACTTGGAGTTTTGGGGATAGTTGACTTTTGGCAATTTTACAAAAAGGCCCAACTTCAACAATGCATAACTTCTTCAATTTTGAACTTTTGGAAGCGTTCTTAGACGTTTTATAAATCTTGAGATGTCCTATAACCAACCATTTTGGTCTCATCTCATTTTGATATTCCATGCTCAAGTTATAAGCTTTGACAAAAAAGGTGTTTTTGTTGACTTTCAAAAATGACCTATAATGTCCAAATTCATAACTTCTTGTGAGTGCATATTTTGAACTTGGGGTATGAAGATGGATTGTAGGGAATTGCATGCTATTCAAAAAGAGCTTTGGATGGGTCATTTATCATAAATTATGAGAACGTTATGCTTGGTCAAAGTTGAGTTGACTTTTCCTACAAAACCCTAATTTAGCAACTTTTGAGTCTTGATGAATTTTGAGCAATCCTTGATGAATCATGATCAACCCTTGATCAAATGATGAAATATACTTAAAAATGAGAATGTTGACAATAAATCTTGAAGTTTGACTGTATGTAGATCATAGTTGACTTTTGCCCTAGCACAGTCGATTTTTTGGACCTTTGAGCAATTGACTGAGCAAACTTCCTCTGCAAGGCTTGAAATTTGACATGGATGATCTTGACAACATATTAGGACATTGGGGAGAACTTGAGGTCATTTGGACTCAAATATCTTGATGCAATGTGAAACCCTAATTTGGGGTAGACTGCCTTAGGAGAGAGCTTGCTTGACCAATTCTTGAGCAACCTTGAGCAACCTTGGAGATTTTTCTTACAATGTTTTTTTGAGAAATATGGGAGGGAAAATTTTAGGGTACAACAGCTTCCCCTGTTCAATCTTCTTAAACCTGAGGATGTAGATTGGCTTCCATGCTTTTCGTGATCCAAAGGTGGAAGAGGATTGAACACTAGAGTGCCCAGAAATTTACACTCGCATGAAGTCGTATCAGTCTTGTGATATCAGGAATGGGCTCACAGATGCCATTCAGAGATTGGTGACGGGGGGATGGGCTTAAAGATTCCATATGAAGGAGTGTCGATCGCATAAGAGATTCCTTAGCGAGAGCTTGTATACCTGTTGTTGTAGAAGATTCCGCTGGGGAAGTCTGATCTTTGTTGAGATTTAGGAACTTGCCTGTACTTCAACTGAGAGAACATCTCTGTTGAGTTTTAAGAACTTGTCCGTAATTCAACTGGGGGGGAACATCTTCATTGAGATTTAAGAACTCGCCCATAATTCGACTGAGAAAACTTCTCTGCCGAGATTTAGGAACTGCCTGTAATTCAATGGAGGAACTTCGTCGAGATTTAGGACCTTGTCTGTAATTCAACCGAGGATAATTCTGTTGAGATTTAAGAACTTGTCAGTAATTCGACTTTGGGGAAACATCTTCATCGAGATTTAAGAACTTGCTCGTAATTCAACCGAGAAAACTCTGCTGAGATTTAGGAACTCATCTGTAATTCAATGGAGGACTTTGTCGAGATTTAGGACCTTGTCTGTAATTCAACCGAGGATAATTCTGTTGAGATTTAAGAACTTATCAGTAATTCAACTTTAGGGAAACATCTTCATCGAGATTTAAGAACTCGCCCGTAATTCAACTAAGAAAACTCTGCTGAGATTTAGGAATTCGTCTGTAATTCAATGGAGGAACTTTGTCCAGATCTAGGACCTTGTCTGTAATTCAACCGAGGATAATTCTGTTGAGATTTAAGAACTTGTCAGTAATTTGACTTGGGGAAACATCTTCATTGAGATTTAAGAACTCGCCTGTAATTCAACTGAGAGAAGTTCTCTGCTGAGATTTAGGAACTTGTCTGTAATTCAACGGAGAAACATTTTGTCGAGATTTAGGACCTTGTCTGAAATTCAACTGAGAAAAACATCTCTGCTGAGATTTAAGAACTTGTCAGTAATTCGACTTGGGGAAACATCTTCATCGAGATTTAAGAACTCGCCCGTAATTCAACTAAGAGAACTTCTCTGCTTAGATTTAGGAACTCGTCTGTAATTCAATAGAGGACTTTGTCGAGATTTAGGACCTTGTCTGTAATTCAACCGAGGATAATTCTGTTGAGATTTAAGAACTCGTCAGTAATTCGACTTTAGGGAAACATCTTCATCGAGATTTAAGAACTCGCCCGTAATTCAACTGAGAAAACTCTGTTGAGATTTAGGAACTCGTATGTAATTCAACGGAGGAACTTTGTCGAGATCTAGGACCTTGTCTGTAATTCAACCAAGGATAATTCTGTTGAGATTTAAGAACTTGTCAGTAATTCGACTGGGGGAAACATCTTCATCGAGATTTAAGAACTCGCCCGTAATTCAACTGAGGAAACTCTACTGAGATTTAGGAACTCGTCTGTACTTCGATGGAGGAACTTTATCGAGATTTAGGACCTTGTCTGTAATTCAACTGAGGATAATTTTGTTGAGATTTAAGAACTTGTCCATACTTCGACTGAGGTAAAAGCTTCATAGCTTTGAATTTTATGAGAATTTAACCGCATCCTTCCTGAAAGGTAAAGGTTAACTGTATGTAATGCATGATATGTATCAGGCAATGATGTTCTCAAAATAAATGAGATTGTGTTGTATGATGCGTATATGCACGTGTCATGATGTATGTAACGTTTTTAGCTGGGGAAAATAAATCCCGGATAGCTGCTGGAGAAAAGAGTTGAATTCTTCATTTCCGCTGGGGATAGCGAATGAAGATGATTGTGAGAATAAACCTGCAGGAGAGGATAACTCCACTGGGGAATACTGATGAGGAGATTACTCTGCGGGGAAGAGATGTTCTGCTGAGGATTCCACCGATAAATTCAGCTGGGGATGAATTACCGTTGCTGGTGACACCGAATCCTGTTGGGGATTGAATTTCTTGTTTGTGAAAGGAAAGAACTCCGCTGGGGATGATCTTTCAGTTGCAACTTCACTGGGGATGACCCTTTAGACTCTACTGGGGACAAACTTCCAGAGTCTACCGGGGATGATTCTCGAAACTCCAATGGGGAAGCTTTTTCAGACTGTGCTGGGAAAAATTTCAAACTCCACTGGGGATATCTTGTACTCTGTCGGGGAATATTCTTATACTCCGTTGGGGAATATTCTTATACTCCGTTGGGGAATATTAAGACCTTTTAGTGCAGATGGTAGATAAACTCTGCTTGGGGAGAATATTACCGATTCATTCACAATTGTGAGTCTCAGCTGGGGAGAGTTATCATTACTGTCTCTTCTTACTCTGCGGGGAGTGAAAGTACCTCGGTCGTATTCTTCAGCTAAATTTACCTTGTACCTGGTGGACAGAGCAACCGTACAGTTTGGACAATTCTCATTTTCCCCTGTTTCTGTTATTACGAGTAATCGTCTTTTGTTTTGCATGTAAATATTCATTGGCAGCAATTAATGTCAAATGCATATATCAAAAATGAACATTGGACGTTCTTTGCAAAACAAAACAAAAAAAAGGAGAAACAGTTTGAAATTTCTCTGAAAATGAATTGTATTAATTTTGAAGTTTGTCCTGTAAAATAGGCGTTTTTTGTACAACAGGCTGACGTCCTAGTAAGAGAACACCGCCGAATAATAGAATTTACACAATTTGTGAAAAACTAAACAAAACAGCTATGTGAATAATCCCACTGGGTTCCAACTCTGTTATTGCCTTTATGTCCTTGAGCACCTCATCACTTTGCTACTTAGTTGAAGGTAGATCAGATTGATTAGTGTCGTCCGAGCTTGATAGTCGATACCGAAGTCTGGTCGCAAGGTAATCCAATGAGACATAGTGTTACGCTTTGATCCCTAATTTTTGCCTGGACCGCCCTTTCGGGTTTTTGGTCCACCGGGATACCTTTTTTTGCCCAAGCCGCCTTTTCAGGTTTTCGACTTGTCGGGTGTATAGATTTTTTCATTTTCATCCCTTATTTTTGCCCGAACCCTTTTGGTTCGCCGGGAAGCCCTTATTTATGCCTAGGCCAGTCAACCTAGCGGGTCTTTGATTATGCGTAGTATCTTTTCACTATGTCTGCATTGACAGGTTGAGGAAGGTCGTCACCGTCCATGGTGGTTAGAATCATAGCTCCTCCCGAGAAAATGTTCTTAACCACAAATGGCCCTTCGTAAGTAGGGGTCCATTTTCCTCTGGGATCACCTTGAGGTAGAATAATGCGCTTGATAACCAGGTCCCCAACTTGATACTCTTGTCGTCTAACTTTCTTGTTAAATGCCTTGATCATCCGCTTTTGATACGTTTGACCATGACAAATAGCAGTAAGTCTCTTTTCATCGATTAAGTTCAGCTGATCAAGCCGGGTCTGGATCCAGTCATCTTTGCTTAAACCTGCATCCTTCATAATCCGAAGAGAGGGTATCTAAACTTCAATGGGCAAGACTGCCTCCATGCCATAAACCAAGGAATAGGGTGTTGCCCCTGTGGACGTCCATGATGAGGTATGGTACCCATGAAGAGCAAAAGGTAATATCTCGTGCCAGTCTTTGTATGTCACCGTCATCTTCTGCACAATCTTCTTAATGTTCTTATTAGCCGCTTCTACAGCCCCATTCATCTTCGGTCGGTAGAGAGAAGAGTTGTGATGCTGTATCTTGAACTGCTTGCAGAGCTCGGTGATCATCTTATTGTTGAGATTTATACCATTGTCCGTAATGATCCTCTCTGGCACACCATATCGACATATCAGGTTGTGCCGAATGAACCGTGCCACGACGTTCTTGGTCACTGTAGCAAAGGAAGTTGCTTCAACCCATTTCGTAAAGTAATCAATAGCTACTAGGATGAAACGATGCCCGTTAGATGCCGTAGGTATGATCTCGCCGATCATGTCAATGCCCCACATTGCAAAAGGCCAAGGAGCTGTCAAGACGTTCAGAGGTACTGGAGGTATGTGCACTTTATCAGCATAGACTTGGCACTTGTGACAGGTATGAGAATGCTGATAATAGCTAGCTTCCATGGTGGGCCAATAATATCCTACCCGAAGGATTTTATTTTCCATGGTGTGTCCACTGGAATGAGTTCCAAAAGTACCTTCATGTAAGTCTACCATAATCCTTTCTACCTCGTTCTTATCCACACATCGCAGTAAGGTTGAATCATGGTTACGCTTGTAAAGAATACCATTGTTGATTAAGAATTTTCCCGCGAATCTCCTCAGAAACTTCTTATCATTAACAGATGCACCCTCGGGGTACTCCTAAGTCTCAAGATACTTCTTTACCTCCTGAAACCAGGGTTTATCTGTTACCTCTTCAATCTCAATGTCGCAACAATGTGCCGGTTCGTCCAACCTATCAATGGTAATCTGGGGAGCTTCATTGTCCCATATGACTTTGAACATAGAAGACATTGTAGCCAGCGCGTCCGCTAACTGATTTTCCTCTCTCGGGAAATGTTCAAAAGTTATATCCTCAAAATGCGGAAGTAACATCAACACATACTCCTTGTAAGGAATAAGATTAGGGTGTTTCGTATCCCACTCGCCATTGATCTGACTGATCACGAGAGCGGAATCTCCGAAAACACTCAAGAACTTAATCCTTAGGTCAATAGCTGCTCGAAGACCCATAATGCACGCTTCATACTCCGCCATGTTGTTGGTGCAGTTGAAACATAGTCGGGCGGTAAACGGAGTATGAGAGCCTTCAGGAGATATGATCACGGCGCCAATTCCATTGCCCAAAGCGTTTGAAGCTCCATCAAAGTACATAGACCATCGGGATCCCTCCTCAGGTCCTTCATCTGGTCCAGGTGTCTCACGGTCAGTCACTATCATGATACTCTTATCCGAGAATTCAAAGTTCATAGACTGGTAATTGTCCACTGCCTGATGTGCCAAATGGTCTGCCAACACACTTCCCTTAATTGCCTTTTGGGTCGTGTACTGGATGTCATACTCAGTCAAGATCATCTGCCATCTTACTATTCTTCCGGACAAGGCAGGCTTTTCGAAGATATACTTGATTGGGTCCATCTTTGATATCAATAGAGTAGTGTGAGTCAGCATATACTATCTCAGCCGGCGAGCAGCCCATGCCAAAGCGCAACAAGTTTTCTCAAGCAACGAGTATCGGGTCTCGCAGTCGGTAAACTTTTTGCTAAGGTAATAAATAACATGCTCTTTTCGGCCAGACTCGTCATGCTGACCTAGCACACACCCCATTGAATTGTCGAGTACTGTCAAGTATAAGATCAAAGGTCTCCCTTCAATTGGAGGCATCAGAGTAGGTGGCTCTTGGAGATATTCTTTGATCCTTTAGAAAGCGGCCTGACATTCATCGTTCCATCTTACCACTTGATCTTTCTTCAGCAACTTGAAGATTGGCTCACAAGTAGCAGTCAGGTGTGAGATGAATTGGGAAATATAGTTCAATCGTCCCAAAAAGCCTCTGACTTCTTTTTCTGTTCGGGGAGCTGGCATTTCCTGTATAGCCTTCACCTTGGCATGATCCACTTGAATGCCTTTATCACTTACGACGAAACCCAGCAGCTTACCAGATCTCACCCCGAAGGTGCACTTGTTCGGGTTTAACCTCAGCTTGTACAACTTCAACCTATCAAATAGCTTCTGAAGGTGGTCAAGATGTTCTTCCTCAGTCTAGGATCTTGCAATCATGTCGTTGACATATACCTCAATCTCATGATGGATCATGTCATGGAACAAGGCGACCATGGCGCGCTGATATGTTGCCCCAGCATTCTTTAATCTGAAAGGCATGACCTTGTAGCAAAAGGTACCCCATTGAGTAATAAAGGTTGTCTTCTCCATGTCTTTGGGAGCCATTTTAATCTGATTATAACCGGAGAAACCGTCCATAAAGGAGAAGACCTTATGCTGTGTGGTGTTGTCAACCAGAACGTCAATATGAGGTAGAGGGAAATCATCCTTGGGGCTCACCCTGTTCATATCCCTATAGTCAACACACATTTGAACCTTACCATCCTTCTTCGGCACAAGAACCACGTTGGCAACCCACTGCGGAAAAGAAGTAACTGCTAGAAAACCAGCGTCAAACTGTTTCATCACTTCAGCCTTGATTTTCTCATACATCTCTGGGCGCATTCGACGGACCTTCTGTTTCATTGGAGGACAGTCTTCCTTGGTAGGCAAGCGGTGAAGCACGATATCGGTATCCAACCCCGGCATATCTTCATAAGACCAGGCGAAGATCTCAACGTAGTCATGCAACATCTGAACCAACCGTTTTTTAACACTAGCTTCCAGATTTGCACCGATCTTGACCTCTTTCTTGTCTATCTCTGTACCTAGATTTACCATTTCCACTGGCTCTTCGTGCGGCTGTATAACCCTTTCTTCCTGAAGTAACAGTCTAGCAAGTTCACCAGGCACTTCACAATCGTCTTCACCTTCGTCTTTGGCTAAGTTGATTGGACTTTCGAAGTCATAACCGGCAGTAGCAGAGTCGTTATCAGTGGGATCCAGAGTGGACTCAGACCTGTATATGTGAGTGTGTGTAAAATAGCTGTTTTGCAATATATAACAAAAGAAGGACAAGGAGCACAAAATTTGAAATGCAAGAAACGTCCAATGCTTTTATTAATGATATATGAAAATGACACACATAAAGCCCTCATAAACAAAGCCACGGTGTCTCGGGTAAGGCACCGGGCCGTAAAGTTTAAAAATTTTCTGTTACAAATTCAAAACAAAAGTCTCATTACTGGGTAATAAAAGAAATTAGGATGAAGTCCTTTGCTGTCCAGTTGCTTAGTCCGCCGTCAGTAGTAGGATAGATCCAACTGTCGAACTCAGATTCTTCAACATCGTCTTCAATGGCATTTACTCCTGAATTACTGATAAACAGGGGAGGTCTTCTGATCCGTGCACTCCGAACAGCCCTTTGAGCTTCTGCAGTGAAACCCAAACCAAACTTATTAGTCTTATGTGCAAAATCAGGGAGTTGGCCCCAATTTGCACACCCACCTTTCTCAATGATAGCCCGGGCATCCTTGAGGGAAGCCATCTTCATTGGAGGATCTTCAGTAACAGTTTCAGCTGATGCCAGTGTTTGGGGAACCTCTTCAAAATGTTGAAACGGGGTCTCAATGAACTCCCCATCCATTTCTACATATCAGAAAGAGTTGAGGTGGCTCACCATGTACTCCTCCTCTCCTCATACCGTAACAATTTTCCCTGGACTGGGTATTTCAGCATCTGGTGGAGCGTAGAAGTCACTACCCCAGCTTTGTGGATCCACGGGAGACCCAACAAGCAAGAATAAGATGGCTGAATGTCCATCACATAAAATGTAGACGTGAAAATCTGAGAACCAACCTTCACTGGAATATCCACTTCTCCGTGTACCATTCTCTTGGACCCGTCAAAGGCCCTAACAACAATGTTACTTGGCTTCAACTCTAAACCTTCACAGTCCAACCGGTCTAGAGCTTTCTTGGGTAAAACGTTCAACGAGGATCCAGTATCCACCAATACATGAGCTAGAGTAGTGCCCCTGCATTCAATGGAGACATGCAGGGCATCATTGTGATTCTTCCCTTTAACAGTCAAGTCGGCGTCGGAGAAACCCAACCCGTTATCAGTAGTCAGACTAGCCACACAATCTTTGGACTGGTCAGCCGATGTCTCCTGCGGCACATGTGCAGTCTTCAGGAAAGCAATTATAGCCTTAGCATGGGCTTCTGAGCATAGAAACAGAGACAACATAGAGATTTTGGACGGGGTTTTCCCCATCTGTTCGACTACATTGTAGTCGCTCTTTTTGATGATCTTCAAAATTTCTTCCATCTCTTGTCTAGAGGCTTCAACAATAATCCTCTTTGGTGCCTCCGTTCGGGCAGGCTCATCAGTGGTCCCTTTGCCCCGAGTATCAGATGACTCAGTAACAGGAGTAAGGATTGGAACTTGAATAGGGACAGTAACAGGAGTACTGGCAAGTATAATAACAACAGGCTTCCGAACAGTTGGTGGAGAGATCTCGGGGGAGAAAAGTCTTCTGCTGCGGGTGACTTTGGCAGGTCCAACAATATTGCTGACGCCAGTATCAGCCTCTGCAGCACTCAAGTCTTGCTTAACTCAGTGATAATATACGTCAGCCTCGTAGTGCCATGGGACAACTTTATCTGATGTATAGGGGATAGGCCCAGGAACAGTGATGATCAAGGGAGCGATTCTCGGAACAAATGTAATTCTAACAGGCTTTCTCGAGGAAGCCTTGGAAGAATTGTCGAAAATGGTGATTATAGCAACTTCTTCAGTAGGAACCAAAGGAACAAAAGTCTTCTCAAACATAATTTCTTTATTATCCATCAGGCGTTGGACACCTGATTTCAAAAGATGGCAACCAGTAGGTAGGACGTCACACAGATGGCAACCTTCGCCACAACCCGAAAATAAACCAGCTAACAGAAGGTTCTTCTTCACAGTCATCAATGGAGTAACAATGTCTTTCACAAAAACCACAAACGAGTCTTCATCTATAGCATTCACTCCATGCTTGGGCATAGGAGCAGTCACAACATTAGGCCTTTTTGGCGCTTCGAACTCAATCTCTTTAGCATCAATCAAGTCCTGTACTTTATTCTTCAGGACCCAGTAATCATTCGTATCGTGCCCCGGGCTATCAAATGAAAAGCACAGCGGGCGTTCGGATTGTACATGGGTGATGCTGTATTGGGATTCTTCGGAGCCTCCTTCAGAATCACCAAGTTGGTCTTCAATAACTGCGGCAGAATCTGAGACAAAGTCATGTTGAGCTAAGTGAACTGTCTTCGCGGCCTCTGGGCCCTTGGCTGATTGTTGCGCTGAGGAGCAACATCATGTCTTAATATAAAAACCGCATTAACAGCTTGGTGGCGTTCAGGTCTATTATGGCTCTTTGAACTATAAACTGCACTGGACTCCTTTTTTAAAGGCTTCTTTTCGGTACTTGATGAAGCACCCTTCTGTATTTTACCGCTCTTGATACCGGCTTTAACTCTTTCCCCGGTCATAATCAGCTCAGTAAACCCGAACGATGAACTTCCAATCAGATGGTTGAAATACAGACCAAACAAGGTCCCCAGAAACATATCTACTAACTCTCTGTCAGCCAGCGGGGGTTGTACTCTTCCAGCAAGGTCCCTCCATTTTTTAGCGTAGTCTTTGAAACCTTCGCCCGTACCCATAGACATACCCTGAAGTTGGGTACGCGTGGGAGCGAGGTCGGCATTATATTGGTACTGCTTGTAGAAAGCAGCAGCCAAGTCCTCCCAATTACGGACACTAGCTCCTTCCAGCTGGTAAAACTATTCAAGCCGAGTCCCTGAAAGACTGTCTTGAAAGAAGTGGATCCATAGGTTCTTATCAGCAGTGTATGGCTGGATTTTTCTAACATATGAACGGAGGTGCAGCTTTGGGCAAGAAACCCCTTCATATTTAGCAAAGGCTAGTGCTTTAAACTTGTGGGGAATCACCACCCCAGATAACAAACCTAGATCACCAACGTCCAACCCAGGGACCTTCTGAATCTCCATCGCACTTAACCGGTCTTTAAGTTGTTTATATCTATCCTCAGCAGGAGGATACTGGTCTTCGTCAAACTCAGTCTCGTGGTCAGATACCACAGGGCTAGAAACCCTCCTTTCTTCTTGGTTTTCTCCCCCTCCAGATGAGTGGGATAGATTGACTTCATCTCGCAGCCTGTTCCCAAACCTGTGACCCATGTTCAGGAGGAGTGTCTTCTTCTTCTTATTCTTATTCTTATCCTTCAAGATAAGAGTCTTCAGCTCTTGCTGACCCTTAGCCAAATTCATGAACATTTCCTGAAATTGAGTGTTTTGAGCTTGTAGAGCCTTGATAGCTTGATTAGTTGATGTTTCAGCAGACATGATATGCTGAAATAAACAACGATAAAGATGAGAAAACCTGTAAGGGTACCTATTATAAGGTTCATGGGAATGAAATGTGTATGATATGATTTCAAAGACTTCGAGAGATTCAAATTTATAAACGAAAATGAAACACACTTTTATTAGATAAATCTGAAACAATGTTTGACAAATGCCCTTAAGGCGTTTACAAGAAAGAAAAACTGAAAAGTAAATCAAAACTAGAAATAATCAAAAGACATCAGCACTCCCATGGTCGTTTCCCTTTGGTGCTGACATAGTCGTTGAGGACCTTCTCATTCTCCAGTTGTCTTGTAAGCTTTAGAATCTTCCACTCCTGCTCGTGATACTTTTCTCTGTAAGTATCCTGCTCTTCTCTTAGCTGCATCCAAGACCTCTTTAATGCCCCAATGTCAGTAGGCATGTACAGGTGGAGGATGGTAGGTGGAACCCCTTCTTCATCAGCAACCTCAACAATCACAAGCAAGACAGCTTCGTACGACATTCCCAGCTTTTGGGCATGAATTCTAACCCACCGGAGATATGGCTCCATCGGAAGAGAGGCCTTCATCCCTAACTCGTGCGGATCAGACCTGTGTACCCTGTCCCAAGCTTGTATGAACCTGCGGCGATGCTCGTCACTATCCCATTAGAAGTCAAAGACAATGCTCGACATTAGCAAATCATGAGGTCCGTCCCTCCTAGCTCGCCCAAACTAACGTAAGGCCAGACAAGGATTATAGGTGATCCCTCCTCGAACTCCAAGTAGTGGAACATTAGGGTACTCACCACAGCGATCAATAATAGCTACGTCTTCCATGTCTTTAGTGCTCCAGATAATGTCAGTGTGAGCGAGAGACATAATTCTGTAGGCCCAACCCATGCCTTCCTTGTTCTTCAAAACTGATTTGGGGAGATGAGAAATAAACCACCTCGCCAGCAATGGTGCACAACACATAAGGGTTCCCCATTTCCGAGTAGTACGGGCATAAAGAGAGTGCAAAATGTCGCCCAAGAGAGTGGGTACCGGATTACGGGAAATTAAGATCTTCACCGCATTCACGTCAATAAAGGAATCTGAGTTAGGAAACAACACAAAACCATATATGAGAAGAGCCAGAATGTCTTCAAATGCCTGGAAGTCTAGACTGTCCTAGAACTGATTAGCCCGATCAACCAAGAATTTAGCCAAGAAGCCTTTTGTCCCACTTCTAGTCTCCCAGTTTGACATTACCTTAGCCTTTGTCAGATGGAGGGCTGAAGCAATCTCTTCCGGCCTAATGACTTTCTCCCAACCTGTAAACAGGGCCTGCTCTAGAATGGAGATACCAAGCAGATCAGAGAACTCTTCCAAGGTAGGGACCAACTGGTAGTCTGGAAAATTAAAGCAGTGGTACAGTGGATCAAAGAACTGGACTAATACACTCATTATCTGTTCATCCATCTTGGAGGTGACCAAGCCCAGGAGGTGACGATGTCTTCTGATAAAGGGGGAAGTATCTGGAACCTTTGCAACCAATTCCTTAAGCTGAGTGGGAATATGGACAAAGTTGATCCGAATAGTGTTTCTATGCATAGGTGCCATGACCTACAAAACAGAACAAAGATGAATCCTCTCTGTCTTTGAAATAGGTTAGTCCAATGCAATATGCATGCAATGTCATGATGCATGATGTCATGATAGAAACACATCGCAAGTATTCACAAATATCAAACATGGTAAGGGCACACAAGTCACACATATAGCCCTTAGATTTCAGGATGGCAAGGAGTTTAGGTATTACCCTCTTTCAGTTTAGTTGGTTCAAACCTGTCCTAGTAATAGTAACCGGGTTCTAGAGGATCTCAATATCACTGACTATCCTTGATCGGTCATAATTCTAGTTTGGCAACCTTTTCTTGCGGCCGGAATCATCACGAGAGTTTAGTCTCAATGAGTGTAGTATACTGCTACTGTTCTATGGCCAAGTTGGTCAACTATAGGTTCTAAGGTCAGTTGGTGCTTAATGACCCCTTAGCAGACCCATATTCTCCTCGTTGCGCCATAAGGGATATCGGTACATACTAAAGTGTCACACCAACATAGCTACTGCTTCAACCGTATCGGTCTACCCTGTACAGTTCCCTCATAGTTTATTGCTACTTACCTAAAGGGTGTTCCCCAGATCCGGGTTAGGATCTATAGTAACTCCGATTCAAACCCACAAAGATAAAGCATACAAGTCAAACAATTGAAAACATTATGAACTATTCCTAAGGTACACCCCACTTATAAGACGTCCCCAACAGAGTCGCCAGTTCTGTGATACAGTGGGAAGAACTGACTGTTTTTTGGAATGCTGGTTTGCGTTTTGCATTTTGTATTCGCAAAATGTCACGGTAAGCAAGAGTCGCCACCGACTTTTATTTTATCCAACAAGGAAAGGAAAAAAGCACAGAAAAATTCCTTTTTTGAGATATTTCTGAGTACGGGGGGTAGATTATAGAAAAGGAAGGTGTGATCGGTGGATCTGGAACTGACTGTTTAACGCTGGTTCGCGAAAATGTCGCGGAAGCAAGAGTCGCCACCGTCTTTTATTTTCTCCAAATGGAAAGGACAAAAGCACAGAAAAATTCCTTAAAGAGATTGCTCTCGGTTCGGGAGGTAGGTTATAGAAAGGGAAGGTGTTAGCACCCTTTCTATCCATGGTTATCCATGGGCTCTTAGATACTTGCTCACTTGTGTTTTCAAAATGGTTTGTTTACTTTTCAATATGGGTTTTAAAAATTTTCTTTGAAAATTCCAGTTCGACTCTTGTATCGGTCCTCAAGAGTGTTTGAAAAATTGCTTTCGAAAGCTTTTTGAAAATGTGTCGGTGTGAAAAGTATTTTTTGATTTGTTTTTGAAATTAGAGCAAGTACCTACGAGAACCTACCTACCATAAGGAATTCGTCTGTGTAAGTGTCTTTTAAAGTAGTGCCATCCCACCATTGAGAGGTAGGTAGCACCACCGTTGGAGGTGTTTGGGTCAATTCAAGGTTTGGGACATGGTGATCACCAGAGCAATGGGAAGACACCTTAGAAGCTACCCTCATGCCAGGTTCCCGGATCATGAGGACTTACTAAGACGTCCTCTACTCGACGATCACCTTTCGAGGCAAGGCAACAGTGAGGCGTACCCTAGGGGTGGTGTGTGATTCGTGTGTCGTTTTCATTTATTTTTGTCTTATTCATGTCAAGGTGATCTATGCGTTTGTTTTTATTTTGTCATTCATTCTTGCATGCATTTTATTAACAGTTAAAAAGTGCAGAAATTAAAAGTTCCTAAACTATTACAAAGGCGCGGGTCCACATCGCCAAATTAAAATCCAGGACCCGATTTGACAGAAAATAAAGAAATAAAGTAAAGTGCGAGAAATTAAGTTTACAAGGCTTTGGGAGAGTTACATAAATATTTAAAAGAAGGAAATAAATAAAAATGCGCGAATAGGAATTAAAATTGGAAACGAGGGCGTTGGACCCTTTTTAATGAAATTAAATTAAATGATTAAACTAATGAAATTAAAGAGAAAAAAGAAATTATTATTTTTAATTAGAGTTTTTGGTATTTATGTTTTTTATGTATTTTTATGAGAAAGATTAAATGAAATTAAAATATTAACCCTAATTCTAATTTTTTTTATTTATTAAGAAAAACATGTTAAAATTAAACCTAAAATTAATCTAATTATTTACATGCAATTTTGATTTATAAAAATAATTAATTAATTATTAGTGAAATTTATTTACAAAAAATATTAATTAAATAAATATATTTTGATTTTTATAACTTTTCTGTTTTTTACTATTTTTTATATTTTATGAAAATAAGTTAAATTAAAGGAATTAGTTAAAAAAGGAATAATTGAAATAAATAAAATAAGGAAAAGAAAGAAAATACAATACCTTGGGGGGTTTCTGTCCCCTTTTTGGAGGTGAATTGGAGTGGTTTGGCCATGTATTGGTGTCATGCATAAGTTTTTCTACTTTGGCCATTTGGCTTTTGGCTTTTGGCCATTTGTGTTTTGGCCTCAACGTTCCTTAACCTTCTCAAGATGTCTGCCTCGCCATGTATTGGTGTCATGCATAAGTTTTTCTACTTTGACCATTTGGCTTTTGGCTTTTGGCCATTTGGCTTTTGGCCTCAATGTTCCTTAATGAACCTGGGATCCTGTCTAAATCTGCAGTTGAATCTCACAAACACATTAAATAAAATCATAAAATGCAAATAAAGTCAATATATGAAGAAATTTAATGTTTAGGCACAATATGGCATGTATGAATGATTATACTCTTTTGATCATGGAGATCAAATCAATCTTACCCTTACTGGAAAATCAGTGGTCTGAATGCTTTTATGCTTTACTGGAAAATTAGGATCATGGAGATCAAGCCAGCCTTACCCTTACTGAAGAAGTAGTAAGGTGTTGGTTTGTAACTGTGATGGCTTGTTTGTAGTGAGAGAGGGATTTGTAATAAGGATTTCAAGGTTTTAGGGTTCTTGAAAGAGTTTGATATTCTAACAGTGTTGTGACAAGGTTTTTTTCTCTCTTTTCCTCCTTCTTTTTCTCCTCTTTTTTTTTTCTCCTCCTCTTCTTCTCCTTTCTCCTCTTCTTTTTGTGTGAAAAGAAGGTGATTATATAATGAAAATTAGGGTAAAGCAAATGGGCTTTGAATGTGCAATTGGGCCTCCAATATTCACTTGAATTCGTCACTTTCCAGGCTAAATCGCAGGGACTTAAGTGCATTTTTTGAAGTTGAAATGTGAAAACAAAATGTAGCCGGCATCGAGAACTAACTCCTGTTCGAAAATCGACTCAATCGGATAAACGGTGAATTAGTTATGAATTTTTGAAGTTTCAGCTCAGACAAACTTATTTTGGGCTCCAGTGTCGACTCTGATACGTTCTTCAATAAAAAACTGGTATTGATCGGTACATAATTTGGTCTCGACTTTTGAAGCAAAGTTGTAGATCTATGAGTCAGGGACCTTGTGTAAAAATATGAGCCCAATCCGATAAAAATTGACCGAGTTATGAATTTTCGAAGTTTTGGCCCAGATGAAATAATATTCAGCATTCAGGATTTTCAGCGTGTCACGCACTCTGAGTAAAAAACGAAGGCCTTTTCAATACCGTTTGAACTCAATACCTTCTGTGAAAATGTAGCCAACTCAATTTGTGAAATTTTGGCCCCGGAACCAGCTCGATACGATGAAAATCGACCAAGTTATGATTTTCTGAACATGACGCAAATAAACTTCTGTCACAAATTTTCTGTATGAAAATACTTGATAAATCCACATTTTTGAAGACCTTCTGATCGAAATTGGCTTACAGCCGTGAGAGATGAAAACGTAGATAATGTCAAGACGGAATTTTGGCCACCGGAACGGGTTCAAAAAGAGTCACGATCTTCAAGTTATGAATTTTTTAGCGCGTAAAAACTGCACTTTCAGCACACTTTTTCACTATATTTCTTCAAGAAAACTCACACATTCGGATACCTTCTTTAAAGAATTGACTCTTGAGCCGAACCTGAATTTGAAAATACGTTGTCAGAGATATCTTGGCGAAAGAACACCTGAATATAACGCGCCGGGTTGGACTTGTGAATTTTCTTGAAATATTTTGAGAAATATGGGAGGGCAAATTTTGGGGTACAACAGTTGCCCCTGTTCAATCTTCTTAGACCTGAGGATGTAGATTGGCTGACGTGCCTTTCGTGATCCGAAGGTGGAAGATGATTGAACACTAGAGTGCCCAGAAATTTGCGCTCACATAGTAAAGTATCAGCAGCGTGATGGCGGGAATGGGCTTATAGATGCCATTTGGAGATACGATGGATAGGGGGATGGGCTTATAGATGCCATGCTGAGAGATGATGGATGGTGGATGGGCTTATAGATGCCATCTGAATGTTGATCGCGTAAGAGATTCCTTAACGAGAGCTTGCGTACCTGAAAAAGAAAAATGATTACCTGCCTGTTACAGGAGCTGGTCATTGAGAGAATCTTGGATAACTTCAACTTCAACAGCAATCGTTGAGAGAAGCCTGGGATTACCAACTCCGCAGGATCGGGGAGAGAACCATAGGCGATTACCACCTCAACAGCAAACATTGAGAGAACCTTGGATAACTTCAACTTCAACAGCAATCGTTGAGAGAAGCCTGGGATTACCAACTCAACAACAAACATTGAGAGAACCTTGGATAACTTCAACTTCAACAGCAATCGTTGAGAGAAGCCTGGGATTACCAACTCCGTAGGATCGGGGAGAGAACCATAGGCGATTACCACCTCAACAACAAACATTGAGAGAACCTTGGATAACTTCACTTCAACAGCAATCGTTGAGCGAAATCTGGGATTACCACCTCCGCAGTATCGGGGAGAGAACCATAGGCGATTACCACCTCAACAGCAAACATTGAGAGAACCTTGGATAACTTCAACTTCAACAGCAATCGTTGAGCGAAATCTGGGATTACCACCTCCGCAGTATCGGGGAGAGAACCATAGGCGATTACCACCTCAACAGCAAACATTGAGAGAACCTTGGATATCTTCTACTAAGTCTTTATCAGGAAAATCTGTTTGGGGTTGATTTAACTGGACTAGAGAAGGCCTTGGACTGGATAAGAAACAGAGAATCTTAGGGTCGATTAACTGAACCGGTCTAGGTCTTGAATGTCTTCAACTGGATAAGAAACAGGGAGATCTTTGGAGTCGATCTGACTGAACCAGAGAAGGCCTTTGGAGTCTTCAACTGAGTCTTCAAAAGAAAAACCTTTAGGAGTCTGTTTAACTAGACCAGAGAACGCCTTTGACTGGATAATAACCAGGAAAATCTTTGGAGTCGATTTAACTGAACCAGACAAGGTCTTTGGAGTCTTCAACTGAGTCTTCAAAAGAAAAACCTTTAGGAGTCGGTTTAACTAGACCAGAGAACGCCTTTGACTGGATAATAACCAGGAAAATCTTTGGAGTCGATTTAACTGAACCAGACAAGGTCTTTGGAGTCTTCAACTGAGTCTTCAAAAGAAAAACCTTTAGGAGTCGGTTTAACTAGACCAGAGAACGCCTTTGACTGGATAATAACCAGGAAAATCTTTGGAGTCGATTTAACTGAACCAGGCAAGGTCTTTGGAGTCTTCAACTGAGTCTTCAAAAGAAAAACCTTTAGGAGTCGGTTTAACTAGACCAGAGAACGCCTTTGACTGGATAATAACCAGGAAAATCTTTGGAGTCGATTAAACTGAACCAGGCAAGGTCTTTGGAGTCTTCAACTGAGTCTTCAAAAGAAAAACCTTTAGGAGTCGGTTTAACTAGACCAGAGAACGCCTTTGACTGGATAATAACCAGGAAAATCTTTGGAGTCGATTTAACTGAACCAGACAAGGTCTTTGGAGTCTTCAACTGAGTCTTCAAAAGAAAAACCTTTAGGAGTCGGTTTAACTAGACCAGAGAACGCCTTTGACTGGATAATAACCAGGAAAATCTTTGGAGTCGATTTAACTGAACCAGGCAAGGTCTTTGGAGTCTTCAACTGAGTCTTCAAAAGAAAAACCTTTAGGAGTCGGTTTAACTAGACCAGAGAACGCCTTTGACTGGATAATAACCAGGAAAATCTTTGGAGTCGATTTAACTGAACCAGACAAGGTCTTTGGAGTCTTCAACTGAGTCTTCAAAAGAAAAACCTTTAGGAGTCGGTTTAACTAGACCAGAGAACGCCTTTGACTGGATAATAACCAGGAAAATCTTTGGAGTCGATTTAACTGAACCAGACAAGGTCTTTGGAGTCTTCAACTGAGTCTTCAAAAGAAAAACCTTTAGGAGTCGGTTTAACTAGACCAGAGAACGCCTTTGACTGGATAATAACCAGGAAAATCTTTGGAGTCGATTTAACTGAACCAGACAAGGTCTTGGAATGTAGCTTGAGAACTTAACTGAATCTTTCCTGAAAGGTAAAGGTCAGTCATATGCAATGCATGATATGGATCAAGCAATGATGTTCTCAATATAAATGAGGTTTGTAAGATATGATGCGTATATGCATGCTGTAATGAAAATGTGATGTTTATGAATGTATGTTTTCGTCTTGGGAAAATAAATCCTTGACGGGTGCCGGGAAGTCACTCCTAGGCTGATGTTGAAGTATTGATTTATTGCTTCCGCTGGGGATGATAGTTGCAAGAATACCGGTAGGAGAAGATGACTCTGTTGGGAAATAAACTTGGCGAATGAATTACTCTGCGGGGAGAAAAGTACTCTAACGATCTTGCTGGGAAGCAATACTCTGTGGGGAGAGAGGTACTTTGTTAAGCTGTTGATAATAACTTTCCGGGGATACCCTTGTTGTGTTGGAAGTGCTGATAGACTTCGCTGGGGATAAGAAGACTCTGTCGAGGACGCTCTTTCTGTGGCTTTGGCTGAGGATAACCCAGTTATATCCTAGTAAGGAAATAACTCTTTGAATAAAGCCGGGAGACGCGTTCGTGCTCTGCGAGGATAAGCTTCCAGAATCTACTGGGGATAAGCTTACTGCTTGGAGAGATGGATTCCAACTTTCTTGGGGAAACTGGATTGGACTCTCTTGGGGGAGTATTGAACTGTATTGGTTATGTTCTTCAACGGAACTTACCTTGATACCTTGGAGGACAGAACAATCAGATTACTTAGACCACCCATTATTGCCCCTGTTTCTATGGGGGAGGCACCTGTGGGATGCTGATAATTGTTGAGGGTCAAACCTTCTTCAGGTAGGCAGGTGACAAGATGACAGGACATAGTCGTACGCTTTGATCCCTAACTTTTGCCTGGACCGCCCTTTCGGGTTTTCAGTCCACCGGGATACCCATTTTTTCCCAAGCCGCCTTTTCAGGTTTTCGACTTGTCGGGTGTACAGATTTTTTTCATTTCATCCCTTCATTTTGCCCGAACCCTTTTGGTTCGCCGGGAAGCCCTTACTTTTGCCTAGGTATGTCAACCTAGCGGGTCTTTGATTATGCGCAGTATTTTTTCGACTATGTCCGTTCTCAGAAAGTAGGGAGTTGCCCCTGTTAGAAGTGTTTTGTCATGCCACCGGAAGGTGTTTGATCAGGCAAGATTTATTGTTGAAATGCCCCAGGTGACTCATGCGGAAATTTGCCCCAGGCTATTTGGCCTTTGAGAGATTCTCCGAATCTTGATTGGACTGCCCCAGATAATGGACCATGCTCATATCATGCCCCTTGATTGGAAGTGCTTTTGTTCACTAGGTATTCATCGTGCGAATTTCCCTGCTGTTCAAACAAAAAGTCATATGCAACCAGAGTTATATTAAAAATGCAAAACCTATGTCTGTCTTGAAGATTTTGAAAATGCATTCTTTTTCATAAAACGAGTGATTGTTTGTAAAAAGTGATGTCAACTCTGTATTTACCATAAGCCTTAAGGAGTCAGGATACCTTTCGTAACAATATGCTTTCGAACTAACACATGCTTCAGCTAGGACTTTTAAGGGTTATAACGTGGCTTGGTTCACGGTTTAAGAAACAAAGGATAAAGGCTCAAATTATTTGTACCCACCCGCTCTTCGTGATGTTCTTCAAACCTAAGCTCAGTTGATCATACGTTTAGACCTTGTTTGAGTCTTTGCTCTGATTTTCCGGTGATGGTTCGGATATTGATAACTTATTTTGAATAGGCAGTCATTTTTGTCGAGGGTTTGTAAGACCTCTTTCTTTTTTTGATTTTTGTTATCCCTTTTCTTTTTTTGCCTGAACTGTTCCTTTTTGGAATTACAGTCAGCGGGATGCCCCAGTTTCGTAAGTCTCCTTCATGGGTTTCGACTTAATGGGTTTTTAAATTTGAGAAGTAATGACTGCCTTTCTTTATTGATCATTCAGAACCATCACTGTTTTCTTTGTTTTGTAAGGATCTTTTTGGTGCCATTCGTTATGCACTTGGATCAACTGAGAGAACTACCCTGCCCCAGGTTATGATGAAGGGTTTTGAATTTCGAAAAGAAAAACTCCTACTTCTTTGGCTCAGAGGGGTTGACGAGGGATTATCATCCTTATAACTCCAGTGTTTAGGGATTGAAACAATGCCTGTACCTCATCAGCGAGGTCTGTTCAAAAGCATATTGTAGATTATGGTATCGTTTTCGTCATCCTCCCTCAAGAGGCTTAGAATTATTAATTGAGAGTTGACATCAGAAAAAATATGAAGATAATTTGCATATAGTGAATACGAATATATTGTTTCGGAACAGACATATGCGATGCATTAATGAAATAACAATGTTTAACATGAGTAAATGTTTGAACAACAGAAAATTGCAACTTGAACATTCGAATGAACAAAAATTTCTCAACCCTAGCCATGATTTGGCAAGGGAGCAGTGATTATGTTCGGAGTCTCAGGCACTTCAAACTGAATCTCCCCAGCGTCGATCATGTCTTGAATCTTGTTTTTGAGAGGCCAACAGTTGTCCGTAGTATGCCCCGGGCTATCAGAATGGTATGCGCACCTATCATTGGGGTGATAGTTAGGAGCAGAAGTGTTTGGATTCCGGAGAGGAGCCCTTAAGGTGATCAGCCCTGCCTCCAACATCTGTTGTAGTGCTTGATCCAGCGACATGTTGATCTTGGTGAACTGCCTCTTAGGCTTGTCTGGTTTGCTCTGATCAGCCCGTTGTTCTGGGCGAGGTCGTTGTTGGACCTGTGAAGTAATAGTAGCTCGGAGAGGCCCCAACCTTTGACTTCTTGGAAGTTGATTAATGACTGGGTCCCTGACTTGGGCTGGTTGCTTCATGTCTTGATGAAGCTGACTGATCATGGCCCTCAGCTCTCCTTGCTCCTGAGCCAGACCTTGAATGAGGGCCCTTTGCCCCAGCATCTGGGTTTTCAATGTGTCTACCTCAGCTTGTAGACGTTTCAGCTGTTCGTCCTTGTCATCTTCAGGACTCTTTCTGATCAGATTCCCCATGAGGAGTGTCCTCAACTCTTCCTGCCCCTTGGATAGGCCTAGGAAGATTTCCCTGAACTGAGTCTCTTGAGCGTGAAGGTCCTGGTTATCTTGTTGTGAAGCCATTGCTGAAATAAACAGTGAGAAAGGTAAGCGACCTGCAACAAGGATACCTGTTATGCAATGATGAGTATGACATGCATGTAATGTTTTCAAGGACCTCGCGGGGTAAACAAGAAAATTTGTTAGCATTTGGATCCGGTAGCTTGATTGAAAGAGACTTCATATTTGTTGAGAGTCTTTCTTCCAAGGGTCAAAGGCTCACCATATCGAGTGGGTCATAACCCCTGACAACCTTGGCTAGGGCAACCTTCTTCAAGTGTCAAAGCTCACCATATCAAGTGGGTCATAGCCCCTGACAACCTTGGCCAGAGGAAAATAAATCCTCTTTGCCCCTTGCTAGACAGTTGGTTCATCATGACCTGCATCACAAGCCCTTGAAATCCTTGAAATGGGTTAAGATGTATGCAATGGTATGATGGTATGATGTTATGCTATGCATGGGTGTTGGCTCCTAAATTCGACACCTTTGTTTTGTTGATGTTAGCCATTAAAGCTGAAGGATATTTTCGACTGGCTAAGTCTGTCGAAATGCCCGTCGAAAGATGGCAAAGTACTTAGAAGATTTCTTCCAGGGGAGAAGTTGGTTGCCTTCGACGTCGAAGGAGTTTCTCGTCGAAGATGTCTCTCGACGAAAGTGTTCGATGGTTCAGAGTGGAACAGTTTGAAATTCAAGCTTTTGGAGGGAAAACGGTTTCCAGCAGTTACCACGTGTAGCGTGCAAAGATCTGGAGCGTCGAACGTTGAGAACGTGCCAAGTGGAATCATCTCGAAGCAGTGTAACTGCCTGACGGTTACTTGGGATGTTTCAGTATAAATAGTAGTAGTCATGTAAGTTCTCGCGTGTGTTCACAATTCTATACAAAGTCACTCATATAGATTCGAGTACCCAGCGTGTGAGAAAGAATTGTTGAGAAATGTATGTGTGAAACACCAATTTTATTAATCAAAGTCATTTACTTTTCCAGAAATTTACTTGCTTTCCTCTTTACATTCCTGTCGAAGCCTTTTACTTTAAGCCTTGTTTATTTTACCAAGTCCTTTCTTTATGCAATTTACTTGAAACCTCTTTACTTCATTTAAAGCCTCTTTATTTAAAGCCTTATCCAATTTAATCAAAACTTCAAAATCAACCTATGTCCTAGGATCAATCTGATCGATCCTGCGAGTAACCAAATAAGTAACCATTTGGAGGATCAGCGGTTGTTTACCAAATACCAAGGTAAACAAAATGGCACACCCGGTGGGACTGTGTGTTGATTGTTGAAAATAATCTCATCTTTTCGAGTTGTATGTTATTGAGAAGTGGTAGAATATACACTAACGATAACAATACTGCCAGAAGAAGGGAAGAGATGGCGAATCCGCCAAACAATAACGAAATCCCACAAACGAATGTGGGAGCAACGGTTAGTACGACCGTAAGTGAAGCGACAAATGTTGGTTCGACACCAGCAGTATCGGTCACAACCACGGGGCCAATACCTTCGTTAACAGGCCCCAGGATGCCTTTGGGAACTCCCCCACCAAGGGGAAATTTAGGCACAAGGCCTTTGGTTCCCCCAGGATTTATTCCATTCTATGGTATGCCAACTTCTGAAGTGGCAAGCCTGACGAATGCTGCGTCCACTTTTTCAGACCCTTTACTGAGTGCCTCTTCGCCACTCCAAGGCTCTGGAGTAGGCATGGCGAATAGAAATAGGACCCAACTCTTAGGAGGAACGTCCCAAGTAGCCCATGGCCTGACAAATGCCTCGACAGCAGTCTTGAGGCAACAAATGGACGAAAGCAACCATGATATGGTGCAAATGTTGGCACAAACTTTGAGTATAGTGCTAAACCCTCTAATACAAAACACTACTCAATCGAATCAGCAAATGACAGCGCAAATGGCGCGTTTGGCTGATTTCTTTGGAGTACCCCAACCGATTCGACAGCCCCAAGGGCGCAAATTAGGGGAAACCAGGGGATATTTGTAGAGGAAGAAACCACCATTAACCAGGCTCAACATCCTGTCGAAGAAAACCTTAGGGCACGATTGGAACAACCTGTCGAGGAACCTAGGGTAATAACCCCAGAGGTAAGGTTAGTTAACAGAAACCAAAATGCTGACGAAGTGGTTCAGCATATCCAATACCAGAACATGGGTTTGGAAAACAATCTGGCAACCATGATCGAAAGGATCATGACTCAGAATGGGATGAACATGGGATTTCGAAGGCCCAACTTTACATCTCCATTGTCAGAATACGTGTTACAAACGGACTTACCTCCTAGATGCAAAGTCCCCAAATTTACTAAGTTCTCAGGGGACACGACAGAATCTACTGTCGAGCATGTGGCGAGATACTTGATCGAAGCAGGAGATATTTCGAATAACGAAAACCTAAGGATCAAGTACTTCCCAAGTTCTTTAACAAAGAACGCTTTTACTTGGTTTACAACTCTCCCCCCCAATTAGATCCATCATTGGACCCAGTTGGAAAGATTGTTCCATGAACAATTCTACATGGGGCAAACCAAGATAAGCCTGAAAGAATTGGCCAGTGTGAAGAGACGTTTCACTGAACCTATAGACGAATACCTAAATAGGTTTAGGTTGCTCAAGGCGAGATGTTTTACACAAGTGCCAGAACATGAGTTGGTCGAAATAGCCGCAGGCGGTTTAGATTATTCCATTAGGAAGAAGCTAGACACCCAGTACCTAAGAGACATGGCCCAACTAGCCGATAGAGTTCGACAGGTAGAACGCCTCAAAGCTGAAAAAGCTAAGGCAACAAAAACTCACAAGAGAGAGAGGATAGCGTACGTTGAGATGGATGACGAAGATCTAGAATCCTTCGACGATACTTTAACTGTCGAAGAAGGAGAAGTCGATTTAGCAGAACTGAAACAAGGGCCACCGTACTCTTGTAAACTGTTAGTCCCCTCAAGTGGGAAAAATCCCATTGGTCCAGAAAAGACCAACGATAGGTTCCCAAAAAAGACTTATAGTTTTGACATCACAAAATGTGATGAAATATTCGACTTGCTGGTTAAAGATGGCCAAATGATAGTACCCCCAGGGGTAAAAGTGCCTCCTCTTGATCAAAGAAAGAAGAGAGGTTTTTGCAAATATCATAATTTTTTGGGCCATAAAACTTCTCAATGTTTTCTTTTCAGGAATCTTGTGCAAGACGCTATCGAAGAAGGGAGATTGAAGTTTGCTGACAAATCCCCCATGGCTGTCGACTCAAATCCATTGCAGGCTGAAGCCCACTATGCAGAGCCCTCTGAGGTGAATGTGATAGAGGCAACCAGGATCCAGTCGAAGAAGCCAGGAGTTACCATGGTCGAAGTCTCAAAGGACCACATCAACATGCCAATCTTTGGCAGTTTTTCTGGAAATTTATCCAGGAAGACAATTGAAGCTGTCCAGAAAGTGGTCGAAAACCCAAAGTCGGAGACCGCTGAAGCACAAAAAACTGGATCAAAACCCAGTTCCCACTTGGCCACTGTTCAAGGCCAGACGGAGAATCTGGAGATACAAATAAAGCAGTTAACTCTTGCTAACAAAGATACAATGAATATCAACATGGTCGAACTTTCTGACCCAAAAGCATCAGAAGAGGCCATGAGGCAAGAACAAGCTAATAAGACTGCTTTCCCTCGGGAAAATGAAAACTTGGCAGATTTTCTACAAAGATGCCAGAAAAAGAAATCAGAGGTGATGATGTGTCCAAGATGCAGTTCGATCTTTGATAAAAAAGCTGCTGAGCACATTCAAGGCGTAAGAGCAGCGAATAAGAGAAGGGAGAATGTTGACCTTCGATATGATCCCAGAAGAGCCTCCCAAAGAGGTTCTAACCAAGAAAAGAGGCCATTGACTTTTAGGCCTCCAACAAATGTGCCAGTAGATACTTGGTACAAAACCTCTGGTCGGAAAAGGCCAAGTGAGGAGAAATGGCATTCTTTCGATGTGCCAAGAGGTTCCTCTTTGACTCAAAAGAAAGAGCCTCAAGTTGCTGCACCTAAGGTTGCACAAGTGTCCAGCAACTACAAAGGTAAAAATCCCATGTCTCGATCTCAATGGAGGAGATATCAAAGGAGACGAAAAGCTGAAAGGGAGGCTGCCAACGAACCAAAGGCAGAAACCAGTTCGAACGTTCCTCAAAGGAAGCAAAGGAAACCTCTAGAAAGAGAGCCAGTAACCAACAGGCTAATTTGGCCTAACCAAAGTGAAGTCGAAGACGAAGACGATGCTGAGTCTGATGATACTTTGGACATAATGGTGAATATAGTTTCAGTGCTGCCCAGAGAATTCAATCGACAGGTAGAAGTCGAAGCAAGTGACTGGGAAGTGGAGCAAGAAATGGCCAAACATAGGCCAGTGTGCTATTTTGTCATGGACAATGGCACTACTGAGGAACAAAATGGTTTCTTCGAGCCACCTACAGAGGCGATGAAAAATCACCTCAAGCCTTTATTCATAAGGGCTAAACTCAAAGAAACTACTGTGAATAAAATATTGGTCGATTGTGGGGCAACCATCAATATTATCCCTCATTCTATGCTAAGGAAAATTGGCAAAAGGGATGAGGACATTAAGCCTCACAACATGGTCTTGTCGAACTATGAGGGCGGCATAGGGACCACTATGGGAGTGATCCAGCTAGATATCAAAGTAGGGTCTATCCTTCGACCAACGATGTTCATGGTCATATCGGCCAAACCTAACTACAATCTTTTGTTGGGCCGTGAATGGATTCATGGTGTTGGAGCGGTGCCATCATCAATGCATCAGAGGCTGCTCCTATGGCGTCCAAACGGGATGGTCGAAAACATAGAGGCAGATCAAAGCTATTACCTTGGCGAAGTGAATCACCTGGGTTTGGCAGATTTCGACAAGAACTTGGCTCACATAGGGCCATGTCCAACACCTGACTTCGACATGGCGCCAGCGCCAAACACCTTTTGTTCCCTATACCTGCATCCTGAGCATGGTTTCCAATGGGACAGAGAAGACTTGTCCCACATAGACTTCAGTGGGTTAACTAATATCCAACCAACTGGTTGGGGAAGCGAATTCAGTGATAATGACTGAGTCACAATCTTTGAAGCGAATTTCGGCTTATGTAGCCGAAACCAAGATGATAACGGCTCTCGAAGCCGAAGTAAAGTACATGGCCACACAGGCCAATGATCAACAATTATCTGATGTAGGCCCAGGAAAGGATTTCGATCCAAAACCTCCTGATATCATGCCAGAAGAAATGCAGGAACAGAGGCTCGACGCCATCTATGACGATGAGCCTTTGGGCTTCGAAAAGGACCCCTTGGCGAACAACATTAAAATGTTAGCGCAAGACCCTTTAGAAGAAATCGACTTAGGCGAAGGATCAGAGAAAAGGCCAACTTACATCAGCGCCAAAATCGATCCAGAACTTAGGTTGGAGGTAATCCAATTGCTGAAAGAGTTTAAAGACTGTTTTGCATGGGATTATGACGAAATGCCTGGTCTCGACAGAGGATTGGTAGAACTTCAGTTGCCAATCAAACCTGGGAAGAAGCCAATCAAGCAAAATCCAAGGCGCTTCGCTCCAGAAATACTGTCGAAGATCAAAACGGAGGTCGAAAGACTTCTGAAATGCAAATTCATCCGTGTTACAAGGTATGTCGAATGGATTGCAAACATTGTGCCGGTAATTAAGAAAAATGGTACGTTAAGGGTATGCATAGATTTCAGAGATTTGAATGCTGCTACACCCAAAGATGAATACCCTATGCCTGTGGCGGAAATGCTAGTCGATTCTGCCGCTGGCTATGAATACCTGAGTATGCTCGATGGTTATTCAGGATATAATCAAATATTCATTGCTGAAGAGGATGTGTCGAAAACAGCTTTTCGATGCCCTGGGGCCTTAGGCACTTACGAATGGGTAGTGATGCCTTTTGGCCTAAAAAACGCTGGGGCAACGTACCAGCGAGCAATGAATACTATCTTCCATGATTTTATTAACACTTTTATGCAAGTATATATTGATGACATTGTTATAAAATCTGTTTCCAGGAAGAATCATATTGACCACCTTCGACAATCATTCGAAAGAATGAGAGAACATGGTCTGAAGATGAACCCTTTGAAGTGTGCGTTCTGTGTGAAAGCTGGAGATTTCTTGGGCTTCGTTGTCCACAAGAAAGGAATCGAAATCAACCAGAACAAGACGAAGGCAATTTTGGAAGCAAAAGCGCCGTCGAATAAGAAGAAACTGCAATCTCTCTTAGGCAAGATAAATTTTTTAAGGAGGTTTATATCTAATCTAAGTGGGAAAGCTCAGGCCTTTTCACCCTTACTGCGACTGAATAAAGAGGGGTTCGAATGGGGGCAAGAGCAAAAAGAAGCCTTCGACAAAATCAAAGGGTACCTCACTAAGCCACCTATTCTGGTGCCTCCTTGTAGCAATAGGAGTATGAGATTGTACATAGCTGCATCCGACAAGACTCTGGGAAGCATGTTAGCCCAAGAGGATGAGAATGGAGTCGAAAGACCCATTTATTATCTCAGTAGAGTTTTGAACGATGCAGAAACTAGATATAGTGAAGTTGAAAAATTGTGTCTATGTCTGTATTTCTCTTGTACCAAACTCAAGCAGTATATAAAACCAGTTGATGTGTATGTTTCGTCTCATTTTGATGTTTTCAAGTATATGTTGTCGAAACCTATCTTGCACAGTCGAATTGGCAAGTGGGCATTAGCATTAACTGAATACTCCTTGACCTTTATGCCTCTTAAGGCAGTAAAAGGACAAGTGGTTGCAGACTTCATAGTCGACCACTCAATTCAAGTCGAGGATATTAATTATGTGGAGATAGAGCCTTGGAAATTCTACTTCGATGGTTCCAGCCATAAAGATGGAACAGGGGTAGGAGTCTTGATTATTTCTCCAGATAAAATTCCAACAACATTCAAGTACAAAATATCAGGTTCTTGTTCGAACAATGAGGCTGAGTATGAAGCTCTAATTACTGGCCTTGAGATATTGTTGGAATTGGGGGAAACTCGAGTCGAAATCATGGGAGACTCAGAGTTAGTCATTAAGCAAGTCACAAAGGAATATAAATGCATAAGAGAAAATCTCATTATGTACTTTGTGATAGCAAATCGTTTATTGAAAAAATTTGAAACGATTAATATTCGACACATACCCAGAGTCGAAAATCAAATAGCCAATGACTTGGCACAAATTGCATCTGGGTATAAGATTTAAAAAACGAGATTACAAAGAGCAATCGAAGTTCGAGAAAAGATAAAAGCAACTTGTCTATCACCATCAGACTTGGAATCGACGAGACTAGGATATGCTGATCACAGTAACTTCGAGATTTCGTTCATTGATAATTTGTCAGAGCAAGATTGGAGGAAACCCATTGTGGACTATCTTCAAAATCCAGGAGCTTCGACAGAACGAAAAACAAAGTACAGGGCGTTGAGTTATGTACTCATGGGTAATGAGTTATTCAAGAAAACGCCTGAAGGGGTATTGCTAAAATGCTTAAGTGAAACTGAGGCATACGTAGCCCTTTCAACTACGCATGCTGGGGCATGTGGGGCTCACCAAGCAGGCCATAAGATGAAATGGTTGTTGTTTCGACAAGGACTATATTGGCCCACTATGCTGAAAGATTGTGTTGAGTTCGCCAAGGGTTGTCAAGAGTGTCAAGTCCATACAGGCATCCAACATGTACCAGCAAGCGAACTTCACTCGATAGTGAAGCCTTGGCCTTTTAGAGGATGGGCGTTGGACCTCATTGGAGAGATTCGACCAGCATCATCAAAGAGTCAGAAATACATACTGGTAGGCATTGATTACTTTACTAAGTGGATCGAAGCTATCCCTTTAGTCAATGTAGACCAGGAAAATGTCATTGAATTTATTCAAAAGAACATTATCTTTAGGTATGGAATCCCTGAGACAATAACAACTGATCAAGGATCAGTTTTTACTGGTCGAAAGTTGCAAGAATTTGCTCAGGAAACAGGTTTCAAACTCCTAACATCCACGCCTTATTATGCACAGGCGAATGGTCAAGTCGAAGCAGCTAACAAAGTGGTGATTGGCTTGATAAAGAAACATGTTGGGAAGAAACCAAAGAATTGGCATAAGACGTTAGACCAAATTCTGTGGGCTTGTCGAACGTCCCCAAAAGAAGCCACTGGTACAACACCATATAGGCTAACTTTTGGCCATGATGCAATGTTGCCAGCAGAAATTTGTCTTCAATCTGCAAGGGTTCAGAGGCATTATGATATTCCTTCTGAAGTCTATTGGAACATGATGTTAGACGAACTGGTGGATTTAGACGAAGAGAGTTTACGCGCTCTCGACCTACTCAGGCTTCAGAAGAAAAGAGTAGAAGACTCTTATAATAAAAAGGTAAAACCTAAGGTATTTTTGCCTGAAGAACTAGTTTGGAAGGTAATTCTTCCCATGGATCGAAGGGATCGAAGCATGGGGAAATGGTCACCCAAATGGGAAGGACCCTTCAGAGTTATCCAAACTTTTTCTGGTGGAGCCTATGAGGTCGAAGAGTTAGGTGGGGATAAAAGGCTCTTGAGAGTAAATGGTAAATATTTGAAAAAATACAAACCTACACTTCAAGAGATAAAAATAAAATAATAAAAGAACAAGACTAAGTTGACCATAAAAATGCCAAAATGGAAATTTTATAAATTTCAGCCAAGATGGCAATGTTGTCGAATATAGATTACAAAATATGGTTACAAAAGAGAATCAATCAAAAGGGAATAGAGTCCTTGAGTCGAAGGTACTTGGCTTGCTGCAGCTCCAACCTTTTCTTGCACCAGGCGTTCTCCTGCACTAGTTTGGCAATCTGAGCGTCGAAGCCTTGGGCTTTCTCAGCGAATTCCAGGCCTTGTTTGATTTCAGTTTGGCTCTCGGTGTCTGAGATGGTCGAAAGAAGTTCCTCCTTGCGTAGAGTGTTGGCATTTATCTTCGCCTCTATTTCTTCGATTTGTGCCCGGAAGGAAGCATTCTCTCGATCGATGGCATCGACTTCCTCCTGCGTAGATGCTTTTTGCTTCGACAACTCCGCAATTCGAGAAGTCGTATCCGAGACAGCAGTCCACGCAGAGGAGCTTTTGCCATACAACACCTCAAGCTGACTATTAAACCCCCTTTGGCGCCTGTAATCTGCTGAGACTTGATCAATCATAGAGTGTAACTCCATGATCAAGCCTGAAACTTCTGGGGCTACAGCTAACAGGTCGACAGCATTCAAGACATCCTTCAAGTATGATGGAGCAGTGGGGTCCCCCTCTAAAGCCTTCATCAAGTCCTTCTTGAAGAACTGGGCCTTAACCTTCGCCAAAGCTTCATCGAGAGGAGAGGTTTCAGTAGACTTCCCCGACAGGGTAGGAATCTCCTGACTAGCATCAGACGAACTCTTGCTCTCGATGATTGCGTTGAGATAGCTAACAGGGTCAGTTTGTTTCAAGAGTTCTAAGTCCTCCTTTGACCTGTGCTTCGTTGAGGTAACCCTTGCAACAACATTGTCTTGGGTTTGAGGTTGTTGAGTGTTAGGTGCCTCGACTTGTTGCTCTTCGACTCGGACTGGGGCAGTACCAGCGTCACCTTGGTGCTCTTCGCTAGCGTCACCTTGGTGCCCTTCGCTAGTGTCACCTTGGTTCTCTTCGCCAGCAGCACCTTGATTTTCTTCGCCAGCATTGCCTTGGTCCCTTTCTTCATGATTCTCTTCTGACAGATCCACCACCTGAACCGCTTCTGGCTGTTGTTCCTCCGTTTGAGGTTCCTCTGCTGGTTTTTCTACCGTTTCAGCATTGGCCTCATTTTCAGTATGGGCTTCGTCATTTCCCAAGCCTTTTTCTTGTGGCCTGCTGAGTTCAGCAGATTCCAGCGTTTCAGAGGTCCTTGGCGGAGAACTTTCAGTGGTGTCCTGAAAAGGGAAAGAAGACAAATCTTCAGAGATCGAAAGAGACACAATCGAATATGGGTATCTATACCTAAGTTATAAAAGGGTCTAAGAGATTACCTGTAAATTAGCTTCAGCCCCAGGGCTGGAATTGTCGCTTTCGACAGGTTTGTTAAGAAGAACGTTTAGTTCCTCCTCCGTTGGCTCCTCAATGATCACTGGAGGTGGCCTAGGCTTTCTCCCAGCAACCTTTATTCTGATGGTTCGACCTTCAGGAGCAGGAGCAGGAACTGGAGCATCCTTCGTCAACTTTCGCCTTTTTAAGGGGGCAGGAGGAGAATCACTTTCTTCATCGCTCCCAGATTCGACCACCAGTGTTGGCCGTTTCTTGGGCGAAGGTGCCTAGAAAACCAATGGGAATTCGATTTAATAATTGCATCGAAAGTCAAAAATTGAAAGCCAGGAGGAAATAATGAAAGTCTGGTTACCGATATAGAAGGCTTCTTCGAAGAGCCTTCCCCCTGTTGGTTGTTTGTGGTCTTCGCCGGCGCTGTAGTCTTCGCCGGCGGTGGAGGTTTTGTTGAAGGGCCTCCTCCCTGTTGGCCTTCTGTAGCCTTCTTGGCTACAGGCTTTCGAACAACTGAAAGCAAGTAAAAGTTAACAGGCTAGCAGTCGAAAAAAAAAAGAAGACAAAGTAATGTAAAAGGATGAACTTACATTTCTTTATTTTGTCCAACACAAGGACAAAAGATTTCTGAAGCTCATCCATGAAGTCCTTCTCGTCGAAGAACTCCTCAGCATAATAGCTTTTCCACCACTCCTCGAAGGATGGTGAGCAAAGAAAATTGAGCTGGTAGTCAAACAACGAGAGAACTGTTCGACCAGCATATCTTCCGATATGCTTGATGGCAGCTTCTTCGGTGTAATCATTGCAGAAGTACAACATTGACTTCTCTCGTGGAAAAATCGGAGAAGGTAGGGTTTGGATAATACCAAACTGGCGAGATACCAGGTTTGGTTGGTATGCAATCAGACTCAAGTGAGTCTTAGAGCTCCTGAATCGAAGAGGCATGATCCTTGGTGTAAGGAACGCCTCCCACAGTATTGTATGTTCGTCAACATTAGGACCACTCGACGTCCTTGGATGTGGCCTTGTGAACCATGCTGGGCCTACCTGCCGTCGAGCAAATGGAGCCATAGTTGAAACAAACTCTTTCCTTCGAGCAAACATCAGAACGAAGTTGGTGAAGGTTTGCTGAAACTCCAGTCCATCTTCCATAGGTGTCAACAGAGCCAGCCTGGTTCCTTCGACGCGTCTGTTCGCTATCACTGGAGCCTGCTCATTTATCTGAACCTTCTTAGGCAAGAAAGATTCGAAAGTGGCGTTGAGCCACAGTTGGAGCAGCCAGAAAGGCCCAGCAAGTAGCAAACTGGCCCTGTTCTCGATAATTTTTAGAAGAGTTGCCCCATTGCTGATCGAATCATAGAGGCTAGCCAGAATCAGTTCTGCCAAACAGATATTTTGGCGATGATGCAGTTGAGTAGCGAGAGTGACCATCTTTTTGGTCACCTGTAAAGACTTCGAGCAAAATACAAAGTGAGTCATCCATAGGGCTAGAAACGCTATGTGTTCGACATCCGACACAGCATCTGTCGACCTGTCATGATAGTGGTTGATGAAAGTGGTGTATGTTGGTTTGGTGTCAGAAAAGCCAATTTGATCTTCTGACATCTCCTCCGGATCGAAGTAATCCCCGGTGGGTCGAAGGCCAGTAATAGCGGCCACATCGAAGAGTGTGGGGGTTAGCATCCCACAGGGAAGATGGAAAGTAAAGTGGGAGTAGTCCCAGAACAGCAGAGAAGCTATCAGCATCTCCGGAGAATAGTTCAAACCTGTCTTCGACAGCATCACCAGGTCGAAGATCCCCATATCCTTCCAGATCGAAGTTTGGTGCTTCTCCATCTTTTCTAGCCAAGCAACGTAATCAGGAGTAAGGCTAGGGCCAGACCTGAAGGCCCTAACACCTTTGTTGAAGAAGCGGAGGTCGATTTTTTCATGTGCAGGATCTTCATTGTCTTCTGCATCTTTCTTGGCGCATGCAACCGGTTTGAGTTTCTCAACTACCGGGAAATAGCTCTTGATCTTCATAGCCTCAGAGATACTTGGATACATGGGGCCAGACATAGCAAAGATCTGGTTGGAGTATCCAACCGGGATCATAAGGTGGCGTGAGTAGGCATCGCGAACGGCGATGTCCAAGGGTTCAGGAACCCTTCGTTTGCCTGTAGAAGTTACTACTGGAGCAGTGACGAAAATCTTAGGTTTAGCGTTTTCAGATGGTACAGTAGCGCCAGGAGCATTGGAAGCAGATGCCATTGTTAGTGTTGAGGTTGAAGACGAAGTGAAGGAGGAAATGTTTTTGCAAAGATGACAAGTTGTATGAAAACAGAGAAGTTTGAAAGCTAGATGGCGTAAAAAGTCCCACAATGGGGTACTTACTGCTATTTATAGTAGTGGGGGGAAATCCCCAAAACCGAGGACATTAAATGCCATTTAATTGCTGCAGGAGATAGTGGGACGCGTGGCAGCCCCCTGTTGTTTTAGCCGTTTTGCAGAAATAGAGGGACGCAGCGTGCGTCCTCGTTTTTGGGAATTGTCATAATGACAAATTCTGAAATGACGTTTGGTACTGCACGCCGTACTGAAAGTGACGTCCTAGGTACGGATAAATGATGGTTTTCTTGGGATTGCCAATAGTTGGTAGAAAACAACAAAAAGTGCACAAGTTAATTTGTGACTAAGCGTCGATCATGTCTTGAATCTTGTTTTTGAGAGGCCAACAATTGTCCGTAGTATGCCCCGGGCTATCAGAATGGTATGCGCACCTATCGTTGGGGTGATAGTTAGGAGCAGAAGTGTTTGGATTCCGGAGAGGAGCCCTTAAGGTGATCAGCCCTGCCTCCAACATCTGTTGTAGTGCTTGATCCAGCGACATGTTGATCTTGGTGAACTGCCTCTTAGGCTTGTCTGGTTTGCTCTGATCAGCCCGTTGTTCTGGGCGAGGTCGTTGTTGGACCTGTGAAGTAATAGCAGCTCGGAGAGGCCCCAACCTTTGACTTCTTGGAAGTTGATTAATGACTGGGTCCCTGACTTGGGCTGGTTGCTTCATGTCTTGATGAAGCTGACTGATCATGGCCCTCAGCTCTCCTTGCTCCTGAGCTAGACCTTGAATGAGGGCCCTTTGCCCTAGCATCTGGGTTTTCAATGTGTCTACCTCAGCTTGTAGACGTTTCAGCTGTTCGTCCTTGTCATCTTCAGGACTCTTTCTGATCAGATTCCCCATGAGGAGTGTCCTCAACTCTTCCTGCCCCTTGGATAGGCCTAGGAAGATTTCCCTGAACTGAGTCTCTTGAGCGTGAAGGTCCTGGTTATCTTGTTGTGAAGCCATTGCTGAAATAAACAGCGAGAAAGGTAAGCGACCTGCAACAAGGATACCTGTTATGCAATGATGAGTATGACATGCATGTAATGTTTTCAAGGACCTCGCGGGGTAAACAAGAAAATTTGTTAGCATTTGGATCCGGTAGCTTGATTGAAAGAGACTTCATATTTGTTGAGAGTCTTTCTTCCGAGGGTCAAAGGCTTACCATATCGAGTGGGTCATAGCCCCTGACAACCTTGGCTAGGGCAACCTTCTTCAAGTGTCAAAGCTCACCATATCAAGTGGGTCATAGCCCCTGACAACCTTGGCCAGAGGAAAATAAATCCTCTTTGCCCCTTGCTAGACAGTTGGTTCATCATGACCTGCATCACAAGCCCTTGAAATCCTTGAAATGGGTTAAGATGTATGCAATGGTATGATGGTATGATGTTATGCTATGCACGGGGTAATGTAGGTAAACCCTGTTATGAGTCCCAATTAAGGACTATAAACAAAACCTGCAAGAAACTTGGTAAACTCTGTTATGAGTCCTAATTAAGGACTGCAAACCAAACCTGCAAGAAACTTAGTAAACCCTGTTATGAGTCCTAGCTAAGGACTAAAACAAAAACCTGCAAGAAACTCAAATGTCAGATGACAAGCATGCAAGTAGTCAAGTTGGAAGGCACACAAGTCACACAGAGAGCCCTTAGAGTTTAGGCCTGTATGGGGTCTGGGTATTACCCTCTTTCAGTTGGTGGGCTCAACCTGTCCTATTAGAAGTAACCGGGTTCTAAGGATCCCAATATCACCGGATTGCTTTCATTGTTCATCGTTTCGATTTAGCCACTGAACTGGCGACCGAAATATTCCAGGAAAGCAACCCTCAATTGAGTGTAGTATCGAGTATCAACCAACCTCGGACTGCACCAAAGTCAGTTATCTCACTACCCTAAAGAGGCCAAGATAGTTTAATTAAGGTTCCTAAGGTCTGTTGATGCTTCACGACACCATGCGGAGGCCCCGTACTCTCCTTGACTGAACTCAAGGGTTACCGGTACACACCAAAGTGCCACATCAACGTAGCAGACTGCTTCAACCATGTCGGTATACCCCGCACAGTTCCCTCACAGCCTTGTTGCTACTTTCTAAGAAAGGTATCCCCCAGATCCGGGTTAGGATCTATAGAACTCCCGAGACAGTCCCACAATAATAAAGCAAGCAAAGAAAGCAATTGAAAACACAGTGATCTTAGTCCTAAGGTACACCTCACTTTATATAAGGGTATCCCCAGCAGAGTCGCCAGTTCTGTGATCGGTGGATCTGGAACTGACTGTTTAACGCTGGTTCGCGAAAATGTCGCGGAAGCAAGAGTCGCCACCGTCTTTTATTTTCTCCAAATGGAAAGGACAAAAGCACAGAAAAATTCCTTAAAGAGATTGCTCTCGGTTCGGGAGGTAGGTTATAGAAAGGGAAGGTGTTAGCACCCTTTCTATCCATGGTTATCCATGGGCTCTTAGATACTTGCTCACTTGTGTTTTCAAAATGGTTTGTTTACTTTTCAATGTGGGTTTTAAAAAGTTTCTTTGAAAATTCCAGTTCGACTCTTGTATCGGTCCTCAAGAGTGTTTGAAAAATTGCTTTCGAAAGCTTTTTGAAAATGTGTCGGTGTGAAAAGTATTTTTTGATTTGTTTTTGAAATTAGAGCAAGTATCTACGAGAACCTACCTACCCTAAGGAATTCGTCTGTGTAAGTGTCCTTTAAAGTAGTGCCATCCCACCATTGAGAGGTAGGTAGCACCACCGTTGGAGGTGTTCAGGTCAATTCAAGGTTCGGGACATGGTGATCACCAGAGCAATGAGAAGACACCTTAGAAGCTACCCTCATGTCAGGTTCCCGGATCATGAGGACTTACTAAGACGTCCTCTACTCGACGATCACCTTTCGAGGCAAGGCAACAGTGAGGCGTACCCTAGGGGTGGTGTGTGATTCGTGTGTCGTTTTCATTTATTTTTGTCTTATTCATGTCAAGGTGATCTATGCGTTTGTTTTTATTTTGTCATTCATTCTTGCATGCATTTTATTAACAGTTAAAAAGTGCGGAAATTAAAAGTTCCTAAACTATTACAAAGGCGCGGGTCCACATCGCCAAATTAAAATCCATGACCCGATTTGACAGAAAATAAAGAAATAAAGTAAAGTGCGAGAAATTAAGTTTACAAGGCTTTGAGAGAGTTACATAAATATTTAAAAGAAGGAAATAAATAAAAATGCGCGAATAGGAATTAAAATTGGAAACGAGGGCGTTGGACCCTTTTTAATGAAATTAAATTAAATGATTAAACTAATGAAATTAAAGAGAAAAAAGAAATTATTATTTTTAATTAGAGTTTTTGGTATTTATGTTTTTTATGTATTTTTATGAGAAAGATTAAATGAAATTAAAATATTAACCCTAATTCTAATTTTTTTTATTTATTAAGAAAAACATGTTAAAATTAAACCTAAAATTAATCTAATTATTTACATGCAATTTTGATTTATAAAAATAATTAATTAATTATTAGTGAAATTTATTTACAAAAAATATTAATTAAATAAATATATTTTGATTTTTATGACTTTTCTGTTTTTTACTATTTTTTATATTTTATGAAAATAAGTTAAATTAAAGGAATTAGTTAAAAAAGGAATAATTGAAATAAATAAAATAAGGAAAAGAAAGAAAATACAATACCTTGGGGGGTTTCTGTCCCCTTTTTGGAGGTGAATTGGAGTGGTTTGGCCATGTATTGGTGTCATGCATAAGTTTTTCTACTTTGGCCATTTGGCTTTTGGCTTTTGGCCATTTGTGTTTTGGCCTCAACGTTCCTTAACCTTCTCAAGATGTCTGCCTCGCCATGTATTGGTGTCATGCATAAGTTTTTCTACTTTGGCCATTTGGCTTTTGGCTTTTGGCCATTTGGCTTTTGGCCTCAACGTTCCTTAATGAACCTGGGATCCTGTCTAAATCTGCAGTTGAATCTCACGAACACATTAAATAAAATCATAAAATACAAATAAAGTCAATATATGAAGAAATTTAATGTTTAGGCACAATATGGCATGTATGAATGATTATACTCTTTTGATCATGGAGATCAAATCAATCTTACCCTTACTGGAAAATCAGTGGCCTGAATGCTTTTATGCCTTACTGGAAAATTAGGATCATGGAGATCAAGCCAGCCTTACCCTTACTGAAGAAGTAGTGAGGTGTTGGTTTGTAACTGTGATGACTTGTTTGTAGTGAGAGAGGGATTTGTAATAAGGATTTCAAGGTTTTAGGGTTCTTGAAAGAGTTTGATATTCTAACAGTGTTGTGACAAGGTTTTTTTCTCTCTTTTCCTCCTTCTTTTTCTCCTCTTTTTTTTTTCTCCTCCTCTTCTTCTCCTTTCTCCTCTTCTTTTTGTGTGAAAAGAAGGTGATTATATAATAAAAATTAAAGTAAAGCAAATGGGCTTTGAATGTGCAATTGGGCCTCTAATATTCACTTGAATTCGTCACTTTCCAGGCTAAATCGCAGGGACTTAAGTGCATTTTTTGAAGTTGAAATGTGAAAACAAAATGTAGCCGGCATCGAGAACTAACTCCTGTCCGAAAATCGACTCAATCGGATAAACGGTGAATTAGTTATGAATTTTTGAAGTTTCAGCTCAGACAAACTTATTTTGGGCTCCAGTGTCGACTCTGATACGTTCTTCAATAAAAAACTGGTATTGATCGGTACATAATTTGGTCTCGACTTTTGAAGCAAAGTTGTAGATCTATGAGTCAGGGACCTTGTGTAAAAATATGAGCCCAATCCGATAAAAATTGACCGAGTTATGAATTTTCGAAGTTTCGGCCCAGATGAAATAATATTCAGCATTCAGGATTTTCAGCATGTCACGCACTCTGAGTAAAAAATGAAGGCCTTTTCAATACCGTTTGAACTCAATACCTTCTGTGAAAATGTAGCCAACTCAATTTGTGAAATTTTGGCACCGGAACCAGCTCGATACGATGAAAATCGACCAAGTTATGATTTTCTGAACATGACGCAAATAAACTTGTCACAAATTTTCTGTATGAAAATACTTGATAAATCCACATTTTTGAAGACCTTCTGATCGAAATTGGCTTCCAGCCGTGAGAGATGAAAACGTAGATAATGTCAAGACGGAATTTTGGCCACCGGAACGGGTTCAAAAAGAGTCACGATCTTCAAGTTATGAATTTTTTAACGCGTAAAAACTGCACTTTCAGCACACTTTTTCACTATATTTCTTCAAGAAAACTCACACATTCGGATACCTTCTTTAAAGAATTGACTCTTGAGCCGAACCTGAATTTGAAAATACGTTGTCAGAGATATCTTGGCGAAAGAACACCTGAATATAACGCGCCGGGTTGGACTTGTGAATTTTCTTGAAATATTTTGAGAAATATGGGAGGGCAAATTTTGGGGTACAACAGTTGCCCCTGTTCAATCTTCTTAGACCTGAGGATGTAGATTGGCTGACGTGCCTTTCGTGATCCGAAGGTGGAAGATGATTGAACACTAGAGTGCCCAGAAATTTGCGCTCACATAGTAAAGTATCAGCAGCGTGATGGCGGGAATGGGCTTATAGATGCCATTTGGAGATACGATGGATAGGGGGATGGGCTTATAGATGCCATGCTGAGAGATGATGGATGGTGGATGAGCTTATAGATGCCATCTGGATGTTGATCGCGTAAGAGATTCCTTAACGAGAGCTTGCATACCTGAAAAAGAAAAATGATTACCTGACCTGTTACAGGAGCTGGTCTTCACATTCTTTGTGTAGATGTGTCCTGTCTGGTTACATGAGCTGGATCTGGAGCTTCAAAAGGTGATGAATGAACCAGGGATGGTTACTACCTCAACAGGAACGGTGAGAGAACCTTGGATGACTACTACCTCAACAGGAACACTGAGAGAATCTGGGGCCGATTACTACCTCCGCAGTAACGGGGAGAGAACCATAGGCGACTACAACCTCAATAGCAATCATTGAGAGAATCTTGGATAACTTCAACTTCAACAACAATCGTTGAGAGAAGCCTGGGATTACCAACTCCGCAGGATCGGGGAGAGAACCATAGGCGATTACCACCTCAACAGCAAACATTGAGAGAACCTTGGATAACTTCAACTTCAACAGCAATCGTTGAGAGAAGCCTGGGATTACCAACTCAACAACAAACATTGAGAGAACCTTGGATAACTTCAACTTCAACAGCAATCGTTGAGAGAAGCCTGGGATTACCAACTCCGCAGGATCGGGGAGAGAACCATAGGCGATTACCACCTCAACAGCAAACATTGAGAGAACCTTGGATAACTTCACTTCAACAGCAATCGTTGAGCGAAATCTGGGATTACCACCTCCGCAGTATCGGGGAGAGAACCATAGGCGATTACCACCTCAACAGAAAACATTGAGAGAACCTTGGATAACTTCAACTTCAACAGCAATCGTTGAGCGAAATCTGGGATTACCACCTCCGCAGTATCGGGGAGAGAACCATAGGCGATTACCACCTCAACAGCAAACATTGAGAGAACCTTGGATATCTTCTACTAAGTCTTTATCAGGAAAATCTGTTTGGGGTCGATTTAACTGGACTAGAGAAGGCCTTGGACTGGATAAGAAACAGAGAATCTTAAGGTCGATTAACTGAACCGGTCTAGGTCTTGAATGTCTTCAACTGGATAAGAAACGGGGAGATCTTTGGAGTCGATCTGACTGAACCAGAGAAGGCCTTTGGAGTCTTCAACTGAGTCTTCAAAAGAAAAACCTTTAGGAGTCGGTTTAACTAGACCAGAGAACGCCTTTGACTGGATAATAACCAGGAAAATCTTTGGAGTCGATTTAACTGAACCAGACAAGGTCTTTGGAGTCTTCAACTGAGTCTTCAAAAGAAAAACCTTTAGGAGTCGGTTTAACTAGACCAGAGAACGCCTTTGACTGGATAATAACCAGGAAAATCTTTGGAGTCGATTTAACTGAACCAGACAAGGTCTTTGGAGTCTTCAACTGAGTCTTCAAAAGAAAAACCTTTAGGAGTCGGTTTAACTAGACCTGAGAACGCCTTTGACTGGATAATAACCAGGAAAATCTTTGGAGTCGATTTAACTGAACCAGGCAAGGTCTTTGGAGTCTTCAACTGAGTCTTCAAAATAAAAACCTTTAGGAGTCGGTTTAACTAGACCAGAGAACGCCTTTGACTGGATAATAACCAGGAAAATCTTTGGAGTCGATTTAACTGAACCAGGCAAGGTCTTTGGAGTCTTCAACTGAGTCTTCAAAAGAAAAACCTTTAGGAGTCGGTTTAACTAGACCAGAGAACGCCTTTGACTGGATAATAACCAGGAAAATCTTTGGAGTCGATTTAACTGAACCAGACAAGGTCTTTGGAGTCTTCAACTGAGTCTTCAAAAGAAAAACCTTTAGGAGTCGGTTTAACTAGACCAGAGAACGCCTTTGACTGGATAATAACCAGGAAAATCTTTGGAGTCGATTTAACTGAACCAGGCAAGGTCTTTGGAGTCTTCAACTGAGTCTTCAAAAGAAAAACCTTTAGGAGTCGGTTTAACTAGACCAGAGAACGCCTTTGACTGGATAATAACCAAGAAAATCTTTGGAGTCGATTTAACTGAACCAGACAAGGTCTTTGGAGTCTTCAACTGAGTCTTCAAAAGAAAAACCTTTAGGAGTCAGTTTAACTAGACCAGAGAACGCCTTTGACTGGATAATAACCAGGAAAATCTTTGGAGTCGATTTAACTGAACCAGACAAGGTCTTTGGAGTCTTCAACTGAGTCTTCAAAAGAAAAACCTTTAGGAGTCGGTTTAACTAGACCAGAGAACGCCTTTGACTGGATATTAACCAGGAAAACCTTTGGAGTCGATTTAACTGAACCAGACAAGGTCTTTGGAGTCTTCAACTGAGTCTTCAAAAGAAAAACCTTTAGGAGTCGGTTTAACTAGACCAGAGAACGCCTTTGACTGGATAATAACCAGGAAAATCTTTGGAGTCGATTTAACTGAACCAGGCAAGGTCTTTGGAGTCTTCAACTGAGTCTTCAAAAGAAAAACCTTTAGGAGTCGGTTTAACTAGACCAGAGAACGCCTTTGACTGGATAATAACCAGGAAAATCTTTGGAGTCGATTTAACTGAACCAGGCAAGGTCTTTGGAGTCTTCAACTGAGTCTTCAAAAGAAAAACCTTTAGGAGTCGGTTTAACTAGACCAGAGAACGCCTTTGACTGGATAATAACCAGGAAAATCTTTGGAGTCGATTTAACTGAACCAGACAAGGTCTTTGGAGTCTTCAACTGAGTCTTCAAAAGAAAAACCTTTAGGAGTCGGTTTAACTAGACCAGAGAACGCCTTTGACTGGATAATAACCAGGAAAATCTTTGGAGTCGATTTAACTGAACCAGACAAGGTCTTGGAATGTAGCTTGAGAACTTAACTGAATCTTTCCTGAAAGGTAAAGGTCAGTCATATGCAATGCATGATATGGATCAAGCAATGATGTTCTCAATATAAATGAGGTTTGTAAGATATGATGCGTATATGCATGCTGTAATGAAAATGTGATGTTTATGAATGTATGTTTTCGTCTTGGGAAAATAAATCCTTGACGGGTGCCGGGAAGTCACTCCTGGGCTGATGTTGAAGTATTGATTTATTGCTTCCGCTGGGGATGATAGTTGCAAGAATACCGGTAGGAGAAGATGACTCCGTTGGGGAATAAACTTGGCGAATGAATTACTCTGCGGGGAGAAAAGTACTCTAACGATCTTGCTGGGAAGCAATACTCTGTGGGGAGAGAGGTACTTTGTTAAGCTGTTGATAATAACTTTCCGGGGATACCCTTGTTGTGTTGGAAGTGCTGATAGACTTCGCTGGGGATAAGAAGACTCCGTCGAGGACGCTCTTTCCGTGGCTTTGGCTGAGGATAACCCAGTTATATCCTAGTAAGGAAATAACTCTTTGAATAAAGCCGGGAGACGCGTTCGTGCTCTGCGAGGATAAGCTTCCAGAATCTACTGGGGATAAGCTTACTGCTTGGAGAGATGGATTCCAACTTTCTTGGGGAAACTGGATTGGACTCTCTTGGGGGAGTATTGAACTGTATTGGTTATGTTCTTCAACGGAACTTACCTTGATACCTTGGAGGACAGAACAATCAGATTACTTAGACCACCCATTATTGCCCCTGTTTCTATGGGGGAGGCACCTGTGGGATGCTGATAATTGTTGAGGGTCAAACCTTCTTCAGGTAGGCAGGTGACAAGATGACAGGACATAGTCGTACGCTTTGATCCCTAACTTTTGCCTGGACCGCCCTTTCGGGTTTTCAGTCCACCGGGATACCCATTTTTGCCCAAGCCGCCTTTTCAGGTTTTCGACTTGCCGGGTGTACAGATTTTTTTCATTTCATCCCTTCATTTTGCCCGAACCCTTTTGGTTCGCCGGGAAGCCCTTACTTTTGCCTAGGTATGTCAACCTAGCGGGTCTTTGATTATGCGCAGTATTTTTTCGACTATGTCCGTTCTCAGAAAGTAGGGAGTTGCCCCTGTTAGAAGTGTTTTGTCATGCCACCGGAAGGTGTTTGATCAGGCAAGATTTATTGTTGAAATGCCCCAGGTGACTCATGCGGAGATTTGCCCCAGGCTATTTGGCCTTTGAGAGATTCTCCGAATCTTGATTGGACTGCCCCAGATAATGGACCATGCTCATATCATGCCCCTTGATTGGAAGTGCTTTTGTTCACTAGGTATTCATCGTGCGAATTTCCCTGCTGTTCAAACAAAAAGTCATATGCAACCAGAGTTATATTAAAAATGCAAAACCTATGTCTGTCTTGAAGATTTTGAAAATGCATTCTTTTTCATAAAACGAGTGATTGTTTGTAAAACGTGATGTCAACTCTGTATTTACCATAAGCCTTAAGGAGTCAGGATACCTTTCGTAACAGTATGCTTTCGAACTAACCCATGCTTCAGCTAGGACTTTTAAGGGTTATAACGTGGCTTGGTTCACGGTTTAAGAAACAAAGGATAAAGGCTCAAATTATTTGTACCCACCTGCTCTTCGTGATGTTCTTCAAACCTAAGCTCAGTTGATCATACGTTTAGACCTTGTTTGAGTCTTTGCTCTGATTTTCCGGTGATGGTTCGGATATTGATAACTTATTTTGAATAGGCAGTCATTTTTGTCGAGGGTTTGTAAGACCTCTTTCTTTTTTTGATTTTTGTTATCCCTTTTCTTTTTTTGCCTGAACTGTTCCTTTTTGGAATTACAGTCAGCGGGATGCCCCAGTTTCGTAAGTCTCCTTCATGGGTTTCGACTTAATGGGTTTTTAAATTTGAGAAGTAATGACTGCCTTTCTTTATTGATCATTCAGAACCATCACTGTTTTCTTTGTTTTGTAAGGATCTTTTTGGTGCCATTCGTTATGCACTTGGATCAACTGAGAGAACTACTCTGCCCCAGGTTATGATGAAGGGTTTTGAATTTCGAAAAGAAAAACTCCTACTTCTTTGGCTCAGAGGGGTTGACGAGGGATTATCATCCTTATAACTCCAGTGTTTAGGGATTGAAACAATGCCTGTACCTCATCAGCGAGGTCTGTTCAAAAGCATACTGTAGATTATGGTATCGTTTTCGTCATCCTCCCTCAAGAGGCTTAGAATTATTAATTGAGAGTTGACATCAGAAAAAATATGAAGATAATTTGCATATAGTGAATACGAATATATTGTTTCGGAACAGACATATGCGATGCATTAATGAAATAACAATGTTTAACATGAGTAAATGTTTGAACAACAGAAAATTACAACTTGAACATTCGAATGAACAAAAATTTCTCAACCCTAGCCATGATTTGGCAAGGGAGCAGTGATTATGTTCGGAGTCTCAGGCACTTCAAACTGAATCTCCCCAGCGTCGATCATGTCTTGAATCTTGTTTTTGAGAGGCCAACAATTGTCCGTAGTATGCCCCGGGCTATCAGAATGGTATGCGCACCTATCGTTGGGGTGATAGTTAGGAGCAGAAGTGTTTGGATTCCGGAGAGGAGCCCTTAAGGTGATCAGCCCTGCCTCCAACATCTGTTGTAGTGCTTGATCCAGCGACATGTTGATCTTGGTGAACTGCCTCTTAGGCTTGTCTGGTTTGCTCTGATCAGCCCGTTGTTCTGGGCGAGGTCGTTGTTGGACCTGTGAAGTAATAGCAGCTCGGAGAGGCCCCAACCTTTGACTTCTTGGAAGTTGATTAATGACTGGGTCCCTGACTTGGGCTGGTTGCTTCATGTCTTGATGAAGCTGACTGATCATGGCCCTCAGCTCTCCTTGCTCCTGAGCTAGACCTTGAATGAGGGCCCTTTGCCCTAGCATCTGGGTTTTCAATGTGTCTACCTCAGCTTGTAGACGTTTCAGCTGTTCGTCCTTGTCATCTTCAGGACTCTTTCTGATCAGATTCCCCATGAGGAGTGTCCTCAACTCTTCCTGCCCCTTGGATAGGCCTAGGAAGATTTCCCTGAACTGAGTCTCTTGAGCGTGAAGGTCCTGGTTATCTTGTTGTGAAGCCATTGCTGAAATAAACATCGAGAAAGGTAAGCGACCTGCAACAAGGATACCTGTTATGCAATGATGAGTATGACATGCATGTAATGTTTTCAAGGACCTCGCGGGGTAAACAAGAAAATTTGTTAGCATTTGGATCCGGTAGCTTGATTGAAAGAGACTTCATATTTGTTGAGAGTCTTTCTTCCGAGGGTCAAAGGCTCACCATATCGAGTGGGTCATAGCCCCTGACAACCTTGGCTAGGGCAACCTTCTTCAAGTGTCAAAGCTCACCATATCAAGTGGGTCATAGCCCCTGACAACCTTGGCCAGAGGAAAATAAATCCTCTTTGCCCCTTGCTAGACAGTTGGTTCATCATGACCTGCATCACAAGCCCTTGAAATCCTTGAAATGGGTTAAGATGTATGCAATGGTATGATGGTATGATGTTATGCTATGCATGGGGTAATGTAGGTAAACCCTGTTATGAGTCCCAATTAAGGACTATAAACAAAACCTGCAAGAAACTTGGTAAACTCTGTTATGAGTCCTAATTAAGGACTACAAACCAAACCTGCAAGAAACTTAGTAAACCCTGTTATGAGTCCTAGCTAAGGACTAAAACAAAAACCTGCAAGAAACTCAAATGTCGGATGACAAGCATGCAAGTAGTCAAGTTGGAAGGCACACAAGTCACACAGAGAGCCCTTAGAGTTTAGGCCTGTATGGGGTCTGGGTATTACCCTCTTTCAGTTGGTGGGCTCAACCTGTCCTATTAGAAGTAACCGGGTTCTAAGGATCCCAATATCACCGGATTGCTTTCATTGTTCATCGTTTCGATTTAGCCACTGAACTGGCGACCGAAATATTCCAGGAAAGCAACCCTCAATTGAGTGTAGTATCGAGTATCAACCAACCTCGGACTGCACCAAAGTCAGTTATCTCACTACCCTAAAGAGGCCAAGATAGTTTAATTAAGGTTCCTAAGGTCTGTTGATGCTTCACGACACCACGCGGAGGCCCCGTACTCTCCTTGACTGAACTCAAGGGTTACCGGTACACACCAAAGTGCCACATCAACGTAGCAGACTGCTTCAACCATGTCGGTATACCCCGCACAGTTCCCTCACAGCCTTGTTGCTACTTTCTAAGAAAGGTATCCCCCAGATCCGGGTTAGGATCTATAGAACTCCCGAGACAGTCCCACAATAATAAAGCAAGCAAAGAAAGCAATTGAAAACACAGTGATCTTAGTCCTAAGGTACACCTCACTTTATATAAGGGTATCCCCAGCAGAGTCGCCAGTTCTGTGATCGGTGGATCTGGAACTGACTGTTTAACGCTGGTTCGCGAAAATGTCGCGGAAGCAAGAGTCGCCACCGTCTTTTATTTTCTCCAAATGGAAAGGACAAAAGCACAGAAAAATTCCTTAAAGAGATTGCTCTCGGTTCGGGAGGTAGGTTATAGAAAGGGAAGGTGTTAGCACCCTTTCTATCCATGGTTATCCATGGGCTCTTAGATACTTGCTCACTTGTGTTTTCAAAATGGTTTGTTTACTTTTCAATGTGGGTTTTAAAAAGTTTCTTTGAAAATTCCAGTTCGACTCTTGTATCGGTCCTCAAGAGTGTTTGAAAAATTGCTTTCGAAAGCTTTTTGAAAATGTGCCGGTGTGAAAAGTATTTTTTGATTTGTTTTTGAAATTAGAGCAAGTATCTACGAGAACCTACCTACCCTAAGGAATTCGTCTGTGTAAGTGTCCTTTAAAGTAGTGCCATCCCACCATTGAGAGGTAGGTAGCACCACCGTTGGAGGTGTTCGGGTCAATTCAAGGTTCGGGACATGGTGATCACCAGAGCAATGGGAAGACACCTTAGAAGCTACCCTCATGCCAGGTTCCCGGATCATGAGGACTTACTAAGACGTCCTCTACTCGACGATCACCTTTCGAGGCAAGGCAACAGTGAGGCGTACCCTAGGGGTGGTGTGTGATTCGTGTGTCGTTTTCATTTATTTTTGTCTTATTCATGTCAAGGTGATCTATGCGTTTGTTTTTATTTTGTCATTCATTCTTGCATGCATTTTATTAACAGTTAAAAAGTGCGGAAATTAAAAGTTCCTAAACTATTACAAAGGCGCGGGTCCACATCGCCAAATTAAAATCCAGGACCCGATTTGACAGAAAATAAAGAAATAAAGTAAAGTGCGAGAAATTAAGTTTACAAGGCTTTGAGAGAGTTACATAAATATTTAAAAGAAGGAAATAAATAAAAATGCGCGAATAGGAATTAAAATTGGAAACGAGGGCGTTGGACCCTTTTTAATGAAATTAAATTAAATGATTAAACTAATGAAATTAAAGAGAAAAAAGAAATTATTATTTTTAATTAGAGTTTTTGGTATTTATGTTTTTTATGTATTTTTATGAGAAAGATTAAATGAAATTAAAATATTAACCCTAATTCTAATTTTTTTTATTTATTAAGAAAAACATGTTAAAATTAAACCTAAAATTAATCTAATTATTTACATGCAATTTTGATTTATAAAAATAATTAATTAATTATTAGTGAAATTTATTTACAAAAAATATTAATTAAATAAATATATTTTGATTTTTATGACTTTTCTGTTTTTTACTATTTTTTATATTTTATGAAAATAAGTTAAATTAAAGGAATTAGTTAAAAAAGGAATAATTGAAATAAATAAAATAAGGAAAAGAAAGAAAATACAATACCTTGGGGGGTTTCTGTGCCCTTTTTGGAGGTGAATTGGAGTGGTTTGGCCATGTATTGGTGTCATGCATAAGTTTTTCTACTTTGGCCATTTGGCTTTTGGCTTTTGGCCATTTGTGTTTTGGCCTCAACGTTCCTTAACCTTCTCAAGATGTCTGCCTCGCCATGTATTGGTGTCATGCATAAGTTTTTCTACTTTGGCCATTTGGCTTTTGGCTTTTGGCCATTTGGCTTTTGGCCTCAACGTTCCTTAATGAACCTGGGATCCTGTCTAAATCTGCAGTTGAATCTCACGAACACATTAAATAAAATCATAAAATGCAAATAAAGTCAATATATGAAGAAATTTAATGTTTAGGCACAATATGGCATGTATGAATGATTATACTCTTTTGATCATGGAGATCAAATCAATCTTACCCTTACTGGAAAATCAGTGGCCTGAATGCTTTTATGCCTTACTGGAAAATTAGGATCATGGAGATCAAGCCAGCCTTACCCTTACTGAAGAAGTAGTGAGGTGTTGGTTTGTAACTGTGATGGCTTGTTTGTAGTGAGAGAGGGATTTGTAATAAGGATTTCAAGGTTTTAGGGTTCTTGAAAGAGTTTGATATTCTAACAGTGTTGTGACAAGGTTTTTTTCTCTCTTTTCCTCCTTCTTTTTCTCCTCTCTTTTTTTTCTCCTCCTCTTCTTCTCCTTTCTCCTCTTCTTTTTGTGTGAAAAGAAGGTGATTATATAATGAAAATTAGGGTAAAGCAAATGAGCTTTGAATGTGCAATTGGGCCTCCAATATTCACTTGAATTCGTTACTTTCCAGGCTAAATCGCAGGGACTTAAGTGCATTTTTTGAAGTTGAAATGTGAAAACAAAATGTAGCCGGCATCGAGAAATAACTCCTGTCCGAAAATCGACTCAATCGGATAAACGGTGAATTAGTTATGAATTTTTGAAGTTTCAGCTCAGACAAACTTATTTTGGGCTCCAGTGTCGACTCTGATACGTTCTTCAATAAAAAACTGGTATTGATCGGTACATAATTTGGTCTCGACTTTTGAAGCAAAGTTGTAGATCTATGAGTCAGGGACCTTGTGTAAAAATATGAGCCCAATCCGATAAAAATTGACCGAGTTATGAATTTTCGAAGTTTCGGCCCAGATGAAATAATATTCAGCATTCAGGATTTTCAGCGTGTCACGCACTCTGAGTAAAAAACAAAGGCCTTTTCAATACCGTTTGAACTCAATACCTTCTGTGAAAATGTAGCCAACTCAATTTGTGAAATTTTGGCACTGGAACCAGCTCGATACGATGAAAATCGACCAAGTTATGATTTTCTGAACATGACGCAAATAAACTTCTGTCACAAATTTTCTGTATGAAAATACTTGATAAATCCACATTTTTGAAGACCTTCTGATCGAAATTGGCTTCCAGCCGTGAGAGATGAAAACGTAGATAATGTCAAGACGGAATTTTGGCCACCGGAACGGGTTCAAAAAGAGTCACGATCTTCAAGTTATGAATTTTTTAGCGCGTAAAAACTGCACTTTCAGCACACTTTTTCACTATATTTCTTCAAGAAAACTCACACATTCGGATACCTTCTTTAAAGAATTGACTCTTGAGCCGAACCTGAATTTGAAAATACGTTGTCAGAGATATCTTGGCGAAAGAACACTTGAATATAACGCGCCGGGTTGGACTTGTGAATTTTCTTGAAATATTTTGAGAAATATGGGAGGGCAAATTTTGGGGTACAACAGAAGGTATTAGCACCCTTTCTATCCGTAATTATCTACGGGCTCTTAGGTACTTGCTCATCATTTTCAAAATTGTTTTCTTTGTGTTTGTGGGTTTTGAAAAGTTTTTTTTTAACTTCGATTTAACTCTTGCTTCTGTCCTCAAGAGTGTAATGAAGTGTTTTTGAAAACTTTGTTTGAAAAGGAGTGTAAGTGTGAAAAAAGTTTGTTTTGATTGAGCAAGTACTTAAGAGCTATCTACCTACTCGAAAAAGGAACCGTTCTATGCTAATTTCCTTTAGACAATGTTATCCCACTATTAGTGAGTAGGTAGCACCGTCGTTGGAGTTTGAGGGTCAATTCGAATGAGGGACATACTGTCACTAAAGCAATGTTAGGACGCCTTAGCGGTAACCCTAATGTCTTAGATCATTTATTCGAGGCAATGATATCTGAGGCAACCATTTCGAGGCAACTATGATCTTTTAGACAAGAGGACGACCTCTAAAATGACCTATACTCAATGACTGTGTACGAAGGCAACCAAGTGGGGTGTACCCTAAGAGTGCGCATGTGCGAGTGTGTCATTTTCAGTTATTTTATCTTTGCACATGTTAAGGGTGATCTAATTTGATTTTAAGATTAAGCATTCAGTCTTGTCATGCAAACCCTATTATCAAACATCTAGCAGTTATAATTTGCGGAAATTAAAATGCGGAAATTAAATTACAAGGCGTCGGGTATTTACATCGCCAAAAGCAACCCTTTGAAAATAAAATAATGCGATAAAAATAAATAAATGTCCTATTTAACTATTACAATCCGTAAGCAGGTACATAATTGGATAAAGAAAAATAAAGCGCGACGCCAAATTAAATCGGATCTAAGATTAGGGTTTTGACCCTTTTAAAAGAACAATATTTTTTTGTGTTTTGTTGTTTTTATTTAAGGAAAGAAATTAAATCCTAAATTAAATAACTAAATTAAATATTAAATTAATTAAATGAAAAAAAATTATTCTTGGAGTTTTTATTAATTTAAGAAAGAAACAAAAAATAATTAAATGAAATAACCTAATTAATTCTAATTAATTTTAAATATTTACAAAAATAAATTAAAGTTTCCTAGAATAAAAAAAACCTAAATTAATTAATTAGTATTTATAAAAAAAAGTATTCTGAAATTTATTGGGTAAAAATATTTTTTGATGATTTTTTGATAAAAAGGAAAAATTATGATTGGTTAGTAATTAATAAAAATAAAGTAATTAAATTAAATAAACAAAATAAAAAAAGAGAGGAGGAATGGGCCTGATTAGGAGGTGTTAGAAGCAATTTTGTAGGCCCAACAATGCTGATTCGTGTGGACTTTTTGGATCCAGTGCATGCATGCTGACTTGGCTTTTGGTGGACTTCCAACATGGACCACCAGATCTGGCCCTTTGGCCATCTGGCGCTTTGATTGATGAGGGAGTATGGTATGGATCTGGCCCCTGCGCGCATGTGATAACCTGAAAAATAATAATATTGAGAAAGAGGGGGACCTGGGATTCGAACCCAGGTCCTGAAGGGAAATTCACCAAACGCTTGCCACCACGCCATGTTGCTGTTTTGTTAATAATAATACAAAGAATATATATTATATAAAAACAAGTCAATGGCCAGAAAGACAAAAAATGTGCGCAACTTTTGAATAGCCCAATGGACGGAGGACACCTCATCGTCCCTGTCCTCTAAACACTGTAAATTTACCTGGGGATTTGTACCCGCATCTAAAAGCGCAGCCTCATTCTAAAATCCTCTCCAGGCCATGAAAACGATTTCTAAGGACATGGTCGTGTTCGTCTTAACCTCCTAGATACAACCATGTCCATCATGTGTCTCAATTTCACCTGAAACGAAAACTCCCAAAAACGTCCAAGAAACCCTAACTATGGTGGTTTGCAATACAGATCAGATAAATGAAATCAAATGATGCCAAAAGTTTGCAAATGTTCTTGTGATCACAAATATGCTATTAGTTTACTCAAATGATGCCAGAATAACTCAAATTGAATTCAAGAACATGGGTAGATTGCGTGAGACTTACATTGCATATGAGGGCCTGAGAATGCTTGGTTTAGATTGGGATAGCTTGTGTGCGTTGCCAGGAATCGATTGGAACCAATATCAAGCTCTGAAAATGTCTCTAGGGTTGATTTCGATCTCCCACTTTTTTATGGTTTTTTCAGTTTTCGCTCTGCTTCTACAAGTGATTGCCAACCCTTATTTTCGTGTCCTTTCCTTGCTTATGTATTGTGAATTGCATTAGGTTAAAAAACTTGGTCCAAATCTCTCTACATTGATGTTTGCATATTTGATTTGATTCTTCCATAAAAGCTTTCCAAACTTGGCCTAAATCACATCTTTTTGTAAACAATGCCTTTGACACGAATTTGATTGAAATAATAGTTGTATTTGGAGCCTGAAATAGCCAAAAAAATCATGTGTTATCAATGCTTTATATTTTATGTGATTTTATTTGATTTAAAATGAATTAATTCAAATAAAAATAAAATTAAATAATAAAAATGTGATATGTACACATGGCTGGAGCTACGATACGTGGGCAATAAGGAAAACTCAAATCAAGTGAAAAAGAATGGGCCCATTTGGCAAAACTTAGAGTTTTGGGGATAGTTGACTTTTGGCAATTTTGCAAAAAGGTCCAACTTCAACAATGCATAACTTCTTCAATTTTGAACTTTTGGAAATATTGATATATCCTCTAACCAACACTTTTGGTCTCATCTCATTTTGATATTCCATGCTTAAGTTATAAGCTTTGATAAAAAAGGTATTTTTGTTGACTTTCAAAAATGACCTATAATGTCCAAATTCATAACTTCTTGTGAGTGAATATTTTGAACTTGGGGTATGAATATGGATTGTAGGGAATTACATCCTATTAAAAATGAGCTTTGGATGGGTCATTTCTCATAAAGTATGAGAAAGTTATGCTTGGTCAAAGTTGAGTTGACTTTTCCTGCAAAACCCTAATTTAGCAACTTTTGAGTCTTGATGAATTTTGAGCAATCCTTGATGAATCATGATCAAACCTTGATCAAATTATGAAATATACTTCAAAATGAGAATGTTGACAAAAAATCTTGAAGTTTGACTGTATGTAGGTCATAGTTGACTTTTGCCCTAGCACAGTCGATTTTTTGGACCTTTGAGCAATTGACTGAGCAAACTTCCTCTGCAAGGCTTGAAATTTCACATGGATGATCTTGACAACATATTAGGACATTAGGGAGAACTTGAGGTCATTTGGACTCAAATATCTTGATGCAATGTGAAACCCTAATTTGGGGTAGACTGCCTTAGGAGAGAGCTTGCTTGACCAATTCTTGAGCAACCTTGAGCAACCTTGGAGATTTTTCTTACAATGTTTTTTTGAGAAATATGGGAGGGCAAATTTTGGGGTAGAAAAAATATCATCAACATAAATTTGAAAAATTAAAATGTCATTTTTAAATGTCTTTCTGAATAAAGTTTTGTCCACTTTCCCTCTGGTAAAATCTTTTTCTAAAAGAAAATTACTCAAACGTTCATACCAAGCTCTGGGAGCTTGTTTTAAACTGTATAAATACTTTTTTAATTTAAAAACATGTTCTGGATACTTTGAGTCATTAAAGCCAGGAGGTTGATGGACATAGTCTTCTTCTTCTATATAGCCATTTAAAAATGCACTTTTAACATCCATTTGATATAATGACATGTTATTTTGAACAGCAAAAGAAATTAATAATCTAATAGATTCTAACCTGGCGACTGGGGAAAAGGTTTCATTATAATCAATTCCTTCTTGTTGACTATAACCCTGTGCAACCAGTCGTGCTTTGTTTCTAACCACCTCTCCTTGCTCATTTAGTTTGTTTCTGAAAACCCATTTAGTTCCTATAATGTTGAATCCTTTAGGTCTTGGAACTAGATCCCATACATCGTTTCTGGAAAATTGATTGAGTTCATCTTGAATGGCTAGGATCCAATCATTATCTTCTAGAGCTTCATCAATAGACGTTGGCTTAATCAGAGATACCAATCCAAACAATGATTCTTCATTGATTCTGAGAGAGGATCTTATTTTGATGGGATCTTCTTTCCTTCCAATAATCACGTCTTCTTTATGAGCTAAAGAGATTATGGGAAATCTTTTCTGAGAGGGTTGTTCAGAGGTTCTGAGATTATCCAGAGCATTATCAAGAGGAGGATCTTCTGAGTCTTCCTTTACTTCTGACTTTTCAGAGTTTGAGAGAAGATCTTATGTACCTATAGAAATATCAATTTGCTTTGGCTGTTGTTAGCCAACCTTATCATCAAACCTGACTTTGATTGATTCTTCAACAATCAGAGTTTCTGTGATACTCTATAGCCTTTTGAGCATTCAGAATATTCGAGCAGAAAACACTTTTGTGATTTAGAATCAAACTTGTTCAGATTATCTTTAGTGTTCAGAATAAAACAAGTACATCCAAAAGGACGAAAATAAAAAATGTTGAGTTTTCTGTTTTTCCATAATTCATAGGGAGTCTTTTCAAGAATAGGTCTTATAGAGATTCTATTCTGAATATAACATGATGTGTTCACAGCTTCTTCCCAAAAGTGCTTAACCATATTTGTTTCATTGATCATGGTTCTGGCCATTTCTTGTAACGTTCTATTCTTTCGTTCTACAACTCCATTTTGTTGGGGAGTTCTAGGACAAGAGAAATTATGAACAATACCATTTTCTTTAAAATATTTTTCAAAATAATGGTTTTCAAATTCTCCTCCATGATCACATCTGACTTTTATAATTCTAAAATATTTTTCATTTTGCACTTGGTTACAGAAGTCAACAAACACAGAATGTGACTCATCCTTGTGTTTTAAAAACTTAACCCATGTCCATATGCTGTAGTCATCAACAATGACCAATCCATACTTCTTTCCTATGATGGATGCAGTCTTAACTGGCCCAAACAGATCAATATGAAGTAGTTTTAATGGCCTAGAGGAAGAAACAACATTTTTTGATTTAAAAGAAGGTTTTGAAAATTTTCCTTTTTGACATGCTTCACACAGAGCTTCTGAGTTATACTTCATATTGGGAAGTCCTCTGACTAAATTTAATTTATTTAATTGAGAGATTTTTCTCAAGCTGACATTTCCCAATCTTTTGTGACATACCCATTGCTCATCGCTAACAGACAAAAGGCATTTTACATTCTGAGTTTTAAGATCTGACAAATCAATTTTGTAGATGTTGTTCTTTCTCTTGCCAAAAAAGAGGATTGTTCCATCTTTTTGACTAACAACTCTACAAGAATTTTGATTAAAGATAATGTCATAACCGCTGTCACTTAATTGACTTATGGACAACAGGTTATGCGCTAATCCTTCTACTAAGAAAACATTAGAGATAGAAGGAAGGTTACCGTTTCCAATGGTTCTAGAACCAATAATCTTTTGTTTCTGATTGCCTCTGAAACCTGCGAATCTTTTAGATTCCAGTCTTTGGAACATATGCTTTCTTTCCTCCATGTGTAGAGAGCATCCAGAGTCCAGGTGTTAATACTGGTGTTTCAACCTTGCTATTAAAAATATCTGCAACATAGATGATTTTGTCTTTTGGTACCCATATCTTTTTGTGTCCATGACAGTTAGAGTTTCCATAATTATGTTTGAATTTTGGTTTAGTATAAAATGCCTTACCAGTATGTTTTATATCATGTGTTTGCCCAGTGGTGAATTGAGAATAGAGAGGAGTGTGTTTGATAACCATATCCTTAAATTTCTTAGGTTGTGATACTCTTCCTTTGTATCCTATACCTATTCTTCCATTCCTACTAACTCCATAGATCATTGAAGCCATTTTGCTTCTATCTATGTTTTTAGCCAGAAACTTCTGAAAGCTTTGATCATATTCCTTTATGATTTTATCAGTATTACTGGGATCCTCTGAGATTATTTCCTTCAAAGAGTTTTGTAAATTATTTTCTAGTTTTGAAATCTATTCTTTTAACTCAGTTTTCTGATCTCAGACTGTCAGTTTCTTCTGATTCAGAAGCAAGATCCTTTTTCAGGTTCCTGAATTTTACTCGAAGCTGCTGATATCTTTCCAAAATATCACTCAGACTTTCTCCTAGTTCAGCTTTAGTAAAATTAACAGTGAAATCAAGGAATACCTCTTCAGCGTCTGATTCGGATTCTGACCCTGATTCTGATTCAGAAGACTCGGAGACATCTAATAAGTTGTTTGTTTGAGCTATATTGGCTTGTTCATCTTCTGATTTTGTTCCGTCTTCAGAAGATTCAGAGGCATCCCATGTTTCCATAAGACTTTTCTTCTTCTCCTTAACGAACTTCCCTTTATGTTTCTCCTTCTGAAGCCTTGGACAATCACTTTTGTGGTGACCTTGTTTATTGCATTCATAGCAGGTAATGATTCTGTTACTTGATATTCTCTATCCAGAGGATTGTTCAGAGTCATTTCCTATTCTTCTGGAGTTTCTGAAATTCTTCTGCTTGTGCTTCCACAACTGATTGATTCTTTTGGATAGAAAGAAAAGTTCGTCTTCTTCTGATGAGGATTCTCCAGAGTTTTCTGCTTCTGCTTCTGCCTGCAAAATTTTAGTTTCATATTTGTTAGATTTCAGAGCGAGAGACTTACATTGCTTCTAAGGCTCATCATCTTCTAACTCTATCTCATGACTTCTTAAAGCGCCAATGAGTTCTTCAAGAGAGATGTTGTTCAAATCTTTTGATACTTTGAAAGAAATGACCATAGGTGCCCATCTTCTGGGTAAACTTCTGATAATCTTCTTAACATGGTCTGCTTTAGTGTATCCCTTGTTCAGAACTCTCAGGCCAGCGATCAGAGTTTGGAACCTTGAGAACATGGCTTTTATAGATTCACTTTCTTCTACTTTGAAGGCTTCATACTTCTAGATGAGAGCCAAAGCTTTAGACTCCTTCACTTGTGCATTTCCTTCATGAGTCATTTTGAGAGACTCAAACATATCATGTGTTGTATCTCTATTTGTGATCTTCTCATATTCCATTTTAGAGATAGCATTTAGAAAAATATTTCTAGCTCTATGGTGTTGTAGTTATTGTTGTTTTGTTCAGTTTCCAATTGTGTTTTCCTTCTGGATCTTTTCCTGACACGGTTAAGTGTTAGCGCTCAGAGTCAAGCTCTGATACCAATTGAAGGGTGAGAAAACACTTAGAGGGGGGGGGGGGGTGAATAAGTTTATCTTTTTCTTTTTTTTAAAGGCTCAACAATAATGGAAAGACATATTTATTTTTATCCTGGTTCGTTTGAACTCAAACTACTCCAGTCCACCCGCCAAGGTGATTTCTCCTTTCTCAACAAGGACTTAATTCACTATAATCTAATAGATTACAATCACACAACCAAACTATTGTGACTAACAATTCAAAGCACAAGTAAACTTACAAGTGACTAACACCACTAAGACTCAACCTAGTCCTAGCCTTCTTGAGAAATCTGACCGAGCTTGGTCTCTCAAGGAACAATTACAAGAATTAAACCTTTACAGATGGTGAAACAAATTGCTTCTTAGAAAGTTATATCACAAACTGTGATTTTTCACTAAGATTAGTTTTGCACAAAGTGTTTGTAAAATAATTTGTGAGTAGCAGAATATTTTCACATAGTTGGGTTGTTGGCTTGCAATAAATGATCTTCTATTTATAGCATGAAGAAAACGACCATTGCTGCCTTCAAAAGTGGAGAGCAATTAATGTTTGCGTGTTTGCTTGCAGTATTGCATTTTCCAATGAACTAGCGTAGACACTTGAGTGCATGTAGCCGTCTTTGCATTAAGTGAACAAACGACACTTGTCAGAGCATGTTTCATGAAACTTGACAAGACTTGTTAGCTTCTTTATTCTATCAGAACTAGCTTCACATCTTGCTTCAGAATATGCTTGCAAATCTTCTTATCAGCGCTTGCTTGCAGAATTCTTCTGAACAAAGTTCACATGGAAACTTGCTAAGCTTTAGAAGATGCATAAATTAGTTTCTTATCAGAGTCAGCATCAGAACTTGCGCTAAAACAAATAGTTCTTTCATCAAATAACTTCTTCATTTATTTTCAGCTCAGCACGTCAAAATGATTTTCATCTAGGAAAATACTTCAGTCAGAACATTATTTGAAACAAATAAATATGCTCATCAGAGTATCAATTATATAAAATATATTTTATTGTTAGTCTCAAAACTCTGAGATATGACCAGAACAAATCTTGTTCTAACAGTTATAACCCAAATGCTCGTTGTGCTTACCATACAAAAAGTTCAGGTCATGATACAAACGACTGTTGGGATTTGAAAAACAAGGTGCAAGACCTTCTCGAGACAGAGGAAATTGAATTTGACGCTCCTGAGATCCCAAATGTTATTACCGCTCCTACGCCCAAGCACGACCATGGTGTTAACGCTATTGAAGATGATGCGTTTGTTACTATTGTTGATGAACTTGTTACTCCTCTCCTAACCGTCAAAAGGAACCTGTTGAAGGCCGGTTTATTTTCGGGCTGTGGCGAAGGCTGCCACCTCTGTTTATCCCTACCGACTAGTTGTCATTTATTGAAGGCAGGTGTCCAACGCCTGATGGATGACATAGATTTTGTTTGAAAAGACTCCCATTCCAACCATTGCTTACAAGGATGTCTCAATAATAACCATTTCCGCCAATCCTCCCAGGGTCTCCACCAAAAGACCCGTTAGGATTACATCTGTTCCGAAGGTGACTCCATTGATAATTACTATTCCAGGGCCAATCCCGTACTCCCCAGACAAAATTGTTCCCTGGAACTATGGGGGTGACGTCTACTACCATGATGTCAGGCAAGAATGGCTAGCTGTTGAAGACCCGGTTTTTGAGAAGGCTGACCCTGACGTTGGAAACATTATGGGAACCAGCGAAATAACCAAAAGTGGAAGAGTGTTCTCCCCTGAGATTGCTCCTATGGAAGTTGTTACCAATCCTGTGATCATTCCTACTTTTGTTCCTGTTGGTATTACTACTACAGTTCCTGTGGTTACCCCTGCTGACGCCCCTATCACTGAGTCGACCGAGACTCGGGGTAAAGGCATTTTGATTGAGCCTGTCCGGATGAAGGCCCAATCAGTATCTATCCTAGAGGCTTCCAAGAAAGAGATGGAAGAAAATTTGAAAATTATAAAGAGAAGCGACTACAATGTAGTCGAACAGCTAGGGCAGACCCCTCCAAAGATTTCTATGCTAGCTTTACTGTTGTGCTCCGAAGCTCATGCGAAGGCCTTGGTGAAATTTCTTAAAACTGCCCATGTGCCCCAAGAAAACTCTGTTGACCAATTCGAAGATTGTGTAGCCAGCTTGACAGCTGATAACGGTTTGGGCTTTTCTGATGCTGATCTGACACCTGGAGGGAGGAAACACAATGAGGCGTTGCATGTCTCCGTCGAATGCAGGGGCACTACGTTGGCCCATGTCCTGGTAGATACTGGTTCATCATTGAATGTTCTACCTAAGAAGGCTCTGGATAGACTATACTGTGAAGGTTTGACCTTAAAACCCAGCAACATAGTGGTAAGGGCCTTCGACGGTTCGAAGAGAATGGTGCACGGGGAGGTGGACATTCCCATCAAAGTTGGAACTCAGACCTTTGATTTAACTTTCTATGTGATGGTTATTCACCCTTCCTATTCCTGTCTATTAGGCCGACCTTGGATTCATGACGCTGGTGTCGTCACCTCTACATTACATCAGATGTTGAAGTACCCAATCATGGGAAAAATCATCACTGTCCATGGAGAGGAGGAATATATGGCCAGTCACTTGAACTCCTTCAGGTATGTGGAAATGGATGGTGAGTTCATCGAAACTCCGTGTCAGCATTTCGAGGAAGTCCCACAAACAGTTGCAGCAATCAAGACTGTTTCCAAAGTCCCAAATATTACCAAACCTCCGCTAAAGATGGCTTCTCTGAAAGATGCCAAGGCAGTAGTCGAAGAAGGTGGGTGTACCATTTGGGGCCAACTCCCAGATATTCCTTACAAATCTGACAAATTTGGTTTGGGTTTTACTTCAGGAGCCCAGAAAGCTGTTCGTCATGCTCGTTCCGGGGGACCACCTTTACGGATCAGTAACCATGGAGTCAACGCAGTGGAAGATAGTGATGATAGCTGTGACCTGGAAGAATGGATTTTTCCAACTATCAGCGGAGGACTCAACAACTGGGAAGCTAGAGAATTTGTCCCTATTACTTTTATCCAACAGTAATTGTATTTAAATTTTTGTCGGGCTTGTAATAATTAAACAATTTAGACTTTAAAGCCTTATGTCTTACCCGAGGCACAACGGTCCATTTGTGAGGGTTGTTACTTCATTTTCATATGTCATCAATAAATCATGGACATTTTTGCATGCAAATTTTTACGCTCCCTGTTCTTCTTTTTTCTACATTTTTATATTTTTCAAAGATAGCTATGCTCTTACACACACTCACATATCAAAATGCAGATCCACATCTACTCAGGATCCCATGGGTAACAATTATGCTATGGCCTATTGTAACTTTTAAAATCCGATATACCAAGCCGAAGACGAAGGTGAGGAGGATTGTGAAGTGCCAGGGGAACTAACCAGGTTACTGCAACAGGAAGAAATGACCATACAGCCCCACGAAGAGTCGGTTGATACAATTAACTTAGGTACTGAAGAGGACAAGAAAGAAGTCAAGGTAGGTTCCAACCTGGAACCTAGTGTTAAGAAGCACTTAACTCAGTTACTACATGACTATGTTGAGGTCTTTTCCTGATCATACGAAGACATGCCAGAACTCGACGCTGATATCGTGGTCTATCATCTGCCGACAAAAGAAGACCGCCCTCCGGTAAAACCGAAAGTTCGTCGCATGCGGTCATAAATGTCAGAGAAGATCAAGACTGAAGTCATGAAATAGTTCAACACCGGATTCTCATCTGTCACCTCCTTTCCACAATGGGTCGCCAATGTTGCTCCAATGCCTAAAAAGGACGGTAAAGTACGCTTGTGTGTGGATTACAGAGACTTGAATAGGGCAAGCCGTAAGGAAGATTTCCCACTTCCCCACATTGATATTCTGGTTGATAACACCGCACATCATAAAGTATTCTCCTTCATGGATGGTTTCTCCGGGTACAACCAAATCAAAATGACACCCGAGGACATGGAGAAAACGACCTTCGTCACGTAGTGGGGCACGTTCTGTTACAAAGTTATGCCATTTGGGTGAAGAACACCGGGGCAACTTATCAGCGCGCCATGGTAGCTCTATTTCATGATATGATCCATCACGAGATAGAGGTCTACGTGGATGACATGATATCCAGATCTCAAACTGAAGAGGAACACCTTGGCCATTTGCAGAAACTGTTTAAAAGACTGAAGAAATACAAACTAAGGTTGAACCCGAGTAAATGCACATTTGGAGTGAGGTCCGGTAAGCTCCTAGGCTTCATTGTCAGCGGTAAGGGTGTCGGGCTGGATCCTGTGAAGGTAAAAGCAATACAAGAAATTCCTGCTCCTCATACTGAGAAGGAAGTCATAGGATTCTTAGGACGGCTAAACTACATCGCCAAATTCATTTCTCACCTAACCGCTACTTGTGAACCAATCTTCAAATTACTAAAGAAAGATCAAGTGCTGGATTGGAACGACGACTGTCAGGCTGCCTTTGACAGGATCAAAGAGTACCTTCAAGAGCCTCCTATTTTGATGCCGCCAGTCGAGGGAAGACCTTTGATCATGTATCTAACTGTCTTGGAAAATTCAATGGGGTGTGTGCTGGGGCAGCATGACGAGTCTGGCCGAAAAGAGCATGCAATATACTATCTGAGCAAAAAGTTTACCGACTGTTAAACCAGATATTCACTGTTCGAGAAAACTTGTTGTGCTCTGGCATGGGCTGCTCGGCGGCTAAGACAATATATGTTGACCCATACTACCTTATTGATATCCAAGATGGATCCCATCAAATACATATTCGAGAAGCACGCCCTCTCAAGAATAATAGCAAGATGGGAGATGATCCTGAATCAATACGATATTCAATACACTACCCAAAAAGTAATAAAGGGAAGTGTGCTAGCCTATCACCTTGCCCATCAGGCTGTGGATGACTACCATTCCATGAATTTCGAGTTCCCAGATGAAGACATCATGTTGGTAAGCAATTGTGAAGAACTCAAACCATATGACGGACCTTAACAAGGATCCCGATAGACCTTGGTTTTTGATGGAGCTTCTAACGCACTGGTAACGGCAAAGGCGATGTGATCATATCCCCTGAAGGATGTCATACTCCCTTCACCGTGAGACTTTGTTTCAACTGTACCAATAATATGGCAGAATATGAAGCATGTATTATGGGTCTCAAAGCCACCATAGATTTGGGAATTAAGTCCTTAAAGGTATTTGGAGATTCAGCCTTAGTCATCAGTCAGATCAAAGGAGAGTGGGACACGAAGCATCCTAATCTTATCCCTTACAAAGAACATGTGTTGACATCAATCCCACATTTTGAGGAAATTACCTTTGAGCATTTTCCACGAGAGGAAAATCAACTAGCAAACACGCTAGCCACTATGTCATCCATGTTTAAAATTAGGTGGGATAACGAGGCTCCCCAGATCACCATTGAGCAGATGGACAAACCAGCTTACTGTCACGAGATCGATATTGAAGAAGAAGTGGACAAACCTTGGTTCCATGAAGTTAAGAGGTATCTCGAGGCCCAAGATTATTCAGAGGGAGCTTCAGTCAATGATAAGAAGTTCTTGAGAAGATTTTCTGCTAAATTCTTCCTCAGTAACGAAATCCTCTATAAACGTAACCACGACTCTACTTTGCTTCGTTGTGTAGACCAGTGTGAGGCAGAAAAGATCATGGATGATTTACACGAAGGTACCTTTTACACTCATTCTAGTGGATACATGATAGCTAAAAAGATCCCTCGGGCAGGATACTACTGGTCCACCATGGAAGCGGGTTATTTTCAACATTCACGAACTTGTCACAAGTGCCAGATCTATGCTAACAAAGTACATGTGCCTCCGGTTACCCTAAATGTCCTGGCTGCTCCTTGTCCCTTTGCAATGTGGGGAATTGACATGATTGGAGAGATTAAACCCACAACTTCTAATGGACACCGCTTCATCTTGGCTTCCATTGATTACTTCACAAAGTGGGTTGAGGCAGCTTCATTCTCTTCTATTACCAAGAACGTTGTGGCCCGATTTGTTAAACAGAATCTCATCTGTCGGTATGGTATCCTGGAGAGGATCATCACAGATAATGGTATCAATCTCAACGATACTATGATTATCGCACTATGCACGTAATTCAAGATCCAGTACCATAACTCCTCTCCTTACTGGTTGAAGATGAATGACGCTGTAGAAGCCGCAAATAAAAACATCAAGAAGATCATACAAAAAATGACAGTGACCTACAAGGACTGGCATGAGATGTTACCATTTTCTCTCGATGGTTACCGTACCACGGCACGCACGTCAACAAGGGTAACTCCTTTCTCTTTGGTATACGGTATGGAAGCTGTCCTACCAATTGAAATCCAGATACCTTCTCTGAGAATCATGAAAGATGCAGGGCTGAATGAAGATGAATGGATTCAAACTCGACTTGACCAGCTAAACTTGATTGATGAGAAGAGGCTTACAGCTGTCTGTCATGGTCAGATGTACCAAAAATGCATGATCAATGCTTTTAACAAGAAGGTCAGACGTTAGGTATATCGGGTTGGTGACTTGGTAATCAAGCGTATCATATTGCCACAAGGTGATCCCAAGGGCAAATGGACTCCTACACACGAAGGACCATTTGTGATCAAAAATATATTCTCTGGTGGAGCAATGATCTTAACCACTATGGATGGCAACGACCTTCTGTACCCTGTAAACATGGACATAGTCAAAAGATACTACGCATGAATAAAGACCCGCTAGGTCGACTGACCTGGGCAAAAATTAGGGCATCCCGGCGAACCAAAAGGGTTCGGGCAAAAATTAGGGATAAAATACAAAACAATCCGTACACCCGGCAAGCTGAAAACCTTAAAGGGCGGCTTGGGCAAAAAAGGGTATCCCGGTGGACTAAAAACCCGAAAGGGCAGTCCAGGCAAAAGTTAGGGATTGAAAACATATGACTATGTCACGTTGGATCACCTTACAAACTCAAACGGTTCTAATCAATCCAATCAGCTTCTAACAAAGCAGCAAGTGGATAAGACGCCTAGAGACATGAAGGCTATAGCAGAGTGGGAACCCCATGGGATTATTTCACATAGCTATCTTTTCTTTGTATCAATCTTCATTTTTTACAACGACATTCCCTTACTAGGATGTTCGTCTCTTTGTACAAAAATACTTATTCAAGTTAATACAAAGATATTCCTTTAAAAGTGCAAAACTATATGTTTTTCTCTTATTTCCCTGCTTTGTTTGCAAAAACGTCCAATGATTATTTTTGAACATATGAATTTGAACGTGACTACTATTTACAAATGAGCGCAAGAAAAGAGTGATCATAAAACAGAAATACAATTACTAATGACTTTAAGAAATAGGATAATGTCTATAGGCCATTCCATAAAATCCCCGCAGGTACTTTTTGCAGCAAGAGCGAAAGCGAGGACATCCTACTACAGGATCACTAACGTATCTCTAGTATGCAGCCTAATGGTATCAGGTGCTCTCACATCCCCGATGGAGCAAAACTTCCAGTTACCGCTCCAAAGATTCTCCAATGAAAGTCGCACAGCTCCTCAAGATTCCCCAGCAGGATTTCACGAAGTCCACAAGAAATGCATGATGTTTCCCTTCCCCAACAGAGTTTATTTCTCTAATTTATGGAAACCCATCCATTAACACTTCAATTTTAAACAAATATGAAGACTTACACCCCATATCCCAGCAGAACTCAAGGATTTATTTTCCCCAATCCAACAACATTGCAGCAAAATAGCTTACATGCGCATACATCACATCCATATATCATAAACATCGATGACACAAATGCATATATTGCACTCTCATTACACTATGCATTTCATGCATCATGGCATTACATATAACTAACTTTTTACCTTTTTCAGGAAAGAACAATCAACAGAACATTATCATCAAATTTTCAACAAGACAAGGAAAAAATCTATGAGCAAATCAATTGTAGATCAATTCCCAAAACAAGACAGGGTGACTATATACATGACAATTACTTCCTTCATACATCTCCTCTGGTTCAGATAAGTCGCACTAAGATTTATTCTAATTCTTTTCCAGACCCTTGCCGGTTCAGTTTAAACCTCTCAATGGTTTATCCCGATTCCTTCCCGCAGACGTTTTCTCTGGTTCGGATAAGTCGCACCAATATTTATTCTGATTCTTTTCCAGACCGCTGCTGGTTCAGTTTAAACTTCTCAACGGTTTATTCTGATTCTTTCCTACAAGCATCTTCTCTGGTTCAGATAAATCACTCCAAGATTTATTTTGATTATTCCCCAGACCCCTGCTGGTTCAGTTTAAATATCTCAACAATTTATTCTGATTCTTTCCTGCAGACATCTCCTCTGGTTCATATAAATCACTCCAAGATTTACCCTGATTCTTTTCCAGACTCCTGCCGGTTCAGTTTAAATCTCTCAACGATTTATTCTGATTCTTACCGCAGACATCTTCTCTGGTTCAGATAAATACCTCCAAGATTTATTCTGATTCTCTCCAGTTAAAGAATACCCAAGACCCCTTTTGTTTCAGTTTAAACTTCTCAAAGATTTATCCTGATTCTTTCCAAAATAAAAATCTTTCTCTGGTTCAGTCAAAGTCAAGCTTAGACTTAGTCTACTTTCTGTCAACAATCACCTTTGGATGACATCTATAAGCCCATCTCTGACAACTCTCCATCGTTTCTCCAAATGTCATCTTTTAACCCATTCCTTACACCTCAACCACAGTATCATCAAGTGCAAATTTCTGGGCACTCTAGTGTTCAATTATCTTCTACCTTCAAGTCACGAATGGTAGATTCGTCAATCTAACTCTTCAGGTTTAAGAAGATTGAACAGGGGAAGCTATTGTACCCCAAAATTTTCTCTCTCATTTCTCAAAGGATCATTCTAGACCCTCAGGTTTTCTTTTAGCAAGTTTCAAGTCTCAAATCATAATTTTCTAAAGAAAGTCATTCACAAGGGCAAAATGATCAAAAGCACATTGAAAAGTCAAACTTTGACTTTTTGATCAAAAATCAAGTTTCAACAATTATATTTCATCAAGACATAAAATTAATTCATCAAAATCAAAAGTCGGAAGTTACTTTGAAAAAAAATCAAATTTCTAAACATTTAGAAAATTTTCTAAGTATTAAGAGAATATGATACTTCAGAACTTCTTAGCCAGCCTCCACACAAATGCAGTCAGAACTTACAAACATGGTACAAAACATGATTCTTCAATCAGAACATGACTCTTCAACATATGCTTAAATCAGAGCCTCACCCTTAGAATCTCACTCTGGTCTTCTGCATTAGAACATCACCAAATCCCAAAACCTCGTTTGAGCAACCTGCTGCATTGCTGTAATACAGTCCTGTCACCAGCTGCCACAACACTCCAAGGTGCTACTGATCCAGTCCACGCTTGCGTTTTTCTCAAGCCCCATAATTGCACCAAATTAGCATACAAAAACTGTGATTAAAAAGCAATGGAACAGTATACCCAAAAGGTTTAAATCCCATTTGTTTTTCCCCCCAAAACCACAACAAATTCACCAATAAATAAGTTGCTCTATCACACTTTCAAGGGGCTGGATTTTGGAAAGAGAGAATCATTAAAGAGAGAAAAGAAAACAATAAAGCATTCGTAAACTCAGAATTCCCAAACAAAACCAAAACCTGTGTTCTTCCCTTTGAATCAAAGAACATAGCATTTTCTATCCCGTTGCTCTTGCTGACTCTAGAAAACCTGAAGGCGCTAGCTCAAGTCCCTAATACACATTTCAGATTCAAGGTAAGTCTTTCTGACTTTGCATTTTTCATTCAGAACATCACTAATGTGTAAATATCATAGCATTTATGTTGACCATATCGTTACATAAGTAGAAGAAATTGTGGATCAGAACTTCTTGAATAAAACTAGATTCAGAATTAGGATTAGAACTTCTATAAACTGTTGTGCTTTTTATCTTTCTGATTTGCTGTTTGTTAAGAACTGAATAAATTGCTGATATACTGATTAATATGAGGAAATAGTTGAAATGTAACACAAAACTTCTGGGTTTCCTTCACTGTTTTAACACGAAAACTTCTAGGATTTCTTATTGTTTCAACAAAGAACTTCTGATTTTCACTCACTGCTTAACACAACACATAACTTCAGATTTTCACTCATTGTTTAGCATAATACATAACTTCTGAGTTCTTCTCACTGTTAACACACACTGAACTTCTGATTTTCACTCTTTGTTAACACACACTGAACTTCTGATGTTCACTCACCGTCTTAGCACATACTGAACTTCTGAGTTCTCCTCACTGTTTTAACACATAGAACTTCTAAGACTTTCTCATTGTTCTAACACTCAGAAGTTCAGCACGTAGCAACCCATAATTTCTGTGTTTTCCCTCTAACGTTTCTTGCAGGACCTCAGAGTTTATCAATCCAGAACTTCTGATTTCCTTTGACGTTTCTTTCTGAACCACAACGCGCCCGACATCAGAACTTCTGATCCTCTTCGCTTTGCTTTCAGCAGCATGCTAATTCTATCTCTCATTATTTTTCCCTTTTATCATTTTCAATATTAATACTCTTTTTATTAATATAAAAAAGACATAAAAATATTTTCTCTTTATTAATTAATTTATTTCTTTTTCTTAATTCATTAAGACAAAAAACCATTTTCTAAACAAGTCATTTTTCTTTCTTGCACTGTACATTTCAATATGGTTGTAATAGTTAAATAGGATTTAAATTCTTGCAACCCCCATTTTTAAATTTGTACCCCCATCCCTAAATGATGTAATAGCGTAGGACCTTTACATTTCCGCAATTTATTGCTTTAAAATATAAATGCTAGTAATTAGGTTATGTATGGCAAGACATAAAATCAACAAATAGATAACCCTAATCAAGAGAAAATGCATGTAAATCAAACACACTTGCACACTAGCACCCTTAGGGTAACCCTACTTTGTTGCCTTTCGGAAAATAGTCATGTCCCTCGAACATGGGAATTTTAGCAAAGACCCTCGATAAGAGATCGTAGTCCCTCGATGACCCTTAATGTTGCCTCTGATAAATGATCTAGTCCCTAAAACAACATTGCTAAAACGTCTCATAGGTTTCCTTCTATGACTATACAAACGTCCCACGCCCGTCCCTTCACATCCAATGATGGGGCTTCTTACCAAAATCAATGGTAAGATAGCGACATCTAAAGAATGAGGAAAAGAACATCTAAGACCTTTTGAGTAGGTATATTTACTCCTAGTTGCTCGCTTGCTCACAACAAAAACATTTCATACACCAATACACTCATTTGAAACATTTTCAAAATACAAACACTTTGTACGCGTTCTTATAGAAACGAGAGCCATTACAAAAAAGACACCTTTTCAAAATCACTTTCAAAAACACATTCCACAAACACTTCTTTGAACTATTTTCCAAACAACACTTTGTACGCGCTCTTATAGAAACGAGAACCATTACAAAGATATTTTCAAAATACTTTCAAAACTCACATCACAAGCACACATTCAAACAAAAGCAAGTGATCTAGGAAGCAACTAAGAGCCCGTAGATAACTACGGATGAAAAGGGTGCTAATGCCTTCCCTTTTCATAATCTATCCCACGAACTCAAGAAAACATCTCTAAAGGTCTTTCCTGTTCTTTTTAGCCTATCCTTTTGGATAAAAGAAAAGTAGGTGACGACTCTTGCTAACCGCATAATTGTGATCAAATGAAAAACCACCAAGTCAGTTCTCCCACCGCGTTACAATCCCCTTTGTTGGTAAACTTTCAAATTCACGTTTATAATTTCATAATGTCTTAGTGCTTGCTCAGTGCTTGATTAACGCCTGGGATATCATGTGGTTTTGTTCGATTTGGTTTCAAAACTGAGGGCCTGGTTTCGACACCAGGTCCACTTTGGTTTTCTTTTGTCTCTAACACTACAGATCTGGCCCAAATAAACCAATGTATGCAGGATCGAAGGTCCTGGGTTAGACACCCAGGTCATGTTTGTTGCTAATGTTTTCCTTGCAGGTTTAGATCGAAAAACCATTCCTCCTCCAGATCGAAAGGAATAACTCCCTTCCCAGGATCAAATAGGACTTTCTCTTCCCCAGGGTCGAAAGAGCCATGTCTGGCCCAGGATCGAAAGTGCCAAATCTTGCCCAGGATCGAAAGAGCCATGTCTGGCCCAGGATCGAAAGTGCCACATCTCGCCAGGATCGAAAGTGCCATGTCTTGCCCAGAATCGAAAGGGCCATGTCTGGCCCAGGATCGAAAAACCGTTCCTCCCCTGGATCGAAAAGGCTTCTATTTATTTCCTTATTTTTGGTTTTTATTTGTTCCTTTTATTTTTTGGCCTTCTCATTAGCATTGAAACAAAAATCACAAAAAACTTAGGTCTAGTTTGTTTTTCTATTTAAAATTATTTTTGTTAAACTAATTAATTTAATTATTTTAACATCTTTAAAAAATTAAAACCAAATAGACTTAGACTTTATTTTCTTAAAATAAATGAATAAAAACAAACAGAAAAAGATTTTATTCTTAGGATTATTAGACGTTATTTTCAAATTAGCGCGCGTTTATTTTATTTGTAACTGCTCACAGTTGTAATAGCTTTAGATTTAAAATACCGCACTTTTATTTTCTTGCATTTTTTATGTAACTCTCCCAAAGTATTGTAATAGTTTAGGATTTATGTTTCTGTTTTTTTCCCGTACTTTACATTTCCTGTACAATATTACTGTTAGTAATTAGGATTGCATGGAAAGACTGTAAACTAAAACATTAGCTAACTTAATAAAAAAGACAAAAATAACTGAATCTCAACACATATGCACATATGCACCTCTAGGGTATCCCCGCTTCGGTTGCCTTTCGAAAAAAACAGTCATGTCCCTCGAGAATGGGGACGCTTTAGCAAAGACCCGCAAAAATAAAAAAGTATCATAGTCCCCCGATGACCCTACGGTGTTGCCTTTCGGTAAATGATCTCGTCCCTTAAATGAAATTGCTAAAGTGTCTCCATATGTTACCTTTATGACTGTAAAAACGTCCCTTCGATGTCCCTCAACATCCAACGACAAGGCTACCTACTCACTAATATTAGGATAGCATTATCTAAAAGAAAAGAGGAAAATAACGACCCTTTTCGAGTAACGAAGTAGATAGCTGTTAGAAGTTTGCTCAAACATTTTGCACTTACACAGAAAACTACTTTTCAAAAACAAGTTTCACAAACATTTTCTTTGTTAACACTCTTGAGGACTGATACAAGAGTTAAACACAAAGAAAATCGCCGCACTAAGGCTTTTCAAAACATTTTCAAACACACAAAGCATAAAAGCATTTTAAAAATGAGCAAACCTCTAAGAGCCTGTGGAAAACCACGGATGAAAAGGGTGCTAACACCTTCCATTTCCATAATCTACCCCCTTACTCAGAAAACTCTCGAAAAGGTTTTTTTTCCTGTTCTTTTCACCCTTTCCTTTGTTGGATAAAAGAAAAGACGGTGGAGACTCTTTCTTACCGCACACTTGCAAACAAAAAATGCAAAACCAGTATATAGACAGTCGGTTCTGCCACCGACAACAGAACTGGCAACTCTGCTGGGGAGTATAAAAGTGGGGTCTACCTTAGAGTTAGTTCATCTTTAAATTTCTTTTTTGTGCTTGTTTGCTTGACTTTTGAGGGTTTGCTTGAGTTGTTACTAAAAGATCCTACACCCGGATCTGGGGTACCTTATTAGGTAAGTAGCAATAAACCATGGAGGTTGTACGATGTAGACCGATACAGACAAAGTGGTGGCTACGTTAGCGTGATGCATTAGATTGTATTAATGTTCCTTGAGTAAGTTAAGGATAATATCCGGCTTCCTCATAGTGTCACTAAGCTCTATATGAACTTTAGAATCTTTAATTGACTCATCCTAGCCATTAGGAAGTAGTGAGATAACCAGCTTTGGTTCCGACCGAATATTGGTTGATACTCGATACTACACTCATTGAGGCTGGACTTTCAGAATTTTTCGGCCGCAATACTTCAGTGCGGAGCTGAAACAATTTCTGAAGGAAAGGTCAGTGATATTGAGGCTCCTTAGAACCCGCTTACTATTAATAGGACAGGTTGAGCCAACTAAACATTCAAGAGGGTACACACCTTAAAAACTCATGCAAGCCTTTGAACCTAAAGTCTATTGTGTGATTTGCTTGTGTTTATCTATGATTTTTAGCATAATCATGACATCATAAAAATCATGACATTCATATGTACTAATCATTTCAAGGACCTGTTGGATTTACCTCTTAGCTGTTTTGCAGGATATGAATTCAGGTCACAGAAAAACGATCCGGATTCACTTCACTGAAGTTCCTCTTAAGCTCAAGGAATTAGTCTTGAAAGTACCCTAGGACTCCTTGTTCCACAAAATACATGGTCACTTGCTCAGTTTGGTTACCATCGGGTTTGATGAAGGTTTGGTGAGTGTCTTATTCCAATTCTTCGACCCTAAGCACCATTGCTTCACATTCCCCGATTATCAACTGGTGCCTACCCTGGAGGAATTCTCTAAGTTACTTGGTTTACCCATATTGGAGAGAGTACCTTTCATTGGATTAGAACAAAACCTAGCTTCTGAAGATGTTGTCATAGCTTTGCACTTGAAACCATCTGACATTGAGTCCAATTGGGAAAAAAGAAGTGAAGTTAAGGGTCTCCTTGCAAATTTCCTGATGAAGAAAGCTCAGATTTTCCTGGATGCTATGAGTTATCATGCCTTCGAAGATGTATTAGCCCTCTTGATCTATGGGTTGGTCTTGTTTCCTAATTCAGATCAACTTATAGATGTGAATGCCATCAACATCTTTCTTGCTCACAATCTGGTTCCTACATTGCTCGGGGATATCCTACATTCTCTCCATACTCGTACTCTGAAGAAGCGGGGAACTCTCATGTGTTACACCCCTCTGCTATATAGGTGGTTTATTTCGCACCTTCCTCGGTCAATAACGCAAAATGATTTAGGCTTGAGGTGGAGTCAAATACTAATGTCCCTCTCTCACTCTGACATTCATTGGTGTCCTTGCTCTCAAGAGGACATTTCTTTTATTGATCGCTACAGAGAATTTCCTAATATGCCACTCCTAGGAATTAGGGGAGGCATCACCTACAATCCTTCTTTAGCACTACGTCAGTTTGGCTATGCACGAAGAGATAGTCCACCAGATATGCTCATCCAGTGTATTGTGTTCAACTACTCAGATGATTTACAAAATTATCGTCAGAGGTTCATCCGCTCTTGGGGCATTGTTAAGAAGACTGATAGTAGGACTTTGGGGCGTAAGAACTCCATCCCTTTGGAACCTTACCTCAAATGGGTGAGAGCTCGAGCCCAAAGTCTTATGATGCCATACGATTCCATCTTACCGGTGATCTTAGAACCTATTGTTCAATGGAGCGAGTCCTGTATTATTCTCCACCCTGACATGCCAACCAACTTCGAAGAGTTGAAAAAGTCTTGGATCCAGCTCAAGGGAGAACTGGATACTTTTGAGGCTCAATTCTATGCAAGTGAGAAGAAGATGCTGGAATTAACAAAACAACTTCATGAAGAGAGGAAACTCAACGCCTACCTCAACACCAAGAGGAAGTGCCCATGGGAGACTTAGGATTTTCTTTTCAATGCTTATCCTTGTGTAATATTTGTTTCTGTAAAAACTTGCTAATAAAAGGTTTTGCTTTCTGTTTTGTTTAAAAGAGTTTAAGTCCAATAAGGTCCTTAAAAACATTGCATAAGCATATCATGCATCTCATTGCATAAGCAGGTTTTAAAGCAGTGTGCTTATCTTCTTCGCTGTTTATTCAGGAAGTAAAAGAAATGGAACTTGAACAAAACATCAAGGATCTCCAGGCGCAAAACGCCCAGTTCCAACAAATGATTGTGGCCCTATCTAAAGGGAAGGAAGATCTGAAAGCTCTCATACTAAAAGATAAGAGGAAGAAGCCAAAAAGGCCAACTGGGTTAGTGAATATGGGAAGAAGGATCAAAGGACCAGTGCGGCGAGCTTCTGAACTGGTAGATTCATCAAAAGAAGGAAACAATCAAGAAGAGGAAACAATAGAGGAAGACTCCAGCCCAAAGGAATCCGATGATGAATCCGAGTATGATGAGGAGCAATATCCTCCTGCTGATAAAAAATATAAATAGCTGGAGGATCGTTTGAATGCAATGGAGGTCTGGAAGGTACCGGGTCTGGACTTTGAAGAGCTGGGTTTGGTCTCTGGGGTTGTCATCCCATAGAAGTTCAATATGCCAGTGTTTGCCAAATATGATGGGCTTTCATGTCCCAAGATGTACCTCCGATCTTATGTGAGGAAGATCCAGCCTCACACTGCTGATAAGGACTTTTGGGTCCACTTCTTTCAGGATAGTCTGTCCGGAACTCAACTGGAATGGTTCTACCAGCTGGAAAGGGCCAAAATTCATGATTGGGAAGACCTGGCTGCTGCTTTCTACAAGCAGTACCAGTACAACACAAACTTTGCTACCACCCGTATAGAACTCCAAAATATGTCTATGGGTTTGAGTGAGGGCTTTAAAGACTATGCTCAAAAATGGAGGGACTTAGCAGGAAGAGTCCAGCCTCCCCTGTCTGATAGGGAGCTGGTGGATATGTTTCTCGGTACCCTGTCTGGTCCATTATTTAAACACCTGATTGAAAGCTCCTCAGTCGGCTTCACTGAATTAATTCTGACAGGAGAAAGGGTGGAAGCTGGAATTAGGATTGGAAGATTCAAAAGGATGTATCCTCCAGTGCCGTAAGAAAGCCATTCACTGGGAAGAAGGAGGTTAGTGTTGTGTACCGTCAAAGAAATCAGGACAGAAATGAACGCCGTCCAGCGGTAGGGGCTGTCATGATCTCTAAGTCTGAACCTACCCAACAAAGGAACAATCAGCCGAGAATAGAAAGGTTGGTAAGACAGTTTACCCAGATAAACATGACTCTGTCGCAAATCTTGCCACAGTTATTGAAGACCAATCTGGTAACTTTGAAGGAAGCCCTGAAGAATCCCAACACCGTCTATCCTCACTACAACCCTAAGGGTCGTTGTGCTTACCATTCAGAAAGTCCAGGCCATGATACCATCAACTGCTGGGCTTTGAAAAACATGGTGCAGGATCTGATCGAAGCAAAGGAGATTGAATCCAATCCCCCTGAGACTCCCAATGTCATAACTGCACCCATGCCCAAACATGGCCCGGGAATCAATGCTATTGATGTTGTCTCTGCCACAGAAGATATTAACAATGACAATGACATGGACAACTGGATCTTCCCTACTGCCAATGGTGGACTCAGTAACTGGACCGAAAGAGACTTTGTACCAATTACTTTTGTTCATAAGTAATTGTCTTTTTTTTATATGTAATGAACAATATGAACTTTACGACCATGTGTCTTACCTGGGGCACAATGGTTTATTTGTGAGGGCTATCATAATTCAATTTCATATGGCATTAATAAAGCATTGGACGTTTATGCATACAAATTTTGCGCTCTCTATTTTTCTTTTATGCTTTTTACTTTGTCTATACAGCTATGCTTTTACACACACTCACGTGTCAAACTGCAGATCCATATCCACTCTGGATCCCATTGATAACAGTTCTGCTATTGCCGGTTATGACTTTGAAAATACGATCAACCAAGCCGAGGACAAAGGTGAGGAAGCTTGTGAGGTACCCGGAGAACTTGCCAGACTGTTACAGCAGGAAGAAAGTGTCATACAGCCCCATGAAGATCCAGTTGAGACAGTGAACTTGGGCACAGAGGAAGACATAAAAGAAGTCAAAATCAGTGCAAATCTGGGGCATAATGTCAAAGAGCGGTTGATATAGATGTTGCATGATTATGTCGAGATCTTTGCCTGGTCATACAAAGACATGCCCGGACTAGACACCGATATTGTGGTTCATCGTGTGCCAACTAAAGAAGATTGCCCTCCGGTAAAGCAGGAGGTACGCTGTATGCGCCCTGAAATGTCAGAGAAGATCAAAGCAGAAGTTATGAAATAGTTCAACGCTGGATTCCTAATTGTCACCTCTTATCCCCAATGGGTTGCTAACATATTCCCTGTGCCTAAGAAGGATGGTAAGGTACAGATGTGTGTGGACTGCCGAGATTTGAACAGGGCAAACCCCAAGGACGATTTTCTACTTCCCCACATTGAAATTCTGGTTGAGAACACCATGCGGCACAAGGTCTTTTCCTTCATGGATGGTTTCTCAGGTTATAATCAGATCAAGATGGCACATGAAGACATGGAGAAGACAACCTTTGTCATACAACGGGGCACTTTCTGCTATAAAGTGATACCGTTTGGGTTGAAGAATTCTGGGGCAACCTATCAGCGAGCCATGGTGGATTTGTTCCATGACATGATTCACCATGAAATAGAGGTCTATGTTGATGACATGATAGCCAGGTCTCAAACTGATGAAGAGCACCTTGATCATCTACAAAAGTTGTTTGATAGGTTGAAGATGTACAAGCTGAGGTTGAATCCGAGTAAGTACACCTTTGGGGTAAGGTCTGGTAAACTCCTAGGTTTCATTGTCAGTGACAAGGGTATTCAAGTAGACCCTGCAAAAGTGAAGGCTATACAAGAGAATTCGGCTCCTCGCACTGAGAAGGAGGTCAGAGGCTTCTTAGGACGCCTAAATTACATTGCCAGATTCATTTCCCATTTAACTGCTACTTGTGAGCCAATCTTCAAACTCTTGAAGAAGGATCAAGTGGTAAAGTGGAATGACGAATTCCAGACTGCCTTTGAGAGAATCAAGGAATACCATCAAGAACCACCAATTCTGATGCCTCCAATTGAAGGAAGACATTTGATAATGTACTTAACAATGTTAGATAGTTCAATGGGGTATGTGTTGGGGCAGTATGACGAGTCTGGTCGAAAAGAGCATGCAATATACTACCTTAGCAAAAAGTTTACCGACTGTGAAACAAGATACTCACTGCTCTAGAAAACTTGATGCACTTTGGCATGGGCTGCTCTCCGACTGAGACAGTATATGTTGACCCACACTACCTTGCTGATATATAAGATGGTCCGATCAAGTACGTCTTCGCGAAACCCGCTCTCTCCGGAAGAATAGCAAGATGGCAAATGATCTTGACTGAATATGATATCCAATACACAACCCAGAAAGCAATCAAGGGAAGTGTACTAGCCGATCATTTGGCTCATCAAGTCGTGGATGACTACCAGTCCATGAATTTTGAGTTCCCAAATGAGAATATTATGTTAGTGACTGATCATGAAGAACCTGGACCGGATGAAGGACCTGAGGAAGGATCCCGATGGACTATGGTTTTTGACGGAGCCTCCAATGCACTTGGCAATGGCATCGGTGCTGTAATCATATCGCCCGAGGGCTGTCATACTCCTCTTACCGCCAGATTATGTTTTAATTGTACCAACAATATGGCGGAGTATGAAGCATGCATCATGGGTCTCAAAGCTGCTATTGACCTGAGGATCAAATTCTTGAGCGTTTTCAGAGATTCAGCCTTGGTAATAAGTCAAATCAAAGGCGAGTGGGACACGAAGCACCCAAATCTCATCCCCTACAAAGAACATGTGCTGACACTACTCCCACACTTTGAAGAGGTCACCTTTGAACACTTTCCACGAGAAGAGAATCAGTTAGCGAACGTGCTAGCTACCATGTTATCTATGTTCAAGGTCAGGTGGGATAACAAAGCTCCTCAGATCACCATTGAGAGGTTAGATGAACCGGCATACTGCTATGAGATTGACACTAAAGAAGTAGCATACAAACCTTGGTTTCATGAAATAAAAAGGTATCTCGAGGCTCAAGAATATCCCGAGGGGGCATCTGTCAATGATAAAAAGTTCATGAGGAGGTTCACTGCAAAGGTCTTCCTCAGTAATGGAGTCCTCTATAAATGCAACCATGGCTCTACTCTACTTCAATGTGTAGACAAGAATGAAGCAGAGAGGATTATGGCAGGTCTACACGAAGGTACCTTCGACACACATTCTAGTGGACACACCATGGCTAAAAAGATCCTACGGGCAGGATACTACTGGTCCACTATAGAAGCAGACTGTTATCAGCATTCTCGAACTTGTCACAAATTCCAGATCTATGCTGACAAGGTATATGTACCTTCGGTTCCTTTGAACATCTTGACGGCTCCTGGCCCTTTGCAATATGGGGCATTGATATGATCAGAGAGATTAGGCCTACCGCTTCCAATGGGCATCGCTTCATCATAGTGGCCATTGATTACTGTACGAAGTGGGTTGAGGCTGCCTCTTTTGCTTCTGTTACCAAGAATGTTGTGGCGCGATTTATCAAACATAACCTGATTTGTCGGTATGGTGTCCCTGAGAGAATCATCACAGACAATGGTATAAATCTCAACAATACAATAATCACCGAACTCTGTAAGCAATTCAAGATCCAGCACCATAATTCTTCCCCTTACCAGCCGAGGATGAATGGTGTTGTAGAGGCTACTAACAAGAATATCAAGAAAATCGTACAGAAGATGACTGTGACATACAAATACTGAGATGTTATTGTTTTCTCTTCATGGCTACTGCACCTCAGCCCGCACATCGACATGGGCAACACCTTATTCCCTGATATATGGTATGGAGGTTGTCCAGCCTATTGAGGTCCAGATCCCTTCTCTGAGAATCATGAAGGATGCGGGTTTGAATAAAGATGATTGGATCCAGACTCGACTTGATCAACTGAATCTGATTGATGAGAAGAGGCTTACCATTGTCTGTCATGGTCAAATGTATAAAAAACGGATGATCAAGGCTTTCAATAAAAAGGTCAGATGCCAAGTATATCAAGTCAGGGATCTAGTGATCAAGCGCATCATACTGCCGCAAGGTGATCCCAGGGGCAAATGGACTCCCACATACGAAGGGCCATTTGTGATCAAAATCATATTTTCAGGTGGAGCCATGATTTTAACCACCATGGATGGTGACGACCTTCCTCACCCTGTTAATGCGGACATAGTGAAAAAATACTACGCATGAATAAAGACCCGCTAGGTTGACTGGCCTAGGAAAAAATAAGGGCATCCCGATGAACCAAAAAGGTTCGGGCATAAATTAGGGATAAAAAAAATCTGTACACCCGACAAGCCGAAAACCTGAAAAGGCGGTTTGGGCAAAAAAAGGGTATCCCGGTGGACTGAAAACCCGAAAGGGAGGTCTAGGCAAAAGTTAGGGATTTGAAGCGTATCACTATGTCCCATTGAATCACCTTGCGACCAGACTTCAGTATCAACTATCAAGATCAAACGGTATCTGTTGTACCCCAAAATTTGTCCTCCCATATTTCTCAAAACATTTCAAGAAAAATTCACAAGTCCAACCCGGCGCGTCATATTCAGGTGTTCTTTCCCCAAGATATCTCTGATAACGTATTCTCAAATTCAGGTTCGGCTCAAGAGATAATTCTTTAAAGAAGGTATCCGAATGTGTGAGTTTTCTTGAAGAAATATGGTGAAAAAAGTGTGCTGAAAGTGCAGTTTTTACGCGCTAAAAAATTCATAACTTGAAGATCGTGGCTCGTTTTGAACCCGTTCCAGCGACCATAATTCCGTCTTGACATTATCTACGTTTTCATCTCTCACGACTGGAAGCCAATTTCGATCAGAAGGTCTTCAAAAATGTAGATTTATCAAGTCTTTTCGTACAGAAAATTTGTGTCATGTTCAGAAAATCATAACTTGGTCGATTTTCATCGTATCGAGCTGGTTCCAGCGCCAAAATTTCACAAATTGAGCTGGCTACATTTTCACAGAAGGTATTGAGTTCAAACAGTATTCAAAAGGCCTTCGTTTTTTGCTCAGAGTGCGCGACGCGCCGAAAATCCTGAATGCTGAATACTATTTCATCTGGGCCGAAACTTCGAAAATTCATAACTCGGTCAATTTTTATCGGATTGGGCTCATATTTTTACACAAGGTTACTGACTCAGAGATCTACAACTTTTCTTCAAAAGTAGAGACCAAATTATGCACCGATCAATACCAGTTTTTTATTGAAGAACGTGTCAGAGTCGACACTGGAGCCCAAAATAAGTTTGTCTGAGCTGAAACTTCAAAAATTCATAACTAATTCACCATTTATCCGATTGAGCCGATTTTCGGACAGGAGTTAGTTATCGATATCGTCTACATTTTGTTTTCACATTTCAACTTCAAAAATTGCACTTAAGTCCCTGTGATTTAGCCTGGAAAGTGACGAACTCAAGTGAACATTGGAGGCCCAATTGCACATTCAAAGCCCATTTTCTTTACCCTAATTTCCATTATATAATCACCTTCTTTTCACACAAACCAAAGAAGAGAAAAAAGAGAAAAAAACTTTGCCACAACACTGTTAGAATATCAAATTCTTTCAAGAACCCTAAAACCTTGAAATCCTTATTACAAATCCCTCTCTCACTACAAACAAGCCATCTCAGTTACAAACCAACATCTCACTACTTCTTCAGTAAGGGTAAGGATGGCTTGATCTCCATGATCAAAAGGGCATAAAAGCATTCATGTCACTACTTTTCCAGTAAGGGTAAGGTTGATTTGATCTCCATGATCAAAAGGGTATAATCATCCATACATGTCATATTGGCCTAAACATTAAATTTCTTCATATATTGGCTTTATTTGTATTTTATGATATATAATAATTTATTTAATGTGTTCATGAGATTCAACACTGCAGATTTAGACAGGATCCCATGCAGGTTCATTAAGGAACGTTGAGGCCAAAACACAAATGGCCAAAAGCCAAAAGCCAAATGGCCAAAACAGAACAGTTTACACATGACACTAATACATGGCGAGACAGATATCCTGAGAAGGTTAAGGAACATGGAGGTTAGAACACAAATGGCCAAAAGCCAAAACACAAATGGCCAAAAGCCAAATGGCCAAAACAAAACAGTTTACACATGACGCCAACAACTGTTTCACCCCTCCAATCAGGCTCGTATACTCCTAAACTCTCTCTATTTGTATTATGTTCCTTTAATTAATTAATCGTTATTATTTTTATTAATCACTAACCAATTAACATTTTTTCCTAATAAAATCAAAAACACAAAAAATATTTTATTTATTAAAATTAACTTCATCACTTTTATTTTTGTAAATAAATTAATTTAATCAATTTAGCTTTAATTAGATTTAACTTTTAATATTTTTTGCAATATTTAAAATCAATTTAGAATATTAGGTTTTTATTAGCATTAATTCAATTTATTTTATTTCTTTAAAAACTCAAAAATCCAAAAATATTTTCATTATTTAATTTAATTTAATTGTTCATTTAATTTAATTCCATTTAATTCAAAAATAACCAAAAAATCACTTTCTTTCAAAAAAGGGTCAAAACCCCAAAAAACTCGCATCCGATTTAATTTCCCGCACGCGATCCATTTTTCCATATTATTGTACTTGCTTCCGGAATGTAATAACTTTAATTAGGACTTTATTTATTTATTGCTTTATTTTACTTTCCGCAATTTAAATTAAAGGGTTTGTTTTTGGCGATGTAAATACCCGACGCCTTGTAATAGCGTAGATTCAATTTTTCGCAATTTACTTTCCGCAATCATTAACTGTTAATTATGCATGACAAGACTTGCTTGACAAATAAAATCAATCCGTAGCTCACAAAAATGCATGTTCAAAGATAAACATAAACTGAAACAACACACATGCACATGCCACTCCTAGGGTACACCTCACTGGTTGCCTCGAACGTGGTCGTCAAGTATAGGGTGTTTTAGAGGTCGCCCTCCTGTCTAAAGATCCAGTTGCCTCGAAACGGTTGCCTCGGATAAAAAGGATCTAGGACATTAGGGTTACCGCTAAGGTGTCCTACTATTGCTTTGGTGACCACACTGTCCCTTAATCGAATTGACCCGAATACCTCCAACGATGGTGCTGCCTACCTCTCAATGGTGGGATAGCACTGTCTAAAGGACATTTACACAACTTAATTTCTTTTGAGTAGGTAGATTTCTCCTGGGTACTTGTTCTTTCAAAACAAACAAAACAACTTTTCACACTTACACTTTCAAAAAGTTTTCAAACAAATTTTTCATACACTCTTAAGGACAGATACAAGAGTTACTTAGAAATTTTTCAAACGAAACTTTTTCAAAACCCACAAACACTTGAAAAGCAAACATTTTTTGAAAACATAAGAGCAAGTACCTAAGAGCCCGTGGATAACCACGGATAGAAAGGGTGCTAACACCTTCCCTTTCTATAAATCTACCTCCCGAACCGAGAAACATTCTCAAAGAAGGAATATTGCTGTGCTTTTGTCCTTTCCATGTTGGAGAATATAAAAGACGGTGGCGACTCTTGCTTACCGCGACATTTCGCGAACCAGCTTAAAAAACAGTCAGTTCTATTTCCACCGATCACAGTATCGACCAATCCAGTCAACTTCAGACAAGCAACAAAGTGATGAGACGCTCAAAGACAAAGGGGCAATAGCAGAATTAGAACCCATCGGGATTATTGCGCATAACTGTTTTCTTCTCTTTGTACACTATTTTGTATAGTTTTCACTCTCACGGCGGTGTTCTCCTACTATAACGTCAACCTCTTTGTACAAAATGCCTGTTATAGGCAAACTTCAGAAATCAATACAAACCATTTCTTTGAAAGTATAAAACTGTTTGTTTTTCTTTTTCTGTTTTGTTTTGCAAAAACGTCCCATGGCTTATTCTTGACATATGCATTTGAATATGATGGTTGTTCACAATATTTGCATAAAAAAACATAAAGACGGTTGTTGACGACTTCAGGAAATGGGGCAAAGTCTAAAAAACAATTCTCAGTTCCGACAGTTACTCTTTCCTGCATAGTACAGGGGCAGGGACAGTTTGAAACAAAGTCGCCGCTACATATAACCCCGTGACACCTATGTTCCCTACAAAGCAGAAACAACCAGAGTTTTGACTCCTTCATCCCCAAGCAGGAATTATCTCCTCTAACAAACTTCATCCAACAGAGAGCTGAGGTCGGTGTTCCCCAGCCGAGCTTTATAATTTCAAACAGTTATAAAACCTCCTCCCAGGTAGAGTTTGTTTTCTCAGATTGCGGAAGTTCATTCCCCAATGGAGTTTATTTCTCTACATCGGCAGAATCTTCCAACAAGCATATCTCTCCACATACTGATTCTCAAGCAGAATCAATTCTCAAGCAAAATCAATTCTCAAGCAGAGTCAATCCCCAGCAGGTTATCCTTAAACAAAGAGGAGATCCCCGACGAATCATCTCCATTCACCATCCCCAGTGGAAATGAAGGATTCAGCCCCCAATACTTCCCAGCAGTGGTCTAGGATTTATTTTCCCAGACTAAAATCACAATAACATCCAATATTCATACATCATGGCATGTGAATACACACCGCATACAACATAATCTCATTTATTTTGAGAGCATCATCACAATGCATTTCATACATCATGACATTGCATGTGACTAATCCTTTACCTTTTTCAGGGAAGAATCAAGTCAACAAACACCGTTGACTACTTATGTAACCTAATAGTCTTCTCAAAAGCTATGCCTGATGAAAGCATATTTCATCATCTTCCTCGGAACAATGTTCTCAGAAGACCTTCTTTGGTTCTATCAGATCGACACCGAGATCTCCCTGATTCTTATTCCAGTTGAAGACATTCCATGACTTTTGTCTGGTTCAGTTAAATCGATCCTGAGATTTTTCTGATTCTTATCCAGTCAAAGTTAATCCAAGACCTTCTCTGGTTTAGTCATACCGACACTAAGATCTCCCTGATTCTTATTCCAGTTGAAGACATTCCAAGAATTTTGTCTGGTTCAGTTAAATCGATCTTTAGATTTTTTTGATTCTTATCCAGTCAAAGTTAATCTAAGACCTTCCCTGGTTCAGTCAGATTGACACTATGATCTCCCTGATTCTTATTCCAGTTGAAGACATTCCAAGACTTTTGTCTGGTTCAGTTAAATCGATCCTGAGATTTTTTTTATTCTTATCCAGTCAAAGTTAATCCAAGACCTTCTCTGGTTCAGTCAGATCGACACTAAGATCTCCATGATTCTTATTCTAGTTGAAGACATTCCAAGACTTTTGTCTGGTTCAGTTAAATCAATCCTGAGATTTTTTTGATTCTTATCCAGTCAAAGTTAATCCAAGACATTCTCTGGTTCAGTCAGATCAACACTAAGATCTCCCTGATTCTTATTCCAGTTGAAGACATTCTAAGACTTTCGTCTGGTTCAGTTAAATCGATCCTGAGATTATTCTGATTCTTATCCCGTCAAAGTTAATTCAAGACCTCTGCTGGTTCACTTCGAATCGACCACAGATTTGTTGCTGATTTCTTAACAGCTTAATCTCATCTCCCCAGTAAGTCGCCGTGAAACCTGGAGCACGACCAGATAACAGTCAGCCTCATCATCCTCAGCAAGTCAATGCAAATCCTAGATCCTGACCAGATAGCAGTTCACATCACTCTCCTCAATCAAGTGATGACTCCCCAATAGAGTAACGAACAACTGAAGCTCCTAAAACTCTATGCTCCAAGACATAGACCAACATTCCTCAGCATAGTCCTTCTCAACAACAGGAATAAGAATCCCCACAAAGAGAATTCTTATGAAGTCAACATCTATTTTGGATGGCATCTTTAAGCCCATCTCCGACGACTCACCATCACATTCAGATGGCATCTTTAAGCCCATCTCTGACGATCTCCCGTCATCTTTTCCAAATGGAATCTATAAGCCCATTCCTAATACTATCTACACAGTCAAGTATCATCTCAAACGAGTGTAAATTTCTAGGCACTCTAGTGTTCAATCATCTTCCCCCTTCAGATCACGAAAGGCAGATAAGCCAATCTATATCTTCTGGTTTAAGAAGATTGAACAGGGGCAGCTGTTGTACCCCAAGTGTTTGTAACCACCCAAAAGTCCATTCAAAGATGCATTCAGAAAGCCGTTTGAAAGAAGTAACAAGGCCCATTCCAAGATGCATTTAGAAAGGCAATCGAAGAGAAGTGCTGAAGGGTATTCGAAGGGGTGAAGTGTCCAGGTTCATCCAGAATTTCAAAAGAGGCATGGATATTTTAAAAAAGGAAATCTTTAAATTGGTTTGATTTTTGTCTTGAAGACTATGGTTGGCTTTTAAGGATATGATTAAGGATGTTTCTTTCCATGCTAAGACTCCCTCCTCATCTCCTATAAATATCCAGTATATCTACAAGAAGAGCACACATACATACTGCACATGAAGAGACTACGCACACGCTGCCCCCCCTAAACCACCCCAAAGATTATCAAAATCCTCATAGGTGGTCCCAATTGAAGGAACCGTCAGCAACACTCCAATTCACGCCCCAGAGTTCCAGATCGAAGCATCCCTTTTGTTGATAAACTTTCAAATTCACGTTTATAATTTCATAATGTCCTAGTGTTCGCTCAGTACTTGATTCACGCCTGGGATATCATGTGGTTTTGTTCGATTTGGTTTCAAAATTGAGGGCCTGGTTTCGACACCAGGTCCAATTTGGTTTTCTTTTGTCTCTAAGACTGCAGATCTTGCCCAAATAAACCAATGTATGCAGGATCGAAGGTCCTGGGTTAGACACCCAAATCATGTTTGTTGCTAATGTTTTCCTTGCAGGTTTAGATCGAAAAACCATTCCTCCCCCAGATCGAAAGGAATAACTCCCTTCCCAGGATCGAAGAGGACTTTATCTTCCCCAGGGTCAAAAGAGCCATGTCTGGCCCATGATCGAAAGTGCCACATCTTGCCCAGGATCGAAAGAGCAATGTCTGACCCAGGATCGAAAGAGCCATGTCTGGCCCAGGATCGAAAGTGCCATATCTCGCCAGGATTGAAAGTGCCATGTCTTGCCCAGGATCGAAAAGGCCATGTTTGGCCCAGGATCGAAAAACCGTTCCTCCCCTGGATCGAAAAGGCTTCTATTCATTTCCTTATTTTTGGTTTTTGTTTGTTCCTTTTATTTTCTGGCCTTCTCATTAACATTGAAACAAAAATCACAAAAACTTAGGTCTAGTTTGTTTTTCTATTTAAAATTATTTTTGTTAAACTAATTAATTTAATTATTTTAACATCTTTCAAAAATAAAAACTAAATAGACTTAGACTTTATTTTATTAAAATAAATGAATAAAAAAAACAGAAAAAGATTTTATTCTTAGGATTATTAGACGTTATTTTCAAATTAGCGCGCGTTTATTTTATTTGTAACTGCTCACAGTTGTAATAGTTTTAGATTTAGAATACCGCACTTTTATTTTCTTGCATTTTTTATGTAACTCTCCCAAAGCGTTGTAATAGTTTAGGATTTATGTTTATATTTTTATTTTATTTTTCCGTACTTTACATTTCCTGTACAATATTACTGTTAGTAATTAGGATTGCATGGAAAGACTGTAAACTAAAACGTTAGCTAACTTAATAAAAAAGACAAAAATAACTGAATCTCAACACATGCACATATGCACCTCTAGGGTATCCCCGCTTCGGTTGCCTTTCAGAAAAAACAGTCACGTCCCTCGAGAATGGGGATGCTTTAACAAAGACCCGCAAAAATAAAAAAAGATCATAGTCCCTCGATGACCCTACGGTGTTGCCTTTTGGTAAATGATCTCGTCCCTTAAACGAAATTTCTAAAGCGTCTCCATATGTTACCTTTATGACTGTAAAAACGTCCCTTCGATGTCCCTCAACATCCAACGACAAGGCTACATACTCACTAATAGTAGGATAACATTGTCTAAAGGAAAAGAGAGAAAAAATGACCCTTTTCGAGTAATGAAATAGATAGTTGTTAGAAGTTTGCTCAAACATTTTGCACTTACACAGAAAACTACTTTTCAAAAACAAGTTTCAAAAACATTTGCTTTGTTAACACTCTTAAGGACTGATACAAAAGTTAAACACAAATCAAATCGCTGCACTAAGGCTTTTCAAAACATTTTCAAACACACAAAACACAAAAGCATTTTAAAAATGAGCAAACCTCTAATAGCTCGTGGAAAACCACAGATGGAAAGGGTGCTAACACCTTCCCTTTCCATAATCTACCCCCTTACTCAGAAAACTCTTGAAAAGGTCTTTTTATGTTCTTTTCACCCTTTCCTTTGTTGGATAAAAGAAAAGACGATGGCGACTCTTGCATACCGCACATTTGCGAACAAAAAAACACAAAACCAGTATATAGACAGTCGGTTCTGCCACCATAAAACAGATTGATAACAAGACTGTTGAATTTGATCCTCCTCCAACTCCAAATGTAATCACTGCGCCTATGCCGAAGCATGACAAGGGTGTCAATGAAGTCAATGTTGTGGGTGATTCTAATGAAGAAGCTGCATTTTAAGATTGGGTGTATCCAACTATAACGGAGCTGAAGAATTGACATGCAAAGGATTTCATGCCTATCTTCTTCATTAAGGAGTAATCTACTTGTTATTACTTTTCTTTCAATTCAAGAATATTTTGTCTGTAATATTTAACAATGACTTTTAAGCCATGTTCCTGGCCCGGGGCACTTTGGTCCATTTGTCAAGGGTTTTATTTATGTTCATCTAATCATATGATCATTAAATACTAATCATTGGACTCTTTTGCATTCAAATATTTGTGTTCATTGCCTTTCTTTTCTTTCAAATACATTTTTCAAAATAGCCATGTATATTACACACACACACACACACACACACACACACACACACACTCTTGAAGGTCCTCGTCCACTCTGGATCTTATTGCTAATGACTCTACTATTGCCGACTATGACTTTGAATGCCCAATTAACCAAGCCGACGATGAAGGCGAGGAAGATTTTGATATACCGGGAGAACTAGAAGACTTCTGTTACAATAGGAAAAAGCTATTCAGCCACATGAAAAGTCAGTTGAAGTCATCAATAAGGGTATTGAGGCAGACAAGAAGGAAATCAAGATCGGTGCTAACTTGTAAAGTAGTGTCAAGAGAAGATTGGTTCAGATGTTGCATGATTATATGGAAGTATTTTCTTGGTCGTATGAAGATATTCCAGGGTTGGATACGGACATCTTAGTTCATCATCTGCCGGCAAAAGAAGATTATCCTCCTGTTAAACAAAAGGTTTATCGCATGAGGCTTGATATGTCTGAAAAGATTAAAGCTGAAGTGATGAAACAATTTGATGCAGGGTTCCTAGCTGTGACATCCTATCCCCAATGAGTTGCCAATGTGGTGCTAGTGCCGAAGAAAGACGAAAAGTTCGCATGTGTGTAGACTATAGGGACCTGAATAGGGAAAGCCCCAAGGATGACTTCCCTCTACCACACATTGACGTCTTGGTCGACAACACTGCTTAGCAGAAAGTCTTCTCTTTCATGGATGGATTCTCTGACTATAATCAGATTAGGATGACTCCCGAAGACATAGAGAAGACAACTTTCATTATGCAATGGGGCACCTTTTGCTACAAGGTCATGCCGTTCAGATTGAAGAATGCAGGGGCAACATATCAAAGGGCTATGGTAGCTTTGTTTCATGATATGATTCATCATGAAATAGAGGTATACATGGATGATATGATTTCCAGATCTCAAATCAAAGAGGAACATCTCGAACACCTGTACAAACTATTCGAGAGGCTGGAAAAGTACAAGTTGAGGTTGAACCCTAACAAATGCACATTTGGAGTACGATATGGAAAGCTTCTAGGTTTTGTTGTCAGCAATAAAGGCATTGAAGTTGATCCTGCCAAGGTAAAGGCCATCCAAGAAATTCCAGTCCCTCATTTTGAAAAAGAAGTTAGAGGATTCTTGGGCCGTCTCAATTACATCGCCCGCTTCATATCTCACTTGACTGCTACTTGTGAGCCAATCTTCAAACTCTTGAAGAAAGATCAGGTAGTCAGGTGGAATGATGAATGCCAAGATGCCTTCGACAAAATCAAAGAATATCTACAAGATCCTCATATTCTCATGCCTCCAGTTGAAGGAAGTCCCTTGATCATGTATGTTGTACCCCAAAATTTTCCCTCTCATTTTTCAAGTATTTGCTCACAAGATATTCTAAGACGTCAAGTTTGCAGCACTGATACATCAATTTAGGCTTGAAATTGGCACAAGGGGAAAATGGTCAATTGTATACTGGAAAATCAAACTTTGACTTTTTGGTCAATATTACAACCCAAAGATCAAATTTCATCAAGACATTCAAAAATATCAAGCTTGATCATTAAGAAGTCAAGAGAATAAAAAATCCAACTTTGCAAGACTTTGAGATTTTTCTAAGTATTTTTTATACTTGGTTAAATTCATTTGCTTCATGGAATTTTACTACAACTCCAAGATGATGCAAGTAATTCAAGTTATTACAAAGTGACATTTTTGCAAAATTACATATTCTAAAACTATGTCTTGATTAAAACCTTGTCACAATATTTTTGCCTTTGACATGATGTGCACAAGACTAAATTTGTGACATGCTACAAACTATGCTGTCCAAAGTTGAATAAAATGTGATATGCCACAACATCCCATACTACCTTGCAAGAAACCTTGTGCTATGCTGCACCCCAAGGATACATGCTGTCAATACAGTCCAAAACTGCTCTATGCAGTCAGCTCAAGCCTGCACCATGACAGCCCCCAAATTACACCAAAATGGCAAAAGAAAATTGGGTGCAAAAAGTATCAAAGCAGTATGCCAAAACAATTCAAATAAATTATTTGTTTCCCCCCCTAAACCACAGTGAAGAGGTCTACAAGAGGGTCTGTCTCATAAAACAAAGGGGTTGGATTTTGGAAGAGGCACAGAGAGAGAAAATAGAGAGTTTTGTTGAGCAGAAAAACAATATTCTATGCAACCTTGATTGATTTTCAAAAACCAAGTCTATTCTTGTTCAAAACAGAAACCCCAACCTGCACCATGACAGCCTTGATTGATTTTCAAAAACCAAGTCTATTCTTGTTCAAAACAGAAACCAAGTCAGCTCAAGCCTGCACCGTGACAGCCCCCAAATTACACCAAAATGGCAAAAGAAAATTGGGTGCAGAAAGTATCAAAGCAGTATGCCAAAACAATTCAAATAACTTATTTGTTTTCCCCCCTAAACCACAGTGAAGAGGTCTACAAGAGGGACTGTCTCATAAGACAAAGGGGTTGGATTTTGGAAGAGGCATAGAGAGAGAAAATAGAGAGTTTTGTTGAGCAGAAAAACAATATTCTATGCAACCTTGATTGATTTTCAAAAACCAAGTCTATTCTTGTTCAAAACAGAAACCCCAACCCATTGCTCCACCATACAAACTCTTCCTCAAAGACTTTCCAAACATAACAAAAAAAACAATCCTTGTAGTGCTACTCATCTCCATCTTCAAAATACCAAAAATATTACAGTACAGTCCAACTCAGTTCTAGCAGTCCAGAGCAGCTTCCTGAAGACTCACAAGGTTATCACATTATTTTGAAAAGCATTCAGATCTAAAACAGCCAGTGCAGCCCAAAGGTAAGTCATCTTGACTTGACATCTTGTCATTACATCATTAACAAGCTGTTGTTCTTTAAAGACAAGATGTAGTACTTTATTATCCTGTTGAACTAGTCATTTGCTTAAGGTTTAGGTTTATTCAATCATTTATTATTCATGTTGTGATACGGTGGGAGAACTGACTTGAGGTTTTGTGTTTGTTTTCGCAAATGTTTCGGTTGAGCAAGAGTCGCCACCGACTTTTTATTTTATCCTAAGGAAAGGTTAAAAAGCACAGGAAAAACCTTTGAGTTGTTTTCTTGGGTTCGGGGAGTAGATTATAGAAAGGGAAGGTATTAGCATCCTTTCTATCCATGATTATCCATGGGCTCTTAGTTACTTGCTTAGATCACTTGCCTTTGCTTTTCAATTGTTTGAAATGGTGCTTTGTGTGTGTGGTTTTGAAAATGTTTTGAAAAAGATGCCTTGTCTAGGCAACCGTTGTAACAATTCTTTACTCGAATGTTTTACAAAGGTGTTTGTCTTTTTGAAAAGATGTTTCAATGTTTTTGAAAGTTGTTTTGGAAGTTGTGTTTGTGAAGTGTGTTTTGAAAGTAGGCAAGTGTGTTTTGCAAGTTTGATCAAGTAACTAAGAGTTGTCTACCCCTAAATTTACTCAAAGATCTTTCCTTATGTTTTAACCCTTTTAACAGTGTTGTTTCACCATTGTATTTGGTGAACAACCTTGTGTTAGGATGTTAACGGGACGGGCACGGGTCATCGTATAGACCATGAAAGCAATAGTGTCAAGTATCTTTGGAAATTTGCTTGAGGGACTATGATCATTTTGTTTAGGCAACTTCGAAAGCGTCATCGAGGGACTATGATCATTTGATTTGTTTTTGTTTTGCCAAAGACACTTAACATGCAAACATGGCCCATTTTTGAAGGCAACAAGCGGGATTACCCTAGGGGTGCAAGTGTGAATTGTGTATTGATTGTCATGCATTTGTCTTGTATTAGGTTATCTAGCGGTTGATTTTGAATCTTCGCATACAAACCCTAATTACTATACAGTATAGAGAAAGCGATAAATTGCGGGAATTTAAAGTCTAAGCTATTACAAATAAGTATCCGGGGATGGGGGTACAAATATTTACAAATGGGGATGAGTCTTATCAGGATAGTAGTGTCCAAATATTATTTACAACCAAATCGAATCGCATTCTCAATGTAAAATATAGCAATGTATAAGAATAAAAGAGAAATAAAAGTATTATGCAATGTATGTGATTATTTACAAATGATGCAAATATTAACCTAATGTATTTATTAAGTATTTTATTTATTTATTTGTGTTTTTGTTAATTAAGTATAAACAAAAGTTTTAATGAAAAGAAAAAATTAACTTAATAAAAAAAATCTATTGTTTATGTATTTTGTTAATGTTTTAAAGTTTATGTAAAAAGATTTATTAAAAAGAGTTTTAAGACAAAAATCTATTAACCTAATTAAATCTAATATTTACATATTTCTTGTAAAATATAATAAACATTAAGAAAAGTTTTTGTACAAAAATCAATATATTGTTTTTCTTAACAAAATAAATTGTATAAAAAAGATATAATGTGATAACAAAAAAAAGAGTATTAGTTTAAATAAAAAGGGAGTTAAATGGGCTTTAGTATGTCAATATGAGGGACAGGCCCAAGCAACAAGAACAAACAGACTTAAGCAAAAGGGGGGGGGGGGTGTATAGTCAAATGGGCTTAACAGTCTTGATGGGGCAGGCCCAACCGGGTTTGATAATTTGTTAGGGTTTGTTTTGTATTGTTTCAGAAAAAGGGTTTGTGCTTTGAACAACGCCGCTTCTCTTCTTCGCCTTCGTTGTCTTCTTCATCTTTCTTAAGCCAAGCATCTGACTTCCTCCTCGCCCCAGCTGCCAGATGCGACGCCTCCACCTCCTCCTCTTCATGGTTGCTCAGGCGGTGGTAAAGAGGTAATGATTCTGTTTCTCCTTCATGCGCTTTAGGGTTTCAAGTTTTGCATGTTATTGATTTTTTTTGACAAGTTCTGATCTTTATGTTATTTGATGTTTGTGTGAGGTGTTGAAGAAAAGGGAGGAATTACTACCTTTGGAGAGGAGACGGAGGAGGACGGCGGCGCGTCTCAGGTGGCCGGAGGCAGAGGGACTGGTGATGCTAGCTTTGTGGCCTTCCTGGTATTTGGTATCTTTAACCTTGTTTAATGATGATAGTTGCAATCTGAAAACCCTAGGGCATCTGTTTCTGAAACTTCTTTTCCTCTTCTGCTTGCTTGCCCGTTTCTGAGTTCGATGATGTTGTTGTTGCTTTTGCTTCTCAATGACGAACCTTGGTTCTGAGAGACTTGGACTTTTTGATGATTATTCTGAGATTGCTTGCTTATTGCTGTTCTGATAACTTGATGATGATAACTCTGAGATTGCTTGCTTCAATATTGCTCTCTTCTGAGTTTCTTTTCCTCTCTTGATGCTATGTTACTCAATGATGAACTTTAGTTCTGAGAGTTTGGATTTTAGCCTATGATGATTTGATTCTGAGGCATTTTGGCTTTGAATACTATGCAGTTTGACAGGTTATATGTTTGTTGGCTTGCTTGGCTTGAAAGGCTTATCAGTTTGTTTAGGACAGGTTGGGTGAAGCTTATGCAGGTTGAACACAGGTTTGTGTTTATGTTTGGATGCAGGTTTTTGGATGAACAGGCTTTTAGGCTTGCTTCTGTTATGTTTTTGACAGGCTCTTTGATTGCTTGTTTGAGTTTTGTTTGAATAAGGCTTGAGACATGTTTGTTGTTTGTTGGAGGTTTGAGTTGGTTCAGGCTTGAAGCCTTGAACAGGTTTAAAGGATGAACAAGCTTTTAGGCTTGCTTCTGTTATGTTTTTGACAGGCTTTTTGATTGCTTGTTTGAGTTTTGTTTGAATAAGGCTTGAGACAGGTTTGTTGTTTGTTGGAGGTTTGAGTTGGTTCAGGCTTGAAGTCTTGAACAGGTTTAAAGGCAGGCTTCCATGCTGTAACAGGTTTGAGTGAGCCTAGTTTCTAAGCTTGAGGCAGTTTGAAGTTTATTTGTTTTTTTGAGAGGCTTTGATGCAGGATGTCTTTACAGCTTTTGTGTTATGCCTCTCTATGTGTATTCTGCCTCCTTTGACAATTTTGGTCTGTTGTTATATTTATCTATGTCTTGAGCCTGCAAACTGTAAGCCTCCCTACTTCTCTCTCTTTTCTCTCTCTATTAAAGCATATTATATTGCTTTAGAATAGCTGTTTCTGAAAAGGTGATGGCCTGGAAAATGATGAATAAAAGTGTTTTTACAAGTATGCTTGCACTTTGTCTTTCCTCTGCATATCTCTTGTCTTCCAGATTTTCTGCCTTTTGTGTACTTGTTGACAGCTTTATTGGCTTCTTTGGACAGTCTTGACAGCTTCTTGTACTTTCTTTGGACAGTTTCTTTGGACAATTTGGTTTGCCTTTTCAAGTAGCTTGTTTGTTCAATTTGAACTTTGCAACTTGTTTGTTCATGTGCAGTTTGTTTGTAACTTGGCTGTTCAGTTTGCCTTGTTTGAATTTATGCATTTTTGTGCATTTTGTTCAATTGATTCATATGCTTGTAAAATAATTTTTCTTTACTCTTTGTGAACCAAGAATAGAGTCTTCTTGTGATTTGCAAAGAGGGTGAGAAAAATATGATGAAAATCAAAACAATCTGATTCCGGCCAACCACCTTTAATGATGAATTTTTGATTAACTGTCTGAGAATGATTTTAATTTATCTGTACTGATTTCTTTCTTTTTTGTCTTTGCAGATAAGTATCAGTTGAGCAAAGGGTGCAATTAGTAGAAGATGAAGATTTCCAGAGATTTAGGATATAGTATTAATTTACTTTTAATCGTTGTAATAATATTATTGTAAACAATTGTAAATAAATTTACAGTGTTCAAATAATATTTGTAACAATCAATTAGAAATGAATAAAAAATCTTTCTTTGTCAGATATCTCTTTAATTCTTCTGCATTCATTTATTTAATTACTTTAATTTCTTGAATTATAATAATTGGAAATTATCCAATAATTTTAACTTAGAAATTATAAGTAATCAATAAACGTCCGGCGTTCCGAATAACCAAAAACATTGCACAGTTAATCAAACAAACGTCCATACGTCCTTTATCTCACTGATCAAACTTAAACTTCAAACTTTCAATCAGAAGCCTCAACCCATGTCCCAGAGTCAATTGAAAAGAACTGTAGAATTAATTCCTTCTGAGAATGCGCGCGCAAACCCTAATTCTTAATTTACTGTCAAAGAAACGTCCGCCTGATCAAACCCTGAGCCAAACTCAATCAAACCCTAAGAATCTTCTTGAACTGATTCAAAATCAATGGAATCCCTAATTTTGTCTGACTGATGAGAAAAGTCTGCTTGACCAATTCTTAAGCCAATCTGAAAAACCAGGAAAAGCCCGAAGCTGTGATTTCTTGTGGAAAAGAGAGAGAGCAAATTTTGGGGTACAACACATGTTTATCCATCATATGCCATAAACTAACCTGTACATTCAGTAAAATAATGTTTAAGGCAGGAAAATGCAGCATGTATCGACACATATCCTCATGTGTCGACTCATCCAAGTGAAAAAACAGGGTATGAGTCGACACATAACCCCCATGCATCGACTCATATTGATTTCAGGTTACAAAATAGAAGCTGGAAAGGACTATGAGTCGACACATACGCATTTCGCGTCGATGCAAAAAGGTGTATGAGTCGATACATCCCATTATGTGTCGACTCATACTGAACAAATTTCACAAAACAGAAGATGGAAAGGACTATGAGTCGACACATGCGCACTTCGCGTTGATACATAAAGGTGCATGAGTTGGCACATCCCATTACGTGTCGACCCATACTGCACTGATTTTTTTTACAGGGGCAGGAGAAGCTATATGTCGATGCATAGCAGCATGTCTCGACACATAGCAGTTCAAAAATGCATTTTTCTTTTATTCTACACTGTTTTCACATTCCTTTCATTATTATTCGATGTGGTTGTAATATTTTAATTCCTACTTCACCCCCATTGTTAAATTGTATCCCCGTCCCCCTAAAGTGATGTAATAGCTTAGATTTTACTTTCTGTTTTTTACTTGTTTTTCATATATTGCTAGTAAATAAGTGTGTATGGCAAGATAAAATCAATAAATAGATGACTTTCAAATATAAGACAAAATGCATGTAAATAAAACACATTTTCACACTAGCACCCTTAGGGTAATTCTACTTGTTGCCTATCGGAAAATAGTCATGTCCTTCGAGCATGGGCGTTTTAGTAAAGACCCTCGATAAAAAGATCGTAGTCCCTCGATGACCCTCGATGTTGCCTTCGGTAAACGATCTTGTCCCTAAAACGACATTGCTAAAACGTCCCATATGTTGCCTTCTATGACTATACAAACGTCCCAACGCCCGTTCCTTTACATCCAACGATGGGGCTTCTTATCAAATCAATGGTAAGATAGCAACATCTAAAGGAGGAGGAAAAGCATATTTAAGACCTTTCAAGTAGGTAGATTCGCTCTCAGTTACTCGCTTGCTCACGACAAAAACATTTTATACACCCACACTCTCACCTTTGAACTATTTTTGAAACAAACACTTTGTAGGCGTTCTTATAGAAACAAGAACCATTACGAAGTTCCATTTTCAAAATACTTTCAAAAACACATCTCACAAACACACTTTTGAACTATTTTCGAAATAAACACTTTGTAGGCGTTCTTATAGAAACGAGAACCATTACGAAGTTCCATTTTCAAAATACTTTCAAAACACACACCACAAGCACACATTCAAACAAAAGCAAGTGATCTAGCAAGTAACTAAGAGCCCATGGAAAACCATGGATGAAAAGGGTGCTAGTACCTTCCCTTTTCATAATCTACCCCCCGAACTCAAAAAACATCTCTAAAGGTCTTTCCTGTGCTTTTTCACCTTTCCTTTTTGGATAAAAGAAAAATCGATGGTGACTCTTGCTAAACCGCAACATTTGTGAACACAAACGCAAAACACCTCAAGTCAGTTCTCCCACCGTATCACAATATACTTGACAGTACTAGAGAACTCTATGGGGGTGTGTTTTGGGCCAACATAACGAGTCTGGCCGAAAAGAGCATGCTATTTATTACCTGAGCAAAAAGTTTATCGACTGTGAAACTAGATATTCACTGCTCGAGAAAACTTGCTACGCTCTGGCATGGGCTGCTCACCGGCTAAGACAGTATATGTTGACTCATACCACTCTGTTGATTTCTAAGATAGACCCAATCAAGTACATCTTCTAGAAACCTGCCCTTTCCGGATGGATATCAAGATGGTAAATGATCTTGACTGAGTACGACATTCAATACACGACTCAAAAGGCCATCAAAGGAAGCGTACTAGCAGATCATTTGGCCCATCAAGCTATGGATGATTATTAGTCAATGAACTTCGACTTCCCTAACGAGAACATCATGCTGGTAACCGATTGCGCGAAACCTGGACCGTATGACGGACCTGAACAAGGATCCCGATGGACTATGGTATTCGATGTGGCTTCCAACGCCTTGGGTAATGGAATTGGTGTTGTAATCATCTCTCCCAAAGGTTTCCACAATCCTTTCATGGCCATACTATGCTTCGATTGCACGAACAACATGGTTGAATATGAAGTGTGCCTTTTGGGTCTGAAAACTGCCATTGACTTACGGATCAAGCATTTGAGTGTGTTTAGGGATTCCGCTCTAGTGATTAGCCAAGTAAAAGGAGATTGGCACACTAAGCATCCTAATCTCACCCCTTACAAGGAACTTATGCTATCGTCGATTCCTCACTGCGAAGAGATCACCTTTGAGCACTTCCCTAGAGAAGAAAATCAATTGGCTGATGCATTGGCAACCATGTCTTCAATGTTTAAAGTAAGATGGGACAACGAAGCTCCTATGATTACGATTGAAAGATTCGACGAACCTGCACATTGTTGTGAACTCGACACTGACACGGAAAAGCCATGGTACCATGAAGTGATGAGATACCTTGAAGCACAAGAGTATCCCGAGGGAGCATCTATCAATGACAGAAAGTTCTTACAAAGATTTTCAGTCAAAATCTTCTTAAGTAACGGAATATTGTACAAGCGCAACCATGACTCTACTTTACTCCGATGTGTGGACAAGAAGGAGGCAGAGGAAATCATGGAAGACGTGAACGATGGTCTCTTTGGTACTCACTCAAGCAGTCATACGATGGCTAAGAAGATCTTGAGAGCTGGCTACTATTGGTCAATAATGGAGACTGATTGCCATCAACATTCTAGAACTTGTCACAAATGCCAAATCTATGCTGACAAGGTCCATGTGCCTCATATCCCTCTGAAAGTCATGACCTCTCCGTGGCTATTTGCAATGTGGGGGCGTTGACATGATTGTAGAAATCAAGCCCACCGCTTCCAACAGACATCGCTTCATTCTGGTCGCTATTGACTACTTCACCAAATGGGTCAAAGCCGCCTCGTTTGCCTCAGTCACCAAGAATGTGATAGCCAAATTCATCAGACACAACCTCATCTGCCGCTATGGTATCCCCGAAAGGATCATCACCGACAATGGGACTAACCTCAACAATGCTATGATTACTGAGCTTTGTACTCAGTTTAAGACCAAGCATCACAATTCTTCTCCATATAGACCTAAAATGAATGGCGCAGTCGAAGCGGCCAACAAAAACATTAAGAAGATTATGCATAAGATGGTAGTAACCTATAAGGACTGAAATGAGATGTTACCGTTTGCTCTACATGGCTACCGCACTTCAGCTAGGACATCAACTGGGGCAACTCCTTTTTCCTAGTCTATGGCATGGAAGTTGTTTTGCCAGTGGAAGTTCAGATTCCCTCACTAAGGATTATGAACGAAGCAGGCCTAAGTGAAGACGTGTGGATTCAAACGAGATTGGATCAGCTGAACTTGATCGATGAAAAATGACTGGTTGCTGTCTGTCATGGTCAGACGTACCAAAAACGTATGATCAAGGCTTTCAACAAAAAGCTCAAGCCTCGAGTATATCAAGCTGGCGACTTGGTGATAAAGCACATCATTTTGCCACAAGGCGACCCCAGAGGAAAATGGACTCCCACCTATGAAGGGCCATTTGTTGTCAAGAGAGTTTTCTCTGGCGGTGCCATAATGCTGACTACCATGGATGGTGAAGATTTCCCACATCCTGTAAACGCGGACATAGTTAAAAAATACTACGCATAAAGGACCCGCTAGGTTGACACACCTAGGCAAAATAAGGGCATCCCGGAAAACCAAAAGGTTTGGGCAAAAATTAGGGATATATGCAAAAGATTGTACACCCGACAAGTTAAAAACCCGAAAGGACGACTTGGGCACAAATGGGTATCCTGGTGGGCTGAAAACCCGAAAGGGCGGTCCAGGCAAAAGTTGAGGATTGAAAGCGTATGACTATGTCCCGTGGAATCACCATAGTCAACTTTATCACCAAGATTCGAGTTCAAACGGTCCAAGATCAATCCAATCAACTTCTGTCAATGGCAAGGGGCATTCGAAGACATTGGGGAAATATTAGAGTTAGAAGGCGATGAGATCATTTCCCATGGCTATTTGTTTTTTTTTCAATCTTTGTTTTCCTTTCGACGATTTTCTCTTACTAGGATCTTCGTCTCTTTGTACAAAAAAACGCCTATTTATGGTCAAAATATCAATACAAATATACTTTGAAGTGCAAACTTTATATTTTTGTTTTGAATGCGAAATTGTCCAATGATTTTAAATAAATTTATAATTTTTTCATTAAATTTATGATAATGTTTTAAATAAATTAAACAAAATGAATCTTTAATTATTATAACATTAGTATTTATAATATTATGTATTTTTGTTAGATATAAATTATTTTTTAAAAAATGAGAATCTTTATTTTTAATATAACATTTTTTTTTTGTGATTTTGTATAAAAAAGTTGAGAATCTTTATTTTGAAGACACAATAACAAAATCAATATTAAAAAATTAAAATAGTGTATCCTTATTGTCACATTTTAAATTCACAATATTAAAATCAATTATAAAAAAACTAAAATACAATATAAAATATATTTAGTTGCAAATGTAAATTAGAATTAAATTATTTAACTATAAAATTAATAATAATCATATAACTTTAAATGTATTAAATAATCATAAAATCAATCATATAAATTTTGACATTTAAAAAATAAAAAAGATCATTATTGATTAAAATAAACTAGTATTATTGTGTTGATAAGCATTTAGAAAAAAATTGACAAGTGTTTCTTCAGATGTAAAAAAATAATAAGTTGTTATTTGATATGATTTTGATGTTTAAAGTAAATTAATAACAATTTTTTAAAGCATTTAAATTTAATTATATAATATAGATGGAATATTTTAATTTGGACTCATTAAATTATTTAATATTATTTTAATTTAATCCAAATATATTAAATTGCATTCAAATATTATATCTCAGTCCCAATTTTCACCTTACAGTCAATACAATTTATATACACTCAGTGACGATTTTCTAAGTCAAATTTTATCAGTCAAATTTTATCAGTCCTCCAATATGTGTTATTTTCCGAAAAGCATCCCAAACAATCACTACATAATCTGATCAATACAACAAAATTATAATAATCTTATAAGAACAATTAATCATTGAGAAAAAGAATCAATAATTAAATCTCTGCTTTTATTATAATAATTTTTGATTGATGACAAGATCAATGAGATAACAATGGTTTCACTCAGAAAAAAAAAATCAATACTCAAATCTCTATTTTTATTTTAAAAAATTTGAACAAGCCAACAAATATAAAAATATAAACGGATATTTAAGAATATGAATAGAGTTTCTATCTTATGTTTATGCAGTTATAAAGAAACCAATATTTCCATCTTGTTTTTAGAGAGTTATGCAAAAATTTATAATTAAAAATATTAAATATAAATAAACAACTTTCAAATCTATAAATAAATAAACTAAACATTATAATGATTCTTTTATGTAAACAAAAAAACATTAGATCATGAATAGATTCAGAAGGTCCAACAAAATGCAGAGAACATTCAGAAAAAGAGGTTGTTAAATTCTTATTTGTAGGTCATATGTTTTTAATCTTCATGTGAGGAAGACAGTTGATGACAATTCCAAAAGGCCCTTCTTGTGACTGTCTAGATCCAGATCTGAGAAGGAGAACAACAATTCTTTCAAATGTGCAAACACCTAGGAAAAATTCAACACGCTACGGTATATTATCTAACAAAAAAATAATTCATGTTATTTTAATATAGACATTTCTCCTAGATTGTGTTTCTAGAGCTTCTGTCATAGACTAAAAAATTCACAAGCAGTTAAAATAATTAATAAAACGAAAGTTAATATAGACATTTCTCCTAGATTGTGAGACTATGAAGGAGAATAATTAGGGTTTTATTTGTAAGGGTTTAAAATACAAATGGTATGTATTTTAATGTGGGCAAATTTAATGAGTTCGTTGGAATAAGTGTATAGGAAAAACCAAAAGTTATACAAACAGTTGGAAAAAAATTAATTGTGTAATTTATTGAGCCGTAGAATCTGTGGAAACTAAATAATTACATTAGACCACAATCATTGTTGCATTAATGGTTATCTGTTGTAATTATTTATAGGGGCATGAAAAACATTTTTTAAATTGGTTTAATTAGGATAATGAATTAATTGTGATATTAATTATTTTTTATATATTAAAGTAGACTAGTATACTATAACTTTGCTTCAATTTTACCCGTTAGATGAATCATACATGTATATGACATGTCATTTTATTTATTTCTTTGTTTTTAAATAAAATAAATCATATCAATTTAGTTAATCAAACCCACAATATTCATTTATTTATCTTTAAAGAATTAAATGGTAAATTTCAATCGAGAAATACTACTTTGACACCAAACTCTTACACCTATATCTAATACACTTTTCACAAATACGTGAATAATGTTTTTATTATTATTTTAGTTTTTTGATATATTTTTCTATTTTTCTTAAAAATTATTTTGGTTAATAAAATATTAAAGTTTTGTTAATAAAATTCAAAGTTTGGTTAATATATATTCTGTTCTGGACTCGCTCGACAGCTAGAGTGAGCCCAATCTAAACATTCCATTGGTACGACCCACACGACCATGGCCCAGATTGACCGTTGCATGTCGGGCAATGTCAGATGTTTGCCCTTCCAGACCAGCACTGACTCAGGGTGATCGACGAGCATCCCCTTAGCCTGCCCAACGTCAACGTCATACAGACCACCAGGAACCGACCAGAGGGAAACCCGTAACTAGCCCCCTCCTCGGGACCAACGACTAGTTACGAGGCTCTTGTACCACGACATTTCCCCCTTCCTCAAGGGAGCGTATTCTTTCCGAATGCTCCAATTTTGAATTCAAGCAAGTCGGGGTGCGCTTCCCCCGACAAACACCGTCCAAGCCAGGAACCGACAAGAGCAAGTATTACAGGTTCCGTAAGAGCCACGAGCATAACATAGAGGATTGCATTCATCTCAAGAATGAAATCAAAATATTTATCAGAGGCGGGCACCTTAAGTAGTATAAAAGAAGGAGGGTGCCCGTGACGAAGCACCAGAAACCAAGAATGTCGAGGAAAGGAGAAAATCCCCCGACCTCGACCCCATTCTGGTCGCCATAAGCATCTTACGGCCGAAAGACTTCTGTTATCCGGACATGGAGAACGTCCCCATGTACTTCTCCTCCCACAGCCCTTGGGAATCCTTCCCCGCAACCATGGTCATCTCCAGCGGAGGGTTCAACAAGAACACGGTTGGATCGGTGAAAAGGAGATTCAACCAACTCATTGAGGCCAACTCAGATATGGACTCCACGCTCGACAAATTTTGAGGAGGTTCTCATCCCCTCGCCTTCTATAGGGAAGAACTACTGGGCGGGCCCCCGAATTCGAGCATCCCACTACTCGTGACAGCTCGGATGGATAACTTTGACGTGCGTCACATTCTGGTCGACCAAGGCAGTTTGAAAGACATTATGTACGCCCAGTTGGTCACCATATTACAGCTGAACGAAAGCCACCTAACCCCCTACGTGGGATCTGATCTATATGGTTTCAATGGAGCCAGCACAAAGCCCTAGGGATATGTAGAGCTGTTTGTCACATTCAGGAGAGGGGTAATGGCCCGAGCCATCAAGAACCAATTCTTGGTGGTAGATTGTCCATCTCTCTATTAGTGCATCTTCAGGAGACCCGCTCTCGCCGAAATCATTGCGGTCCCTTCTACCGTTCATCTCAAGATGAAGTATTACACCACTGAAAGCTTGGTCGTCACCCTCTACGGGGACACCTAAGCTTCCAGAAGGTGCTTCAGAGCTTCTGCCAAAGGCCTTAATTCCATCAGCGTCCATCCTCAAACGATCATTGGAGCCACTCTATCCTCCAGTTCTGAGGAAGTAAAGTTGCTGCCGAGGGTTGACACCATTGACCTCGACAATCGCTTCTCCATGGAAGACTGTGTCGAGAAAAGGAGGAAAGGAAATGAGCTTGTGGTCGAAGACGAAAGGTTGACCTCCTCTGCTGATTGAAACGAACTCTCGAGTCACGCACATCCAATCCCGGACGGTAACTTCAAGCTTGTTCCCCTTGGAGAAGACCCTGCAAGAGGAGTAAAGATCAGAGCAGACCTCCCCGACCTGGAGAAAAGGCAACTCAAAGCTTGCCTAAGAGAAAATGTTGATTTGTTCGCCTAGAGTGCTGCCGAAATGCCCAGTTTAGATCCAGAGATCGCGTGCCATCATTTGACCATTGATCCTGCCATCAAGGCGGTCACGCAATGCAGAAGAAAGCAGTCGACCGAGAAAGCAAAGGTTGCAGAACTAACTGTAAAAGACCTCCTAGAGGCACATTTTATTTCTGAAGCCCAGTACACAACCAGACTCTCAAATGTAGTCCTTTTTAAAAAGTCTAATGGAAAATGGCGCATGTGTATTGACTATATTGATCTCAATTGGGCTTGCCCGAATAATGCTTATCCCCTCCCCAATATTGACAAACTGGTTGATAACTCGGCCGGTTTTAAATTCCTATCATTCATGGATGCGTACTCTGGTTATAACCAGATCCCCATGGAAAAAATGAACAAAAAATACACCGCTTTCATGACCAAGTCGGGAAACTATTACTACAACATAATTCCCTTCAGCCTAAAAGACGCGGGCGGTACTTACCAGCGCATGATGAACAAATTTTTTCACAACGAGATAGGCGACATGCTCGAGGTCTATATAGACGACATGATTGTTGTGAACGGTGGAAATAGAATTAACTATTTTTTAGCTGGTTCGCGAAATGTCGTGGTAAGCAAGAGTCGCCACCGTCTTTTATGTTCTCCAACACGGAAAGGACAAAAGCACAACAAAATTCCTTATTCGAGAATGTTTCTCGGTTCGGGAGGTAGATTTATAGAAAGGGAAGGTGTTAGCACCCTTTCTATCCGTGGTTATCCACGGGCTCTTAGGTACTTGCTCTTATGTTTTCAAAAATTGTTTGCTTTTCAAGTATGTGTGGGTTTTGAAAAAGTTCGTTTGGAAAACTTCTAAGTAACTCTTGTATCAGTCCTCAAGAGTGTATGAAGTGTTTTGTTTGAAAACTTTTTGAAAGTGTGGGGTGCGAAAAGTTGTTTTTGTTTGTTTTTGAAAAGAGCAAGTACTTAAGAGAAGTCTACCTACCCTAAGGAATTAAGCTGTGTAAGAGTCCTTTAGATAGTGCTATCCCACCATTGAGAGGTAGGTAGCACCATCGTTGGAGGTGTTTGGGTCAATTCGATTATTAGGGACATGTGGTCACCAAAGCAATGGTAGGACATCTTAGTGGTAACCCTAATGTCCTAGATCCTTTTATCCGAGGCAACCGTTTTGAGGCAACTGGATCTTTAGACAGGAGGGCGACCTCTAAGACACCCTATACTTGATGACCACGTTCGAGGCAACCAGTGAGGCGTACCCTAAGAGTGGCATGTGCTTTGTGCGTTGTTTTTCAGTTAATATTTGTCTTGTACATGTTATTTGTGAGCTACAGATTGATTTTATTTACATACATTCTTTCATGCATTGTTAACAGTTAAGAGTGCGGAAAGTAAATTGCGGAAAGATAAATCTAACTATTACAAGGCGCGGGTCTATACATCGCCAAAAACAAAAACCCGTTTTGGAAAAATAAATGCAGAAAATTAAAGAAAGCAATAAAATCCTAATTACTATTACATCCTCTGTACAGATACATAAATATAATCAGAATAAATAAATACGCGCGAATAGAAATTTAATCGGGAACGTCCTAAGGGTTTTGACCCTTTTTTAAGAAAGAATTAAATTTTTGTCCTTTTTTATAATTAATGAAATTAAAACTAATAACTAATTAATTAATTAATTAAGAAAATGATATTTTTGTGTTTTTGTGTTTTTAATGAAAATAAAGAGAAAATAAATAGAAATTAAAAGTTAGCAAAAACCTAATTCTAAATTGTTTTTATTTATTGTAAAAAAGTATTAAAGTTAATTAATTAAGCTAATTTAATTTAATTTACATTTATTTACAAAATAAGTTAATAAATAATAAAATATTTTTTTTGGTTTTCTGAATTTATTATAAAAAATATTAGTTTATGTGGTAATTAAATAATAATAGTTAATAATAATAATTAGTTAAAAGAAAATAACAAAAGAAAAAGAAAACAAAAGAAAATATGAAAGAACCATGGGGGTTATTGGACCATTGGGAGGTTTAGTGAAGCAATTTTGGCCCAACAAGCTTAAGCCTGCGTTGACTTTGGAATTGTCTGCATGTGCATTGACTCCTGTACACCATGGTCTTCACTCTTTGGCCATTGGATTGAGGGTTGTGGACACTTGGCAAGCTGATGCCTGGAGCGCATGATGGGGCACCTTGAGAATGCCTGCATATGATTATAATGGGAAAAATATGAACAAGGAATTTGGGGGACCTGAGAATCGAACCCAGGTCCCAGTGATCATTTGCCAGCACCTGTACCACTAGATCACTTATGCGCGTTTGTAAATAAGATGAGAAACAAATGTAATATATGAAAAACAAGTCACATGCTGAAACTAAAAAAAAAGCGCGCGCCATTTGAATCAGCCAGTAGCAAGCTGACACGCCCTTCGTCTCCATCCTGTAACCTGCAAAACAAAAGCAATTAGCGGGGGTTTTTAACCCCCACAATATTGAATGGCCAAAAATAGCGAATAGGAATCCATGGCATATAAATATGGCGCGAGGTGTCCAATGTCTTCGTCTCATTCAGCCGGTTTCAACCATGTGCATCTTGAGGTCTGATTTTACAGTATGTGAAAAGCCCTAATTCAAAAGCTTGAAAATCCTAAGATTTAACCATGGTGGTTTGCGTTTCAGGGGCTCTCAAAGAAATTGAACCCTACCATTAGCTTCACCTGAATGCTATGAACACAAAATGATCCACAAAAGATGTTAACAATGTATGAATAATGGTATGCGTTTCTGAGAAAAAATGGTCAAACCGTGAATTGCTCTTGCGTGTTCCTGGAGTGTTAGCACTTGATTTTTATTCCAATGCGTTTCTGGGACTGTTAGCAAGGTATTAGAAGCAATAAAAAGTGTTGAATTGGCCTTGAAGGTGGATTTCCGTTTTCAAATTTCTTTGGAATTTTTGGATTTTGGTCTGGCCGTTTTAGAGATGTTCAGCTCGTGTCTTGGGTATGCAAGGCTTGCCTATGTACATGTGAGTGCATTTAGGTCATATTATGAGCTTGGGATCCATTGCAATTAAGTTTGGAGATTCCCCTTAACCACCATTGAAAGCTTTCCCTATTTGGAGCAAAAACCATGATTTTGTGCTCAAAATGGCCTAGCACGAAATTGGTAGCTTGGTTATGACACTTAAAAGCCATTCAAATCAAAGGATGTTATTGAATTAATTTTTTTTGATTTTATTTGAATTTTATGGATTTAAAATGAATTAAATCAAATAAAATTAAATAAAAATAGAAAAATTAATGTTTAATCTTGAAATTGATCATGGGACACGTGGGTGGCATGACAAGGCTGAATCAAGTGGAAGAAAGTGGGCCCTTTTGTCAAAAAATGAAGTTTCAAGGATAGTTGACTTTTGCCATTTCACAAAAATTTCCCAACTTCTCCAATGCATATCTTGCTCAATTTTGATCATATCAACATGTTCTTGGACATTTTGGAAAGGTCTTGAAGTCCTCTAACCAATTCCTTTGGTCCCACGTCATTTGGATTTACCAATATCAAGTTATGGTCTTTGACTTAAAATGCCTTTTTGTTGACTTTTGAAAATGACCTATAATGTTGAAATTGGTAACTTTTTGTGAGAGCATTTATTGAACTTGGAATGTGAAGATGAGTTGTAGGAAATGTCCTCCCCTTCAAAATGAGCATTGGATGGGATTTTTCTGATGAACCATGAAAACGTTATGCCTTGGTCAAGTTACAGTTGACTTTTCAGCTGTCCAAAAATGGAAACTTTTGCATCTTGATGATTTTTGAGCCATTCTTGTGGAATCATGATCAAGAATTGATCAAATGATGATTGGGGCTTCAAAATAAGATGTTGACCAAATTTTTTGACTTTTGACTGCCAAATGACCATTTTACCCCTACAGTTGATTGTGAGGCAATTAGGGTTTTTGACTGTGCAACTTGACCTTGTGAGTCTTGAAACTTGACATGTAGATGCTTGACAATTTGTATGAGCATATGGGACTTGATTGGACCCTTGAAAACCTCAACTTCCTTGAAGGAACCAAAACCCTAATTTGACTGGCTTAGGAGGGTGGTTGAATGTGCAACCCTTGAGTAGACTTGAGCAAATTGAGATGATGCTTGTCAAAACTATGAAGAATATGGGAGGGCAAATTTTGGGGTACAACAGTTGCCCCTGTTCAATCTTCTTAGACCTGAGGATGTAGATTGACTTGTGTGCCTTTCGTGATCCGAAGGTGGAAGATGATTGAACACTAGAGTGCCCAGAAATTTGCACTCACATAGTGGAGTATCAGCAATGTGATAGCGGGAATGGGCTTACAGATGCCATTTGGAGAGATGGTGGATAGGAGGATGGGCTTAAAGATGCCATCTGGAGATGTGACAGGACCTTGTCGGGAATGGGCTTATAGATGCCATTTGGAAAGGTAATGGATAGTGGTGGAGATGGGCTTAAAGATGCCATCGGGGGTGTCGATCGCGTAAGAGATTCCTTAGCGAGAACTTGCGTACTTTGAGAAAGGAAGATGGTTTCCTGGCCTGTTACAGGTGTTGATCTTCAAACTCTTCATGCAAATATGTCCTGGCTGGATACAGGTGTCGAATCTACAATCAGTTGCTCACAGATATGCCCTGGCTAGATACAGGAATCAAATCTCTAAACTCTTCATACAGACATGCCCTGGCTGGATACAGGTGTCGAATCTACAATCAATCACTCACAGATATGCCCTGGCTAGATACAAGAATCAAATCTGGAATTGGTCGTCTATAGATATGCCCTGGCTGGATACAGGAATCGAATCTCTAAACTCTTCATGCAGACATGCCCTGGCTGGATACAAGAATCAAATCTACAATCCGTTACTCACAGATATGCCCTGGCTGGATACAGGAATCGAATCTGGAATTGGTCATCTACAGATATGCCCTGGCTGGATACAGGTATCGAATCTTCAAACTCTTCAAATATGCCCTAGCTAGATACAGGAATCGAATCTGGAAGTAGTCATCTACAGATATGCCCTGGCTGGATACAGGTATCGAATCTTCAAACTCTTCAAATATGCCCTGGCTAGATACAGGAATCGAATCTGGAATTAGTCATCTATAGATATGCCCTGGCTGGATACAGGTATCGAATCTCTAAACTCTTCATGCAGATATGCCCTGGCTGGATACAGGTGTCGAATCTACTCACAGATATGCCCTGGCTGGATACAGGAATCGAATCTGGGATTGGTCGTCTACAGATATGCCCTTGCTGGATACAGGTATCGAATCTTCAAACTTCTCAGATATTCCCTGGCTAGATACATGAATCGAATCTGGAATTAGTCATCTATAGATATGCCCTGGCTGGATATAGGTATCGAATCTTCAAACTCTTCAGATATGACCTGGCTAGATACAGGAATCAAATCTGGAACTAGTCATCTACATATATGCCCTGGCTGGATATAGGTATCGAATCTTCAAACTCTTCAGATATGCCCTGGCTAGATACAGGATCGAATATGGAATTAGTCATCTACAGATATGGCCTGGCTGGATACAGGTATCGAATCTTCAAACTCTTCAGATATGCCCTGGCTAGATACAGGAAACGAATATGGAATTAGTCATCTACAGATATGCCCTGGCTGGATACAGGTATCGAATCTTCAAACTCTTCAGATATGCCCTGGCTAGATACAGGAATCGAATCTGGAATTGCGACAGTTGATAGTAATTATCTTTGGATTGACCTTTTCCTGAAAAGGAAAAATATCAGTTGTATGCAATGTCATGATGTATGAAATGCATGACGTCATGATGTTCTCAAGAATAAATGAGATTGTGTGTTATGATGCGTATATGCATGCGTCATGGTGTATGATAATGTGATGTTTATGAATGTATTTTCGTCTAGGAAAATAAATCCTTGACGCATGCCAGGAGTTTGTTGAATCCTGGGCTGATGTTTGAAGAGTAGAGTTCTTCATTTCCGCTGGGGATGATGGTTGCAAGAATAAACCGGTGGGAGAAGATGACTCCGTTGGGGAATAAACTTGAAGATATTACTCTGCGGGGAATTACTCTGTGGGGGAGAGATACTTCGCTGAGGTTTTGATGATAACTTCGCTAGGGATTCCATTGATAAGTTCTATTGGGGAATTTGATGAACTCCGCTGGGGGATAGGAAGAACTTCACCGAGGACGATCTTTCCGTGGTAATTAGCTGAGGATAACCCAGTTATAGGCTATGGTGGGAAATAACCTTCTGAATAAAGCCGGGGAGATGTGTTCGTACTCTGCAGGGGATAAGCTTCCAGAATCTACTGGGGAGATTGATTCAACTCTCTTGGGGAAACTTTTGGACTGTACTGGAGGAATGGCTCCACTGGGGTGTCTGGTATTCCGCCGGGGAACAATCTTAGATCAAGACTGTCGGGGATGCTTGCTTAGGAACATCTGTATACTCCATTGGGGAATATTGAGATTTTCTGGGGATACCCAACTTCCTTAAGGCTGACAGTGGACTAACTCTGCTTGGGGAGAGTGTTGCTGACTTGCTAGGGATATTGTGCCTTTTCGGGGCTGATGGGAGGCCAACTCTGCTTAAGGAGAGTATTGATGATTCTGTCTTACTCTACGGGGAGTGGAGGTATCCTGGTTACATTCTTCAGCCGAACTTACCTTGGTACCTTGGTGAACAGGGCAACTAGATCGCTTAGACAACTCAATATTGCCCCTGTTTCTGATGTCACCTGTAATTAATCCTTTGTTTCGCATGCAAGTATTTATGAATTAGCAATTAGTGTCAAATGCATATATCACAATTGAACATAGGACGTTCTTCACAAGACAAAACAGAAAAAGGAAAAAACAATTGGCAATTTGTATGAAAAGTGAATTTGTATTGATTTTTGAATTTGCCTGTAAATAGGCGTTTATGTACAAGAGGCTGACGTCCTAGTAAGAGAACACCGCCGAACAACATAGAGTTTATACAATTTTGAAAAAAAGAAAACAAAACAACTATGTGAAAAGTCCCACTGGGTTCCAACTCTGCTATCGTCTTTATGTTTTCAAGCGTCTCATCACTTTGCTGCTTAGTTGAAAGTGAAGCGGATTGATCGATGCCGTATGAACCTGATACTTGATACCGAATTCTGGATGCAAGGTGATCCAATGAGACATAGTATTACGCTTATCCCTAACTTTTTCCTGGACCGCCCTTTCGGGTTTTCAGTCCACCGGGATACCCATTTTTGCCCAAGCCGCCTTTTCAGGTTTTCGACTTGCCGGGTGTACAGATTTTTTTCATTTCATCCCTTATTTTTGCCCGAACCCTTTTGGTTCGCCGGGAAGCCCTTATTTTTGCCTAGGTGTGTCAACTTAGCGGGTCTTTAGTTCACGCGTATTATCTTTTTACTATGTCTGCATTGGCGGGGTGAGGAAGGTCGTCACCATCCATGGTGGTTAGAATCATAGCTCCTCTTGAGAAGACATGTTTAACCATAAATGGCCCTTCGTACGTAGGGGTCCATTTGCCCCTGGGATCACTTTGAGGAAGAATGATGCGCTTGATTACCAGGTCTCCGACTTGATATTCCTGGCGTCTGACTTTCTTGTTAAATGCCCTGATCATCCGTTTTTGGTACGTTTGACCATGACAAATAGTAGTGAGTCTCTTTTCGTCGATTAGGTTTAATTGATCAAGTCGAGTCTGGATCCAGTCATCTTCGCTCAAACCTGCATCCTTCATTATCCGGAGAGAGGGTATCTGGACTTCGATAGGCAAGACTGCCTCCATGCCATAGACCAAGGAAAAGGGTGTTGCCCCTGTTGACGTCCTTGCTGAGGTATGGTACCCATGAAGAGAAAACGGTAACATCTCGTGCCAATCTTTATAGGTCACTATCATCTTCTGCACAATCTTCTTAATATTCGGATTTGCTGCTTCGACAGCCCCATTCATCTTCGGCCGGTAGGGAGAAGAGTTGTGGTGCTGTATCTTGAATTGCTCGCAGAGCTTAGTGATCATCTTGTTATTAAGATTAGTACCATTGTCCGTAATGATCCTCTCAGGTACACCATAGCGACAGATCAGGTTGTGCCGAATGAATCGTGCCACGACGTTCTTGGTTACGGTGGCATAGGAAGCGGCTTCAACCCACTTCGTGAAGTAATCAATTGCTACCAAGATGAAGCGATGCCCGTTGGATGCTGTAGGTCTGATCTCGCCGATCATATCAATGCCCCACATTGCAAAAGGCCAAGGTGCTGTCAGGACGTTCAGAGGAACTGGAGGAACGTGCACCTTATCAGCATAGATCTGGCATTTGTGACATGTCCGAGAATGTTGGTAACAGTCGGCTTCCATTGTGGACCAGAAATATCCTGCCCGAAGGATCTTCTTTGCCATGGTATGTCCACTGGAATGTGTTCCGAAGGTACCTGCATGTAGTTCTGCCATGATCTTTTCTGCTTCAGTCTTATCCACACAACGCAGTAAGGTTGAATCATGGTTTCGCTTGTATAGAATGCCATTGCTGAGGAAGAACTTTGCCGCAAATCTTCTTAGAAACTTTTTATCGTTAACAGATGCACCCTCGGGGTATTCTTGAGCTTCCAAGTACCTCTTCACTTCATGATACCAAGGTTTTTCTGTTACCTCTTCAGCCTCAAGATCACAGCAATGTGCAGGTTCATCTAATTTCCATATAATGATCCGGGGAGCCTCGTTGTCCCATTTGACTTTGAACATAGAAGACATCGTAGCTAACACGTCCGCCAACTGATTCTCCTCTCTTGGGAAGTGTTCAAAGGTTATCTCATCGAAGTGGGGAATCAACGTCAACACATACTCTTTATAAGGAATAAGATTTTGGTGTTTCATATCCCACTCGCCTTCGATCTGGCTGATCACGAGAGCGGAATCTCCGAAGACACTCAGAAACTTGATCCTTAAGTCAATTGTAGCTTGAAGACCCATAATGCACGCTTCATACTCTGCCATGTTGTTGGTGCAGTTGAAACATAGTCGGGGAGTAAGTGGAGTATGAATGCCTTTTGGGGATATGATCACAGCGCCAATACCGTTATCCAAAGCGTTTGAGGCTCCGTCAAAGTGCATAGACCATCGGGATCCTTCCTCAGGTCCTTCATCCGGTCCAGGTACTTCACAATCAGTCACTACCATGATGCTCTCGTCTGGAAATTCAAAGTTCATCGACTGGTAATCGTCCACTGCTTGGTGTGCCAAATGGTCTGCCAATACACTTCCTTTGATTGCTTTTTGAGTTGTGTACTGGATGTCGTATTCGGTCAAGATCATTTGCCATCTTGCTATTCTTCAGGACAAGGCAGGCTTTTCGAATATGTACTTTATTGGATCCATTTTTGAAATCAACAGAGTAGTGTGAGTCAACATATACTATCTCAGCCGGCGAGCAGCCCATACCAAAGCGCAACAAGTTTTCTCGAGCAGTGAGTATCGGGTCTCACAGTCGGTAAACTTTTTGCTAAGGTAATAAATAGCGTGCTCTTTTCGGCCAGACTCGTCATGCTTCCCCAGCACACACCCCATTGAGTTGTCAAGTACTGTCAAGTATAATATTAGAGGTCTCCCTTGAACCGGTGGCATGAGAATGGGTGGTTCTTGGAGATACTCTTTGATTCTGTTGAAAGCAGCCTGACATTCATCGTTCCAACGTACTACTTGATCTTTCTTCAGTAGCTTGAAGATTGGTTCACAGGTAGCAGTTAGATGTGAGATGAATCGGGCAATGTAGTTCAGACGTCCTAGAAAGCCTCTGACTTCTTTCTCTGTCTTGGGAGCTGGCATCTCTTGTATGGATTTCACTTTGGCAGGGTCCACTTGAATACCTTTGTCGCTTACGATGAAGCCTAGCAGTTTTCCAGATCTTACCCCGAAGGTGCACTTGTTCGGGTTCAACCTCAGCTTGTACAACTTCAGACGGTCAAACAGCTTCTGTAGATGGTCAAGGTGTTCCTCCTCAGTTTGGGACCTTGCAATCATATCGTCGACATATACTTCTATCTCATGGTGGATCATGTCATGAAATAAAGCAACCATGGCACGTTGGTAGGTTGCCCCAGCATTTTTCAACCCAAAAGGCATGACCTTGTAGCAAAAGGTGCCCCACTGAGTAACAAAAGTGGTCTTCTCCATGTCTTCAGGAGCCATCTTGATTTGATTATAACCTGAGAACCCATCCATGAAGGAGAACACTTTGTGCTGAGCAGTGTTGTCAACCAGAATGTCGATGTGAGGTAGAGGGAAATCATCTTTGGGGCTCGCCCTGTTCAAATCCCTGTAATCAACACACATTCGGACCTTACCATCCTTCTTTGGTACTGGAACCACGTTGGCAACCCACTGAGGGTAAGAAGTCACTGCTAGAAAACCGGCGTCAAATTGTTTCATAACCTCAGATTTGATTTTCTCGGACATCTCTGGACGCATACGGCGGACCTTTTGTTTTACCGGAGGGAATTCTTCCTTGGTAGGCAGGTGATGAACCACAATGTCGGTATCCAACCCAGGCATGTCTTCGTAAGACCATGCAAAGATTTACACATAGTCATGCAACATCTGAATCAACCGTTGTTTCACACTGAGCTCTAGATTGGCACCAATCTTGACTTCCTTTCTGTCTGTCTCAGTACCCATATTTACCGTTTCCACTGGCTCTTCATGTGGCCGAATGGCCCTCTCTTCCTGGAGTAGCAGTCTTGAAAGCTCACCAGGCACTTCGCAATCATCTTCACCTTCGTCTTCGGCTAAGTTGATCGGATTTTCGAAGTCATAACTGGCAGTAGCAGAGTCGTTACCAGTGAGATCCAGAGTGGATGGGAACCTGTATAGGTGAGTGTGTGTAAATATAGATGTATTGCAATATATATAGTAAAGAAAGAAAAGGAGCGCAAGATTTGAAATATGAAAAACGTCCAATGCTTTTATTCATGATATATGAAAGTGACAAATAACAAGCCCTCACAAATGAAACCACGGTGCCCCGGGTAAGACACCGGCCCATAAAGTTTCAAATTATTGTTCGTTACAAATTCAAAACAAAGGAGTTCATTACTGAGTGACAAAAGTAATAGGTATAAAGTCTTTTGCAGTCCAGTTGCTTGGTCCACCGTTGGTCGTCGGGTAGATCCAGCTGTCAAATTCGGATCCCTCCACATCGTCTTCAATATCATTCACTCCCGGGTTGGTGATAAATACGGGAGGTCTTCCAATCCTCGCCTTACGCACAACCCTCTGAGCCTATGCAGTGAAACCCAAGCCAAATTTATCAGTCTTCGGAGTGAAATCAGGAAGTCGGCCCCAGTTTGTGCACTCACCCTTCTCAATCACAGCCCGAACATCCTTTAAGGAAGCCATCTTCAAAGGAGAACCCTCTTCAGTCACAGTCTCTGCTGCTGCCAATGTCTGAGGCACCTCTTCAAAATGTTGAAAGGGGGTTTCAATGAATTCCCCATCCATCTCTACGTACCGGAACGAGTTAAGGTGGCTGACCATATATTCCTCCTCCCCCTGCACTGTTACGATCTTCCCTCTGACCGGATATTTCAACTTCTGATGCAATGTGGAGGTCACAGCTCCAGCCTTGTGGATCCAAGGACGACCCAGCAAACAAGAGTAGGACGATCGGATGTCCATCACATAGAATGTTGAATCAAAGACCTGCGAACCAACCCTGATTGGAATGTCGACTTCGCCATGTACCATCCTCTTCGACCCGTCATAGGCCCGGACAACAATGTTACTAGGCTTGATCTCTAAACCCTCACAATCCAGCCTGTCTAAAGCTTTCTTGGGCAATACATTCAACGAAGAACCGGTGTCTACCAACACATGGGCAAGAGTAGTGCCCCTGCATTCAATGGAGACATGCAGGGTGTCGTTATGGTTCTTTCCCTTGGCAGTCAGATTGGTGTCAGAGAAACCCAACCCATTATCAGCAGTCAAGTTGGCCATACAATCAGTAAATTGATCAGCAGACGTTTCTTGTGGCACATGGGCTGTCTTCAGGAAGGAGATCAGAGCCTTGGCGTGGGCCTCTGAACACAACAACAATGATAGCATAGAGATTTTAGAGGGGGTGTGCCCCAGCTGCTCAACGACGTTGAAATCACTTTTCTTGATAATTTTGAGGATCTCTTCCATCTCTTGTTTGGAAGCTTCAACATTGGTCTTCGGTGCCTCCGTCCGGGCAGGCACATCAGTAGCAATCCCCTTGCCCCGAGCGTCAGATGACTCGGCAGCAGGGGTAGAAACTTGATCAGGAGGGGAAACAGGCACACTGGCAGGTGTGATGACAAGAGGTCTCTGAATCGTTGGTGGCGCAATATCTAGTGAGAACAGCCTACCACTACGAGTAACTTTGGCAGGCCCGGTGATGTTGCTGACACCGGTACTAGCATCAAACTCTTGTTTTACTCCCAAAACATAAACATCTGCCCCATAGTGCCACGGGACAGCTTTGTCAGACTTATAGGGGATGGGCCCCGGAACAGTGATGATGATAGGAGCAATCTTGTGAACAAGCATGATCTTGACAGGCTTCTTTGAGGGAGCCTTAGGGGGGTTATTGAAAATAGTGACAATTCAAACTTCTTCGACAGGGACAGCAGGAACAACAATTTTCTTGAACAAGATCTCTTTGCTATCCATCAGGTTTTGGACGCCTGACTTCAGCAAAGGACAACCAGCAGGTGAAACATCACATAAATGGCAACCTTTACTACATCCCGAAAATAAACCGGCTAGCAACAGGTTCCTCTTGACGGTCAACAACGGAGTAGCAATATCATCCACAGAAGCTACATACAGATCCTCTTCTACAGCATTCACTCCATGCTAGGGCATGGGAGCAGACGTAACATTGGGCCTTTCGGGCGCCTCGAACTGTATTTCCTTAGCATCAATAAGGTCCTGAACCTTATTCCTCAGAGCCCAACAATCATCAGTAGAATGCCCCGGGCTGTTATAGTGATAAGCACAACGGGCGTTGGGATTGTACTTCGGAGATGTTGTGTTTACAACCTTCGGAGCTTCCTTGACAGTTACCAGATTGGTTGACAGCAGTTGCGGAAGAATCTGAGACAGGGTCATGCTGAGCCGAGTGTACTGCCTTTTGGGCCTCTCACCTCTGGGTTGGTTGTATTGCTGAGGAGCAGCAGCAGGCTTAGAAATTACCACCGCATTGACAGCTTGGCGGCGTTTCGGTTTGTTCTGTCTCCTTGGACCATAAACAACACTGGCTTCCTTCTTGAAGGGCTTCTTTTCAGTACTCGAGGAGGCACCTTTCTGTATCTTCCCCGATTTAATACCAGCTTCTATCCTCTCACCGGTTAGGATCAGGTCTGTAAACCCAGCAGAGGAATTACCAATCAGGTGATTGAAGAATGGACCAGACAGGGTCCGCAAGAACATGTCTGCGAGTTCACGGTCAGTCAACGGTGGCTGCACCCTGCCAGCCAGATCTCTCCACTTCTGTGCGTACTCCTTAAAACCTTCACCCGTTCCTAGTGACATACCCTGGAGTTGGGTACGCGTAGGAGCGAGGTCGGAATTGTACTGATACTGCTTATAAAAAGCAGTAGCCAAGTTCTCCCAGTTACGAATGTTGGTTCCATCCAGCTGATAGAACCATTCGAGATGAGTCCCTGAAAGTCTCTCCTGGAAGAAATGGATCCATAAGTTCTTGTCTGCAGTGTAAGGTTGGATCTTCCTTACATAAAAACGGAGGTGCATCTTAGGACAGGAAGCCCCGTCGTACTTCACAAAGGCAGGTGCCTTGAACTTGTGTGGGATCACCACCCCAGAAGATAACCCTAAGTCTCCAAAATCCAACCCAGGCACACATTAAATTTCAATAGCATTTAACCGGTCCTCCAGCTGTTTGTACCTGTCCTCAGCAGGAGGTGTGATACGGTGGGAGAACTGACTATGGTTTTGCGTTTGTTTTCGCAAATGTTTTGGTTGAGCAAGAGTCGCCACCGACTTTTTATTTTATCCTAAGGAAAGGTTTAAAAAGCACAGCAAAAACCTTTGAGATATTTTCTTGGGTTCGGGGAGTAGATTATAGAAAGGGAAGGTATTAGCACCCTTTCTATCCATGGTTATCCATGGGCTCTTAGGTACTTGCTTAGATCAACTTGCCTTGGTTTTCAATTGTTTGAAATGGTGCTTTGTGTGTGGTTTTGAAAATGTTTTGAAAAATATGCCTTGTCTAGGCTACCCTTGTAACAATTCTTTACTCGAATGTTTTACAAAAGGTGCTCGTCTTTTTGAAAAGATGTTTCAAGGTTGTTTTGAAAGTTTGTTTTGAAAGTGTTTGTGAAGTGTGGTTTGAAAAATAGGCAAGTGTTTTGTTTTGCAAGTTGGCAAGTACTTAAGAGCTATCTACCCTAAAGTTCTCAAAGATTTTTGCTATGTTTTAACCCTTTTAACAATTTTGTTCCACCATTGCATTTGGTGGACAATCTTGTGTTAGGATGTGAAAGGGACGGGCGCGGGTCATCGTTTAGACCATAATTGCAATAGTGCCAAGTATCTTTGGGCAATTTTCCTTAAGAGACTTGATCATTTATTAGGCAACCTTTCGAAAGCGTCATCGAGGGACTATGATCATTTGAATTGTATTTGTTTTGCCCAAAGAGACCTAACATGCAATATGGCCCATTTATTGAAGGCAACAAGTGGAATACCCTAGGGGTGCAAGTGTGATATGTGTTGTCCATTTTCATGCTTGTTTATCTTGAAATTAGGTCAAACTATTTTTGTCGTTTTTTATTTGCATACAAAACCTAATTCTAACATGGTATATTTAGAAAGCGTTAAAGTGCGAAAATTAAAGTTCCTAAGCTATTACAACACAATATGGGAAGGGGGGGTACAAATGTTCAAATGGGGGGATTTGACAAGGAATTTAAACCTAGCTATTACATCAATTTGGAATTTATTTACAAGATAATTGATTGCACAAATTAAATGGAAATAAAATAGATATGCAAAATGTAAAAAGGGTTTTTATATGTATGGAAAAAAGGTAATTTTTATGTCAAATAAACAAAATAAAAAAAGTATTATTTTTGGGTATTTTTATGTATTTAGGGCAAAAACCCTAATTTCTTAAACAAAAGTATTAACTATTTAATATATACAAATATTTATCAATTATATATGAAATAAAAATAAAAATGAAGTATATTTGTCAAAATGTATTTTTACTATCAAATGTTAATAAAAATAAAATGTATATATTTTTGTATTATTTACTAAATATTCTAATAAATACATATATATTTGTATTAATCTCTAAATATGTATTATATATACAAAAATAATAATATTTAATATTTATATAAAAAAAATATATTTTATATCAAATATTTTCAGAAGATAAAATAAAATAAAAATCAAAGCATGAATGTGTTTACATTTTCCTATTTATTCTAAATAATATATTATGTACTTATTTACATACAAATAGCAATATAAACAAATAAATTCCTAAAAAATATAAAAAATAGTGTAAAAAATGTTTTTTATGTTTTTAATATTATGAGGAAAAATAAATAAGTCAGGAATAAAAAACAAAAGTAAAAAAAATATAAAAATAAGCCAAATGGGCCTAGGGGGTGTGAAAGTAAAATCAGGGTGTAAAAAGAAGTGACAACACAAGCCCAGCCCACCAAGTCTTTCTTCAACCTCCAGACTTCTGTTTGAACAAAAACACGCGCCTCTTTCTTCCATTGCAAGGTCCTGATTCTTTGAGTTTTAGCAAAAACTTACAACACCAAAAATGTTAAGCATTGAATCACGATTCTGAATATGTAAAGAACTCCTCCCAACTCTCAGAAATGAGAGAGAATTTTATCATTCCCAAATCTTAACCTAACTTTTCTTCCATATTCAGACTTAAAATTCTCTAAGCATACATAATATAAATGAAATCTAATCACATGGGCATGTTCAGGGCTATGAATGTGACATGTTTTCTTCACAAACCTAAAGCTAACAATGCCTATATAGAGAGATTCGTGTTCATGAACTTACCTGTTCAGCTGAAGTTGTATCTGATGATTGAGGTACTTTCAGTGCAAGGTGATGATTGGTACAACTTCCTTGGTGTCCAGGGATGCTATTCCAAGCTTTACTTTGTCTTGAAACCCTTTGAATCGAGCTATGGAACTTCAACTGCAAAACAAGAAAGTGAAAATGGTGATGTAGCCTGGGAGTGTTACAGGTCGTGTTTGATGTTTGGATTAGCTTCAAGGGATGTTGTAGGATGTGTTTGATGTGGTTTTAGCAAGAATGCATGAAAGGGATGAGAGTTGGCACTCAAACTGCAGCAGGTGCTCTGTTTGGGCAGTTTGAGGGTGGTTCTGTGTTCTAGAGGGCAATGGAGGTGTTGGAGTCGTGTTCTAGCTCAGTTAGGATGTTTAGGATCTGTTTGACAAGTTTGCTTAAGGGTTCTTTAACTGAGATGAAAGTTGTTGTTAGTTATGCCACATTTCTTCACACTTAAGCAAGCAAATGTCCACTTGAGTTTTAGACAGCTAGAGGCCCCCCTAATGTGTTGCTAACCTTCCCCTTGATCAGTGTGTTTTGTTCATAATCTTGTGCCAAGGGGATTTGAACTGTACTTCTTGGATTTGCATTTTGACATAAAGCTTACTTTTGCAAAAATGGTTAAAGTGCTTTATCTACTTTGGGATTAAACCACTATGCAATGCTTGAACACATAGAATATGGTCTTGGAACAAAGAGTTTGCATTAAATTTATGAGTGTTGGATGGTTTAGAGGCCTGTAATCAAGGGAAGCATGCTGATTTGAAAAATTGCACAAGTTATGAACATGTACATGGCCATGAATCAAAGTGACTTTTTCCCAACTTGCCAAATTCGATTCTCCCTAACTATGAGGTTGTTTGATGAGTTCTTGGACATTTTGGAAAGCTTGGAATGTGTACTACAATCCATCTTTGAAATGAAAATTGAAATTCCAAGTGGAATTATATGAAAAATGGTCTTGAAGTTAGGTAAAAACCTTGCCTAAAATAGGTCAAATTTTCACTAAGTTAAGAATGGTTTGGTACCCTTGTTCCAAAAATTGTAACTTGAGCTACAAGCTTATTTTGGGAAAACTTTGTGAATCAAAGTTGTAGATTATGCAATAGGCTACAACTTTCATGTTTTGACTTTTGCTTGAATCCAAATGAATCTTGGTGAGAAAGTGGGGCAAAGTTAGGAAAAAATTAGGGTTTTTCATAACTTAGAAAAATTCTAAGTTATGAAAAATCTTCATTTCAAACCCTAATTTGCAATTCTTGATTTCTTGATGAACAAGTTTCATGATTTGGCATGTTTTGATGAAAAATGAATCTTGACTCTTGATTTTGACCAAAAAGTCAAAGTTTGACTTTTCAGTATACAGTCAAAATTGATCAATTGATTGGGAAATTCAACTGTCAATCTTGTGTATTTGGGATCTTTTGAACTTGTTGAGCATGTCAAGACAATTCCATGGGGTCCTTGAGTCCATATGTGAGCTTGGTTTGCCATTGGCTAGGTCAGACAGTCAAAATTTGCCTTTGTGCAGTCAAAACCCTAAAAATGACCATTTTGCCCTTTTGGTGATCTGATCAAATTTCTTGTGGAATTGTGATCCAAACTTGATCAAATGGTCCATGTGAGTTCATAATGTTGATATGGGTCAATTTTCATGAGATTTGACTGTCAATTGGCCACAGTTGACTTTTTCCCCAATACAGCTGATTTCTAGGTCAACTGTCCAATTGACTGGGCAAAACCTGGAATCAAGGCTTGAAACTTGATGTGGATAAACTTGGGAGTCCAATATGAAGCATGAAAGTCATCTTAGGCATTTTTGGTCAAAATATCTTTGTGCAAACACAAACCCTAATTTGGGTCAACAGTGCAAGGAGAAGTCTTGAGCAGATGAGACCCTAACTGGATCTTGAGCTTCAAGGGCTTTGTGATAAGAAATTATTGAGACATGAGAGGGAAAATTTTGGGGTACAACAGTTGCCTCTGTTCAATCTTCTTGAATCCGAAGAGTTAGATTGGCAAGTTTGCCTTTCGCGACTCGAGGGTAAAAGGAGATTGGACAATAGAGTGCCCTTAAATTCGCACTCGTCAAAGAAATGGATGCGGGAATGGGCTTAGAGATGCCATTTGGAGATGGGCTTAACAATGCCATCTGGAAGAGTGACAGAAACTTGTAGGGGATGGGCTTAAAGATGCCATCTGGAAATGAGTATCAGAAAGGTGTCCATGTTTTGGACCATCTCTGAACTAGGGGTCTGAATAAGCAATAGATTGACATCCGTTGTTGGGAGGAATCCGTAAACTGTTTTCAAAAATTGCATCTGAACAAGTTGATAGATTAACATCCGTTGTTGGGAAGAATCCATAAACTGTTTTCAGAAGTCTTGAGAAGAAACTGAACAAGCGATAGGTTAACATCTGTTACTTGGAGAACCCGTAAACTGTTTTCAGAAGTTGAGAAGAGTCTGAACAAGCGATAGATTAACATCCGTTGTTGGGAAGAATCCGTAAACTATTTTCAGAAGTCTGGAGAAGAATCTGAACAAGCGATAGGTTAACATCCGTTACTTGGAGAAGCCATGAACTGTTTTCAGAAATCTTGAAGTTGAATAAGCAATAGAGCAGCATCCGTTGTTGGGAAGCGTCCGTAAACTGTTTTCAAAGGTTGCATCTGAACAAGTGATAGATTAACATCCATTGTTGGGAAGAATCCGTAAACTGTTTTCAGAAGTCTGGAGAAGAATCTGAACAAGCGATAGGTTAACATCCGTTACTTGGAGAACCCGTGAACTGTTTTCAGAAATCTTGAAGTTGAATAAGCAATAGAGCAGCATCCGTTGTTGGGAAGCGTCCGTAAACTGTTTTCAAAGGTTGCATCTGAACAAGTGATAGATTAACATCCGTTGTTGGGAAGAATCCATAAACTGTTTTCAGAAGTCTTGAGAAGAAACTGAACAAGCGATAGGTTACCATCCGTTACTTGGAGAACCCGTAAACTGTTTTCAGAAGTCTTGAATTTGGAGGAAGAACCAGTGTAGAGTTCCCTGATGATGAGCTCGTGTAAAACTGCATCTGGATAAATCTAGAATAAGCATTAGAATGTTGCCATGTCTGGGTCACATCTGAACTATTCCTGGAAAGAATCTCGGAAGATAATGATTTTAGTCTGTCGACTTGTCTTACCTGAAAAGGTAAAGAGTTAGTTGTATGCAATGTCATGATTCATGATGCAACGTATGTTATATGATATGAATGTAAATGAATGCGCATGTAAGCTGGAGAGCTGTCTTGCGGAGGATAAATGAATCCTAGATGGCTGAAGATAAAAGCATCTTGACTGCTGTCGGGAAGAATAATTCCTTGGCTGTTGCTGGGGAAGAGAATTCCTGATGACTTCTACTGGGGAGTTCCAATATAATGGACTCATGCTGGGGAGGTAGGACTGAGAATCTTCAGTTTGGTGGGAAGTATCTCTGTGGGGAGAAGGTTCACTAGTCTGGCTCCGCTGGGGATCGATAGTTTGATGTTTTAGCTTGGCTGGGGATACTGAAACTTAAACTCTGAGGGGAATTGAGTTATGGAGGATTCTCTGGCTGGGGATAACAAAGATAAGCTCCTCTGGGGGATTGTATTGATAAGTTATGCTGGGGAAACTTTGATGAACTCCGCTGGGGATAGGAAGAATTTTGCCGAGTGCGATCTTCCGTGGCAATTAGCTGAGGATAACCCAGTTATAAGCCCTTGTGAGGAATAACTTTGAATAAAGCTCGGGAGAGACGTCCGTACTCTGCAGGGGATAAGCTTCCAGAATCTACTAGGGATAAGCTTCAAGATTTGCTGGGGATATGGATTCCAAATCTCCTGGGGGTCTCCTTTGAAAGGGTATCAAGATATCCAACTGTACCTTCAACCTATCAGTAATCCTCTTTCTTGATTCATAAGGAAATGATTATGTTCAAATGCATATGCCTATTTAACAAAACATTGGACGTTTCTCAAAATAAAACAATTAGTGCAAGAGAAAAAGAAAAAGGAAATGACACAAATTTCTGGGAAGAGTATTTGTATTAACTTTCTCTGAGTATATTTGTACAAAGGAGACAATCACCCTAGTAAGAGGATTTTGTCGTAAATATTGAAAGATTTATACAAAATAAAGATGGCTATGTGAAATAATTCCATGGGATTCCATTCTGCTATGGCCTTCACAACTCTGAATATCTGTCCATTCAATGCTTCGTCTACCGATGACTGGATTGATCAGAAGCCTGGAACCGGTTGATGAAGAGATTGTCTTTGAAGTGATCCGACGAGACATAGTCATACGCTTTAATTCCCTAACTTTTTCCTGAATCGCCCTTTCGGGTTTTCGATCCACCGGGAAACCCCTTTTTGCCCAAGCCGCCCTTTCGGGTATCGACTTGCCGGGTGTACAGATTTTTTTGTTTTTATCCCTAATTTTTGCCTGAACCGCCCTTTCGGGTTTTCGGTTCACCAGGATGCCCATTTTTGCCCAAGCCGCCCTTTCGGGTTTTCGACTTGTCGGGTTATTTTATGCGTAGTATCTTTTGACTATGTCTGCGTTCGTAGGGTGAGGCATATCGTCGCCGTCCATGGTGGTTAGAATCATCGCACCACCAGAAAATATGCTCTTGATCACAAATGGTCCTTCATATGTAGGAGTCCATTTGCCCCTGGGATCACTTTGCGACAAGATAATCCGCTTGATTACGAGATCTCCGACTTGATACACTTGACGTCTGACTTTCTTATTGAAGGCCTTGATCATCCGTTTTTGATACGTCTGACCATGGCATATAGCAGCGAGTCGCTTCTCGTTGATCAGATTGAGTTGATCAAGTCGGGTCTGCATCCAATCATCTTCATTCAAACCTGTGTCCTTCATAATCCTTAGAGAAGGAATCTGAACCTCCATAGGCAGGACAACTTCCATGCCATATACTAACGAAAATGGGGTTGCCCCGGTTGAAGTACGTGCCGTCGTACGGTATCCATGTAGGGCAAACGGTAACATCTCATGCCAGTCTTTGTAAGTGACTGTCATTTTCTGAATGATCTTCTTAATGTTTTTGTTCGCAGCTTCAACAGCACCGTTCATCTTCGGCCGATAGGGAGATGAATTATGATGATAAATCTTGAACTGTTCGCACAATGCGGTGATCATCGTGTTATTCAGATTCATACCGTTGTCTATGATGATTCTGTCTGGAACACCATACCGGCATATGAGATTTTGCTTGATGAAGCGGGCAACCACATTTTTAGTGACAGAGGCGAAGGAAGCTGCTTCGACCCATTTGGTGAAGTAGTCAATGGCAACCAGGATGAAGCGATGTCCGTTGGAAGCCGTGGGCTTGATCTCCCCAATCATGTCAATGCCCCACATTGCAAATGGCCAAGGAGCAGTCAGAATGTTGAGAGGAACTGGAGGGATATGAACTTTGTCTGCGTAGACTTGACATTTGTGGCAAGTACGGGAATGTTGATGGCAGTCAGCTTCCATGGTAGACCAGTAATAGCCTGCCCTTAGGATCTTCTTAGCCATTGTATGCCCGCTCAAGTGAGTGCCAAATGTGCCGCTGTGTATATCAGTCATGATCAACTCTGCTTCAGCTTTGTCTACGCATCGGAGTAATACACAATCATGGCTTCGTTTGTAAAGGATGCCGTTGCTCAGGAAGAATTTGGCAGCAAATTTCCTTAAGAACTTCTTGTCATTTACGGAAGCTCCTTCGGGATAATCTCTGGTCTCGAGATACTTTTTGATTTCATGGAACCAGGGTTGTTCCACTACTTCTTCGGTATGAATCTCGTGACAATGCGCGGGTTCATCCATTCGCTCGATGGTGATTTAGGGAGCCTCTTTATCCCAGTTGAGTTTAAACATGGAGGACATTGTAGCTAGAGCATCCGCTAGCTGATTCTCTTCTCGCGGGAAATGCTCGAAGGTAATTTGCTCGAAATGAGGCAACAATGTCAGGACATGTTCTTTGTATGGGATAAGATTAAGGTGTTTGGTATCCCACTCTCCTTTGATTTGACTGATAACCAAATCCGAGTCCCCAAATACGATCAAAGATTTGATCCCCAAGTCTATAGCAGCCTTGAGACCAAAGATGCAAGCTTCATACTCAGCCATGTTGTTTGTGCAGCTGAAGCAAAATCGGGCCGTGAAAGGTGTGTGACAGCCTTCCGGAGAAATGAGCACTGTGCCGATACCATTTCCAAGTGCATTTGAAGCACCATCAAAGTACAGGGTCCATCGGGATCCCTTTTCGGGTCCGTCATACGGTCCGTTACCTTCAATGTTGTTCAAATTCATTATGTCCTCGTCTGGGAAGTCAAATCTCATGGGTTGATAATCTTCGATAGCTTGATGAGCCAGATGGTCAGCTAGTACACTCCCTTTTATAGCTTTTTGGGTGGTGTACTGGATGTCATACTCAGTTAGGATCATCTGCCATCTGGCTATTCTTCCAGATAAAGCGGGCTTTTCGAAGATATACTTGATAGGATCCATTTTGGAAATCAACAAGGTAGTATGAGTCAACATATACTGTCTTAGTCGGCGAGCAGCCCATACCAAAGTGCAGCAAGTTTTCTCGAGCAGTGAGTAGCGAGTCTCACAGTCGGTAAACTTTTTGATAAGGTAATAAATAGCATGCTCTTTTCGACCAGACTCGTCATGCTGGCCCAAAACACACCCCATTGAGTTATCCAAGACGGTCAGATACATGATCAATGGTCTTCCTTCGACGGGTGGCATCAGAATAGGAGGTTCTAGCAAATACTCCTTGATCTTATCAAAAGCAGCCTGACAATCATCGTTCCATTCGACTACTTGATCTTTCTTCAAGAGTTTGAAAATTGGCTCACAGGTAGAAGTCAGATGCGAGATGAATCTGGCAATATAGTTTAAGCGCCCCAAGAATCCTCTAACCTCCTTTTCAGTACGGGGAGCAGGCATCTCTTGTATTGCTTTTACTTTTGCTGGATCGACTTCAATGCCTTTGTTGCTTACAATGAATCCTAGAAGTTTGCCAGACCTAACTCCAAAAGTGCACTTACTTGGATTTAGCCTGAGTTTGTATTCTTTCAACCTGGAAAACAACTTTTCTAGATGTTCAAGGTGCTCCTCCTCTGTTTGTGACCGAGCTATCATATCGTCTACGTAAACTTCAATCTCATGATGTATCATATCATGAAACAAAGCTACCATGGCGCGTTGATAAGTTGCCCCTGCGTTCTTCAGCCCGAACGGCATCACCTTGTAACAGAAAGTGCCCCATTGTGTGACAAAAGTTGTTTTCTCCATATCCTCGGGGGCCATTTTGATTTGATTGTAGCCCGAGAATCCATCCATGAAGGAAAACACTTTGTGCTGAGTTGTATTGTCGATCAAAATGTCAATGTGTGGAAGTGGAAAATCATCTTTGGGGCTGGCCCTATTCAAATCCCGGTAGTCCACACACATCCTGACTTTGCCATCTTTCTTAGGTACTGGCACGATGTTAGCGACCCATTAAGGATAGGACGTAACAGCCAGAAAGCCAGCGTCGAATTGCTTCATCACTTCTGCTTTGATCTTTTCAGACATGTCAGGCCTCATTCGGCGGACTTTTTGCTTGATCGGTGGACAGTCCTCTCTTGTGGGGAGACGGTGAACCACAATGTCTGTGTCTAAACCCGGCATGTCTTCATAAGACCAAGCGAAGATTTCAACATACTCATTTAACAACTGTATCAGGCGTTCCTTGACACTTGGTTCCAGATTGGCACCCACTTGCACCTCCTTCCGGTCTTCCTCGGTTCCCAAGTTGACAGTTTCCAATGACTCTTCGTGCGGTAAGATGGCCCTTTCCTCTTGCTGTAGAAGTCTGGCTAGTTCCCCTGGTACTTCACAAACTTCGTCATCTTCATACTCGGCTTGATTGACCAGATCTTCAGAGTTATCGAAGGATATAGCAGAATAGTCACCCATGGAATCCGGAGTGGATGGGTACCTGCATTTGTGAGCGTCAGTGTGTGTAAGGGATAGCCATCCTTAAACAAAAAATGCAAAAGGAAAGAAAATGAACACAAGCAGTTTATCAAATGAAAAACGTCCAATGAATCATTAAACATGGCATATGGATATGAAAAATAATCAAAACCCTTACAAATGGACCTACATGCCCCGGGCAAGGCATGAGGTGAAAAGATAGTGTATGGATTGTTTGAAAATAAATATTACAGACCAAATAGGAAATGTTTGACAGATAAATTACTGATGAATAAAAGTGATGGGGACAAAGTCTTTTGCCTCCCAGTTGCACAATCCTCCTTTGACAGTTGGGTAAATCCACTCTTCGATGTTGCTCTCTTTGTCTTCATCCTCCAAAGCGTTGATTCCGTAGGGAGAAATCTTGACTGGCGCTCTTTCAATCTTCGAACGGTGCATAGCTTTCTGGCCTGCGGTAGTGAACCCTAATCCAAATTTGTCTGCTTTATGTGGAATATCAGGCAACTGCCCCCATGCTGAATTCTTCCCCTCCTTTATTGTGGCCCTTGCGTCCTCCAGAGATGCCATCCTGGCCATCTGCCTCGGTGTCTCAGCTGCCAACTTTGCTACTGTTATTTCAGGAAGGACTTCTTCGAAATGCTGAAAAGGCGTCTCAATGAAATCCCCTTCTACCTCCACATACCGGAAAGAGTTCAAGTGGCTAATCATGTACTCCTCTTCGCCATGGACAGTAATGATCTTTCCCTTGACAGGATACTTCAACATCTGATGTAAGGAGGAGGTGACTGCCCCAGCATGGTGTATCCAAGGCCTACCCAATAAGCAAGAATATGACGGACGGATGTTCATCACATAGAAAGTAGATTTAAACACCTCAGTGCATATCTTGATGGGAATTTCAACCTCCCCATGGACCATTCTCTTCAAACCATCGAAAGATCTGACAACAATATCACTCGGCTTCAGCTCCAACCCTTCACAATCTAGTCGGTCCAAGGCCTTCTTAGGCAGTACATTCAGCGACGAACCAGTGTCGACCAAGACATGTGCGAGAGTAGTTCCTCGGCACTCGACTGAAATGTGCAAATCATCATTGTGGTTTCTACCTTTAGGAGTTAGGTCGGCATCAGAGAAACCTAATCCATTGTCCGCAGTAAGGCTGGCCATGCAATTTTGAAATTGATCTGCAGAGGTTTCCTGGGGCACATGGGCTGCCTTCAGGAATTTTATCAGAGCTTTAGCGTGCGCTTCCGAGCAAAGTAGTAGTGCCAGCATGGAGATCTTTGAGGGGGTTTGCCCCAGTTGTTCTACCACATCGTAATCACTCCTTTTGATTATCTTCAAGATCTCATCCATTTCCTTCTTGGAGGTTTCCAGGATGACCAAGGATTGAGCCCTCGTCCTGACGAGCTCATCCTGACGAGCTCATCCTGGATTCCCTTACCTTTATCAGCAGCGGTAGGAGGGACAGTACTAGGAACAACAACATCTTCAATCAAAGGGGTTCTAGCGGAGAGTTTTATTGGTGCAGGGATGACCTTGTCGGCAGATGAGGGTCCAAAGATTGCTCTTGGAGGGGCAATCTCTGGAGAAAATATTCTCCCGCTCCGGGTGATTTTGCTCGTGCCTGCAATGTTACCAATGCTGGCTTCTTCATCATCCGAACTTTCTTCAGTTATTTCGATTTGTTTGATACCATGGTAGTAGACGTCACTGCCATAGTTCCATGGTATTGACTTCTCATAAACATAGGGGACAGGCCCTGGCATTGTTATCTTCAAAGGAACAGATTTCGTAGCTGGTGTAATCTTAACAGGCTTTCTGACGGCCTTGGAAAGATTGGCGTGAATGGTTATGATTGAGACATCTTCAGTATGAGTTGGAATGGCAGAAACTTTTTCAAACAAAATTTGTCGACTGTCCATTAGGCCTTGGATGCCTTTCTTCAGTAACGGACAATCAAACGGCAGAGAGTAACAACAATAGCAGTCTTCTTTACATCCCGGGAAGATCCCGACCTTTAACAAATTCAACTTGATGGTTAACAATGGAGTTATCAGATCATTGACATCAGCAACATACAAATCTTCTTCAATGGCATTGACATTTCGGCCGTGCTTCGGCATGGGAGCAGATATCACATTAGGCTTCTCCGGAGCGTCGAACTCCACCTCTTTCACCTCTATCAGGTCTTGGATTTTATGCTTGAGTGCCCAACAATCATTGGTGTCGTGCCCAACACTGTCAGAATGGTAGGCGCATTTAGCATTAGGATGATAATGCGCAGAGGACGTATTCACATTTTCTGGTGCCTCTTTGATAGTGGCGAGATTCAACTTCAACAGATGGGGAAGCACTTGCGCTGGAGTCATATTAATGCGGGTGAACTGCCGTTGTAGCCGTTCCACCCGTTGCTGATTTGGTCTGGACTGGTTATAGCGAGGCTTCTCACTTGAAGAGTTTTGGATCATTACGGCTCCCACAGTTGGCCGACGTTCAGTCTTCCCTGCTCTTCTCTGAGAATATACCACAGCTGTTTCCTTCTTGAAAGGTTTCTTCTCAACACTTGCAGCAACACCCTTCTGAATCTTTCCTGACTTGATGCCAGCTTCTATTCTTTCGCCTGTTAAGATCAAATCGGTAAACCCCGCGGAAGAGTTACCAATCAGATGATTGAAAAATGGCCCAGATAGGGTCCCTAGAAACATATCAACAAGCTCACGATCGGTTAAAGGAGGCTGCACCCTGCCAGCCAAATCCCTCCATTTTTGTGCATATTCTTTGAATCCTTCGCCTGTTCCCAATGACATACCCTGAAGTTGGGTACGCGTAGGAGCAAGGTCAGAATTGTATTGATATTGTTTGTAAAAGGCGGTGGCCAAGTCTTCCCAATTTCGGACGCTGGTTCCCTCTAGCTGATAAAAACACTCCAATTGAGCCCCAGAAAGGCTGTCTTGAAAGAAATGGATCCAAAGATTTTTATCTGCCGTATAGGGTTGGATCTTTCTCACGTAGGACCTGAGATGCATTTTTGGACAGGACACCCCATCATACCTCACAAACACTGGCACTTTGAATTTTGGGGGAATCACAATCCCGGCAACCAAACCCAAGTCTTCAAAATCCAAACCCGGTACTCTTTGTAATTCCATGGCGGCCAACCTGTCTTCTAAACCCTTGTATTTATCATCAGCTGGAGGGTATTGTTGATCATAATAGTCTTCATCCTCTTCGACCTCCTCTTCTTCCACATCGGACTCGGAAGGTACTGCAGCCCCACCTCCTTTACTGGTTCCTTCATCAGAAATGGGAGGAAATTCAAGCACTCTCCTGGCCTCTCCGTCAAATCTTCTCCCTAAAGTAGCCACCCCGAGTCTCTTTTTCTTCTTTTTCACTGGGTCTTTATTCCCCAGCAAGGTCTTGAGATCCTCCTGACCCTTAGCCAAGGTCGTCAGGAGTTGCTGGAACTGTGCATTTTGAGCTTGCAGGTCTTTGACTGTTTGCTCGAGATCCATCCTACTGAAATAAACAGCAGACAGATAAGGAAACCTGGAGTGAGACCTGCTTATGCACATGATGAATGATATGCTTATGTATGCAATGCATTCAAGGATTTAGAATATTCAAACTTGTTGCAGACAAAAAAGAACGCACGTCATATTAATAAGAAGAAATTTGTTAGTACATAAATGCCCCATGGGCCAAATATTACAAAAATAACTTCTCAAGGTAAAAAGACATTGCGCATCCTCTTTGGTGCGATGTAGGTGTTGAGGGCCTCTTGCTCATGGAATCGGCGGGTGAGCTCTAAAACCTTCTTCTCGCTGGCGTAGAAGCTGGCTTCAAAAGTGTTTCGTTCCTCCTTGAGCTGAATCCAACTTTTCTGCATTTCCTCCCACGATGTAGGCATGTCAGGATATAGGATGGTGTAGGGAACCTCTCCTTCCATGACAGGCTCTTTAATCACCGGGAGAACATGAGGATAAGGCATCATTAGACTCTGGGCTCGGGCTCGTACCCACTTGAGATAAGGCTCAAGAGGGATGGAGTTCTTGTGTCCCAGTGTCTTGCTATCAACCTTGTTGGGCCTTCCCCAAGCTCTGATGAATCTTTGGCGAAGTCCTTGCGCATCGTTGTCGAAGTCAAAAACTAGGTCAGGAATCAACATGTCATGAGGGCCATCCCTCCGTGCATATCCAAATTGCCTCAAAGCTAGGCAAGGGTTGTAGGTGATACCTCCTCTGATTCCAAGTAAAGGAACATTAGGAAACTCTCCACAATGATCGACGATGATGACATTTTCTCTGGACCGAGAACACCAATGTACATCAGAGTGAGTAAGAGTCATCAATCGTTGGGACCACCTTGAGCCTTGGTCATTCTTCAAGACAGATTGTGGGAGGTGCGAAATAAACCACCTTGCAAGGAGGGGAGTACAGCACATGAGAACACCCCTCTTTCTCATTGTTCGTGTGTAAAATGAGTGAAGAATGTCCCCAAGCAATGTTGGTATTGGATTTCTGGACAAGAAGATTTTGACGGCGTTGACATCCACCAATTGGTCAGAATTTGGGAACAAGACCAACCCATAGATAAGGAGTGCCACAATTTCTTCAAAGGCTTGTAGGTCCAATGAATTCCAACATTCTTGTGCCTTCTCAAACAAGAATTTTGCTAAGAATCCTTTGACGCCGCTTCTGGTTTCCCAATGCCCCTTGATGTCGGATGGTTGTAGATGTAATGCTCGAGCAACATCTTCTGGCTTTGGTTCCTTTTTTGTACCGTTGAAGGGTAGTTGATTAAGGATAAGGATTCTTAGGAGTTGAGAAAACTCCTCCAAAGTGGGCACCAACTGGTAATCAGGGAAAGTGAAACAGTGGTGAAGAGGGTCAAAGAACTGGAATAGCACTTTCATCATGTCTTCTTCAATGTTGGTGTTGACTAAGCTGAGCAGTCTACCATGTCTTTAACTGAAGGATGAGCTTTCCAGAATTCTTGAGGTGAGCTCCTTGAGTTGAGGAGAGATTCTCACAAGGTTGACTTGGATGGTTTTTCTGCGAGGAATTTCCATGACCTACAAAACAAGAACAAAGATGAAGATCCAAACCCTTGAAATGGTTAGTGAATGCATATGATGCTTCATGATGTTTATGATGTATGCACAAAACATATGTACAAGAAAATCACACCAAACCCTAGTTTCAGGCTTGCATGAGGTTTCATAGGTAAGTACCCTCTTGAGTGTAGTTGGCTTAAAAACCTGTCCTATAAATAGTAACCGGGTTCTAAGGAGCTCAATATCACTGGATTGTTTTCATTGTTCATTGTTTTGGTTTAGCCACTTAACTAGCGACCAAAATATTCCAAGAAAACAACCCTCAATGAGTGTAGTATCGAGTATCTACCAACTTCGGACTGCACCAAAGCCGGTCATCTCACTACGCCTAATAAAAGGCCAAGATAGTCAAGTAAGGTTCTAGGTCATTAATGCTTAGTGACATCACTCAGCGGCCCCGTACTCTCCTTGATTGAACTCAAGGGTTACCGGTACTCACAAATATGTCGCACTAATATAGCTATTGCTTCGACCGTGTCGGTATACCCCGTACAGTTTCCACAACGTATTGCTATCTATGAATGTTTCCCAAAATCCGGGTGTAGGATTGCAAACCCAAACAAAAGAGCCAAAATGTAAAGCAAACAAGACAAATAATTAATCATGCAAGAGGGTGATCTAAGCCCTAAGGTTACTCCACTTTTAAAATCGGTCCCCAGCAGAGTCGCCAGTTCTGTGATATGGTGGGAGAACTGACTATGGTTTTGCGTTTGTTTTCGCAAATGTTTCGGTTGAGCAAGAGTCGCCACCGACTTTTTATTTTATCCCAAGGAAAGGTTTAAAAAGCACAGCAAAAACCTTTGAGATATTTTCTTGGGTTCGGGGAGTAGATTATAGAAAGGGAAGGTATTAGCACCCTTTCTATCCATGGTTATCCATGGGCTCTTAGGTACTTGCTTAGATCAACTTGCCTTGGTTTTCAATTGTTTGAAATGGTGCTTTGTGTGTGGTTTTGAAAATGTTTTGAAAAAGATGCCTTGTCTAGGCTACCCTTGTAACAATTCTTTACTCGAATGTTTTACAAAAGGTGTTCGTCTTTTTGAAAAGATGTTTCAAGGTTGTTTTGAAAGTTTGTTTTGAAAGTGTTTGTGAAGTGTGGTTTGAAAAATAGGCAAGTGTTTTGTTTTGCAAGTTGGCAAGTACTTAAGAGCTATCTACCCTAAAGTTCTCAAAGATTTTTGCTATGTTTTAACCCTTTTAACAATTTTGTTCCACCATTGCATTTGGTGGACAATCTTGTGTTAGGATGTGAAAGGGACGGGCGCGGGTCATCGTTTAGACCATAATTGCAATAGTGCCAAGTATCTTTGGGCAATTTTCCTTAATGGACTTGATCATTTATTAGGCAACCTTTCGAAAGCGTCATCGAGGGACTATGATCATTTGAATTGTATTTGTTTTGCCCAAAGAGACCTAACATGCAATATGGCCCATTTATTGAAGGCAACAAGTGGAATACCCTAGGGGTGCAAGTGTGATATGTGTTGTCCATTTTCATTCTTGTTTATCTTGAAATTAGGTCAAACTATTTTTGTCGTTTTTTATTTACATACAAAACCTAATTCTAACATGGTATATTTAGAAAGCGTTAAAGTGCGAAAATTAAAGTTCCTAAGCTATTACAACACAATATGGGAAGGGGGGTACAAATGTTCAAATGGGGGGATTTGACAAGGAATTTAAACCTAGCTATTACATCAATTTGGAATTTATTTACAAGATAATTGATTGCACAAATTAAATGGAAATAAAATAGATATTCAAAATGTAAAAAGGGTTTTTATATGTATGGAAAAAAGGTATTTTTTATGTCAAATAAACAAAATAAAAAAAGTATTATTTATGGGTATTTTTATGTATTTAGGGCAAAAACCCTAATTTCTTAAACAAAAGTATTAACTATTTAATATATACAAATATTTATCAATTATATATGAAATAAAAATAAAAATGAAGTATATTTGTCAAAATGTATTTTTACTATCAAATGTTAATAAAAATAAAATATATATATTTTTGTATTATTTACTAAATATTCTAATAAATACATATATATTTGTATTAATCTCTAAATATGTATTATATATACAAAAATAATAATATTTAATATTTATATAAAAAAAGTATATTTTATATCAAATATTTTCAGAAGATAAAATAAAATAAAAATCAAAGCATGAATGTGTTTACATTTTCCTATTTATTCTAAATAATATATTATGTACTTATTTACATACAAATAGCAATATAAACAAATAAATGTCTAAAAAATATAAAAATAGTGTAAAAAATGTTTTTTATGTTTTTAATATTATGAGGAAAAATAAATAAGTCAGGAATAAAAAACAAAAGTCAAAAAATATAAAAATAAGCCAAATGGGCCTAGGGGGTGTGAAAGAAAAATCAGGGTGTAAAAAGAAGTGACAACACAAGCCCAGCCCACCAAGTCTTTCTTCAACCTCCAGACTTCTGTTTGAACAAAAACACGCGCCTCTTTCTTCCATTGCAAGGTCCTGATTCTTTGAGTTTTAGCAAAAACTTACAACACCAAAAATGTTAAGCATTGAATCACGATTCTGAATATGTAAAGAACTCCTCCTAACTCTCAGAAATGAGAGAGAATTTTATCATTCCCAAATCTTAACCTAACTTTTCTTCCATATTCAGACTTAAAATTCTCTAAGCATACATAATATAAATGAAATCTAATCACATGGGCATGTTCAGGGCTATGAATGTGACATGTTTTCTTCACAAACCTAAAGCTAACAATGCCTATATAGAGAGATTTGTGTTCATGAACTTACCTGTTCAGCTGAAGTTGTATCTGATGATTGAGGTACTTTCAGTGCAAGGTGATGATTGGTACAGCTTCCTTGGTGTCCAGGGATGCTATTCCAAGCTTTACTTTATCTTGAAACCCTTTGAATCGAGCTATGGAACTTCAACTGCAAAACAAGAAAGTGAAAATGGTGATGTAGCCTGGGAGTGTTACAGGTCGTGTTTGATGTTTGGATTAGCTTCAAGGGATGTTGTAGGATGTGTTTGATGTGGTTTTAGCAAGAATGCATGAAAGGGATGAGAGTTGGCACTCAAACTGCAGCAGGTGCTCTATTTGGGCATTTTGAGGGTGGTTCTGTGTTCTAGAGGGCAATGGAGGTGTTGGAGTCGTGTTCTAGCTCAGTTAGGATGTTTAGGATCTGTTTGACAAGTTTGCTTAAGGGTTCTTTAGGTGAGATGAAAGTTGTTGTTAGTTATGCCACATTTCTTCACACTTAAGCAAGCAAATGTCCACTTGAGTTTTAGACAGCTAGAGGCCCCCCTAATGTGCTGCTAACCTTCCCCTTGATCAGTGTATTTTGTTCATAATCTTGTGCCAAGGGGATTTGAACTGTACTTCTTGGATTTGCATTTTGACATAAAGCTTACTTTTGCAAAAATGGTTAAAGTGCTTTATCTACTTTGGGATTAAACCACTATGCAATGCTGGAACACATAGAATATGGTCTTGGCACAAAGAGTTTGCATTAAATTTATGAGTGTTGGATGGTTTAGAGGCCTGTAATCAAGGGAAGCATGCTGATTTGAAAAATTGCACAAGTTATGAACATGTACATGGCCATGAATCAAAGTGACTTTTTCCCAACTTGCCAAATTCGATTCTCCCTAACCATGAGGTTGTTTGTTGAGTTCTTGGACATTTTGGAAAGCTTGGAATGTGTAATACAATCCATCTTTGAAATGAAAATTGAAATTCCAAGTGGAAGTATATGAAAAATGGTCTTGAAGTTAGGTAAAAACCATGCCTAAAATAGGTCAAATTTTCACTAAGTTAAGAATGGTTTGGTACCCTTGTTCCAAAAATTGTAACTTGAGCTACAAGCTTCTTTTGGGAAAACTTTGTGAATCAAAGTTGTAGATTATGCAATAGGCTACAACTTTCATGTTTTGACTTTTGCTTGAATCCAAATGAATCTTGGTGAGAAAGTGGGGCAAAGTTAGGAAAAAATTAGGGTTTTTCATAACTTAGAAAAATTCTAAGTTATGAAAAATCTTCATTTCAAACCCTAATTTGCAATTCTTGATTTCTTGATGAAAAAGTTTCATGATTTGGCATGTTTTGATGAAAAATGAATCTTGACTCTTGATTTTGACCAAAAAGTCAAAGTTTGACTTTTCAGTATACAGTCAAAATTGATCAATTGACTGGGAAATTCAACTGTCAATCTTGTGTATTTGGGATCTTTTGAACTTGTTGAGCATGTCAAGACAATTCCATGGGGTCCTTGAGTCCATATGTGAGCTTGGTTTGCCATTGGCTAGGTCAGACAGTCAAAATTTGCCTTTGTGCAGTCAAAACCCTAAAAATGACCATTTTGCCCTTTTGGTGATCTGATCAAATTTCTTGTGGAATTGTGATCCAAACTTGATCAAATGGTCCATGTGAGTTCATAATGTTGATGTGGGTCAATTTTCATGAGATTTGACTGTCAATTGGCCACAATTGACTTTTTCCCCAATACAGCTGATTTCTAGGTCAACTGTCCAATTGACTGGGCAAAACCTGGAATCAAGGCTTGAAACTTGATGTGGATAAACTTGGGAGTCCAATATGAAGCATGAAAGTCATCTTAGGCATTTTTGGTCAAAATATCTTTGTGCAAACACAAACCCTAATTTGGGTCAACAATGCAAGGAGAAGTCTTGAGCAGATGAGACCCTAACTGGATCTTGAGCTTCAAGGGCTTTGTGATGAGAAATTATTGAGACATGAGAGGGCAAATTTTGGGGTACAACAGGAGGGTACTGCTCATTATTGAAATCTGTCTCGGTGTCAGAGACCACGGGACTAGGAACCCTTCCCTCCTGGTGACTGCCTTCCCCAACAGATGGAGTAGTCAGCTCAGCTTCATTCTGCAGCATATTCCCGAGTCTGCGTCCAGTGTTGAACAACACAGTCCTCTTCTTCTTCTTCTTCTTCTTCTTCATGAGCAAAGCCTTCAGCTCATGTTGTCCTTGGGCTAAGTTCATGACCATCTCTTGAAACTGGGCGTTCTGGGCCTGGAGGGCCTTGATAGCTTGTTCAGTAGTTGGTTCAGGATTCACGATGATTGAGTGCTGAAATAAACAGCGAAGAAGATGAAGCAACCTGTAGAAAAAGGGTACCTGTGATGCATATGATGAATGAAATGCGTATGAATTATGTTTTCAAAGACAATCGGGAATCAACTTTGTAGACAAAAGGAACACTCTTTATTAGATTTAAACTTTGGAATTTAAATTGTTCAAAAAATTGCCCTTAGGCGTTACAGGAATGAAAATACTGAAAAGGAAATAAAAGCTGTAAAGGAAACATCCAGAGCCCATCAGTGCTCCCATGGCCTCCTCTTCTCAGTACGGATATAGTCATTCATGATCCGCTCGTTCTCCAATTTCTTGGCCAGCTTCTGGATCTTCTGTTCCTGTTCGTTGAACTTTTCCCGATAAGAATCCCGTTCTTCCTGTAGTTGCGCCCAAGACCTCTTTAGTGTATCAACATCAGTGGGTATCTGAGGAGGGAGTATGGTTGGAGGAACCCCGTCTCTATCAGGAATTTCAAGAATGATAGGCCTGACAGCTTCATATGGCATACCTAACTTCTGAGCACGGATGCGGACCCATCTGTAATAGGGTTCCATTGGTAGAGAAGTCTTCGGTCCCAACTCATGTGGGTCAGCTTTGTGAATTCTGTCCCAAGCTTTGATGAATCTACGACGTAGTTCGTCACTATCTACCTGAAACTCAAAACTGATGTGAGGCACCAACATCTCATGAGGCCCTGCTCTTCTGGATCTTCCAAAATGACGGAGAGCTAAACATGGATTATAAGAGATTCCTCCCTGGGTACCGATCAATGGAACATTAGGATACTCTCTGCAACGATCAATAACAGCCACCTCATCTAAACCTCTGAGAGTCCAAATGATGTCATTATCAGTGAGAGACATTAACCTATGAGCCCAGCCTCTTCCTTCTTGGTTCTTCAGCACGAACTTGGGGAGGTGCGAAATAAACCACCTCACTAACAAAGGAGCACAACACCACAGAGTTCCCCGTCTTCGGGCAGTACGAGCATAGAGTTGTTGCAGGATATCACCCAAGAGAGTGGGTACAGGGTTCCAAGACATGAAGATCTTTATGGCATTGATATTGACAAAGTTATCAGGATTTGGAAACAATACCAGACCGTAGATTAAGAGAGCCAGAATGTCTTCGTACGCCCTGAAGTCTAAATCATTCCAGAAACTGTTAGCTTTACCAATCAGAAACTTAGCCAAAAAGCCCTTAATTCCACTTCTAGTCACCCAGTTGTCCATTACCTCCTTGTTGGTCAAAGGAAGGGCTGCTGCAATCTCCTCAAGTCTAAGAGCCTTTTCCCAGCCAGTGAAGCGAGTCTGATCCAAGATAGGGATACCAAGCAAATCAGAGAATTCTTCTAGGGTAGGGACCAGCTGGAAGTCTTGAAAGGTGAAGCAATTGTACAAGGGATCATAAAACTGGGTCAAGACACTCATCAGTTGTTGGTCCCACTTTGAAGTGACTAAACCGAGAAGAGAACCATGCCTCTGGATGAAGGAAGCAGTGTTTGGAATTCTGTCAACCAACTCTTTAAGCAAATCAGGTGGGTGAACAAAGTTGAGCCGGATAGTGTTCCTTCGCACATGCATCATGATGTCCTACAAAACAGAGCAAAGGTGAAACCCTCTTGTCTTTGAAATAGGTCAGTCCTTATGTAGGATGCATACAATGGTATGATGGTATGATGTTATGATAAAGCACACCACAAATATTCACAAAGGAAAACATGATAAGGCACACAAGTCACACAAGACAGCCCTTAGGGTTTAGGCCAGCATGAAGTTCAGGTACTACCCTCTTTCAGTTTCGTTGGTTAAGACCTGTCCTATCAAAAGTAACCGGGTTCTAGAGGATCCCAATATCACTGATGTTGTACCCCAAAATTTGCCCTCGCATTTTTCCTTAAGAAATCTCAGCTTCAAGCCTTTCCTGATTTTTTAAACTGGCTCAAGAATCGGACAAACGGACTTTTCTTGTCAGTCAAGCGAAATTAGGGTTTTTACTGATTTTCAGGGCTCTGGATTGTTTCACAGTTGACTTAGGGTTTTGGATGATTTTTGGTTCAATTTTGATCAGGCGAACGCTATTTGGCATTTAGTCAGGAGTTAAGGTTTTGTGGGCATATTCTCAGAAAGATTAAAATTCTACAGCGCGTCGCAGTTTATTCCGAGATTCGGGTTAAATTCGCATTATTTTGATTTAATCAGTAAAAGAGACAGTGGTTTGAATTCAGTTTGTTTTGTTTGGGCCAGTCAAAAGATATGTGCAGTTTAGAATTACAGTGCTTGGCAAAGAATCAGTAAGAAAGGATTGCATCTGATCAGTTTTTGCGTTCGACTGTGCGTTGCTTTGAATGATGGAGACGTCCAGTTCATTTATTTTGATCAACAAGGTTTAGTTGATTATTTACGGTTCTAAGAATTAAATACTTGAAATTTAACTTTCATTTTATTTAATTTAAGGAATTATAAATAACAAGTAAACAATTAAAGAAAAGGAATTGAAAAGGTTTAATTGAATCAATAGAATTTTTATTTCATATTTAATGTTTGTTACAATTATTATTTGATACAAGTATTTATTACGAAGTATTTTAAAATAATAATGGTTTACAAATAATTAAATTGAAAATAAAAACTATCCTATTTTTTCTAAACATTTTCTAATTTCTTCATTCTTCACTCCGTTCCGGTGCTCCATTATTCATCTGCAAAAAGAAAAGAGAAAAGTCAGAAAGCAGTTGAATTAAAAAAGACTAATAAAATTTGCTCATCATTAGAGGCCACTGATTGGGATCAGTTAACCCTCTCTGCAAATCACGGGATTTCTCCCGGTTCACAGAGAGGGAAGAATTTTATTCATAAATGCAAATGTCAAATGCATAAATTCCAAAGTTCAAACTGCATAGTTCAAATCCAAGTCAAACTGAAAATCCAATTCCACTTTCTATCAAAAGCAAAAAGAGCAACTTACTGTCAAAATGCCAAAATCTACTCAAAAGATATCAAAGAAAAATCAAGGAAGTACAAATTGCTGTCAAAAGTGCCAAGGCTGTCATAAAAGATTTTGGAAGATATCAATAAAAGCACACAAAGCTGTCAAAAGAAAGAAAAAGATGCAGAGAAAAATGTGTTATGCAAGCAAGATCTCTAAATCATCATTTCCCAAAGGGCCCCTTCAGAACAAAGTACATCATAAACATTTAAAAATTCTTAAAACTGTACTATGGAAGAGAAGAGAGATAAAGTAAGCATGGGCAGGTTTTAGGCTTAGGCAGAAGATACAAGAAAAGATATACAAAAAGAGAACACAGTTCAGCAGGCAAGGAAGAAGAAAAATATACAAAGCATTAGCCTAACCAAAACCTCAGAGGCCCGGCCTCCAAAACCAAAAGCACACCAGGTTCAAACCTGAAGCAAAACCTGCTAAGTTATGAGGCAAACCTGAAGCCCAACCTCAAACCTGTTGAAGCTTAACCTTAAACCAGAACCACCATACTGTCCAACAACATAACCTATTGCAAGCTTACCTGCTGTCAAAACCTCACCACATCAGCTTAACCAAAACACATACAAACACATAAACAAAACTACCAAACCTGGCCTAGCCTTCAAACCTGATAAACCAACTAGAAACCAACTCAAAGCCAACATAACTCAAAACCATCAAACACAACCTAAAAAGCCTAACAAGTACCAAATTGCCTGAAACCATACATCAAAAACCCTCAAGAGGTAAAGCCTGCATAAGTTCAAACCTTAAAACCAACCATCCTGTCAAAAACCTTCCAACATTTTAACCAAACTGATAAACCTCCCAAACACCCAACCTGTCCAGTCACCAATAAAAAAAACCTCAAAACAACATCCAGCACTAAAGCCTCATAGTTTTCTCATCATAGGCGATAAACACATCCAAAGGCAAAGTGAGTAATAGAGAAGAGGAAAGAAGTGGCCTCAGAAATCTTCATCACGGGCCAAAATGCAATAGGCAACAGAAACACATTTTAACAGGCATCAAACAAGGCGCCAATCCCAGTATAGTCAAACATATTCAAAGGCAACATTCAAGGCATCCAGAAGTGCACGTACAAGGCCCTCAGACCTCTGGGATCATCACAGGGCAACATAAACAAGCGTACAGTGGCAAAAGGGACAGAAGGAGAACAAATGCTCAAAGGCAACAAATATACAGTGGCATAGAAGAAGAAGAAAAAAGTGAATTTTTTGAAAGAGGTTTTTCAGTTCAAAATCATCATCAAAACCCTAAGGAGCAAGATAAAAGATACCAGGAAAGCTCAAAAAGCAAGCGTCACGTTCACGCCGTCCCGGCCTCCTAAGCGCCACAGCCCCTCTTCTCTCCTCCTCCTCCAAGGTCAGGTAGTGAGCTTTCTCCCTCTTTTTTCTCCTTCACCTCATAATAACGAAAGATCAAGTTTTAGATTCAAATTAACACAACTCATGCAAATTCGTAAAAAAAAAAAGAGATAAAAGCATAAACGTTGAAACAAACCTTGTATCAAGAGGATACTGAGTTCATGCCATGGAGGGAAGAGAGGTTCGAGGGTGACACTGGTGGCCGGATGAAGACGAAGATGGAAAGAACGTTGAACGAATACGAACAGCGCCGTCCCAAACCCTAAGCATGTTCCCAAATTGAATAACAATTCCCAACCCTAAAATTCGTCCCAAACGCATGGGCCTGACCCGTTGTCAATACTCTGAAGCCCATTTGAATGCTTCCTTTCTTTTCCTTTCTAAACAAAATATTGATAACTTTTTATTTTACAAACAATATATTTATTTTCTAACTAAATGTAGTTTTAATAAAAATACATTCTTAATTAGTATATATCACTTAGTAAAAAATACATCTTTTCTTTAAGCATAATTAAATACTTTTCTATATACATAATTAACTTGAAAGCATTTTTTTTTAATAGACAATTAAAATACATTTTCTTTTTAGCATACATAATTTCTTTCTTGATATATAATTGAAATATACCTTGTACATATTTTTTTTTAATTTAAATATAATTGGTACATGTCATACATTTTTATCATATAATTAAAAATTGAAAATACTTCTTTTTATTCTTTTAATTAATATACTTTTGTACATAACAATTTAAAAATACCTTTTTTAAACATACATAATTTAATTTTGGACATTTAATACTTTTTGTACATAATTGATAAAATACATATTTTTCTAATATTAAAATTCTTAAAACACTCAGTTAACACACTCTTTGTATATAATAAACCATGATACATTTTATACATAATTTAATTAGAAACTTGAATATTCTATTAAAAAACATTTTTCTTTTGTACATATTAAAAATATACAAATCAAAGATTCATTAAAATACATATCTAGGTCAAAAAAACCCTAATACGCTTCAATTTCACATTATCGCACTTGTAAATAATTACACATACTCATATACATGTACACTTACACAAATACATTCACATTGCCCTATACACATTTGTTTATCTTATATTTGTATATTCGATATTTACATTTGATCGCACATTCGATTTGGTTGTAACTTATTGGATACTATAAGTCTCATCCCCATTCATACACTTGTACCCCTAATCCCGGATACTATTTTGTAATAGCGTAGATTTTACATTTCCGCAATTTACGGTTTTCCAATTATACCATGGTTAGACCTAGGGTTTGCATGTACATAAAATCAAACGCTAGACAACCTAATATAAGACAAATACATGTAATCAATACACAATCACACTTGCACCTTCTAGGGTAATCCCACATGTTGCCTTCCAAAATGGGCCATGCTTGCACGTCGAGTTTCTTTGGCAAAACAAAATCAAATGATCATAAGTCTCAAAGTGTTGCCTAAACGGAATGATCATAGTCCCTTCAAAGCAAATTGCCAAAGACACTTGGCATCATTGCATTCATGGTCCATACGATGACCCGCGCCCGTCCCGAATAAACTTCCTAAACACAAGATTGTCCATCAATTTCAATGGTGGAACAAAATTGTTAAAAAGGGGTTAAAACATAACAAAAACCTTTGAGTACGATAGGGTAGACAAAACTCTTAGTTACTTGAGATCAATTTGCAAAAACATTTGCCTTCTTTTCAAAAACCATAATCCACAACACTCTCAAAACAAACTCTCAAAAACATTTGAACATCTTTTCGAAAAGATCCACACTTTTGTAAAACACTCAATCACGAGTCAAATACATTAGTTGCCTAAGACAAGGCATCTTTTTCCAAAACATTTTCAAAAGCACCCACACACACACCATTTTCAAGCAATCGAAAAACAAGGCAAGTGATCTAAAAAACCAAGTAACTAAGAGCCCATGGATAACCATGGATGAAAAGGGTGCTAATACCTTCCCTTTTCATAATCTACCCCCCGAACCCACGAAATATCTCAAAAGGTTTTTGCTATGCTTTTTTAACCTTTCCTTTAGGATAAAATAAAAAGTCGGTGGCGACTCTTGCTCAACCGCACAAGTGCGAATACGAACGCAAAACCTCAAGTCAGTTCTCCCACCGTATCACAGAACTGGCGACTCTGCTGGGGACTATTCTAAAAGTGGGGTTACCTTAGGGTTTAGATCACCTTTACTTTCAATTGATTGCTTTGTTTGCTTTACATTTGTGGGCTTTGTATCGGAGTTTTATAGATCCTAACCCGGATCTGGGGAAACCCTTTTAGGTAGCATAATCTGTGAGGGACCTGTCCGGCGTATACCGACATGGGTGAAGCAGTGGCTACGTTGGTGTGGCGTCTTGGTCTGTACCGATATCCCTCGTGTAAGACGGGGAGAATATGGGTCTTCCAAGGAGTCATTAAGCACCAACCGACCTTAGAACCCTAATTGACCAACTTGGCCATTAGAACAGTAGCAGTATGCTACACTCATTGAGGTTAAACTCTCGAGATGGTTCTGGCCGCGAGAAAAGATTGCGATGCTGGAGTTATGACCGATTGAGGGTAGCCAATGATATGAGATCCTCTAGAACCCGGTTACTTTTGATAAGACAGGTTTTAACCAACAAACTGAAAGAGGGTAGTACCTGAACCTCATGCAAGCCTAAACCTAAGGACTTGTTTGCTTTGTGTGAATATTGTTTGCCTGTATATACACTTGCCTGCTTTTCGCATACATGGACATAACATCATGACATCATACCATAGCATTTTCAATAACCATTTCAAGGATCTCGAGGGTTCTTTTGATGCAGGGTTACGTTGAACCAGACATCTATCAAGGGGCAAGAGGTTTCTCCTCTAACCAGTCCAATCAAAGATCAAGTGCAACAACTTGAATCAGTGGCTATGACCCACTCGACATGGTGAGCTTGATTCTCGTGGAAGGACATCCACTGATACAAAGCTCTCCAAACAAAGATCAAGAACAACAACTTGAATCAGTGGCTATGACCCACTCGACATGGTGAGCTTGATTCTCGTGGAAGGACGTCCACCGGCGCAGAGATCTCCAATCAGAGTTTAACCTCTAACATCTTCTCGTGTTTACCCCAAGAGATCCTTGAAAGCATGCATCCACATATCATGCATTTCATTTTGACAATCTTTCCTTTTTCAGGTTTCCTTACTCTCCTGCTGTTTATTTCAGCAAGAGATGGCTCTAGAAAGGTCTGTCAAAGACATCCAAGACCAGACCGCTCAGCTGCAGGAGATGTTCCTGAAATTGTCTCTGGGGCAAGAAGAGATGAAAGCTCTCCTTACCAAGGGCTTGGGGAGTTCCCACAATGCCAGGAGTGATCAGATTGCGGAGCTGCAGTTTGATCTGACAACACTGAGGACTCAAATGATGGGACAGTTGGTGGGCCAGATGGCTCTCATCCAAGACCTATCTCAAAGACAAGAGGAACTCAGAGTTCTTGTCCGCCAACTGCTTCCAAACAACCAACTGGGGCAAACATCTGAGGTTGAGGAGCAAGTCACCGCTCAGCCTCCATCCACTCAAGAAGACAAAGGGAAAGCTCCTTTGCTAGCTTCGGGGTCACAATCCCATCAACAACCTCGCCAGCGTCAACGGGGCAATCGGCGTAAGCAAGAAAAGTCGGGAAGACAGTTTACGGAGACTGAAATACCATCATTCTTCATACTGAAGCGCCTATTGGAGGTCAATTTTCTTACTGTAAAGGATCCTCCTCAGAAGCCCAATATCTCCTCTCCTCACTATAATCCCGACGCATTCTGTGTTTACCACTCCTACAGCCCGGGACACGGCACCAACGACTGTTGGGCCTTGAAGAACAAGATTCAAGATCTGATCGACATTGGGGTGCTGGAATTCATGCCTGACGGTGAAATGAAGATCTTCCGTTAAAGGGTTCTCCGCTTGAAGTGACGAAGCTCAAACTGAAAGACTTTTGCTTCTTTTTGAATTTTCAAAGTTGTAATTTCTTTTGCTGTCAGACAATTATCTGTTGATGTTAAACTCTGTTTTCATTAATGCATTGCATATGTTTGTCTTGAATTCATCCATTCGTTTCACTACTCTTATGCTTTTCTTTATGATATTTGACTCTTGATAAAAAGCTGCAAGCCTTTAGAGGGAGGATGACGAAACAATACCGTGATCTTATACAGTATGCTTTTGAACAGACCTTGCTGATGATGTACAGGCATTTCTTTCAATTCCCAAACACTGGAGTTATAAGGAAGTTAATCCCTAGTCAACCCCTTCGAGCCAAAGAAGTAGGAGTTTTCTGTTCTAAACGATCAAAACCCTTGATATAAACCTGGGGCAGGGTAGTATCTCAGTTAATTCAAGAGAAAATGCGCATTGAAGTCGCAAACTCTCAGTTCGTAAAACAACGAACGACGTCAAGAAAGAAACCATTCCTTTGGAATCGAAAGACAAGGGTTGTTCCGTATCACATAGGCAGTCAATCTCTCAAAAGACAAAATCCCACTGAGCCAAAACCTATAAAGGAGGCTTAAGAAAGCTGGGGCATCCCGCTGACAGTAATCCTGGAAAACGGTAATAGTCAGGCAAAAGTTAGGGATAACAAATCAAAATCAAAATAGTGAGGTCATTACAAAATCCTCAACAAACATGAAAAATGTTGAAAAAGAAAAAGAGATGATGACTGTCTCCCCAAATTCAAACTGGTGAACCATCGCCCAAAAGTCGTTCCAAACTCAAAACAGAGTGTGACGCACAATTAACTGAGCTTAGGTTGAAGAACATCACGAAGAGCGGGTGGGTACAAATATACTTTGAGCCTTTATCCTTTGTTTCTTAAACCGTGAACCAGGCCACGTTACAACCCTTCAAAAGTCCTAATTGAAGCATGGGTTAGTTCGAAAGCATACTGTTACAAAAGGTATCCTGACTCCTGTAGGGCTTTGCTCTAAATCTTGTGTTAACTTGTCTTATGAAAAGTTTTCTGCTAAAAACGCATTTTTCAAAACGAAAAAAACTTCGAGACAAACATAAATTTTGCATTGCTTGAATATCACTGTCTGCATTTGACCTTTTTGTTTGACAGCGAAGAAATTCATACAGCGATTGTTCGGAGGAACGAAAACTCTCTCAGTAAGTCAAAATTACTTCAAGAGGATAACACTTCCATCAAATCTCCTATCAACAAGGGGCATGACATGTCACAATTCAACTAACCTGGGGAAATCCAGTCAAGGTCCAACAGATCTTTCAAAGTTCAGTTAACCTGGGGCAGTCCAGTCAAGATTTCAAGAAATCTCAATACGCAGAGTAATCTGATTCAAGACTCCTTCACCACCACTTGGGGCATTCGAATGTCAAAAGTGTTCAACAAATCAACTACAATATTTCCAGACTCGATTCCTGTATCTAGCCAGGGCACGTCTGAAGAGTTCGAGGATTCGATTCCTGTATCCAGCCAGGGCATATCTGTTGACGACTATTTCCAGACTCGATTCCTGTATCTAGCCAGGGCACGTCTGAAGAGTTCGAGGATTCGATTCCTGTATCCGGCCAGGGCATATCTGTTGACGACTATTTCCAGATTCGATTCCCGTATCCAGCCAGGGCATATCTGTTGACAACCATTTCCAGACTCGATTCCTGTATCTAGCCAGGGCACGTCTGAAGAGTTTGAAGATTCGATTCCTGTATCCAGCCAGGGCATATCTGTCAACTATCACCTTTCCAGACTCGATTCCTGTATCTAGCCAGGGCACGTCTGAAGAGTTTGAAGATTCGATTCCTGTATCCAGCCAGGGCACATCTGTCAACTATCACCTTTCCAGATTCGATTCCTGTATCCAGCCAGGGCATGTCTGAAGAATTCCAGATCAACACCTGTAACAATCCAGGAAACATCTGTGAACGACCGATTGTAGACCAACACCTGTAATAAGCCAAGAATTTATCTACATCACCACTTGGGGCATTCGAATGCCAAAAGTGTTCAAAACTGATGCAGTTTTACACAAGCTCATCTTCAGGAAGCCCTACACCGGTTCCTCTTCAAGACTTCTGAAACAAGTTTACGGATTCTTCCCAACAACGGATGTTAATCTACCAACTTGTTCAGACTCTTCTCAACCTTTGAAATTAGTTTACGGACGCTTCCCAACAACGGATGCGGCTCTATTGCTGATTCCACTTCAAGATTTCTAAAAATAGTTCACGGGTTCTCCAAACGGATGTTAACCTATCACTTGTTCAGATTCTTCTCAAGACTTCTGAAAACAGTTCATGGATTCTTCCCAAGTAACGGATGTTAATCTATCAGCTTGTTCAGATGCAACCTTTGAAATTAGTTTACGGACGCTTCCCAACAACGGATGCGGCTCTATTGCTGATTCCTCTTCAAGATTTCGGAAAATAGTTCACGGGTTCTCCAAGTAAACGGATGTTAACCTATCGCTTGTTCAGATTCTTCTCAAGCTAACCACCACGGAAGATCGCGCTCGCCAAAATTCTCCCTATCCCCAGCGGAGTTCATCAAAATACCCCAACAGTAACTTATCAATACAATCCCCGGAGGAGTTTATCTTTGCAAAATCCCCAGCCAGAGAATCCTCCGGAATTCAATTCCCCTCAGAGTTTAAGCTTCAGTATCCCCAGCGGAGCCAGACCATTGAACCTTCTCCCCACAGAGTTTTGGGAGGACAAATCTTGAATTCCCCAGTGAAGTCGCCAGGGTTACTTCTCATCAAGCTGAAGATTCTCAATCTGGCCTCCCCAGCATGAGTCTACTAGTTTGGAACTCCCCAGTAGAGGTCATCAGGAATTCTCTTCCCCAGCAGCAGCCAAGGATTTATTTTCCCCGGCAGCAGTCAAGATGCTTTTATCTTCAGCCATCTCGGATTCATGTATCCTCGGCAAGACTAGCTCATCAGCTTACATATGCATTCATCACATTCATATCATAAACATTAATGTCACATGCATTGCATCATGCATCATAACATTGCATACAACTAACCCTTTGACTTTTCAGGTAAGATCAGTCGACAGACACAGATCGACTCCCAAGATTCATCCAGAAATAGTTCAGATGTGACCCGGACACGGCGACATTCTGATACTTATTCCAGATTCATTCAGACGCATCATCAAGAAACCCTACACCGGTTCCTCTTCAACTTCAAGACTTCTGAAACAAGTTTACGGATTCTTCCCAACAACGGATGTCAATCTACCAACTTGTTCAGACTCTGCTCAACTTCTGAAACAGTTTACGGATTCTTCCCTACAACAGATGTCAATCTACCGACTTGTTCAGACTCTGCTTAACTTCTGAAATAGTTTACGGATTCTTCCCAACAACGGATGTCAATCTACCAACTTGTTCAGACTCTTCACAATTTTTGAAAATAGTTTACGGACATGTCCCAACAACGGATACTGCTCTATTGCTTATTCAATCTCAGATAGTTTACAGATTCTCCAGACATGGACGTCAATCTGTTGCTTGTTCAGACCCCTAATTCAGAGATGTTCCAAAACATGGATGCCCTTCTGATACTTATCCACTCACTTCTGACTTACATTTCAACATTTCCGAATGGCATCTATAAGCCCATCCTCCTACCAGCAGTCGCCGAATGGCATCTGTAAGCCCATTCTCAGATGGCATCTCTAAGCCCATCCCCCGACAAAATTCTCTCGCACCAGATGGCATCTTTAAGCCCATCATCAAATGGCATCTTTAAGCCCATTCACATCTACCATCATATCGCCGAGTGCAAATTTTCTGGGCACTTTAGTGTCCAATCTTCTTCTACCTTCAAGTCGCGAAAGGCAAACTTGCCAATCTAACTCTTCAGGTCAAAGAAGATTGAACAGGGGCAACTGTTGTACCCCAAAATTTGCCCTCTCATTTTTCCTTAAGAAATCTCAGCTTCAAGCCTTTCCTGATTTTTTAAACTGGCTCAAGAATCGGACAAACGGACTTTTCTTGTCAGTCAAGCGAAATTAGGGTTTTTACTGATTTTCAGGGCTCTGGATTGTTTCACAGTTGACTTAGGGTTTTGGATGATTTTTGGTTCAATTTTGATCAGGCGAACGCTATTTGGCATTTAGTCAGGAGTTAAGGTTTTGTGGGCATATTCTCAGAAAGATTAAAATTCTACAGCGCGTCGCAGTTTATTCCGAGATTCGAGTTAAATTCGCATTATTTTGATTTAATCAGTAAAAGAGACAGTGGTTTGAATTCAGTTTGTTTTGTTTGGTCCAGTCAAAAGATATGTGCAGTTTGGAATTACAGTGCTTGGCAAAGAATCAGTAAGAAAGGATTGCATCTGATCAGTTTTTGCGTTCGACTGTGCGTTGCTTTGAATGATGGAGACGTCCAGTTCATTTATTTTGATCAACAAGGTTTAGTTGATTATTTACGGTTCTAAGAATTAAATACTTGAAATTTAACTTTCATTTTATTTAATTTAAGGAATTATAAATAACATGTAAACAATTAAAGAAAAGGAATTGAAAAGGTTTAATTGAATCAATAGAATTTTTATTTCATATTTAATGTTTGTTACAATTATTATTTGATACAAGTATTTATTACGAAGTATTTTAAAATAATAATGGTTTACAAATAATTAAATTGAAAATAAAAACTATTCTATTTTTTCTAAACATTTTCTAATTTCTTCATTCTTCACTCCGTTCCGGTGCTCCATTATTCATCTGCAAAAAGAAAAGAGAAAAGTCAGAAAGCAGTTGAATTAAAAAAGACTGATAAAATTTGCTCATCATTAGAGGCCACTGATTGGGATCAGTTAACCCTTTGTGCAAATCACGGGATTTCTCCCGGTTCACAGAGAGGGAAGAATTTTATTCATAAATGCAAATGTCAAATGCATAAATTCCAAAGTTCAAACTGCATAGTTCAAATCCAAGTCAAACTGAAAATCCAATTCCACTTTCTATCAAAAGCAAAAAGAGCAACTTACTGTCAAAATGCCAAAATCTACTCAAAAGATATCAAAGAAAAATCAAGGAAGTACAAATTGCTGTCAAAAGTGCCAAGGCTGTCATAAAAGATTTTGGAAGATATCAATAAAAGCACACAAAGCTGTCAAAAGAAAGAAAAAGATGCAGAGAAAAATGTGTTATGCAAGCAAGATCTCTAAATCATCATTTCCCAAAGGGCCCCTTCAGAACAAAGTACAGCATAAACATTTAAAAATTCTTAAAACTGTACTATGGAAGAGAAGAGAGATAAAGTAAGCATGGGCAGGTTTTAGGCTTAGGCAGAAGATACAAGAAAAGATATACAAAAAGAGAACACAGTTCAGCAGGCAAGGAAGAAGAAAAATATACAAAGCATTAGCCTAACCAAAACCTCAGAGGCCCGGCCTCCAAAACCAGAAGCACACCAGGTTCAAACCTGAAGCAAAACCTGCTAAGTTATGAGGCAAACCTGAAGCCCAACCTCAAACCTGTTGAAGCTTAACCTTAAACCAGAACCACCATACTGTCCAACAACATAACCTATTGCAAGCTTACCTGCTGTCAAAACCTCACCACATCAGCTTAACCAAAACACATACAAACACATAAACAAAACTACCAAACCTGGCCTAGCCTTCAAACCTGATAAACCAACTAGAAACCAACTCAAAGCCAACATAACTCAAAACCATCAAACACAACCTAAAAAGCCTAACAAGTACCAAATTGCCTGAAACCATACATCAAAAACCCTCAAGAGGTAAAGCCTGCATAAGTTCAAACCTTAAAACCAACCATCCTGTCAAAAACCTTCCAACATTTTAACCAAACTGATAAACCTCCCAAACACCCAACCTGTCCAGTCACCAACAAAAAAAACCTCAAAACAACATCCAGCACTAAAGCCTCAGAGTTTCCTCATCATAGGCGATAAACACATCCAAAGGCAAAGTGAGTAATAGAGAAGAGGAAAGAAGTGGCCTCAGAAATCTTCATCACGGGCCAAAATGCAATAGGCAACAGAAACACATTTTAACAGGCATCAAACAAGGCGCCAATCCCAGTATAGTCAAACATATTCAAAGGCAACATTCAAGGCATCCAGAAGTGCACGTACAAGGCCCTCAGACCTCTGGGATCATCACAGGGCAACATAAACAAGCGTACAGTGGCAAAAGGGACAGAAGGAGAACAAATTCTCAAAGGCAACAAATATACAGTGGCATAGAAGAAGAAGAAACAAGTGAATTTTTTGAAAGAGGTTTTTCAGTTCAAAATCATCATCAAAACCCTAAGGAGCAAGATAAAAGATACCAGGAAAGCTCAAAAAGCAAGCGTCACGTTCACGCCGTCCCGGCCTCCTAAGCGCCACAGCCCCTCTTCTCTCCTCCTCCTCCAAGGTCAGGTAGTGAGCTTTCTCCCTCTTTTTTCTCCTTCACCTCATAATAACGAAAGATCAAGTTTTAGATTCAAATTAACACAACTCATGCAAATTCGTAAAAAAAAAAAGAGATAAGAGCATAAACGTTGAAACAAACCTTGTATCAAGAGGATACTGAGTTCATGCCATGGAGGGAAGAGAGGTTCGAGGGTGACACTAGTGGCCGGATGAAGACGAAGATGGAAAGAACATTGAACGAATACGAACAGCGCCGTCCCAAACCCTAAGCATGTTCCCAAATTGAATAACAATTCCCAACCCTAAAATTCGTCCCAAACGCATGAGCCTGACCCGTTGTCAATACTCTGAAGCCCATTTGAATGCTTCCTTTCTTTTCCTTTCTAAACAAAATATTGATAACTTTTTATTTTACAAACAATATATTTATTTTCTAACTAAATGTAGTTTTAATAAAAATACATTCTTAATTAGTATATATCACTTAGTAAAAAATACATCTTTTCTTTAAGCATAATTAAATACTTTTCTATATACATAATTAACTTGAAAGCATTTTTTTTAATAGACAATTAAAATACATTTTCTTTTTAGCATACATAATTTCTTTCTTGATATATAATTGAAATATACCTTGTACATATTTTTTTTTTAATTTAAATATAATTGGTACATGTCATACATTTTTATCATATAATTAAAAATTGAAAATACTTCTTTTTATTCTTTTAATTAATATACTTTTGTACATAACAATTTAAAAATACCTTTTTTAAACATACATAATTTAATTTTGGACATTTAATACTTTTTGTACATAATTGATAAAATACATATTTTTCTAATATTAAAATTCTTAAAACACTCAGTTAACACACTCTTTGTATATAATAAACCATGATACATTTTATACATAATTTAATTAGAAACTTGAATATTCTATTAAAAAACATTTTTCTTTTGTACATATTAAAAATATACAAATCAAAGATTCATTAAAATACATATCTAGGTCAAAAAAACCCTAATACGCTTCAATTTCACATTATCGCACTTGTAAATAATTACACATACTCATATACATGTACACTTACACAAATACATTCACATTGCCCTATACACATTTGTTTATCTTATATTTGTATATTCGATATTTACATTTGATCGCACATTCGATTTGGTTGTAACTTATTGGATACTATAAGTCTCATCCCCATTCATACACTTGTACCCCTAATCCCGGATACTATTTTGTAATAGCGTAGATTTTACATTTCCGCAATTTACGGTTTTCCAATTATACCATGGTTAGACCTAGGGTTTGCATGTACATAAAATCAAACGCTAGACAACCTAATATAAGACAAATACATGTAATCAATACACAATCACACTTGCACCTTCTAGGGTAATCCCACATGTTGCCTTCCAAAATGGGCCATGCTTGCACGTCGAGTTTCTTTGGCAAAACAAAATCAAATGATCATAAGTCTCAAAGTGTTGCCTAAACGGAATGATCATAGTCCCTTCAAAGCAAATTGCCAAAGACACTTGGCATCATTGCATTCATGGTCCATGCGATGACCCGCGCCCGTCCCGAATAAACTTCCTAAACGCAAGATTGTCCATCAATTTCAATGGTGGAACAAAATTGTTAAAAAGGGGTTAAAACATAACAAAAACCTTTGAGTACGATAGGGTAGACAAAACTCTTAGTTACTTGAGATCAATTTTCAAAAACATTTGCCTTCTTTTCAAAAACCACAATCCACAACACTCTCAAAACAAACTCTCAAAAACATTTGAACATCTTTTCGAAAAGATCCACACTTTTGTAAAACACTCAATCACGAGTCAAATACATTAGTTGCCTAAGACAAGGCATCTTTTTCCAAAACATTTTCAAAAGCACCCACACACACACACCTTTTTCAAGCAATCGAAAAACAAGGCAAGTGATCTAAAAAACCAAGTAACTAAGAGCCCATGGATAACCATGGATGAAAAGGGTGCTAATACCTTCCCTTTTCATAATCTACCCCCCGAACCCACGAAATATCTCAAAAGGTTTTTGCTGTGCTTTTTTAACCTTTCCTTTAGGATAAAATAAAAAGTCGGTGGCGACTCTTGCTCAACCGCACAAGTGCGAATACGAACGCAAAACCTCAAGTCAGTTCTCCCACCGTATCACAACTGACTACCGTCAATCGGTCATAACTCCAGCGTCGCAATCTTTTCTTGCGGCCAGAACCATCGCGAGAGTTTAGCCTAAATAGGTGTAGCATACTGCTACTGTTCTATGGCCAAGTTGGGTCAATTTAGGGTTCTAAGGTCGGTTGGTGCTTAATTACTCCTTAGAAGACCCATATTCTCCTTGTTGCAACACAAGGGATATCGGTACAGGCCAAGGTGCCACACCAACGTAGCCACTGCTTCACCCGTGTCGGTCTACGCCGGACAGGTCCCTCACAGCTTATGCTACCTAAAAGGGTATTCCCCAGATCCGGGTTAGGATCTATGTAACTCCAAAACAAGCCCACAATATAAAAGCAAACAAAGCATACAATTGAAAACATAATAGTGGTCTAATCCTAAGGTACACCTCACTTATAAAATATCCCCAGCAGATTCGCCAGTTCTGTGACCGGTGGAAATAGAACTGACTGTTTTTTAGTTGGTTCGCGAAATGTCGCGATAAGCAAGAGTCGCCACAATCTTTTATGTTCTCCAACATGGAAAGGACAAAAGCACAGCAAAATTCCTTATTCGAGAATGTTTCTCAGTTCAGGAGGTAGATTTATAGAAAGGGAAGGTGTTAGAACCCTTTCTATCCGTGGTTATCCACGGGCTCTTAGGTACTTGCTCTTATGTTTTCAAAAATTGTTTGCTTTTCAAGTATGTGTGGGTTTTGAAAAAGTTCGTTTGGAAAACTTCTAAGTAACTCTTGTATCAGTCCTCAAGAGTGTATGAAGTGTTTTGTTTGAAAAACTTTTTAAAAGTGTGGGGTGCGAAAAGTTGTTTTTGTTTGTTTTTGAAAAGAGCAAGTACTTAAGAGAAGTCTACCTACCCTAAGGAATTAAGTTGTGTAAGAGTCAGATAGTGCTATCCCACTATTGAGAGGTAGGTAGCACCATCGTTGGAGGTGTTTGGGTCAATTCGATTATTAGGGACATGTGGTCACCAAAGCAATGGTAGGACATCTTAGTGGTAACCCTAATGTCCTAGATCCTTTTATCCGAGGCAACCGTTTCGAGGCAACTGGATCTTTAGACAGGAGGGCGACCTCTAAGACACCCTATACTTGATGACCACGTTCGAGGCAACCAGTGAGGCATACCCTAAGAGTGGCATGTGCTTTGTGTGTTGTTTTTCAGTTAATGTTTGTCTTGTACATGTTATTTGTGAGCTACAGATTGATTTTATTTACATACATTCTTTCATGCATTGTTAACAGTTAGGAGTGCGGAAAGTAAATTGCGGAAAGATAAATCTAACTATTACAAGGCGCAGGTCTATACATCGCCAAAAACAAAAACCCGTTTTGGAAAAGTAAATGCAAAAAATTAAAGAAAGCAATAAAATCCTAATTACTATTACATCCTCTGTACAGATACATAAATATAATCAGAATAAATAAATACGCGCGAATAGAAATTTAATCGGGAACGTCCTAAGGGTTTTGACCCTTTTTTAAGAAAGAATTAATTTTTTGTCCTTTTTTATAATTAATGAAATTAAAACTAATAACTAATTAATTAATTAATTAAGAAAATGATATTTTTGTGTTTTTGTGTTTTTAATGAAAATAAAGAGAAAATAAATAGAAATTAAAAGTTAGCAAAAACCTAATTCTAAATTGTTTTTATTTATTGTAAAAAAGTATTAAAGTTAATTAATTAAGCTAATTTAATTTAATTTACATTTATTTACAAAATAAGTTAATAAATAATAAAATGTTTTTTTTGGTTTTCTGAATTTATTATAAAAAATATTAGTTTATGGGGTAATTAAATAATAATAGTTAATAATAATTAGTTAAAAGAAAATAACAAAAGAAAAAGAAAACAAAAGAAAATATGAAAGAACCATGGGGGTTATTGGACCATTGGGAGGTTTAGTGAAGCAATTTTGGCCCAACAAGCTTAAGCCTGTGTTGACTTTGGAATTATCTGCATGTGCATTGACTCCTGTACACCATGGTCTTCACTCTTTGGCCACTGGATTGAGGGTTGTGGACACTTGGCAAACTGATGCCTGGAGCGCATGATGGGGCACCTTGAGAATGCCTACATATGATTATATTGGGAAAAATATGAACAAGGAATTTGGGGGACCTGGGAATCGAACCCAGGTCCCAGTGATCATTTGCCAGCACCTGTACCACTAGATCACTTATGCGCGTTTGTAAATAAGATGAGAAACAAATATAATATATGAAAAACAAGTCACATGCTGAAACTAAAAAAAAAGCGCGCGCCATTTGAATCAGCCAGTAGCAAGCTGACACGCCCTTCGTCTTCATCCTGTAACCTGCAAAACAAAAGCAATTAGCGGGGGTTTTTAACCCCCACAATATTGAATGGCCAAAAATAACGAATAGGAATCCAGGGCATATAAATATGGCGCGAGGTGTCTAATGTCTTCGTCTCATTCAGGCGGTTTCAACCATGTGCATCTTGAGGTCTGATTTTACAGTATGTGAAAAGCCCTAATTCAAAAGCTTGAAAACCCTAAGATTTAACCATGGTGGTTTGCGTTTCAGGGGCTCTCAAAGCAATTGAACCCTACCATTAGCTTCACCTGAATGCTATGAACACAAAATGATCCACAAAAGATGTTAACAATGTATGAATAATGGTATGCGTTTATGAGAAAAAATGGTCAAACCGTGAATTGCTCTTGCGTGTTCCTGGAGTGTGAGCACTTGATTTTTATTCCAATGCGTTTCTGGGACTGTTAGCAAGGTATTAGAAGCAATAAAAAGTGTTGAATTGGCCTTGAAGGTGGATTTCCGTTTTCAAATTTCTTTGGAATTTTTGGATTTTGGTCTGGCCGTTTTAGAGATGTTCAGCTCATGTCTTGGGTCTGCAAGGCTTGCCTATGTACATGTGAATGCATTTAGGTCATATTATGAGCTTGAGATCCATTTCAATTAAGTTTGGAGATTCCCCTTAACCACCATTGAAAGCTTTCCCTATTTGGAGCAAAAACCATGATTTTGTGCTCAAAATGGCCTAGCACGAAATTGGTAGCTTGCTTATGACACTTAAAAGCCATTCAAATCAAAAGATGTTATTGAATTAATTTTTTTTGATTTTATTTGAATTTTATGGATTTAAAATGAATTAAATCAAATAAAATTAAATAAAAATAGAAAAATTAATGTTTAATCTTGAAATTGATCATGGGACACGTGGGTGGCATGACAAGGCTGAATCAAGTGGAAGAAAGTGGGCCCTTTTGTCAAAAAATGAAGTTTCAAGGATAGTTGACTTTTGCCATTTCACAAAAATTTCCCAACTTCTCCAATGCATATCTTGCTCAATTTTGATCATATCAACATGTTCTTGGACATTTTGGAAAGGTCTTGAAGTCCTCTAACCAATTCCTTTGGTCCCATGTCATTTGGATTTACCAATCTCAAGTTATGGTCTTTGACTTAAAATGCCTTTTTGTTGACTTTTGAAAATGACCTATAATGTTGAAATTGATAACTTTTTGTGAGAGCATTTCTTGGACTTGGAATGTGAATATGAGTTGTAGGAAATGTCCTCCCCTTAAAAATGAGCATTGGATGGGATTTTTCTGATGAACCATGAAAAAGTTATGCCTTGGTCAAGTTACAGTTGACTTTTCAACTGTCCAAAAATGGAAACTTTTGCATCTTGATGATTTTTGAGCCATTCTTGTGGAATCATGATCAAGACTTGATCAAATGATGATTGGGGCTTCAAAATAAGATGTTGACCAAAAATTTTGACTTTTGACTGCCAAATGACCATTTTACCCCTACAGTTGATTGTGAGGCAATTAGGGTTTTTGACTGTGCAACTTGACCTTGTGAGTCTTGAAACTTGACATGTAGATGCTTGACAATGTGTATGAGCATATGGGACTTGATTGGACCCTTGAAAACCTCAACTTCCTTGAAGGAACCAAAACCCTAATTTGATTGGCTTAGGAGGGTGGTTGACTGTGCAACCCTTGAGTAGACTTGAGCAAATTGAGATGATGCTTGTCAAAACTATGAAGAATATGGGAGGGCAAATTTTGGGGTACAACAATTGTCAAATCCACTGAGGAGCTCGACCATGCCGCCCATTTAAAGAAAGTGTTCGAGCAGACTCAAAAGTGCCTGATGTGATTTAACCTGGAAAAATGTACCTTCGGCGTACGAGCAGGAAAGTTCCTCAGATTCTATCTAACAGAATGAGGCATTGAGGAAAACTCCGACAAATGTCGGGCATTTTTCGAATTTCCGACGCCCACCTCTAAGAAGTCCATCCATATCTTGAACGACATGTTCATATCTCTCCCGATTCATGGCAAAGTCTGCCCACCACACACTTCCCTTGTTCAAGCTCCTGTGCAAGGAAGCCACTTTCGAGTGGACACCCGAATGTGATCGAGCCCTCGTTCATTTGAAACGAGCGCTATCACGGCCGCTCATCCTATCTCAGCCCGAGAAAGACGAGGTCCTCTACCTCTATCTGGCCGTCGCCTCTGAGGCAATAAGCGTGGCGCTGATAAGGGAAACCCCAGAAGGACAAAGGCCAATTTACTTCACAAGAAAGGCCCTGCAGGGCCTCGAAGCAAGATATCAGCAAATAGAAAAAGTAGCTCTAGACCTCGTCAATGCAGCGAGGAGACTCAGACACTACTTCCTGGCCCACACGATAATGATCCGAATCTATCAACCAATAAATCAATTGCTCGGGAGACCAGACATGGTCGACTGAATGTTGAAATGGTCCTTGGAGCTCTCTAAATTTGACATCCAATACGAGAGCAGGAAAGCCATTAAGGCTCAGGCCTTAGCCGACTTCGTAGCTGAAATGACCCCGCCCGCAGATCCCGAAGGATCACGTTGTTGGACGATCTTCGTCGAAGGAGCCTTGTTGTACCCCAAAATTTTCCCTCCCATATTTCTCAAAACATTGCAAGAAAAATCTCCAAGTTGCTCAAAGTAGTCCAAGGGTTGGCCAGACAAGCTCTCTCCTAAGGAAGTCTACCCCAAATTAGGGTTTTGTGTTTCATCAAGGTCCTTGAGTCCAAGTGAATCCAAGTGCTCACCAATGTCCTAATATGTTCTCAAGATCATCCATGTCAAGTTTCAAGCCTTGTAGAGGAATTTTGCTCACTCAATTGCTCAAAAGGTCCAAAAATCGACTGTGTTAGGGCAAAAGTCAACTGTGACCCAAATACAGTGAAACTTCAATATTTTTTGTCAACATTCTCATTTTGAAGGATATTTCATCATTTGATCATGGATTGATCATGATTCATCAAGGATTGCTCAAAATCCATCAAGATTCAAAAGTTGTTAAATTAGGGTTTTGTAGGAAAAGTCAACTCAACTTTGACCAAGTATAACTTTTTCATACTTTATGAGAAATGACACATCCAAATCTCATTTTTAATAGGATGCAATTACCTAAAATCCATATTCATACCCTAAGATCAAAATATTCACTCACAAGAAGTTATGTATTTTGACATTATAGGTCATTTTTTGAAAGTCAACAAAAACACCTTTTTTGTAAAAGCTTATAACTTGAGAATGGAATATCAAAATGAGATGATACAAAAAGGGTTGATTATAGGACATCTTAAGCTTTCTAAAAAGTCAAAGAACAACTCCAAAAGTTCAAAATTGAGGAAGTTATTCCATGTTGAAGTTGGACTTTTTTGCAAAATTGCCAAAAGTCAACTATCCCCAAAACTTCAAATTTTTCCAAATGGGCCCATTCTTTTTCACTTGTTTTGAGTTTGCATTATTTCCCATGTGCTCTAGCCTTGCCCATGTGTCCATATCATATTTTTATTAATTATTATGATTTTTATTTGAATTAATTCATTTTAAAACAAATAAAATCACACAAAATCAAAAACATTGAAAACTAAAGATCTTGTGATCATTTCAGGTCTTGTTACACAGCTAGCATCCTTCCAAACTCGTATCAAGCCATGTGGGTACAAAAATATGTGATTTGGATCAAATTTGGAATGATTTAATGGAGAATAAAATCAAATATTCAATCATCAATGGAGGAAGATTTGGACATACTTTTTTACCCTAATGTATTGTATAATACATAAGCAAGCGAGACATACAAGAATAAGGATTGGAGATCAGTTCTAGAGGCAGAAATTTTTTTGCAAAAAAACAAGAAAAGTGTGAGATCGAAATCAGGTCTAGAGGCATTTTCAAGACTTGAGACTTGTCTCAATCTCTTCCTGGCCATCTCCAGAAGCGAAACCAATCAAGACAACGCATTTTCAAACCCTCCTAAGCGTTGTAAGTCCCTCAGGAATCCTCCCTGTTCTTGATTTCATATTTCTTAAATTAGGCATTGTTAATACGAAATAACTGCATATTTGTGATCTCCAGGCCATTTGCAAGATTTTCACAATAACCAATTTCGTTTATCTGACCTATATTGTGATCCACCATAGTTAGGGTTTCTTGGAGTTTTTTGGGGTTTTTCGTTTCAGGTACAATTGGTCTTCATGATGACATGGTTGTGATCAGTAGGTTGAGACGATTCCAACCATGGTCCCAAAACTCATTTATATGGCATGGGGAAGATTTTAGGATGAAGCCACGATTTTAGCTGCGGATAAAAATCTGCAGGTAAAAATTGCAGTTCTTAGAGGACAGGGACGATGCGTTGGCACTCCCTCACTCATCCATTCAAATAACCGCGCGCATTTTTTTCTTTTTCTGACCATTGAATTTTGTTTTTTATATTATTATTTCTGTGTGTTTTATTAACAACAAAAACCACTTGGCCTAGTGGTTGCCACGCTTGATTCCAAGGCATATGGGGCTGGAGGTCAGGGGTTCGATCCCTGCCTCCAGCATTTGTTATTTTTCCAATTGTTTCCAGGAAATCATGTGCATATTCAAGCTCGAGGTTCACCATGGACATTCACCATCAAAGCGCCAGACGGCCAAATGGCCAGATCTGGTGGTCAGCATCAGACGCACACCATGGACTCAGTCAACGCACGTGTATGGGATTCCAGAAAGTCCAATGGATCAGCCTTAATGGGCCAACAAAAATGCTTTCTACACCCTCAAAAAAGGCCCATTCTCACTCTTTTTTCTTTTATTATTATTTTGTTTATTTAATTTAATTACTTTATTTCATTTAATTAATTTACTAAACAATAATAAATTTCTTTTTTTATCAAAAAAATCACAAAAATGCTTTTTATCCAATTAAAATTCAGAATTTTTTTTAATAAATACTAACTAATTAATTAGGTTTTTAATTCTAGAACAACTTTAATTTATTTTGTAAATATTTGAAATCAATTAGAATTAATTAGGTTTTAACTTTAATTTAATTATTTTATTTTCTTTCTTAAAATAATCAAAACTCCAAAAATATGTCATTAATTATTTTTCATTAATTAACTTATTTAATTTCTAATTTAGTATTTAATTTAGGACTTAATTTCTTTTCTTAAAATAAAAACAACAAAAACATTTTTATTTTAAAAGGGTCAAAACCCTAAATTTCGCATTCGATTTAATTTCACTCGTGCGATTTATTTTTCCTTATTTAATTATTGATGTATCTGCTCCCGGCTTGTAATAGTTTTAAATAGGACATTTATTATTTTTACCGCTTTATTTTATTTTCAAAGGGTTGCTTTTGGCGATGTAAATACCCGACGCCTTGTAATAATTTAGTTTAATTTCCGCACTTTAATTTCTGCAAATTATACAACTGCTAGATGTTTGGTAATAGGGTTTGCATGACAAGAATGAATGCTTTAATCTAAAATCAATTAGATCACCCTAAACATGTGCAAAGATAAAAATAACTGAAAACAACACACTCGCACATACGCACTCCTAGGGTACACCCCACTTGGTTGCCTTTGTAAATGGTCATTGAGTATAGGTTATTTTAGAGGTCGTCCTCTTGTATAAAAGATCATAGTTGCCTCGAAACGGTTGCCTCAGATATCATTGCCTCGAATAAATGATCTAAGATACTAGGGTTACCGCTAAGGTGTCCTAAGATTGCTTTGGTGACCGTATGTCCCTCTTTCGAATTGACCCTCAAACTCCAACGATGATGCTACCTACTCACTAATAGTGGGATAGCGTCGTCTAAAAGAAACAAATATAGAACGATTCCTTTTTCGAGTAGGTAAATAGTTCTTAGATACTTTCTCATCCAAAACAAAACAAATTTTCACACTTACACTCCTTTATAAATAAAGTTTTCAAAAACACTTCATTACACTCTTGAGGACAGAAGCAAGAGTTAAATCGAAGTCAAAACAAAAACTTTTCAAAACCCACAAACACAAAGAAAACAAATTCTAAAAATGATGAGCAAGTACCTAAGAGCCCGTAGATAACTACGGATAGAAAGGGTGCTAATACCTTCCCTTTCTATAATCTACCCCCGTACTCAGAAATATCTCGAAAAAGGAATTTTTCTGTGCTTTTTTCCTTTCCTTGTTGGATAAAATAAAAGACGGTGGCGACTCTTTCTTACCGCGATATTTTGCAAAAACAAACGCAAAACGCAAACCAGCATTCCAAAAACAGTCAGTTCTTCCCACCGTATCACAGAACTGGCGACTCTGCTAGGGAATAAATAATAAGTGTGGTGTACCTTAGGAATAGTTCATCATATTGTTTTCAATTGCTTGATTTGTATGCTTTATATTTGTGGGTTTGAATCAGAGTTACTATAGATCCTAACCCGGATCTGGGGGATACCTTTTAGGTAAGTAGCAATAGACTGTGAGGGAACTGTATGGCGTAGACCGATATAGTTGAAGCAGTAGCTACGTTGGTGTGACACTTTAGTTTGTACCGATATCCATTGTGGCGGAACAAGGAGAATATGGGTCTTCTAAGGGGTCATTAAGCACCAACTGACCTTAGAACCTATAATTGACCAACTTGGCCATAGAACAGTAGCAGTATGCTACACTCATTGAGACCAAACTCTCGCGATGATTCCAGCCGCAAGAAAAGGTTTTCAAACTGGAATTATGACCGATCGAGGGTGGTCAGTGATATTGAGATCCTCTAGAACCCGATTACTATTTCTAAGACAGGTTGAACCAACTAAACTGAAAGAGGGTAATACCTAAATTCCAATGCCAGCCTGAAATCTAAGGGCTACTGTGTGACTTGTTTTCCCTTACCATGTTTGCTATCTGTGAATACTTGTGGTGTGCTACTATCATGACATCATGCATCAGGACATTGCATGCATCTTGCATCAGACTAACCCATTTCAAAGACAAAGGGGATTCATCTTTGTTCTGTTTTGTAGGTCATGGCCTCTATGCATAGAAACACTATTCAGATCAGCTTTGTACAAATTCCTACTCAGCTTAGAGATCTGGTTACAAAGGTTCCAGACACTTCCTCCTTTATCAGAAGACATGGTCACCTCCTTGGTTTGGTCACTTCCAGATTGGATGAATAGATGATGAGTGTTTTGTGCCAGTTCTTTGATCCATTATACCACTGCTTCACTTTCCCGGACTATCAGTTGGTCCCTACTCTAGAGGAATTCTCTAATCTACTTGGTATTTCTATTCTAGAGCAGACGCCATTTACAGGTTGGGAGAAAGCCCTTAGGCCGGAAGAGATTGCTTCAGCCCTCCATCTGACAAAGGCTGAGGTAATGTCTAGTTGGGACACTCGGAGTGGGACAAAAGGCTTGTTGGCTAAATTCTTGGTTGATCGGGCTAATCAGTTCTGGGACAGTTTGGACTTTCAGGCATTCGAGGATATCCTGGCTCTTCTCATATATGGTCTGGTTCTGTTTCCTAACTCATATTCTTTCGTTGACGTGAATGCAGTGAATATTTTCATCTCCCGTAATCCGGTACCCACTATCTTAGGTGATATTCTGCATGCTCTTTATGCCCGTACTGCTCGAAAACGGGGAACCCTTATGTGTTGTGCACCATTGCTGGCGAGGTGGTTTATTTCTCACCTCCCCAAATCTGTTTTGAAGAACAAGGAAGGCATGGGTTAGGCCTACATAATTATGTCTCTAGCTCACACTGACATTATCTGGAGCACTAAAGACATGGAAGAAGTAGCTATTATTGATCGCTGTGGGGAATACCCCAATGTTCCACTACTAGGAATTCGAGGAGGGATTACCTATAATCCTTGTTTGGCCTTACGTCAGTTTGGGAGAGCTAGGAGGGACGGACCTCATGAGTTGCTAATGCCGAGCATTGTCTTTAACTTCCAAGGGGTTAGTGAGGAGCATCGTCTCAGGTTCATACGAGCTTGGAACAGGGTACACCAGTCTGATCCACATGAGTTAGGGATGAAGACCTCTCTTCCGATGGAACCATATCCCCGATGGGTTCGAATCCATGCCCAAAAGCTGGGAATTCCGTACGAAGTTGTCTTACCGGTAATTGTTGAGAATGCTGATGAAGAAGGGGTTCCTCCTACTGTCATACACCCATACATGCCTACTGACATTGGGGCATTAAAGAGGTCGTCGATCCAGTTGAGAGAAGAGCGGGATACTTACAGAGAAAAGTATCACGAGCAGGAGCGGAAGATTCTAAAGCTTATAAGGCAGCTGGAGAATGAGAAGGTCCTCAATGATTATGTCAGCACCAACGGAAAACGATCATGGGAGCACTGATGTCTTTTTGCTATTTCTAATTTTGATTTACTTTTCAGTTTTTCCCTTTGTAACGCCTTAAAGGCATTTATCAAACATTGTTTCAAGTTTTTTAATCTAATAAAAGTGTGTTCATTTTGGTTTACGAATTTGAATCCCTAAAGTCTTTGAAATCATATCATATGCATTTCACTCCCATGCACCTCATCACAGGTACCCTTACAAGTCTCTTATCTTCTTCGCTGTTTATTTCAGCATCATGTCTTCTGAAACATCAACTAATCAAGCTATCAAGGCTCTGCAAGCTCAGAATGCTCAGTTCCAGGAAATGTTCATGAACTTGGCCAAGGGTCAGCAAGATCTGAAGACTCTTATCTTGATGGATAAGAAGAAGAAGAAGAAGAAGAAGAAGAAGAAGAAGAAGAAGAAGACGGTCCTCCTGAATATGGGTCGCAGATTCGGGAACAATCTGCGGGAATATGTTGATTTATCTCACTCACCTGAAGGGAGAGAAAAACAAGAAGAAAGGAGGGCTCCTAGCCCTATGGTTTCTGACAATGAGACTGACTTTGACGAAGACCAGTATCCTCCGGCTGAGGATAGGTATAAACAACTTGAAGACCGGTTAAGTGCGATGGAGATCCAGAAGGTACCTGGATTGGACTTTGGTGATTTGGGTTTGTCATATGGGGTGGTGATTCCCCACAAGTTTAAAGCACCAATCTTTGCTAAATACGACGGGGTTTCTTGTCCAAAGCTGCACCTCCGCTCGTATGTTAGAAAGATCCAGCCATACACTGCTGATAAGAACCTCTGGTTCCACTTCTTTCAAGATAGTCTTTTAGGGACTCAACTTGAATGGTTTTACCAGCTGGAAGGAGCTAGTATCCGTAATTGGGAAGACCTTGCTGCTGCTTTTTACAAGTAGTACCAATACAATGCCGACCTCGCTCCCACGCGTACCCAACTTCAGGGTATGTCTATGGGTGCGAGCGAAGGTTTCAAAGACTATGCTCAAAAATGGAGGACCTTGCTGGAAGAGTACAACCCCCGCTGGCTGACAGGGAGCTAGTGGATATGTTTCTGGGGACCTTGTCTGGTCCGTATTTCAACCATCTGATTAGAAGTTCATCGTCTGAGTTTACTGAGCTGATTATGACCAGGGAAAGAGTTACGGCCGGTATCAAGAGCGGTAAAATACAGAATTGTGCTTTGTTAAGTACCGAGAAGAAGCCTTTTAAGAAGGAATCCAACGCTGTTTATAGTTCAAAGAGCCATAATAGACCCGAGCACCGCCAAGCAGTCAATGCGGTTGTTATATCAAGACCTGATGTTGCCTCACAATGCAACAATCAGCCAAGATCCGAGAGGCCATGAAGACAATTCACTCAGCTCCATATGACCCTGTCTCAGATTGTTATGCAGTTGCTAAAGACCAACTTGGTGATTCCGAAGGAAGCCCCGAAGAATCCCAATACAACATCACCGTTGTACAACCCGAACGACAACTGTGCTTTTCACTCTGATAGCCCGGGGCATGATACGAGTGACTGATGGGTCTTGAATAATAAAGTACAGGATCTGATTGATGCTAAAGAGATTGAATTTGAAGCTCCTGAAAATCCTAATGTCATAACGGCTCCTATGCCCAAACATGATGCGGGAGTAAATGCTATTGGGGATGATGATGTGGAGGAGTCTGAGTTTGACAACTGGATCTACCCCACTACTAACGGTGGCTTGAGCAATTGGAAGACAAATGATTCCATGCTCGTTTCTTATATTACACAGTAATGAGACTTTTGTTTTGAATTTATAACAAACAATTTTTTTGAACTTTTACGGCCCGATGTCTTACCCGAGGCACCATGGTTTTGTTTGTGAGGGCTTTATATGTGTCATTACCATATATCATTAATAAAAGCATTGGACATTTCTTGCATTTCAAATTTTGGCCTCCTTGTTTTTTCTTTTTATCTTACAAAACATCTATTTTACACATACTCACATATACAGGTCTGAATCCACTATGGATCCCACTGATAACGACTCTGCTACTGCCGGTTATGACTTCGGAAGTCCGATCAACTTACCCGAAGATGAAGGTGAGGATAATTGCGAGGTTCCTGGTGAACTTGCTAGACTGTTACTTCAGGAAGAGAGGGCCATACAGCCGCATGAAGAGCCAGTAGAAACAGTAAATCTGGGTACAGAGGAAGACAAGAAAGAGGTCAAGATCGGTGCAAATCTGGAGTATAATGTTAAGCAACGGCTGATTCAGATGATGCAAGACTACGTTGAGATCTTTGCCTGGTCTTATGAAGATATACCTGGGTTGGATATTGATATCGTGGTTCACTGCTTGCCTACCAAGGAAGACTGTCCTCCAGTTAAATAGAAAGTCCGCCGAATGCGCCCGGAGATGTCTGAGAAAATCAAGGCTGAAGTTATGAAACAGTTTGATGCCGATTTTCTAGCAGTTACTTCTTACCCGCAGTGGATTGCCAACGTGGTCCCAGTGCCTAAGAAGGATGGTAAAGTTCGAATGTGTGTCGACTATAGGGATCTGAACAGGGCGAGTCCCAAGGATGATTCCCCTCTGCCTCATATCGATGTTCTGGTTGACAACACCGCACATCATAAGGTCTTTTCCTTTATGGACGGTTTCTCCGGTTATAATCAGATTAAAATGGCTCCCGAAGATATGGAGAAGACAACTTTTATTACTCAATGGGGAACCTTTTGCTACAAAGTCATGCCTTTTGGACTGAAGAATGATGGGGCAACGTATCAGCGTGCCATGGTGGATTTGTTCCACAACATGATCCATCATGAGATTGAGGTATACGTCAACGACATGATTGCAAGATCCCAAACTGAGGGAGAACACCTTGGCCATCTTCAGAAGCTATTTAACAGGTTGAAGTTGTACAAGCTGAGGTTAAACCCGAACAAGTGCACCTTCGGGGTGAGATCTGGTAAGCTGCTAGGTTTCGTCATAATTAATAAAGGTATTCAAGTGGATCCTGCAAAGGTGAAGGCTATACAGGAAATGCCAGCCCCCAGAATAGAAAAATAAGTCAGAGGATTTCTGGGACGTTTGAACTATATTGCCCGATTCATCTCGCACCTGACTGCTACCTGTAAGCCAATCTTCAAGTTACTGAAGAAAGATCAAGTGGTAAGATGAAATGATGAATGTCAGGCCGCTTTCGAAAGGATCAAATAATATCTCCAAGAGCCACCCAGTCTGATGCCGCCAGTTAAAGGGAGACATTTGATCTTATACTTGATAGTACTCGACAATTCGATGGGGTGTGTGCTGGGGCAGCATGACGAGTCTGGCCGAAAATAGCATGCTATTTATTAACTTAGAAAAAAGTTTACCGACTGCGAGACCCGATACTCGTTGCTTGAAAACACTTGATGCGCTTTGGCATGGGATGCTCGCCGGCTGAGACAATATATGCTGACTCACACTACTCTATTGATATCAAAGATGGATCCAATCAAGTATATCTTCGAAAAGCCTGCCTTGTCCGGAAGAATAGCAAGATGGCAGATGATCTTGACTGAGTATGACATCCAATATACGACCCAAAAGGCAATCAAGGGAAGTGTGTTGGCAGATCATCTGACACATCAGGAAGTGGATGATTACCAGTCTATGAACTTCGAATTCCCGGATGAGAACATCATGTTAGTGACCGACTGTGAGACATCTGGACCGGATGAAGGACCTGAGGAGGGATCCCGATGGTCTATGTACTTTGATGGAGCTTCAAACGCTTTGGGTAATGGCATTAGCGCCGTGATCATATCTCTTGAAGGCTCTCATACTCCATTTATCTCCCGACTATGTTTCAACTGCACCAATAACATGGTGGAGTATGAAGCGTGCATTATGGGTCTTCGAGCAACTATTGACCTAAGGATTAAGTTTCTAAGTGTTTTCGGAGATTCCGCTCTCGTGATCAGTCAGATCAAAGGCGAGTGGGATACGAAACACCCAAATCTTATTCCTTACAAAGAGTATGTGTTGACATTGCTTCCGCACTTCGAGGAGATAATCTTTGAACACTTCCCTAGAGAGGAGAATCAGTTGGCAGACGCGCTGGCTACGATGTCTTCTATGTTCAAGGTCAGATGGGACAATGAAGCTCCCCAGATTACCATTGAAAGGTTGGATGAACCTATACATTTCCGTGACATTGAGACTGAAGAGGTAGCAGATAAACCCTGGTTTCATGAGGTGAAGTGGTATCTTGAAGCTCAGGAATACCCCGAGGGTGCATATGTTAATAATAAGAAGTTTCTGAGAAGGTTCGCGGTGAAGTTCTTCATCATTAATGGTATTCTTTACAAGCGTAACCATGATTCAACCTTACTGCGTTGTGTGGATAAGAACGAAGCAGAAAGGATCATGATAGAGTTACATGAAGGTACTTTCGGAACTCATTCTAGTGGACACACCATGGCAAAGAAAATCCTTCGGGCGGGATATTATTGGTCCACAATGGAAGCCGACTGTTATCAGCATTCTCGGACCTGTCACAAGTGCCAAGTCTACGCTGATAAGGTTCACATACCTCCAGTTCCTCTGAACGTCTTGACAACTCCTTGGCCTTTTGTAATGTGGGGCATTGACATGATCGGCGAGATCAGGCCTACGTCATCTAACAGGCATCATTTCATCCTAGTAGCTATTTATTACTTTACAAAGTGGGTTGAAGCAGCTTCCTTTACTACTGTAACCAAGAACGTCGTGGCACGGTTCATTCGGCACAACCTGATCTATCGATATGGTGTACCAGAGAGGATCATTACAGACAATGGTACAAATCTCAATAACAAGATGATCACCAAACTCTGCAAGCAATTCAAGATACAACATCATAACTCTTCTCCCCACCGGCCGAAGATGAATGGGGCTGTAGAAGCGGCTAATAAGAACATTAAGAAGATTGTGCAGAAGATGACGGTGACATACAAAGATTGCCACGAGATGTTACCATTTGCTCTTCATGGGTACCGTACCTCAGTGTGGACGTCAACAGGGGCAACACCCTATTCCTTGGTATATGGCATAGAGGCCGTCTTGCCCATTGAAGTTCAGATACCCTCTCTTCGGATTATGAAGGATGCAGGTTTGAGAGAAGATGACTGGATTCAGACCCAGCTTGATCAGCTGAACTTAATTGACGAGAAGAGACTCACTGCTATTTGTCATGGTCAAACGTACCAAAAACGGATGATCAAGGCATTTAACAAGAAAGTCAGACGACAAGAGTATCAAGTTAGGGACCTGGTTATAAAGCACATCATACTACCTCAAGGTGATCCCAGGGGCAAATGGACCCCTACTTATGAAGGGCCATTTGTGGTTAAGAACATTTTCTCAAGAGGAGCTATGATTCTAACCACCATGGACGGTGACGACCTTCCTCACCCCGTCAATGCAGACATAGTGAAAAAATACTACGCATAATCAAAGACCCGCTAGGTTGACTGGCCTAGGAAAAAATAAGGGCTTCCCGGCGAACCAAAAGGGTTCGGGCAAAAATAAGGGATGAAAATGAAAACAAACTGTACACCCGGCAAGTCAAAAACCTGAAAAGGCGGCTTGGGAAAAAAAGGGTATCCCGGTGGACTGAAAATCCGAAAGGGCCGTCCAGGAAAAAATTAGGGATCAAAGCGTAACACTATGTATCATTGGATCACCTTGCAACCAAACTTCGGTATCAACTATCAAGCTCGGACGACACTAATCAATCCGATCTACCTTCAACCAAGTAGCAAAGTTATGAGATGCTCGAGGACATAAGGGCAATAGCAGAGTTGGAACCCAGTGGGATTATTCACATAGCTGTTTTTTTTTGTTTATTACAAATTGTATAAATTCTATTAGTTCGGCGGTGTTCTCTTACTAGGACGTCAATCTCTTGTACAAAAACGCCTATTTACAGGCCAAAATTCAAAATCAATACAATTTATTTTCAAAGATATTTCAACTGTTTTTCCTTTTTCTATTTTGTTTTGCAAAGAACGTCCAATGTTCATTTTTGATATATGTGTTTGACATTAATTGCTGCTCATGGATATCTACATGTGAAACAAAAGACGATTGCTCGTAATATCAGAAACAGGGGCAATAAGAATTGTCTGAGCTTTACAGTTACTCTGTCCACCAGGTACAAGGATAAATTCAGCTGAAAAATATGGTTGAAGTACTTTCAGTCCCCGCAGAGTAAGAAGGGCAGCAGTGGTAGCTCTCCCCAGCTGAGACTCACAACCGCGAATGAATCGATAATATTCTCCCCAAGCAGAGTTTATCTATCATCAGCACTGAAAAGTCTTATTATCCTCGACGGAGTATAAAATATCCCCAGTGGAGTTTGAATTTTTCCCCAGCGCAGTCTGAAAAATCTTCCCCAGTGGAGTTTGGAGAATCATCCCCAGTAGACTTTGGAAGATTGTCCCCAGTAGAGCCTAAAAGGTTATCCCTAGTGAAGTCACAACTGAAGATCATCCCCAGTGGAGTTCATTCACTTCACAAACAGAAATTCAATCCCCAACAGGATTCAGTATCACCAGCAACGGTAATTCATCCCCAGCTGAGTTTGTCAACGGAATCCTCAACAGAGCATCTCTTCCCCACAGAGTAATCCCCTCATCAGTTTATTCCCCAACGGAGTTATCCTCTCCTACAGGTTTATTCTCACAGTCATCTTTGTTCGCCATCCCCAGCGGAAGCGAAGAATTCAACTCTTTTCTCCAGCAACTATCCAGGATTTATTTTCCCCAGCTAAAAACATTACATTTCCATATATCATGACACATGCATATACGCATCATACAATACAATCTCATTTATTTTGAGAACACCATTGCTTGATACATATCATGCATTACATACATCTAACCTTTACCTTTCAGGAAGGATGCGACTAAATTCTTATAAAATTCAATGTTATGAAGCTTTTTCCTCCGTTGAAGTACAGACAAGTTCCTAAATCTCAGCAGAGAAGTTTTCTCAGTTGAATTATGGGCAAGTTCTTAAATATCGACGAAGATGTTTCCCCCAATTGAATTAAGGACGAGTTCTTAAATCTCAGCAGAGATGTTTTCTCACTTGAAGTACAGGCGAGTTCCTAAATCTCGACATAGATGTTCCTCCGTTGAATTACAGACAAGTTCCTAAATCTCCGCAGAGAAGTTTTCTCAGTGGAATTACGGGCAAGTTCTTAAATCTCGACGAAGATGTTTCCCTCCAGTGTAATTACGGACGAGTTCTTAAAACTCAGCAGAGATGTTTTCTCAGTTGAAGTACATACGAGTTCCTAAATCTCAACAAAGTTTTCCTCCGTTGAATTACAGACGAGTTCCTAAATCTCAGCAGAGAAGTTTTCTCAGTTGAATTACGGGCAAGTTCTTAAATCTCGACGAAGATGTTTCCCTCCAGTTGAATTACGGACAAGTTCTTAAAACTCAGCAGAGATGTTTTCTCAGTTGAAGTACAGACGAGTTCCTAAATCTCGACAAAGTTTTCCTCCGTTGAATTACAGACAAGTTCCTAAATCTCAGTAGAGAAGTTTCTCAGTTGAATTACGGGCTAGTTCTTAAATCTCGACGAACATGTTTCCCTCCAGTTGAATTACAGACAAGTTCTTAAAACTCAACAGAGATGTTTTCTCAGTTGAAGTACAAACGAGTTCCTAAATCTCAACAAAGTTTTCCTCCGTTGAATTACAGACAAGTTCCTAAATCTCAGCATAGAAGTTTTCTCAGTTGAATTACAGGCAAGTTCTTAAATCTCGACGAAGATGTTTCCCTCCAGTTGAATTACGGACGAGTTCCTAAAAATCAGCAAAGATGTTTTCTCAGCTGAAGTACATACGAGTTCCTAAATCTCGACAAAGTTTCCCTCCAGTTGAATTACGGAAGAGTTCTTAAAACTCAATAGAGATGTTTTCTCAGTTGATGTACAGGCGAGTTCCTAAATCTCGACAAAAGTGTTCCTCCGTTGAATTACAGACGAGTTCCTAAATCTCAGCAGAGAAGTTTTCTCAGTTGAATTACGGGCGAGTTCTTAAATCTCGACGAACATGTTTCCCCCTAGTTGAATTACGGGCAAGTTCCTAAATCTCGACACCTCAGTTAAATTACGGGCAAGTTCCTAAATCTCGACACCTCAGTTGAATTACGGACAAGTTCCTAAATCTCAACGAAGATCAGACTTCCCCAGGGGAATCTTCCTCAACGGCAGGTATGCAAGATCTCGCTAAGGAATCTCTTATGCGATCGAAACTCCTCCAAATGGCATCTGTAGGCCCATTCCCGACATCACAAAGCAACTACCACTTCATGCGAGTGCAAATTTCTGGGCACTCTAGTGTTCAATCCTCTTCCACCCTCGGATCACGAAAGGCACAGAAGCCAATCTACATCCTCAGGTTTAAGAAGATTGAACAGGGGCAGCTATTTTACCCCAAAATTTTCCCTCCCATATTTCTTAAAACATTGCAAGAAAAATCTCCAAGTTGCTCAAAGTAGTCCAAGGGTTGGCCAGACAAGCTCTCTCCTAAGGCAGTCTACCCCAAATTAGGATTTTGTGTTGCATCAAGGTCCTTGAGTCCAAGTGACTACAAGTTCTCACCAATATCCTAATATGTTCTCAAGATCATCCATGTCAAGTTTCAAGCCTTGCAGAGGAATTTTGCTCACTCAATTGCTCAAAAGGTCCAAAAATTGACCGTGCTAGGGCAAAAGTCAACTGTGACCCAAATACAGTCAAACTTCAAGATTTTTTGTCAAAATTCTCATTTTGAAGGATATTTCATCATTTGATCAATGGTTGATCATGATTCATCAAGGATTGCTAAAAATTCATCAAGATTCAAAAGTTGCTAAATTAGGGTTTTGTAGGAAAAGTCAACTCAACTTTGACCAAGTATAACTTTCTTATAATTTATGAGAAATGACCCATCAAAAGCTCATTTTGAAGAGGACGCAATTCCCTACAATCCATCTTCATACCCCAAGATCAAAATATGCACTCACAAGAATTTATGGATTTTGACATTATATGTCATTTTCGAAAGTCAACAAAAACACCTTTTTTGTCAAAGCTTCTAACTTGATAATGGAATATAAAAATTAGAAAATACCAAAAGGGTTGATTAGAGGACATCTCAAGCTTTCTAAAAAGTCCTAGAACACCTCAAAAAGTTCAAAATAGAGGAAGTTATGCAATATTGAAGTTGGACTTTTTTGCAAAATTGCCAAAAGTCAACTATCCCCAAAACTTCAAATTTTGCCAAATGGGCCCATTCTTTTTCACTTGTTTTGAGTTTGAATTATTGCCCACGTGCTCTAGCCTTGCCCATGTGTCCATATCATATTTTTATTAATTATTATGATTTTTATTTGAATTAATTCATTTTAAAACAAATAAAATCACATAAAATCAAAAACATTGAAAACTAAAGATCTTGTGATCATTTCAGGTCTTGTTACACAGCTAGCATCCTTCCAAACTCGTATCAAGCCATGTGGGTACAAAAATATGTGATTTGGATCAAATTTGGAAAGATTTAATGGAGAATAAAATCAAATATTCAATCATCAATGGAGGAAGATTTGGACATAATTTTTTACCCTAATGTATTGTACAATACATAAGGAAGCGAGTCATACAAGAATAAGGGTTGGAGATCAGTTCTAGAGGCAGAACAAAATTTGCAAAAAAACAAGAAAAGTGTGAGATCGAAATCAGGTCTAGAGGCATTTTCAAGACTTGAGACTTGTCTGAATCTCTTCCTGGCCATCTCCAGAAGCGAAACCAATCAAGACAACGCGTTTTCAGACCCTCCCAAGCGCTGTAAGTCCCTCACGAATCCACCCTGTTCTTGATTTCATATTTCTTAAATTAGGCATTGTTAATACGAAATAACTGCATATTTGTGATCTCTAGGCCATTTGCAAGCTTTTCACAATAACCAATTTCGTTTATCTGACCTATATTGTGATCCACCATAGTTAGGGTTTCTTGGAGTTTTTTGGGGTTTTTTGTTTCAAGTACAATTGGTCTTCATGATGGACATGGTTGTGATCAGTAGGTTGAGACGATTCCAACCATGGTCCCAGAACTCATTTATATGGCATGGGGAAGATTTTAGGATGAAGCCACGATTTTAGCTGCGGATAAAAATCCGCAGGTAAAAATTGCAGTTCTTAGAGGACAGGGACGATGCGTTGGCACTCCTTCACTCGTCCGTTCAAATAATCGCGCGCATTTTTTTCTTTTTCTGACCATTGAATTTTTTTTTATATTATTATTTGTGTGTTTTATTAACAACAAAAACCACTTGGCCTAGTGGTTGCCACGCTTGATTCCAAGGCATATGGGGCTGGAGATCTGGGGTTCGATCCCTGCCTCCAGCATTTGTTATTTTTCCAATTGTTTCCAGGAAATCATGTGCATATTCAAGTTGGAGGTTCACCATGGACATTCACCATTAAAGCGCCAGATGGCCAAATGGCCAGATCTGGTGGTCAGCATCAGAGGCACACCATGGACTCAGTCAACGCACGTGTATGGGATTCCAGAAAGTCCAATGGATCAGCCTTAATGGGCCAACAGAAATGCTTTCTACACCCTCAAAAAAGGCCCATTCTCACTCTTTTTTTCTTTTATTATTATTTTGTTTATTTAATTTAATTACTTTATTTCATTTAATTAATTTACTAACCAATAATAAATTTCTTTTTTTATCAAAAAAATCACAAAAATGCTTTTTATCCAATTAAAATTCAGATTTTTTTTAATAAATACTAACTAATTAATTAGGTTTTTAATTCTAGAACAACTTTAATTTATTTTGTAAATATTTGAAATCAATTAGAATTAATTAGGTTTTAACTTTAGTTTAATTATTTTTATTTTCTTTCTTAAAATAATCAAAACTCCAAAAATATATCATTAATTATTTTTCATTAATTAACTTATTTAATTTATAATTTAGTATTTAATTTAGGACTTAATTTCTTTTCTTAAAATAAAAACAACAAAAACATTTTTATTTTAAAAGGGTCAAAACCCTAAATTTCGCATTCGATTTAATTTCACTCGCGCGATTTATTTTTCCTTACTTAATTATTGATGTATCTGCTCCCGACTTGTAATAGTTTTAAATAGGACATTTATTATTTTTACCGCTTTATTTTATTTTCAAAGGGTTGCTTTTGGCGATGTAAATATCCGACGCCTTGTAATAATTTAGTTTAATTTCCGCACTTTAATTTCTGCAAATTATACAACTGCTAGATGTTTGGTAATAGGGTTTGCATGACAAGAATGAATGCTTTAATCTAAAATCAATTAGATCACCCTAAACATGTGCAAAGATAAAAATAACTGAAAACAACACACTCGCACATGCGCACTCCTAGGGTACACCTCACTTGGTTGCCTTCGTAAACAGTTATTGAGTATAGGTTGTTTTAGAGGTCGTTCTCTTGTCTAAAAGATCATAGTTTCCTCGAAACGGTTGCCTCAGATATCATTGCCTCGAATAAATGATCTAAGACACTAGGGTTACCGCTAAGGCGTCCTAACATTGCTTTGGTGACCGTATGTCCCTCTTTCGAATTGACCCTCAAACTCCAACAATGATGCTACCTACTTACAAATAGTGGGATAGTGTTGTCTAAAAGAAACAAACATAGAACGATTCCTTTTTTCGAGTAGGTAGATAGTTCTTAGATACTTGCTCATCCAAAATAAAACAAATTTTCACACTTACACTCCTTTATAAATAAAGTTTTCAAAAACACTTCATTACACTCTTGAGGACAGAAGCAAGAGTTAAATCAAAGTCAAAACAAAAACTTTTCAAAACCCACAAACACAAAGAAAACAAATTTTGAAAATGATGAGCAAGTACCTAAGAGCCCGTAGATAACTACAGATAGAAAGGGTGCTAATACCTTCCCTTTCTATAATCTACCCCCCGTACTCAGAAATATCTCGAAAAAGGAATTTTTCTGTGCTTTTTTCTTTTCCTTGTTGGATAAAATAAAAGATGGTGGAGACTCTTGCTTACCGCTACATTTTGCTAAAACAAACGCAAAACGCAAACCAGCATTCCAAAAACAGTCAGTTCTTCCCACCGTATCACACGCCTCAAGTTCGAAAAGAAGCAGTGCGAACATCATAATGGAAAACGAGGAAGGGACCCTAATCGAAGTATCCCTTGCCCTATATTTTCAAACCTCTAACAATCAGGCCAGATATGAGGCGTTCCTCGCAAGTTTACGACTGACTGAAGATCTGGGAGCCGAGGAAGTGAAAATCTTCACCGACTCTCAGTTAGTCGCCTCTCAAGTCTGAGGTGAATATCAGGTTAAAAATGACCAACTCGCCAAATATTGGGCCCTGGTCCAAGAGACGAAAAAGAAGTTTAAATTTGTCAACGTATAACACATTCCCCGCGAGCACAATGCCCGCATAAATATCTTATCCAAGTTGGGTAGCACGAAGAGAAAGGGAGGAAACAAATCTGTGATACAAGAGATACTCCCTCGACCGAGCACACAAAGGCCATCCTCTACCCTAGAAGTATTCGTCATCGGGGACAACGATTGATGGATGACCACCGTGCATGACTACCTCACTAAGGGAAAACTCCCTTATGATCCAAAAGAAGCGGTCTTCGTCAGGCGGAGAGCTTACTCGTACATCTTGTTGAGCAAACTTTACAGAAGAGGGTTTTCCATTCCACTTCTCAAATGCATCGACTGTAGTGGAGCAGAGTGCGTCTTGCTCGAAATCCACGAGGGCATCAGCGGTCAACACCTAGGCGGGAGATCCCTCGCAAGGAAAGACTTGCGGGCAGGATATTACTGGCCTACCATGCAGCATGACACGAAAGAGCATGTGAAGAAATGCGACAAATTCCAACGACATGGAGATATGCGTTTAGCTCCTGCTAACGAGCTTAAATCCCCCTCCTCTCCTTGGCCCTTCTCCTGGTAGGGACTAGATCTCCTTGGCTCGTTCGTGGTTGAAACCAATTAGAACAAGTACCTAATCATAGCGGTCGAATACTTCACCAAATGGATAGAAGTCGAAGCTTTGGCCAAAATCACCGCCCAAAACGTCCTCTGCTTCTATAAAAGAAATATCCTCGCTTAGTTTGGCATCTCACAAGCGATAGTCACCGACAATGGGACCCAGTTCACGGAACGCACCTTCCAAGAATTCGTCACCAAACTTGGCACAATCCAACACTTCGTCTCTGTCGAGCACCCCCAGACAAACGGCCAAGCCGAGTCTATGAACAGAGTGATACTGAGGGGATTCAAGCGAAGGTTGGACGAAACCAAGAAGTGATGGGTCGAGGAGATACACAACATGCTCTGGGGATATCAAACAACCGCACACTCGTCCACCGGGGAGACTCCTTTCCGACTAGCTTACAGGATAGAGGCCGTCATTCCTGTAGAGATCGAGGAACCTTCCAAGCGAACCGAGGCACCTCTCGATAAGGAGATGAATGACATTTCCCTCCGTGAAAAACTGGATCTGGTCGAAGAAATCAGAACAGGAGCGGCCCTACGAGAGGCCTCGCACAAACAAAAAATATCCATACGCTACGACGCCAAGGTAATACAATGAGAGTTCGAGGTTGGAAGCCTTGTTCTAAAAATAAATCACAAAGAGTCTCGCAATGGTAAGCTCGCAGCGAATTGGGAAGGTCCTTATCACGTTTACGCGAAAACAGTGACTGGAGTGTATTACTTGGAAAACTTATAAGGGGAACAACTCATTCGATTGTTAAACACTGAAAAGATAAAATAACATTATAGTTAAAAACACTGAGCAGTCGACAAGTTTTCTCAACAAGACAAACTCACCTAGGCCCGACCACGCGTGCATGCCTAGGCACGAGCGTAACACCCAAAGTATTCAGAAGGGGCGAGGCTCCGCTCTATTGATGAGCGCACCCTTATCTCGATGTGGATAACTCGACCGAGCTCCATACTCCTTGTGCCACGACGGTAGAATGCCCAACTCGCGACGGAAAGTTCACGCCACCGAACCCGGGTCCTTCGAAACGAGACCTGAGTTTCGGCCCTCGCCTGGTATTCACCCTGGTCATTTGATCAGTTTCCCCACACTGATGAACATACAAAACGAGCATATCCCCGCTATAAACTCTTAGAAAAATATAGAAAGTTCTGAACGAGCTAGTTTGTTAACAAACATGCAAATATCACAAGTTAAATATTCGAAGCAAGCGGCCATTGGCCAGATTTAAATAAAACGACCACTTGGGCCAATGATGCACAAATATTACATAAATGGGCAAAAGCACAGAAAAACAAATACAACAAATGCGGCATGCAGGCCGAAATAAACATAAATCATCCTTCCGATTCCCCTTCGACAATGGGAGACAGTTGGGCAGGATCTCTAGTCGGTTGAGCGACAATATCTCTGAGATAATCAGGGACCAGAATCTGGTTGCCAGCCACATAGTAGTTTACCCCCATACCCGAGTTATTGAGCTTGACGCCAGGGTTCAACACACGCATGTGATTCACGGAATTCTCGAAGCTCCCCTCAGAAGCGGCCTGGGCGTCATCCATGGCCAACTGGAAACGAGCAACCAATTCTGCCTAAGTCTTCAGGTCCTTAGTATCCTCCAGCTTATCCTCAGCGAGCGTGATCTTAGCAGTTAGGGCCGCTAACTTTCCCTCAAGACCCTCTCTCTCGAGCAACAGAACCCTGAGTTCCTCGGTGAGCTTCCCCGATTCTTCTTCGGACAGCTTCAAGGATTTGTCCTTCTTAACCAAGGCCTTCTCGCTCGCAGTCAGCTTGGCCCAAAGATTCTTCATTTCTGCCTTCTGGGATGAACTCCCCTCGGTGTAAGCAACCACCATCTCCAGGATTCGCATCAAGCCGCCCGCATCCTACTCCAGTATCACCCTCTTCTCTAGATGATCCATTCCCTCGAGAATGAGAGATTCGGCCCAGGGAAGACAGAGAGTTGTGCCCTCGAAAAAGAACTTCTCCAGCCAGCAAAGAGGAAGGTCGTACGTCCCTTTCCTCGTCTCTCCAGTCAGGTCGACACTCCCATCAGCTCACGGTCTCTCCACCTTTAAAGAAACGGATGCGGGAGAGAGAGCAACTGTGGTCAGAACTAAAGATGACTCATCCGACCCCGAGGTAGGAGCTGGCCCCACACCAGCCTGCGCATCCTTCAAAGCCCTCCTCGCTCGGGAAACAAGGGTCTTGGCTAAACGCTCTTGAGCAGGATTCATGCTCTCTGCAAAACAAACAAAAAAGAACATAGTCAGTAAAATGAGGATTCAAACAAACGATGATCACTTACTACTGTTAGGTATATATATACCCAAATATCTAATGGGGTCCTTGCTTCCGAGGAGCTCCTTGACGTTTATGAGGCCCATATCATATACAGGCTCCCTGTTCTTGTCTAACACAGGCCTGCCTCCTCGACCAACTCGCTGGACCCGAGGGATTTAAGCCACGAATGTGCTCAGAGTAGAAAAACTTTCTAGATCCTCATCACCGAGCTCCGCCTCTCTCTAAAGATAGGAGCCCGATTCCCTGTCAAAATGTTTCCTCGTCTATTGGAACGAGAACTTATAAATCAGCTTCACAATAGGCTCCCCCAACTCGTTTAGATGGGGAGTACCATCCTTGTTGAGCGACGGTGCAATCCTAAAAATGTTCAATAGCGCCTTTGTCGAGGAGGGCTGCACCAAGATGTATTTGTCCTTAAAGTGGAGGATAGACTCAAAATAGGCTTTGAATAACTTTCCTTTACCTTGCTTAAGGGAGACCCATCCCCACTTTCCATCGACCTTACTCCTCTGAATATGGAAGCAATAGAAAAACAGTGGAATGATGGCCCCTATCTTCAGATAGTCATAGACTATATCGAACACTTGCACGAATGCGATACTGTTCAGGTGCAATTGAGAAGGAGCCACATGCAAATTCCTGAAAACGGCCACCTCGAAGTCAAAGAAGGGGATACGAAGACCCGTCTCTCAAAAGATGATGTCATACATTGGGATTCGCCTCCTGTCATACTTCAAACATATCCCGCTCTCCTTCCCAGGAATGTATAACGACCATTCCTCTGGGCCCCCCTCCTCATGAGTGTATACATCTATGAAGACATCTTCCCCGTGCTCGTAAAAATATAACCGCCACTCCCAGAGGTCGTTCTGACCAAATCCCAGGGGTCCTCCTTGTCTCCAGGAGGAAACAAGTTGCCCTGGTTCGCGGAAGTCGCCCCCATGCCAGGCTCCCCCATTTGATGTCTCATTTGGTTATACACTTCCTCGAAGATTTCCAGGATGCTTGATGAGTTACTTGTCTCGTCCGAGGAACTCTCAGAAGACTGTGTAGATTCGCTCGAAATAACGACCCGAGAAGTATCATACATGACACCTGAAAAGTAGAGGAAAAAGGTGAACTCGACATCAATGCCAGAACCACCCTTCCACCGCTAAACAAGCGAAAGGGCACTGGGTAACGAGGATCATATCCCCGACCAGAACCCTCATTGAGGCACACTAATGGGCATGAATTGCAGAAAAAGCCCTAAACCCTAATGAGCCACCTACGACGCGCCACGAAATCCCCGAGGAGACCCCACGATAGCTCCGGCGATCCTAAATCACGGAAACACCACTCACTTCCAACAACGTCCTCCCTAACGAAGCCCTAAATCCTACCCAAATGCATCTCTAGAAAGGAAAAGGCGAAATTGCAAAAGCAAACAACAATGAAAGACCAAAAACTCACCAGTAATATAAGAAAAGACAAAAGTTAGCAGCTGCAAGCAGAGAAAATCAACGAACACCAGTGGCCGACTGTCGAGCTGATGTGAGCATTTGAGAAAGAAGGAGAAAAATACTTCCTCCCGTATTTATAGCTGAAACAATCCACGCGTACAAGACACACGTATGGGGAACCTTAGGGTCATCATTATTACACCCTAGCCCTAGGTCATCATTGCACCGCTCCGCTAGCACGCTTCCCAAAACACGCTACCTCTCCAAATTCAAAAGTCTTAACGACAAACTCCTCGTCTCCCTGCAAGCAAGGCGTAATGGGCGTCACTCACTTCCCCGTCAGACACACCCTGTTCCACGAGCAAATGTTAAAGTCATCACTCCTGTGTTCAGAAGCAACGACTTGGGGGGCTACTGTTATGGACTGGCCCGACAGCTAGAGTGGGCCCAGTATATACATTCCATTTGGTACGACCCACACAGCCATGGCCCAGATTGACCGCTGCACGTCGGGCAATGTTAGTTGTTCGCCCTCCCAGACCAGCACTGACCCAGGGTGATCAACGAGCATCCCCTCAGTCTGGGTGATTTTGAGGTGTTTGGATTTTCAAAAGTAGAATTGATTCTCTCTCTTGAATTGATTTTACTTGAAGTTAGAATTTGTAGCTTTTGTCTCCAGAATTGATTCTTGGTGATTTTTACACTGAAATTTATTGTTCAACTCACTTTTGTTGGGACAAGAGGGTTTTCAAGAAAAGTGAGATAAGAAGTAGAGAGAAAAGAGAAAAACTATAAATTGAATTTGTGTAAAACATAATCTTTATAGACTGGGTTATTCTTTACATTATATTATGCCCTTTATATAGGCGACTAAAGCACATACCCAAAACTCTACATATAAACTCAAGCCCAAAATATACAAAGTGTAAAATACAAAGCTATAAGTTACACTTCGACATAACAATTATATGTTGTATTCGACTATGTAGAATACAACTAACTCCTCCTACTTCGATTGGCTAGTTTGACTTAGTTGAATACTATATTTCGACATAAAGTCGAATTACAACTTCTAACACACTCCCTAATCATATTCTCGAGACTTCTCATCCTGGTGTTTCTCTTCAACTTGTCGCACCTGACTTATTTCAAGGGTTTGCTGAGTATGTCGACTAGTTGTTATTTTGTCTTGCAATACTCAAGTTCAAGTTTTACTTTGTTAACTTGATCCCTCAAAAAATGATATCTTCTCTATATGTTTACTCTGACCATGACACATTGGATGATTCGACAAGTTAATTGTTGAATTGTTATCGACAAACAAATTTATTTTCTTATGTTCCATTACCTTGAGCTCTTCGAGCAACACCTCTATCCATGTTGCTTGACATGTTGCATACAACGTAACTATGCACTCAACTTCACATGATGACAAATCCAAAATGCTTTGCTTCCTTGAGCTCCAAGATATTAGAGCACCTTCGATCATGAATATGTAACCTGTAGTACTCTTTTTCTGGTCTTGATCTCCACTAAAATCTGAATCAGTATAACCATATACCTCTGCATCTATGTTGGTCTTCTTTTATTTTGGCAGCAACACACCATGATCTATTATACATTTTATGTATCTCAGCATCCTCTTCACTGCTATGAGATGATATTATTGGAGTTTATCTATGAATCTGCTCAACAACTCGACACTTTGACAAATATCTGGCTGGTATTACATGTTGGACTTGAGACTCCACACACAAGAGGGGGTGGATTGTATGGTTTTGAAAAACTTTTCGAGATTAAAATTAGAGTTTGAAAACATTTTCTAAAACCTAGAAGCGAAATATAAAAGTATTTCAAAAGTAAATTGCGGAAAGTAAAAAAGGTAAGGGAAAAAGAAGAACACCATTATGTATAAAGGCTTGTTCAAAAATAAAAGACATAATTGTCTCTCCAAGAACTGGTCTTGAGAGTTTCTATTATATACTAAAGAGATTTTAGTAGGTGAAGCTCATGAACCCCCTTATACAAGGAAATAGGGATTATCCTACAACCATGATAATACAAGATAAGGGATATGATCATTTGCGTCTTCTCCATTGCTGAGATTGAAGTGATTAAGCTTTTCTCCACGAAATATCTAAGCTCAATATGGTTTAAAAGGATTGTTGAAAATAATCTGGTTTTAAGGATAACAAATAATATCACAAAGTCATATCATATGTTGTTACATCTAACATTTTAAGACATGTTTATTCAAGTCTTTATCACTCAAGAAAATCAAAGCAAAACACGCTTTAAACATGTATGAACAAAATAGATCAAAGAAACTTGAGGACTCATGTTTACCAATGATACAACTAGAGGATTCTTCTTCACAAGAATACAAAATGAATCCTTCAAAGTGCAAACACGTGATGTCAGCATTACATTTTCAACATGATGTCGGCTTGATATAAAGATGATACAAGAAACTTGTAACTAGAGAACTTGGCCATACAAAAGAATCTAAAGGCTCATTATATCAAAATACAAATATCAGTATTTGCAAGTACAGATGGCGTCATCACTTTACCATTGATTTAACATAAAAGCCTTTTAACACATCAAATCGCGTCTTTACCATGATGGAAGGCCGATGACTCATTTTGATAAAATAAAGGCTGTAAACATGTGACATAAATCAGAGGACTCTTAACCATTAGTCTTTGCCTATAAATACAAACTACTTCTTCAAGAAAAGTTATGGAGTTACACTTGAGAAAAAGGATAACAAGATTCATTATCATTCAGAAACAAAAAGATCACTATCTTTCATACACCAAAATATCCACACTATCAAAGATACCCAAACTCAACCTGTAACACCCTAACATTTTCTCGCATTAATAATTAAAATTCATAGTAAATGAAAACAATTTAAACATTTAGGAAGTCACCTTCAATCACCAAACATGTTCATGTAATAGGATACATAACACATTTAAAACATAAACCACATTTTTGTCATGTCTGGAATTCAATATCTTTATTAGCAGTGGAAAACATCAATAATAATTAATCTTAACTCTTCAACATGAGTTATAATCATTATAATCTAAAACTAACATAAATCACCAAATAATTCCAACAAATGGAATTATACATAAGTTTACTTTCAACAGAAAGAAAAAAAAACAAAATTCCCCCAATGTTACTGTGATACGGTTGCAGAACCGACTGTTTAATACTGGTTTTATGTTTTTATTCGCAAATGTTTCCGTAAGTAAGAGTCGCCACTGACTTTTCTTTTATCAAAATTAAGGAAAGGGTGAAAAGAATAGAAAAGACCTTTTCGAGATTTTGAGTAAGGGGGGTAGATTATGGAAAGGGAAGGTGTTAGCATCCTTTCCATCCGAAGTCATCTACGGGCTCTTAGAGGTTTGCTCATTTTGAAATACTTTGGTGCTTTGTGTATTTTGAAAATGTTTGGAAAATGCCTTAGTGCGGCGATTTGCTTTGCGTTAACTCTTGTATCAGTCCTCAAGAGTGTTGACAAAACAATTTTTTTTAAAGTTGTTTTTGAAAAGTAGTATTTGTGTAAGTGCAAAATGTTTTGAGCAAACTTCTAACTGTTATCTACTTTCTACTCGAAAAGGTGTTCTTTTCCTCCTATCCTTTAGACAATGCTATCCTACTATTAGTGAGTAAGTAGCCTTGTCGCTGAATGTTTGAGGGACAACCGAAGGGACATTATGGTCATGAAGGCAACTTGGCAAGAAATTTTAGTAACTGTCCTAAAGTTTCTAAGATCACTTTTGACCTAGGCAACGTCAAAAGGGTCTTCGAGGGACTAGTGATCTTTCAAACTAGAGGATAGCCACTAAAACTTCTCACGTTCGAGAATTGTGACCATTTTCTGAAGGCAACCGAAGTGGGTGCCCTAGAGGTGCGCATGTGAGATTGATTTAGTTCAAGTATTTATCTTGTGTTATTAGGTTTGCTAACGTTTTATTATTAGTCTTTTCATACACGCCTAGTTACTAACAGTTAATATGTAAAGAAAATAAAGTGCGAGAAGTATAAATCTAAACTATTACATGGCTTTGGGGAGAGGGATTTACACTGTACAAAAACTTGGAAATACAGAAATTAAAAGCATAAGATAAAACCTAATTGTAGTCTATTACATCCAGAAGGCAGTTATAATAATATAAAAAAACACGAGAAAATAATAACGCGCGAAAGAATGAAAATACGCTCTAAAACCCAGTGAGAAAAATCTTTGTTTTTTGATAAATAAATTAAATATCCTAAAGTCTATTTAGAGAATTAAATTAAGAAAAGTAATCTAAGTTTTTCTTTTGGTTTTTTATTATGAAAAGAAAGTAATTAAAATTAAATTAAAATCTATGTTCTAATTCATTTTAAATTAAGAAAATAGTTAAAATTTAATTAATTAATTAAAGAAATTAATTACTTAATTGAAAAAATCTAAGCCTATTTTTTGTGGTTTTATTATTTGATTAATTAAATAAATTAAGAAAACAAAATAAAAAAAGAATACAAAAGTAAACAAAAAAATGCCCAATGGGCCTAAATGATGAAAAGAAAAGAAAAGGGGGGTGCTGTTGCAAAAAACGTCATGCCTAAGTGTTGAAGCCTAGATTGCTTTAATGGATCCAGTGAGGACTGGCCTTGAGGGTGCATGGTGCTCTGCATATGGGATGCATTAGATCTGATCAGATAGACATCTGATGGTGATGGTTTGATGGAGTATGGTGGACCCCAAGTAGCATAGCGCATGGAATCTGCATGTAACAAATCAGAAAATATAAAACGCTGGACCCAGGACTAGAACCCAGGTCCCCTCCCTCATAGGCGCGTTTCTTTACCAGTTGTGCTGCTTGGTCATTCGTTATATAAAACAAAATAAGAATATTATATACAAAAACAAGTCAATATCTGGGAAATAAAAAAAATGTGCGCAATATTCAAACTGGCCAATCAGGGGTTGACATGCTTCATCCCCTACCTCCCTCCGCCGTCTTAGTTAAAAATACTTATAGTGACAATTTTTTCACTTGTCACTATAACACCTGCAATTTTAAAAAACCCAGAATACGCAATAAAAATGAACTTTGAGGCCATAGGTCGACTGTTTTCAACCTCCTGAGCATAATAGTGCCCCTGGTTTTGGATAATTTTGGCCAACAAAGAAAACCCCAATTCTAAGGTTCAAACCCTAGAAATGGAAACACTCGATTCCTGCATCAAAAACTCAATCCAACTATGCAGGTAGCTTGCAAATGTTCAAACAAACATAAATGCATGGTTAAAGCGAATTTATATTACATAATTGGAGAAAAATCAAATTGAGAAAGAAAGCAAACCGTTCGAGTTGGTCGGGTTGTTCCGTGGTATCTTAGGGCCTGGTAATGATGGTAAATGCATCAGGGAACCTCCAGGAGTGAGTTTGGATTCTTGGTTTGGGTTAAAACAAGTTGGAGTTGCATTTTTGAATTGAGTAATTTTGATATTTTTTGCAAAACTTTCAGGGTTTTTCCAGGCTGTGTGTCCATCCCTGGAGTTTGCTAATGGCTTGGCATTTATAGATGAGATGGGAGGAGACAAGAAAACAAAATTTAAACAACCTTGATTATGCATTTGAACACCATGAATGACAAATTGTAACCTTGGCCAAAAACATGGGATTTTTTCCATTTTTAAAATTTGCATAAATGTAGATATGCTAACCTTGTTGTACACGAAATTTGGGGCCTTTCCATGCATCAAACCAAGCCCAAATGATAATGGCCCATATATTTTGCAATAATTTTGATTTATTTGATTTTTAATTAAAAAAATTAATATAAAATGAAAATAAAATCAAGACTATGCAAAAATGGTTTTAGGGGTCCTCTATAATCTTAGAAAGATGTTTGAAATCCAAGAAAATGAGCCCTTTCCTTAAAACTTCAAATTTGCTCAATGCAACAATCTTGAAATTTCCCAAATTTTCCAAACTTGGGAAAGCCATAACTTGCTCAATTTTTATCTCATGATGATGATCTTGGACGTTTTGGAAATCCTAAGATGTCTACTTCAATCCCTATTTGTATTAATTTTGAATTTGAAGATTTTATATTGAGGTAAAATGTCTTGGAAAAAAGTGACTTTTGTTGACTTTTTGAAAATGACTTGTAATGTATGAGCTTGTATCTTTCAAATGGTGCATTTATTGAACTTGAGGGCTGAAGAGAAGTTGTAGGGAATGAGATTCTATTTAATATGAGCTTTTGTTGGGGAAAATGTATGAATTATATGGAAGTTATGCTTGGTCAAAATTCAGTTGACTTTTTCTATTGAAACCCTAATTTAGCATTTTTTTTACTTTTGATGAATTAAGAGCATTTCTTGAGGAATTATGATCAACCCTTGATCAAATGATGGATATTACCTCAAAATGTTGAGGTTGACCAAAAACCTTGAAGTTTAACTGTATATAGGCCACAGTTGACTTCCAAGCATTTGAACAATTGACTGAGCAAACTTGTAGTGCAAGGCATGAAACTTGGCATGGACAAACTTGAAGGCATATTAGGACCATGGAAAACACTTGAGACCTTTGTAGCTTACATATCTTGATGAAAAGTGAAACCCTATTTAGAGTTTTATTGCTTAGGAGGAGAATTTGTCTGGTCAATTCTTAGTCATCCTTGATAAATTTAGGGACCTCAATGGGCATGCCTTGAGTAAAATGAGAGGGCAAATTTTGGGGTACAACAGCTGCCCCTATTCAATCTTCTTAAACCTGAGGATTTAGATTGGTTTGTCTGCCTTTCATGATCTGAAGGTGGAATATGATTGAACACTAGAGTGCCCAGAAATTTGCATTCGCATGAAGTAATACTGATGGTTGATAATGCCGGGAATGGGCTTACTGATGCCATTTGGAGAAGATGACAGAGAGTTGCTGGAGATGGGCTTAAATATGCCATCCAAGAAAGATGTTGACAAAAATTAAATTAAGTCTAAGCTTGATTTCAACTGGAAAAGAATCAGAATAAATCTCTGATTGATTTAAACTGAACCAGAAGAAATATCTATCGGAACTGAATCAAAATAAACCATTGATCAGTTTAAACTGAACCAGCAGAGGTCTTGGATACTCTTTAACTGGAAAAGAACCAGAATAAATATTTGGATCGATTTATCTGAACCAGAGAAAGTGTCTACCTTAACAGAATCAGAATAAACCATTGATCGGTTTAAACTGAACCGGCAGAGGTCTTGAATAAACTTTAACTAGAAAAGAATCAAAATAAATATTTGGAGCGATTTATCTGAACCACAGAAAGTGTCTACCGGAACGGAATCAGAATAAACCATTGATCGGTTTAAACTGAACCAGCAGAGGTCTTGGATAATATTTAACTAGAAAATAATCAGACTAAATCTTTGGGGGATTTATCTGAACCAGAGAAAGCGTCTACCGAAACGGAATTAGAATAACCAATGATCAGTTTAAACTGAACCAAAAGAGGTCTTGGATAATCTTTAACTGGAAAAGAATCAGACTAAATCTTTGGGGTGATTTATCTGAACCAGAGAAATTGTCTACCGGAACGGAATCAAAATAAACCATTGATCGATTTAAACTGAACCAACATAGGTCTTGGATAATCTTTAACTAGAAAAGAATCAGAGTAAATATTTGGAGCGATTTATCTGAACCAGAGAAAGTGTCTACCGGAACGGAATCAGAATAAACCATTGATAGATTCAAACTGAACCAACAAAGGTCTTGAATAAATTTTAACTGGAAAAGAATTAGAATAAATCTTTAGAGCGATTTATCTGAACCAGAGAAAGTGTCTACCGGAACAGAATCAGAATAAACCATTGATCGGTTTAAACTGAACCAACAAAGGTCTTAAAGGAATTGTTCATCATGTAACTAGTCACCCCATTTTGTTTCGGGAACTAATCTGCAATTTGTTCACAGATAGTTGTCCTGTCTGGTTTCAAGTATTAATCTAGAACTTGAGAATGTTGGTCACATAGATTAATTTTGGACCTACTGTATCAGTTGGTGGTGTTTGACCTGAAAAGGTAAAACCAGTTTCATGCGATGTCATGATGTATGAGTTGAATGATACTCTCAAAATAAATGAGATTGTGATATATGCTTTTGTGCTGCATATGCTATGATGTTTGTAGAAACGATGTATGAATGTAATATATGAAAGTGTCATTTATTCCATTGTTGTATTGTTGTTTGAACCAAGGAAAATAAATCTTTGGTTGTTATAGGTCTTTCAATTTGTTGGAGTTAAAATGCTGCTGCGAAGTATCTTTCCTTGACTGCTGCTGAAGAGTATCGGAAGCTGAATCCCGGACTGTTGTTGGTGAGTGAAGAAAGTGATTCTTCAATTTCCACTGGGGATAACGAATGGAGATATTTTTGATGGCGATTCCCTTTCTCTGTTGGGGATCTTTGACTTCTTCTTGAGAATGATTTTGTCGGGGTGAGAGTTCTGTTGGAAGATTTCACCAATTTAGAGAGATAAATTCCGCTGGGGGATGAACTTTCGTAGCTAGAGAAATAAACTCTACTGGGGATAAAGCTTTATAAACTACTTGATGACTTTACTGGGGATTTTTGTTGGAGCAGTAATTGGATATTCTTGCTCTGTCGGGGATAGGAGAACACCTGACACCCTTAGGCTGCATGCTGAGAATGTGGCGGTGACCTTGTAGTAGGATATCTCTGCCTCTATATTTGCTGGAGAATATATCTACCGGGGAAAACCTCTGCGGGGATTTTGTGGATGGCCCTTAGATATTGTCCCGCTTCTAAAAGTCATTAGCAACTGTCTTTATGTTTTTAGGCGTATATTTGTAAGCAATAATCACATTCAAATGCATATGTCAAGAATAATCACTGGACGTTTTCGCACACAAAAATATAAAAAAAGCATAAGTTTTGCACTTTCAAAGGAATAGTTTTGTATTAACTTGAAATAGGCGTTTTTATACAAAGAGACATACATCCTAGTAAGAGAATGCCATCGTAAGAATGGAAATTGTACAAAAATAGTATACAAAGAAAAACAACTATGTGAAATAATCCCTTTGGGTTCCCACTCTGCTATTGCCTTTATGTCTTTGAGCGTCTCATACCGTTCGCTGCTTGTCCGAAGCTGATTGGATTGATTAGTACCGTTTGAACTTGATATTTGGTACTGAAGATTGGATGTAAGATGATCCAACAAGACATAGTTATACGCTTTAAATCCCTAACTTTTGCCTGGACTGCCTTTTCAGGTTTTCATTCCAGCGGGATACCCTTTTTTGTCCAAGCCGCCTTTTCAGGTTTTCGATTTGCATGGTGTACAGAGTTTTTTTGTGTATATCCCTAATTTTTGCCCGAACCCTTTTGGTTCGCCAGGACGCCCTAATTTTTGCCTAGGCCAGTCGACCTAGCGGGTCTTTGTTTATGCGTAGTATCTTTTAACTATGTCCGTGTTTACAGGGTATGGAAGGTCGTCACCGTCCATAGTGGTTAAGATCACGGCTCCACCAGAAAATATGCTCTTGATCACAAATGGCCCTTCGTATGTGGGGGTCCATTTTCCCCTGGGATCACCTTGTGGCAGTATGATGCGCTTGATTACTAGGTCACCATCTGGGTATACCTGATGTTTGACTTTCTTGTTAAAAGCCTTAATCATATGTTTTTGGTACATCTGACGATGATAGACACCCGCGAGCCTCTTCTCGTCAATCAGGTTTACCTGGTCAAGTCAAGTCTGAATCCATTCGTCTTCATTCAGCCCTGCATCTTTCGTGATCCTCAAGGAAGGGATCTGGACCTCAATGGGCAGGATAACTTCCATACCGTATACTAAAGAGGAAGGAGTCCCCCCTGTTGATGTGCGCATTGTGATGCGGTAACCATGAAGAGTAAATGGTAATATCTCATGCCAGTCTTTGTATGTCACCGTCATTTTCTGGATGATTTTCTTGATGTTTTTATTAGCAGCTTCTACAATGCCATTCATCTCCGATCGGTAAGGAGAAGAGTTGTGATGATGGATCTTAAATTGTGTGCAAAGCTTGGTGATCATAGTATTATTGAGATTGGTACCATTATCTGTAATGATTCTTTCAGGAATATCGTACAGACAGTTAAGGTTGTGCTTGATGAAACGGGTCACAATGTTCTTAGTAACAGAAGCGAATGAAGCTGCCTCGACCCACTTTGTAAAGTAATCAATGGAGACCAGGATGAAGCGGTGCCCATTAGATGTTGTAGGTATAATGTCTCCAACCATGTTGATGCCCCACATTACAAATGGACAAGAAGCAGTCAAGACGTTTAGAGGAACTATAGGTACATGCACTTTATCAGCATAGATATGGAGTTTGTGACAAGTCCGCGAATGCTGATAACAGTCAGCTTCCATAGTGGACCAAAAGTATCCGGCTCGTAGGATCTTTTTAGCCATCGTGAGCCACTAGAATGGGTGCCAAAGGTACCTTCATGTAAATCAGCCATAACCTTCTCTTCTTTACTCTTGTCTACACACCTAAGCAAGGTAGAATCGTGATTGCACTTGTAGAGGATCCCATTACTGAGGAAAAACTTGGCAGAGAATCTTCTTAGGAACTTCTTATCATTGATTGAAGCTCCCTCAGGATAATCTTGGGCTTCGAGATATCTTTTGACTTCATGGAACCAAGGCTTGTCCATTACTTCTTCAGTACCAATCTCGTAACAGTATGCCAATTCATCCATCCTTTCAACGGTGATCTGAGGAGCCTCATTATCCCATCTGACCTTGAACATGGATGACATTGTAGCTAGCGCGTCCGCTAGTTGATTTTCCTCTCGTAGAAAATTCTCAAAGGTAATTTCTTCAAAGAATGGGATTAGTGTCAACATATGCTCTTTGTACGGGATGAGATTAGGATGCTTCATGTCCCATTCTCCTTTGATCTGGCTGATTACCAAAGCCGAGTCTCCGAATACACTCAAGAATTTGATCCTCAAGTCGATAGCAGCCTTGAGACCTATTAATACATGCTTCATACTCAGCCATGTTATTGGTGCAATTGAAACATAATCTGGCAGTGAAAGGAGTATGACAACCTTCAGGAGAGATAATCACAACACCGATGCCATTGCCAAGTGCGTTGGAAGCTCCGTCAAAAACCATAGTCTATTGGGATCCTATTTCAGGTCCTTCATCTGGTCCAGGTTCTGCACAATCAGTTACTAACATGGTATTCTCGTCCGGGAACTCAAAATTCATGGATTGGTAGTCATCCACAGCCTGATAAGCCAAATGATCTGCTAGTACACTTCCCTTGATTTCTTTCTGGGTCGTGTATTGAATATCGTATTCGGCCAAGACCATTTACCATCTTGCCATTTTTCTGGAGAGAGCGGGCTTCTCAAAGATGTACTTGATGGGATCCATTTTAGATATCAACAAAGTAGTGTGGGTCAGCATATACTATCCCAGTCGGCGAGCAGCCCATGCCAAAGCGCAACAATTTTTCTCGAGCAGTGAGTATCTTGTTACACAGTCGGTAAACTTTTTGCTAAGGTAGTATATTGCATGCTCTTTTCGACCAGACTCATCATGCTGCCCCAACACACACCCTATTGAATTATCTAATACTGTTAAGTACATTATCAAAGGTCTTCCTTCAACCGGAGGCATCAGAATTGGAGGCTCTTGAAGGTATTCTTTGATTCTGTCAAAGGCAACCTGGAATTCGTCATTCCACTTTACCACTTGATCTTTCTTCAGGAGTTTGAAGATTGGCTCACAAGTAGCAGTTAGATGGGAAATAAACCTGGAAATGTAGTTTAAACGTCCCAAGAAACCTATGACTTCCTTCTCAGTGCGAGGAGCCGATATCTCTTGTATGGCTTTGACCTTTGCAGTGTCTACTTAAATACCTTTGTCACTGTCAATGAAACCCATAAGCTTACGAGATCTTACCCCAAAGGTGCACTTGTTCGGATTCAACCTCAACTTGTACGTCTTCATCCTATCGAACAATTTTTGCAGATGATCCAGGTGTTCCTCTTCAGTTTGAGACCCAGCTATCATGTCGTCAACATAAACCTCTATCTCATGGTGAATCATATCGTGAAACAAAGCTACCATGGCTCGCTGATAGGTTACCCCAGCATTCTTCAACCCAAATGGCATAACCTTGTAACAGAAGGTGACACACTGTGTGACAAAGGTAGTCTTCTCCATGTCCTCAAGTGCCATTTTGATCCGATTGTATCCGGAGAAACCATCCATGAAGGAGAAGATCTTATTTTGTGCGGTGTTGTCAACCAGAACATCAATATGGGGAAGCGGGAAGTCATCCTTAGGGCTGAAGGTGGAGAAAACACTTAGAAGGGGGGGGGGGTTGAATAAGTTTCTCTTTTTCTTTTTCTTAAAGGAAAAACAATAATGGAAAGACAAGGTTATTTTTATCCTGGTTCGTTTAAACTCAAACTACTCCAGTCCACCCGCCAAGGTGATTTCGCCTTTCTCAATAAGGACTTAATCCACTATAATCAACTGATTACAATCACACAACAACTGTTGTGACTAACAATGCACAAGTAACCTTACAAGTTACTCACACCACTAATACTTAAACTAGTCCTAGTCTACTTGAGAATTCTGACCAACCTTGGTCTCTCAAGGAACAATTACAAGATATAAATCTTTACATATACTGAAACAAAGTTTGCTTATAAGAAAGCTATATCACAACTGTGATTTTTCACTAAGAATATTTTTGCACAAAGTGTATGAATAATGAATTTGTGAGCCCAGGATATTTTGCGTAGCTTTTGCTTCTTTTTATTTTTGTTCAGTTCTATTCAGAACTTCAAAACTTCAGTTGTTCAGCCTTTCAGTGGTTCTGCAATATTTCGTTGGAGCGTTTGAGCATTTTTGCGTTAGTTGGCTTGCAATTAATGTTCTTCTATATATAGCATGAAGAAACATGACTGTTTCTGCCTTCAAATGGAGAGAATTAAATGGTTGCGTGTTTCCTTGCACTATTTCATTTTCCAATGCACTAGCGTAGACACTTGAGTGCATGTAGCCGTCTTTGCATTAAATGAGCAAACGAGACTATGTAAGAACATGTTTCCTGAAGCTTGACAAGACTTGTTAGCTTTAGCATTCTTTCAGAACTTGGCTTCACGTCTTGATTTCAGAACATGCTTGCATATCTTCTAAACAATGCTTTACTTGCTAAGTACTTCTGATCAGCGCTTGCTTTCAAATATCTTCTGAACAACACTTGCTTTCAAATATCTTCTGAACAACACTTGCTTTCAAATATCTTCTGAATAGAACTTGCTTTCAAATATCTTCTAAACAGGGCTTGCTTTCAAATATCTTCTGAACAGAACTTGCTTTCAAATATCTTCTGAACAACACTTGCTTTCAAATATCTTCTGAACATCACTTGCTTTCAAAGTACTTCTGAAACATAGCTTACACAGAAACTTGCTAAGCGTTAGAAGATGTAATAAACTAATTATCTTACCAGAGTCAACATCGGCATCATCACTTGCGTTAAAGCAAAAGGTTCTTCCATCAAAAGAACTTCTTCATTTATTTTCAGCTCAACACATCAAGATGCTTCTGTCAGAACATTATCAGAGACAACATCAACATCAACACTTGCGCTTAAAACAAATAGTTCTTTCATCAAAGAACTTCTTCATTTATTTTCAGCTCAGCACATCAAGATGCTTCTGTCAGAACATTATCTGAAACAATTAAATACGTTCATCAGAGTATCAAACATATAAAATATAATTTATTGTTATCATGAAAACTCTGAGACGTGATCAAAACTAATCTTGTTCTAACAAGGGCTTGCCCTATTCAGGTCTCTATAGTCCACACACATACGTACCTTACCATCCTTCTTAGGTACTGGAATGACATTAGGAACCCATTGTAGATAGGAGGTGATAGCCAAGAATCCGGTGTTAAAATATTTCATAACTTCAACCTTGACCTTTTCTGACATCTCAGGGCGCATCCTACAAACCTTCTGCTTTACCGGAGGGTAATCTTCTTTAGTTGGCAGACGATGAACCACAATATCAGTGTCCAATCCTGGCATATCTTCGTATGACCAGGCAAAAACCTCCACATAGTCATGTAGCATCTATATTAACCGCTGTTTGACATTGAGTTCCAAGTTAACACATACCTTGACTTCTTTTCTGTCCTCTTCAGTACCTAAGTTAACTGTTTCAACTAGCTCTTCATATGGCTGTATTACCCTTTATTCTTGTTGTAACAGTCTGACAAGCTCTCGTGGTACCTCACAATCTTCCTCACCTTCGTCCTCGACTTGGTTGATCGGATTTTCAAAGCCATAATGAGCAATAGAAGAACCGTTACCAATGGGATCCATATTGGATGTGGATCTGCAATTTGAAATGTGAGTGTGTGTAAGAGCATAGCTGTATATTTTTGATAAAGTAAAGAGGCAGAAAAGAAAAACAAAGAGCGTAAATTTTGTATGTGAAACATCCAATGTGTTAGAACATAGTTTGATTCTACAACCCTTGGTTAAAGTTTTGATGATAACAAAATACATATAATAATATTATTTCTATTGTATATTCAAAGAAAAATTATGCTCCTTAAAATTATGCTTTGTATATGCAGAAGTTCTGATCGAATCAGCATCAGAAGAGAATCAGCATCAAAAGATCAGCAATCTATGTCACACGCTGAAACACTGAAGTTAGATGACCAGAATCTGCGCCTTAACAAATACACTTTGACTCTGATCAAAGACATCTTTACCAAGTCATAAACACTTTGAAGCATCATCAGCAGATACAACAAAGAAGATTCTGAAGCGTTATTGGTCATTCAAGACTGAATTAAATGCTAACGGCTTTCTTCAGACAAAGATATTCTACAAAAGGAAAGTTCATTATTATCATTAAACCTGCTTTATGGACAACGTATCTTTGCTTGCCTATATAAACAGGACTTCTTGTGAAAAGAAGCACGTACGTACGCACCCAATTTTGCTAAGCTATTCAAATCACGCTCATTCAAAGATTTAGCAAAGTCATTATTCCAATCTTAGTTTGTGTAATTATCACAGTTGTGATATACAGTTTTGTAAGAAAACAACATACACACTAGTCCAATTCATTTGTAAAAAAGATTTCCTTGAGATAAACCGGTCTGTGGTTGTACTCAAGAAGACTTTAACAGTTGTTAAAGTAGCTGTTGTAATCCTTTGAGAATAGTGGATTAAGACCTCGTTGGAGAGAGGCGAAATCACCTTGACGGGTGGACTGGAGTAGTTTGAGATCAAACAAACCAGGATAAAAATACTGTGTTGTCAAGCCATTTGTTTTAAGTTTTACAATTCAACCCCCCCTTCTTGTGTTTTTCACATCTTCAATTGGCATCAGAGCGCCTGGTTCTGAGCTTTAACACTTAACCGTGTCAGTACAAGATCCATCGTCAGAAAAACACAATGGCAGGACCAAGTCAAAACATCAGCAATGACAACAATGAAGAAAGAGATAGATTCAGTGGCAAACCTCCAGTCTTTGATGGAGAAAACTTTGACTACTGTAAAGACAGAATTGAGAGTTTCTTTCTGGCCCATGATGCTGATCTGTGGGACATGGTAACTATTGGATACACGCACCTAGTGGATGGACGTGGTCAGAAGATTGACAGGAAAATGATGTCTGATCAGCATAAGCGTGAGTTTAGAAATCATCACAAGGCCAGAACAATTCTTCTCAGCGCTATCTCATATTCAGAGTATGAGAAAATATCAAACAGAGAAACTGCTAAGAATATATTTGATTCTCTGAGAATGGCGCATGAAGGCAAGATTCAAGTCAAAGAAACAAAAGCCCTTGCGCTCATTCAGAAGTACGAGGCATTCAAGATGGAAGAAAGTGAATCAATAGAAGCTATGTTTTCAATATTTCAAATTCTTGTTGCTGGTCTAAAAGTTCTTGACAAAGGATATTCCACTGCTGATCATGTCAAAAAGATCATCAGAAGCTTGCCAAAACAGTGGAGGCCAATGGTCACAGCGCTTAAGCTAGCCAAGGATCTCAACAAAATCTCTCTGGAGGAACTTATCAGCTCCCTCAGAAGTCACAAGATAGAGCTAGAAGCAGATGAACCTCAAAAGCAAGGTACGCCATTAGCATTAAAATCTAACAGAAAATCTGACTCCAAAGTTTTGCAGGCTATGGAAGAAACCTCTGACGGATCCTCATCAGAAGAAGATGAATTATCTCTTCTCTCCAGAAGAGTGAACCAGTTGCGGAAGAAGAGGCAAAGGAAGTTCAGGAATCCCAGAAGATCAGAAAATCAGAATGAATCTTCCTCCAGATACATAAGGTCAGAATCCTCCTCTGGAAACAAAAGATATGAAGGCTCCTTAGGATACAAAAAGCCAAACTACAAAGACATCATCTGCCATGAGTGTAACGAGCAAGGGCACTATAAAAGTGATTGCTCAAAGCTTCAGAAGGAGAAGCCCAAAAAGAAGTTTGGCAAAGAAAAGAAGAAAAGTCTCATGGCTACATGGGATGATTCTGATACGTCTAAAGCTGACTCAGAATCAGATGATGAAAGAGAAAACATAGCTCTCATGGCAAACGTATTTGAAGATATAGAAGCTTCTGAGTCAGACTCTGAATCAGATACAGAAGAGGTATTCCCTGACTTTACTATTAATTTTACTAAGGCTGAATTAGCTGGAAGTCTTAATGAAATTCTGGAAAGGTATCAGCAGATCAAAGTCAAAATCAGAAACCTGAAAAGGAATCTTGCTTCTGACTCTGATAAGACTGAGAGTCTCAAATTGGAGAATTCTGAGTTAAAAGATAAAATTTCAAAATTATAAAATCAAATGCAAAACTCTCAGAAGGAAATAATCCCTGAAACTCCCAGCCATGCTGATGAGATCATCAAAGAGTATGATCACAACTTTCAGAAGTTTCTATCTAAAAACATAGACAGAAGCAAAATGGCTTCAATGATCTATGGAGTTAGCAAAAATGGCAGAAAAGGGATAGGATATCAAGGTAAGGTTCCTACACCAAAAAATGCCATGGATTTAGTTATAAAGCGTACTCCACTTGATTCACACTTTATATATGGGCACACACATGATATAAAATATACAAGTAGTGATTACTCTGTCAAACCAAAATTCAACCAGAGTTTTGGTAAAACTAACAAATCTGGACCCAAGAAAATGTGGGTACCTAAGGATAAAATAATACATGTGGCAGATATCTTTAGCAGCAAAGCAAAGACACCAGTCATGGTACCTGGACTCTGGCTGCTCACGACACATGACGAGAAGAAGGCATATGTTCCAAAGCCTGGAACTCAAGCCTGGAGGCCACGTAGGTTTTGGAGGCAATCAGAGGGAAATATCATTGGCTATGGAACATTAGGTAATGGAAATCTTCCCTCTATTAGTAATGTTTTATTAGTTGATGGATTAATGCATAACCTGTTATCCATAAGTCAATTAAGTGATAACGGTTATGATTTAATCTTCAATCAAAATTCATGCAAAGCTATTAGTCAGAAAGATGGGACTATCCTATTTAATGAAAAGAGGAAAAACAACATTTATAAAATCAAACTTTCTGAACTGAAGAGACAGAATGTAAAATGTCTTCTGTCTGTTAACAACGAGCAATTGATCTGGCACAGAAGATTGGGACATGTTAGTATGAGAAGAATATCTCATATTAACAAACTCAATCTGGTCAGAGGACTTCCTAACTTGAAGTTCAATTCAGATGCTCTGTGTGAAGCATGTCAGAAAGGCAAGTTTGCAAAACCTGCTTTCAAATCCAAAAACGTTGTTTCCACCTCTAAGCCATTAGAACTTATGCACATTGACTTATTTGGTCCAGTAAAAACTGCCTCAGTCAGTGGCAAGAAGTATGGGTTAGTAATCGTAGATGACTATAGCAGATGGACATGGGTAAAGTTCTTAAGGCACAAGGACGAGTCACACTCTGTGTTTGTTACCTTCTAAAACCAAGTTCATAATGAAAAGGATCTTAGAATCGTCAAAGTCAGAAGTGATCATGGTGGAGAATTTGAAAATAGAGACTTTGAAGTATTCTTTAATGAAAAAGGCATTCTGCATGACTTCTCTTGTCCTAGAACTCCCCAACAAAATTGAGTTGTAGAACGAAAGAACAGAACATTGTAAGAAATAGCCAGAACCATGATCAACGAGACTAGCGTTGCTAAGATCTTTTGGGCAGAAGCAATAAACACAGCGTGTTACATTCAGAATAAAATCTCCATCAGACCTATTCTAGAAAAGACTCCATATGAGTTGTGGAAGAACAGAAAACCCAACATTTCTAATTTTCACCCATTTGGATGTATATGTTTTATTCTGAATACAAAAAATTATTTGAACAAGTTTGACTCTAAGGCACAAAAGTGCATAATGTTAGGATACTCTGAACGCTCAAGACGGTACAGAGTATACAATACAGAAACACAGATTGTTGAAGAGTCAATCAGTGTTCGGTTTGATGATAAGCTTGACTCTCAAAAGTCAAAGCATAATGAACTCCTTGCAGGCATGGAAGTTGAACTCACAGGTACTGCAGACAACTCAGAGTCTCTCAACAGAGGCACTCCCTCAACATCAGAAAGAGTCACTACAAGCAACCTAGCACCTTCTGTTGATCAACTTTAGAAAAGACCATCCAGAATCAGAATTGATCACCCATAAGAAACAATCTTAGGAAGGAAGGAAGATCCAATCAGAACAAGATCTACCTTTAGAAACTCTAAAGAATCCCTCATGGGACTTGTTTCTCTGATTGAACCAACAACAATTGATGAAGCACTTCTGGACAATGACTGGATTCTAGAAATGCAGGAGGAGCTAAATCAGTTCACAAGAAATGACGTATGGGATCTGGTTCCCAAACCAAAAGGATTCAACGTCATAGGCACAAAATGGGTGTTCAGAAACAAACTGAACGAACAAGGTGAAGTCATCAGAAACAAAGCATGGCTGGTAGCACAAGGTTATAGTCAGCAAGAAGGGATAGACTATACAGAAACTTTGCTCCAGTCGCCAGGTTAGAATCTATCAGACTTTTAATTTCATTTGCTGTTAATAAAGGCATCACTCTATATCAGATGGATGTCAAGAGTGCATTCTTAAATGTCTATATAGAAGAAGAGGTTAATGTGCACCAACCCCCTGGTTTTGAAAGTTCCAAAAATCCAGAATATGTTTTCAAACTAAAGAAGTCACTCTATAGTCTGAAACAAGCTCCCAGAGCTTGGTATGAAAGACTAAGTAACTTCCTGTTAGAAAAGGAATTCACCAGAGGGAAAGTGGAAACAACCCTGTTCAGTAAGACAGTTAAGAATGACATCTTAGTATGTCAAATTTATGTTGATAACATTATATTTGGATCCGCTAAACCCTCTCTGGGAAGAGAGTTTGCTAAATGTATGCAGGCAGAATTTGAGATGAGCCTAATGGGGGAACTAAAGTTCTTTCTGGGCATTCAGATTAATCAAACTCCAGAAGGAACCTACATTCATCAGAGCAAATATGTCATAGAACTTCTGAAGAAATTTGATCTCTCAGAATGTAAGCCCTCAAGAATTCCAATGCATCCCACGTGCATTCTGGAAAAAGAAGAGGTAAGTAACAAGGTAGAATAGAAGATCTACAGAGGTATGATTGGTTCTCTTCTCTATCTAACGACTTCAAGACCTGACATTCTATTAAGTGTTTGCATTTGTGCTAGATTCCAATCATATCCTAGAGAATCTCACTTAACAGCAGTTAAGCGAATTTTCAAGTATCTGAAAGGTACTACTAATTTGGGTTTGTTTTATAGAAAATCAAGTGATTACAGCTTAGTAGGAAACTGTGATGCTGATTTTGCTGGAGACAGAGTAGAACGTAAAAGCACTTCTGGAAGCTGCCAGTTTCTGGGAGAAAATCTGATCTCATGGTCCAGTAAAAGACAATCCACAATAGCTTTATCAACAGCAGAAGCTGAATACATAGCAGCAGCTGGATGTAGCATGCAAATGCTCTGGATGAAAAGTCAACTTGAGGACTTCAATATATTTGAGAGTAACATCCCTATCCTCTGTGATAACACTTCTGCTATTTGCCTCAGTAAAAATCCTATCTTACATTCTAGGGCTAAGCATATAGAAATAAAACATCATTTTATTAGGGACTATATTCAGAAAGGGATTCTAAATTTAAAATTTATTAACACAGACCATCAATGGGATGATGTCTTTACAAAACCTCTTTCTGAAGATAAGTTTAACTTCATTCTTAAACATCTCATCATGAAGCTTTGCCCAGAATAAAACAGTTTTATTTCCTTATCTTAACCTTCGGTATTTTGGTCATTTTCTGTGAACTACTGATCAATCTTCCTTCAGATCTTTAGAAGTACAGATTTTATCAGAATCTATCCATGAAGATCTGAGCGCTTCATTTCAAGGATAGAAATGTGCTGTTCACTCAAGCAAACAGTTGTCATCCATTCATCAGCTACTTTCTGAGGCTGAACACGCGTTCACTTTTCTGAAAGGTCAAAAGCGCTGATTGGATGCATTGGGACACATGTCATGGGTAACCGTTCCAATATCTTTCTGAATCCCCCAAAATCAGCTGTCATTAAATGCTCATAATCATTATAATTTATTTCTCTCTCTTGCCGTTTAAGTTTTTAAAATCTATTTAAACACATTTCTCATTCTTTACACACTTTCACTTTGACTTTCTCTACAAACTTGATTTCAGTTTGCATCTTTCTCAAAAACCCTTTCAATTTCTTCTCAAAACTTTCTGTGTGAACATGGCTTCCTCAAGCAACCCAACTACCAGTGCTCAGAGAACAGATTCCTTAGAACAATATGAAGAACCCTTCAGAACTCTTCTCACGCCCATCAAAAATCTAGAAGTCCTCTCAGAATTGATTGTGGACTTTAAGTCTTCAAGAGAACGGGTTTAATCTCTCTGAAGAAGTAAAGGCTCAAGGATGGAACAGGTATTTTGACCGTATGGTAGGTCCGACGTTCCCAATCCTTGTGAAGGAATTTTGGATTCATGCTTCATCTTCCAACCATCAAGCTACTTCATACATAATGGGGAAGAAGATAGTCATAACTGAAGACCTTATTGCAAGGTTGATAGGCTACAGTGGTGGTGGCATAAGATGCATATACATGGCTGAAAGATGTGTTGATGTCGCCCTAATTGCTAGAGAAATCTTCACTCTGGGTCTTCCCTCCTGCAAGATAAGGGATCTAAAATACCATCACAGAATATGGGCTAAGATTATTCTGGGATGCATAAACCACAGGAAGCCAACCAACTCTCCTGACTACATCAATATTGATCAGCAGTTTCTGATCTACTTCATCTCCTAGAAGATTAAGGTGAATCTGGATCATCTGTTGTTCAACCATCTAAGGACTAGTGTTAAGGAGACCAGCGAAGAGGAGCGCACAAAAAGGGACTAGATACCCCTAGGAAGGCTCATATCAGATATTCTAACAGAGAATAAGCTGATTGATCATCTAACAGAAGCTCAGGAAATCAACTCTTTAGAAGCTACTGTTGGCAAACAGTTAAATGCAAAGAATCTGAAGAAGATGAAGTTAATTGAGAACATCAAGAAGGAACCCATTGTCACTTCTTTTGCAACCATCTCCAGCACAAGAATCCCTCTGGATAACTTTCCCATGTTCTCAGAGATTGATTCTAAACCTGAGATAATAGTCAGATATCTGGATGCATGCAAAGCTGACGGTACAACACCAGATCTAAACATTCAGGATCTACAGCAGAAGGCTCTAGAAATTGTGCTGAAGAAAAACAAGAAAAGAAAGGCTGTAGCAGAAGGATCATCCCAGCGGACTCCTAAAAAGAGAGGTAATCCTTCTTCTGTAATTGTTTTAAATTCAATATCTGTATCAACATCTGTACCAATCCCCACTCAGTCAGAAAACCCTACTCCATAAACACTTGATGACTTTGAAATTGAATTTGACCCCTCAGAAACCTTAACTCTTAGAGGATCTCACTCCCTACCTACAAATCCAAATATTGAAGTAACCCAACAAGAACTTGCAAAAGTTCTATCAGATATTGAAACCTTTGACCAGCATATATCTGCTCCCATATCGGTAAATCCAAACTCTGAAACCATTTCAGAAGCACCTCAACCAGAAATTCCACTCTCTCCACTACCAGAAACTCATCCACCTTCTCCACAACATGAACCATCACAACCAGAAGTACAAACTTCTGAGGTCCAACCCTCTGAATCCTGCGAACCAGAACTTCATCACCATCAACCCAACCAAACTATTGATTCAGATCCCAATCCCATTCCTGGAATCACTGAACCTCTGAACATCAGTATACCCCTAACCATCAGTACTCCCCAAATTCCATCTTCACTAGAATCAACTCCACCAAACACCCCAACAAGTCCAATAATCATCACAGACTCTCCCACTTCCTCATCAAATATCAATCCAAATGACCATGCAAAAACTATCATTGACTTAACTGTTTTTGAACGCCTGGCTTCCATAACTAACAAAACAGCCATACCATAACCAAAACCATCTGAACCTACACCAGATGTTGGTACCAGTTTATTGATATTTGAAACAGAAATGCAGAAGTGGATAACTTCACTGAAGCAAGCTAGTCTTGAGATGATTGATCCTGCTGCATCAGATTATCTTTGGACAAGTTTCAGAAAATGGGTATGTTCTGAAACTCATAAAATGCAAGAACAAAGCTACAGACACGTTCAAAAGAACTTCAGCAACCTGCTAAAAGTCTTTGAAGATCAAGTTCTGAGCCAGCTACTCAAGGAAGAAGTCCTCCCTCTGGACAATGCTCCCTGGTCTGAACACCGTCCAGCAGACAAAGTTCAACCAGAGTCAAAAGATCTCAATCTGATTGATACTCCAGAGCAGATGATTCTTGCTGAAGAACTGAGTCAAAAAGAGGACATTGCAGAATGCTCTAAGAAGCATCCAGTTGCTGAAGATCCTCAAGCTTTCTCCTATGAAAGGAAGACTTTAGAAGACCTGAACAGATATGATATTTTGATGCAGGAAAGAATGGATAAACAGGATGACAAAATTTCGGAAATCAAGAACATGTTAACCAAGCAGGAGGAAACCAACATCCAAATCAAGGGCTTGTTGGAAGCTTTGTTCACGCGTCTTCCTCCTCCCTCTTAGATTTTCCTATGTTTAAAAATTTTGTTTTTCTGTAATATTCTCTACATAACTCTGAACTTATCATTGATTCTGTTTTAATGTCAACTTATTTTGGCTCTGATTATGTGTTCTTTTTGATTACTGACAAAAAGGGGAGAAAGAAAAATATATTTTCAATAACGGATTACTGAGACATAAGTCTCAAACATTCTAATCTACTTAAATTCTCTATTCTAAAAAGCTTGAACAAGTACAAAACTCTGCTGAAAGATACAATAAGATTCTGATGCTCAAAGACTCATGGAATTAAAGGGAAGTAATCAACTCAGGGGGAGTTTTTCTACTTAACTCTATACCTTTTGTTATTTATTCTTTATTGAAAAATCGGGTTTTTATCATCATCAAAAAAGGGGAGATTGTTAGAACATAGTTTGATTCTACAACCCTTGGTTAAAGTTTTGATGATAACAAAATACATAGAATAATATTATTTCTATTGTATATTCAAAGAACAATTATGCTCCTTAAAATTATGCTTTGTATATGCAGAACTTCTGATGGAATCAGCATCAGAAGAGAATCAGCATCAGAAGATCAGCAATCTATGTCACACGCTAAAACACTAAAGTTTGATGACCAGAATCTGCGTCTTAACAAATATACTCTGACTCTGATCAAAGACATCTTTACCAAGTCATCAACACTCTGAAGCATCATCAGCAAATACAAAAAAGAAGATTCTGAAGCGTTACTACTCATTCAAGACTGAATTAAATGCTAACGACTTTCTTCAGACAAAGATCTTCTACAAAAGGAAAGTGCATTATTATCATTAAACCTGTTTTATGGACAACGTATCTTTGCTTGCCTATATAAATAGGACTGCTTGTGAAAATAAGCATGTACGTACGCACCCAATTTTGCTAAGCTATTCAAATCACGCTCATTCAAAGCTTTAGCAAAGTCATTATTCCAATCTTAGTTTGTGTAATTATCACAGTTGTGATATACAGTTTTGTAAGAAAACAACATACACACTAGTTCAATTCATTTGTAAAAATATTTCCTTGAGATAAACCGGTCTGTGGTTGTACTCAAGAAGACTTTAACAGTTGTTAAAGTAGTTGTTGTAATCCTTTGAAAATAGTGGATTAAGACCTCGTTGGAGAGAGGCGAAATCACCTTGACGGGTGGACTGGAGTAGTTTGAGATCAAACGAACCAGGATAAAAATACTGTGTTGTCAAGCCATTTGTTTTAAGTTTTACAATTCAAACCCCCCTTCTTGTTTTTTTCACATCTTCACAATGTTTTATTGATGACATATGAAAATGAAGTAATTACCCTCACAAATAGACCATTGTGCCTCGGGTAAGACACAATGCTTTAATGTTTCAATTGTTCAAATATTACATTTCCTCAAAACAAAAAGATAAATTACTCTTGAATAAAAGTAATCGGCACACAGTCTTTAGCCGTCCAATTACTGGGTCCACCATTGGTAGTATGGAAGATCCAGCTGTCCATGTCACAGTCACCATCACTGTCTTCTAAAGCATTGATCCCATGATTGCTGATGCGTAGGGGAGATCCTCCGGCACGAGCACGACGAACAACGCTTTGAGCTCCTGAAGTAAAACCCAAACCAAACTTATCAGATTTGTATGGAATGTCAGGGAGTTGGCCCCAAATGGTACACCCACCTTCTTCAATTACTTCTTTGGCGTATGCAACACGGTGGGAGAACTGACTTGGGATGTTTTGCGTTTTATCGCAATTGTTGCGGTTTAACAAGAGTCGCCACCGACTTTTATTTTATCCAATGAAGGAAAGGGTGAAAAGAACAGGAAAGACCTTTGAGATTATTTTCTTGAGTTCGGGGGGGGGGGGGGTAGATTATGAAAAGGGAAGGTATTCTCACCCTTTTCATGTATATTCATCTATGGGCTCTTAGTTGCTTACTAAATCATTTTATTTTGTTTGAAAAGTATGCTTTGTGGTGGGTTTTGAAAGTATTTTTGAAAAAAAGCGCCTTTGTTTAGGCAAATTTTGTAATTATTCTCGCCTATTTAAGAATGTATACAAAGTGTTGGACTTTTGAAAATATTTCATGTTCTGAAAGTGCTTGGTGTGTGTTTGAAAGGATATTTGTTTTGAAAATGAGCAAGCAACTAAGAACATTTCTACCTACTCGAAAGTATTTGTTCTTTTCTTCCTTCCTTAGATGTTGCTATCTTACCATTGATTGGCAAGAAGCTTTATCTTTGGATGTAAAGGGACGGGTGTGGGTCATAGTATAGTCATGATATCAATGTTGCAAGATATCTTAGTATTTCTCTCGAGGGACTAAGATCATTTATAAGGCAACATTCAAAGCGTCATCGAGGGACTATGATCTTGTATTTTGATTGCTTTTGCTAAGACGTCTCATATGCATAACATGACCATTTTAGGCAACATGTGGAGTTAACCCTAATGGTGTATGTGTGAATAGTATGTTTTATTGCATGCATTTAGTCTTTGATTAGGGGTTGTCTACTTGTTGGTTTTATCTTCCCATGCAAATCCTACTTTACTAGCATTTATATGAAAGCGATAAATGGCGGAAAATAAATATTCTACGCTATTACAATCATTAGGGGAATGGGGTGTACAAATTTACAAATGGGGATTGCAAGAAATTAAAAGTCCTAATTATCTATTACAACCATATTAAAATAATGTTTAAGAGATGAAATGTAAAAATAGATTTTGTTGTACCCCAAAATTTGCCCTCTCATTTTATTCAATACATGTCCATTAAGATTCTCAATTTGCTCAAGGTTGCCCAAGAGTTGACCAGACAAGCTCTCTCCTAAGGCAGTGTACCTCCAATTAAGGTTTCTATTTTCATACATATGGGAGAACCACAAAGGCCTCATATTCTCTCCATGGTCTTAATATGTTCTCAATACCCTACATGTCAAGTTTGATGCCTAGCATAAGAAGTTTGCTCAGCCAACTGCTTAGATGCTTGAGAATCGACTGTATTAGTTCAAAAGTCAATTGTGACCCACATACAGTCAAAATTCAAGATTTTTGGTCAACATCAACATTTTGAAGTGACTTTCATCATTTGATCAAGGGTTGACCATGATTCCCCAAGGAATGCTCCAAATTCATCAAAACCCAAAAGTTGCTAAATTAGGGTTTTGCAGGAAAAGACAACCCAACTGTGACCAAGCATAACTTCTTCATACTTTATCAGAAAATTTCCATCCAAGGCTCAATTTGAAAAGGATGCAATTCCCTACAATTTATCTTCAGCCCTCAATTTCAAAATATGCACTCATCAAAAGATATGATTTCTACATTGTAGGTTCTTTTGAAAAGTCAACAAAAACACCTTTTGGGTCAAAGCTTCATACATGAACATGGAAGATCCAATTGAGATGAAATCAAAAGGGTTGGTTGGGGGACATCCTAAGCTTTCTAAAAAGTCCAAGAACACCTCTTTAGGGTCAAAATTTAGAGAGATAGGCATTGTCAAAGTTGGCAATTTTTGGGAAATTGTCAAAAGTCAACATTGGTCAAATTGACATTTTTTCCAAAGGGGCCCATGTTTTATTGCTTGAAACATGTTTCTAATAGGACCCACGACCCCTGAGATTTTCCACCTATTATTTTATTACTTTTATCATTTACTTTGATTTTTTATTCATTTAAATCAAAATAAATCAAATTAAATGGTAAAATAATGAAATCAAATCAAATCAAATCATGGATTTTTTGTGCATCTTTTGAGTCCATGTATAGCTAGCATGATGATCAATTCGTGCAAAACTCATTAGGGTTAGAAAAGATTGGATTGAAGCTTATTTTAGAAAGATATCATACATGAACCAAATCAAATCACATTTTCATAATTCTCAAAGATATGATACAATTTTATTGACCTAATTTAGTCTACTATATGTATACCACAATTGCAGATCAAAAGTAGAGGGAGAGCAGTCGTGGAAACACCAAACCAAATTCCAAAAAAGTGACAAAAAGTGTTGGATCGTTTTTGCATTTAGAGATCAATTCAGACCATTCCAACGCTGCTAATCGATTCTTGGACCTGCCCATAAGCCAATTTGATCATTTGCAAGGCTTAAAACACGCAGAAACGCGCGTAATTGCTCTCACGGTTTGCCCTTAAACTCAAAATCGATTACTATATTCCTGGAATCTTTAGCATGTTTAAGTCATATATTTGTAATCCTCATCATGTTTGCAAGCTAACTGTATTATTTAATTGCGTTTTTGAAGCCTATACATGTTGTTGCCATTGTTAGGATTCACGTTTGCAATTTAGGGCTTTCTTACACAGGTGAAATTAGCCAAAAGGAAGGATACTAGGGTGTTCAAGAGATCACCACGAATGAAGCTATGTAATTAGAAATTATTTATCATACATATTGTGCATTTTGGAAATTTGCAGGGGTTATAGCTACAAACTTGTGTTTGTAGGTAAAAGTCTCTCACCTAATACGACGGTTGCATCGAAGAAGATAGTATGTGGAAGTCCACCATTGGTTCATTTGAAACTTGTGCGCCTTTCTGAATCTATTACTTTATTTTATTTATTACATTTTGTTCTCATTATACAAACAAGTTAACAAGGTAGCGTAGTTGGCAACACATCGTTGGAGGAGAGTATAAGGACCCGGGTTTGATCCCAGGTCCCAACGATTTCCTTGTATTATTTTTTCTTCTGTAATAAGATCTATCACGCTCTCAACCATCCACCATGCGCTAGAAATTCATGACCACTGGATGCACTGCTGGCCAGATCTAACGCTTCCTGCCTGAATGTCCTTGGTGCTCCTCAAGTCAACGCTTGCACAGGATCCAGTGTGGTTGACTGGGCTTGGAGCTTAATGGGCTTGGAAATTCAGATTATCACCCCCTAGAATTGCTAACAACACAGGCCCATATTGTCTTTTCTCTATTTATTTCTTTTGTTTAGTTGTTTTTCACTAAATTAATTACTTTTTTTAAATTAACAAACCAAAAATCACAAAAAGATCTCTTTTTTCTTAATAAATATTTTTGAATTAATTAGTTTAATTAATTTAGGGTAAAATAATCTTCTTTTTATAATTAAAAATAATTAGAATTAGGGTTTTAAATCGTACATCATTAATTTTCTTCAAAAAAACATCAAAGACCATTCTTTCATAAATATCTATTTCTTTAATTAATAAATTTAGTTAGAAAATTAGGTTAATTCAATTTCTTTCATAATATAAAAATAATTATAAATTAGGTTTAATTAATTTGCGATTAAACATTTTCTCAAATAAAAATCCAAAAAAAATCTTTTTTCTCTCAAATTAGGGTTTTAGATTATTTCAATCGTCCTCGCATTCAATTTGCCGCGCGCTTGTTAATTATTTGTCCATTATTTTGTAACCGTTCAGGGTTTGTAATAGTTAACCTAGGGTTTTTATTTACTGTTTAAATCCCCGATTTTTGGTTATATAATTAATCCCCCTCCCCGAAGCCTTGTAATAGCTAGGTTTATTTTTCGCACTTTAAACTCTCACAATCTTTAACTGTCTAGATGCATGGATAATGGGATTGTATGAAAAGAATGCCTGAAATTTAAAATGGTAGATCACTTAATGTGCAAAGACCACATAATTGAAAAAGTTCAGATGCACATGTTCACTCCTAGGGTCTGCCTCACTCCGGTTTCCTTCGGTAAGCAGTCATTAAGCATTAGAAATTTTAGTGGTCGCCCTCCAGTCTAAAAGATCAAAATGTCCCATTTGAATGTTGCTTCGGAAATGTTACCTTGGAAAGATCTTAAGACTCTAGGGCTACTACTAAAGTTTTTCTCACTATTGCTTTGGTGATTGTATTTGTCCTTTTCGAATGTCCCTTACAACTCCAACGACGGTGCTACCTACTCCCTAATAGTAGGATAGCGCTGTCTAAAGGAAACAAGAACAAACAATATTTTTTTTGAGTAGGTAGAGTCTTAAGTACTTGCTCAATAAAAACTTTTCACACAAACACATTTCAAAAACAAATTTTAAAAACAAACTTTGCCACACCCTTGAGGACTGATACAAGGGTTACACGAAGTAAAACATTTTCAAGATAAACACACACAAGCAATTTGAAAAAATGAGCAAGTACCTAAGAACCCATAGATAACTACGGATAGAAAGGGTGCTAACACCTTCCCTTTCTATAATCTACCCCCCCGTACTCAGAATATCTCGAAAAAAAGGTTTTTTTCTATTCTTTTTCCTTTTCCATGATTGGATGGAATAAAAGTCGGTGGCGACTCTTGCTTACCGCGACATTTTGCAAACCAAAAAACATAAAACACAAACCAGTAAAAACAGTCGGTTCTCCCACCGTATCACAAATTTGTTTTGTTTTAGTTAAGAAATAAATAAATTTTCTTAAGAAAATATTTTTAGTCTTTTTGTTCTAAGATAAAGTAAAACAAAGTGTATGAATATAAAGTATTTTTGGTGTTTTTTGACTAATGAAAATAGAAGTGATATTAAAAATAATAAAAGGGAAAATAATCAGAATCAACGCATTTGCTGAAAGGACATAAGTAAGGGGCAAAAACTATGACTCTGACGCGCTGCAAGAAAGAAAATGTTAGCAGAAAAGGGGAAGGTCAGAAGTTCTGGTAAGGGGTTCGTGAGGTGTCAATGCTGTTGGATGAGAGTATCTAGAAGTTATGGTCCAGGAGTACTATTTTAACACACAAGTGAAGGGGTTTATCTAGAAGTTTTGATCGTTGAGAGAGTGAGGTGATAATGCTGTTGGGTGAGGATATCTAGAAGTTCTGGTCCAGGAATTTGTTTGATAAATAATGGAGTAAAAAGTCAATAAATAAACCTAAAAATATGCTTCTGGGGTTAGAACCCAGGACCCTTAGCACTAATGTCTTACGCGCACGCTTTCTACCACTGGGGTGGCTGTACATCCGGTATTAGAAGAAATAGCATAAACATGTATTACAAAGTAAGCTCTAATGATGAATTTCATCTCCTTCTCCATGCCAATCAGAGCATCTATAACTCAGTTATTCCTCAATAAAATAGAAAATGAAAATATAGAAGTTATGGCAGGTTTCATCATGGTTTCAGAAATATAAAGTACCGGAACTGTAAATCAGAAACAAACGTGAATTTTACTAATTCTAGTTCTAGAATCCTAATTTCCTCAAGAAGTTCTGATATGAAATTATCTCTACTTAGGCCATATAAATGCAATCTATAAATATATACAGAATCAGAGTCATGATGTCTACATTATATCTTTGGAAATGCAAGCCCAATAATACCTAAATAATGAGATAAGAGTCAAAAGAAACTTACCTGGATTTTGGAGATTGTTCTGTGAGTGAAAGCTTGGTTCAGATTGCTGTGATGCTCTGGTCAGCTTCCTCACGTTCTCAGAAAGCTGAAGTAAACCTTAACTTGAGTTAAGGATGGCTGAAATGTCCTGGAGCAGTCAAGAAGCAATGTTTTGAAATAGAGATTGGTGAGGATTGTATTACAGTCTGAAAATAGAAGTTGGGATGGCTTCTAAGTGTATATCAGAATCTGTGTTGATAATTTGGTCAAGAAACACTTGAGGAAAATTGGAGTTTGAATGCAAAAATCCAAAACTAGCAGGTTTTTTATTTGTGTTTGCAGTTTTGGATTATTGGAATTTTTAGCAAGGTTTCAAGGTTTTTTCCCAATGTCCTCTCTCTCCCCTAATAGTTGCAAATGAAGTTTAATTTATAGGCAAGGGATTTATAATCTTGGAGAAGTCAAGAGTACAACCATCATGGATTATGGATCATTGACAAGCAAGTTTCCAGGCAAGGTAGGGTGATTAACAGCTTTAAACACACCTACTGTGATACGGTAAGAGAACTGACTTGGGTGTCATGTGTTTGATCGCAAATGTTGCGGTTAGAAAGAGTCGCCACCAACTTTTCTTTTATCCAAAAGGAAAGGTGAAAAAGCACAGGAAAGACCTTTGAGATTTATTTCTTGAGTTCGGGGGGTAGATTATGAAAAGGGAAAGTATTAGAACCCTTTTCATCCATGGTTTTCCATGGGCTCTTAGTTACTTGCTAGATCACTTGCTTTTGTTTGAAATTATGCTTTGTGTGGTTTTTGAAAGTATTTTGTAAAGAGGCCATTGTTTAGGTAATCTTTGTAATGATTCTCGGTTGTGAGAATGTATACAAAGATGTTGATCTTTTGAAAATGTTTTCAAGTTTTGTAAGATGTTTTGAAAGTGTATGTGATTATTTTTGAAAATAACAAGGATGTTTGTTTTGAAATGGTGCAAGTAATTAGGAGCAATCTACCTACTCAAATGTCTTTCTTGTTCATTTTCTCTTCCTTTGACATTGTTGTCTTACCATTGATTTGGTAAGCAACCCTATCTTTGGATGTAAACGGGACAGGCGTGGGTCATCGTATAGCCATGATTAGCAATGTTGCAAGGTATCTTAGCATTCTTTTTTGAGGGACTAAGATCATTTGTAAGGCAACTTTAGATAGCGTCATCGAGGGACTATGATCTTGTATTTGCTTATTTTTGCTAAGATACCTTACATGCGTAATATGACCATTTTGTATAAGGCAGTCAAGTGGATTTTACCCTAAGGATGCTTGTGTGCAAGTGTGTTATTTTAATGCTTGTTTTTGTCTTGGATTAGAGTTTTCTATTTGATTGATTTTATTCTTTCCATACAAACCCTAATTACTAGCATATTATGTAAAAGCGATAAATTGTGAAATTTAAAGTTACTACGCTATTACAACATTTGTGGGAGGGGGGGGGGGGGGTATACAATTTATGAATGGGGATTGCAATAATATAAACCTAATTAATATATTACAACCAAATTGAATATTGTACAAATAATTGAAGAAATATATAAAGTACAAATGCAAATTGAAAGAAAAGATTTTTGTATGAAGGAGGTTTTAACCTAAACCTAATTAGAGAAAAAGGTAATTAAATTAAATTAATTTAAGTTAATTAAGAAAAGAACTCAATTAAGAAAATATTTTTGAACAAAACCCTAAATCTATTTTAGTTGATTAAAGAAAAATAAGTTTAAAGAAAAAGTATTTTTTATTATATTTTTGTCTTGAAAATAGTATGTGGTGTTATGAAATATTTTTAGTCTTTTTTTTATATTAAAATAAATATATTTAGATAAATAATAATCTAGTTTTATTTTAATTTACAAGGAAATTAATAAAAGTAGATAAAGTATAATGAATAAAATAATTTTTTATGTAGAAAAATATTTAAATTTTGTTAAAATATAAATCTATTATTTTTATACTTCATATGATTTTTTTTGTATTTTTAGAAAATATATTTAAAAAAAAAGAAATGAATAAATAAATAAAAATAAAATGGGCCAAGGGGTGTCACAAGTAAACAGGGGAGTATGCTAGTAGAAATAAAAAAAATGCCAGGCCCAAAGGACCCAGCGCCTGCAAAAAAAGTGTTAGGAAATTGTAAAAATGAAAAAAATGCAAAAGAGGGGTTCACACTGGTTCGAACCCTCGCCCTTTAGGTAACACATGACTTAGTACGCGCGCGCTTGCCACTGGGGTGGCTGTTTCATCCGGTCATATAACCAAAGCATAAATATATATTAGAAACTGCTTTCTGAAGGCAACTTTATCTTCAACTTCGTGCCTAGCCGGACCACCTATATCTTCCTCATCTCTCCACAAAAATGGAAAGTTCAAACATGAAAGTTGGGGTGTTTCATTCCACGAATTAAACCATATAACGTATGTAAGCTAAATGTCAAAGATAAAAACTAATTTTGCTGGCCCTAAATTGAAACCTAATTTTCTCAGAAACTTCAAATCCAAAATTCTCTATGCACAGTCAATATAAATGGAAACTATGAACATGGTTAGCTTTAGAGCAAGGATATCTACATTTTGTTTTCACAAATCAGGATCAAATGATGCTTGTATGAAGAGATAGAAGTTTGATTTTTTACCTCTTGTAGGTGGAGTCGTGAATGGAGTTTGAGCAACTTTTGAGATGGCCCGAGGATCTGTTTAGCTTGCCTGGACCTCCTTGAGTGTATTCTAACTCTTACTTTGCCTTGAAAGTCCCTGAATCTCTCTACTCAAGTCAACCTGCAAGCTTGATATTTGAAAATGGTGGATGGTGATGGGGGAGCTACAGTATTGAAACAGGGGCCTGGATTGCTTTGGTGTGATGTATAAAAGGTGTTTGAGTGATTAATTTTCAAAATGCACGAGTGGAAATGAAGATCATGAGTTTTTGTTCAGAACTGTGTGTTAATGGCGTTCTTGAACATGTTTATGGTTTTTGAGTGTTTGAGGTAGTTTCAGGGCACTAGCATTAATGTGTCAACTTGCAAATAGTGTGTATACTTATAAGCAAGAGTTTTGAGGCTTGTAACAACTCAGAATTTGAAACTCACATGTTATGGCTTGGTTACTTGTTTTTGAAGCAAAGTTGATAAGCATGGTTTCAATGTAAGGTACAAGGCTTGTAGGGTGGCTGAAATATTTAAACACACTTGTTCTGATTGTGTAGAGTGTGTTTATGCAGAAAGAACAAATACAAGGCTCAATGCAAGCTGACTTTGCATAAAGCTTGCTTTTCTAAAATGGCAATGTTGCATTTCTTCCCAAAATAGAATTATATTTGTACAATGCATTGAATGCTTGGATTAAAGCTTCCAACAGCTGTGAAAACATTTAATTATGGAGTGAAAGTCAAGTTAGAAGCTTGCAAAGTGAGATTTGTACAACATGCTTGAAGATTGGACCAAGTGTTCTTCACAAAATGGCTTGTAATCCAAGTGACAAAACACCAACTTCATCTCTTCGATTATCCCTACTCAAGAATGATCTCAAGGAGTTCTTTGACATTTTGGAAAGCTTGAAATTTAATATAAAAGTCATCTTTGAATTTATTTTGAATATTCCTCTTGGAACTATGTGAAAAAGTGTCATGAAATTAGGTCAAAAATCTTCCTAACTAGGGCAAAAATTCACTGTCTTTTTTAGTTCATGAGCATGTATTCACAAAATTATAACTTGAGATACAAGCATTTTTAGGAGAAGTTGTGTGAAGAAAAGTTTTAGATTTCATGGATATCTATAAATTTCATGTTGGAAGTTTCCTTTGAATCATCTTGTATCATAATGAAAAAATTGCTCAAAGTTATGAAAAAATAAGAAATTTCCAACACTTAGAAAAATTTCTAAGTTTAGAAATTTTGACTTTTTCAAAATGAAATCTTGATTTCTTGGTTTCTTGATGAATAATTTTCATATTTTGACATGTTTTGATGGATTATGATCCTTGGTACTTGAATTTGACCAAAAAGTCAAAGTTTGACTTTTTAGTATACAATTGACTTTTGATCAGTTGACTACAAAATTCACCTGTCAATCCAATGGTCTTGCAATGTTTTGAATAATGTCATTAGGTAAAAATGATGAAATTGGACTCTTGAGACCATTCCTTTAACCAATTGATCATTTTCTAGGTCAAAAATCAGAAATTGCCCTTTCCCAGTCAAAACCCTATTTTTGACCATTTTGCCCTTTTGGAGATTTGATCAAATTTCTTGAGGAATTGTGGTCCAAACTTGATAAAATGATACATATGGGTTTAAAATGTTGATGTGGATAAAAAATTATGAAGTTTGACTGTAAATTGGCCATGGTTGACTTTTCCCCCAATATAGCTGATTTTTAGGTCAACTATTCAATTGACTGATCAGAAGTGTGATCCAAGACTTGAAACTTGACATGAGTGATCTTGGGAGTCCATAATGATCCATGAAAGCCATATGAAGCATTTATAGTTCAAAAATACTTGTGCAAACTCAAACCTTAATTTTGGTCATCAGTGCTTAAGGAGGTGTCTTGAGCTGATCAAACCCTAGTGCAATCTTGAGCCCAATGAGATCTTGTGAGCAAATTCTTGATAAGTGAGAGGGAAAATTTTAGGTTACAACAGCTGCCCCTGTTCAATCTTCTTAAGCGTGAAGAGTTAGATTGACATGTTTTACCAGTCGTGACTCGAAGGTGGAAGATGATTGGACACTAGAGTGCCCAGAAATTTGCACTCGGCGATGCGATGGTAGAAGGAATGGGCTTAAAGATGCCATTTGAAGAGGTGATAGAAAGTTTTTCGAGATGGGATTGTATATGCCATCCAAGAGTGGTTGTTGAATTGTAATTTGTAAACTGAAAGAATGAGTATTAGAATGGCTCCCGTGTCTGGAGCGTATCTGAACTGTATCTGAGAGTTGAATCTAAATGAGTATTAGAATGGCATCCGTGTCTGGAGCATATCTGAACTGTATCTGAGAGTTGAATTTGAATGAGTATAAGAATGGCATCCGTGTTTGGAGCGTATCTGAACTCTATCTGAGAGTTGAATTTGAATGAGTATCAGAATGGCATCCGTGTTTGGAGCGTGTTTGAACTGTATCTGAGAGTTGAATCTGAATGAGTATCAGGATGGTATCCATGTCTGGAGCGTATCTGAACTGTATCTGAGAGCTAGTTTTGAATGAGTGTCAGAATGGCATCCGTGTCTGAAGCGTATCCAAACTGTATCTGAGAGTTGAACTTGAATGAGTATCAGAATGACATCCACGTCTAGAGCGTATCTGAACTATATCAAAAGATTAAATCTGAATAAGTATCAGGATGGCATCCGTATCTGGTGCGTATCTGAACTGTATCAAAAGATTGAATCTGAATGAGTATCAGGATGGCATTCGTATCTGGTGCGTATCTGAATTGTATCAAAAGATTGAATCTGAATGAGTATCAGGATGACATCTGTATCTGGTGCGTATCTAAATTGTATCAAAAGGTTGAATCTGAATGAGTATCAGGATGGAATCCGCATCTGGTGCGTATCTGAACTCTATCAAAAGATTTTGAATATTGTTAATGGTAGCTGTTAACCTTATCCTGAAAAGGGTGAAATGTTAGCTAAAATGCAAAGTCATGGTACATGAAATGTATGCATAGTGGGATTATGTTGTATACGTTCGTATTATCAATGTTTATGATATATGAATGTGATGTATGCGTATGTGAGCTTAATCTGTTGCACTGTTGTTAGATTGGGGAAAATAAATTCCTGATTACTGCTGAGGATATGGAGTGTCAGTCTCCATGTTTTGAAATGTTAATGAATCTCATTTTTAGAGAAATAAACTCTGTTGTAAGGGAAATACCGTATACTGCTTGTAAAATTCCATTGTGAAATCCTGAGAAAATGAATGACTTCTACTGGGGATTGATAATTGGAAGCTCGTTCCGCTAGGAATTAAACTGCAAATTGTGGGGGATTTATTATGGAATAGCCTAGAGGTATTTCCCTATCCCTTCAATCCTATTAGTAATTGCCTTTTTCATTTTGTTTATTTGTAAACAGTAATTATGTTTAAGTGCATATGTTCAACAATGAATCGTTGGACGTTTTTGTAAACAAAATACAAGCGTAAAGAAAAACAGATATTTTTTGCATTTTCAAAGAGATATATTTGTATTGACTTTGAGTAAGTATTCTTGTACAAGGAGACAAACACTCTAGTTGGAGAATGCTGTCGTTAAAAAAAGAAAATTTTGATACAAAGAAAAGATAACTATGTGTAATAATCCCATGGGGTTTCCATTCTGCTATAGCCTTCGTATCTCTGAGCATCTTGTCTATTTGTTGCCTCATCCGAAGATGATTGAATTGATCCGAAACTCTGAATTTTGTCAATGGAAGCCAAAGGTTGTCCGTAAAGTGATCTAACGGGACATAGTTATACGCTTTAATTCCCTAACTTTTGCCTGGACCTCCCTTTTAGGTTTTCAGTTCACTGGGAAATCCTTTTTTACCCAAGTCGCCCTTTCGAGTTTTCAACTTGCCGGGTGTACATATTTTTTTTGTTTTATCCCTAATTTTTGCTCGAACCTTTTGGTTCGTCAGGATTCCCTTGTTTTGCTTAGGTATGTCATTCTAACGGGTCTCTTATTTGTAGTATCTTTTGACTATATCCGCATTCACAGGATGCGGCAGGTCGCCACCATCCATGGTGGTCAGGATCATTTCCCCATCTGAGAAAATGTTTTTGATTACAAATGATCCGTCGTAGGTAGGAGTCCATTTGACACTGGGATCACCTTGTGGCAATATGATGCGTTTTATCACTAAATCTCCAACTTGATACACTTGGCGTATGAATTTCTTGTTAAAAGCCTTGATCATCCGTTTTTGATACATTTGACGATGACAAACAACAATAAGTCTCTTTTCATCAATCAAGTTTAGTTGATCAAGTCGAGTCTGAATCCAATCTTCTTCATTCAGCCCTGCATCCTTCATAATCCTCATAGATGGGATCTGGACCTCGATAGGCAAGACGGCCTCCATGTCATAAACTAGAGAATAGGGTGTTGCCCCGGTTAATGTGCGAGCTGTGGTATGATACCCATAGAGAGCGAACGGTAACATCTCATGCCAATATTTGTATGTGACTGTCATTTTCTGTATAATCTTTTTAATGTTCTTATTTGCAGCTTCAACAACACCATTCATCTTTGGCCGGTAAGGAGAACAATTGTGATGCTGGATCTTGAATTGCTCGCATAAGGCGGTGATCAGAGTGTTGTTGAGATTTGTACCATTGTCAGTGATGATCCTCTTCGGGATACTGTACCGGCAAATGAGATTTTGCTTGATGAAGCGGGTAACAACATTCTTAGTAACGGAAGCGAAGGACGCTACCTCGACCCACTTTGTAAAGCAATCAATGGCCACTAAGATGAAGCGGTGTCCATTGGAGCCAAGGAGCCGTCATATTAATTCCCCAATCATATTAATTCCCCACATAGAAAAGGGCCAAGGAGCCGTCAAGACATTCAGAGGAACCGGAGGTACGTGTACCTTATCAGCATAAATCTGACACTTATGGCAGGTTCGAGAGTGTTGATAGCAATATGCTTCCATGGTAGACCAATAATAGCCTGCACGTAGGATTTTCTTCGCCATCATATACCCACTGGAGTGGGTGCCAAAAGGGCCTTCATGTAATTCAACCATGATCCTTTCAGCTTCAACCTTATCTACGCACCGAAGTAACATAGAGTCATGATTGCATTTACACAAGATGTCGTTACTAAGGGAAAAATTAGAAGAGAATCTCCTTAAGAACTTCTTATCATTGACTGAAGCTCCTTCTGGATATTCTTGAGTCTCGAGATACCTTTTGACTTCGTGAAACCAAGGCCAGTCCACTACTTGTTCAGTATTAATCTCGTGACAGTGCGCTGGTTCATCCATTCATTCAATGGTGATCTAGGGAGCCTCGTTATCCCAATTAAGTTTAAACATAGATGACATCGTGGCTAGTGCATCCGCTAGCTGATTTTCTTCTCGCGGGAAATGCTCGAAGGTAATCTTCTCAAAATGTGGTAGCAATGTCAAAACATGTTCTTTGTAAGGGATAAGGTTAGGGTGTTTGGTGTCACATTCCCCTTTGATCTGACTGATAACTAAAGCTGAATCTCCGAATACATCCAAGGATTTGATCCCCAAATCTATGGCAGCTCTGAGACCAAAGATTCATGCTTCGTATTTCACCATGTTGTTTGTACAATTGAAGCAGAGTCTTGCGATAAAGGGAGTATGACACCCTTCCGGAGATATGAGTACAACACCGATACCATTTCCAAGTGCATTAGATGCTCCATCAAAGAACAGGGTCCATTGGGATCCTTGTTCAGGTCCGTCATATGGCCTGAATTCTTCACAGTTGTCTAATGTCATGATGTCTTCATCTGGAAATTCGAATCTCATGGACTGGTAGTCTTCTACAGCTTAGTGAGCAAGGTGATCGGCTAATACACTGCACTTTATTGCTTTCTGGGTAGTATACTGTATGTCATATTCTGTCAGAATCATCTGCCACCTCGCTATCCTCCCAGAAAGAGCAGGCTTCTCGAAGATGTATTTTATCGGATCCGTTTTAGATATCAACAAGGTAGTATGGGTCAACATATACTATCTTAGCCGGCGAGCAACCCATGCCAGAGCGCAGCAAGTTTTCTTGAGCAGTGAATATCTTGTTTCACAGTCGGTAAACTTTTTGCTCAGGTAATAAATAGCGTGCTCTTTTTGGCCAGACTCGTCATGCTGCCCCAATATACACCCCATTGAGTTTTCTAAAACAGTCAGATACATGATCAACGGTATTCCCTCCACTGGTGGAATTAACACATGAGGCTCTTGTAAGTATTCTTTTATTTTGTCAAAAGCAACTTGGCACTCGTTATTCCATTTGACTACTTGATCTTTCTTCAATGGTTTGAAGATTGGCTCACAAGTAGCTGTCAGGTGAGAAATGAATCTGGAAATATAGTTCAAACGTCCCAAGAACCCTCTGACTTCCTTCTCAGTACGAGGATCAGGCATCTCTTGTATTGCTTTTACCTTGGCAGGATCTACTTCAATACCTTTGTTGCTTATGATAAAGCCTAGGAGTTTACCAGGCTGTACCCCAAATGTGCACTTGTTTAGATTCAACCTCAGTTTATACTTCTTCAGTCTCTCAAACAGTTTTTGTAAGTGATCAAGATGCTCTTCTTCTGTTTGAGATCTGGCTATCTTGTCGTCCACATAGACCTCTATTTCGTGATGTATCATGTCATAAAATAGAGCTACCATGGCACGTTGATAGGTTTCCCCAACATTCTTCAGTCCGAATGGCATCACTTTATAGCAGAAAGTGCCCCACTGCGTGACAAAGGTTGTTTTCTCCATGTCCTCAGGCGCCATTTTGATTTGGTTGTAACCTGAGAATCCGTCCATGAAGGAAAACACTTTCTGTTGTTCTGTATTGTCAACTAGAATATCAATGTGGGGGAGTGGAAAATCATCCTTAGGGCTTTCCCTATTCAAATCTCTGTAGTCCACACACATTCGCACCTTGCCGTCCTTTTTAGGCACTGGAACAACATTGGCAACCCATTGGGGATAAGAGGTGACAGCCAAGAATCCAATGTTGAATTTCTTCATGACCTCTTCTTTTAATCTTTTCTGACATATCCGGCCTCATGCGATGAGCCTTTTGCTTTACTGGAGGACAATCCTCTCTTGTAGGCAACCGATGTACCACAATGTCTGTATCAAGTCCCGACATGTCTTCATACGACCAGGCAAAGACTTCAACATAATCGTGTAACAACTGAATCAAACGCTCCTTGATACCGGGTTCCAGATTGGCACCCACCTTGACCTCTTTTTTGTCTTCTTCGGTACCTAGGTTGATTGTATCCACGGGTTCCTCGTGAGGTTGAATGGTTCTCTCTTCTTGTTGTAGCAGTCTGGCAAGTTCCCCTGGTACTTCACAATCTTCCTCACCTTCGTCTTTGGCTTGGTATATTAGATTCTCAGAGTCATAAAAGGCCATAGCAGTATCGTTACCCATGGGATCCCGAATGGATGTATACATGCATTGTGAGTGTGGGTGTGTGTAACAGAATAGTTATCTTTGAAAAAAAGTGTAAAAGAAAAACAATGAGCACAAAAATTTGTATGCAAAAACGTCCATGATTCATTGATGTCATATGAAAATGAGATAATAACCCTTACAAATGGACCATTTAGCCTCGGGTAAGACACAAGGTTTTAAGAGTGCGAATTGTTTCAATATTACAGATCCAACAAAATGTAAATACAAATTACTGTGGGATAAAGGTGATCGGGACGAAGTATCTAGCCTCCCAATTGCTGAGCCCTCCATTGACAGTCGGGAAGATCCAACCTCCAGGTTGCATCCATCTTCACCATCTTCAACCGTGTTGACTTCACGGTTGCTGACCTTCAAGGGTGGTCCACCAGCAAGAGCACGCCGTACAACCTTTTGAGCACTTGAAGTGAAACCTAGGCCAAACTTGTCAGACTTATATGGAATATCTGGGAGCTGTCCCCACATAGTGCACCCTCCTTCTTCTACCACTGATTTGGCATCCTTTAGAGATGACATCCGGAGTGGAGACCTTGTAATCTTGGGAACCTGAGACATAACCTTGGTCACTTCCACATCTTGGGGGACCTCTTCAAAGTGTTGAAATGGTGTTTCAATGAATTCACCATCTAATTCCACATATCTGAAGGAATTGAGATGGCTGATCATGTATTCTTCCTCTCCATGAACGGTGATAATCTTCCCTTGAACTGGATTCTTCAGCATTTGCTGCAACGTAGAAGTAACAGTGCCAACATTGTGGGTCCATGGTCGGCCTAGCGGGAAGGAGTATGAAGGGCGGATGTTCATTACATAAAAAGTTGAATTGAAAGTTTGGGTTCCAACCTTTATGGGGATATCCACTTCCGCGTGCACCATCCTTTTCGAGCCGTCAAAAGCCCTTACTACTATGTTGCTCGGCTTTAATGTCAGTCCCTCACAGTCAAGTCTATCAAGAGCTTTTTTAGGTAATACATTCAGAGATGAGCCAGTGTCCACCAAAACATGAGCCAGAGTTGTGCCCCTACATTCCACTGAGACATGCAATGCCTCATTATGCTTCCTTCCCCTTGGCGTTAGATCAGCATCCGAAAAACCTAAACCATTGTCCGCAGTTAGGCTGGCTACGCAGTCTTGAAACTAATTGACAGATGTCTCTTGAGGTACATGGAAGGTCTTCAGGAATTTTACCAAGGCTTTTGCATGCGCCTCGAAACATAGTTGTAATGCCATCATGGAGATTTTGGAGGGAGTTTGCCCCGGTTTTTCAACTACATCGTAGTCGCTTCTCTTAATGATCTTTAGGATTTCCTCCATTTCTTTCTTGGAGGTATCAGGGATAGTCAATGACTGAGCCTTCGTCTAGACAGGCTTAACCAGAATACTTTTTCCCCGAGTCTCGGTTAACTCGGCAGCAGGAGTGTCAGTAGGAATGATAACAACTTCGTCAATAGGAGTACTGGCAAAGATGATTATGGGTGTGGGAGTAACCTTTAGAATAACCACAGGGATGATTACGGGTCCAGAAATAGCCTTTGGGGGAGCAATTTCTGGAGAGAAGATCCTACCGCTTTGGGTAATTTTACTAGTCCCTGCAATATTACTGACGTCGGAATCCAATTTCTCAAAACTTAACTCTTTGGTGGCTGGCCAGTCTTGTTTGATACCATGGTAGTAGATATCTCCTCCATAATTCCATGGCACAGTTTTGTCTAACACATATGGGACTGGTCCAAGCATTGTGATTATTAAAGGAGTTACTTTCGGAACTAATGTAATCCTAACGGGTCTTTTGGTGGAGACCCTGGAAGAATTGGCGGAAATGGTAATGATAGAAACATCTTCAAAATGGATAGGTGGGACAAGAGTCTTTTTAAACAAAATTTCTTTGTTATCTATTAGGCACTGAACGCCTACTTTCAACAAAGGACAGCCGGTTGGTGAGGACAAACATAGATGGCAAACTTCATCACAGCCCGGGAACGCACCGGCATTCAAAAAATTCATTTTAATGGTCAGAAGTGGGGTCATGAGTTCATCAATTGAAGTAACAAACAATCCTTCTTCAATGGCATTGGTACTGTGACCATGTCTGGGCATAGGGGCAGAAACGACATTTGGCTTTTCAGGCGCATCAAACTCAATTTCTTTTGCTTCAATAAGGTATTGTATTTTGTTCTTTAGAGCCCAACAATTATTAGTATTGTGACCAAGACTTTCAAAGTGATATGCGCAACGGGCATTGGGATGATAATGATGAGATGTTGTATTGGGGTTTTTCGGAGCTTCTTTCAAGGTCACCAAGTTAGATCTTAGTAGATGCGGTAATACCTGAGATAGGGTCATGTTAATTCTGGTGAATTGTCTGATTGGCCTTTCCATCCTTGGTTGATTATTTCTTTGCTGATCAGACGCAGGCTTAGGAATCATAACAACCCCCACCATTGGTCAGCGTTCGGACCTATCTTGGTTTCTTTGCGGATATATAGCATCCACCTCTTTCTTTCCGGTGAAATGCTTCCTTACAGCTGTAGAAGAAGACGTGTCTTTCTGAATCTTTCCACTCTTTATACCGGCTTCTACCCTCTCTCCGGTCAATATTAGTTCAGTAAAGCAAGCAGATGAACTTCTAATTAATTGGTTGAATAAAGGACAAGACAAGGTGCCCAAGAACATGTCTACCAACTCTCTCTCAGATAGAGGGGGTTGAACTCTTCCAGCCAAATCTCTCCATTTTTGCGCATAGTCCTTGAAGCCCTCATTGGAAGCCACAGCCATACTCTGGAGTTGAGTACGGGTAGGCGCATGATCAACATTATACTGATATTGTTTGTAGAAAGCTGCAGCAAGATCTTCCCAATTATGAACGTTGTCTCTTTCTAGTTGGTAAAACCAGTCAAGTTGAGTTCCAGACAGATTGTCTTGGAAGAAGTGCACCCATAAGTCTTTATTAACGGTATGAGGTTGAATTTTCCTCACATATGATCAGAGATGCATTTTAGGGCATGAAACTCTGTCATATTTGGCGAACATAGGTGCTTTGAATTTCGGAGGGACCACAATCCCTGAAACCAAACCCAGATCCTCAAAGTCCAAGCCAGGTACCTTTTGGATTTCCATCGCGCTCAAACGCTTTTTGAGATGTCTATACTTGTCATCAGCTGGAGGGTATTGTTCTTCAGAGTAGTCTTCTTCTTCCTCTTCCTCCTCCATTTCTGACGGGACATCTGTTTCCTTACCTTTCCCCTCCTGATTATCTTTTTCACCGGATGTTGTCGCAAAGTTTAAGGTCCTTCTTGTCTGCTCATGAAATCTTCTTCCCATGTTTAGGACTCCGGTTACCTTCTTTGTTTTCTTTTTCGTCTCTTCTGCCAGCAAAGTCTTCAATTCTTATTGTCCCTTGGCTAGGGTTAAGAGCAACTGCTAAAACTGTGTATTCTGAGCTTGGAGGTCTTTCACTGTTTGCTCGAGATCCATCTTACTGAAATAAATAGTAGAGAGATGAGGAGACTTGTTGCAAAAGACCTGCTTTTGTTATGATGAATGGTATATGCATATGTAATGATTTCAAGGATTTCAAAGATTCAAATTTGTTTTTAGACAAAAAGGAAACACACGTTATATTAATAAGTTAAAGTTTAAGTACATCAATGCCCCTTGGGCAAAATAATACAAAAACTCTAAGATAGAAAGGTAGTACACATCCTCTTTGGTGCAATGTAGGAATTGAGAGTCTTCTCCTCATGAAGTAGTCTAGTGAGTTCCAAAACCTTCTTCTCGCTTGCGTAGAATTGGGATTCGAAAGTATCTCGCTCCCCTTTGAGTTGTATCCAATCCCTTTGTAGGTCTTCAAGAGAGGTGGGCATGTCAGGATGTAGGATACTGTATGGAATATCTCCTTCTATGACAGGCTCAATGATTACCGGGAGAATGGAAGGATAAGACATCATAAGACTCTGAGCATGGGTTCGTACCCATTTGAAGTAAGGCTTAAGAGGGATGGAATTCTTGTGCCCTAAAGTCTTTCTATCCACCTTGTTTAACATCCTCCAAGCTCGGACAAATCTCTGGAGAAGACCTTGATTGTCATTGTCGTAGTCAAATACCAAACCTTGAATCAGCATCTCATGCGGGCCATCCCTTCGGGCATAACCAAACTGTCTTAAGGCTAAGCAAGGGTTGTAGGTGATTCCTCCCCTAATGCCAAGTAAAGGGACATTAGGAAATTCTCCATAACGGTCGACAATGATAACATTCTCTTTGGATCGGGAGCACCACTGAATGTCTGAATGTTTGAGCGTCATCAACCTTAGTGACCACCTTGAACCTTGTTCATTCTTTAATACAGATTGGGGAAGATGCGAAATAAACCATCTTGCAAAGAGGGGAGTGCAACACATAAGGACACCTCTTTTCCTCATTGTGCGAGTGTTAAAAGAGTGTAGGATATCTCCTAGCAATGTAGGCACCAGGTTGCGGGATATGAAGATTTTGACGGCATTGACAACTATGAGTTGGTCATGGTTTGGAAAAAAAAACCATCCCATAGATGAGGAGAGCCACAATTTCCTCAAAGGCTTGCAAGTCCAAGGAATTCTAACAATTTTGGGCTTTCTCAAACATGAACTTTGCTAGGAAACCTTTGACACCACTTGTTGTACCCCAAAATTTGCCCTCTCATTTCATCAGTATTTTCTCATCACAAGACCCTTGGAGCTCAAGATCAAGTTAGGGTTTACTCTGCTCAAGGCCCCTCCTTGCACTGCTGACCCAAATTAGGGTTTGAGTTTGCATAAAGATGTTTTGACCTAAAATTCCCAAAATGACTTTCATGCTTCATGTTGGACTCACAAGTTTATCCATACCAAGTTTCAAGCCTTGATTCCAATCTTTGCCCAGTCAATTGGACAGTTGACCTAGAAATCAGCTGTATTGGGGAAAAAGTCAACTGTGGTCAATTGACAGTCAAACCTCATGATTTTTGACCCACATCAACATTATGAACTCATATTAACTTTTTGGTCAAGTTTGGATCACAATTCCACAAGAAATTTAATCAGATCACCAAAAGGGCAAAATGGTCATTTTTAGGGTTTTGACTGCACAAAGGCAATTTTTGACTGCTTGACCTGGCCAATGGAAAACCAAGCTCACATATGGACTCAAGGATTCAATGTCATGGTCTTGACACATTCAACAAGTTCAAAAAGTCCCAAATGCACAAGATTGACAGATGAATTTTCCAGTCAACTGATCAAATTTGACTGTATACTGAAAAGTCAAACTTTGACTTTTTGGTCAAAGTCAAGTGTCAAGATTCATTTTTCATCAAAACATATCAAATTATGAAACTTTTTCATCAAGAAACCAAAAATTACAAATTAGGGTTTGAAATGAAGAAATTTCATAACTTAGAAATTTTCTAAGTTATGGAATTTCCTAATTTTTTCCTAACTTTGTCCCATTTTTCATCAAGATACATTTGGATTAAAACAAAATTCAAAACATGAAAGTTGTAGTCCATTGCAAAATCTACAACTTTGATTCACAAAGTTTCCTCAAAAGAAGCTTGTAGCTCAAGTTATGATTTTTGGAATAGGGGTGCAAAACATTCTTAACTTAGAAAATTTTTTTGACCTATTTTAGGCAGGATTTTTGCCCAACTTCATGGCCACTTTTCACATGCTTCTACTTGGAATTTCAACTTGAATTACAAATATGGATTGTAGTACACATTCCAAGCTTTCCAAATTGTCCAAGAACTCATCAAACACCCTTGTGGTTAGGGAGATTCGAATTTGTCAAGATGGGCAAAAGTCACTTTGTTCATGGCCAAATTCATGTACATAACACTTTGAATTTTCAAACTCAGCTTGCACAAGCTAGGTTACAGGCCTCTAATCCCATTAACACTCAATAATTCAATGCTAAACCTTTGTGCCAAGATGTTATTTTGCTCATTTGGTCATTACATGGAAGATTAACCTTTAAATGGAAAAAGCATTTTAGCCATTTTTGAAAAGAAGTGCTTTATGTCAAGTTCACAATCTAAGAGGTACATGCCAGATCTTTTGGGCACAAGTTCATGAACAAATTCCACTGATCTAGAGTGATTGGTGCATCATAGATTGAGGGTAGTACATGCCTGCATTGTCAATACACATTTCCTTACTTATCTTTGAAGTAACTTTGCAAAAGAGGTACCACATTGACTTCCTGCAAGCAAGAACTCAAACCAACTTTGTGAACACACTTCATACTCCCTAACTAACCTGAAGCACGACCAAATCATCCCTGAAACTCCCTCATTCCCAGAAACACCATTTTTCTGCAAGAAACAGGGCATTCTGCATTTTTACTTGGCCAGTTCATTTCCCTCGTGCGTTTTGGCTAAAACCTCTTCATACACACTCCCTACCATCCATTGAAGCTATTCCAAGCATTAAACTGGAACTGTAACATCCATAACCAAGGTTGCCATTTTCACTTTTCATCTGTGCAGGTGGACTTCTATAGCTCGATTCAGTAAGATTCAAAGCAAGCCAAGCATAGAGGAAGCATCCTTGGACCTCAGGCAAGCTGTACAAATCTTCAAATTCCATTGAAAGTGCCTCCATTGTTGTACACGATTCAAGATGAACAGGTAAAAGTTTGAATTTCTATCTCTCTATCCAAGCATATCTAGGCTTAGGTTTGTGAAGAAAGTATGTCCTACTCATGGCCTTGAAGCTACCCATATCATTACTTTTTATTTATGTTGTGTGTGCTGAGAGAACTTTGAAACTGAACATTTGAAAAAAGCTAGGTCAGGAATTGGGGGAGGAGAAATTCTCTCTCATTTCTGAGAGTTAGAACAACTTCTTTATATGTTTAGAATCGTGACATGATGCTCTATAACATTGATGTTGTAAGTTTTTGTTGAAAGTCAAAGAATCCAGAGATAGCAGTTGGAGAAGGAAACGCGCGTTTTTTTGTTGGAATGGTGCTGGAGGTTGAAGACAACTCAATTTGGGCTGGGCCTGGCTTATTTTTTCTATTTGCACCACTATTTCCCACATACACCCCCTTGGCCCATTGTGTGTTATTTTTATCATTTTTGATTTTTTCTTTTTGATTCTGACTTGTTATTTTTTGTTAAAATATAAAAAACATTAAAAATATTTTTTCACTTTTTTTTGTATTTATTAGGCATTTATTTGTTTTATTTGATATATGTATGTAAATAAATATATATATACTTTTTATTTAAACCCTAGAAAATAATACCAAATATTCTTTTTAGTCCTTATTTTTTATTTACCTTTTTGAAAATATTTGCTTAAAATACACTTTTTTTGTAAATAATAAATATTTTATTTTTTTTGTATATATTTAGTATAGTTAATATATAATATAAATACTTATATATTTATTAGAATATTTAGGATAAAAACATAAAAATAATACATTTTTATTTTTATTAATATTTGACCTCAAAAATTACTTTTTCATAATATACTTCTCTTTTATTTATTTTTTGTATATAATTAATAAATATTGTATATAATAAATAATAAATATTATTTATTCACAAAATTAAGGTTTTGCCCTAAACCATGAAAATATCCAAAATTAACTTTTTTATTATTATTGTGTCACGTGAAAAATACTTTTTATATACACATAAAAACATTTTTGTGCATAATACATTTTACATTTTATTTGTATTTATTCAATTATTGTATAATTAAAATAACTTATATATTCAATTTGGATGTAATAGTTTAGATTTAAATTTCTTGCTAAATATCCCCATTTGAACATTTGTACCCCCCATCCCATAATTATGTTGTAATAATTTAGGATTTTATTTTCCGCATTTTAAAGCTTTTTAAATATGCCATGATAGACTTAGGGTTTGTATGCGAAAAATAAAAAAAATAACAAATAGCTTGACCTAATTCAAAAAGACAAAAAGCATGAAAATGGACAACACCAATCACACTTGCACTCCTTAGGGTTACTCCACTTGTTGCCTTCAATAATGGGCCATGTTGCCTGTTGAATGTCTTTGGCAAAACAAAACAATTCAAATGATCATAGTCCCTCGATGACGCTTTCGAAAGTTGCCTAAAAATGATCAAGTCCCTTAAAGGAAAAATTGCCCAAGACACTTGGCACTATTGCATTCATGGTCTAAACGATGACCCGCACCCGTCCCGTTAACATCCTAACACAAGATTGTCCACCAAATGCAATGGTGGAACAATACTGTTAAAAGGGTTAAAACATAGGAAAGGTCTTTGAGAAATTTAGAGTAGATAGCTCTTGGTTACTTGACCAATCTTGCAAAACAAATCCTTGCCATTTTTCAAAACACACATCACAAACACAACTTTCAAAACAAATTTCAAAAACCTTGAAACATCTTTTCAAAAAGACAAAAAAACCTTTTGTAAAACATTCGAGTAAAGAATTGTTACAAGGGTTGCCTAGACAAGGCATCTTTTTCAAAACATTTTCAAACACACACACAAAGCACCATTTCAAACAATTGAAAATGCAAGGCAAGTTATCTAAGCAAGTAACTAAGAGCCCATGGATAACCATGGATAGAAAGGGTGATAATACCTTCCCTTTCTATAATCTACTCCCCGAACTCATGAAAACATCTCAAAGGTTTTTGCTGTGCTTTTTAACCTTTCCTTAGGATAAAATAAAAAGTCGGTGGCAACTCTTGCTAAACCGAAACATTTGCGAAAACAAACGCAAAACCTCAAGTCAGTTCTCCCACCGTACGCCAGAACTGGCGACTCTGCCGGGGAGAATTTTGAAAGTGGAGTAACCTTAGGGCTTAGATCACCCTTTTGCATGACTAATTGTTTACTTGATTGCTTTACATCTTGGTTCTCTTGTTTGGGCTTGGAATCCTACACCCGGATTTCGGGAAACATTCATAGATAGCAATACATTGTGGAAACTGTGCGGGGTATACCGACACGGTTGAAGCAATAGCTATATTAGTGCGACATATTTGTGAGTACCGGTAACCCTTGAGTTCAATCAAGGAGAGTACGGGGCCGCTGAGTGATGTCACTAAGCACTAATGACCTAGAACCTTACTTGACCATCTTGGCCTTTTATTAGGGGTAGTGAGATGACCGGCTTTGGTGCAGTCCGAAGTTGGGAGATACTCGATACTACACTCATTGAGGGTTGTTTTCTTGGAATATTTTGGTCGCTAGTTAAGTGGCTAAACTAAAACAATGAACATGGAAAACAATCCAATGATATTGAGCTTCTTAGAACCCGGTTACTATTTATAGGACAAGTTTTTAAGCCAACTTCACTCAAGAGGGTACTTACCTATGAAACCCATGCAAGCCTGAAACTAGGGTTTTGTGTGATTTGCTTGTACATATGTTTGTGCATACATCATGAACATCATAAAGCATCATATGAATACACTAACCATTTCAAGGGTTTGGATCTTTATCTTTGTCCTTGTTTTGTAGGTCATGGAAATTCTTCGCAGGAAAACTATCCAAGTCAACCTTGTGAGAATCCCTCCTCAACTCAAGGAGCTCACATCCAGAATTCCCGAAAGCTCTCCCTTCAGTGAAAGACATGGTAGACTGCTCAGCCTAGTCAACACCAACATTAAAGAGGACATGGTAAAGGTGCTGTTCCAGTTCTTTGACCCCCTTCACCACTGTTTCACATTCCCCGACTACCAATTGGTGCCCACTTTGGAGGAATTTTCTCAACTCTTGAGAATTCCTATTCTTAATCAACTACCCTACAACGGTACGGAAAAAGAACCAAATCCTGAAGATGTTGCTCAAGCATTACACTTGCAACCATCTGACATCAAGGGGCATTGGGAAACTAGAAGTGGTGTCAAAGGCTTCTTGGCAAAAAATTCTTGTTTGAGAAGGCACAAGAGTGTTGGAATTCATTGGATCTACAAGCCTTTGAAGAAATTGTGGCACTCCTTGTTTATGGGTTGGTCTTGTTTCCAAATCCTGACCAGCTTATAGATGTCAACGTCGTCAAGATCTTCTTATCCAGAAATCCAATACCAACATTGCTTGGGGATATCCTCCACTAATTTTACACACGAACAATGAGAAAGAGGGGTGTTCTCATGTGCTGTAATCCTCTCCTTGCAAGGTGCTTTATTTCGCACCTTCCACAATCTGTTTTGAAGAATGACCAAGGCTTAAGGTGGTCACAACGGTTGATGACCCTCACTCACTCTGATGTACATTGGTGTTCTCGATCCAAAGAAAATGTCATCATCGTCGATCATTATGGAGAGTTCCCTAATGTTCCATTACTTGGCATTAGAGGAGGCATTACCTACAACCCTTGTCTAGCTTTGAGACAATTTGGATATGCACGGAGGGATGGCCCTCACGACATGTTGATTCCTGACCTAGTTTTTGACTTTGACAACGATGCGCAAGGACTTCGCCAAAGATTCATCAGAGCTTGGAGGATGCCTAATAAGGTAGACAGCAAGACACTGGGACACAAGAACTCCATCCCTCTTGAGCCTTATCTCAAGTGGGTACGAACCCGAGCCCAGAGTCTAATGATGCCTTACCCTTATGTTCTCCCTGTGATTAAAGAGCCCGTTAAGGAAGGAGAGGTTCCCTACACCATCCTATATCCTGACATGCCAACATCATGGGAGGAGATGCAGAAGAGTTGGATCCAACTCAAGGAGGAACATAATACTTTTGAAGTCAGCTTCTACGCCAGTGAGAAGAAGGTTTTGGACCTTACCCGCCGACTCCATGAGGAAGAGACCCTTAACACCTACATCGCACCAAAGAGGATGCGCAACGTCTTTTTACCTTGAGAAGTTTTGTAATATTTGGCCCATGGGGCATTTATGTACTGACAAAATTTCTTCTTATTAATATGACGTGTGTTCTTTTTTTGTTTGCAACAATTTTGAATTTTCTAAATCCTTGAATGCATTTCATAAATAAACATATCATTCATCATGTGCATAAGCAGGTCTCCACACCAGGTTTCCTTATCTTTCTGCTGTTTATTTTAGTAAGATGGATCTCGAACAGACGGTCAAAGACTTGCAGTCTCAAAACTCACAGTTTCAACATCTCCTGATGACCTTGGCAAAGGGTCAGGAGGATCTAAAAGCCCTGCTTGGGAACAAAGAGCAAGTGAAAAAGAAGAAGAAAAGAGTCGGGGTGGTTACCCTGGGAAGAAGGTTTGAGGGTGAAGCTAGAAGAGTTCTTGAATTTCCCCCTACGTCTGAAGAGGGGACCAGTAAAGGAAAAGGGGCTGCGGTACCTTCCGAATCTGAAGCTGAAGAAGAAGAGGCTGAAGAAGACGAAGACTACTCAGAGCAACAATACCCACCGGCCGATGATAAGTACAAAAGCTTGGAAGACACGTTGGCAGCTATGGAGCTGCAGAGAGTTCCCGGCTTAGATTTCGAAGATTATTAATTGCTGGAATTGTGATCCCCCCGAAGTTCAAAGTGCCAATTTTTGCAAGATATGATGGGCTGTCTTGCCCAAAAATGCACCTAAGGTCGTATGTCCGAAGAATCCAACCTCACACTTTCGACAGAAATCTTTAGGTGCACTTCTTTCAAGATAGCCTGTCTGGCACTCAGCTAGACTGGTTTTACAAGCTGGAAAGGTCAAAGATACATAGTCGGGAGGATCTGGCAGCTGCTTTTTATCGCCAATATCAGTATAACTCTGACTTGGCGCCAACCCGTACTCAGCTACAAAGTATGGGAATGGCCTCAGGTGAGGGATTCAAGGAGTACGCCCAGAAGTGGCCCGATCTGGCCAAAAGAGTGCAGCCACCTCTTTCTGATAGAGAACTTGTTGATATGTTCCCGGGGACCCTGTCTGGTCCATTCTTTAACCATCTGATCGGTAGCTCTTCCGTAGGGTTTACTGAATTAATTCTGACTGGAAAGCGGGTAGAAGCCGGTATCAAGAATGGGAAGATTCAGAAGGATGCCTCTGCATCTACAATTGCTAAGAAATCATTTCCAACGAAGAAGGAAACAACTGTTGTGTATTCTCAGAGAAGAACGGGGAAGACTGAGCGCCGACCAACTGTGGGGGCCGTGATGATCTAAAATCCATCAAATGATCAACCTCGTTATAACTAGTCTAGACCAAATCAGCCACGGGTGGAACGGCCGCAACGACAGTTCACCCGCATTAATATGACGCCAGCGCAAGTGCTTCCCCATCTGTTAAAGTTGAATCTCGCCACTATCAACGAGGCACCAAAAAATGTGAATACATTCTCCCCGCGTTACCACCCCAATGCTAAATGCGCCTACCATTCTGACAGTGTCGGGTACGACACCAACGATTGTTGGGCACTCAAGCATAAAATTCAAGACTTGATAGAGGAGAAAGAGGTGGAGTTCGACGCTCCAGAGAAGCCAAACGTAATATCCGCTCCGATGCCGAAGCATGGCCGAAATGTCCATGCTATTGAAGAAGATTTGTATGTTTCTGATGTCAATGATCTGATGACTCCGCTGTTAACCATCAAGTTAAATCTGTTAAAGGCCGGGATTTTCCCGGGATGCAAAGAAGATTGCTACTGTTGTTACTCTCTTCCATTTGACTGTCCGTTATTGAAGAAAGGCATCCAGGGCCTAATGGACAGTCAACAAATTCTGTTTGAAAAGGTTCCTGCTATTCCAATCCCTATCGAAGATGTCTCAATAATCACCATTTACACCAATCTTTCCAAGGTCGTCAAAAAGCCTGTTAAGATTACATCCGCTACAAAGTCTGTTCCTCTGAAGATAACTATGCCAGGGCCTGTCCCCTACATTTCTGAAAAATCAATACCATGGAATTACGGTGGAGAAATCTACTACCATGGTGTTAAACAAGTTGAAGTAACCGAAGGAAGCTCTGATGAAGAAGATGCCAGCATTGGAAACATTGCCGGCACAAGCAAGATCACCCGAAGTGGGAGAATATTTTCTCCAGAGATTGCCCCCCCAAAGGAAATCTTTGGACCCTCATCTGCTGCCAAAGTTATTCCTGCACCAATAAAATTTTCCGCTAGAATCCTGTTGATTGAAGATGCTGTTATTCCTGTTGTTGTACCTCCTACTTCTGCTGATAAGGGTAAAGGGACCCAAGATGAGCTCGTCAGGACGAGGGCTCAACCTTTGGTCATCCCAGAAACCTCCAAGAAAGAGATGGAGGAGATCCTGAAGATAATTAAAAAGAGTGATTATGACGTGGTAGAGCAACTGGGGCAAACCCCCCCCGAAGATCTCCATGTTGGCATTACTGCTTTGCTCAGAGGCGCACGCTAAAGCATTGATAAAATTCCTGAAGACAGCCCATGTGCCCCAGGAAACCTCTGCCGACCAATTCCAAGACTGTGTAGCCAGTCTTACAGCAGACAACGGTTTAGGTTTCTCTGATGCTGACCTGACCTCAAAAGGAAGAAAACACAACGACGCATTGCATGTGTCAGTAGAATGCCAAGGAAATACTCTGACCCATGTTCTGGTCGACACTGGTTCTTCTCTTAACGTGCTGCCTAAGAAGGCCCTCGACCGTTTAGACTGTGAAGGCTTGGAGTTAAGGCCAAGTAATATCATTGTAAGGGCATTTGACGGGTCAAAGAGAATGGTACACAGGGAGGTAGACATCCCCATTAAGGTTGGCACATAAGTGTTCCCCTCAACCTTCTATGTGATGGACATCCGTTCGTCATACTCTTGCTTACTGGGAAGGCCATGGATACATAACACTGGGGCGGTTACCTCTTCCTTACATCAAATGTTGAAATACCCTGTCAAAGGAAAGATCATAATCGTCCACGGTGAAGAGGAATATATGATCAGCCACCTGAACTCCTTTCGGTATGTAGAGGTAGAGGGTGAATTCATTGAGACACCATTCCAGCACTTCGAGGAAGTCTCTCCTGAAGTGGCAGTAGCAAAAGTGGTAGCTGAGGTACCAAAGCAGATGGCCAGGATGGCATCTCTAAAATACGCGAAGGCCGCAATGAAGGAAGGGGAGAGTTCAACATGGGGGCAGTTTCCTGATATTCCGCACAAAACATACAAGTTTGGATTAGGTTTCACTACTGCGGGGCAGAAAGCTATGCGCCGTTCAAAGGTTGAAAGAACACCCATCAAGATTTCTCCTTTTGGAATCAACGCTTTGGAGGATGAAGACGAAGAGGCCAACATTGAAGATTGGATCTACCCAACTATCGAAGGGGGACTACGCAACTGGGAGGCAAAAGACTTTGTCCCCATTACTTTTATTAATCAGTAATTATCTGTCAAACATTTCCTGTGGTTTGTAATAATTACTTTTGAACAATCCGTACACTAATTTTTCACCTCATGCCTTGCCCGGGGCATGTAGGTCCATTTGTAAGGGTTTTGATTATCTTCATATCCATATGCCATGTTTAATGATTCATTGGATGTTTTTAATTGATAAACTGCTGTGTTCATTTTCTTTTGCATTTTTGTTTAAGGATGGCTATCCCTTACACACACCCACACTCACAAATGCAGGTACCCATCCACTCTGGATTCTATGGGTGACTATCCTACTATGTCCTTCAAAAACTCTGAAGATCTGGTCAATCAGGCTGAGTATGAAGATGACGAAGGTTGTGAAGTACCAGGGGAATTAGCCAGACTTCTACAGCAAGAGGAAAGGGCCATCTTGCCTCACGAAGAGTTGTTGGAAACTGTCAACTTAGGAGCAGAGGAAGACCGGAAGGAAGTACAAGTGGGTGCCAATCTGGAGCCAAGTGTCAAGGAGCGCCTGATATAACTGTTAAATGAATACGTTGAAATCTTCGCCTGGTCTTATGAAGACATTCCGGGTTTAGACACAGACATCATGGTTCACCGTCTCCCTACAAGAGAAGATTGTCCATCGATCAAGCAAAAAGTCCGCCGAATGAGGCCCGACATGTCTGAGAAGATCAAAGCAGAAGTGATGAAACAATTCAACGCTGGTTTTCTGGCTGTTACATCCTATCCACAATGGGTTGCTAACATCGTGCCAGTACCTAAAAAAGACGGCAAGGTCAGGATGTGTGTGGACTACCGGGATTTGAATAGGGCCAGCCCCAAAGATGATTTTCCGCTACCGCACATTGACATTTTGATTGACAACACGGCTCAGCACAAAGTGTTTTCCTTCATGGATGGATTCTCGGGCTACAACCAAATTAAAATGGCCCCCGAGGACATGGAGAAAACAACCTTTGTTACACAATGGGGTACTTTCTGTTACAAGGTGATGTCGTTCGGACTGAAGAACGCAGGGGCAACTTATCAACGCGCCATGGTAGCTTTATTTCATGATATGATACATCATGAGATCGAAGTTTACGTAGACGATATGATAGCTCGGTCAAAAACAGAGGAGGAACACCTTGAACATCTGGAAAAGCTGTTTGCCAGGTTGAAAGAGTACAAACTCAGACTGAATCCAAGTAAGTGTACTTTTGGAGTTAGGTCTGGTAAACTCCTAGGGTTTATTGTCAGCAACAAAGGCATTGAGGTCGATCCAGCAAAAGTGAAGGCAATACAAGAGATGCCTGCTCCCCGTACTGAAAAGGAGGTTAGAGGGTTCTTGGGGCGCTTAAACTATATTGCCAGATTCATCTCTCATCTGACTTCTACCTGTGAGCCAATTTTCAAATTATTAAAGAAAGATCGGGTAGTCGAATGGAACGACGATTGCCAAGCTGCTTTTGATAAAATCAAGGAGTATTTGCTAGGACCTCCTATTCTGATGCCACCCGTCGAAGGAAGACCATTGATCATGTATCTGACCGTCTTGGATAACTCAATGGGGTGTGTTTTGGGCCAGCATGACGAGTCTGGTCGAAAAGAGCATGCTATTTATTACCTTAGCAAAAAGTTTACCGACTGTGAGACTCGCTACTCACTGCTCAAGAAAACTTGCTGCGCTTTGGTATGGTCTGCTCGCCGACTAAGGCAGTATATGCTGACTCATACCACCTTGTTGATTTACAAAATGGATCCTATCAAGTATATCTTCGAGAAGCCTGCTTTATCTGGAAGAATCGCTAGATGGAAAATGATCCTAACTGAGTATGACATCCAGTACACCACTCAAAAAGCTATAAAAGGGAGTGTACTAGCTGATCATCTAGCTCATCAAGCTATCGAAGATTATCAATCCATGAGATTTGACTTCCCAGACGAGGACATCATGAATTTGGATAACATTGAAGGTAACGGACCGTATGACGGACCTGAAAAGGGATCCCGATGGACCCTGTACTTTGATGGTGCTTCAAATGCACTTGGGAACGGTATCGGTGCGGTACTCATTTCCCCGGAAGGCTGTCACATACCTTTCACGGCTCGACTTTGCTTCAGTTGCACAAACAACATGGCTGAATATGAAGCTTGCATCTTTGGTCTCAAGGCTGCTATAGACTTGGGGATCAAATCTTTGATCGTATTTGGGGACTCGGCTTTGGTTATCAGTCAAATCAAAGGAGAGTGGGATACCAAACATCCTAATCTTATCCCATACAAAGAACATGTCCTAACATTGTTTCCTCATTTCGAGCAAATTACCTTCGAGCATTTCCCGCGAGAAGAGAATCAGCTAGCAGATGCTCTAGAAACAATGTCTTCCATGTTTAAACTCAACTGGGATGACGAGGCTCCCCAAATCACCATCGAGCGAATGGATGAACCTGCGCATTGTCACGAGATTAATACCGAAGAAGTAGTGGAACAACCCTGGTTTCACGAAATCAAAAGGTATCTCCAGACCAGAGAATATCCCGAAGGAGCTTCCGTAAATGACAAGAAGTTCCTAAGGAAATTTTCTGCCAAGTTCTTCCTGAGCAATGGCATCCTCTATAAGCACAACCATGATTGTGTTTTACTCCGATGTGTAGACAAAGCTGAAGCAGAGTTAATCATGACCGAGATGCACAGCGGTACATTTGGCACCCACTTGAGCGGGCATACAATGGCTAAGAAGATCCTAAGGGCAGGCTATTACTGGTCTACCATGGAAGCAGATTGCCATCAGCATTCCCGTACTTGCCACAAATGTCAAGTCTATGCTGACAAGATTCATATTCCTCTGGTTCCTCTCAACGTGCTGACAACTCCTTGGCCATTTGCGATGTGGGGCATTGACATGATTGGAGAAATCAAGCCCACGGCATCCAACGGACATCGCTTCATCCTGGTTTCCATTGACTACTTCACCAAATGGGTCGAAGCAGCTTCCTTCGCCTCTGTTACTAAAAATGTGGTTGCCCGCTTCATCAAGCAAAACCTCATATGCCGGTATGGCGTTCCAGACAGGATCATCACGGACAACGGTACAAATCTGAATAATACTATGATCACCGCATTGTGCGAGTAGTTCAAGATTTATCATCACAATTCATCTCCCTATCGGCCGAAGATGAATGGTGCTATTGAAGCTACGAACAAAAACATCAAGAAGATCATTCAGAAAATGACAGTCACTTACAAGGACTGGCATGAGATGTTACCGTTTGCTCTGCATGGATACCGTACGAAAACACGTACTTCAACCGGGGCAACCCCATTTTCTTTTGTATATGGCATGGAAGCTGTTCTGCCCATGGAAGTTCAGATTCCTTCTCTAAGGATTATGAAGGACGCATGTTTGAATGAAGACAATTGGATTCAGACCCGACTTGATCAACTCCATTTGATCGACGAGAAGCGACTCACTGCTGTCTGCCATGGTCAAACGTATCAAAAACGGATGATCAAGGCTTTCAACAAGAAAGTCAGGCGTCAAGTATATCAAGTCGGAGATCTCGTAATCAAGCGGATTATCTTACCGCAAAGTGATCCCAGGGGAAAATGGACTCCTACATACGAAGGACCATTTGTGATCAAGAGCATATTCTCTGGTGGTGCAATGATTCTGACCACCATGGACGGCGACGATTTGCCGCACCCTGCGAACGCAGACATAGTCAAAAGATACTACGCATAAAATAACCCGACAAGTCGAAAACCCGAAAGGGCAGCTTGGGCAAAAATGGGCATCCCGGTGGACCGAAAACCCGAAAGGGCGGTTCAGGCAAAAATTAGGGATAAAACAAAAAAAATCTGTACACCCGGCAAGTCGAAAACCCGAAAGGGCGGCTTGGGCAAAAAGGGGTTTCCCGGTGGATCGAAAACCCGAAAGGGCGATTCAGGCAAAATTTAGGGAATTAAAACGTATGACTATGTCTCGTCGGATCACTTTAAGGACAATCTCTTCATCAAACAACTCCAAGCTTCTGATCAATCCAGTCACCGGCGGACGAAGCATTGAATGGACAGATATTCAGAGTTGTGAAGGCTATAGCAGAATGGGGATCCCATGGAATTGTTTCACATAGCCATCTTTCTTTTGTATAAATTTTTCAATTTTTACGACGACATTCTCTTACTAGGATGACTGTCTCCTTTGTACAAATATACTCATAGAAAGTTAATACAAATACTTTTCCAAATACAGAAATTTGCTTTGTCTTCCTACACTTATGTTTTATTTGAGAAACGTCCAATGTTTTGTTAAATAGGCATATGCATTTGAACATAACCATTTCCTTACAAATCTAGAAAGATGATTACTGATAAGTTGAAGATACAGATAGATATCTTGATGCCCTTTCAGAAGGAATCCCCAAACAGAGTTAAAACGTCAGGATCCTCAGCAGAGAAAGCTTTCCCAACACTGATTTCCCCAGCCAGAGAGCCTTCTAGAACTCAATTCCCCTAGAGCTAAGTTTCAGTATCCCTAGTGGAGCCTTAAAAAATTTGAAAATCCAATCCCCAGCAGAGCTAAAATTTCCAACCATCAATCCCCAGCGGAACCAAACTAGTGAACCTTCTCCCCACATAGATACTTCCAACCAAACTAGAGAACCTTCTCCCCACAGAGATACTTCCCACCAAACTAGGGATGCTCAGTCTTACTTCTCCAGCATGAGTCTATCAGGTTCTGAGCTCCCCCGTAGAGATCATCAGAAATTCTCTTACCCTGCAAGTCACCAAGGAATTCCAATTCCCCGCAGTGGTCCTAAGATCCCTCAACGATTGAAGATTTTTTATTCCCCAAGCAGAATGAAGACTCTCATTCTCAGTTCCTCACGGGATATTCAGATATTCCCCAGTGAAGATCTCCTCAGGACAGGAATCCCCACTAGATTGGTATACAACCCAAGCTCCCGATTCTCCAACAGTAGTCAACAAAGATGTCTCCTCTTCAGCAATCAAATATTCTTGCCATCCCCTGCAGCAGTCAAGGACTCACTTTCCCTGGCAGCAGTCAAGATTCTTTTATCTCCAGCCATCTAGGATTCATTTATCCTCAGCAAGACAGCTCTTCAGCTTACATGCGCATGCATTTACATTCATATCATAAACATTGATATAACACATATTGCATCATACATTTCATGCAACATAGTTTTGTGTTTAGCTAACATTTTGTCCTTTTCAGGATAAGAATAAAAGGCTATCATTAAAAATTATTCAAGATGCAGTTTTTCACGGACTCATCATCAGGAAACCCTACACCGGTTCCTCCTCTTCTTCAACTTCTGAAAACAGTTTACAGATTCTCCAGTAACAGATGTTAATCTATCGCTTGTTCAGACTCAAGACTTCTGAAAACAGTTCACGGGTTCCCCAGTAACGGATGTTAACCTATCACTTGTTCAGATTCTTCTTCAACCTCTGAAAACAGTTTACGGAATCTCCAGTAACGGATGTCAATCTATCGCTTGTTCAGACTCAACTTTTGAAAACAGTTTACGGACGCTTCCCATCAACGGATGTTGCTCTATTGCTTATTCAACTTCAAGACTTCTAAAAACAGTTTACGGATTCTTCCCAACAACGGATGTTAATCTATCGCTTGTTCAGATGCAACTTTTGAAAACAGTTCACGGACGCTTCCCAACAACGGATGCTGCTCTATTGCTTATTCAACCTCAAGACTTCTGAAAACAGTTCACGGGTTCTCCAGTAACGGATGTTAACTTATCGCTTGTTCAGATTCTTCTCCAACTTTTGAAAATAGTTTATGGACGCCTCCCAACAACGGACGCTGATCTATTGCTTATTCAATCTCCAGACTTCTGAAAACAGTTCACGGGTTCTCCAGTAACAGATGTTAACCTATCGCTTGTTCAGATTCTTCTCAACTTTTGAAAACAGTTTATGGACGCTTCCCAACAACGGACGCTGATCTATTGCTTATTCAACTTCAAGACCTCTGAAAACAGTTTACGGATTCTCCAAACACGAATATCATTCCATTGCTTATTCAAAACCCCCAGTTCAGAGATGTTCCAAAACATGGACACCTTTCTGATACTCATTCCAGATGGCATCTTTAAGCCCATCCCCGACAAGATTCTGTCACCCCTCTAGATGGCATCTTTAAGCCCATCTCCAAATGGCATCTCTAAGCCCATTCCCGCATCCATTGTTCTGACGAGTGCAAATTTAAGGGCACTCTAGTGTCCAATCTCCTTTTACCTTCGAGACGCGAAAGGAAAACCTGCCAATCTAACTCTTCAGGTGCAAGAAGATTGAACAGGGGCAACTGTTGTACCCCAAAATTTGCCTTCTCATTTCATCAGTATTTTCTCATCACAAGACCCTTGGAGCTCAAGATCAAGTTAGGGTTTACTCTGCTCAAGGCCCCTCCTTGCACTGCTGACCCAAATTAGGGTTTGAGTTTGCATAAAGATGTTTTGACCTAAAATGCCCAAAATGACTTTCATGCTTCATGTTGGACTCACAAGTTTATCCATACCAAGTTTCAAGCCTTGATTCCAATCTTTGCCCAGTCAATTGGACAGTTGACCTAAAAATCAGCTGTATTGGGGAAAAAGTCAACTGTGGTCAATTGACAGTCAAACCTCATGATTTTTGACCCACATCAACATTATGAACTCATATGAACTTTTTGGTCAAGTTTGGATCACAATTCCACAAGAAATTTGATCAGATCACCAAAAGGGCAAAATGGTCATTTTTAGGGTTTTGACTGCACAAAGGCAATTTTTGACTGCTTGACCTGGCCAATGGCAAACCAAGCTCACATATGGACTCAAGGATTCAATGGCATGGTCTTGACACATTCACCAAGTTCAAAAAGTCCCAAATGCACAAGATTGACAGATGAATTTTCCAGTCAACTGATCAAAATTTGACTGTATATTGAAAAGTCAAACTTTGACTTTTTGGTCAAAGTCAAGTGTCAAGATTCATTTTTCATCAAAACATATCAAATTATGAAACTTGTTCATCAAGAAACCAAAAATTACAAATTAGGGTTTGAAATGAAGAAATTTCATAACTTAGAAATTTTCTAAGTTATGGAATTTCCTAATTTTTTCCTAACTTTGTCCCATTTTTCATCAAGATACATTTGGATTCAAACAAAATTCAAAACATGAAAGTTGTAGTCCATTGCAAAATCTACAACTTTGATTCACAAAGTTTCCTTAAAAGAAGCTTGTAGCTCAAGTTATGATTTTTGGAATAGGGGTGCAAAACATTCTTAACTTAGAAATTTTTTTTGACCTATTTTAGGCAGGATTTTTTCCCAACTTCATGGCCACTTTTCACATGCTTCCACTTGGAATTTCAACTTGAATTACAAATATGGATTGTAGTACACATTCCAAGCTTTCCAAATTGTCCAAGAACTCATCAAACACCCTTGTGGTTAGGGAGATTCGAATTTGTCAAGATGGGCAAAAGTCACTTTGTTCATGGCCAAATTCATGTACATAACACTTTGCATTTTCAAACTCAGCTTGCAGAAGCTAGGTTACAGGCCTCTAATCCCATTAACACTCAATAATTCAATGCTAAACCTTTGTGCCAATATGTTATTTTGCTCATTTGGTCATTACATGGAAGATTAACCTTTAAATGGAAAACGCATTTTAGCCATTTTTGAAAAGAAGTGCTTTATGTCAAGTTCACAATCTAAGAGGTACATGCCAGATCTTTTGGGCACAAGTTCATGAACAAATTCCACTGATCAAGAGTGATTGGTGCAGCATAGATTGAGGGTAGTACAGGCCTGCATTGTTAATACACATTTCCTTACTTATCTTTGAAGTAACTTTGCAAAAGAAGTACCACATTGACTTCCTGCAAGCAAGAACTCAAACCAACTTTGTGAAAACACTTCATACTCCCTAACTAACCTGAAGCACGACCAAATCATCCCTAAAACTCCCTCATTCCCAGAAACACCATTTTTCTGCAAGAAACAGGGCATTCTGCATTTTTACTTGGCCAGTTCATTTCCCTCGTGCGTTTTGGCTAAAACCTCTTCATACACACTCCCTACCATCCATTGAAGCTATTCCAAGCATTAAACTGGAACTGTAACATCCATAACCAAGGTTGCCATTTTCACTTTTCATCTGTGCAGGTGGACTTCTATAGCTCGATTCAGTAAGATTCAAAGCAAGCCAAGCATAGAGGAAGCATCCTTGGACCTCAGGTAAGCTGTACAAATCTTCAAATTCCATTGAAAGTGCCTCCATTGTTGTACACGATTCAAGTTGAACAGGTAAAAGTTTGAACTTTTATCTCTCTATCCAAGCATATCTAGGCTTAGGTTTGTGAAGAAAGTATGTCCTACTCATGGCCCTGAAGCTACCCATATCATTACTTTTTATTTATGTTGTGTGTGCTGAGAGAATTTTGAAACTGAACATTTGAAAAAAGCTAGGTCAGGAATTGGGGGAGGAGAAATTCTCTCTCATTTCTGAGAGTTAGAACAACTTCTTTATATGTTTATAATCGTGACATGATGCTCTATAACATTGATGTTGTAAGTTTTTGTTGAAAGTCAAAGAATCCAGAGATAGCTGTTGGAGAAGGAAACGCGCGTTTTTTTGTTGGAATGGTGCTGGAGGTTGAAGACAACTCAATTTGGGCTGGGCCTGGCTTATTTTTTCTATTTGCACCACTATTTCCCACATACACCCCCTTGGCCCATTGTGTGTTATTTTTATCATTTTTGATTTTTTCTTTTTGATTCTGACTTGTTATTTTTTGTTAAAATATAAAAAACATTAAAAATATTTTTTCACTTTTTTTTTGTATTTATTAGGCATTTATTTGTTTTATTTGATATATGTATGTAAATAAATATATATATACTTTTTATTTAAACCCCAGAAAATAATACCAAATATTCTTTTTAGTCCTTATTTTTTATTTACCTTTTTGAAAATATTTGCTTAAAATACACTTTTTTTGTAAATAATAAATATTTTATTTTTTTTGTATATATTTAGTATAGTTAATATATAATATAAATACTTATATATTTATTAGAATATTTAGGATAAAAACATAAAAATAATACATTTTTATTTTTATTAATATTTGACCTCAAAAATTACTTTTTCATAATATACTTCTCTTTTATTTATTTTTTGTATATAATTAATAAATATTGTATATAATAAATAATAAATATTATTTATTCACAAAATTAAGGTTTTGCCCTAAACCATGAAAATATCCAAAATTAACTTTTTTATTATTATTGTGTCACATGAAAAATACTTTTTACATACACATAAAAACATTTTTGTGCATAATACATTTTACATTTTATTTGTATTTATTCAATTATTGTATAATTAAAATAACTTATATATTCAATTTGGATGTAATAGTTTAGATTTAAATTTCTTGCTAAATATCCCCATTTGAACATTTGTACCCCCCATCCCATAATTATGTTGTAATAATTTAGGATTTTATTTTCCGCATTTTAAAGCTTTTTAAATATGCCATGATAGACTTAGGGTTTGTATGCGAAAAATAAAAAAAATAACAAATAGCTTGACCTAATTCAAAAAGACAAAAAGCATGAAAATGGACAACACCAATCACACTTGCACTCCTTAGGGTTACTCCACTTGTTGCCTTCAATAATGGGCCATGTTGCCTGTTGAATGTCTTTGGCAAAACAAAACAATTCAAATGATCATAGTCCCTCGATGACGCTTTCGAAAGTTGCCTAAAAATGATCAAGTCCCTTAAAGGAAAAATTGCCCAAGACACTTGGCACTATTGCATTCATGGTCTAAACGATGACCCGCACCCGTCCCGTTAACATCCTAACACAAGATTGTCCACCAAATGCAATGGTGGAACAATACTGTTAAAAGGGTTAAAACATAGGAAAGGTCTTTGAGAAATTTAGAGTAGATAGCTCTTGGTTACTTGACCAATCTTGCAAAACAAATCCTTGCCATTTTTCAAAACACACATCACAAACACAACTTTCAAAACAAATTTCAAAAACCTTGAAACATCTTTTCAAAAAGACAAAAAAACCTTTTGTAAAACATTCGAGTAAAGAATTGTTACAAGGGTTGCCTAGACAAGGCATCTTTTTCAAAACATTTTCAAACACACACACAAAGCACCATTTCAAACAATTGAAAGCACCATTTCAAACAATTGAAAATGCAAGGCAAGTGATCTAAGCAAGTAACTAAGAGCCCATGGATAACCATGGATAGAAAGGGTGCTAATACCTTCCCTTTCTATAATCTACTCCCCGAACACATGAAAACATCTCAAAGGTTTTTGCTGTGCTTTTTAACCTTTCCTTAGGATAAAATAAAAAGTTGGTGGCGACTCTTGCTAAACCGAAACATTTGGGAAAACAAACGCAAAACCTCAAGTCAGTTCTCCCACCGTATCACACCACTCCTTGTTTCCTAATAAGTTGTGATATCAGATGAGTGCAAGTGTAGCGCTTGAGCAATATCTTCTGGCTTTGGGTCTCTTTCCGTACCATTGAAAGGTAGTTGATTGAGAATGAGAATCCTCAAGAGTTGGGAGAATTCTTCTAAAGTAGGCGCAAGTTGATACGGTAGGAGAACTGACTTGGGTGTTTTGAGTATGATCGCAAATGTTACGGTTAGCAAGAGTCACCACCGACTTTTCTTTTATCCAAAAGGAAAGGTGAAAAAGCATAGGAAAAACCTTTGAGATTTATTTCTTGAGTTCGGGGGGTAGATTATGAAAAGGGAAGGTATTAGAACCCTTTTCATCCATGGTTTTCCATGGGATCTTAGTTACTTGCTAGATCACTTGCTTTTGTTTGAAATTATGCTTTGTGTGGTTTTTGAAAGTATTTTGTAAAGAGGCCATTATTTAGGTAATCTTTGTAATGATTCTCGTTCGTGAGAATGTATACAAAGATGTTGATCTTTTGAAAATGTTTTCAAGTTTTGTAAGATGTTTTGAAAGTGTATGTGATTATTTTTGAAAATAGCAAGTATGTTTGTTTTGAAATGGAGTAAGTAATTAGGAGCAATCTACCTACTCAAATGTCTTTCTTGTTCATTTTCTCTTCCTTTGACATTGTTGTCTTACCATTGATTTGGTAAGCAACCCTATCTTTGGATGTAAACGGGACAGGCGTGGGTCATCGTATAACCATGATTAGCAATATTGCAAGGTATCTTAGCATTCTTTTTTGAGGGACTAATATCATTTGTAAGGAAACTTTAGATAGCGTCATCGAGGGACTATGATCTTGTATTTGCTTGTTTTTGCTAAGATACCTTACATGCGTAATATAGCCATTTTGTATAAGGCAATCAAGTGGATTTTACCCTAAGGATGCTTGTGTGCAAGTGTGTTATTTTCATGCTTGTTTTTGTCTTGGATTAGGGTTTTCTATTTGATTGATTTTATTCTTTCCATACAAACCCTAATTACTAGCATATTATGCAAAAGCGATAAATTGTGAAATTTAAAGTTACTACGCTATTACAACATTTGTGGGAGGGGGTATACAATTTATGAATGGGGATTGCAATAATATAAACCTAATTAATCTATTACAACCAAATTGAATATTGTACAAATAATTGAAGAAATATATAAAGTATAAATGCAAATTGAAAGAAAAGATTTTTGTGTTTGGATTTTTGTATGAAGAAGGTTTTAACCTAAACCTAATTAGAGAAAAAGGTAATTAAATTAAATTAACTTAAGTTAATTAATAAAAGAAATTAATTAATAAAAGATTTTTGAACAAAACCCTAAATCTATTTTAGTTGATTAAAGAAAAATAAGTTTAAAGAAAAAGTATTTTTTTATTATATTTTTGTCTTGAAAATAGTATGTGGTGTTATGAAATATTTTTGGTCTTTTTTTTTTAATATTAAAATAAATATATTTAGATAAATAATAATCTAGTTTTATTTTAATTTACAAGGAAATTAATAAAAGTAGATAAAGTATAATGAATAAAATGATTTTTTATGTAGAAAAATATTTAAATTATGTTAAAATATAAATCTATGATGTTTTTTTTTTGTATTTTTAGAAAATATATTTAAAATAAAAATAAATGAATAAATAAATAAAAATAAAATGGGCCAAGGGGTGTCACAAGTAAACAGGGGAGTATGCTAGTAGAAATAAAAAAAATGCCAGGCCCAAAGGGCCCAACGCCTGCAAAAAAAGTGTTAGGAAATCATAAAAATGAAAAAAATGCAAAAGGGGGTTCACACTGGTTCGAACCCTCGCCCTTTAGGCAACACATGACTTAGTACGCGCGCGTTTTCCACTGGGGTGGCTGTTTCATTCGGTCATATAATCAAAGCATAAATATATATTAGAAACTGCTTTCTGAAGGCAACTTCATCTTCAACCTCGTGCCTAGCTGGACCACCTGTATCTTCCTCATCTCTCCACAAAAATGGAAAGTTCAAACATGAAAGTTGGGGTGTTTCATCCCAAGAATTCAACCATATAACGTATGTAAGCTAAATGTCAAAGATAAAAACTAATTTTGCTGGCCCTAAATTGAAACCTAATTTTCTCAGAAACTTCAAATCCAAAATTCTCTATGCACAATCAATATAAATGGAAACTATGAACATGGTTAGCTTTAGAGCAAGGATATCTACATTTTGTTTTCACAAATCAGGATCAAATGATGCTTGTATGAAGAGATAGAAGTTTGAGTTTTTACCTCTTTCAGTTGGAGTCGTGAATGGAGTTTGAGCAACTTTTAAGATGGCCTGAGGATCTGTTTAGCTTGCCTGGACCTCCTTGAGTATATTCCAACTCTTACTTTGCCTTGAAAGTCCCTGAATCTCTCTACTCAAGTCAACCTACAAGCTTGATATTTGAAAATGGTGGATGGTGATGGGGGATCTACAGTCTTGAAACAGGGGCCTGGATTGCTTTGGTGTGATGTATAGAAGGTGTTTGAGTGATTAGTTTTCAAAACGCACGAGTGGAAATGAAGATCATGAGTTTTTGTTCAGAATTGTGTGTTAATGGTGTTCTTGAATAGGTTTATGGTTTTTGAGTGTTTGAGGTAGTTTCAGGGCACTAGCATTCATGTGTCAACTTGCAAATAGCGTGTATACTTATAAGCAAGAGTTTTTTTAGGCTTGTAACAACTCAGAATTTGAAACTCACATGTTATGGCTTGGTTACTTGTTTTTGAAGCAAAGTTGATAAGCATGGTTTCAATGTAAGGTACAAGGCTTGTAGGGTGGATGAAATCTTTAAACATACTTGTTTTGATTGTGTAGAGTGTGTTTGTGTAGAAATAACAAATGAAAGGCTCAATGCAAGCTGACTTTGCATAAAGCTTGCTTTTCTAAAATGGCAATGTTGCATTTCTTCCCAAAATGGAATTATATTTGTACAATGCATTGAATGCTTGGATTAAAGCTTCCAACAGCTGTGAAAATATTTAATTATGGAGTGAAAGTTAAGTTAGAAGCCTGCAAAGTGATATTTGTACAACATTTTTAAAGATTGAACCAAGTGTTCTTCACAAAATAGCTTGTAATCCAAGTGACAAAACACCAACTTTATCTCTTCGATTCTCCCTACTCAAGAATGATCTCAAGGAGTTCTCTGACATTTTGGAAAGCTTGAGATGTACTTTACAACTCAACTTTGAATTGCTTTTAAATATTTATCTTGGAACTATGTGAAAAAGTGTCATGAAGTTAGGTAAAAAATTTGCCTAACTAGGGCAAAATTTCACTAAGTCTTTTTTAGTTCATGAGCATGTATTCACAAAATTTTAACTTGATATCCAAGCATTTTTAGGAGAATTTGTGTGAATAAAAGTTGTATATTTCATGGATATATACAACTTTCATGTTGGAAGTTTCCTTTGAATCATCTTGCATCATAATGACTTTTTCAAAGTTTAGAAATTTCTAAGTTTAGAAATTTTGACTTTTTCAAAATGAAATCTTGATTTCTTGGTTTGTTGATGAATAAGTTTCATATTTTGACATGTTTTGATGGATTACGATCCTTGGTACTTGAATTTGACCAAAAAGTTAAAGTTTGACTTTTCAGTATACAGTTGACTATTGATCAGTTGACTGCAAAATTCATCTGTCAATCCAATGGTCTTGCAATATTTTGAATCATTTCATTAGGTAAAAATGATGCAATTGGAAACTTGAGATAATTCCTTTAACCAATTTATCATTTTCTAGGTCAAAAATCAGAAATTGCCCTTTCCCAATCAAAACCCTAATGTTGACCATTTTGCCCTTCTGGAGATTTGATCAAATTTCTTGAGGAACTGTGGTCCAAACTTGATCAAATGATACATATGGGTTTAAAATGTTGATGTGGATAAAAAATTATGAAGTTTGACTGTAAATTGGCCATGGTTGACTTTTTCCCCAATACAATTGATTTTTAGGTCAACTGTTCAATTGACTGATCAGAAGTGTGATCCAAGACTTGAAACTTGACATGAGTGATCTTGGGAGTCCATAATGATACATGAAAGCCATATGAAGCATTTATAGTTCAAAAATACTTGTGCAAACTCAAACCCTAATTTTGGTCATCAGTGCTTAAGGAGGTGTCTTGAGCTGATCAAACCCTAGTGAAGTCTTGAGCCCAATGAGATCTTGTGAGCAAATTTTTGATAAGTGAGAGGGAAAATTTTGGGGTACAACACCTACTCTGAGTTTGTAAGTAGAATTTATAGAGGAAGTACACTCAGGAGCAAAGTGAAGCATGGGCTCAAAATGATCTTTGTATAAAAGTTTGCTTTTCCAAGACAACAATGGTACTTTCAGCCACGCGTGGGAAGATCCTTTGCATAAAGACTCAAAAGTTAGCGTAAGAATTAAATGATGATGAGATTTAACAAGAAAGAAAGCCTGCAACATGAGATATGCATCATATCTTAATCTGGATCAGAAGTTCAGCATCAGCGTAACTTAGAACAAATATCCAACTTTTGATCTTTGAATCTCCCTGCTCCAGCATGTTCTAAAGGAGTTCTTAGACTTTACAGAAAGCTTGTAACATGCTTTGCAGACCCTCTTTGAATTATTCTTGCAAACTCTGATTGAACCTTCATAAAAACTGGTCCATAAGTTCTAACCAAATTCTGTCTTGGAAAGGCCCATCATTTACTGAGTGCTTCAGTTTCATGGACGTGTCTTCAAGGATTTATAACTTGAAATCCCAGCATTTCTAAGAGAAGTTCTGTTCTACAAAGTTTTAGATATTATTGAGATCTACAACTCTTATGTTATAAGTTCATCCAGAATCAACTTGCATCATGGTGAAAATCTGACCAGAAGTTCTGAACTTATCATATTTTCTTAACACTTAGAAAAATTTCTAAGTGTTTAAAACTTTGACTTTTTCAACATAATTTTGACTTTTTACTTTCTTAATGAAACAAACTTCATATTTTAACATATCTTGATGAAATATGATTCTTGAAACTTGATTTTGATCCAAAAGTCAAAGTTTGACTCTTCAGCGTGCAATTGACCATTTTTCCCTTATGCCAATTCCAAACCTAGATTGATGTATCATTGTTGCAAACTTGATGTCATGGAAGATCTTGTGAGAAAATTCTTGAGAAATGAGAGGGAAAATTTTGGGGTATAACAGCTGCCCCTGTTCAATCTTCTTAAACCCGAAGAGTTAGATTGGCGAGTCCACCATTCGTGACTTGAAGGTGGAAGATGATTGAACACTAAAATGCCCAAAAATTTGCACTTGATGATGTGTTAATTGAATGTTTAGGGAATGGGCTTTAAGATGCCATTTAGAGGGATGATGGAAATTTGTTGGAGATGGGCTTATAGATGCCATCCAGAGTGACTGGGGAAGGTATCAGGATAAATCTTTTGGTTGATTTATACTAAAATAGTAGATGTCTTTTGCCTGTTTTTAATATGGAAGAAATGAATCTAACCAGAAGAGGTCTTTGGTCGCCTGTCTTTAACTGGAAGAAATGGATCTAACCAGAAGAGATCTTTGTATTCTTCTATTTATGATGAACCAATGTAGGGCTGTTTTCAGGAGACATATGAGAGGGGAGACTGGGTAGGGCTGCTTCAGGATGAATCCATGTGAAACTTCACCTAGAATTTAAGAGTAGGAACATGGGTGGGGTTGCTTCAGGATGAGTCAGTGTAAAAACTTCATCAGGAAATGAGAAGGAACCTGGGTAGGGTTGCTTCAGGATGAGTCAGTGTAAAACTTCATCTGTAAATAAGAAGGAACCTGGGTAGGGTTGCTTCATGATGAGTTTGTGTAAAACTTCATCTGGAAATGAGAAGGAACCTGGGTAGGGTTTCTTTATGATGAGTCTGTGTAAAATATCATTTGGAAATGAGAAGGAACCTGGGTAGGGTTGCTTCATGATGAGTCTGTGTAAAACTTCATATGGAAATGAGAAGGAACCTGGGTAGGGTTGCTTCATGATGAGTCTGTGTAAAACTTCATTTGGAAATGAGAAGGAACCTGGGTAGGGTTGCTTCAGTTGGTCGTATAGATAGTTTCTCTGACTTGTTTCAGGAACTAGTCTTGGACCTCTTGAAAATTCCTGATGATAAATATCAGTCAATTGAGCTTTCCTGAAAAGGTAAAGGGTTAGTTGTATGCAATGTCATGATGTATGAAATGCATTATGTAATGATTTTCTCAAAAATGAGGTTGTGCTGTATGCATATATCATGTATGTTATATAATGTATGAAATGTGAAATGTTTATTGGAATGTATTTTTGTCTTGGAAAATAAATCCTTGACAGGTGCTGGGGAGCCTTGGGAAATGAAATCCCGAACCGCTACTGTGGATGAAGAGTATGCTCCTCTTCAGACCTTGTTTTAGGATGTTTCCGCTGGGGATTCCTGTTTTTGTTGTTTGAGGAGAAATCTCCATTATACTGGCTTTGCTTGAGAAGACTCTGTGGAGTGTGTTGATCTCTATTTTGGGAAAAGAGTTCATGAGTCTCTGTTGCTCTATTGGGGAGTTATCTTGGGGAAGATTAAATTAACTGTTATCCGGTCGTATTCCAGGCTTTGCAGGAAATTACTTGGGAGAATGAATTTAGGCTGTTATCTGGCCGGATTCCAGGATTTGTAGTAACTCGCTAGAAAGAATGAAGTTGAACTGATATCTGGTCAATTTCCAGGCTTCACAGTCACTTATTGAATTTGATTGTTATATGGTCGGATTCCAGGCTTCATAACAAATTTTGAAAGGAAGAAGTTGAACGGATATCTGGTCGGTTCCAGGCTTCACAGTAACTTGTTGGGGATTGTAGAGCAGTCTACCGGGGAAGAGGAGTCGTTGTCCCTTGATTTGTAGCAATCAGAGAGGCAAACTCAAGCTGGGGAATTTGTAGTTTGTTGGGGAAATAAACCCTGTCGCCAGTCTATTGGGGAGGAGTCTTCTTTTGGCAGAAATCCTCGAGGATTCTTAAGGTCAACTCAGTTGGGGAGGAGTTCTCAGAGATTGAAACTCTGGCTGGGGGTCATTCTATGAACAAGATTTTGTGGGGTATTTGTCATTTTCCCTAGTAGCAAGTGTTTGTGGCACTGCCAAGAAATGTCTGACTGTACGTAACCCTGTGTTGGGATTCGCATTTAATGCCCCCAGTGATTCAGGTGGAGACCTGCCCCTGGTATATTCAGGGTTTCTTGAGAGATTTCTTGGAATCTTAACTGGACTGCCCCTGGTGTGTTGGATAGTGACACGTCATGCCCCCTTGCTTATAAGAGATCTGTTATTGGAAGTGTTTTCCCACTTGAAATGATTTTGCTCATTGATAGGGTTTTTGTTCACTGGATATTCGTCATGCGAATTTCTCTGCTGTCAAACAAATAGCCAAATGCAAACAACAATATTCAAATAATACAAAGTTTATGCTTGTCTTGAAGTTTTGAAGATGCGTATTAGCAGATAAAAGAATTTTTATAGGAAAATTCAACTCAAGATTTAGTGTAAGCCTTACAGGAGTCAGGATACCTTTTATAACAATATGCTTTCGAACTAACCCATGCTTCAATTAGGACTTTTGAAGGGTTCTAACATGACTTGGTTCATGATTTAAGAAACAAAGGATAAGGCTCAAAGTGTATTTGTACGCACTCGTTCTTCATGATGTTCTTCAGCCTTAAGCTCAGTTAATTGTGCGTTTTGACTCCAATTTAGTCTGGAATGACGTTTTGGTGATGATTCAGACAAGTTAAGTTTGTAGGAAGGCAGTCACTTCTGTAACATTTTTCGTGTTGTTGAGGATTTGTAGTGACCTCTGTTGTACCCCAAAATTTGCCCTCCCATTTCCTCAACATGTTCTCATCACAAGACCTTTGAAGATCAAGATTCAATTAGGGTTTCCTCTGCTCAAGACTTCTCCTTGTACTGTGGACTCAAATTAGGGTTTGTGTTTTCCTAAGGATGTTTTGACCTAAAATGCCTAAGATGACTTTCATGCTTCATATTGGACTCCCAAGTTTACCCATGCCAAGTTTCAAGTCTTGATTCCAAGTTTTACCCAGTCAATTGGACAGTTGACCTAGAAATCAACTGTATTGGGAAAAAGTCAACTGTGGCCAATTGACAGTCAAACCTCATGAAATTTGATCCACATCAACATTATGAACTCATATGGACCATTTGATCAAGTTTGGATCACAATTCCCCAAGAAATTTGATCAGATCATCAAAAGGGCAAAATGGTCATTTTTAGGGTTTTGACTGCACAAAGGCAATTTTTGACTGTTTGACCTAGCCAATGGCAAACCAAGCTCACATATGGCCCCAAGGACTCAATGGAATTATCTTGACATGTTCATCAAGCTCAAAAGATCCCAAATACACAGGGTTGACAGTTGAATTTCCCAGTCAATTGATCAATTTTGACTGTATACTGAAAAGTCAAACTTTGACTTTTTGGTCAAAATCAAGAGTCAAGATTCATTTTTCATCAAAACATGCCAAATCATGAAACTTGTTCACCAAGAAATCTCAAAATGCAAATTAGGGTTTGAAAATGGAATTTTTCATAACTTAGAATTTTTCTAAGTTATGAAAAACCCTAATTTTTTCCCAACTTTGCCCCATCTTTTCACCATGATCCATTTGGATTCAAACAAAAGTCAAAACATGAAAGTTGTAGCTTGTTGCATAATCTACAACTTTGATTCACAAAGTTTTCTCATTTGAAGCTTGTATCTCAAGTTATAATTTTTTGAATAAGGGCACTAAACCATCTTTTAACTTAGTGAAATTTGACCTATTTTGACAAGGTTTTCTACCCTACTTCAAGGCCACTTTTCATACCCTTCCACTTGGAATCTTGATTTGCATTTCAAAGATGGATTGTAGTACACATTCCAAGCTTTCCAAAATGTCCAAGAACTCATCAAACAACCTCATAACTTGAGAGATTCGAATTTCACAAGTTGGCAAAAATTCACTTTTGTTCTTCATCAAGACATGTTCATAATCTTGCCAATTTGAAATCAGTTTGCTTTATGCTTGATTACAGGTCCTTGAATCATTTCATACTCAATAATTTAATGCATATTCAATGTGTTAAGATGTTGTTCTTTGAGTGCAAGCATTGTATGCAAGATTAATCCAAAACTAGATAAAGTGAAATTTCCATTTTTGAAAAGGTTAACTTTATGTCAAGTTTGTAATCCAACAAGTACATGAAAGATCTGCTTGGCACAAGATTATGTGCATAACACACTGATCAAGAGATGTTTATGCAGCACATTAGGAGGCCCCCTACTAACCTAAAACCACCAACTTGCTTTTGTTGCTTAAGATAGAAGAAAAGTCCATAACTTATGCCATCTCTCATCTCAACTTAGGAACACAACACAAAAGCTATCAAACACATTCCATAGACAAAATCCAAGCTAACACACGAGCCCTTGCCATCTGAAACACTCCCATTGCTCTAATCACCTTGAAACTGCACAAACAGGGGAGCCCCTGCAGATTGAGTGCAAACTCCCACTTCCCTCGAGCATTTTCACCAAAATCAATTCACACACCTTCCTTACAACATATGCAAGCTAACCATGGCCTAAAACCTGACCTGTAATCACTCTAACAGTTTCCACCATTTTCATTTTTTCCTTTTGCAGTTGAAGTTCTACAGCTTGAAACAAGAAGGTTCAAAACAAAGTAAGCATTGAAAAAGCATCCCTGGACCTCAAGGAAGCTTTTCCAATCATTACCTTGCACTAGAAGTTCCTCATTCTCCAGATTGAAGTTCAACTGCACAGGTAAAACTTTGAACTCGTATCTCTCTTATCATGCATCTTTAGCCTTAAGTTTGTGAAGAAACAAGGTCCTACTCATAGCTCTGAACATGTACATATCCTTACATTTCATTTCTTTTGCCTGAGTAGAGAGAATTTGGAGTTTGAAAATGGTAGAAAAATTAGGTTAGGATTTGGGGGAGGAGAAATTCTCCCTCATCTTAGAGAGATAGGTCAAGTTCTTTATATGGTTAGAACCGTCTCTTCATGCTGAACATTTCTTGTGTTATGAGTTTTTGCTGAAAAGCCAAGAATCAGGAGTTAGACATTGAGGAACAGGGGCGCGCGTTTTTCAAATGTTTGAAGCTGGAGGTTGAAGACAATGATCAGTGGGCTGGGCCTGTGTTATTTTACTTTTCACACCACCTTTTTTTGATTCACACCCCCCCGGGCCCATTTGCTCATATTTTAACATTTTTGACTTTTTCTTTTTTGATTAACTTTGTTTATTTTTTCTCATGACATTTAAAAATTAAAAATATTTTTTTCCATCATTTTTGTATTTATTTGCATATTTATTTGTTTATTTCTTTTTTTTGTATATAAAATATATATATGTACTATTATTAGAATAAATAGAAAATAGTGTAAATACAATTTTTATTTTTGTTTACATTCTGAAAATATTTCACACAAAAATACTCTTTTTATTTATTTTATTAAAATATTAAATAAATATTTATCTTTGTGTATAATACCTATTTAAGGTTTAATATATATATATATATATATATATATATATATATATATATATATATATATATATATATATATATATATATATATATATATATATATATATATATATATATATATATATATATATATATATATATATATATATATATATATATATATATATATATATATATATATATATATATACATGTTTATTAATATATTTAAGCTAAAATATAAAAAATACTTGAGTTTTTCCATTTTTATTAATATTTGATACAAAATACTTTTTTTTCACAATACACTTCATTTTATTTTATTTTTATAAATAATAAATAAATAGTTGTATTAAATTAGAAAATAATACCTTTTTCTTTAAAATTAGGGTTTTTACCCTAAGTTCAAAATACTCCAAAAAAATAATACATTTTTTTATTTTCTTTTTCTCTTTTACATAAATAATATTTTTTCATACATATACAAAACATTTTTGTGCATCTTGCATTTTCATTTAATTTTTGTACATTATTTATCTTGCAAATATTCAAAATGATGTAATAATTTAGATTTAAATTCTTGTCAATATTCCCCATTTGAACATTTGTACCCCCCTTCCCATATTTGGTTTTGTAATAGCTTAGTAATTTTAATTTCGCACTTTATTGCTTTCTAATGATAACATGTTAGAATTAGGGTTTGTATGCGAAAAACGATAAAAAATAGTTTGACCTAATACAAGATAAACAAGCATGAAAATGGACACACAAATCACACTTGCACCCCCTAGGATTTTCCACTTGTTGCCTTCAAATAAATGGGCCATATTGTATGTTGAACATCTTTGGGCAAAGCAAACAGTTTGAATGATCATAGTCCCTCGACAAAACTTTTTCAAAACAAACAAAAACAAATGATCAAGTCCCTTAAAGAAATTGCCCAAAGACATTTAACGTCGTTACAATTATGGTCTAAACGATGACCCGCGCCTGTCCCTTTCAAATCCTAACACAAGGTTGCCCACCAAATACAATGGTGGAGCAAACTTGTTAAAAGGGTTAAAGTATAGCAATGATCTTTTTGAGAAATTTAGGAGTAGATAACCTCTTAAGTACTTGAATCAACTTGCAAAACAAAACACTTGCCTAATTTCAAAATCACACATCACTACACTTTCAAAACAACTTTCAAAAACAAATGAAAACTTTTTCAAAAGACATACATCTTTGTATACATCCCCACATGGATCATTACAAAGGTTGCCACCACATTGGCCTCTTTTCAAAACATTTTCAAACCCACACACTCAAGCACCATTTAAAACAATTGAAAACAAAAGGCAAGTGATCTAAGCAAGTAACTAAGAGCCCATGGATAACCATGGATAGAAAGGGTGCTAATACCTTCCCTTTCTATAATCTACTCCCCGAACCCAAGAAAACATCTCAAAAGGTTTTTGCTGTGCTTTTTAACCTTTCCTTAGGATAAAATAAAAAGTCGGTGACGACTCTTGCTAACCGCAACATTTGCGAATACAAACGCAAAACCTCAAGTCAGTTCTCCCACCGTATCACAGAACTGGCGACTCTGCTGGGGAAAACTTTTAAAAGTGGAGTGACCTTAGGGCTTAGATCACCTTTGTTTTCAATTGATTGTCTTGTTTGCTTTTACATTTGTGGGCTTTGCATCGGAGTTTCATAGATCCTAACCCGGATCTGGGAAATACCCTTTTTTAGGTAGCATAATCTGTGAGGGACCTGTCCGGCGTAGACCGACATGGGTGAAGCAGTGGCTACGTTGGTGTGACATCTTAGTCTGTACCTATATCCCTTGTGTTGCAACGGGGAGAATATAGGTCTTCTAAGGGGTCATTAAACACCAACCAACCTTAGAACCCTAAATTGACCAACTTGGCTATTAGGACAGTAGCAGTATGCTACACTCATTGAGGCTAAACTCTCGAGATGGTTCTGGCCGCGAGAAAAGATTGCGATGCTGGAGTTATGACCGATTGAGGGTAGCCAATGATTTGAGATCCTCTAGAACCCGGTTACTTTTGATAGGACAGGTTTTAACCAACAAAACCAAAAGAGGGTAATACCCGAAACTCATGCTGGCCTGAAACCTAAGGGTGTCTTGTGTGACTTGTGTGCCTTATTTGCCTATGTGAATACTTGTGGTGTGCTTCATCATAGCATCATTCCATCATACCATTGCATGCATCCTGTATAAAGGGCTAACCCATTTCAAAGACAAAAAAAGGTTTCACCTTTGCTCTGTTTTGTAGGACATCATGTTGCCCGTGCGTAGAAATACTGTCCGTCTCAACTTTGTTCAACCACCAGTTTTACTCAAGGATTTGGTTGGGAGGATTCCAAACACTACCTCCTTCATCAACAGACATGGTTCTCTCCTTGGCTTGATCACTGCAAAATGGGACCAACAACTGATAAGTGTTCTGACCCAGTTTTATGACCCTCTGCATCACTGTTTCACCTTCCAAGACTTCCAGCTGGTTCCTACCCTGGAAGAATTTTCTTATTTGCTTGGGATTCCTGTCTTGGAACAAACTCCATTCACTGGTTTGGAAAAGACTCCTAGGCCTGAGGAGATTGCTGCAATTCTCCCCTTGACCAAGGAAGAGGTTTTGTCCAACTGGGAAACTAGAAATGGGATCAAGGGCTTTTTGGTCAAATTTCTGGTTGGCAAGGCTAATGATTTCTGGAATGACTTGGACTTCAAGGCATATGAGGATATTCTAGCTCTTTTGATCTATGGTCTGGTGCTATTTCCCAACCCTGACACCTTTATCAGTATCCATGTCATAAGGATCTTCATGTCTCGGAATCCGGTACCCACTCTTTTGGGTGATATTCTACAACAACTCTATGCTCGTACTGCTCGAAAACGGGGGACTCCGTGGTGTTGTGCTCCTTTACTAGTAAGGTGGTTTATTTCGCACCTTCCTAAGTTCGTGCTGAAGAATGAAGAAGGAAAAGGCTGGGCCCGGAGGTTAATGTCTCTCACTGATAATGACATCACTTGGACTCTCAGAGGTTTGGATGAGGTAGCTGTTATTGACCGTTGCGGAGAATACCCTAATGTTCCGTTGATTGGTATCCAAGGAGGAATCTCTTACAATCCGTGCTTAGCTCTCCGTAAGTTTGGAAGAGCCAGAGGAGCCGGGCCTCATGAAATGTTGGTTCCTCACTTCCATTTTGAGTTTCAGATAGACAGTGACAAACTACGCCAGGGATTCATTAAAGCTTGGGACAGAATCCACAAAGCTGACCCACATGAGTTAGGACCAAAGACTTCTCTACCATTGGAGCCCTATTGCAAATGGGTCCGCATCCGTGCTCAGAAGTTGGGTATGCCATACGAAGCTGTCAGACCAATCATCCTTGAATCTCCCGATGAAGATGGGGTTCCTCCCACTGTCCTCCCTCCTCAGATACCTACTGATTTTGACACCATGAAGAGATCTTGGGCACAGCTTAAGGAAGAAAGGGATTTCTATCGGGAGAAATTCAACGAGCAGGAACGGAAGATCCAGAGGCTGACTAAGCAATTGGAGGAAGAACGGGTCTTGAACAACTACATCAGCACTGAAAAGAGGAGGCCATGGGAGCATTGATGAGCTTTGGATGTTTCCTTTTATAGTTTATTTCCTTTCCAGTATTTTTCATTCCTGTAATGCCTAAGGGCAAATTGTTGAACAATTGAAAATTTTAATCTAATGAAGTGTGTTTCCCTTTTTGTCTACAAAGTTGAATCTCGTTTGTCTTTGAAAACATAAAACATACGCATCCCATTACACCATATGCATAGCAGGTACCCTATTTCACAGGTTGCTTAATCTCCTTCGCTGTTTATTTTGAACAGTCATCATGAATCCAGAATCATCCAGTGAGCAAGCAATCAAGGCCCTTCAGGCCCAAAGTGCACAGTTTCAAGAAATGGTCCTAAGCCTAGCCCAAGGTCAGCAAGAGTTGAAGACTCTACTCCTGAAGAAGAAGAAGAAAAAGAGGACTGCATTGTTCAACACCGGACGCAGATTTGGGAACACACTCCACAATGAAGCTGATCCAACCACTTCTTCTGCTGAGAAAAACAGTCCCCAAGGGGGAGGAGCTCCTAGTCCCGCAGTCTCCGACAACGAGACGGACTATAACGACGAACAGTACCCACCTGCTGCCGACAGATACAAGCAATTGGAAGACCGCTTAAGCGCCATGGAAATTCAGAACGTGCCAGGACTGGATTTCGGAGATTTGGGGTTATCTTCTGGGGTAGTCATTCCACACAAGTTTAAGGCGCCTGCCTTCGCCAAGTATGATGGGGTCTCCTGCCCAAAGCTGCATCTAAGGTCGTACGTAAGGAAAATCCAACCTTACATGGCGGATAAGAACCTCTGGATTCACTTCTTCCAAGATAGCCTCTCGGGGTCACAGCTTGAATGGTTCTACCAATTGGATGGAGCTAGCATCCGACACTGGGAAGATTTGGCAACCGCATTCTATAGACAATACCAATACAATTCTGATCTCGCTCCTACACGTACCCAACTTCAGGGTATGTCTCTAGGAACGGGTGAAGGGTTCAAAGAGTACGCTAAAAAATGGAGAGATTTGGCTGGCAGGGTGCAGCCTCCATTGACTGATCGAGAGATGGTTGATATGTTCCTTGGGACTTTGTCTGGTCCGTTTTTCAATCATTTGGTTGGTAACTCCTCCGCTGGATTTACAGATTTGATATTAACGGGAGAAAGAATTGAAGCTGGCATCAGGTCAGGCAAGATACAAAAGGCTGCCTCTACAAGTGCTGAGAAGAGGCCGTTTAAGAAAGAAGCAAGTGCCGTCTATGGTCCTAGAAGACAAGTCAAGCCCGAAAGTCACCAAACCGTCAATGCTTTGGTCATCTCCAAACCTGTTGCTGCTCCTCAGCAGTACAACCAACAAAGAAGTGAAAGGCCCAAGAGGCAGTATACCCGACTAAGTATGACATTATCTCAAATTTTACCCCAACTGTTATCCACCAACCTGGTGACCCTCAAAGAAGCTCCTAAGGTCGTCAACACTGCGTCTCCTAAGTATAACCCAAATGCCCGGTGTGCTTATCATTCTGATAGTCCCGGGCACACTACTGATGATTGCTGGGCCTTGAGAAACAAAGTGCAAGATCTGATCGACGCAAAGGAAATTCAGTTTGAAGCGCCAGAAAGACCAAATGTTGTAACGGCTCCTATGCCCCAGCATAGGGTGAATGCCATTGAAGAAGAAATGTATGCTGTTTCGGTAGACGAAGTTGTTACCCCTCTGAAGACTGTTAAGAAGAACCTACTGCGGGCCGGTTTATTTCCGGGTTGCGGTGAAGGTTGCCTGTTCTGTGCTATTTCCCCATCTGATTGTCCCTTGCTGAGGTTAGGCATCCAAGGCCTAATGGATAGCAAGGAAATTCTATTCAAAAAGACTGCTGTTCAATTGGTTCCGATGAAAGAAGTTTCTGTGATTACCATCTTCAAAAATCCAATCAAGGCTCCCCCGAAGAAGCCTGTTCAAATTATGACAGTTGCGCCTGTGATCATTACTGTTCCGGGGCCCCTCTCCTACGTGTCTGATAAAGCTGTCCCCTGGCATTATGGGGCAGACGTGTATGTAAATGGAATCAAACAAGAATTCTACGCTAGTGCCAGTATCTGCGATATCACTGGTCCAGCCAAAGTTACCCGCAGTGGCAGGCTCTTCTCGCCTGACATTGCGCCGCCCGCTATTCGAAGACCCCTTCTTATAAAACCTACAAGTATACCTGTTACTGTTGCTGATCAAGTCGTTTCCCCTGCTGCCGAGTCATCAAATGCTCGGGGCAAAGGGATTGAAGAAGAGCCTGCCCGGATGGAGGCACCAATACCCATAAATGCTGAGGCCTCCCGACAAGAAATGGAGGAGATTCTGAAAATAATAAAGAAAAGTGATTTTAATGTTGTCGAGCAGTTGGGGCATACACCCTCCAAGATCTCCCTGCTCTCCTTATTGCTATGCTCAGAGGCCCATGCTAAGGCCTTGATCTCGTTTCTCAAGACGGCCCATGTGCCGCAGGAGACGTCTGCAGTCCAGTTCACTGATTGCATAGCGAATCTAACGGCGGACAACGGCTTGGGTTTTTCAGATGCTGACCTGACCGCGAAAGGTAGAGACCACAATGATGCCCTGCATGTCTGTATTGAATGCAGGGGCACTACTCTGGCACATGTATTGGTGGATACTGGTTCTTCCTTGAATGTTCTTCCGAAAAAGGCTTTAGATCGTCTGGATTATGAAGGCCTGGAGTTGAAACCCAGCAATATCATCGTCAGGGCCTTTGACGGTTCCAAAAGGATGGTTCATGGAGAGGTTAACATCCCTATTCGTGTGGGCTCTCAAGTGTTTGACTCTACCTTTTACGTGATGGATATACGTCCATCGTACTCTTGTCTGTTGGGTCGACCTTGGATCCATAAAGCTGGGGCAGTGACCTCCACCTTGCACCAGAAGCTAAAGTATCCCGTCAGGGGGAAGATCGTCACTGTGCAAGGAGAAGAGGAGTATATGGTGAGCCACTTGAATTCCTTCAGGTACATCGAGATGGACGGAGAGTTTATTGAAACCCCCTTCCAGCATTTCGAGGAGGTGCATCCAATTTCAGCAGCTGCAGAGACAATGGCCGAAGAGAAAGTTTCCTTGAAGATGGCTTCCCTAAGGGATGCCCGGGCTGTGATTCAGAAAGGCAATTGTGCACACTGGGGTCAGCTTCCTGACTTCACTCAGAAGAACGACAAGTTTGGGCTAGGCTTTACTGCAGAGGCTCAGAAGGCGGTGCGCAAAGAGAAGATCGGAAAGGCTCCGGTGTTTATTTCCAGCTCAAAGGTGAATGCTATCGAGGAGGATGTAGAGGAAGCAGAGTTTGACAGTTGGATCTACCCGACTACCAGCAACGGACCAAGCAACTGGACGACGAAGGATTTTACCCCTATCACATTTGTCACGCAGTAATTAATTTCTTTTGATTTCCAAATTTGTAACAAACAATATGTTAAAACTCTGTTGGCTCGGTGTCCTACCCGGGGCATCGTAGCTCCATTTGTGAGGGCTTTTTGTATGACATTTTCATATATCATCAATCAAAACATTGGACGTTTGTTGCATTTCAAATCTTTTGCTCTTTTCCTTTCTGTGTTATATATATTGCAAAACAGCTATATTTACACACACTCACTTATACAGGTTTCAATCCACTCTGGATCTCGCTGGTAACAGCTCTGCTATCGCCAGTTATGACTTCGAAAATCCGATCAACTTGGCCGAAGACGAAGGTGAAGATGATTGCGAAGTGCCTGGTGAACTCGCAAGACTGCTACTCCAGGAAGAGAGGGCTATCCAACCACATGAAGAGCCTGTGGAGACAATTAACTTGGGCACCGAGACAGATAGGAAGGAGGTCAAGATTGGTGCCAATCTAGAGCTCAGCGTGAAGCAACGATTGATCCAGATGCTACAAGACTACATGGAGATTTTTGCTTGGTCCTATGAAGATATGCCTGGTTTGGATGCCGACATTGTAGTTCACCACCTGCCAACCAAGGAAGATTTCCCTCCGGTAAAGCAAAAAGTCCGACGGATGCGTCCAGAGATGTCTGAGAAGATCAAGGCCGAGGTCATGAAACAGTTTGATGCCGGGTTCCTTGCAGTGACTTCCTACCCCCAGTGGGTTGCCAATGTGGTGCCAGTACCAAAGAAGGACGGTAAAGTCAGAATGTGTGTCGACTATAGGGACTTGAACAGGGCCAGCCCCAAGGATGACTTCCCCCTACCTCACATTGATGTCCTTGTTGACAATACAGCTCAACACAAGGTGTTCTCCTTCATGGATGGTTTTTCAGGGTATAATCAGATCAAGATGGCTCCAGAGGACATGGAGAAGACTACCTTTGTGACTCAGTGGGGGACCTTCTGTTATAAGGTCATGCCATTCGGATTGAAAAATGCTGGGGCAACCTATCAACGTGCCATGGTTGCTTTGTTCCATGATATGATCCATCATGAGATTGAAGTATACGTTGATGACATGATTGCAAGGTCTCAAACTGAGGAGGAGCACCTTGACCATCTGAGGAAGTTATTTGACCGACTCAAGTTGTACAAGCTGAGGTTGAATCCCAACAAATGCACCTTTGGGGTAAGATCCGGAAAGTTGCTAGGTTTCATTGTAAGTGATAAAGGTATTCAGGTGGATCCCGCCAAGGTAAAAGCCATACAAGAGATGCCGACTCCAAAAACAGAGAAACAAGTCAGAGGTTTCCTAGGACGACTGAATTACATTGCTCGATTCATCTCGCATCTGACTGCTACTTGTGAGCCAATCTTCAAATTGCTGAAGAAAGATCAAGTAGTACGCTGGAATGATGAATGTCAGGCCGCCTTTGAAAGGATAAAGGAATATCTCCAAGAGCCACCCATTCTTATGCCACCGGTGGAAGGAAGACCTCTGATACTATACTTGACAGTGCTTGATAATTCAATGGGGTGTGTGCTGGGGCAGCATGACGAGTCTGGCCGAAAAGAGCACGCTATTTATTACTTGAGCAAAAAGTTTACCGACTGTGAGTCTCGTTACTCACTGCTTGAGAAAACTTGCTGCGCTCTTGTATGGGCTGCTCGCCGGCTGAGACAGTATATGCTGACTCACACTACGTTATTGATTTCAAAGATGGATCCCATCAAGTACATATTTGAAAAGCCCGCTCTGTCTGGGAGAATAGCGAGATGGCAAATGATCTTGACAGAATATGATATCCAGTATACAACTCAGAAAGCAATTAAGGGAAGTGTACTGGCAGATCATTTGGCACACCAACCTGTGGACGATTACCAATCATTAAACTTTGATTTTCCGGATGAAGACATCATGGTGGTAACTGACTGTGAAGTGCCTGGACCGGATGAAGGACCTGAGGAAGGATCCTGATGGTCTATGCATTTTGATGGAGCCTCCAATGCTTTGGGTAACGGCGTCGGCGCTGTAATCATATCTCCCAAAGGAACTCATACTCCCCTCACCGCTCGATTATGTTTCAGCTGCACCAACAATATGGCAGAATATGAGGCATGTATCATGGGTTTACAAGCTGCAATCGACTTAAGGATAAAATTTCTAAGTGTCTTCGGAGATTCCGCTCTCGTGATCAATCAGATCAAAGGCGAGTGGGATACGAAACACCCGAATCTTATTCCTTACAAGGAGTATGTGTCGACCTTGCTCCCTCACTTTAAAGAGATAACTTTTGAGCATTTCCCCAGAGAGGAGAATCAGCTAGCGGACGCACTAGCCACGATGTCTTCAATGTTCAAAGTTAAATGGGACAATGAGGCTCCCCGAATCATTATCTGGAAGTTGGATGAACCGGCATACTGCTGTGAGCTCGAGACTGAGAAGGTGGCTGAAAAGCCCTGGTATCATGAGGTGAAGAGGTATTTGGAGACTCAGGAATACCCTGAAGGTGCATCTGCCAATGATAAGAAATTCATGAGGAGATTTGCTGCAAAATTCTTCCTCAGCAACGGCATTCTCTACAAACGGAATCATGATTCGACTCTGCTGCGTTGTGTGGATAAGGCTGAAGCGGAGAAAATCATGATGGAACTGCATGAAGGTACATTTGGAACACATTCCAGTGGACACACCATGGCTAAGAAAATCCTTCGGGCAGGATATTTCTGGTCCACAATGGAAGCCGATTGTTACCAGCACTCCCGAACTTGTCATAAATGCCAGATCTATGCTGACAAGGTGCATATCCCTCCGGTTCCTTTGAATGTCCTGACGGCACCTTGGCCTTTCGCAATGTGGGGCATCGATATGATCGGTGAGATCCGACCGACGGCATCCAACGGGCATCGCTTCATCTTGGTGGCGATCGATTACTTCACGAAGTGGGTTGAGGCAGCTTCCTATGCCACAGTAACCAAGAGCGTCGTGGCACGTTTCATCCGGCATAATCTGATCTGTCGGTACGGAGTCCCGGAAAGAATCATTACGGACAATGGTACCAATCTCAATAACAAAATGATCACTGAACTCTGTGAACAATTCAAGATACATCACCACAATTCTTCTCCCTACCGGCCGAAGATGAATGGGGCTGTAGAGGCAGCCAATAAGAATATCAAGAAAATTGTGCAGAAGATGACAGTGACCTATAAAGATTGGCACGAGATGTTACCGTTCGCTCTTCATGGGTACCGCACCTCAGCAAGGACATCAACCGGGGCAACTCCTTTCTCCTTGGTCTATGGCATGGAGGCAGTCTTGCCAATTGAAATCCAGATACCCTCTCTCCGAATAATGAAGGATGCAGACTTGAACGAAGATGATTGGATCCAGACTCGACTTGATCAATTAAATCTGATTGACGAAAAGAGGCTCACTGCTATCTGTCATGGTCAAACGTATCAAAAACGGATGATCAGGGCATTTAACAAGAAAGTCAGACCGCAAGAGTATCAAGTTGGGGACCTGGTAATCAAACGCATCATCCTTCCTCAAAGTGATCCCAGGGGCAAATGGACCCCTACTTACGAAGGGACATTTGTGGTTAAGCGTGTGTTCTCAGGAGGAGCCATGATCCTAACCACCATGGATGGTGACGACCTTCCTCACCCTGCCAATGCAGACATAGTGAAAAAAATACTACGCATAAATAAAAGACCCGCTAGGTTGACATACCTAGGCAAAATAAGGGCTTCCCGGCGAACCAAAAGGGTTCGGGCAAAAGTAAGGGATGAAATGAATAAAAAATAAAATCCGTACACCCGGCAAGTCGAAAACCTGAAAGGGCGGCTTGGGCAAAAATGGGTATCCCGGTGGACTGAAAACCCGAAAGGGCGGTCCAGGCAAAAGTTAGGGATAAAAGCGTAACACTATGTCTCATTGGATCACTTCGCATCCGGAATTCGGCATCAACTATCTGGCTCCAGATTTCGGCATTGACCAATCAGCTTCATCTTCAAATTAGGCAGCAAAGCAATGAGACGTTCAAAGACATAAAGGCGATAGCAGAGTTGGAACCCAGTGGGATTGTTCACATAGCTGTTTTGTTTCCTTTTTTTTGTAAACTCTATACTATTTGGCGATGTCCTCTTACTAGGATGTCAGCCTCTTGTACAAAAAACGCCTATTCACAGGCAAAGTTTAAATCAATACAAATTCACTTGTTCATACAAATTACCATTGTTTTCCTCTTTTTGTTTTGTCTTGCGAAGAACGTCCAATGTTCATTTTTGATATATGCATTTGACATTAAATTGCTGATTCATAAATGTTTGCATATGAAACAAGAGATTAATTACAGGTGACATCAAAGACAGGGGCAACGTGAAATTGTCTTAAGCAGTCTGTTTGTTTTGTCCGCCAAGGAACTAAGGTAGATTCAACTGAAGGAAGTGGCCAAATCATCTCAACTCCCCGCAGAGTAAAACGGGACGCGACAATACTTTCCCCAAGAGGAGTTGATCCCCTGTCGATCCCGAAAAGGCGCAACATTCCCCGGCAGGTCTTAAAGCTCATCCCCAGTAGATTCTGCAAGCTTATCCCCTTCGAAGAGCGGACGTCTCGCCCGAGTTTTATTTAGAGTTATTTCCTCACAAGGACTTATAACTGGGTTATCCTCAGCTAAAAGCCACGGAAAGCCGCTCTCGGCAAAGTTCCTTCAATCCCCAGCGAAGTCTATCTTTGGTATTCCCAAGCAGAGTCTATCTTCGGAGTTCCCCAGCGGAGTTTATCATCATTATCCTCAGCGTAATCCGTCATTGAAGTCCTCAGCAGGCCTCTCATCAGAACTTCGGCCAAGTATCTCTTCCACAGAGCAGCTTCCCGGCCGTTCGTCAAGGATTTATTTTCCTAAGATGAAATTACACTCATAAACATTTCACATTTTCATACATCTTGCTTACATACATGATGAAACGCATGTTGAACATCATGACATTGCATACAACTTACGTTTTTGCCTTTTCAGGAAAAAGACAATCTCAAAAACGACTACCTGCAACTGTCACAATTCCAGATTCGATACCTGTATCTAGCCAGGGCACATCTGAGAGTGATCAGTTTCTAGACTCGACTCCTGTATCTAGCCAGGGCACGTCTGAAGAGTTCGAAGATTCGATTCCTGTATCCAGCCAGGGCACATCTATCAACTACAACATTTCCAGACTCGACTCCTGTATCTAGCCAGGGCACGTCTGAAGAGTTCGAAGATTCGATTCCTGTATCCAGCCAGGGCACATCTATTGACAACTATTTCCGGATTCGACTCCTGTATCCAGCCAGGGCACATCTGTGAGCAACCGATTGTAGATTCGATACCTGTATCTAGCCAGGGCATATCTGCATAAGGAGACTGAAGATCAAACACCTGTAACAAGCCAGGAAAACATCCTCCTTCCTCAAATACACAAGTTCTCGCTAAGGAATCTCTTAGGCGATCGACACTTCCAAATGGCATCTATAAGCCCATTCCCGACAAGGTTCTGTCACGTCTCCGGATGGCATCCATAAGCCCATCTCCCTATCTACCACATCTCCAAATGGCATCTATAAGCCCATTCCCGACATCACATTGCTGATACTTCAACATGCGAGTGCAAATTTCCGGGCACTCTAGTGTCCAATCTCCTTTTACCCTTGAGTCACGAAAGGCAAACTTGCCAATCTAACTCTTCAGGTTCAAGAAGATTGAACAGGGGCAACTGTTGTACCCCAAAATTTGCCCTCCCATTTCCTCAACATGTTCTCATCACAAGACCTTTGAAGATCAAGATTCAATTAGGGTTTCCTCTGCTCAAGACTTCTCCTTGTACTGTGGACTCAAATTAGGGTTTGTGTTTGCCTAAGGATGTTTTGACCTAAAATGCCTAAGATGACTTTCATGCTTCATATTGGACTCCCAAGTTTACCCATGCCAAGTTTCAAGTCTTGATTCCAAGTTTTACCCAGTCAATTGGACAGTTGACCTAGAAATCAGCTGTATTGGGAAAAAGTCAACTGTGGCCAATTGACAGTCAAACCTCATGAAATTTGATCCACATCAACATTATGAACTCATATGGACCATTTGATCAAGTTTGGATCACAATTCCCCAAGAAATTTGATCAGATCATCAAAAGGGCAAAATGGTCATTTTTAGGGTTTTGACTGCACAAAGGCAATTTTTGACTGTTTGACCTAGCCAATGGCAAACCAAGCTCACATATGGCCCCAAGGACTCAATGGAATTATCTTGACATGTTCATCAAGCTCAAAAGATCCCAAATACACAGGGTTGACAGTTGAATTTCCCAGTCAATTGATCAATTTTGACTGTATACTGAAAAGTCAAACTTTGACTTTTTGGTCAAAATCAAGAGTCAAGATTCATTTTTCATCAAAACATGCCAAATCATGAAACTTGTTCACCAAGAAATCTCAAAATGCAAATTAGGGTTTGAAAATGGAATTTTTCATAACTTAGAATTTTTCTAAGTTATGAAAAACCCTAATTTTTTCCCAACTTTGCCCCATCTTTTCACCATGATCCATTTGGATTCAAACAAAAGTCAAAACATGAAAGTTGTAGCTTGTTGCATAATCTACAACTTTGATTCACAAAGTTTTCTCATTTGAAGCTTGTATCTCAAGTTATAATTTTTTGAATAAGGGCACTAAACCATCTTTTAACTTAGTGAAATTTGACCTATTTTGACAAGGTTTTCTACCCTACTTCAAGGCCACTTTTCATACCCTTCCACTTGGAATCTTGATTTGCATTTCAAAGATGGATTGTAGTACACATTCCAAGCTTTCCAAAATGTCCAAGAACTCATCAAACAACCTCATAACTTGAGAGATTCGAATTTCACAAGTTGGCAAAAATTCACTTTTGTTCTTCATCAAGACATGTTCATAATCTTGCCAATTTGAAATCAGTTTGCTTTATGCTTGATTACAGGTCCTTGAACCATTTCATACTCAATAATTTAATGCATATTCAATGTGTTAAGATGTTGTTCTTTGAGTGCAAGCATTGTATGCAAGATTAATCCAAAACTAGATAAAGTGAAATTTCCATTTTTGAAAAGGTTAACTTTATGTCAAGTTTGTAATCCAACAAGTACATGAAAGATCTGCTTGGCACAAGATTATGTGCATAACACACTGATCAAGAGATGTTTATGCAGCACATTAGGAGGCCCCCTACTAACCTAAAACCACCAACTTGCTTTTGTTGCTTAAGATAGAAGAAAAGTCCATAACTTATGCCATCTCTCATCTCAGCTTAGGAACACAACACAAAAGCTATCAAACACATTCCATAGACAAAATCCAAGCTAACACACGAGCCCTTGCCATCTGAAACACTCCCATTGCTCTAATCACCTTGAAACTGCACAAACAGGGGAGCCCCTGCAGATTGAGTGCAAACTCCCACTTCCCTCGAGCATTTTCACCAAAATTAATTCACACACCTTCCTTACAACATATGCAAGCTAACTATGGCCTAAAACCTGACCTGTAATCACTCTAACAGTTTCCACCATTTTCATTTTTTCCTTTTGCAGTTGAAGTTCTACAGCTTGAAACAAGAAGGTTCAAAACAAAGTAAGCATTGAAAAAGCATCCCTGGACCTCAAGGAAGCTTTTCCAATCATTACCTTGCACTAGAAGTTCCTCATTCTCCAGATTGAAGTTCAACTGCACAGGTAAAACTTTGAACTCGTATCTCTCTTATCATGCATCTTTAGCCTTAAGTTTGTGAAGAAACAAGGTCCTACTCATAGCTCTGAACATGTACATATCCTTACATTTCATTTCTTTTTCCTGAGTAGAGAGAATTTGGAGTTTGAAAATGGTAGAAAAATTAGGTTAGGATTTGGGGGAGGAGAAATTCTCCCTCATCTTAGAGAGATAGGTCAAGTTCTTTATATGGTTAGAACCGTCTCTTCATGCTGAACATTTCTTGTGTTATGAGTTTTTGCTGAAAAGCCAAGAATCAGGAGTTAGACATTGAGGAACAGGGGCGCGCGTTTTTCAAATGTTTGAAGCTGGAGGTTGAAGACAATGATCAGTGGGCTGGGCCTGTGTTATTTTACTTTTCACACCACCTTTTTTTGATTCACACCCCCTGGGCCCATTTGCTCATATTTTAACATTTTTGACTTTTTATTTTTTGATTAACTTTGTTTATTTTTTCTCATGACATTTAAAAATTAAAAATATTTTTTTCCATCATTTTTGTATTTATTTGCATATTTATTTGTTTATTTCTTTTGTTTGTATATAAAATATATATATGTACTATTATTAGAATAAATAGAAAATAGTGTAAATACAATTTTTATTTTTGTTTACATTCTGAAAATATTTCACACAAAAATACTCTTTTTATTTATTTTATTAAAATATTAAATAAATATTTATCTTTGTGTATAATACCTATTTAAGGTTTAATATATATATATATATATATATATATATATATATATATATATATATATATATATATATATATATATATATATATATATATATATATATATATATATATATATATATATATATATATATATATATATATATATATATATATATATATATATATATATATATATATATATATATATATACATGTTTATTAATATATTTAAGCTAAAATATAAAAAATACTTGAGTTTTTCCATTTTTATTAATATTTGATACAAAATACTTTTTTTTCACAATACACTTCATTTTATTTTATTTTTATAAATAATAAATAAATAGTTGTATTAAATTAGAAAATAATACCTTTTTCTTTAAAATTAGGGTTTTTACCCTAAGTTCAAAATACTCCAAAAAAATAATACATTTTTTTATTTTCTTTTTCTCTTTTACATAAATAATATTTTTTCATACATATACAAAACATTTTTGTGCATCTTGCATTTTCATTTAATTTTTGTACATTATTTATCTTGCAAATATTCAAAATGATGTAATAATTTAGATTTAAATTCTTGTCAATATTCCCCATTTGAACATTTGTACCCCCCTTCCCATATTTGGTTTTGTAATAGCTTAGTAATTTTAATTTCGCACTTTATTGCTTTCTAATGATAACATGTTAGAATTAGGGTTTGTATGCGAAAAACGATAAAAAATAGTTTGACCTAATACAAGATAAACAAGCATGAAAATGGACACACAAATCACACTTGCACCCCCTAGGGTTTTCCACTTGTTGCCTTCAAATAAATGGGCCATATTGTATGTTGAACATCTTTGGGCAAAGCAAACAGTTTGAATGATCATAGTCCCTCGATAAAACTTTTTCAAAACAAACAAAAACAAATGATCAAGTCCCTTAAAGAAATTGCCCAAAGACATTTAACGTCGTTACAATTATGGTCTAAACGATGACCCGCGCCTGTCCCTTTCAAATCCTAACACAAGGTTGCCCACCAAATACAATGGTGGAGCAAACTTGTTAAAAGGGTTAAAGTATAGCAATGATCTTTTTGAGAAATTTAGGAGTAGATAACCTCTTAAGTACTTGAATCAACTTGCAAAACAAAACACTTGCCTAATTTCAAAATCACACATCACTACACTTTCAAAACAACTTTCAAAAACAAATGAAAACTTTTTCAAAAGACATACATCTTTGTATACATCCCCACATGGATCATTACAAAGGTTGCCACCACATTGGCCTCTTTTCAAAACATTTTCAAACCCACACACTCAAGCACCATTTAAAACAATTGAAAACAAAAGGCAAGTGATCTAAGCAAGTAACTAAGAGCCCATGGATAACCATGGATAGAAAGGATGCTAATACCTTCCCTTTCTATAATCTACTCCCCGAACCCAAGAAAACATCTCAAAAGGTTTTTGCTGTGCTTTTTAACCTTTCCTTAGGATAAAATAAAAAGTCGGTGGCGACTCTTGCTAACCGCAACATTTGCGAATACAAACGCAAAACCTCAAGTCAGTTCTCCCACCGTATCACAACCTCCTTTTTTTAAAATTTATTATCCCTGATTTTTGCCTGACTGTTCCCGTTTTGAGATTACGGTCAACGGGATGCCCCATTTTCCCCCTAAGTCTCCTTTAAAGGTTTTGACTTAGTGGGCTCCTTTCTTGAGAGACAGTGACTTCCTATTTGGTAGGGAACCATCACCGTATTTTGATTCTGGAGGAATGTTTTTGATGTCATCCGTTGTATATGAAGTGAAAGTTTGCGACTGAACGCGAATTTTGATTTAACTGAGAGACTACCCTGCCCCAAGTTTTGATTAAAGGTTTCAATTTGTGTAAAAAGGAAACTCCCACTTCTTTGGCTCAAAGGGGTTGACTATGGATTATCTTCCTTATAACTCCAGTGTTTAGGATTTGAAAGAACGCCTGTACATCGTTAGCAAGGTCTGTTCAAAAGCATACTGTATGAGATCATGGCATTGTTTTCGTCATCCTCCCTCTAAAGGCTTGCAACTTTTAAAACAAGAGTTGAATATAAAAGGAGTAAATGCATAGTTTAAATATAGTAAAAACGAATGGATGAAATCAAGACAAACATATGCAATGTATTAATGACACAAAGTTTAACATTAATAACTAATTGTTTGAATAACAAAAGAAATTACAATTGAAAATTCAAAATGAACAGGAACACTCAATGATTTAGCATGGGACCAGTGATTACATTTGGAGTCTCAAGAGGACCGAACTTAATCACCTTAGTGTCAATCATATTCTGAATCTTGTACTTCAATGCCCAACAATCGTTAGTATCATGCCCGGGACTGCCGGAATAATAAGCATACCTTACATCAGGATTGTAGTTAGGGGAAGAATTTTTGGGGTTTGGATGAGGTCGTATTAATGTGATCAGATTCATCCTCAACATGTGTTGCAATGCTTGTGACAGTAGCATGTTGATGTTGGTAAACTGCCTCTTGGGATCTTCTTGCCCTTGCTGATTTCCCCTTTGTTGTTGTCACCGTGATGTAGGACCGAAGATCAAGACTGCCCCCACATGTTGGTCGTGGTGGCTCTTGTTATGACTCTTTTGACCATACACAACATTGGACTCTTTCTTCCCATTATATGGCTTTTTCTGAGTGTCAGAGGATGTATCTCCTTGGATCTTTCCGCTTTTGATGCTAGCTTCGACCCTTTCGCCAGTCAGTATTATCTTGGTGAACCTGACTGAGGAGCTTCTAATTAGGTGATTAAAGAAAGGTCCCGTCAAAGTTCCCATAAATATGTCAATCAGCTTCCTATCAGTTAAGGGTGGTTGCACTCTGCCAGCCAGGTCTCTCCACTTTTAGGCGTATTCTTTGAAGCCCTCGTTGGAATGCATGGTCATATTCTGCAACTACACACGAGTTGGTGCAAGATCAGCGTTGTATTAATACTTCTTGTAGAAAGCAACAGCTAGATCTTCCCAAGTGTGAATGTGGAAACCCTCCAATTGATAGAACCACTCGAGTTACGTACCATCTAGGCTCTCTTGGAAGAAATGAATCCAGAGATTTTGATTAGTTTTGTATGGTTGAATCTTGCGGACATAAGACTTTAGATGCATCTTAGGACAAGAGACTCCATCATACAGGGTAAAGGTAGGGATTTTGAACTTTGGTGGGATGACCACTCCAGAGACCAAACCCATGTCTCATAAGTCTAAGCCAGGCACAACTTGGATCTCCACAACTTTTAGTCTGTCTTCAAGCTGTTTGTATTTTTCATCTACTGGTGGACAACGCTCCTCAAAAGAGTCTTCGTCATCAGTAGCTATGTTAGCTCTAATGGTTCCAGCTTCCTCTTCTTGAATGTCTTTAGAAGAAGCATCTTTTTTTGAGCTAGCTGGGCATTCCCTTTGGACATTCTCCTTACGTTGAGGATGACCGACTTTTTCTTCTTCTTTCTCTCTTTGGTGAAGAGTGTTTTTAGATCTTCCTTCCCCTGAGCCAAGTTCATGAGCGCTTGTTAGAACTGAGTGTTTTGAGCTTGGAGATCTTTAACTGTTTGCTCCAGAGCCATCTCTTATTGAAATAAACAGTAAGCAAATGAGAAAGCCTGTATGGGAAAGCCTGTTATGATGACATGTGTTGTACCGCAAAATTTTCCCTCTCATTTATCAAGTATTTACTCACAAAATCTTCTTTGGCTCAAGACTGCACTAGGGTTGATCAGCTCAAGACACCTCATTAAGCATTGATGACCAAAATTAAGGTTTGATATTGCACAAGGATAATTGGACTTCTATGCCCCATATGATTTTCATGGATCATTATGGACCCCCAAGATTACTCATGTCAAGTTTCAAGCTTTGGATCCCATTTTTGCTCTGTCAATTGAGCAGTTGACCTAAAAAATCAACTGTACTGGAAAAAGTCAATTGTACAGTGAAAAGTCAAACTTTGACTTTTAGGTCAAAATCAAGTGTCAAAGATCACAATTCATCAAAACATGTTAAAATATGAAACTTGTTCATCAAGAAATCAAAAAGTCAAGATTTCATTTTGAAAAGTCAAAATTTCTAAACTTAAAAAGTTTTCTAAGTGTTGGAAATTTCATGTTTTTTCACAATTTTGAGCCAATTTTTCACCATGATGTAAGATGATTCAAGGAAAACTTCCAACATGAAAGTTGTAGATCTCAATGAGATCTAAAAATTTGTAGGGCATGAATTTTCTAGAAATGGTTGTATTTTTGAGTTATAAATTCATGAAGTCATGGCATTTTTGAATAAAAACTTAGAGAAATTTTCAGCAATTTTGGTCAGGATTTTATCCCAACTTCTTGGCATTTTTTCACATAGTTACAAGATGATTTTGTCAAAATGGCAAACATGGAAGTTATATAGGGTGTTTCAAGCTTTCCAAAACATCTAAGAGCATGAATTAATCATATTTGATTTAGGAGATACAAGGATCTGAAGTTGGACATTCATTCTTGATTTACAAGGCAAATTTGTGATTAATAAGGAACAAAAATCTTAGCCATCCTGCATAATCTTCACTTTGCAGGCCTCTTGACTTGAAAATCTACCCATAATCAAATGTTTACAAAATTTATTGAACCATTATCCAAGTGGTTCAAGTATTGTCCATTGCATCTTTCCATTTTTGACACAAAGGCACCATTGCCATTCTTGCAAAGTTCACTTTAATCATAAAGTCAATTTCTTGAGCCTCTAACTTGTTGTTATAATCACACTCAACTTCTACAAGTCAGAAAAACATGTTTAAAGTGATCAACCACTTTAGATAGCTTGGTAAAGCATTGGAAACATGTTCTTCATGCTTGCTTCAAAAACAAGCAAGATAACCATAACATGTGATTCAAAATATGAGTTGTTTGAAGTCTCAAACCTTCTCTATAAATATATAGGCCAATTGTAAGAAAAAAGGTCAGAAAAAAAATGGGGAAACTAACACTCAAAATCATTCTTGCTGTCAAAAACCAGAATTGCCCACAAAACCTCCATTTTTGAGCTTTGAAGTCCAAATCTTTGAATCTCATACCTTGCAAGTTTTCTCCAAAAAAAACCATCCAAACACTCCACATACATCATATAGAAGTTGTTCAAATACAAAGAAAACTTCTGTAACATCACTATCATCACTTCCCAAGCTGAACAACAGCCCATATAGCAACTCAAACTCAAAGCACAAATTTCAATTTCAAGGTAAGTTTTCTTGACTTTGAAATCTTCATACAAGCATCATTAATGGTTCATTTGTGAAGATAAAATGTAGATATAATTGCCTTGAAGCTAACCATATGCTTGTTTTTCATTTTCACTAACCATGTATTGAGAACTAACTTTTACATGCAGCAAAATAATGTTGAAGTAGAAAAATGACAGTATGAGTCGACACATAGCCTTATGAGTCGATACATACTGCTTTACAGGCCCAAAACAGAAGGAAAAACAATGTATGAGTCAACACAAAGCACGTATGAGTCGACACATGCAGTGTATGAGTCGAAACATACCATTATGTATCAACTCATACTGAGTTGATTTAGCAATACAGGGGCAAGGAAAGTTATGTGTCGATGCATATGAGCTTGTGTCGACACATAATAGTCCAAAATGCATTTTTTCCTTCTTTTTACACTATTCTTTTACGTTTCCTTCATGGTTAATCGATATGGTTGTAATATTTAAGTTCCTACTTCATCCCCATTTGTAAATTTTAACCTGATCCCCTAAATGATGTAGTAGCGTAGGACTTTACATTTCCGCAATTTAACCCTTTTAAATACAAATGTTAGTAATTAGAGTTTTGTATGGAAAGACTAAAACCAATCAATAGAAAACCCTAATCAATGACAAAAACAACGCATGTAAATCAATACACTTGCACCCAAGCACCCCTAGGGTAAACTCTACTTTGTTGCCTTATACAAAACGCCCATATTACGCATGTAAGGTATCTTATAAAAAACAAACAAATACAAGATCATAGTCCCTCGATGATGCTATCTAAGTTGCCTTAAAAATGATCTTAGTCCCTAAAAGAAGAATGCTAAGATACCTTGCAACATTGCTAATCATGGCTATACGATGACCCACGTCCGCCCCGCTTACATCCAAAGATAGAATTTCTTACCAAATAAATGGTAAGACAACAATGTCAAAGGAAAAGAAAATGAACAGGAGAGACATTTGAGTAGGTAGATTGATCCTAATTACTTGCTCCATTTCAAAACAAACATCCTTGCTATTTTCAAAAATAATCACCTACACTTTTCAAAACATCTTTCAAACTTGAAACATTTTCAAAAGATCAAACACTTTGTATACATTCTTACGAACAATAATCATTACAAAGTTTGCCTAAACAATGGCCTCTTTACAAAATACTTTCAAAAACCACACAAAGCACAATTTCAAACAAAAGCAAGTTATCTAGAAAGTAACTAAGAGCCCATGGAAAACCATGGATGAAAAGGGTGCTAATACCTTCCCTTTTCATAATCTACCCCCCGAACTCAAGAAACAATGTCAAAGGTCTTTCTTGTGATTTTTCACCTTTCCTTTTGGATAAAAGAAAAGTCGGTGGAGACTCTTGCTAACCGCAATATTTGCGATCAAACGCAAAACAATCAAGTCAGTTCTCCCACCGCATCACAGAACTGGCGATTCTGCTGGGGAAATTTCTAAAGTGGGGTTACCTTAGGGATAAATCACATTTATTTGCTTACATTGTTTGACTTGTATGCTTTACATTATGGTTCTTTGTTTGGGTTTGACTCCTTTACTCGGATTTGGGATACATTATAGGTAAGTAACAATACATTGTGGAAACTGTGTGGGGGTATACCGACATGGTCTAAGCAATAACTACGTTAGTGCGACATATTTGTGAGTACCGATAGACTTTGAGTTATCAAAGAGAATGCGGGGCCGCTGAGTGATGTCATGAAGCCCTAATAAACTTTTAGAACCTTTACTTGACCAACTTGGCCTTTAGGATGTAGTGAGATGTCCGACTTTGGTGCAGTCCGAAGTTGGTAGATACTCGATACTACACTCATTGAGGTTTGGTTTCTTGGGATATTTCGGTCGCCATTAAAGAGGCTTGTGCTGAAACAATGACCAAGGAAACAAACCAGTGATATTGAGCTCCTTAGAACCCAACTACTATTACTAGGACATGTTTAAGCCAACTAAACTTCAAGAGGGTACTTACCTATAAAACTTCATGCAAGCCTAAACCTAAGGATTTGTTTGTTTTGTTTGTATATGCATACTGGTGCATAACATCATGAACATCATGAACATCATATACATCCACTAACCATTTCAAGGATTTTTTGGATTCATCTTTGTTCTTGTTTTGTAGGATATGGATTCACTTCGCAGGAAAACTATTCAAGTCAATCTTGTAAGGATCCCTCCACAATTCAAGGAGCTAGCTTCAAGGATTCCTGAAAACTCTCCATTCACCGAGAGACATGGTCGCCTACTCAACTTGGTCACCTCCAACACAAATGAAGACATGATGAATGTGATTTTTCAGTTCTTTGATCCTTTACACCATTGCTTCACATTTCCCGACTATCAACTTGTGCCTACTTTGGAAGAATTATCCCAACTCTTGAGGATTCCCATTCTCAATCAACTACCTTTCAATGGTACGGAAAGAGACCCAAAGCCAGAAGATATTGCTCAAGCCATACACTTGCACTCATCTGATATCACAACTCATTGGGAAACAAGGAGTGGTGTCAAAGGTTTCCTAGCAAAGTTCCTGTTTGAGAAATCCCAAAATTGTTAGAATTCCTTGGACTTGCAAGCCTTTGAGGAAATTGTGGCTCTCCTCATCTATGGGATGGTTTTTTTTCCAAACCCTGACCAACTCATAGTTGTCAATGCCGTAAAAATCTTCATATCCCGCAACCTGGTGCCTACATTGCTAGGAGATATCCTACACTCTTTTCACACTCACACAATGAGGAAAATAGGTGTCCTTATGTGTTGCACTCCGCTCTTGGAAAGATGGTTTATTTTGCATCTTCCCCAATCTGTATTAAAGAATGAACAAGGTTCAAGGTGGTCACTAAGGTTGATGACGCTCAAACATTCAGACATTCATTGGTGCTCCCGATCCAAAGAGAATGTTATCATTGTCGACCGTTATGGAGAATTCCCTAATGTCCCTTTACTTGGCATTAAGGGAGGTATCACCTACAACCCTTGCTTAGCCTTAAGACAATTTGGTTACACCTGAAGGGATGGCCCACACGAGATGCTGATTCAAGGTTTGGTGTTTGACTACGACAATGACGATCAAGGCCTTCGCCAGAGATTTATCCGAGCTTGGAGGATGTTAAACAAGGTGGGTAGCAAGACTTTGGGGCATAAAAATTACATCCCTCTTGAGACTTACCTCAAATGGGTACGAACTCATGCTCAGAGTCTTATGATGCCTTACCCTTCCATTCTCCCGGTAATCATTGAGCCTGTCATGGAGTGAGATGTTCCATACACTATCCTACATCTTGATATGCCCACCTCTCTTGAAGACCTACAAAGATATTGGATACAACTCAAGGGGGAGCGAGATACTTTCGAAGCCCAATTCTAAGCAAGCGAGAAGAAGGTTTTGGAACTCATTAGGCTACTTCATGAGGAGCAGACTCTGAATGCCTACATCGCACCAAAGAGGATGTGAACTACCTTTTTATCTTAGATTTTTTATATTATTTGCCCGAAAAGGTATTGATGTACTCAAGCTTTAACTTATTAATATAACGTGTGTTTCCTTTTTGTCTAAAACAAATTTTAATCTATGAAATCCTTGAAATCATTACATATGCATATACCATTCATCATAACATAAGAAAGTATTTTGCAGAAAGTCTCCTTATCTCTCTACTGTTTATTTCAGTAAGATGGATCTCGAGCAAACAGCAAAGGACCTCCAAGCTTAGAATACATAGTTTCAACAGTTGCTTTTGACCCTAGCAAAAGGAGAAGAAGATTTGAAGATTTTGCTGTCTGAGGAGAAGAAAAAGAAAACAAAGAAGGTAACCGGAGTCCTAAACATGGGAAGAAGATTTCATGGGAAGATAAGAAGGACCTTAGACTTTGCAACGACATCCGGTGAAAGAGACAATCAAGATGGGAAAGGCAAGGAAACAGTTGTCTCGTTAGAATCAGAAGAGAAAGAGGAAGATGAAGACTATTCTGAAGAACAATACCCTCCAGCTGATGACAAGTATAAACATCTCGAAGAGCGGTTGAGTGCGATGGAAATCCAAAAAGTGACTGGCTTGGACTTTGAGGAATTGGGGTTAGTGTCGGGGATTGTCATTCCTCTGAAATTTAAAGCACCTGTGTTCGCCAAGTATGACGGAGTCTCATGCCCTAAAATGCATCTCCGGTCATATGTAAGGAAAATCCAGCCCCATACCGCTGACAAAGACTTATGGGTACACTTCTTCCAAGACAGCCTGTCTGGAACTCAACTTGATTGGGTTTACCAGCTAGAAAGAGCCAATGTTCATAAATGGGAAGACCTTGCTGCAGCCTTCTACAAAAAATATCAATACAATGCTGATCTTGTGCCTACCCGTACTCAACTCCAGAGTATGGCCATGGTTTCCGATGAAGGTTTCAAGGACTATTCAAAAAAATGGAGAGACTTGGCTGGAAGAGTTCAACCCCCTCTATCTGAGAGAGAATTAGTAGACATGTTCTTGGGCACCTTGTCTGGTCCCTTTTTCAATCATTTAATCGGAAGTTCATCTGCAGGTTTTACTGAACTAATATTGACCGGAGAAAGGGTAGAAGCCGGTATAAAGAGTGGAAAGATTCATAAAGATACATCCTCTTCTGCAACTGTAAGGAAGCCATTTATCAGAAAGAAAGAAGTGGTTGCTGTTTATCCTCAAAGAAATCAAGATAGGGACGAATGCCGACCAATGGTGGGGGCTGTTATGATTCCTAAGCCTGCGCCTGATTAACAAAGAAACAACCAACCAAGGATGGAAAGACCAGTCAGACAATTCACCAAAATTAATATGATCCTATCTCAGGTATTATCGCATCTACTAAGATCCAATTTGGTGACTTTGAAAGAAGCTCCGAAAAACCCCAACACAACATCTCCTCACTATTATCCCAATGCCCGTTGTGCATACCACTCTGAAAGTCTCGGCCACGACACTAATAATTGCTGGGCTCTAAAGAACAAAATACAAGACCTCATTGAAGCAAAAGAGATTGAATTCGATGCGCCCGAAAAGCCTAATGTCATTTATGCCCCTATGCCCAAACATGGCCATAATGCCAATGCCATTGAAGAAGAAATGTTTGTTACTTCAGTTGATGAACTTATGACCCCACTTCTGACTATTAAAGTGAACTTGTTGAAAGCCCTTATGTTCCTGGGCTGTGATGTAGTTTGCCAATTCTGTTTGTCCTCACCAACCAGCTGTCCTTTGTTGAAAGCAGGCGTTCAATGCCTAATAGATAACAAAGAAATTTTATTCGAGAAGACTTCTGTTCCTCCTGTTCCTTTTGAAGATGTTTCTATCATTACGATTTCCGCCAATTCTTCCAGGGTCTCCACCAAAAGACCCGTTAGAATTACATCAGTTCCAAAAGCAACTCCTTTAATAATTACAATGCCCGGACCAGTCCCATATTCGTCAGACAAAACCATACCATGGAATTATGGAGGGGATGTCTACTACCATGGTATCAAGCAGGACTAGACAACCGTCAAAGATCCAAGCTCCGAGAAAGTCAACTCTGACATCAGTAATATTGAAGGAACTAGCAAGATTACCTAAAGTGGAAGGATATTCTCTCCAGAAATTGCTCCCCCAAAAGCAGTTTCTGGACCCGTAATAATTCTTGTTGTTGCTCCTGGTCCTACAATCATCTCAGCCAATACTCCAACTAACAAAGCTGTTACAACCCCTGTTATCATTCCTACCGACACTCATGCTGCCGAGTTAACCGAGACTCGAGGTAAAAGTATTATGATTGAGCCTGCCCGGACGAAGGCTCAATCATTGGCTATCCCTGAGACCTCCCGGAAAGAGATGGAGGAAATTCTGAAGATCATAAAAAGAAGCGACTACGATGTAGTTGAACAACTGGGGCAAACTCCCTCTAAAACTTCCATGATGGAATTACTTCTATGTCCCAAGGTGCATGCAAAAGCCTTGGTAAAATTCCTGAAAACTGCCCATGTACCCCAAGAGACATCTGCCGATCATTTTCAAGATTGTGTAGCCAGCTTGACTGCAAATAATGGTCTAGCTTTTTCGGATGCTAATTTAACGCCAAGAGGAAGGAAGCATAATAAGGCATTGCATGTCTCGGTTGAATGTAGGGGCACAACCTTGGCTCATGTTTTGGTTTACACTGGCTCATCTCTGAACGTATTGCCTAAAAAAGCTCTTGATAGGCTTGACTGTGAGGGATTGACATTGAAGCCAAGTAACATAGTAGTAAGGGCTTTTGACGGCTCGAAAAGGATGGTACATGGGGAGGTAGACATTCCCATAAAAGTTGGAACACAAACTTTTGATTCAACTTTTTATGTAATGGATATCCGTCCCTTATATTCCTGCTTGCTAGGCCGACCATGGATTCATAATGCTGGCGCTGTTACTTCTACGTTGAACCAATTGCTGAAATATCCGATTCAAGGGAAGATTATCACCATTCATGGAGAAGAAGAGCATATGATCAGCCATCCTAATTCCTTCAGATATGTGGAATTATATGCTGAATTTATTGAAACTCCATTCCAACACTTTGAAGAGGTCCCGCAAGATGTGGCAGTAACCAAGGCTGTTCCTAAGATCATAAAGCCTCCACTCCAGATGTCATCTCTGAAGGATGCCAAAGCATTTGTAGAAAAAGGTGGGTGCACCATCTGGGGACAACTCCCAGATATCCCATATAAGTCTGACAAGTTTGGCCTGGGTTTCACTTCAAGTGCTCAGAAGGTTGTACGTCGCGCTCGTGCCGGAGGACCACCCCTGAAGATCAGCAACCGCGAGATCAACGCTATAGTAGACAATAAAGATAGCTGTGACTTGGAGGACTGGATATTCCCAACTGTCAATGGAGGGCTCAGTAACTGGGAGGCTAGAGATTTTGTCCTGATCACTTTTATCCCACAGTAATTTGTATTTTCATTTTGTTGGATCTGTAATATTAAAACAATTCGCACTCTTAAAACCTTTTGTCTTACCCGAGGCATAATGGCCCATTTATAAGGGTTATTATCTCATTTTCATATGACATCAATGAATCATGGATGTTTTTGCATACAAACTTTTGTGCTCATTGTTTTTATTTTTTCATTTTTATTTCTTCCAAGGATAGCTATACCCTTACACACACTCACACTCACAATGCAGGTATACATCCATTCGGGATCCCATGGGTAACGATACTACTATGGTCTTTTGTGACTCTTAGAATCTAATCTACCAAGACGAAGACGAAGGTGAGGAAGATTGTGAAGTACCAGGAGAACTTGCCAGACTACTACAATAAGAAGAGAGAACCATTCAGCCTCACGAAGAACCTGTGGATACAATCAACCTAGGTACCGAAGAAGACAAAAAAGAGGTCAAGGTGGGTGCCAATCTGGAACCCAATATCAAGGAGCGTCTGATTAAGTTGTTACACGATTATGTTGAAGTCTTTGCCTGGTCATATGAAGACATGCCAGGACTTGATGCAGATATTGTGGTACATCATCTGCCTACAAGAGATGATTGTCCGCTAGTAAAGAAAAAGGTTCGCCGCATGAGGCCTGATATGTCAAAAAAGATTAAAGCAGAAGTCATGAAGCAATTCAACACTGGATTCTTGGCTGTCACCTCTTATCCCCAATGGGTTGCCAATTTTTTTCCCGTGCCCAAAAAGGACGGCAAAGTACGAATGTGTTTGGACTACAGAGATTTGAATAGGGCAAGCCCTAAGGATGATTTTCCACTCCCCCACATTGATATTCTAGTTGATAATACGACACATCACAAAGTGTTTTCCTTCATAGACGGTTTCTCAGGCTACAACCAATTAAAATGGTGCCTGAGGACACGGAGAAAACAACATTTGTCACGCAGTGAGGCACTTTCTACTATAAGGTGATGCTATTCGGACTGAAGAATGCTGGGGCAACCTATCAGTGTGCCATGGTAGCTTTATTTCACGACATGATACATCACGAAATAGAGGTCTATGTGGACGACATGATAGCCAGATCTCAAACAGAAGAAGAACACCTTGATCACTTACAAAAACTGTTTGAGAGACTGAAGAAGTATAAACTGAGGTTGAATCCAAACAAATGCACATTCGGGGTACGGTCTGGTAAACTCCTAGGCTTTATCGTCAGCAACAAAGGTATTGAAGTAGATTATGCCAAGGTAAAAGTGATACAAGAGATGCCTGCTCCTCATACTAAGAAGGAAGTCAGAGGGTTCTTGGGATGTTTGAACTACATTGCCAGATTCATCTCTCACCTGACAGCTACTTGTGAACCAATCTCCAAATTGTTGAAGAAAGATCAAGTAGTCAAATGGAATGACGAGTGTCAAGTTGCTTTTGACAAAATCAAAGAATACTTACAAGAGCCTCCTGTGTTGATGCCACCAGTCGAGGGAAGACCATTGATCATGTATCTGACTGTTTAGAAAACTCAATGGGGTGTGTACTGGGGCAGCATGACGAGTCTAGCCGAAAAGAGCACGCTATTTACTACCTGAGCAAAAAGTTTACCGACTGTGAAACAAGATATTCATTGCTCGAGAAAACTTGCTGCGCTCTGGCATGGGCTGCTCGCCGACTAAGACAATATATGCTGACTTATACTACTTTGTTGATATCTAAAATGGATCCGATAAAATACATCTTCGAGAAACCTGCTCTCTCCGGGAGAATAACGAGATGGCATATGATCCTGACAGAATATGACATACAGTATACTACCCAGAAAGCAATAAAGGGAAGTGTATTAGCTGATCACCTTGCTCACCAAGCTGTAGAAGACTACCAATCCATGAAGTTCAAATTTCCAGATGAAGACGTCATGACGGTAAACAACTGTGAAGAATTCTGGCCATATGACAGACCTGATCAAGGATCCCGATGGACCGTGTTCTTTGATGGGGCATCTGACGCACTTGGCAATGGTATCGGTGCTGTACTCACAACTCCGGAAGGGTGTCATACTCCCTTTACTGCCAGACTTTGCTTCAATTGTACAAACAACATGGCAGAATATGAAGCTTGCATCTTTGGTCTCAAAGCTTCCATAGACTTGGGGATCAAATCCTTGGATGTATTCGGAGATTCAGCTTTGGTTATCATCCAGATCAAATGGGAATGGGACACCAAACACCCTAACTTATCCCTTATAAAGAACTTGTTTTGACATTGCTACCACATTTTGAGAAGGTTACCTTCGAGCATTTCCCGCGAGAATAAAATCAGCTAGCAGACGCTCTAGCCACAATGTCATCTATGTTTAAACTTAATTGGGATAACAAGGCTCCCTAGATCACCATCGAGCAAATGGAGGAACCAGCGCACTGTCACGAGATTAATACTGAAGAAGTAGTGGACCAGCCTTGGTTTCACGAAGTCAAGAAGTATATTGAGGCTCAAGAATATCCAGAAGGAGCTTCAATCAATGATAAGAAGTTCTTAAGGAGATTCTCTGCTAAATTCTTCCTTAGTAATGGAATTCTGTACAAACGCAATCATGACTCTGTTACTTTGGTGCGTAGATAAGGTTGAAGCTGAAAGGATCATGGATGAATTGCATGCAGGCTATTCCCGGTCTACCATGGAAGCAGATTGTTATCATCACTCTCGAACCTGCCACACGTGTCGGATCTATGCTGACAAGGTGCACGCACCTCCAGTTCCTCTGAATGTCTTGACGGCTCCTTGGCCCTTTGCTATGTGGGAAATAGATATGATTGGGGAAATCAAGCTGATGGCCTCCAATGGACACCGTTTCATCTTAGTGGCCATTGATTATTTTACAAAGTGGGTGGAAGCAGCTTCCTTTGCTTCCGTTACCAAGAATGTTGTTGCCCGTTTCATCAAACAAAATCTCATTTTCCAGTATGGTATCCTGGAAAGGATCATCACCGAGAATGGTACAAATCTTAACAACACTATGATCACCGCCTTGTGCGAGCAATTCAAGGTCCAACATCACAATTCTTCCCCTTACCGGCCAAAGATGAATGGTGTTGTCGAAGTTGCAAATAAGAACATTAAAAAGATCATACAGAAAATGACAGTGACATACAAAGACTTGCATGAAATGCTACCATTCGCTCTCCACGGGTATCGTACCACAGCTCCCACATCAACCGGGGCAACACCCTATTCTCTAGTTTACGGCACGGAGGCTATCTTGCCTATCGAGGTCTAGATCCCCTCTCTAAGAATTATGAAGGATGTAGGGTTGAATGAAGAAGATTGGATCCAAAATCGACTTGATCAATTGAACTTGATTGATGAGAAAAGGCTTACTACTGTTTACCATGGTCAAACGTATAAAAAACGGATGATCAAGGCTTTTAACAAGAAGGTCAGACGCCAAGCGTACCAAGTCGGGGATCTGGTGATCAAGCGCATCATACTGCCGCAAGGTGATCCAGGGGCAAATGGACTCCTACCTATGAAGGATCATTTATAATAAAAAACATATTCTCTGGTGGGGCAATGATCCTAACCACCATGGATGGCAACGATCTGCCACACCCTGCGAACGCGGACATAGTCAAAAGATAATACGCATAAGAGACCTGCTAGGTTGACACACTTGGGAAAAACAAGGGCATCCCTGCAAACCAAAAGGTTCGGGAAAAAATTAGGGATAAAACAAAAAAAATCTGTACACCCGACAAGTTGAAAACCCGAAAGGGCGACTTGGGCAAAAAAGGGTTTCCCGGTGGACTGAAAACCCGAAAGGGAAGTCCAGGCAAAAGTTAGGGAATTAAAGCGTATGACTATGTCCCGTTGGATCACTTGGCGGATAACCTTTGGCTTCAACTGACAAATTCAGCGGTTATGATCAATACAATCAGCTTCGGACAAGGCAACAAATAAACAAGATGCTCAGAGATACGAAGGCTATAGCAGAATGGGAACCCCATGGGATTATTACACATAGCTATATTTTCTTTGTATCAAAATTTTCATTTTTTTACGACAACATTCTCTTACTAGAATGTTTGTCTCATTGTACAAAATACTTACTCAAAGTCAATACAAAGATATCTCCTTGAAAGTACAAAAACTATATGTTTTTCTTTACTCTTTTTTTTGTTTACAAAAACGTCCAATGATTTATTGTTGAACATATGCATTTGAACATAATTATTGTTTACAAATAAACAAAATAAACAAGACAATCACTGATGGCTCCAAGAGGTAGGGAAATCTCTCTAAGTTATTTCCATAAAATCCTACACAGTACACAGTTTAATCCCCAGTGGAACAAAGCTTCCAATTATCAATCCCCAGTAGAAGTCGTTCAATTTTTCAAGATTCCTCAAGCAGGATTTTTCAAGCAGTACACGACATTTCCCTTACAACAAAGTTTATTTCTCTAAGCAGAAATTCATAAATACTTCGACTTCACAAACATGAAGACTTACATATCCTCAGCAGCAGTCAGAGATTTATTTTTCCAATCCAACAGCAGTGCAGTAGATTAGCTCACATACGCATACATCGCATTCATATATCATAAACAATGATAACACGAATGCATCATACCATGCATTTCATACGACATGACTTTGCATTTTAGCTAACATTTTACCCTTTCAGGATAAGGTTGACAGCTACCATTAACAATGTTCAAAGTTTTCAGATACAATTCAGATACACTCCAGATACGGATGCCATCTTGATACTCATTAAGATTCATCTTTCAGATACAGTTCAGATACGCTCCAGATACGGATGCCATCTTGATACTTATTTAGATTCAGCTTTCAAATACAGTTCAGATACGCTCCAGATACGGATGCAATCTTGATACTCATTCAGATTCAGCTTTCAGATACAGCTCAGATACGCTCAAGATACGGATGCCATCTTGATACTCATTCAGATTCAGCTTTCAGATACAGTTCAGATACGCTCCAGACACAGATGCCATCCTGATACTCATTCAGATTTAGCTTTCAGATATGGTTCAGATACACTCCAGATATGGATGCCATCCTGATACTCATTCAGATTCAGCTTTCAGATACAGTTCAGATACGCTCCAGATACGGATGCCATCCTGATACTCATTCAGATTCAGATTTTAGATACAATTCAGATATGCTCCAGACACGGATGCCATCCTGGTACTCATTCAAATTCAGCTTTCAAAAAACGAGTCAAATACAATCCATTTATGGATATTGTTCTAGTAATCAACCCAACACACCCACTATTCCAGTGTAAATCAACCATAGATTTATTCTGATACTTCTTCTATTCCTACTAGCAATCATTTAGGATGGCATCTACAAGCCCATCTCTGACAACTTTCCATCATCTCTCTAAATTGCATCTTTAAGCCCATTCCGTACACCATCAACCATTACATCCTCGAGTGCAAATTTTTGGGCACTCTAGTGTCCAATCATCTTCCACCTTTAAGTCACGAATGGCAAATCTGCCAATCTAACTTTTCAGGTTTAAGAAGATTGAACAGGGGAAACTGTTGTACCCCAAAATTTTACCTCTCATTTATCAAGTATTTGCTCACAAGATCTCCTTTGGCTCAATACTGCACTAGGGTTGATCAGCTTAAGACACCTCCTTAAGCACTGATGACCAAAATTAGGGTTTGATATTGCACAAGGATAATTGGACTTCTATGCCCCATATGATTTTCATGGATCGTTATGGACCACAAAGATTACTCATGTCAAGTTTCAAGCTTTGGATCCCATTTTTGCTCTGTCAATGGAGCAGTTGACCTAAAAAATCAATTGTACTGGAAAAGTCAATTGTACACTGAAAATTCAAACTTTGACTTTTTGGTCAAAATCAAGTGTCAAAGATCACAATTCATCAAAAAATGTTAAAATATGAAACTTGTTCATCAATAAATCAAAAAGTCAAGATTTCATTTTGAAAAGTCAAAATTTCTAAACTTAGAAATTTTTCGAAGTGTTGGAAATTTCATGTTTTTTTTCACAACTTTGAGCCAAATTTTCACCATGATGTAAGATGATTCAAGGAAAACTTCCAACATGAAAGTTGTAGATCTCAATTAGATCTAAAACTTTGTAGGGCAGGACTTTTTCTATAAATGGTTGGATTTTGAGTTATAAATTTATGAAGTCATGGCATTTTTGAATAAAAACTTAGAGAAATTTTCAGCAGTTTTGATTAGGATTTTATCCTAACTTCTTGGCATTTTTTCACATAGTTACAAGATGATTTTGTCAAAATGGCCAAAATGGAAGTTATAGATGGTGTTTCAAGCTTTCCAAAACATCAAAGAGCATGAATTTATCATATTTGAGCTAGGAGATACAAGGATTTGAAGTTGGACATTCATTCTTGATTTACAAGGCAGATTTGTGATGAATAAGGAACAAAAATCTTAGCCATGATGCATAATCTTCACTTTACAAGCCTCTCTACTTGCAAATCTACCAATAATCAGATGTTTACACAATTGATTGAACCATTATCCAAGTGGTTCAAGTATTGTCCATTGCATCTTTCCGTTTTTGGTACAAAGGCACCATTGCCATTCTTGCAAAGTTCACTTTAATAATAAAGTCAATTTCTAGAGCCTATAACTTGTTCTTATAATCACACTCAACTTATACAAGTCATAAAAACATGTTTAAAGTGATCAACCACTTTAGATAGCTTGGTACAAGCATTATAAACATGTTCTTCATGCCTGCTTTAAAAACAAGCAAGATAACCATAACATGTGATTCAAAATCTGAGTAGTTTGAAGTCTCAAACCTTCTCTATAAATAGAGAATCCAATTGTAAGAAAAAAGGTCAGAAAAAAGAAGGGGAAACTAACACTCAAAATTATTCTTGCTGTCAAAAACCGGAATTGCCCATAAAACCTCCATTTTTGAGCTTTGAAGTCCAAATCTTTGAATCTCATACCTTGCAAGTTTTCTCCAAACAAACCATCCAAACACTCCACATACATCATATAGAAGTTGTTAAAACACAAAGATAACTTCTGTAACATCACTATCATCACTTCCCAAGCTCAACAACAGCCCATACAGCAGCTCAAACTCAAAGCAAAAATTTCAGTTTCAAGGTAAGTTTTCTTGACTTTGAACTCTTCGTACAAGCATCATTAATGGTTCATTTGTGATGATAAAATGTATATATAATAGCCTTGAAGCTAACCATATGCTTGCTTTTCATTTTCACTAACCATGTGTTGAGAACTAACTTTTACATGCAGCAAAACAATGTTGAAGTAGAAAAATGACAGTATGAGTCGACACATAGCCTTATGAGTCGATACATACTGCTTTATAGGCCCAAAACAAAAGGAAAAACAATGTATGAGTCGACACAAAGCATGTATGAGTCGACACATACCATTATGTATCGACTCATACTGAGTTGATTTAGCAATACAGGGGCAAGGAAAGTTATGTGTCGATGCATATGAGCTTGTGTCGACACATAATAGTCCAAAATTCATTTTCCTTCTTTTTACACTGTTTTTTTACATTTCCTTCATGGTTATTCGATATGGTTGTAATATATAATTTCCTACTTCATCCCCATTTATAAATTTTAACCTCGTCCCCTAAATGATGTAATAGCGTAGGACTTTACATTTCCTTAATTTAACGCTTTCAAATACAAATGTTAGTAATTAGAGTTTTGTATGGAAAGACTAAAACAATTCAATAGAAAACCCTAATCAAAGACAAAAAAAACACATGTAAATCAATACACTTGCACCCAAGCACCCGTAGGGTAAACTCTACTTGGTTGCCTTATACAAAATGGCCATATTACGCATGTAAGGTATCTTAGCAAAAACAAACAAATACAAGATCATAGTCCCTCGATGACGCTATCTAAGTTGCCTTACAAATGATCTTAGTCCCTCAAAAAATAATGCTAAGATACCTTGCAACATTGCTAATCATGGCTATACGATGACCCACGCCCGCCCCGCTTACATCCAAAGATAGGGTTGCTTACCAAATCAATGGTAAGACAACAATGTCAAAGGAAAAGAAAATGAATAAGAAAGACATTTGAGTAGGTAGATTGCTCCTAGTTACTTGCTCCATTTCAAAACAAACATCCTTGCTATTTTCAAAAATAATGACCTACACTTTTCAAAATATCTTCCAAACTTGAAACATTTTCAAAAGATCAAACACTTTGTATACATTCTTACGAACGAGAATAATTACAAAGTTTGCCTAAACAATGGCCTCTTTACAAAATACTTTCAAAAACCACACAAAGCATAATTTCAAACAAAAGCAAGTGATCTAGCAAGTAACTAAGAGCCCATGGAAAACAATGGATGAAAAGGGTGCTAATACCTTCCCTTTTCATAATCTACCCCCCGAACTCAAGAAACAATCTCAAAGGTCTTTCCTGTACTTTTTCACCTTTCCTTTTGGATAAAAGAAAAGTTGGTGGCGACTCTTGCTAACCGCAACTTTTGCGATCAAACGCAAAACAATCAAGTCAAATCTCCCACCGTATCACAACATGCATGATATGTGGATGCAATGTTTTCAAGGATCACGCTGGGTAAACACAAGAAGATGTTAGAATTTGAATGTTGATCAACAACTTTGATTAGGGAACTTCGTATTGGTGGATGTCCTTCCACGAGAATCAAGCTCACCATGTCAAGTGGGTCATAGACCTTGACTTAAGTTACTGTGCTTTGGTCTTGACGGTGTTTGATTAGAGAATGAATCGTTTTTCCCCTTGATATGCATCTGGTTCAACATGACGCTGCATCATAGGCCCTTGAGATCCTTGAAATGGTTATTGAAAATGCTATGGTATGATGTTATGATGTTATGTACAAGCATGCAAAGTAAGCAAGTTGTTATGTACAAATAATCATATACACATAAAGCAGACAAGTCCTTAGGTTTAGGCTTGCATGGGGTTTGTAGGTAAGTACCCTCTTGAAGTTTAGTTGGCTCAACCTGTCCTAGTAATAGTAACCGGGTTCTAAAGGATCTCAATATCACTGACCTTTCCTTTAGGCATTGTCTTAGCATAATCAATCTTTTCTTGCAGCAGAGATATCCCAAAAATCCAATCTCAATAAGTGTAGTATCAAGTATCGACCAATTTTCAGCTTTCCACCGAAACCGATTATCTCACTACGTCCTAATGGCCAAATTGTTCAACTATGGTTCTAAGGTCAGTTAGTGCTTCATGGCGCCGCTCAGCGGCCCCATATTCTCCTCGATTCAACACAAGGGATACCAATATCAAAAAATGCGCCACACTAACGTAGCCATTGTTTCAACCATATCGGTCTACGCCGTACAGTTTCCATAATCTATTGCTACTTACCTAAAAGATTCCCCAGATCCGGGTAGAGGATAAAAAACAATCCCAAACAAGGAATCATAATGTAAAGCAAACAAATCAAACAAGGAAAGCAAGTAGGGGTGATCTAGCCCTAAGGTAACCCCACTTTTAAGTATAGTCCCCAGCAGAGTCGCCAGTTCTTTAAGAATGTATACAAAGTGTTAGACTTTTGAAAATATTTCATGTTCTGAAAGTGTTTGGTGTGTGTTTGAAAGGATGTTTATTTTTAAAATGAGCAAGCAACTACCTACTCGAAAGTATTTGTTCTTTTCTTCCTTCCTTAGATGTTGCTATCTTACCATTGATTGGAAATAAGCTTAATCTTTGGATGTAAAGGGACGGACGTGGGTCATCGTATAGTCATGATAGCAATGTTGCGAGATATCTTAGCATTTATCTCGAGGGACTAAGATCATTTATAAGGCAACATTCGAAGCATCATCGAGGGACTATGATCTTGTATTTTAATTTTTCTTGCTGAGACGTCTCATATGCATAACATGACCATTTTTAGGCAACAAGTGGAGTTAACCCTAAGGGTGCATGTGTGAATAGTGTGTTTTATTTCATGCATTTAGTATTTGATTAGGGGTTGTCTACTTTTTGGTTTTATCTTCCCATTTAAATCCTACTTTACTAGCATTTATATGAAGGCGATAAATGGCAGAAAATAAACATTCTACGCTATTACAATCATTAGGGGAATGAGGTGTACAAATTTACAAATGGGGATTGCAATAAATTAAAGTCCTAATTATCTATTAAAACCATATTGAAATAATGTATAAGAGATGAAATGTAAAAATGGATTTTTTTTTTGTTTTAGTTAAGAAATAAATAAATTTTCTTAAGAAAATATTTTTAGTCTTTTTGTTCTAAGAGAAAGTAAAGCAAAGTGTATGAATATAAAGTATTTTTGGTTTTTTTACTAATGAAAATAGAAGTGATATTAAAAATAATAAAAGGGAAAAGAATCAGAATCAGCGCATTTGCTGAAAGGACAGAAGTAAGGGGCAGAAACTCTGACTCTAACGCGCTGCAAGAAAGAAAATGTTAGCAGAAAAGGGGAAGGTTAGAAGTTGTGGTAAGGGGTTCGTGAGGTGCCAATGTTGTTGGATGGGAGTATCTAGAAGTTATGGTCCAGGAGTATTGTTTTAACACACAAGTAAAGGGGTTTATCTAGAAGTTCTGATCGTTGAGAGAGTGAGGTGATAATGCTGTTGGGTGAGGATATCTAGAAGTTTTGGTCCAGGAATATTGTTTGACAAATAATGGAGTAAAAAAGTCAATAAATGAACCTAAAAAGATGCTTCTGGGGTTAGAACCCAGGACCCTTAGCACTAATGTCTTATGCACACGCTTTCTACCACTGGGGTGGCTGTACATCTGGTATTAGAAGTAAAAGCATAAACATGTATTACAAAGTAAGCTCTGATGATGAATTTCATCTCCTTCTCCATGCTAATTAGAGCATTTGCAACTTAGTTATTTCTCAACAAAACAGAAAATGCAAACATAGCAGTTATGGCAGGTTTCATCATGGTTTCAGAAATATAAATTATCAGAACTGTAAATTAGAAACAAACATGAATTTTGCTAATTCTAATTCTGGAATTCTAATTTCCTCAAGAAGTTATGATTTGAAATTCTCTCTACTTAGGCCATATAAATGCAATCTATAAATATGTACAAAATTAGAGTCATGATGTGTACATTGTATCTTTGGAAATGCAAGCCTAACAATGCCTAAATAATGAGATAAGAGTCAGAAGAAACTTACCTGGCTTCTGGAGATTGTTATGTGACTGAAAGCTTGGTTCATATTGTTGTGATGCTCTGGTCATCTTCCTCACATTCTTAGAAAGCTGAAGTAAACCTTAACTTAAGTTAAGGATAACTGAAATGTTCTGGAGCAGTCAAGAAGCAAAGTTTTGAAATGGAGATTGGTGAGGATTGTATTGCAGTCTGAAAACAGAAGTTGGGACGACTTCTAAGTGTATATTGGTAAATGTGTTGATAATTTGGTCAAGAAACACTTGAGGAAAATTGGAGTTTGAATGCAAAAATCAGAAACTAGCAGGTTTTGTATTTGTGTTTGCAGTTTCAGATTCTTGGAATTTTTAGCAAGGTTTCAAGGCTTTTTTCTAATGTCCTCTCTCTCCCATAACAGTTGCAAATGAAGTTTAATTTGTAGACAAAGTATTTAGAATCTTGGAGAAGTCAAGAGTACAACCATCATGGATTATGGATCATTGACTAGCATGTTTCCAGGCAAGGTAGGGTGATTAGCAGCTTTAAACACACATACTATGAGTTTGTAAGCAGGATTTGTGGAGGAAGTACACTCAGAACAAAGTGAAGCATGGGCTCAAAATGATCTTTGTACAAAAGTTTGCTTTTCCAGGACAACAATGGTACTTTCATGCCACGCGTGAGAAGATCCTTTGGATAAAGACTCAAAAGTTGGTGTAAGCATTAAATGATGATGAGATTTAACAAGCAAGAAAGCCTGCAACATGAGATATGTATCATAGCTTAATCTGGATCAGAAGTTCAGCATCAACGTAACTTAGAACAAATATCTAACTTTTGATCTTTGAATCTCCCTGCTCCAGCATGTTCTTAAGGAGTTCTCAGACTTTCCAAAAAGATTGTAAAATGCTTTGTAGACCCTCTTTGAATTATCCTTGCAAACTCTGATTGAACCTTCATGAAAACTAGTCCAAAAGTTCTAACCAAATTTTGTCTTGGAAAGGCCCAGAATTTACTGAGTGTTTCAGTTTCATGGACGTGTCTTCAAGGATTTACTTGAAATCCTAGTATTTCTAGGAGAAGTTCTGTTCTGCAATGTTTTAGATCTTATTAAGATCTACAACTCTTATGTCAAAAGTTCATCCAGAATCAACTTGCATCATGGTGAAAATCTGGCCAGAAGTTTTGAACTTATCATATTTTCTTAACACTTAGAAAAATTTCTAAGTGTTTAAAACTTTGACTTTTTCAACATAATTTTGAATTTTGAGTTTCTTAATGAAACAAACTTCATATTTTAACATATCTTGATGAAATATGATTCTTGAAACTTGATTTTGATCCAAAAGTCAAAGTTTGACTCTTCAGCATGCAATTGACCATTTTGCCCTTGTGCCAATTCCAAACCTAGATTGATGTATCAGTGTTGCAAACTTGATGTCATGGAAGATCTTGTGAGAAATTCTTGAGAAATAAGAGGGAAAATTTTGGGGTACAACAACGTCCTTGAGAGAAGTCATCTTCAATGGAGTTCTGGTAGTTTTTGGAACACTGGTGACAGTCTCGGTTGCGTCCATGGTCTGAGGCACCTCTTCAAAGTTCTGACAAGGGGTCTCGATGAACTCGCCGTCCATTTCGACATACCTGAAAGAGTTCAAGTGGCTTACCATGTACCCTTCCCCCCCATGTTCTTTGATAATGTTTCCCCTCATTTGGTACTTCAACATCTGATGCAGAGTGGAAGTAACAGCTCCAGCCCCATGGATTCAAGGGCGTCCCAACAAACATGAATAAGGTGGTCGGATATCCATCACATAGAAGGTGGAGTCAAAGGTTTGGTAACCCACTTTGATAGGGATGTCCACCTCCCCGTGTACCATTCTTTTTGAACCATTGAAAGCCCCCACCACTATGTTACTGGGCTTCAGAGTCAAATCTTCACACTCTAATCTGTCAAGAGCCTTCTTGGGAAGAACATTAAGCGATGAACCGGTATCCACTAGAACATGGGCCAAAGTAATGCCCCTGTATTTGATGGAGACATGCAGCGCATCATTGTGTTTTCTTCCTCTAGGTGTCAAATCAACATCAGAAAACCCAGTCCATTATCAGCGGTCAAACTGGCTACACAGTCTTCAAATTGATCAACGGAGGTTTCTTGTGGCACGTGAGCAGTCTTGAGGAATTTCACTAAAGCCTTGGCATTGGCTTCATAGCACAATAACAAGGTTAGCATTGAGATCTTGGAAGGGGTCTGCCCCAGTTGTTCAACCACATTGTAGTCACTCTTCTTGATTATTTTTAAGATTTCTCCATTTCCTTCTTAGAAGCCTCAGGGGTGGCTTCTAGGTGCGCCTTCGTCTGGACAGGATCAACCAATATCTCTTTGCCCCGAGTCTCAGCCGACTCGGTGGCAGGGGTAGCAGCAGGGCTAGCAGCAGGAGTAGTCATATGAATACTGACAGGAGTAGTAGCATGGACAATCACATGAGTGGTAATGGGAGTATTAACATGAGCGAACACATGGATGATCACGGGAGTAGAAACAATTTTAGGAGGAGAGATATTGAGAGAGAAAACTCTTCCGTTTCTTGTTATCTTACTAGTCCCGGATATATTACTAATGTCAGGATCAGAATCTTCATCATCTTTATCCTTAATAACCAGCAAATCTTGCTTGACGCCATGGTAATAGACGCGAGCCCCATAGTTCTAGGGAACAACTTTATCCAAGGAATATGGTATTGCCCCTGGCATGGTGATGATCAGGGGAGGAAACTTTGGAACAGATGTAATCTTGACGGGTCTTTTGGTGGAGACCCTGGGAGGATAGGTGGAAATGGTTATAATAGAAATGTCTTTACATGAAACACTTGTGATTGGAGTTTTCTCAAATAAAATTTCTTTATCATCCATCAGGCGTTGAACACCTTATTTCAACAAATGGAAACCAGTTGGCAGAGATAAACATAAGTGGCAACCTTCACCATAACCCGGAAATAAACCGGCTTGCAAAGATTCTTTTTAACAGTCATGAGAGGAGTAACGAGCTCATCAATAGAAGCAACAAAAATATCATTGCCAGCAACATTAACACCATGGCCGTGCTTGGGCATGGGGGAAGTTATAACAATTGGAGTCTCTAGAGCATCGAATTCAATCTCCTTTGCCTCGATCAGATCCTGCACCTTGTTCTTCAAAGCCCAATAGTCGTTTGTATCATGGCCTGGACTTTCAGAATAGTAGGCACATCGAGCCTTTGGATTATAGTGAGGAGATACAGTGTTGGGATTTTTTGGAGCTTCCCTCAATGTTACCAGATTGGATTTCAGTAAGTGTGATAAAACTTGAGACAAGGTCATATTGATCCGAGTAAACTGTATCATAGGCCTTTTTGCTCTGGGTTGATTGTTCCGCTGTTGAGTAACTGCATGCTTGGATATCATTACAGCCCCTACCGTTGGACGTCGTTCGATTCTGCCCTGATTTCTTTGACTGTAAGAAGCAATGACCTCTTTCTTTCCCACAAAAGGTATCTTTCATGCATTTTAAAATGTATCCTTTTGAATAATTCCGCTCTTAATCCCATCTTCCACTCTTTCTCCAGTTAAGATCAGCTCAGTAAAACCAACTGAGGAGCTTCTAATCATATGGTTGAAAATGGACCAGATAGAGTACCCAAAAACATGTCCACTAACTCTCTATCAGACAGGGGAGGCTGGACTCTTCCTGCTAAGTCTCCCCACTTCTGGGCGTAGTCTTTAAAGCCCTCGCCATAATCCATGGACATACTTTGGAGTTGTGTACGGTTCAGAGCAAGGTCATCATTATATTGGTACTTCTTATAGAAATCAGCAACTAGGTCTTCCCAGTTGTGAATGTTGGCTCCCTCCAGCTGATAGAACCACTCTAATTGAGTCCCTGATAGACTGTCTTGAAAGAAATGTACCCATAATCCCTGTCAGCAGTGTGAGGATGGATCTTCCTGACATAAGATCTGAGATGCAGCTTAGGACATGAGACCCCATCATATTTAGCAAATGCGGGCACTTTGAACTTTTGCGAGATAACCACTCCAGAAACCAAACCTAGCTCTTCGAAATCCAGGCCAAGTACCCTATGAACTTCCATAGTATTGAGACTGACCTCCAGCTGTTTGTACTTATCATTAGCAGGAGGATATTGTTCTTCAATGTAATTAGCTTCATCTTCTTTAAACTCCCTTGCACGGTGTTCTTCTTCTCTGGGCCCTCCCAATGGAGTTGTGAGCTCTGAAACTTACCTCACTAGTCCTCCGAGCCTTCTTCCCAAATTCAGAACACCCACTGGCCTATTTTTCTTCTTCTTGTCCTTGAGAACCAAAGCTTTCAAATCTTCTTGTCCCTTAGCCAGATTCAGGAACATTTATTGGAATTGTGCATTCTGTGCCTGAAGGTCCTTAACTGTCTGTTTAAGAGCCATTGCTGAAATAAACAGCGAAGAAGATAAGAAACCTATCTTGAAACTTGTTTATGAAATGATATGTATGATGTATGCAATGTTTTCAAGGACTTAGGGGAATTTAAATTTGTGAACCAAAATGAGACAAAGCTTTTATTATTAGAATTAAAAATACAATTGCCTTTTAGGCTTACAATTGAAAAATTCTAAAATCTAAGACATCAAGTTTCCCATGGGTGCTTTCTCTTTGTGCCGAGATAGACATTGAGACTTCTCTCTTCGTGAAGTTGCTTCGTGAGCTCCAACACCTTTTTCTCGTTGGCACATAAATGATCTCTAAAAGTATCATATTCTTCCTTCAGCTGAATCCAGGATCTCTGTAACTCTACAAGATCAGTGGGCATGTCAGGATGGAGAATTGTATAAGGAATGTCCCCTTTGGAAATGGGCTCCACAACCACTGGTAAGATGGATATATATGGCATTATGAGGTTCCGAGCGCGGGCTTGTACCCATTTGAGATAAGGTTCCATAGGGATGGAAGTATTAGGCCCCAAAGTCTTGGTATCAAACCTGTTTACCATTCCCCAAGCTCCTATGAACCTCTAATGATACCCTTGAACATCATCCTCGTAGTTAAACACAATGCCCTGGATAAGCATATCGTGGGGACCATCCCTTCGAGCATAGCTAAATTGTCGCAGGGCCAGAGAAGGATTATAAGTTATGCCTCCCCTAATGCCAAATAGTGGGACATTAGGGAATTCCTCACAGCAGTCAATGACAGAGATATCTCTCATGGATCGGGAATATCAGAGAATATCCGAGTGAGAAAGTGACATTATCCTTTGCGACCAACCCAAACCTTCTTCATTCTTCATCACTAATTTCGGGAGGTGAGAAATAAACCACCTTGACAACAATGGCACACAACATATAAGAATCCCTCTTCTCTTCATGGTGCAAGTGTTAAGGGTATGCAAAATGTCTCCGAGTAACGTAGGCACAGGGTTGCGAGAGAGAAAAACCTTGATAGCATTCATATCTATGAGTAAGCATGGATTAGGGAATAGTACTAACCTATAGATTATAAGGGCCAAGACCTCCTCAAAAGCTTGGAAATCAATATCATCCCAAAATTGGTGAGCCTTCTCGTACATGAACTTGGCTTGAAAACCCATAACACCACTTCTGGTTTCCCAGTTGGATACAATGTCAGACTATTTTAGATGCAAAGCAGTTGCAATGACTTCTGGCTTGGGAGCTTCTTTTAAACCAGTGAAAGGCAACTGATCCAGAATGGGTACCCCTAATATTTGAGAGAATTCTTCTATGGTGGGTACCAACTGATAGTCTGGGAAAGTGAAGCAATGATGCTTAGGGTCAAAGAACTGAAAGAGTACCCCCATCATCTTGTTATCAAATATTAAAGTAACCAGGTTGAGAAGTTGACCATATTTCTTGGTAAATGACGAAGTCTCGGGAACTCTTGATACTAGCTCTTTAAGTTGGAGAGGTATTCTCATGAAGCTGATTCTGATGGTATTTCTACGAGTGGAAGCCATGATCTGCAAAACAGAGCAAAGATAAATTCCCTTGGTCCTTAAAATGGTCAGTGTAATGAAAAATGGATGTTATGATGCATGGTGTCATGTTTAAGCAAAATAATCACACACAATCAAAAACACACAAGACCTTAGGTTTAGGCTTGCATGGAGTTTATAGGTAAATATCCTCTTGAAGTTTAGTTGGTTCAAACCTGTCCTAGAAATAGTAATCGGGTTCTAAGGGGTCTCAATATCACCGATCTTTCTTTATCGAGCATTGTTTCAGCTTAGCAATCTTTTCTCGCGGCTGAAACATCTCGAAAGTCCGATCTCATTGAGTGTAGCATCGAGTATCAACCAATCCCCAACTTTACACTGATGCCGGCTATCTCACTACTTTCTAATGGATAAGTTTGTTCAACTAAGGTTCTAAGGTCCGTTAGTGCTTCACGACACCACGCGGCGGCCCCGTATTCTCCTCGATTCAATACAAGGGATACCAGTACCAACCAAAGTGTCAAACCAACACAACTATTGTTTCAACCATATCGGTCTACGCCGTACAGTCTCCATGATCTATTGTTGTTTACCTAAAAGAGATGCCCCCAGATCTGGGTGTAGGATCTGTAGTAACAACCCAAACAACCCTCAAAAAATAAAGAATATAAAGTACAAAAAAGTAGTTTAATAATGAACTAACTCAAAGGTAAACCCCACTTTTTATATATCCCCAGCAGAGTCGCCAGTTATGTGATACGGTGGAAGAATCGACTGTTTAATACTAGTTTTGCGTTTGTATTCGCAAATTTTGCGGTAAGCAAGAGTCGCCACCGACTTTTCTTTTATCCAAATTAAGGAAAGGGTGAAAAGAACAGAAAAAGACCTTTTTGAGATTTTCTGAGTAAGGGGGGTAGATTATGGAAAGGGAATGTGTTATCACCCTTTCCATCTGTAGTTATCTACGGGCTCTTAGAGGTTTGTTCATTTTGAAATACCTTTGTGCTTTGTGTGTTTTGAAAATGTTTGTAGAATGCCTTAGTGCAGTGATTTGCTTTGCGTTAACTCTTGTGTCAGTCCTCAAGAGTGTTGATAAAGCAAATGTTTTTTTGAAAATTGTTTTTGAAAAGTAGTATTTGTGTAAGTACAAAATGTTTTGAACAAACTTCTAACATCTATCTACTCTGTACTCGAATAGGCGTTCTTTTCCTCCTATCCTTTAGAAAATTCTATCCTACAATTAGTGAGTAAGTAGCCTTGTCGTTGGATGTTTGAGGGACAACCGAAGGGATGTTACGATCATGAAGGCAACTTGGCAAGAAATTTTAGTAACTGTCCTAAAGTTTCTAAGATCACTTTTAACTGAGGCAACATCGAAAGGGTCATCGAGGGATTAGTGATCTTTCAAACTAGAGGAAAACCACTAAAACTTCTCACGTTCGAGAATTGTGACAGTTTTTCGAAGGAAACTAAAGTGGGGTGCCCTAGAGGTGCGCATGTGCGATTGATTTAGTTCAAGTATTTATCTTGTGTTATTAGGTTTGCTAACATTTGATTATTAGTCTTTCCATACACGCCTAGTTACTAATAGTTAATATGTACAGAAAATAAAGTGCGGAAAGTATAAATCTAAACTACTACATGGCTTTGGGGAGGGGGATTTACACTGTACAAAAACTTGGGAATGCATAAATTAAAGCAGAAGATAAAACCTAATTGTAGTCTATTACACCCAGAAGGAAGTTACAATAATGTAAAAAATGCGAGAAAATAATAACGCGCGAAAGAATGAAAATACGTTCTAAAACCCAGTGAGAAAAATCTTTGTTTTTTGATAAATAAATTAAATATCCTAAAGTCTATTTAGATAATTAAATTAAGAAAAGTAATCTAAATTTTTCTTTTTGGTTTTTTATTATGAAAAGAAAGTAATTAAAATTAAATTAAAATCTATGTTCTAATTCATTTTAAATTAAGAAAATAGTTAAAATTTAATTAATTAATTAATTAAAGAAATTAATTACTTAATTGAAAAAATATAAGCCTATTTTTTGTGGTTTTATTATTTGATTAATAAAATAAATTAAGAAAACAAAATAAAAAAGAATACAAACAAAAACCAAAAAAATTCCCAATGGGCCTAAATGTTGAAAAGAAAAGAAAAGGGAGTTCTGTTGCAAAAAACGTCAGGCCCAAGTGTTGAAGCCCAAATTGCTTTAATGGATCCAGTGAGGACGGGTCTTGAGGGTGCATGGTGCTCTGCATATGGGATGCATTAGATATGATCAGATAGACATCTGATGATGATGGTTTGATGGAGTATGGTGGAATCCAAGTAGCACAGTAGATGAAATCTGCATGTAACAAATCAGAAAATATAAAATGATGGACCTGGGACTCGAACCCAGGTCCCCTCCCTCATAGGCGTGTTTCTTTACCAGTTGTGCTGCTTGGTCATTCGTTATATAAAACAAAATAAGAATATTATATAAAAAAACAAGTCAATATCTAGGAAATAAAAAAAAAACGCGTGCAGTATTCAAACTGGCCAATCAGGGGTTGACATGCTTCGTCCCCTCCCTCCCTCCGTCATCTTAGGTAAAAATACCTATAGTGACAGTTTTTTTCACTTGTCATTATAGCACATGCAATTTCAAAAAACCCATAATACACAATAAAAATGAACTTTGAGGCCATTGGTCGACTGTGTTCAACCTCCTGAGCATAATAGTGCCCTTGGTTTGGGCTAATTTTGGCTAACAAAGAAAACCCCAATTCTAAGGTTCAAACCCTAGAAATGGCAATACTCAATTCCTGCATCAAAAACTCAATCCAACTATGCAGGTAGCTTGCAAATGTTCAAACAAACAGAAATGCATGGTTAAAGTGAATTTGTATTACATAATTCGAGCAAAATAAAATTGAGAAAGAAAGAAAACCGTTTGAGTTGGTTGGGCTGTTTCGTGGTATCTCAGGGCCTGGTAATGATGGTAAACGCTTCAAGGAACCTCCAAGAGTGAGTTTGGATTCTTGGTTTGGGTTGAAACAAGTTGGAGCTGCGTTTTTGAATTGAGTAATTTTGATATTTTTTGCAAAACTTTCAGGGTTTTTCCAGGCTATGTGTCTGTCCCTGGAGCTTGCTAATGGCTTGGTATTTATAGATGAGATGGGAGGAGACAATAAAACAAAATTTAAACACCCTTGATTATGCATTTGAACACCATGAATGACAACTTGGAACCTTGCCCAAAAACATGGGATTTTGTCCATTTTTCAAATTTGCATGAATATAGATATGTTGGCCTTGTTGTACACAAAATTTGGGGCCTTTCCATGCATTAAACCAAATCTCAATGATAATGGCCCATATATTTTGCAATAATTTTGATTTATTTGATTTTTAATTAAATAAAATTAATATAAAATGCAAATTAAATCAAGACTATGCAAAAATGGTTTTAGGGGTCCTCTATAATATTAGGAATATGTTTGAAATCTAATAAAATGAGCCCTTTCCTTAAAACTTCAAATTTGCTCAAAGCAACAATCTTGAAATTTCCCAAATTTTCCCAACTTGGGAAAGTCATAACTTGCTCAATTTTTATCTCATGATTATGATCTTGGACTTTTTGGAAATCCCAAGATGTCAACTTCAATCCCTCGTTTGACCAATTTTGCATTTGAAGATTTTATCTTGAGGTAAAAGGTCTTGGAAAAAAGTGACTTTTGTTGACTTTTTGAAAATGACATGTAATGTATGAGCTCGTACATTTAAAATGGTGCATTTCTTGAACTTGAGGGATGAAGAGAAATTGTAGGGAATGAGATTCTATTCAATATGAGCTTTGGTTATGGAAAATGGATAAAGTATGTGGAATTTATGCCTGGTCAAAGTTCAGTTGACTTTTCCTATAGAAACCCTAATTTAGCAATTTTTTACTTTTGATGAATTAGGAGCATTTCTTGAGCAATCGTGATCAAAAATTGATCAAATGACGGATATTACCTCAAAATGTTGAGGTTGACCAAAAACCTTGAAGTTTGACTATATATAGGCCACAATTGACTTCCAAGCATTCGAACAATTGACTGAGCAAACTTGTAGTGCAAGGCATGAAAATTGGCATGGACAAACTTGAAGGCATATTAGGACCATGGAAAACACTTGAGACATTTGGAGCTTACATATCTTGATGAGAAGTGAAACCCTAGTTAGAGATTCATTTCTTTGGAGGAGAATTTTTCTGGTCAATTCTTAGTCATCCTTGAGAAATTTGGGGACCTCAATGGGCATGCCTTGAGTAAAATGAGAGGATAAATTTTGGGGTACAACAATTACGTATCAAAGCAGACATCGACTGGATCTATGCAATAATAGGCAATCTGTTCAGCTAACCTTAATCCCAAGCTACTCTTGAGTATTTTCACGATGTTTGTAATACGGTGGGAGAATTGACTTGGTTTTGCATTTTATCACAAATATTGCGGATATCAAGAGTCGCCACTGACTTTTCTTTTATCCAATAAGGAAAGGGTGAATAGAATAGGAAAGACCTTCAAGATGTTTTGAATTTAGGGGGTGGATTATGAAAAGGGAAGGTGTTAGCACCCTTTTCATCCGTAGTTAGCTACGGGCTCTTAATCGCTAGCTCACTTTGTTTTGAAAATGCTTTATGTTTGAAAATATTTTTGAATAATGCCTAAGTACGACAACTTTGTAATGATTCTTGTATCATTTAAGAATGTGTACAAAGTGTTTTTTTTTGAAAATATTTCAGAGAAAGTGTTTGTGAAAATGTTTTGTTTTAATGAGCAAGTGATTATGAGCGATCTACCTACTCAAAAGTCTTTCATTTTATTTTCCTCCTCCTTTAGAGAGTGCTACCCTACCATTAGTTAGTAGGAAGCCCTATCGTTGGATGTGAAGGGACATGCGCGGGTCACCGTAAAATCATAAAGGCAACTGGTAAGGCGCTTTAGCAATTTATCATAAGGGACTAAGATCGTTTACCGAAGGCGTCATCGAAGGGTCATCGAAGGACTACGATCTTTTTAACTGAGGGCCTTTGCTAAAGCGTCCCCACGTTCGAGGGACATGACTATTTTCCGAGGCAACGAGTGAGGTTACCCTAGAGGTGCATGTGTGAAAAGTATTTTGATTTAGTTATTTTATCTTTGAGAATTAGGGTTTTCTAAGTTCAATTATTACTCTTGTCATACAATCTCTAATTACTAGTAAGATAATATAGCAATAATGAAAAGCAATAAAGTGCGAGAAATAAAATTCTAATTGACAAGGCTTCAGCAATGGGGGTACAAATAATAAAATCGGGGGAAAAGTAACCCCTAACTAAACTATTACAAACCATTGGCAGTTACATAATGATAAAAAATAATGAAACACGCGACAGTAAAATACGCAAAGCGGTAAAATAAAGAGAAACAGAAAATAAATGTTTTTGTGATTGTATGATGAAAAAAGTTTGACAAATAACCTAAAAACCTAATTGATTTTAATTAAAAAAAGTTAGTTAATTAAATTAAATAAAAGAAACTAATTATCCTAATTAATTTAATAAATAAAAAAAATAAAAATTAATTTATTAGAAAGAAACTAAACCTAATTTGTTTTAATGTTGATTAAAGAAAAATAATTAAGGTTATTAAAAAAAATTAGGGTTAGAATAAAAAAGGGAGAGAATAAGGTTATTAAAAAAATAGGGAAAAAAGAATGTTGGGGGTGGGTGTTAAACCCATGCCCCCTGCCTCTCCAGCGTGCATGTCTGCCAACTGAGCTACGCGCCTTTGGTGTTTAGAAATAAGAATAAAGCAAAAATATGTTAAACCTGTCAGTTTGGAAAAATAAAAACAAAATAATGTCAAAAGGATGGGATCGAATCCACCCCTTCAGTACCAACACCTTATCGTGCACGCTCTTGCCGCTAGGCCATTCCATATTTCGCGTTAGTCATGCAACAATTAAATAATATAAAATAAATATGTAGGAGTCAGACCACCACCTCCGGTGGTCAACTCCTTCTTCTCCGGCGAGGGTGTTTGCAAAACCTGCGAAATCAAGGCAAGGTGAGAATAAAAAGCATCCTTGTCCACTAATTGAGACCTCATGAATCTAATGGTGATGTCTGTTTTGATTGAAACGGCTTGTAACTAGGGTTTTAAGAAATCACTAGCTCGGTGCCCTAACAATGGCACTTGGTCATTCTGGAATTAGATCTCACATGTTATGCCTCCAACCTGTTCTAATGATGGATATAAACACATGTAAACACACCAAGTTAATTAACAATGCATAAATTGTAAGCTTTGGATTTGAGAAATTATACCAAACCAGTGAGGATGGAACATGGACTTCCTGCATGCTCTTGGCTTCAAAGAAGGTTGGGATGATCTCCTGGAACCTTCAGGGAGATGATAGGAGGTCTGGCTTTGACTGTAAGGAGTTGGAGATAAAGTTTTTCCCTTGCCCTAGTTTTGATATTTTGAGATTTTTTGGAGATGTTCTTCGTGTAAGGATTTTTTTTTGCTTTTGCGTATGAATGAGTGTGGTTAAATAGGCATAAATCGGGTCAAATATACATGGGCTTGGACCTTGTATGAAAATACTTGTTTTTTTATGTTTTTCTTTTGAATTTTAAATAAATAAATAAAAAAAACCTAAGGGGGTGCATGAGTAAGATCTTAGGTGTATATGAAGTAAAATACACGTTTGGATTTTGAAACAATAGCCAATTAGCCTAAAATATCAAATTTGCTCAACTTGAACTTCGCGCGTTTGCTCTAAATTTCCCAACTTGCATTGGTCATAACTCTCTCAACTAAGATTCTTTGAAGGTGATCTTGGACTTTTTGGAATGCTCAAGATATCCTCTACAATTAATCTTTTGATCATTTTTGCATTTGAAAACTGTCTTGATGTAAGTTGTCTTGACAAAAAGTGTCTTTTTGTTGACTTTTGAAATGACTTGTAATGTATTGGCCCATATCCCTCAAATGATGCATTTTTTGGACTTGAGATTAGAGTGATAAAGTTGAAGAGATGATGAAGCATGTGAAAGTTATGCTTGGTCAAAGTTCGGTTGACTTCTCCTAAGGACACCCTAATTTAACAACTTTTGACTTTTGATGATTTGAGGTCTTTGCTTGATGAATCATGATCAAAGCTTAATCAAATGATGAATATGACTTCAAAATGTTGATGTTAACCAAACATCTTGAGGTTTGAGTGTATGTTGACCACAATTGACTTTTTTACCCAATATAGTTGATTTTCAGTCATCTGAGCCATTGACTGAGCAAAATTGTGATACAAGGCTTGAAACTTGACATGAGCATTATTAAGGACATATGAAGAACCATGAAAATCACTTGAAACCTTAGAAACCTAATCTCGTTTGAGAAATACAAAACCGTAGTTGTAGGTCACTTCTTAGGAGGAGGGTTTGTCTGGTCAACCCTTGAGTAGTCTTGAGTGTTTGAGACCTTCATGAGAGTGAGGAAGTATCTTGAATTAATTTGTCTTAAAAATGGGAGGGAAAATTTTGGGGTACAACAATGTCGTATAAAGAATCATTTCAATAGAAGGGTAAGATTCTCAATCATATAAATAGTGCATAAACATATATAAGCACATAATTATTAATCACCCATTCAATCATCAAGTCACACCATATATACCAATACCATAGGCGATCAATTAAATTATGCACTTTAACCAATCAACAACATAATATATTATAATATGCAATGCAATGAGACTCAATATATGACTCAATGCATGTGGTATCATTGGTTCATAAGAATCCACTAATTAATTTTCATCAAAATTCAGGTACATCGCTCACACCTCACATGGGCACACGATCATCCTACTCTTCGTCACTCACACCCCACATGAGCATACATACATTCCTCATTGCTCACACCTCACATGGGTACACGATGATCCTCATAGCTCACACCTCACTGGGCACATGATGATATACTTCCCAAATAGAATCTGGGTAGATAGCTCACACCTCACCTAGGCACATGATAACCCCACACCTGTATAAAATATATGCATGACATATGTACAACTCATACAATCAAGAAACATATGCACCTCGACCTTGACCATGGTTGGTGCACTTTTCCACTACGGGCCAGCATACGTTATTCACTTGCCAAACATGCAACAATAATAATCCGCAGGCATAACAAACATTCACATTACATTTACAACATTCTACAAAATCAACACAACTCGACACATAAAAAACATGTGTCCACGCGTCAAATGGTTGAAATACTAGTACTGAAAATAATTTTAGTTTAAATTACATGAGACCAGCTTCCCAACCATTCAAATGGTGACTAAATTGGACACTCACAACTCCATATATGAATTTTCAAAGAATTATGAAAATACTGACAGCACAACACTCAATGACACACCAAACATCACCATCACACAACTAAATAACTATATCGAATAAACAAAAATATTTTTATAGAAAATTAAATTGTGTTAGCTTTCCAACACTTCAAACGGTGCATCAATCGAGTTCCCGGAACTAGAGTTATAGATTTTTTAAGTTTTTTATGAAATTTTCGACACAACGAGGTAACGAGTTACCTCACTGTATAACTGGTTACCTCAGTCCCAAAAGCTGAAAAACCTAATTTTCGTTGATGAAACCGGTTACCTCACCATGTAACCAGTTACCTCACCCAAAATGCTCAAAAAAATACATTTTCAATGTAATCGGTTACCTCACTGACAGAAACACTTTTCTACCATTTTTTGATACGAAAATCACTTTTTCTTCACACCCAAACACTCCCATACATCCTATAATGCACAATTTGGATTCTCAATTTTAGTACACACCAATACAAATCATCAATCACATTTTATTTCATAACCATCATAATTTAGACACTTAATTCACAGAATTTCATACATTATTATAAACACTGACACTGACACACAAATACACATCAAAACACCAAAAATGATGATAATTTTGTAGAGATTAACAACTACACATCCATATATAATCATGCAATCCCTACAAAATTAAAAAACCTCACCCTTACCTTAATCGATGTTATAGGTCGATGCTCTAATGGAAGATTCCTCAACTCTAGCCCTTTCCCTCTTCCTTGTTCCTCTTTTCCCAAATGCGTTCTTTCTCTTCCCTCGTTTCTACGATCACCTTAGAAAAAACAATTCTTCTTTTCCCTTGCTTAAACTAATCTAACCCTTAGGCCCATATTCTCATATTCCAGTTATGCCCTTCTTCATAATAATAATTAAATAATCATTTAATTATTCTCATTATAATTATTATTATAATATTCTAATTTAATAATAATTATATTTCAATAACACTCTCCCTTCACCTCTATGCCTCTACACTTTTGGTCATACACCCCCAATACCTTAATTTCTATATTTTCTAAGGTACCCCTCAACAAGGTATCATAACACATAAAAAGACTCATCAACACATGTAAATTCATAAAATCACATAATTAATTTATAAAATTGATTCAATAAAGATCGGGGTGTTACAACTCCCCCCCACTTAGAAAATTTTTGTCCTCGAAAACTTACCTGATGTAACCAACTCTAGATACGACTCTCGCGTCCTTCTCTTCAACTCCCACGTCATGTTTGGAAACATTTATAATACCACTAATCAATATTCCACATCTTTAACCATAATAATCCAACAAGATGCAATGCTACCGAGTTATGAACGCACAAGTTCATTTGACCCCTTGTCTCATCTCCCTTGGATACAAGATTTATTACCTTAGGATCTCATTCATTCTTGAACTGGAACACAATGATATAATTACCATCACAATAGGTAACACTTCTCTAATTTCGCTTCACAGGAATGAGCTACTCGCACTCGAACACTTGCCATAGGAAATGAAACCATAACATAGTTTAAGAACGTAGAGTTTCATGACATGAACATAGTCTCTATCATTTCATCACATAGAAACACCATCTTAAGAACATCAACATAACCATAATATCAATAACATTGACACACAATATTAGTACCACAATGCAATAGTTCACCAATCGAACATGTAAATCAATACATCTATTGACATGGAAGTGACACGAATAATATATAAACCTTTCACCTACCACTTCCATCCTGGAATGTCCAATGGTTTGCATTATTCCCACAGGTTTATGCTATTTAACCCTTGACTCCTAACAACTCATACACGTATTACAAACTGCACCACATCACGTTTCAATTGAGCCACTCTGATTCCTCTACTTTAAAGTTATTGTCCTCATTTTGATTTCCATCAATTATCAGATCTACAAGTTTCACCTCTAGCATCTGACTCTCTTTAATATGCAACCGAAAATCATTTTTCACATTTGATATCCTCATCCTTCCACGCTGCAGTGTTAGCTCGCATACAAAATCAAGTCTTCGAACCATTCAATAAGTCCCAACTCTTCCATATCCACTTTTGCATTAGGTTCACACGAAATGGTGAATTACTATTCTATCGATAGAACGTCAATCACTTTACACACCATTAAGGTGGCAAGATGAGGTCTATCTCATTCAACACGATCTCGTCTATTATCAACAAGAGATTAACGGTGATCAGTTCCTCAATTTGTTAATAGGTAGCCGACAACCATGATGGAGCATAAACCATTATTACAAAATTATAATAGTGTTTCTTTAGAACTTGTGCTCAAGGTCACCTAAAGCACCATGGTCCAATTGTCTCCTTTGAGGTTTATAAATGCTTCCTCAATTTCCTTCTATTCGATCTTGTCGATGAGACACCATCGCCCAAACACATTGCATAGTCTACTTCCCACTCACCTAGCACCACACAAATATTAAGTATCTTCTAAATCAGGAAATGCTAATATACTAAATACATTACAAATCATTCCATTCTAATTGAAGCATTTATCCATGTAGAGGACTTTAACAAGATTCCTAAATCCATGGTTTTCCCTTAAATCTCACAACATCGAGGATCCATATATTTTCACATTTGAACCTCATTCCAATCACAATCTCAATAATACCATATCATCATCTGGTTGGTGATAGAAACTTCCCAAATTTTCCTAACATATGTCGATACCATGTCATCAATGACACACAATCCACTTTACCATTTAACTTTATCTTTTCCTTAATAATCTCTCCACTCTAACCATTATCAATTGACATAAGATACATCTTCATGTGCTCCTACAACACGTTCTTAACACGTCTTTCTTAACACCAAACATTTCATTCCCTCAATTTATTCATTACCAACCTATCGCACTTGACCTTGTTTCTAACAAACGCTTTACTCTGTTTCAAAAATTGTGATAGTAACCAACTAAGCCCAAAAAGCTTATAATCTTCGTAACCAACTTCAGAGACTCTCATTGTATAATTGCATCAACTTTGGACAGATCCACCGATATAATTACCCGAAATAATATGCCCAAGGAAAATCACCTCCTCAAACAAACATTCACACTTCGACTACTTAGCATAAAGTTTACTCTTTTTTAACACTTGCAACAAAGTTCGCAAATGTTCCACATACTCTTATTCTCACTTGGAATAAATCAGAATGCCCCTAATACATGGATCCAAATATTCACAATGCCTATACCGAGTTCTAAAAGTCATTCTCTGAATATCCTCATCTTCCACCTGAATCTGACGGTAACCGAACCTCAAGTCGTTTATGCCAAAGACGCACACGCCTACCAGCTGGTCCATCAAATCCTAAATCCCTTTGTAGTGGATATTTAATATCAATCATTAATTTAATCAACTATCGGATGTCCATACATAACCTCATATAACCATTATCACAAACATTCAACATTTGAGCCTCATCTCCTAAGAGTTATCCTACTTGCTTAACAGATATCTCCAAAAATATCTGGAAGGTACACACCACTGGTATATCACTAGTCATCACATTTATTTCTATCCCCTAATAAGAAACCTTCAACAATACTTGATCATTATCCCTCAGAGACGTCCCCACTTAACCAATAAATAGGAACCTTGAATCTGTATTATCTTCAGGTATGAGAATCTGCGACTACTCATGAAAACAATTCTTAAGCATTTGGTTTATCTCAAAATAGTTCACCATAAGGATAACATCAAGTTAATCCAACATCCCGCTCTAATGACAAGTCACAATCATCCCTGGGAAAGCATCAGGACCCATACACAACTGGCACATCATTAGATATAACATTGCTCTCTACTCCTAGAGATGCGAACAACACAAGTACCTGATCATTCCCTCTCAAGGAAATTTCGACCTAACCATTATACACGAATCTCAAATCTGTATCCTCTTCAGAATCAGGAAACAACACAATCTCACCAACATTTGCACTCTTGTAATCCATGGAACACTGGACCAATTGTCCACATCTTGCAACTAAAACATCCCTTAGAAGCAACAACTTCTCCCCCACTTGTTTCAATCTCTCTCCTCCAAACAAGTGATTAGAAAAACAAGACAACACCAACAATGTTTTACACACATGTGGCATACTAAGGAATAATACATCGACAATATTCAACTATCACACCATACCGACTTAACATCTTGGTCGGACGGGCCGAACTACTCTGATACCACTAATGTAACACCCATAAATTTCCCCGCATAAATAATTAAAATTCATAGTAAATTAAAATGATTTAAACATTTACAATGTCACCTTCAATCACCAAACATGATCATGTAATAGGATATGTAACACATTTTAAACATAACCACATTTTTGTCATGTCTGAAATTCAATAGCTTTATTAGCAGCAGAAAACATCAACAAACAATTAATCTTAACTCTTCAATATTAGTTATAATCATTATAATCCAAAACCAACATAAATCACCAAATAATTCCAACAAATGGAGTTGCGCATAAGTTTACTCTCAACAGAAACAAAACAAACATAACCCATTGTTACGTATCAGAGCAGGCATCGATCCAATCTACGCAATAAAAGGAAATATCCTCGGCTAACCTCAATCTCGAGCTACTCTTGAGTATCTGCTTGATATCGTATAAAGAATCATTCCAACAAAAAGAGTGAAATTCTCAATCATATAAAGAATGCATAAATATATATAAGCACATAATTGTCAATCACCCATTCAATCATCAAGTCACACTAATGGGAAAATTAGAAAGTGTACTATTTTTTCTGCTTGTAATAATAGGGAGATTTCCTGAATATCGATATCAAGGATTGCGTATCAGTATTGAGTTCAATTTGTGGTTCAATTAAACAAAACTTGATATGAGGTTTTGGTTGTGAAATACTCACTTAACAAATAGCGGGAATATAAAGTGGCTTTTTACTATTATGAGGAGCATGCTAGGGTATGGTGTATAACTTTCCCTATAACAACCTTGAATCCTGATTTCCTCAACAAGTTCATAAACTCAATTACCAGCCCTTTAGATTATTTTCCCTTAAGTCCTTAGTGAGAAAACCTTTAACCATCCATCCTAAATCCTAAGTCCTTAGAGATATCTAATGGAGTCAAGCCTTTATTTTATCAATAGTGATCTGGTAACTATAGGGTATCCCTAGTCCTAGGTGATATCTACTATAGCCTAATCATACAAAAACCTTAACAACCATGGTCCATATGGTTGTTAATCGTAAATCAATCCTAATTGGTCTGATCAAGAAAGCATAAAAACATTGCACAATTAGATTGAATATTAAAATCCATGTAATTGATAAAATCAGAATTTCAAAGTCATTACAGATTCAAATCAGGGACACCCCCTAACATCGGGGGATTTAGCTACTCATATTGTTCAAAATAATTCCAATGATATAAAGATTAAACATTACAAATAAATGATGAACTTTGAAAATATTTATCCTCAAAGAATCTCATATGTTGCTCTCTATAATCCTCAATTCTTCATGTGACAAAAAGTCTCCTAATTCCTCTTTCAAACTTGGCTAAATAGTGAACAATCCATTTGTCTCGGTCGGAAATGACCAAAATTCTCCTATGGGACCCAAATCATAAAAAATCATAAAAACACTCAAAATCAGCGTCCTGGCCAACACGTGCCATCTCAACCTGACACGGGAACCCATGTCAGCCTCTGTCCATTGCTCCAAAAAACCTCTCGCCCATACCTTCTGACACAGGCCGCGTCAGTTGACACTAGCACCCGTGTTAGCCTCTATTTTCCACGATTTCCACATCTTCCCCCTGACACGACCCGTGTTAGGCGACACAGCCACCCGTGTCAAAGCTTATGTAGCATTTCCTCCAAAACTTTGAATTATACACTTTTTCTGCCCCAATTTGTCCCGTTTTATTCTTCTGAACCTGAAAACACTAAATTACAAAACGAAATCATAATACGCGATAAAACGAAATAAAACCTCGATAAGTAAAAGAAACGATAACTAAAATAACTTCTGAATATATGTGTAAAAACCACTCATCAAACTCCCCCAAACTTAAATCGTTTCTTGACCTCAAGTGACCATTACAAGAACTCATGAAAATCACAGAAGCCCGATACTTATACGTGATACATCTGTTCAAATTAATCAAAAAGCAGTCCGTATGATGTTCACATGACGCGAAGAGTTTGTTTAAGAGCCTTTGAATCTAGAGCTTCCTCTTCAGATACCTTTCTAACCATGCTTTGTATTTAAGTCTCTTTCCAATTTTCCACCTTTTTAATTCGGACAATCAAACTAAGGCAATAAGAATTATGATGATCATCACATGCACAAGACTAATCAAGAATTTTTGTTTAGGCACCAAATAAAAGCATTGGCTACTTTTAATTACCAATGAAATTTTCAAACTTTGCAGTTATATATTGTCCTTTTGGACGATGTTTGGGGATCAACCCCCTTTGGGATGAATAACCGGGTGAGGGCTACCCAACTTAGGGAGCCAGTTTCCTTTTACCTCCTTTTCATCATTTGGTGCCAAATTTATTTATTTCTCCATCAATCATACATTCATGTGAATCTATATTATGCCATACTGTCAGGATAAACTACTTCAGGAGTACTTCTTAGGATTTAAGCACTATGGTATAAATCTACACGTTAGGCTCGTATCACTGTCACATTACTCCGAACGTCTTACCTCCCAATAAGCATCCCTTTGTCTCTGTATATTATTCCTAGGCTCTATGGGAAACAAGTTCTTGAATAAAACAAAAAATTTCGGTGAAATTTGGGAAGGACTTCAACTCGTGGATTTACACATCACTTAGCATAAAAACAACAAACAAATCAAACAGAAAAGCAGTAAAAGAAAAGCAATAAAACCCCCCAAACTTGAACTAAACATTGGCCCCAATGTTTTAGAACAAGCTCGAGGAAGGTGACTCACTAAGGGAAATGCAACACTAGTTGCTGCCTCCTAGATTTGACCAGTAAGGCTCCCTTTTTATTACTTGCAGAGAAAACGAAACAAATACAAAAAGAAACTAAGTTATTTAAAATCATGGGTTTACTCCCATAAAGCGCTTCGTTTAACGTCGCATGGCTCGACGATTCTTCCTTTTATGGGGGTACTTCCTCTTCCATACCCTGTTGTTTGTCCTTTCCGCAACCCAAAACTCATCTAAATCAAAAGCATTGACCACTTTGTGATTCCAGTCCCTTCGAACATCCTTCTTCTCACCTTAGAGTTTCCTTTTCTTTCTCTTCTTGACTTCTGGACTGAACTTAGAAAATTTTGTTGATGCCACCTGAGAGCTTATGTTGGAGACTTTCTCCGGGGGTGATTTTAAACTTTTATTATCTCCTCTTAATTTGATCATACCAGTTGAAGCTTGATTATTTTCACATGCACCCTGCTTTATGATCTTCAACACCTTCAAAGTTATATCCTCATCAAATGATTTCAGTGTTAGATTAGATGTCTCGATATCAAAATTGCATCGACTAGTTAGCATAAATGGTCGACCAAGAGTGATAGGAGTCTCTTCATCTTCAGGTATATCCATGATCTGAAAATCAATTGGGAAAAAAATTATCAATTTCTACTAATACATCTTCAACTATCCCATATGACTACTGTTGTACCCCAAAATTTTCCCTCCCATTTTTATTCAAGGCATACTCATTAAGGTCCCCAATTCCTCAAGGTTGACCAGGAATTGATCAGATAAATTCTCCTCCTAAGAAATGACCTTTCAACTAATTTCACTTTTCACCATGATGTGTGAGTTCCAGAGCTTCAAATGATTTCCATGTCACCCTATATGCCTCAGCATAATGGCATAGCTGAAAGAAAGAAAATAAGTGTACATGAAAAAGTGTAGGTCAAAGGCTGAAAATATGCCTAAGGGCTTTTGGGTCGAAGCATCTTTGACAACAATATGTAGGCTAATTTAGTGCCGAATGAAACACTAGGACCAAAGGAGGGCTAGTTCAAAAGAAAGCGTGAGAAGGCTTTTATGAAGCATTCGATTGGGAGAGCTGCTAATGAGCGCCATTGAAAGGTTCGTTTTCGAACATGGAGATGTAAGCCATTCAAAGCGTTACAAAGAAGACACCTTTCGATTGACATGTTTCCTGAATGGGCACTCCAAAAATAAGAATGTTTGGAATTCAAAAAGCTCTTATCTTATCCAACTAAACACGTGGAAATCTATTGGTTCGAAGAACATGCCATCTTAAAGCATGGCGTGATCGAAGGACAATTAGAGATGAATCATCCAAATATGAGTCATCTTAGAGTTTTGGGGATCAATGTGTTTCAGGCATGTGCTTGAACAGGCAAGGAAGGAGTTGGGTAATAAAAGTAAAGTCTTGGTGCTCATAAGTCATCCTTCGATTGGCGCATATAAGTTATATTCACCAATCGAAGGTGAACTAGTGATCAACAAGAAAGATATTTTGGTAGACATAAGCAAAGGGTGGGAGTTAGAATCAAAGAGCCACCTGCACAACTACATTCGAAGGAGATGACAAAACGAAGCTTCGACAAACCAAGAGGAAGAGGTGGTCAAATTGAAGGAAAGGAAATCGAAAGGAACAAGAACAATTCGATTAGGCTAATTGGATAGTTTTCAGATAAAGCAACTAAGGTAGATAATGGCTCAATCGAAGAAGCCACAATGATGAGGCCATGGACCATTCGAATTGGAACTCAGAACCATCGAAGAACAAAACTTGGGAGCATTCAAAAAGTTAAGATGTGGGAGTGAAACCTGTCCAGGTTCACTAAAAAACCCAAAATGGTAGAAAATCATCAACAATGACAACCTTTTAAGACCTTTGGTTTTGCCTTCAAAGCCATGGTTAATGGCTGATTCTTGCTATTTTCGTTCATCAATGCACCCCTATAAATACAGAGCTAAAGTGCAAGCAAAAGAGGACAGACACACATTGCCTATACACAATGAATTGCCTACACGTACAGATTGACTCACTAAAATCTCCACAAAACCTTGAAGTTGTTTCAAATATTCTAAACTCAGAGCAGGCGCCTACAGTTCGATTCAACCCATTTCCGTCCAAACCAAGTGTTGCAATCATCTCTGTAAGGTTCATAGGGTAATAACGGTTCGTTATTGGCAAAAAAGTTGTTAAAAACGCACGCATATGCATCTCTGGTTCCAATAATCATGTGAATCCATATTTGTATTTTTATGTGTTTCAGTGCATATCATCCATATTATTGTGTTACTGAGATCCAAATATGCAGGTTCGAGCCATTAGATGAACCCTCATACTTCCTGAACCATGAATCACCATGTTCATGCATATTTATGCTTGATTGAAGGTGATGGATTTGCATTCAATATTTTATTGTAGTTTATCATATAATCATTGTCTTGTGTTTGGATCAACGAATGAAAAAACAACACAGATGGTAAAGGGGAACGTGTGCAATGGAAAGGTCCTGGGTTCGATACCCAGGTCGTGTATTATGTTTTTTTATAACAATCATCTTGTAGATGCAGTGTGCTGCGTTTCAAACACTTCCCACGCGCCTTCAAGCTCCAGCCAATGGATGACAAGGAGTTCAGATCTAGTATCCTCCACAGGAAATCCATCATACACTATCAACAGTCTCTCTCGTTGGATCGAAAGGCAGCCCACTCCTTGGATCGAAAGGCAACCTTCCTCATTGGATCAGAAGGCAACTTGAGCCTCTTCATTTATCTGGGCCTACATTTTTAAACTTACACCCCCTGTTTCTATTTGTTGTCCTGGCCCATTTGTACTTTTATTTTGTTTTGTTTATTTCTTTTAATGGCTTTACTCTTTTTTTAACCAACATTAAATAAAAAATATCACAAAAAATATTAGGTTAGCATTTTCTCAAATAAATAAATAAATTAATGAATATAACACTTTCTTAAAATTAAAATTAAGTCTAGACTTATATTTTTATTGAACAAAAAAGAAACAAACAAACAGTTTTTTTCCTTTTAGTTTTAGACGTTATCTTCAATTGACGCGCATTTAGTTACTTTTGAATTATTATTATTGTATCTGCTTCCCAGTTTGTAATAGAATAACTAGGACTTTCTACTTTACTGCTTTTCCCCAATTTTGGATATGTAATTAATCCCCCTCCCCGAAGCCATGTAATAGCGTAGGATTTAGTTTCCGCACTTTATATTTCCTGTAGATATATTAACTGTTTAGATGTATGGTAATATGATTGCATGACAAGAGCTTAATAATCAAAACGCTAGAAAACCTAAAGGCCAAGATAAATAACTGAATACAACACACTTTCACATACGCACCTCTAGGGTACCCCCACTTTTGTTGCCTTCGGAAAAATAGTTACATCTCTCGAAACATGAGTGATTTTAGTGGCTACCCTCCGGTTTAAAGTGAAGAAGTGAAAAACACAAGAAGGGGGGTTGAATTGTAAAAACTTGAAATCAATTGCAGTCAACACAGTATTTTTATCCTGGTTCGTTTGATCTCAAACTACTCCAGTCCACCCGTCAAGGTGATTTCGCCTCTCTCCAACGAGGTCTTAATCCACTATATTCAACTGAATATTACAACTGCTTTAACAACTGCTAAAGCCTTCTTGAGTCAAACCACAAACCGGTTTCTCAAGGAAATACTTTCTTACAGATAAATGAAATCTAAGTGTGTTGAATGTTTTCTACAAAAACTGTTTATCACAACTGTGATACTACACACGTTAAGCTTATGAGAACTAGAGTGCTAAAATAATGAGTAAAGAACTTGAGAGCTTTAGAAAACTGAGAGTGAGGAAGATGATGAATAGCTTTAGGCGTGTAGAGAGTTGTAGAGCATTAGCCAATTCAATCTTCACTGACTTGTTTATATAGCATTGGAAAATGGTACGTTGGAGTCAGTTAATTCCATTTCAATGCCAATAACATTCTTTCCAAATTGAGAAGATCTTTGTCTGGAATAATGTCGTTGATAATAAAGTATCTTGAATGCACAGTACCGTTGCCACTTAAGCGTGTTCTGGCTTTGGCTTATTCTGACGCTGCTTAGGTGCTGATGAATTGCTGTTGTCTTGATCAGAGTTCAGATTGTTATGCGCAGATATGTTCATCACGCTTCAGCGTAAGCACAAGTTGATCTTCTGATTCTGGTATCTGATATAACATCCTCTGATGCTCATGTTGATATTTCATCTTCTGATGCTGATGATGATATTTCATCTTCTGATGCTGATGATGATATTCTCTTGCTGATGCTTATCAGAGTTTTTGTAAAACAGAATGTAATTTTTTAGGTAGCATATATGTCTTACATGAATCATACAATTAATATATCTTTGCATTTTGTTATCATCAAAACTTAAGCTTAGGGTAGTAGATTCAAACTTTGTTCTAACATAAAGATCATAAGTCCCTCGATGACCCTCTCGATGTTTCCTCGATATGATCTTAAAACCCTAAGATAGTTACTAAATTTTCTTTCTCAGTTTCCTTTGTGACTATGAACGTCCATTCGAATGTCCCTTAAACATCCAACGACTATGGCTACCTACTCACTAATAGTAGGATAGCACTGTCTAAAAGAAAAGAGGAAAAGAATAACCTTTCGAGTAAAAGTAGATAGTTCCTAGATGCTATTCTCAAAACAAATTTTTAATCTTACATAAAACTTCTTTCAAAAACATTTTCAAAATGCTTTATCAACACTCTTAAGGACTGATACAAGAGTTATCATAAAGCAAATCGCCTTACTATTGGCATTTCAAAAAAAATACTTTTCAAAAACACACAAAGCATAAAGTATTTTACAAATGAGCTAAGCATCTAAGAGCCCGCAGATAACTACGGATGGAAAGGGTGCTAACACCTTCCCTTTCCATAATTTACCCCCCTTACTCAGAAAACTCTTGAAAGGTCTGTTTTCTGTTCTTTTAACCCTTTCATTTGTAGGATAAAAGAAAAGTCGATGGTGAATCTTGCTTACCATAACATTTGTGAATACAAATATGTTGTACCCCAAAATTTTCCCTCTCATTTACCAAAACTTTTCTCACAAGATCTCTTTGACTCAAGAATGGATTAGGGTTTGGTTAGCTCAAGATATCTCATCTTGCACTGATAACCCAAAATTAGGGTTTGAGCTTGCACAAGGATTTTTGAACTATCATTGCTTCATATGACTTTAAAACATCATTAGGGATCCCTAAGATCACTCATGACAAGTTTCAAGCCTTGAACCACACTTTTGATCAGTCAATTGGACAATTGACCTAAAAATCAACTGTATTGGGGAAAAAGTCAACCATGGCCAATTTACAGTCAAACTTCATAATTTTTGATCCACATCAACATTTTAAACTCATATGCATCATTTGGTCAAGTTTGGATCACAATTCCTCAAGAAATTTGACCAAATCACAAAAAGGGCAAAATAGTCAAAATTAGGGTTTTGACTGAGGAAAGGCAATTTATGATTTTTAACCTAGAAAATGACCAATTGAGTTCAAGAATGATTTCAAGGATTCAATGGAATCACCTTGACTTAATTACATGGCTCAAAACATCTCAATTACATTGGATTGACAGATGAATTTTACAGTCAATTAATCAAAAGTCAACTGTACACTAAAAAGTCAAACTTTCACTTTTTTGGTCAAAATCAAGCACCAAGGGTCATAATTCATCAAGACATGTCAAAATATGAAGCTTGTTCATCAAGAAATCCAAATTTTAAAATTAGGGTTTGAATTTGAAAATTTTCATAACTTTGAAATTTTCTAAGTATGAAAATTTTCTTATTTTTCTCAACTTTAGGCCACTTTTTCACCATGATGCATATTGATTCAAGGAAAGTTCCCAAAATGAAAGTTGTATATCTCCATGAAATATACAACTTTTCTTCACAAACTTTTCCCTAGAGATGCTTGGATCTCAAGTTATAAATTTGTGAATACATGGTCATGAACTTGTTAACTTAGTGAAATTTTGCCCTAATTTAGAAAGGTTTTGGGCCTAACTTCATGGCAACTTTTCACCTAGTTACAAGAGGTATCTAAAAATTAATTTCAAATATTAATTATATAGCACATTTCAAGCTTTACAAAATGTCAAATAACTCCTCAAGATCATTTTTGAGTATGGAGAATCGAAGAGAGGAAGTTGACATTTTCTCACTTTTTGTTCAAGCCATTTCATGAAGAACCAAGTTGCAAATCAATGCTATGTTGGCTATTTCATGCTGTACAGGTCCTAAACTTGTTCCACACTCCTTAATTAAATGATTAATCAGTTGACAAAGCTTTAATCCATGCTTTTGAACCTTTATCCAACTTGTAATTCCATTTATGGCAAAAAGGTTCCATTGCCATTTTGAAAAAGAACCACTTTTGCAAACTTTACAATTTTGAGCGTTGGACCTGTCCCCTTGATGCATAAAAACCACACAGGTCTCAAGTAAGTTGTAAAAATTCATACCAACCCTAAGCAAGCTGGTACAAGCATGTGAAGCTTTGGTCTTGTCACTTTGCTTCAAGTACAAGAAAGTTGGCAAAAAGGCTAGCATTGGCACAACTGATAGAGAGCTAACACAAAACCATTTCAATACTAATATACCAACATTATGCAACACAAAAAAGAGGAAGCAAAGTCCTGAAACACTCTCAAGCTAAAAAACACCCAAAACCTGTCAAAAACTGCAGATTCTACACAAGCATCCCCATCTTCCATTTGGTTCGTGCGTTTTGTGTTTAGATCATTCAAACACCTTACATAATTGATATCAAGCCCATCCAAATCATCATCCATGTTCTGTAATCTCTTTTCCACCACCTGCCATTGTTGAATTTTGAGTTTGCAGTTTGACTTGTCCAAAGAGTTCTAGCCACTTTCAAAGAAAGGCAAGGGTTGGAATAGATTCATGGAAGCTTAAGGAAGCTCAAGCAAGCATCAGGCCTCCATTAAAGTCACTACATTTCCATACATGATTCCATCTGAAGGAGGTAAATTTTCAAACTCTATCTCTTTGTACAGGCAACCATAGGCCACGATTTGTGAATAAAAAATGTAGTCCTCATCATAACGAAGTTGTACATATCATTATCTTGCATTAATTTTACTTGTGCTAAGAGAATATGAAACTTGAAATTTCTGGAAATATTAGGTCAAGATTTACGTCTGTTTAAATTCTCCTTGATCTTTGATAATTAGTTTACATAACTTATATGGTTGGAATTGTGAGTTCAAGTACTACAGTTTTCATGTTATAAGTTTTTATTTTCATGGAAGTATGAGGAAGTTACAGGGGGTCCGGCCAAGGCTTGAGGAAGAAGATGAAACAGGGCAAGGGCGCGTTTTGTAATATGTTATTTTTGTTTCGGTAAAGATAATGGATGTATGGCCACCCTAGTGGCAAAGCAGCGTGCTGGTGAGACCCATGTCTTTGGTTCGAACCTGCGCGCTACTTTTGCATTTTTACATTTTTTCCTTTTCAGTTTTTGACACTTTTTTTTGCAGATTGGGCTTAGCTTCATGGGCCAGTGTTTTTGCTAACTTTGCCACAAATCTACTACATCACCCCTGCCAACTCTTTTCTATTTTGTTATTTTCATTTGTTTTATTTTCATATTTAATATTTTGAATATTTTCTTTAATGCATAAAAATCTTAAAAAATATAAATTAATAATATTGCACTTTTATTTCATTTTTATCTTATTTCTCACATGAAAATATATTTTATTTTTAATATATATCATTTATTTTCTTAATAAACTTGTAAATATAATTAAATATAATTAGTTTAATTCATTTTGCATTTCATACTTACAAATACTTATTTTTGCATATATTTAATTTTATTATTTATATACAATATTATTTATTATTTTTACACAAGAAAGTACACAAAATAATACATATAAAAACTTTATTTTCTTTTAATTAAAAATTAGGGTTGAACCCCTTTCAATAATTAATTCTTTTTCCTTATATTTTTAGGTTTAGATGAAATTTTCTTTTACATAAAAACAAGACATAAAAATCTTTTTCACATGTACATTGCATTGCATTTTCCTTTTAATATTGTATTGTATTTATTCTAATTCGTACAAATTCGATTTGGTTGTAATAATTTATTTATCTTTATATTCTTACAAAATCCCCATTCAAACTTGTATTCCCCCCTCCCTTAAATTGTTGTAATAGCTTAGCATATTTACATTACGCAATTTATCGCTTTATATGCCATGATTAGTAATTAGGATTTGTATGACAAGAACAAAACAAAGCAAAATAGAACACTCTAAATACAAGACAAAATCAAAAGCATGAAAATAATACACTTGCACACACACACCCTTAGGGTTTCCCCACTTGGTTGCCTAAAACAAAAATGGCCATGTTACGCATGCGAAGTATCTTGGCAAAACAAAACAAATTTAAGATCATAGTCCCTCGATGACGCTATTCAAAAGTTGCCTTACAAAAATGATCTTGGTCCCTCAAAAATGGTAAGATACTTTGCAAACTTTTGAGGAGATTGTGGCTCTTATTATCTATGGGATGGTCTTGTTCCCCAATCCTGACCAACCCATAGATGTGAGTGCCGTCAAAATTTTCATGTCACGCAATCCGGTGTCTACATTACTAGGGGATATCCTACACTCTTTTCACACTCGTACAATGAGGAAAAGAGGGGTCCTTATGTGTTGCACTCCCCTCCTGGAAAGATGGTTTATTTCTCATCTTCCCTAATAAGTCTTAAAGAATGATAAAGGATTAAGGTGGTCACAAAGGTTAATGACGGTTAAGCATTCAGATATTCATTGGTGCTCTCGATCCAAAGAGAATGTTATCATTGTTGACCGTTGTGGGGAATTCCCTAATGTCCCTCTACTTGGAATTAAGGGAGGCATCAACTACAACCCACGCTTGGCTCTAAGACAGTTTTGTTATGCCCGAAGGGATGGCCCACATGATATGCTAATTCAAGGATTAGTTTTCGACTACGACAACGACAATCAAGGTCTTCGTCAGCGATTCATCCGAGCTTGGAGGATGCTAAACAAGATGGATAGCAAGACTTTGGGACACAAGAACTCCATCCCTCTAGAGCCTTACCTCAAGTGGGTACGAACCCGTGCTCAAAGTCTTATGATGCCTTATCCGTCCATTCTCCCAGTGATTATTGAGCCTGTTAAGGAAGGAGAAGTTCCATACACTATCCTACATCCTGACATGCACACATCACTCGAAGATCTACAAAGGTATTGGATACAACTCAAAGGAGAGCGAGATACTTTTGAAGCCCAATTCTACGCAAGCGAGAAGAAGGTTTTGTAACTCACTAGGCTACTTCATGAGGAGCAGACTCTAAACACCTACATAGCACCAAAGAGGATGCGAAATACTTTTTAAATTAGAATTTTGTATTATTTTTCCCAAGGGGAATTGATGTACTCAAGTTCTATCTTATTAATATAACGTCTGTTTCTTTTTGTTTAAAACAAATTTGAATTTTTAAATCTTTGAAAGCATTGCATGTATACATATCATTCATCATGACATAAATAGGTCTTTTACAACCAGTTTCCTCATCTCTCTACTGTTTATTTCATTAAGATGGATCTCAAACAGACGGTCAAAGATCTTCAAGCTCAAAAAATGCAGTTTCAACAGTTGCTCATGACCCTAGCCAAGGGGCAAGATGAGTTGAAGACTCTGTTAGCTGAAGAGAGAAAGAAGAAACCAAAGAAAGCCACTGGGGTTTTGAATATGGGGAGAAGATTTCAAGGACAGACTAGAAGGACCTTGAATTTTGCAACCACTTTCGGTGAAGGAGAAGGAAAAGGAAAAGAAACAGCGGTACCGTCAGAATCTGAAGAGGAGGAAGAAGAGGAAGACTACTCTGAAGAGCAATACCCTCTGGCTGATGATAAGTACAGACATCTTGAAGAGCGTTTAAGCGCTATGGAAATACAGAGGGTACCAGGCCTAGACTTTGAAGAATTGGGGCTGGTGTCAGGAATTGTAATCCCGCCAAAGTTTAAAGTGCCATTATTTGCAAAATATGATGGAGTGTCATGTTCTAAAATGCACCTCCGATCATATGTCAGAAAGATTCAGCCGTACTCTACTGATAAAGACTTGTAGGTGCATTTTTTCCAAGACAATTTATTAGGAACGCAACTCGATTGGTTTTACCAATTGGAAAGGGCCGACATCCACAATTAGGAAGACCTTGCCGCAACTTTCTATAAACAATACCAGTACAATGCAAATTTGGCGCCTACTCGTACTCAACTTCAGAGTATGGCTTTGGCTTCAAATGAGGGTTTCAAAGATTACGCGCAAAAATGGAGAGATCTAGCTGGGAGAGTGCAACCCCCTATGTCTGAAAGGGAGTTGGTGGATATGTTCTTAGGTACTCTATCAGGCCATTTCTTCAACCATTTGATTGGGAGTTCATCTGCTGGATTTACTGAGTTAATATTAACCGGAGAAAGGGTAGAGGCTGGCATAAAAAGTGGAAAGATTCAAAAGGACTCATCTGCCTCAACAGCTATGAGAAAGCCTTTCACTGGAAAGAAGGAGGTATCTGCTGTTTATCCATAAAGGAACCAAGGGAGAGCTGAACTTCGACCAATGGTAGGGGCCGTTATGATCTCAAAATCTGCATCTGATCAACCAAGAAGTAACCAACCAAGGGTGGAAAGGCCAGTCCGAAAACTCACCAGAATTAACATGACTCTAGCTCAGGTTTTACCGCATCTGCTGAAATCTAATTTGGCGACTTTGAAGGAGGCTCCAAAGAATCCCAACATGGCGTCTCCCCATTATCACCGAAATGCCAGATGCGCATACCATTCCGAAATCCCAGGGCACGACACCAACAACTGTTGGGCGTTAAAAAACAAGATTCAAGACCTTATAGATGCAAAAGAAATCGAGTTTGAGGCGCCAGAGAAACTAAGTGTCATTTTCGCTCCCATGCCTAGACATAGTCACAACGCCAATGCTATCGAGGAAGATTTGTTTGTTGCTACAGTAGATGAACTCTTAACTCCACTCCCGATCATTAAGTTGAATTTGTTAAAAGCTGGTATATTACCAGGTTGCGATAAAGACTACCATGTTTGCCTATCCTCATCATTTGATTGCCCTCTGCTGAAGACAGGTATCCAACGCCTGATTGACAACCAAGAAATTCTGTTTGAGAATGCTCCTGTTTCACCCGTTTCAGTTAAAGGCGTTTTAATCATAACCATCTCCGCCAATCCTTCCAGGGTCCCCAAAAGACCCATTAGGATTACATCAGTTCCGAAGACTACTCCTCTCATAATTACAATGCCCGGGCCAGTCCCATATGAATCGGATAAAACAGTACCATGGAATTACGGTGGAGAAATCTACTACCATGGTATTAAGCAAGATGGGTTGACCACCGAAGAAGTGAGCTCCAAAGAAGAAGATTCCGACGTTAGCAATATTGCCGGAACTAGTAAGATTACCCGTAGTGGTAGAATCTTCTCTCCATAGATTGCCCCTCCAAAGGCAATTTTTGGACCCGTGGCCGTTCCGAAGATTACCTCTCTACCGATAACCATACCTACAAGTGAACCTACCGATAAAGACGATGCGACCCCTGTTGTTATCCCTACCAATTCTTCTACTATTGAAAATTGAGGAAAAAGCATTCAAGAAGAGCCTGTCCGGACGAAGGCTCAACCACTAGCTATTCCCGAAACATCCAAGAAGGAAATGGAAGAGATCCTGAGGATAACAAAGAAGAGTGACTATGATATGGTTGAACAGTTGGGGCAAACTCCCTCCAAGATCTCCAGGATAGCATTGCTGCTGTGTTCTGAGGCACATGCGAAAGCGCTGATAAATTTTTTGAAGACAACCCATGTGCCACAAGAGACGTCTGCTGACTAATTCCAAGATTGTGTGGCCAATTTGACAGCTGATAATGGCTTAGGCTTCTCTGATGCTGATTTGACACCCACAGGGAGAAAACACAACGAGGAATTACATGTCTCTGTGGAGTGTAGAGGAACGACTCTGGCCCATGTCTTGGTAGACACCGACTTATCTTTGAACGTCTTACCAAAGAAAACCCTTGACAGATTGGATTGCAAAGGGCTGACATTAAAACCCAGTAACATAGTTGTGAGAGCATTTGATGGTTCGAAGAGGATGGTCCACGGGGAGGTGGACATCCCGATAAAGGTGGGAACTCAGACCTTCAGTTCAACTTTCTATGTGATGGACATTCGTCCTTCTTATTCATGTCTGTTAGGACGCCCCTGGATCCATAATGTCGGTGCTGTCACCTCCACACTACACCAAATGCTGAAATACCCGGTCCAAGGAAATATCATAACTGTCCATGGAGAGGAGGAGTACATGATTAGTCATCTGAATTCCTTTCGATATGTGGAGCTGAATGGTGAGTTCATTGAAACCCCTTTCCAACATTTTGAAGAAGTCTCTTAAAGAAGTAGCGGTAACCAAGGAGGTATCCTCAATTCCCAATATCACAAGACCTCTGCTTCAGATGTCATCTCTAAAGGACGCTAAGGCAGTAGTAGAAGAGGGTGGATGTACCATCTGGGGGCAGCTTCTAGACATGCCGTATAAATCAGACAAGTTTGGCTTGGGGTTTACTTCAACTGCTCAGAAGGCTGTGCGCCGTGCCCATGCTGGAGGGCCACCTTTGAAGATTAGTAACCGAGAGGTCAATGCTGTGGAAGATAGTGAAGAAGATGGCAGCTTGGAAGATTGGATATTTCCTACTGTCAACAGAGGACTTCGCAACTGGGAAGCCAGAGACTTTGTCCCAATAACTTTCATCTCTCAGTAATTTATCTTTTACATTTCTGTTGGACTTGTAATATTCACAAACAATTTTCACTTTAAAAACCTTGTGTCTTACCCGAGGCACAACGGTCCATTTGTAAGGGTTTTTAATTCATCTTCATATGACATTCAATGAATCATGGACGTTTTTCCACATACAAACCTTTTGTGCTCATTGTCTTTCTTTTACATTTTTATTTTTTAAAGATGGCTATACCCTTACACACACCCACACTCACAAATGCAGGTACCCCTCCAGTGACTCTAAAGATCTAATCTACCAAGCCGAATACGAAGGTGAGGAAGATTGTGAGGTGCCAGGGGAATTGGCTAGACTACTACAACAAGAGTAAATAGCTATTCAGCCTCATGAGGAACCGTTGGATACAATCAACTTGGCCACCAAGGAAGATAAAAAGGAAATCAAAGTGGGTGCCAACCTAGAGCCGAGTGTCAAGGAACGTCTAATTCAGTTATTGCATGATTATGTTGAGATTTTTGCCTGGTCATACGAAGACATGCCAGGACATGATACAGACATCGTGGTACATCGCCTGCCAACGAGAGAGGACTGTCCACCACTAAAACAAAAAGTCCACCGCATGAGACCTGACATGTCAGAGAAGATCAAAGCGGAAGTTATGAAACAATTCAATGCTGGGTTCTTGGCTATCACTTCCTATCCTCAATGGGTTTCCAACATTGTTCTCGTGCCTAAAAAGGACGATAAAGTACGAATGTGTGTGGATTATAGAGACTTAAATAGGGCCAGCCCTAAAGATGATTTTCCACTTCCCCACATCGACATCCTGGATGATAATACGGCCCAGCACAAAGTGTTTTCCTTCATGGATGGATTTTCAGGCTATAACCAAATCAAAATGGCGCCTGAGGACATGGAGAAAACTACATTTGTCACACAGTGGGGCACGTTCTTCTACAAAGTGATGCCATTCAGACTGAAGAATTCTGGGGCAACCTATCAACGCGCCATGGTAGCTTTGTTTCATGATATGATACATCATGAGATAGGGTCTATGTAGATGACATGATAGCCCGATCACAAACTGAAGAGGAACACCTTGATCACTTGCAAAAGTTGTTTGTGAGGTTGAAGGAGTACAAGTTAAGATTGAATCCAAACAAGTGTACATTCGGAGTCCGGTCCGGTAAACTTTTAGGTTTCGTCATCAGCAACAAAGGAATCGAGGTTGATCCTGCCAAGGTTAAATCGATATAAGAAATTCCTGCTCCTTGCACTGAGAAGGAAGTCAGAGGATTCTTGGGACGCCTGAACTATATTTCCAGATTCATTTCTCACTTGACAGCTACTTGTGAGCCAATCTTTAAACTGTTGAAGAAAGATCAAGTAGTTAGATGGAACGAAGAATGCCAAATTGCTTTTGACAAGATCAAGGAGTATTTACAAGAGCCTCCTGTTTTGATGCCACCAGTCGAGGGAAGACCACTGATCATGTATCTGACCGTTTTAGAGAACTAAATGAGGTGTGTATTGGGGCAGCATGACGAGTCTGGCCGAAAAGAGCATGCTATTTACTACCTTGAGCAAAACGTTTACCGACTGTGAAACTAGATATTCACTGCTCGAGAAAACTTGTTGCGCTCTGGCATGGGCTGCTTGTTGGCTAAGACAATATATGTTGACTCATACCACTTTGTTGATATCTAAGATGGATCCGATAAAGTACATCTTCGAAAAGCCTGCTCTGTCTGGAAGAATATCTAGATGGTAGATGATCTTAACAAAATATGACATACAATACACTACCCAGAAACCTATAAAAGGCAGTGTGCTAGCTGATCATCTTGCTCATCAAGCTGTAGAGGATTATCAGTCCATGAAGTTTGAATTCCCGGATGAAGACATCATGACATTAGACAACTGTGAAGAAGTCAAACCATATGACAAACTTGAACAAGGATCCCGATGGACCCTGTTCTTTGATGGGGAATCCAATGCACTTGGTAACGGTATCGGCGCTGTACTCATATCTCCGGAAGGGTGTCATACTCCCTTTACTACCAGACTTTTCTTCATCTGTACGAACAACATGGCGGAATACGAAGCATGCATCTTTGGTCTCAAGGATGCCATAGACTTGGGAATCAAATCTTTAGATGTGTTTGGAGATTCAGCTTTGGTCATCAGTCAGATCAAAGGAGAGTGGGACACTAAACATCCAAACCTTATCCCTTACAAAGAACATGTTTTGACGTTGCTACCACATTTTGAGCAGATTACCTTCGAGCATTTCCCGCGAGAAGAAAATAAGCTATCAGATGCTCTATCCATAATGTCATCTATGTTTAAACTTAATTGGGATAACGAGGCTCCCCATATCACCATTGAACGAATGGACGAACCAGCACACTGTCACGAGATTAATACTGAAGAAGTAGTGGACCAACCTTGGTTTCATGAAGTCAAAAGGTATCTCGAGGCTCAGGAATATCCAGAAGGAGCTTCAATCAATGATAAAACGTTCTTAAGGAGATTCTCTGCTAAGTTCTTCCTAAGTAATGACATCCTGTACAAGCGCAATCATGACTCTATTTTGCTCCGTTGTTTGGATAAGATTGAGGCTGAAAAGATCATGGCTGAATTGCATGAAGGTACCTTTGGCACTCACTCCAGTGGGCATACGATGGCAAAGAAAATCCTACGGGCGGGCTATTACTAGTCTACCATGGAAGCAGACTGCTATCAACACTCCCAGACCTATCATAAATGTCAAATTTATGCTGACAAGGTGCACGTACCTCTGGTTCCTCTGAATGTCTTGACGGATCCTTAGCCCTTTGCCATGTGGGGAATCGATATGATCGGGGAGATCAATCCTACAGCCTCCAATGGACATCGTTTCATTCTAGTGGCCATTGATTATTTTACAAAATGGGTTGAAGCAGCTTCCTTCACATCAGTTACTAAGAATGTTGTTGCCCGTTTCATCAAGCAAAATCTCATTTGCCGGTACGGTATCCCAGAAAGGATCATCGCTGATAATGGTACAAACCTTAACAATACTATGATCACCGCCTTGTACGAGCAGTTCAAGATTCAACATCACAATTCATCCCCCTATCGGCCAAAGATGAATGGCGCAGTCGAAGCTGCTAATAAAAACATTAAAAAGATCATACAGAAAATGACAGTCACCTACAAGGACTGGCATGAGATGCTACCGTTTGCTCTCCACGGGTACCGTACCACGGCTCGCACATCAACTAGGGCAAAACCCTATTCTTTTGTTTATGGCATGAAGGTACCCTATTAGGGATAAAATAAAAAAATTTGTACACCCGGAAAGTTGAAAACCCGAAAGGGCGACTTGGGAAAAAAAGGGTTTCCCGGTGGACTGAAAACCTGAAAGGGTGGTCCAGGCAAAAGTTAGGGAATTAAAGTGTATGACTATGTCCCGTCGGATCACTTTATGGACAACCTCTTGACTTCCAATGACAAACTTAAAGTTCCTGATCAAGTCAATCATCTTCGGACGAAGCAACAAATAGACAAGATATTCGGAGATACGAAGGCTATAGCAGAATGTGAACCCCATGGGATTATCACACATAGCTATCTTTCTTTGTATACATTTTTCTTACTTTTATGACACTATCCTCTTACTAGGATGTCTGTCTCCTTTGTACAAAATAATTATTCAAGTTAAATACAAAGATATCTCTTTCAAGTACAGAAAACTATTTGTCCTTTTTCTTTACACTTGTGTTTTATTTGCAAAAAACGTACAATGGTTCATTGATGAACATATGCATTTGAACATAATTATTGTTTACAAATAAAAAAAAATGAAAGGAAATAATTACTGACAAATTGAAAGAATAGGAAAACGTCTTTAGGCTATTCCATGAGCAATCCCCATAGTATGTCACTTAAATCCCCAGCGGAACTAAAACTTCAAACTATCAGTCCCCGACGGAAACCATCCAGTTCCTTCAAAATTTCTCAGCAAGTTGTTTGAAGCCTAAAATCCATTCGAATAACAATTGAATTCTGTTACGCCTTAGCGGAGCCAAGACTCCCATCTATCCCTAGTAGAAGTCATCAAAATTCTCTAGATTCCCCAAGCAGATTCTTCAAACAGTACACGGCATTGCTCTCACAACATAATTTTTATCAATGCTCAAATTTCAAGATATGAAGGATCCACATTACCCTCAGCAACAGTCAAGGATTTATTTTCCTCAGGCAAACAGCAATACAACAAATTGGCTTACATACGCATACATTACATCCATATGTCATAAACATTGATAAAATACATATTGCATCATACATTTCATGCAACATAATTTTGTGTTTCAGCTAACATTTTACCATTTTCAGGATAAGATTAACAGCTACCGTTAACAATATGCAATCATGATACAGTACAGATACGCTCCAGACACGGTTTCCATTCTGTTACTCATTCAGATTTCAACTATTAAGATACAGTTCAGATACGTTCCAGACACGGAGGACATTCTGATAACTCATTCAGATTTCAACTATCAGATACAATTCAGATACACTCCAGACACGAAGGCCATTCTGATAACTCATTCAGATTTCAAATATCAGATACAGTTCAGATACACTCCAGACACGGATAACATTCTGTTACTCATTCAATTTTAAAGTTCAGATACAGTACGGATACGCTCCAAACACGGATGCCATTCTGTCACTCATTCAGATTTCAACTATCAGATACAGCTCAGATACGTTCCAGACGCGGACACCATTCTGATACTCATTCTTTCAGCTTACAACTTACACTTCAACAAACATTCTTGGATGGCATCTACAATCCCATCTCCAACAAGATTCTATCACTTCTCCAAATGGAATCTTTAAGCCCATTCCCCCAGCTACACATCGCCGAGTGCAAATTTATGGGCACTTTAGTGTCCAATCATCTTTCACCTTCGACTCACGAATGGCAAATATCGCCTATATAACTCTTCAGGTCTAAGAAGATTGAACAGGGGCAACTGTTGTACCCCAAAATTTTCCCTCTCATTTACCAAAACTTTTCTCACAAGATCTCTTTGACTCAAGAATGGATTAGGGTTTGGTCAACTCAAGACATCTCATCTTGAACTGATAACCCAAAATTAGGGTTTGAGTTTGCACAAGGATTTTTGAACTATCATTGCTTCATATGACTTTAAAACATCATTAGGGATCCCTAAGATCACTCATGACAAGTTTCAAGCCTTGAACCACACTTTTGATCAGTCAATTGGACAATTGACCTAAAAATCAACTGTATTGGGGAAAAAGTCAACCATGGCCAATTTACAGTCAAACTTCATAATTTTTGATCCACATCAACATTTTAAACTCATATGCATCATTTGGTCAAGTTTGGATCACAATTCCTCAAGAAATTTGATCAAATCACAAAAAGGGCAAAATAGTCAAAATTAGGGTTTTGACTGAGGAAAGGCAATTTATGATTTTTAACCTAGAAAATGACCAATTGAGTTCAAGAATGATTTCAAGGATTCAATGGAATCATCTTGACTTAATTACATGTCTCAAAACATCTCAATTACATTGGATTGACAGATGAATTTTACAATCAATTAATCAAAAGTCAACTGTACACTAAAAAGTCAAACTTTGACTTTTTTGGTCAAACTTAAGCACCAAGGGTCATAATTCATCAAGACATGTCAAAATATGAAGCTTGTTCATCAAGAAATCCAAAATTTTAAAATTAGGGTTTGAATTTGAAAATTTTCATAACTTAGAAATTTTCTAAGTATGAAAATTTTCTTATTTTTTCTCAACTTTAGGCCACTTTTTCACCATGATGCATATTGATTCACGGAAAGTTCCCAACATGAAAGTTGTAGATCTACATGAAATCTACAACTTTTTTTCACAAAATTTTCCCTAAAGATGCTTGGATCTCTAGTTATAAATTTGTGAATACATGGTCATGAACTTGTTAACTTAGTGAAATTTTGCCCTAATTTAGGCAGGTTTTGGGCCTAACTTCATGGAAACTTTTAACCTAGTTCCAAGAGGTATCTCAAAATTCATTTGAAAGATGAATTATATAACACATTTCAAGCTTTCCAAAATGTCCAAGAACTCCTCAAGATCATTTTTGAGTATGGAGAATCGAAGAGAGGAAGTTAGTATTTTCTCACTTTTTGTTCAAGCCATTTCATGAAGAACCAAATTGCAAATCAATGCTATGCTAGCTATTTCATGCTGTACAGGTCCTAAAATTATTCCACACTCCTTAATTAAATGCTTACTCAGTTGAAAAAGATTTAATCCATGCTTTTGAACCTTTATCCAACTTGTAATTCCATTTATGGCAAAAAGGTTCCTTTGCCATTTTGAAAAAGAACCACTTTTGCAAACTTTACAATTTTCAGCTTTGGACCTGTCCCCTTGATGCATACAAACCACACAGGTCTCAAGTAAGTTGTAGAAACTCATACCAACCCTAAGCAAGCTGGTACAAGCATGTGAAGCTTTGGTCTTGTCACTTTGCTTCAAGTACAAGAAAGTTGGCAAAAAGGCTAGCATTGGCACAACTGATAGAGAGCTAACACAAAACCATTTCAATACTAATATACCAATATTATGCAACACAAAAAAGAGGAAGCAAAGGCCTGAAACACTCTCAAGCTAAAAAACACCTAAAACCTGTCCAAAACTGCAGATTCTACACAAGCATCCCCATCTTCCATTTGGTTCGTGCGTTTTGTGTTTAGATCATTCAAACACCTTACATACTTGATATCAAGCCCATCCAAATCATCATCCCTGTTCTGTAATCCCTTTTCCACCATCTGCCATTGTTGAATTCTGAGTTTGCAGTTTGACTTGTCCAAAGAGTTCCAGCCACTTTCAGAGCAAGGCAAGTGTTGGAATAGATTCAGGGAAGCTCAAGGAAGCTCAAGCAAGCATCAGGCCTCCATTAAAGTCACTACATTTCCATACACGATTCCAACTGAAGGAGGTAAATTTTCAAACTCTATCTCTTTGTACAGGCAACCATAGGCCACGATTTGTGAATAAAAAATGTAGTCCTCATCATAACGAAGCTGTACATATCATTATCTTGCATTGATTTAACTTTTGCTAAGAGAATTTGAAACTTAATTTTTTTGGAAATATTAGGTCAAGATTTAAGGATGTTTAAATTCTCCTTGATCTTTGATAATTAGTTTACATAACTTATATGTTTGGAATCATGAGTTCAAGTACTACATTTTTCATGTTATAAGTTTTTATTTTCATGGAAGTATGAGGAAGTTACAGGGAGTCCGGCCAAGGCTTGAGGAAGAAGATGAAACAGGGCAAGGGCGCGTTTTGTAATATGTTATTTTTGTTTCAGTAAAGATAATGGATGTATGGCCACCCCAGTGGCAAAGCAGCGCACTGGTGAGACCCATGTCCTGGGTTCGAACCTGCGCGCTACTTTTGCATTGTTACATTTTTTTTCCTTTTCAGTTTTTGACACTTTTTTTGCAGATTGGGCTTAGCTTCATGGGCCAGTGTTTTTGTTAACTTTGCCACAAATCTACTACATCACCCCCTGCCAACTCTTTTCTATTTTTTATTTTCATTTGTTTTATTTTCATATTTAATATTTTGAATATTTTCTTTAATGCATAAAAAATCTTAAAAAATATAAATTAATAATATTGCACTTTTATTTCATTTTTATCTTATTTCTCACATGAAAATATATTTTATTTTTAATATATATCATTTATTTTCTTAATAAACTTGTAAATATAATTAAATATATTTAGTTTAATTCATTTTGCATTTCATACTTACAAATACTTATTTTTGCATATATTTAATTTTATTATTTATATACAATATTATTTATTATTTTTACACAAAAAAATACACAAAATAATACACAAAATAATACATATAAAAACTTTATTTTCTTTTAATTAAAAATTAGGGTTGAACCCCTTTCAAAAATTAATTCTTTTTCCTTATATTTTTAGGTTTAGATGAAATTTTCTTTTACATAAAAACAAGACATAAAAATCTTTTTCACATGTACATTGCATTGCATTTTCCTTTTAATATTGTATTGTATTTATTCTAATTCGTACAAATTCGATTTGGTTGTAATAATTTATTTAGCTTTATATTCTTACAAAATCTCCATTCAAACTTGTATTCCCCCCTCCCCTAAATTATTGTAATAGCTTAGTATATTTACATTACGCAATTTATCGCTTTATATGCCATGATTAGTAATTAGGGTTTGTATGACAAGAATAAAACAAAGCAAAATAGAACACTCTAAATACAAGACAAAATCAAAAGCATGAAAATAATACACTTGCACACAAGCACCCTTAGGGTTTCGCCACTTGGTTTCCTAAAACAAAAATGGCCATGTTACGCATGCGAAGTATCTTGGAAAAACAAAACAAATTTAAGATCATAGTCCCTCGACGACGCTATTCAAAAGTTGCCTTACAAAAATGATCTTGGTCCCTCAAAAATTCTAAGATACTTTGCAAACATTGCTAATCATGGTTATACGATGACCCACACCCGTCCTGTTAACATTCAAAGATAGGGTTGCTTACCAAATCAATGGTAAGATAACAATGTCAAAGGAATAAGAAAATGCACAAGAAAGACATTTGAGTAGGTAGATAGCTTCTATTTACTTGCTCCATTTCAAACAACAATCTTTGCTATTTTCAAAACAAGCACACACATTTCAAAAACATCATACAAACATTGAAAACATTTTCAAAAGACAAACATCTTTGTATACATTCTTACGAACGAGAATCATTACAAAGATTGACTAAAAGCATGGCCTCTTTTACAAAATACTTTCAAAACCACACCAAACACAATTTCAAACAAACAAAAGCAAGTGATCTAAGCAAGTAACTAAGAACCCATGGAAGACCATGGATGAAAAGCGTGCTAATACCTTCCCTTTTCATAATCTACCCCCCGAACTCAAGAAACAATCTCAAAGGTCTTTCCTGTGCTTTTTCACCTTTCCTTTTGGATAAAAGAAAAGTCGGTGGCGACTCTTGCTAACCGCAACATTTGCGATAAAACACAAAACCTCAAGTCAATTCTCCCACCGTATCACAAAATGCAAAACCAATATAACAGTCGGTTCTGCCACCGTATCACAGAACTGGAGACTCTGTTGTGAAACATATAAAAAGTGGGGTTACCTTAGAGCTTAGTTCATTTTAATTTGCTTTCATTGTGTGTTTTGTATTCTTTACTTTTTGAGGGCATGTTTGGGTTGTTACTAAAGATCCTACACCAGGATCTGGGGCCCCTTATTAGGTAAGTAGCAATAAATCAAGGAGGTTGTACGGTGTAACACCCCAATTCTACCCAAAAATTATAAATGTAAATCAAAGTTATAAAATTCATGCAACTAAATCAGGATGCCATAAATTCAACTTTAAAAACACATTACATTCAATATGGATACATAACACTTTAAAACTTCGGATGAACTATCAATATAATAATTTAATCTCTTACTTCAACAATTTAAACATCTACGCGGTGGAATTCTCAATAACATCTTTATCCAACAATTACAGCAACTTTAAAATAAACACGTGCTTAGCAAAAATCAAATTAAGTCCAACAACTAAAATTATTAATAATCAAAAGCAACAAGCATTCATCCCCCCGAGTGTTACGTATCAGAGCAATGACACCGACTCGAACTACTGAAGATAAACCACCTTCGCTCTAGATTACCTGCACGTTACCCATGTAAGGGTAACATTCAACCAAAAGGGGTGAGATATCTAACAATATAATAAAATATATGATAATTAATATATTAAATTAGATCACATAACATCACCACTTCTCATCTTATAAACAACAATAATCGCAATAGAAATACCAATAATATACACATTCACCGCATCAATACACAACTTCTTTATGCAATCATATAATGCGACTCAATACTATGGAAATGCATGTGGTACCATTAGAGTAGAACTCCCATCTCAAAATAATTTCCAATAAATAGAGGCATCAACAAGGCATAAGCCTTCATCTTAATATTCTCCAATACAGGCCATCTTAATGAGCATCAGCTCCATCTTGAAATGCAATGTATGCGACACAATCATGAATGCAATAACAACACCATAATTAACAACATCTAAACACAACATCATCGTTGTCCAGAAGCCTACATCTTAATAGCTGCCAATTATTAGAAGCATCTCAATATCTTTCATCAACGTCATTTATCAACATCATTTATCAACATAATTCATCAAACATAATTTATCATCATAATTCATCAAACATCATTTATCATCATAATTCACAATAAATCAGCCACAACAACAATACAACAGTAACTCGTCAATCACGCAATGTTGGTCATAGGCCTACAACATGATATTGCCCATAATTAATTAATCATCTAAGGCTTACCTCTAAATTACCAAACTTCTACATATTATTAATTCTGTAATACTACATCATTATCATCATTAATCTTACTGTTATTAACCAAACAATAATCTATAATCACCTTATCCTCATCATACTTTACAAAATCATCACAGTGATTAACGCGGGAAGCTAACTATAATCCTAATATGGGTACTAGGATTCTTCTTCTTATCCTTCATTTTAATCCTTAAGAATGAAGTTCATCAAGTTAGCTATCCAACACTTCGAACAACACCTCAAATGGAGTCTAGAAACTCAAGTTACAGCCTCTGGAAACAAATCCGTCAAAACCCAGACTACATGAATCGACGCGTAAAGTGTTGAGTTGACGTGTGCTGGGCTTAACACGCTACATGAGTCGATGCGTACTCCCTTTGTATCGACTCATACTGAGTCTGCAACACTGTGTGTATCGACACATGCTCCTACGTATCGATGCATCCTGAGTCTAAAAGCCTGCATGTATTGACGCATGGCTTCTTCGTATCGACTCATCCTAAGTCTAAAACCTTCATACATTGACACATGGCTTTTGGGGTCGACACATACTGTTCTGTCATGAATATTTTCTGCGATTGCACTACGTTTTCACTATGGTTTCCATGCTTTAGGCCCTAAAAACATCCTTTAATCATATATAATCATCAATTATAATTATCCTATAATTCTACATCAAATATACAACATTAGGGCATCTTTATTCATCCTTAAATCATCGATTCTAATCAAACAACAAAGTATATAATTCAATCATAAACCAAACAATATTTCACATCAAATACCACATACTAATCATCATAAACCCTATTATAGAGTCAGAACCCCACCCTTACCTTGGATTGAAGGTTACTCTACGACTTTTCCGATTGAATTTCGTTCGACCTCTTTTCCTTCTTTTCTATAACTTTCACGTTCTCTTTCTCTTCTTCCAACCCTTATTTCTTTCTCTCTTGTTGCTTCTTCTTTTCTTATTATTTATAACAATAATAAAATAACCCTATAATTCTCAAAATGCCTTAATGGGCTTAAAACCCCTACACCCCTTTTTTTACTATTTCTATCCTTAAAACAAGCCCACATCAAATAATATTATCATTTTAATATTATTCCATAACTTAATAAAATAAATAAATCCAATAACCACCACACATCAATTATCATCATAACACAACCTCACAAATATTCCAAAAATAATTTAATTAAATAATTAATTAAATTACGGGCGTTACAACTCTCTCCCACTTAGAATATCTTCGTTCTCGAAAATTTACCTTAAACAAACAACTCAGGATAGGAGCCTCGCATCTTGCTCTCCAACTCCCAAGTCATGCTTTCTCTGGAAGCCCCTAGCCAAACCACTTTAACCAAAGCAATCTCTTTTCCCCTCAAGGTCTTTATTTTAAGATCCGTGATTCGTACAGGCATCGTCTCCACTGTAAGGTTATCCCGTACTTGCACATCATCCATATGAATCACATGAGATGGATCTGAAATATACTTCCGGAGTTGTGACACATGAAAAACATCATGAAAATTCGATAGATTAGGCGGTATAGCCACTCTATAAGCAACATTCCCAACTCTCTCCGAAATCTGATATGGTCTAATAAAACAGGAAGTGAGCTTCTTAGACTTCAATGCTCGCCCAACACCAGTCACAGGTGTAACTCTAAAAAACACATGGTCACCCGCTTGAAATTCTACATCTTTCCTTCTCTTGTCATGATAACTCTTCTGTCTACTTTGGGAAGCTTTCATCTTTTCTCGAATCAACTTCACCTTTTCAGTAGTCTCATGAACAAGTTCAGGCCCAAGTACTACACTTTCACCAGACTCATGCCAATATAAAGGAGTTCTACATCTTAGACCAGACAACGCTTCAAAAGGTGCCATCCCAATACTAGAATGGTAACTGTTATTATAAGTGAACTCTATCAATGGAAGGTAGGTATCCCACGAACCTCCCTGCTCAAGAACACATGCCCTCAACAAGTCTTCCAACGATTGAATAGTCCATTCAGTCTGACCATCTATCTGAGGATTATACGCTGAACTCAACCTCAAATTAGAACCCAATGCTTCTTGCAAACTCTTCCAAAAATCAAAAGTAAATCTTGGATCTCTATTTGACACAATGCATAAAGGAACACCATGCAACATCACAATCACACTAGTGTAAATCTCAGCCAACTTCGACACTGGAAAACTGATGTTAATAGGAATAAAATGAGCCTACTTCGTAAGCCTATTAACAATCATCCAAATCGAATCATGTAATTTTAAAGTATTAGGCAACCTTGTCACAAATTCCATCAAAATGCTATCCCATTTCCATTCTGGAACTTCTAACGGTTGCATTAACCCTGCTGGCTTCTGATGTTCAACTTTCGACTTCTGACAAGTCAAACATGCATACACAAACCGAGCCACATCATTCTTCATTCCAGGCCACCAAAACAAACCTTTTAAATCTTGATACATCTTTGTAGCTCCTAGATGAATACTCAACGTACTTCTATGACTCTCTTCAAGCATCACTTTCTTCATCTCAGCTTCTTTAGGAATACAAATTCGGTTACGAAATCTCAACACACCTTTTGCATCTAGCTTAAAATCATTATTCTCAGACTGATCGATCCCTACCATCGAATCCACCAGTTTCACATACAACTTCTGAGCTTCTCTGATATTGTCTAGAAATTCATTATTAATCTTCAACATATCCAACATAACACTCTGCGGCGTCACCTCACAAACTAAGATCATATCCCTGAACTTTTCAATTAATTCCAACTCTTTAACCATCATTGTCGACATATGTAAAGTCTTTCGACTCAACGCATCGGCTACCATATTCACTTTTCCTGGATGATAATTCAAACCGAAATCATAATCCTTTAACAATTCCAACCATCTTCATTGCCTCATATTCAACCCCTTCTGATCAAATAAATACTTTAAGCTTTTATGGTCACTAAACACTTCAAATATAGAACCATAAAGATAATGCCTCCAAATCTTCAACATAAAGACAACTGCAACAAGCTCTAAATCATGCGTAGGATAGTTCTTCTCATGAGTCCTCAACTGCCTTGACGCATAAGCAACTACCTTATCATTCTGCATAATCACACCTCCTAAACCCATCTTAGAAGCATCACAATATACCACAAAAGGCTCTCCTGGATTAGGTAACATCAAAATTGGATCCGACGTCATCCTCTTCTTCAGTTCTGTAAAACTTTTTTCGCACTGAACATCCCACAAAAAGCTCTACCTTTACAAGTCAACTTAGTCAACGGAAGTGCCAACTTAGAAAAACCTTCGATAAACCTTCTATAGTAACCAACTAATCCAAAAAAGCTTCTCATCTCAGTAGCTGACTTCGTGGTTTCCCATTGCAACACAGCATCAACCTTCGATGGATCTACATCAATGCCACTACCTGAGATTACATGACCAAGAAAACTAACCTCTTTTAACCAGAACTCACACTTGGACAGCTTTGCATACAACTTCTTCTCTTTCAAAACTTGCAATACTACTCTTAAGTGTTCTGCATGCTCTTCTTCTGACTTAGAGTAAATCAAAATATCATCAATGAACACCAGTACAAACCGATCCAAATAAGTATGAAAGATACAATTCATCTATTCCATGAATACTCCCGGCGCATTAGTAACACCGAAAGGCATCACCAAATACTCATAATGTCCATAACACATTCTGAAAGTCGTCTTCCGGATGTCTTCATCCTTCACTTTAATCTGATGGTAACCTGACCTCAAATCAATCTTACTAAACACACGAGCATCCACAAATTGGTCCATCAAGTATTCTATTCTTGGGAGAAGATACTTATTCTTAATCGTCACTTTATTCAATTTTCTATAATCAACACAAAGCCTCATACTTCCATCTTTCTTCTTTACTAACAAAACTGGAGCTCCCCATGGCGATACGCTTGGTCTTACAAACTTCTTTTCAAGTAACTCTTCCTATTTCTTCTTTAACTCTGACAATTCAGATGCAGACATCCTTTATGGTACCTTAGGCACAGGTCTGGTACCAGGTACAAGATCAATAGCAAATTCAACTTCCCTCTCTGGTGGTACATCAGGAATCTCATCGGGGAAAACTTCAGGAAATTCACACACCACCTGCAATTCCTCAATTATAGCTTGAGTCTCTACAGATAGCGACACCATCAACGAGAACATCTGTGCTTCTTCTTGTATCAACTTCCTCAACTGTATAGCAGACAACAGACTAGCTTCCTCTTCTTCAGGAGTAGAAAACCTCACAGACTTGTCATAACAGTTAATATGAACATAGTTATGCTCTAACCAGTTCATACCCAAAATCACATCCAACACTCTTAACGGTAAACAAACCAAATCAACAACAAAGTCTCTGTCGAAGATCGATAAGGGACACTTTAAACATAAAAAAGAAGTAGTCACCAAACCCTTGCCTAGAGTATCGACGACCATTTCTCCATTCATAGAAGACAACATAAGACCCAATCTTTCAACACAATCAACAGTAATAAAACAATGAGTAGCACCGGTATCAATAATAGTAATTAAAGGAGTACTATTAATGAAACATGTACCTCTGATAATTCTGTCCTCAGCAGCTGTCTGATCCTCAACCAACACGAACACTTTACTACTTGCATGTGCCCTCTTCGGTTTCTGACACTGACTACCAATGTGCCCTTCTTAACTAAAATTGAAACAAATCACATTCTTATTGTGGTACGGTGGGAGAAATGACTTGAAGGTTTTGCGTTTGATCACAAATGTTGCAGTTAGCAAGAGTCGCCACCGACTTTTCTTTTATCCAAAAGGAAAGGTGAAAAAGCACAGGAAATACCTTTGAGATAATTTCTTGAGTTCGGGGGGTAGATTATGAAAAGGTAAGGTATTAACACCCTTTTCATCCATGGTTATCCATGGGCTCTTAGTTACTAGCTAGATCACTTGCTTTTGTTTGAAATTGTGCTTTGTGTGGTTTTTGAAAGTATTTCGTAAAGAGGACATTGTTTAGGCAATCTTTGTAATGATTCTTGTTTGTAAGAATGTATACAAAGATGTTTGATCTTTTGAAAATGTTTTCAAGTTTTGTAAGATGTTTTGAAAGTGTAAGTGTGTGTTTTTTTGAAAATAGCAAGGGTGCTTTGTTTGAAATTAAGCAAGTAATTAGGAGCATTCTACCTACTCAAAAGTCTTTCTTGTTCATTTCTTTTCTTTTAACATTGTTGTTTTACCATTGATTTGGTAAGCAACCCTATCTTTGGATGTAAATGGGACGGACGTGGGTCATCGTATAACCATGATTAGCAATATTGCAAGGTATCTTAGAATTTTTCTTTAGGGGCTAAGATCATTTTGAAAGGCAACTTAGATAGCGTCATTGAGGGTCTATGATCTTGTATTTTTGCTTGTTTTTGGCTAAGATACCTTACATGCGTAATATGGTCATTTTGTATAAGGCAACCAAGTGGAGTTTACCTTAGGGGTGCTTGCGTGAAAGTGTGTTGTTTTCATGCTTGTTTTTGTCTTGAATTAGGGTTTTCTATTTGATTGATTTTATTCTTTCCATACAAACCCTAATTACTAGCATTTGTATATAAAATGATAAATTGCGGAATTTAAAGTTACTACGCTATTACAATACTTGTGGTAGGGGGGGGGGGGGATATACAAATTGTGAATGGGGATTGCAAGAATATAAACCTAATTAATCTATTAGAACCAAATTAAATTTGATATCAATGTACAAGGAAATGAATAAATATAAAGTAAAAATGAAAATGGAAAAGAAACATGATTTTTGTTTGGATTTTTATGAAAAGAGGTTTTAACCTAACCCTAATTAGAGAAAAAATAATTAACTAAAATTAATTAAATTAACTTAAACTAATTAAGAAAAGAAATTAAATTTGAAACATTTTTAGGTTTTTAAGAAAAGGTTTTAAATTAAAATGATATAAAAAATTAATTAATTAAAATAAACCTAAATTCTAAATTGATTTTAATTTACAAGAGGATAATATAATAATTAAACCTAATTATCTAAATATTAATTAATTAAGAAAAGAAATTAATTGCTTTTTTTAAGCAAAATGTTTTTAGTCTTTTTGTATTTATAAAGGAAATAAAATATAACCATATTATTATCTAAATAAATAAATAAATTATTTTTTGGGATTTTTATTAATAATAATAATAATAAAAATAAAATATGAAATGAAACGAAAATAAAAGAAAAAATGAAATAATAAAAAATAAAGAGCCAGGGGGTGCATGAAGTAGGCAAGGAGTGAGTAAGCAAAAAATAAAATAAAAGCCAGGGCCAAAGGGCCCAACGCCTGCAAACAAAACAAGTCAAAATGTCAAAAAAATATGAAAAATAAAAAAGGGTACCACTAGGGCTCGAACCCAGGTCCCATAGGTTAACAGGAGCGCGCTTTACCACTGGGGTGGCTATACATCCGTTTATATAAACAAAATAATAAATATGTAAGGCAAATCAAGTCCTGATGACTTCATCTTCAACCTCCAGCCAGTGTACCCGCAACTTCTTCATTTCTCAACAAAAATGGAAGATGACAAAATGAAAGTTATGACATTCTTCCTCACGAATCTAACCATGTAAATAACTAAAGCTAAAAGTCAAAGATAAATGAGAATTCCTCTGGCTCTAATTTGAACCCTAAAAATTTCAGAAACTTCAACTCTAAAATTCTCTAAGCTCAGGCCATGTAAATGCAAACTATGGATATGTACAGCTTCGTGGAAATGAGGTCTACATTTTTCCTTCACAAAATAAACATTAATGATGCTTAAATGATGAGATAGAAGTTCAAGTGTAATACCTCAAAAATGGAAGTTATGAAATGCAAATGAGCTTGATTCAAAGTGCTGCAAGGATCAGGTTAGCTTCCTTGAGGTCCCAGGAAGCTACTGCAATGATTAGCTTAAGCTGAAAGTGACCGAGGAGCTCTGGAGAAGTCAAGTTGCAGACCCCTGTTTTTGAAAATGGAACTTGATGATGGAAGTGTTACAGTTGATCAAATGTACTTTTGATGGTTTGTATTTGATGTTTAGAAGCTTTTGCAAGTGAAAGGCCAAAGAACGCACTAGGGGATTTGGAGTTTGATATGTAAAGTCAGAATTTGCACAACAATGGTGTTTTGAGACAGTTTCTGGCTAGAGGGAGTTTAAGTGAGTTTAAGGGTCTTCAAGCTCGTGTTCTAGCTCACAAATAGTGCTTTATAAGCAACAAGTTTGGAGACTTGTTGTTGATCAAAATTTGAAATTACATGTTTATGCATAACATGTGATTTTTGAGAAAACAAGTTTCAATGCCTTGTGTACTTGCTAAGATAGAGTGGTTATGCTTTAAATACACTTTCTTATGACTTTGTAGATGAAGTGTGATCAGAGGGAACAAGTTAGAGGCTCAAGAATGGACTTTATGCATAAAGCTTGCTTTTCAAGAATGGTATTGTTAACTTTCTTCCCAAAATGGCAATGTGAATTGGATAAAGCTTAAATCACTTGGATTATAGATCAAAAGTTTGTGTAATCCATTAATTATGGAGTGACAAACAAGTTTGAGTCCTGAAAAGCAAATATTATGCATCCTAACATTGATTTGGTTCATGTGTTCTTCCAAAATGACTTGTAATTCAAGTGACAAACCCTAATTTCATCTCTTTGATTCTCCCTAGTCACGAATGATCTCAAGGAGTTCTTGGACATTTTGGAAATCTTGAAATGTGATCTACAACCCATATTTGAATTTCTTTTGAAGATAACCCTTGGAACTCTATGAAAAAGTGTCATGAAGTTAGGTCAAAATCCTGGTCAAATTAAGGCAAAATTTAACTAAGTGTTTAGTTTCATGACCCTATGTTCATAAAATTATAAATTGAGATCCAATCACTTTTGGAAGAAGTTGTGTGAAGAAAATTTGTATATTTCATGGAGACCTACAACTTTCATGTTGGAAGTTTCTCTTGAATCATCTTGCATCATGATGAAAATTTGGCTCAAAGTTATGAAAAAACATGAAATTTCCAACACTTAGAAAAATTTCTTTTAGAAATTTTGACTTTTCAAAATGAAATCTTGACTTTTTGATTTCTTGATGAATAAGTTTCATATTTTGACATGTTTTGATGAATTATGATCTTTGGCACTTGAATTTGACCAAAAAGTCAAAGTTTGACTTTTCAGTATACAATTGACTTTTGATCAACTGACTACAAAATTCATCTGTCAATCCAATGGATTTGCAATTTTTTGAATCATGTCATTAGGTAAAAATGATTCAATTGGAATCTTGAGATAAGGCCTTAAACCAATTGACCATTTTCTAGGTAAAAAATCAGAAATTGCCCTTTCCCAATCAAAACCCTAATTTTGACCATTTTGCCCCTTTGGAGATTTGATCAAATTTCTTGAGGAATTATGGTCCAAACTTGATAAAATGATACATATGAGTCTAAAATGTTGATGTGGATAAAAAATTATGAAGTTTGACTGTAAATTGGCCATAGTTAACTTTTCCCCCAATATAGCTGATTTTTAGGTCAACTGTTCAATTGACTGAGCAAAAGAGTGATCCAAGGCTTGAAACTTGGCATGAGTAGTGTTGGGGGTCCATAATAATCCATGAAAGTCATATGGGGCATTGTAAGTTCAAAAATCCTTGTGCAAATTTAAAACCCTAATTTTGGTCATTAGTGCTTGAGGAGGTGTCTTGAGCTGATCATCCCTAATGCAGTCTTGATCCAAAGGAGATCTTGTGAGAATATTATTGATAAATGAGAGGGCAAATTTTGGGGTACAACAGCTGCCCCTGTTCAATCTTCTTAAGCCCGAGGAGTTAGATTGGCAAGTTTTTCCATTCGTGACTCGAAGGTGGAAGATGATTGGACACTAAAGTGCCCAGAAATTTGCACTCGGTGATGTGATGGTTGAGGGAATGGGCTTAAATATGCCATTTGGAGAGGTGATAGAAATCTGTAGGATATGGGATTAAAGATGCCATCCAAAAGTGATTGTTTGTATTGTAATTGGTAAGCTGAAAGAATGAGTATCAGAATGGTGTCCGTGTCTGGAACGTATCAGAACTGTATCTGAGAGTTGAATCTGAATGAGTACCAGAATGGTATCCGTGTCTGGAACGTATCTAAACTATATCTGAAAGATAGTTTTGAATGAGTTTCAGAATGGCATCCGTGTTTGAAGCGTATCTGAACTGTATCTGAAATCTTGAATCTGAATGAGTATCAGAGTGGCATCCGTATCTAGAGCGTATCTGGACTGTATCTGAAAGCTTGAATCTGAATGAGTATCAGAATGAAATTTGTATCTGGAGCGTATATGGACTGTATCTGAAAGCTTGAATCTGAATGAGTATCAAAATGGTATATGTATCTGGACTGTATCTGAAAGATTGAATCTGAATGAGTATCAAAATGGTATCTGTATCTGGAGCGTATCTGAACTGTATCTGAAGACTTTGAACATTGTTAATGGTAGATGTTTGATTAATCTTATCCTGAAAAAGATAAAATGTTAGCTAATATGAAATGTTATGTTATATGAAATGCATAGTATAATGCATTCGCGTTATCAATGTTTATGATATATGGATGCAATGTATGCGTATGTGAGCTAGTTTGATGCACTGCTGTTGGATTGGGGAAAATAAATCCCTGACTGCTGCTGAGGATATGGAGTATAAGTCTTCATGTTATGAAGTCTAAGTGTTGATGAATTTATGCTTAGAGAAATAAACTTTGTTGTAAGGGAAATTTCGTATACTGCTTGTAAAATCCTATTGGGGAATCCTGAGAAATTTGACGACTTCTACTGGGGATCGATAATTGGAAGCTCTATTCTGTTGGGGATTAAACTGCACACCGCGGGGGATTTTATGGAAATAAATTAGAGAGATTTCCCTATCTCTTAAAGCCATCAATGATTGTCTTTTATTTTTTTTATTTGTAAACAGTAATTATGTTCAAATGCGTATGTTCAACAATGAATCATTTGACGTTTTTGTATACAAAACACAAGCGTAAAGAAAAAAAAATAGTTTTTGCACTTTCAAAGGGATATTTTTGTATTGACTTTGAGTAAGTATTTTTGTAAAATGAGATAAACATTCTAGTAAGAGAATTCCGTCGTAAAAATTGAAAATTTTAATTCAAAGAAAAGATAGCTATGTGTAATAATCCCATGGGGTTCCCATTCTGCTATAGCCTTTGTATCTCTGAGCATCTTGTCTATTTGTTGCCTTGTCAGAAGATAATTTAATTGGTCGGAAATGTCGAGTTTGCGAGTTGTCCGTAAGGTGATCCAACGGGACATAGTCATATGCTTTAATTCCCTAAATTTTTCCTGGATCGCCCTTTCGGGTTTTCAGTCTACCGGGATACCCTTTTTTGCCCAAGTCTCCCTTTCGGGTTTTCAACTTGCCGGGTGTAAAGATTTTTTTTTTATCCTTAATTTTTGCCCGAACCTTTTAAGTTCGTCAGGATGCCCTTGTTTTGTCTAGGTGTGTCAACCTAGCGGGTTTCTTATGCGTAGTATCTTTTGACTATGTCTGTGTTCGCAGGGTGCGACAGGTCGTCGCCATCCATGGTGTTCAAGATCATTGCCCCACCAGAGAATATGTTTTTGATTACAAATGGTCCTTCATAGGTAGGAGTCCTTTTGCCCCTAGGATCAACTTGTGGAAGTATGATGCGTTCGATCACTAGATCCCCAACTTGATACACTTGGTGTATGACCTTCTTGTTGAAAGCCTTGATCATCCGTTTTTGATACATTTGACCATGGCAGACAGTAGTAAGTCTCTTCTCATCAATCAAGTTCAGTTGATCAAGTCGAGTCTGGATCCAGTCGTCTTCGTTCAGCCCTGCATCCTTCATAATCCTCAGAGAGGGGATCTGGACCTCGACAGGCAAGACAACCTCCACGTCATAAAAAAGAGAATAAGGTGTTGCCCCAGTTGATGTGCGAGTTATGGTACGACACCCGTGGAGAGCGAATGGTAGCATCTCATGCCAGTCTTTGTATGTGACTATCATCTTCTGTATGATATTTTTAATGTTCTTATTCGCGGCTTCGACAACACCATTCATCTTCGTCTGGTAAGGGGAAGAATTGTGATGCTGGATCTTGAATTGCTCCCACAGGGAGGTGATCATAGTATTATTCAAGTTTGTAGCATTGTCTGTAACGATCTTCTCCGTGATACCATAACGACATATGAGATTCTACTTGATGAACCAGGTGAGAACGTTCTTGGTAACGGAAGTGAAGGAAGCTCCCACCACCCACTTTGTAAAATAATCAATGGCCACTAAGATGAAGCGATTTCCATTAGAGGTTGTTGGCTTTATTTCCCCAATCATGTCAATTCCCCACATAGCAAAGGGCCAAGGAGCCGTCAAGACATTCAGAGGAACTGGAGGTACGTGCACCTTGTCAGCATAAATTTGACACTTATGGCAGGTTCGAGAGTGTTGATAATAATCTGCTTCCATGGTAGACCAGTAATAGCCTGCCCGTAGGATTTTCTTTTCCGTCGTATGCCCACTGGAATGGGTGCCAAAAGTGCCTTCATGCAATTCATCCATGATCCTTTCAGCTTCAACTTTATCTACATGCCGAAGTAACACAGAGTCATGATTGCGTTTGTACAGGATGCTATTACTAAGGAAGAATTTAGCAGAGAGTCTCCTTAAGAACTTCTTATCATTAACTGAAGCTCCTTTTGGATATTCTTGAGCCTCGAGATACCTCTAGACTTCGTGAAACCAGGGTTGGTCCATTGCTTTTCAGTATTAATCTCGTGACAGTATGCTGGTTCATCCATTCATTCGATGGTAATTTGAGGAGCCTCGTTATCACATTTAAGTTTAAACATGGATCACATTGTGGCTAGTGCGTCTCATAGCTGATTTTCTTCTCGCGGGAAATGCTCGAAGGTAATCTTCTCAAAATGTGGTAGCAATGTCAAAACATGTTCTTTATAAGGGATAAGGTTAGGGTGTTTGGTGTCCCATTCCCCTTTGATATGACTGATAACCAAAGTTGAATCTTCGAATACATCCAAGGATTTGATCCCCAAGTCTATGGCAGCTCTGAGACCAAAGATGCATGCTTCGTATTCTGCCATGTTGTTTGTACAATTGAAGCAGAGTCTTGCTGTAAAGGGAGTATGACACCCTTCTGGAGATATGAGTACAACATCGATACCATTTCCAAGTGCGTTGGATGCCCCATCAAAGAACAGGGTCCATCAGGATCCTTGTTCAGGTCCGTCATATGGCCTGAATTCTTTACAGTTGTCTAACGTCATGATGTCTTCATCCGACAATTCTAACTTCATGGATTGGTAGTCTTCTACGGCTTGGTGAGCAAGGTGATCAGCTAATACACTGCCCTTTATTGCTTTCTGGGTAGTATATTGTATGTCATATTTCGTCAGGGTCATTTTCCATGTTGCTATTCACCCGGAGAGAGCAGGTTTCTCGAAGATGTATTTTATCGGATCCATTTTAGATATCAACAAAGTAGTATGAGTCAACATATACTATCTTAGCCGGCGAGCAGCCCATGCCAGAGCGCATCAAGTTTTCTCAAGCAGTGAATATCTGGTTTCACAGTCGGTAAACTTTTTTCTCAGGTAGTAAATAGCATGCTCTTTTCGGCCAGACTCGTCATGTTGCCCCTATACACACCCCATTGAGTTTTCTAAAACAGTCAGATACATGATCAATGGTGTTCTCTCGACTGGTGGCATCAACACAAGAGGCTCTTGTAAGCATTCTTTAATTTTGTCAAAAGCAACTTGGCACTCGTCATTCCATTTTAATACTTGATCTTTCTTTAACAATTTGAAGATTGGTTCAAAAGTAGCTGTCAGGTGAGAGATGAATCTTGCAATGTAGTTCAAATGTCCCAAGAACCCTCTGACTTCCTTCTCAGTACGAGGAACAGGCATCTCTTGTATCGCTTTTACCTTGGCAGGATCTACTTCAATACCTTTATTGCTGACGACAAAGCCTAGGAGTTTACCAGACCGTACCTCAAATGTGCATTTGTTTGGATTCAACCTCAACTTGTACTTCTTCTGTTTGAGATATGGCTATCATATCGTCCATGTAGACCTCTATTTCGTGATGTATCATGTCATGAAATAAAGCTACCATGGCATGTTGATAGGTTTCCCCAGCATTCTTTAGTCCTAATGGCATCACCTTATAGCAGAAAGTGCCCCACTGCGTGACAAACATTGTTTTCTCCATGTCCTCAGGCGCCATTTTGATTTGGTTGTAACCTGAGAATCCTTCCATGAAGGAAAACACTTTGTGTTGTGCCGTATTATCAACTAGAATATCAATGTGAGGGAGTGGAAAATAATCCTTAGGGCTTTCCCTATTCAAATCTCTGTAGTCCACACACATTCTCACTTTGCCGTCCTTTTTGGGCACGGGAACAACATTGGCAACCCATTAGGGATAAGAGGTGATAGCCAAAAATCCAGCGTTGAATTGCTTCATGACTTCTGCTTTAATCTTTTCTGACATATCAGGCCTCATGCGACGAACCTTTTGCTTTACTCGCAGACAATCCTCTCTTGTAGGCAGATGATGTACCACAATATCTGCATCAAGTCCTGGCATGTCTTCATACGACCAGGCAAATACTTCGACATAATTGTGTAACAACTGAATCAGACGCTCCTTGATATTGGATTCCAGATTGGCACCCACCTTGACCTCTTTTTTGTCTTCTTCGGTACCCAGGTTGATTGTATCCACGGGTTCCTTGTGAGGCTGAATGGTTCTCTTTTCTTGTTGTAGTTCTATGGCAAGTTCCCCTGGTACTTCACAATCTTCCTCACCTTCGTCTTCGGCTTGGTAGATTAGATTCTCAGAGTCACAAAAGGCCATATAAGTATCATTACCCATGGGATCCCAAATGGATGTATACCTACATTGTGAGTGTGAGTGTGTGTAAGGGTATAACTATCTTTGAAAGAAATGAAAATGTAAAAAGAAAAAAATGAGCACAAAATTTTGTATGCGAAAACGTCCATGATTCATTGATGTCATATGAAAATGAGATGATAACCCTTACAAATGGGCCGTTGTGCCTCGGGTAAGACACAAGGTTTTAAGATTGCGAATTGTTTTAATATTACAGATCCAACAAAATGTAAAGATAGATTACTGTGGGATAAAAGTGATTGGGACAAAATCTCAAGCCTCCCAGTTGCTGAGTCCTCCACTGACAGTTGGGAATATCCAGTCCTCCAAGTCATAACTATCATCATCATCTTCTACGGTGTTGACCTCGCGGTTGCTGATCTTCAAGGGTGGTCCTCCAGTACGAGCGTGGCGCACAGCCTTCTGGGCACCTGAAGTGAAACCCGGGCCAAACTTGTCAGACTTATATGGGATATCTGGGAGTTATCCCCAGGTAGTGAACCCACCTTCTTCTACCACTGCTTTGGCATCCTTCAGAGATGACATCCGGAGTGGAGCCCTTGTGATCTTGGGAACAACCTTGGTTACTACCACATCTTGTGGGACCTCTTCAAAGTGTTGGAATGGAGTTTCAATAAATTCACCATCTAATTCAACATATCTGAAGGAATTGAGATGACTGATCATATACTCTTCTTCTCCATGAATGGTGATAATCTTCCCGTGAATCAGATATTTCAACATTTAGTGCAACGTAGAAGTGACAGCGCCAACATTGTGAATCCATGGTCAGCCTAGAAAGCAGGAATATGAGGGACGAATATCCATTACATAAAAAGTTGAATCAAATGTTTGGGTTCCAACCTTTATGGGAATGTCTACCTCCCCATGTACCATCCTTTTCGAGCCGTCAAAAGCCCTTACTACTATGTTACTTGGCTTCAATGTCAATCCCCCACAGTCAAGCCTATCAAGAGATTTTTTAGGCAATACATTCAAAGATGATCCAGTGTCCACCAAAACATGAGCCAGGGTTGTTCCCCTACATTCAACTGAGACATGCAATGCCTCATTATGCTTCCTTTCTCTTGGCGTTAAATCAGCATCCGAAAAACCTAAACCATTATCTGCAGTCAATTTGGCTACGCAGTCTTAGAACTGATCGACAGATGTCTCTTGGGGTACATGGGAAGTTTTTAGGAATTTTACCAAGGCTTTTACATGCGCCTCGGAACATAGTAGTGATGCCAACATGGAAATTTTAAAGGGAGTTTTCCCCAGTTGCTCAACTACATCGTAGTCGCTTCATTTTATGATTTTTATAATTTCCTCCATCTCCTTCCGGGAGGTCTCAGGGATAGCCAATAATTGTGTCTTCGTATTGACAGACTCAACCAGAACACCTTTTCCTAGAGTCTCGGTTAACTTGGCAGCAGGAGTGTCAGTAGGAATGATAACAGGGATTGTAACAACTTGGTAAGTTGGAATGTTAGTGGAGACGAATGTAGGACTGGGAATAGCCTTCGGGGGAGCAACAACAGGAATGATTACGGGTCTAGAAACTGCTTTTGGGGGAGAAATTTCTGGAGAGAATATCCTTCCGCTTCGGGTGATCTTGCTAGTTCCTGCAATATTACTGATGTCGGAGTTGACTTTCTCGGAGCTCGAATCTTCGGCGGCTGGCCAATCCTGCTTGATATCGTGGTAGTAGACATCCCCTCCATAATTCCATGGTATGGTTTTGTCTAATGAATATGGGACCGGTCCAGGCATTGTGATTATTAAAGGAGTTGCTTTCGGGGATGATGTAATTCTAACAGGTCTTTTGGTGGAGACCATGGAAGAATTGGCGGAAATGGTAATGATGGGGACATATTTAAAAGGAACAGGTGGAACAGAAGTCTTTTCAAACAAAATTTCTTTGTTATCTATTAGGTACTGAACGCCTATTTTCAACAAAGGACAGCTGGTTGGTGAGGACAAATAGAAATGACAACCTTCATCACAGCCCGGGAACACACCAACATTCAACAAGTTCACTTTAATAGTCAGGAGTGGGGTCATAAGTTCATCAACTGAAGTAAAAAATATTTCTTCTTTAATGGCATTGGTATTATGGCCATGTTTGGGCATAGGGGCATAAATTACATTTGGCTTTTCGGGTGCATCGAATTCAATCTCTTTTGCTTCAATGAGGTCTTGTATTTTGTTCTTTAGAGCCCAACAATTATTAGTGTCATGGCCAGGACTTTCAGAGTGATATGCACAACGGGCATTAGGATGATAGTCAGGAGATATTGTGTTAGGGTTCTTTGGAGCTTCTTTAAAGGTCACTAGGTTGGATCTTAACAGATGTGGCAATACCTGAGATAGGGTCATGTTAATTCTGGTGAATTGTCTGACTGGTCTTACCATCCTTGGTTGGTTGTTTCTTTGCTGATCAAGCGCATGCTTAGGAATCATAACAGCCCCCACCATTGGATGGCGTTCGGCCCTATCTTGATTTCTCTGAGGATAAACGACAACCACTTATTTATTTTCGATAAATGGCTTCCTTATAACAGCAGAGGATGTATCTTTTTGAATCTTTCCACTCTTTATCCCGGCTTCTATCCTTTCTCCGGTCAATATCAGTTCAGTAAAATCTACCGATGAACTTCCAATTAAATGATCGAAGAAGGAACCAGACAAGGTGCCCAAGAACATGCCTACCAACTCTCTCTCAGATAGAGGGGGTTGAACTCTTTCGGCTAAATCTCTCCATTTTTATGCATAGTCCTTGAAGCCTTCATTTGAAGCCATGGCCGTACTCTGAAGTTGAGTACGAGTAGGTGCAAGGTCAGCATTGTACTGGTATTGTTTGTAAAAGGCTGCAGCAAGATCTTCCGAGTTATGAACATTGGTTATTTCTAACTGGTAAAACCAATCAAGTTGAGCTCCAGACAGACTATCTTGGAAGAACTGTACCCATAAGTCTTTGTCAGCAGTATGGGGCTGAATTTTCTTCACATAGACCGGAGATTCATTTTAGGGCATGAGACACCATCATACTTGGCGAACACAGGTGCTTTGAATTTGAGAGGAATGACAATCCCCCACACTAACCCCAATTCATCAAAGTCCAAGCCAGACACTTTTTGGATTTCCATCGCACTCAACTGCTCCTCGAGATGTTTATACTTGTCATCAGCTGAAGGGTATTGTTCTTCAGAATAGTCTTCTTCTTCCTCTTCCTTTTTTCGATTCTAAAGGGAGAACTGTTTCCTTACCTTTCCCATCTTGATTGTCTCTCTCACCGGATTTCGTTGCAAAGTCTAAGGTCCTTCTTGTCTGCCCATGAAATCTTCTTCCCATGTTTAGGACCCAGGTTACCTTCTTTATCTTCTTTTTCTTCTCCTCGGCCAACAAAGTCTTCAACTCTTCTTGTCCTTTGGCTAGGGTCAAGAGCAACTGTTGAAACTGTGTATTCTGATCTTGGAGGTCCTTCACTGTTTGCTCGAGATCCATCTTACTGAAATAAACATTAGAGAGATGAGGAGACTTGTTGCAAAAGACCTGCTTATGTTATGATGAATGGTATATGCATATGTAATGATTTCAAGGATTTTAAGATTCAAATTTGTTTTAGACAAAAAGGAAACACATGTTGTATTAATAGATTAAAGCTTGAGTACATTAATGCCTTTTCGGACAAAATAATACAAAAACTCTAAGAAAAAAAGGTAGTTCACATCCTCTTTGGTGCGATGTAGGCATTCAGAGTCTGCTCCTCATGAAGTAGTCTAGTGAGTTCCAAAACCTTCTTCTCCCTCGCCTAGAATTGGGCTTAGAAAGTATCTCGCTCCCTGTTGTACCCCAAAATTTTCCCTCTCATTTATCAAGACTTTTCTCACAAACTCAAGACTGGATTAGGGTTTGACCAACTCAAGACATCTCATCATGCACTGATCACCCAAAATTAGGGTTTGATATTGTACAAGGATTTTTGGACTATCAATGCTTCATATGACTTTCAAACATCATTATTGACCCCTAATATTACTCATGACAAGTTTCAAGCCTTGAATCACATTTTTGATCAGTCAATTGGATAGTTGACCTAAAAATCAGCTATATTAGGGAAAAAGTCAACCATGGCCAATTTATAGTCAAACTTCATAATTTTTGATCCACATCAACATTTTGTCTCATATGTATCATTTGATCAAGTTAGAACCACAACTCTTCAAGAAATTTGATCAAATCATCAAAAGGGAAAAATGGTCAAAATTAGGGTTTTGACTGAGAAAGGGCAATTTATGATTTTTGACCTAGAAAATGACCAATTGATTTGAAGCATGATTTCAAGGGTTCAAATGTATTATATTTACCTAATAGCATGTTTCAAAACATTGCAATTTCATTGGATTGACAGATGAAATTTGCAGTCAACTGATCAAAAGTCAATTGTATACTAAAAAGACAAACTTCGACTTTTTGGTCAAAATCAAATGCCAAGGATCACAATTCATCAAAACATGTCAAAATGTGAAACTTGTTCATCAATAAATCAAAGATTGAATATTTTGTTTGAACATTGAAATTTTCTTAACTTAGAAATTTTTCTAAGTATAGAAAATTTCTTATTTTTTCTCAACTTTATGCCAAATTTCCATCATGATGCAAGATGATTCAAAGAAAGTTCGCAACATGAAAGTTGTTGATATCCATGAAATCTACAACTTTGCTTCACACAATTTCTCCTAAAGATGCCTGTATCTCAAGATATAATTTTGTGAATAAATGCTCATGAACTAAAATAACTTAGTGAAATTTTGCCCTAATTTAGGCAGGTTTTTGACCTAATTTCATGGCAATTTTTCAACTAGTTCCAAGAGGAATCTTGAAATAAATTTCAAAGATGAGTTATAGAGAACACTGCAAGCTTTCCAAAATGTCCAAGAACTCCTTAAGATCATTCTTGAGTAGTGAGAATCGAAGAGAGGAAGTTGGAAATTTATCACTTTGATTTCAAGTCATTTCATGAAGAACAAAATTCAAATCTGAACCTATGCTGCCTAATCCTTGCTTTACAGGTCTCAAACTTGTTTCTCACTTCATAATTTAATGCTTACACAGATGATAAAGCCTTAATCCAAGCACAAGAGTCTTTGTCCAAGCTTTAATTCCATAAATGGCACAAAGTTTCCATTGCCATTTTGGAAAAGCATAACTTTTGCAACTTTTCACTCCTTGAGCATTGGACTTGTTTTCTCTGCACACACAAGTCCTATAAACCAAAAGCAAGTTGTCTAGGACTTGTACCAACTCCAAACAGGCATGTACAAGTATGTGGAGAGTTGTCTCCTCATTTTTCTTAAAGGACAATTAAGATTGCAAAAAGCCTATAACTCAGAAATCTGTTCTGGAGTGGATTAAAAAACTTCCATATACTTATACACAAACACATTACAACTTAGGAGAGGATTGCTCAAGGCCAAAAACTCTCTAAAACTCCCTATCACCAAAAACCTGTCAAAAACTTGTAGTTTGAGACCAAGCATAGCAATTCAGAAATCTACTCGTGCGCTTCAAGTTATAATCACTCAAACACTTAACCTACCTCATATCTAAGTGTTCCAGACCATCATCTCTTCACTGTAACTCCTCCTCCTCCATCTGCCATTTTTGTTTTTCAAGCTTGCAGGTTGACTTGGATAGAGAGATTCAGGCACTTTTAAAGCAAGGTAAGGATTGGAACACACCCAGGGAGGTTCAGGAAAGCTAAAGGAATCTTCAGGCCTTCATAAAACTGACTCTAACTCCATTCACGATCTCAGCTGAAAGAGGTAAGAACTCCAACTTCTATTTCTTCATACATGCATCTATTGGTCACAATTTGTGAAGATAAAATGTAGATATCCTTGTGCTAAAACCAACCATGTTCGTAAATTTAATTTATATTCATTGTGTATAGAGAATTTTAGAGTTCAAATTTCTGTAAAAATTAGGTTTAAAATTAGGGCCTTTGAAATTAGTTTTGATGATTGACTTTTAGTTTACATGAGTTACATGGTTGAAATCGTGGGAAAGAGTACTATCATTTTCATGTTGGAAGTTTCCATTTTCATGGAGAAATGAGAAAGATACAGAGGTTCTCGCCAGCTTGAGGAAGAAGATGAAGTACAGGGCAATGAGGCATTATGTGTTATGTATTTTTTATTTCATATGAACTAACAGATGTACAACCACCACAGTGGCAAGGTAGCACGCTGAAAATGCATAAGTCATGGGTTTGAACCTTGGGGCTACCTTTTGCGTTTTTTCATTTTTTTTTCAGCTTCATTTTTGTCATTTTTGCAATGTGGGCTCAGCAACTGGGCTTCTCTTTTTTTTCTAACACTTACCTCTCTTTTCCTTACAGCACCCCTGGCCCAATCTTTTTATTTATTATTTTTATTTTTATTTTCATTTTCATTTTATTAAATATATTTTCTTTAACATAAAAAATCATAAAAAATATAAAATATGATAAATATTGCATTTTGATTTATTTTATTTTATTTTCACATAAAAAATATTTTTTATTAAATTATATATTGACTATTTTTCTTAAATAAAATTTTAAAATAAAATAGACTTAGATATATTTTTATTCCTTTTTCTTCATACTTGTAAATATTTATTTTGACATATAAAAAGACTAAATATTTTCATAAATATTATTTATTATTTTAAGACAAAAAATACACAAAAAAATACTTAAAGAACTTTATTTTCTTTTTAAATTAGAAATTAGGGTTAACCACTTTTTTTTCAAGAAATAATTTCCTTTTTAATATTATTAGGTTTAATTCAAAACTCTTTTGCATATGAAAAACAAAGCAGATTTCTTTTTCTTGCATACATACCATTGCATATTTATATTGTATGTTATTTATTCAAATATTCGTACAAATTCGATTTGGTTGTAATAGATTAAATTAGCTTTATATTATTGAAAATCCCCATTCATAATTTGTATATCCCCCTCCCATAAAATGTTGTAATAGCGTAGTAATCTTTAAATTACGCAATTTACCGCTTTTTATATACCATGCTAGTAATTAGGGTTTGAATGGCAAGATCAAAACAAATAAAATAGAAAACCCTAATCCAAGACAAAATCAAGCATGAAAATAATACACTTGCACACAAGCACCCTTAGGGTTACTCCACTTGGTTGCCTTACATAAAAAATAGCCATATTACGCATGCGAAGTATCTTGGCAAAAACAAACAAGTATAAGATCATAGTCCCTCGATGACGCTATTCAAAGTTGCCTTATAAAATGATCTTGGTCCCTCAAAAATGCTAAAATACTTTGCAACAATGCTAATCATGGTTATACGATGACCCACGCCCGTCCCGTTTACATCCAAAGATAGGGTTTCTTACCAAATTAATGGTAAGACAACAATATCAAAGGAAAATAAAACGAACAAGAAAGAAATTTAAGTAGGTAGATTACTTTTGGTTACTTGCTCCTTTTCAAACAAATCTCCTTGCTATTTTCAAAACAAACACACACATTTCAAAACATCTTACAAATATTGAAAACATTTTTAAAAAGATAAACATCTTTGTATACATTCTTACAAATGAGAATCATTACAAAGATTGCCTAAACAATGGCCTCTTTTACAAAATACTTTCAAAACCACACAAAGCAGAATTTCAAAACAAAAAGAAAGTGATCTAGCAAGTAACTAAGAGTCCATGGATTACCATGGATGAAAAGGGTGCTAATACCTTCCCTTTTCATAATCTACCCCCGGAACTCAAAAAACAATCTCAAAGGTATTTCCTGTGCTTTTTCACCTTTCCTTTTGGATAAAAGAAAAGTCGATGGAGACTCTTGCTAACCGCAACATTTGCGATAAAATGCAAAACCCTCAAGTCAGTTCTCCCACCGTATCACAGAACTGGTGACTCTGCTGGGGATACCTTTATAAAAAGTGGGGATACCTTTTTAAAAAGTGGGGTTACCTTAAGGCTAAATCACATTTATTTGCTCACATTATTTGACTTGTATACTTTACATTATGGTTCTTTGTTTGGGTTTTAAATCCTCTACCCGGATTTGGGATACATTATAGGTAAATAGTAATACATTGTGGAAACTGTGCGGGGCATACCGACATGGTCTAAGAAATAGCTATGTTAGTGCGACATATTTATGGGTACCGGTAGCCTTTGAGTTAATCAAAGAGAATACGAGGCTGCTGAGTGATGTCATGAAGCACTAATGAACTTCTAGAACCCTTTACTTGACCAACTTGGCCTTTAGGGTGTAGTGAGATGACCGACTTTGGTGCAGTCCGAAGTTGGTAGATACTCGATACTACACTCATTAAGGGTTGGTTTCTTGGGATATTTTGGTCGCCATTAAAGAGGATTGAGCTGAAACAATGACCAAGGAAATAATTTGGTGATATTGAGCTCCTTAGAACCTGGTTACTATTATTAGGACAGGTTTAAGCCAACTAAACTTCAAGAGGGTACTTACCTATAAAACCCCATGCAAGCATAAACTAGGAACTTGTTTGTTTTTCTTGTATATGCATACTTGTACATAACATCATGGATATCATGAACATCATATATATCTACTAACCATTTTAAGGATTTTGGAGATTCATCTTCTTGTTTTGTAGGATATGGATTCACTTCGCAGGAAAACTATCCAAGTCAACCTTATAAGAATTCCTCCACAACTTAAGGAGCTAGCTTCAAGGATCCCTGTGAACTCTCCATTCACCGAGAGGCATGGTCATCTACTCAACTTGGTCACCTCCAACACATATAAGGATATGATGAATGTGCTCTTCCAGTTCTTTGATCCTTTACACCATTGCTTCACATTTCCCGACTATCAGCTTGTGCCTACTTTGGAAGAATTCTCTCAACTCTTGGGGATTCCCATTCTCAATCAAATACCTTTCAACGGTATGGAAAGAGACCCAAATCCAGAAGAGATTTATCAAGCTCTGCACTTGCACTCATGTGATGTCACAACTCATTGGGAAACTAGAAGTGGTGTCAAAGGCTTCTTAGCAAAGTTCCTGTTTGAGAAAGCCTAAAGCTGTTGGAATTCCTTAGACTTGCAAGCCTTTGAGGAAATTGTGGCTCTTCTTATCTATGGGATGGTCTTATTTCCCAATCCTGACCAACTCATAGATGTGAGCACCGTTAAAATCTTCATATCACGCAATCCGGTGCTTACATTGCTAAGGGATATCCTACACTCTTTTCACACTCGCACAATGTGGAAAAGAGGTGTCCTTATGTGTTGCACTCCTCTCTTGGAAAGATGGTTTATTTATCATCTTCCCCAATCTGTCTTAAAGAAGGAGCAAGGTTCCAGGTGGCCACAAAGGTTAATGACGCTCAAACATTCAGATATTCATTGGTGCTCCCGATCCAAAGAGAATGTTATAATTGTTGACCGTTGTGGGGAATTCCCTAATGTCCCTCTACTTGGAATTAGGGGAGGCATCACCTACAACCCATGCTTAGCTTTAAGATAGTTTGGTTACACCCGAAGGGATGGTCCACATGAGATACTGATTCAACGTTTGGTATTCGACTACGACAACGACGATCAAGGTCTTCGCCAGAGATTCATCCGAGCCTGGAGGATGCTAAATAAGGTGGATAACAAGACTTTGGGGTACAAGAATTCCATCCCTCTTGAGCATTACCTCAAATGGGTATAAACCCGCGCTCAAAGTCTATGATGCCTTATCCTTACATTCTTCCGGTAATTATTGAGCCTGTTAAAGAGGGAGATGTTCCATACACTATCCTACATCTTGACATGCCCACATCTCTTGAAGACCTACAAAGGAATTGGATATAGCTCAAAGGAGAGCGAGATACTTTCGAAGCCCAATTCTACACAAGCGAGAAGAAGGTTTTGGAACTCACTAGGCTACTTCATGAGGAGCAGACTCTAAATTCCTATATAGCACCAAAGAGGATGCACACTACTTTTTTATCTTAGAGTTTTATATTATTTTGCCCAAGGGGCATTGATGTACTCAAACTTTGTCTTATTAATATAATGTGCGTTTCCTTTTTATCTAAAACGAACTTGAATCTTTAAAATCCTTGAAAACATTTCATATGCACATATTATTCATCATAACATAAACAGGTCTTTTGCAACGAGTTTCCTCATCTCTCTACTGTTTATTTCAGTAAGATGGATCTCGAACAAACAGTCAAAGATCTCCAAGCTCAGAACACGCACTTTCAACAGTTTCTCATGACCCTAGCCAAGGGGAAATAAGAGTTAAAGACTCTGCTGGCTGAAGAAAGGAAAAAGAAAACAAAGAAGGTCACCGGGGTTTTAAACATGTGGAGAAGGTTTCAGGGACACACTAAAAGAACCTTGAATTTTGCAACAACATCCATTGAAGGAGAGGGGAAAGGAAAGGAAACAGCGGTCCCGTCAGAATCTGAAGAGGAGGAAGAAGAGGAAGACTACTATGAGGAACAATATCCTCCAGCTGATGATAAGTACATACATCTTGAAGAGCGTTTGAGCACTATGGAAATACAAAAGGTGCCAGGTCTAGACTTTGAAGAATTGGGACTAGTGTCGGTGATTGTGATTCCTCTGAAATTCAAAGTGCCTTTGTTTGCAAAATATGATGGAGTGTCATGTCCTAAGATGCACCTCCGATTATATGTGAGAAAGATCCAACCACACTCCGCCGATAAAGACTCGTGAGTACATTTTTTCCAATATAGTCTATCTAGAACATAACTCGATTGGTTTTACCAATTGGAAAGGACCAACGTCCATAATTGGGAAGATCTTGCTGCAACTTTCTACAAGCAATATCAATATAACACCGATTTGGCGCCTACCCGTACTCAACTTTAGAATATGGCTATAGCTTCCAATGAGGGTTTCAAGGATTACGCGCAGAAATGGAGAGATCTAGCTGGAAGAGTTCAACCCCCTCTGTCTGAAAGGGAATTGGTGGACATGTTCTTAGGCACTCTATCGGGCCCTTTCTTCAACCATTTAATTGGAAGCTCATCTACCGGATTTACTAAGTTAATACTAACCAGAGAGAGGGTGGAAGCTGGCATAAAAATGGAAAGAAGCCTTTTATTGGGAAGAAAGAAGTAGCTGTTGTATATCCACAAAGGAACCAAGGGAGAGCCGAACGCCGATCAATGGCAGGGGCTGTTATGATCCCAAAGCCTACATCTGATCAACCAAGAAGTAATCAACCAGGGTGGAAAGGCCAGTCCGACAATTCACCAGAATCAATATGACTCTGTCCCAAGTATTACCACATCTTCTGAAATCCAATTTGGCAAATTTAAAAGAAGCTCCAAAAAACCCCAACACAACGTCCCCTCATTATCACCCAAATGCCTGTTGCGCATATCACTCCGAAAGTCCGGGTCACGACACTAACAACTGTTGGGCCTTGAAAAACAAAATTCAAGACCTTATAGAGGCGAAAGAAATTGAGTTTGATGCGCCCGAGAAGCCAAACGTCATTTCTGCTCCTATACCCAGACATGGTCACAACACCAATGCTATTGAAGAAGATTTGTTTGTTACCACAGTTGATGAACTCGTGACTCCACTCCTAATCATTAAGATAAACTTGTTGAAAGCCGGTGTATTCCCGGGTTGTAATGGAGACTGCCACCTCTGCTTATCCTCACCAATTGATTGCCTTTTGTTGAAAACAAGCATTCAACGCTTGATAGACAATAAAGAGATCCTGTTTGAAAGTACTCATGTTTCACCTGTTTCTGTTGAAGACGTTTCAATCATCACCATCTCCGCCAATTCTTCCAGGGTCCCCAAAAGACCCGTTAGAATTACATCGGTTCCAAAAACTACTCCTCTTATAATCACAATGCCTGGTCCAGTCCCATATGAATCATACAAAATTGTGCCGTGGAATTATGGTGGAGACATTTACTACCATGGCATCAAACAAATGGGTCGGCTGCCGAAGAGATAAGCTCCGAAGAAGAAGAATCCGAAATTAGCAATATTGTCGGAACTAGTAAGATTATCCAAAGCGGTAGAATCTTTTCTCCAGAAATTTCCCCCCTAAAGGCCGTTTTTGGACCCGTGGATGCTCCAAAGGTTACTTCCGTACCAATAATCATCTCTGCAAGTGCTCCTATTGACGATGATGATACAACCCCTGCTGTCATTCCTACCAACACTCCTGCTGCTGAAACTTGAGGAAAGAGTGTTCAAGTGGAGCCTGTCCGAATGAAGGCTCAATCATTGATTATCCCCGAGACCTCCAAGAAAGAAATGGAGGAGATTCTAAAAATAATAAAGAGGAGCGACTACGATGTAGTTGAACAGTTGGGGAAAACTCCCTCCAAAATCTCCATGCTGGCATTGCTGCTGTGTTCCGAGGCACATGCGAAAGCCCTGGTAAAGTTCCTAAAGACATCCCATGTGCCTCATGAGACGTTTGCTGATCAATTTCAAGATTGCGTGGCCAGCTTGACAGCGGATAACTGCCTAGGCTTCTCAGATGCTGATCTGACACCAAGGGGAAGAAAGCACAACGAGGAATTACACGTCTCTGTGGAATGTAGAGGCACAACTCTTGCCCATGTCTTGGTGGACACTGGCTCATCTTTGAATGTTTTACCAAAGAAAGCTCTCGACAGACTGGACTGCGAAGGACTAACGTTGAAACCAAGTAACATAGTCGTAAGGGCATTTGATGGCTCAAAGAGGATGGTACACAAGGAGGTGGATATCCCTATAAAGGTTGGGACTCAGAATTTCAATTCAACCTTTTATGTAATGGACATCTGCCCCTCTTACTCCTTTCTGCTAGGACGGCCATGGATCCATAATGATGGCGCTGTCATCTCTACACTGCACCATATGCTGAAATATCCGGTCCAAGGAAAGATTATCACTGTCCACGGAGAGGAAGAATATATGATTAGCCACCTCAATTCCTTCAGGTATATGGAATTGGATGGCGAGTTCATTGAAACTCCTTTTCAACACTTCGAAGAGGTCTCCCAAGAGGTAGCAGTGACCAAAGTTGTGTCCCAGATTCCCAAGATTACAAGACCTCCACTCCATATGTCATCTCTGAAGGACGCCAAAGCAGTAGTAGACGAGGGTGGATGCACAATCTGGGGGAAAATTTCGGATATTCCGTATAAATCTGACAAGTTTGGTTTAGGTTTCACTTCATGTGCTCAGAAGGTTGTACGCCGTGCCCGTGCTGGAGGGCCACCCTTGAAGATTAGCAACTGAGAGGTCAATGCAGTGGAAGATGGTGAAGAGGATTGCAGCTTGGAGGATTGGATATTTCTGACTATCGATGGAGGACTCCGCAATTGGGAGGCCAGAGACTTTGTCCCAATAACTTTCATCCCTCAGTAATTTATCTTTCACATTTTGTTGGATATGTAATATTGAAAAACAATTCACACTCTTAAAACCTTGTGTCTTACCCGAGGCACAATGGTCCATTTTTAAGGGTTATTATTTCATCTTCATATGACATTCAATGAATCATGGACGTTTTTCGCATACAAACTTTTGTGCTCATTGTTTTTCTTTTACGTTTTATTTTTTAAGGATGGCTATACCCTTACACACACCCACACTCACGAATGCAGGTACCCCTCCATTATGGATCCCATGGGTAATGATACTGCTATGGCCTTTTGTGACGATGAGGATCTAATCTACCAAGCCGAAGACGAAGGTGAGGAAGATTGTGAAGTACCAGGGGAACTTTCCAGACTACTACAACAAGAGGAAATAGCCATTCAGCCACACGAGGAACCTGTGGATACAATCAATCTGGGTACCGAGGAGGATAAAAAAGAGGTCAAGGTGGGTGCCAATCTGGAGCCCAGTATCAAGGAGCGTCTGATTCAGCTATTGCATGATTATGTTGAGATATTTGCATGGTCATATGAAGACATGCCAGGACATGATACGAACATTGTGGTACATTGTCTACCTACAAAAGAAGATTGTCCGCCAGTAAAGCAAAAAGTCTACCGTATGAGACCTGATATGTCAGAAAAGATTAAAGCGAAGGTCATGAAACCATTCAATGCTGGAGTCTTGGCTGTCACTTTCTATCCTCAATGGGTTACCAACATTGTTCCCGTACCTAAAAAGGACGGTGTGATCGGTGGGAATGTGAACTGGCTGTTTTGGAATGCTAGTTTGCGTTTGCGTTTATTTTTGCAAAATGTCGCGGTAAGCTAGAGTCGCCACCGTCTTTTATTTTATCCAACAAGGAAAGGACAAAAGCACAGAAAAATTCCTTTTTTGAGATATTTCTCGGGTTCGAGAGGTAGATTATAGAAAGGAAAGGTGTTAGCACCCTTTCTATCCGTGGTTATCCACGGGCACTTAGGTACTTGCTCATTGTGTTTTCAAAAGTTTTCTTTTCTTTGTGTTTGTGTGTTTGAAAAGAGTTTTTTGTTTGAAAGGAGTGTAAGTGCGAAAAGTTTTGTTTTGTTTTAAAAGGAGCAAGTACTTAAGAACCATTTACCTACTCGAAAAAGGAATTAAACTGTGCTAATGTCCTTTAGACAATGCTATCCCACTATTGAGGAGTAGGTAGCATCGTCGTTGGAGTTTTCGGGTCAATTCGATTAAGGGACGTGTGGTCACTAAAGCAATGTTAGGACGCCTTAGCGGTAACCCTAATGTCTTAGATCATTTTTTCCGAGGCAACCGTTTCGAGGCAACTTATGATATTTGGACAAGAGGGCAGCCTCTAAAACTTCCTATACTCAATGACCACGTTCGAGGCAACCAAGTGAGGTGTACCCTAAGAGTGGCATGTGCAAGTGTGTTACTTCGGTTAATTTTATCTGTACATGTCATGGGTGAGCTATATTGATTTTAGGTTAAAGATTTATCTTGTCATGCATTGCCTATTTATCAAACATCTAACAGTTAATATTGTACGGAAGTTAAATTTCGGAAAATAAATCTAAACTATTACAAGGCGTCGGGTATTTACATCGCCAAAGACAAACCCTTTAATTTAAATTGCAGAAAGTAAAAATAAAGCGATTAAAAGTCCTAATTAAAAATATTACAAACTCGAAGCAATTACATTATTGGATAAAAGATGAAATGCGTGTGAGAAAATTAAATCGGAGCGTATTTTAGGGTTTTGACCCCTTTTAAGAAAGAAAGAGATTTTTTGTGATTTTTTTTGAATTAAATGGAAATTAAATTAAGTTAATAATTGAATCAATTAATTAAATGAAAACATTTTTGGTTTTTTTTAATTAAGGAAATAAAATAAAAAAAGTTAAAAGTTATTAAAAACCCTAATTCTACATTAATTTTATTTTGTTGCAAAAATGTTAAAATTAACCTAATTAACACTAAATTAATCAATTATTTATTTACAAAATAAAATAGTGAAATTAATAGTAATAATATTTTTTGTATATATTTTTTTATATTATAAAATGTTAATTGGTTAGTTTTTAATAATAATAATAATAGTTAACAAAATAAATAAATAAATAGAGAAAAAGAAATAAAAAGTAAAAGAAATACTCAGGGGGTTCAGGCCCAAATGGAGTGTGAAATAGCAAATCTCCAGGCCCATTAACGTTGGCCTTGGTTGACCTCTATGATTCCATATGCGCCTGTTGACCAGGGACCATGGTGGATGTCCAACCTAAGCCATTGGATTTGATTTATGGGACACTTGGCGTTTGAGATCTTGGCAGAACATGATGGTCCACGCCTTGGATGCTACATGGAATAACCTGAAACAAAATTATAACAAAGTTTTGGGGGACCTGGGATTCGAACCCAGGTCCCAAGGGGTTTTGGCACGCCTCCCTCACCAACTCAACTACGCTGCATATTTGTTATTGGATTAAACACTGATCATTATATGTAAAATAAAACGCTAAGCCTGGAATATAAAAAAAACGCGCTAATAATTTTAACTGGCCAATTACGCCTAGCCACGTTATCATCTTCTCCAAATATCCCTGGTTATTTACCTGCGGATTTTTATCCGCAGGAAAGTTCGTGGGTTGTTTCAAAAATCCTTCCTAGGCCATGTAAATGCAAGCTAAGGGTATCAACGTGATCGTCTCTCCTCCCTGAGCATCCATGTACCATTTATTGGCCTTGATTTTTCTTGTATCCAAAATGCCTAAAAAATAAGAACAAGAACCCTAGATTCGGGCGCTATGTTACAGGCCATGAAAATGAAATTGAATATTTCCAAAATGTTCTAAATCAAACGACAAACATAAATATGCAAAGATTTTAATGAAAGGATGCAAGAATCAGAGGTTTGGATTTTGTGTTCAGAGCTTGGTTCGTGGACACTTACAGTGAGTTTCAGGCGATGAGAAGGCTTGGTTCCGGTTGCTTTCGCTTCAGGGGATTGCCAGCAAGGGACTAATGTCAAGCTTTTGCTTTGAATCGAGCTCTAAGGTGGATTTCAGATTCCAAGTTTTCAAGCTTTTTCTCAAACTTCTTCTGGCCATTTCATCAATTCTTAGTGTGTGTTTCTGATCTCTATGGCTTGTGTGTACATAAGGGAATGAATTAGGTTAATCACTTGGGCCTTAATCCATGAGAATTGAAGAATTGAGATGTGATTTGATCTTCCATTATAAAGTTTCCAAATTTGTATCAAATTTGATTTTTTATGCATAAAAACGCTTGATACGAATTTGATTTGATGAATCATGATAATTGAAAGCTGCAATGATCAAAAAGATATCATTCCATCCATTTTTAGATTTTATTTGAATTAATATTGATTTAAAGTGAATTAAATCAATAAAATTAAATAAAATAGAAAATAAATGATTGGTCATGAAGTTAAAGATGGGACACGTGTGTGGTGTGATAAGACCAAATCAAGTGGAAAACAGTGGGCCCTTTTGTAAAAAATTGGAGTTTTGGGGATAGTTGACTTTTGGCAATTTTGGAAAAATGCCCAACTTCAACAATGTATAATTTCTTCAATTTTGAACTTTTGGAAGTGTTCTTGGACTTTTTAGAAACCTTGAGATGTCCTCTAATCAACCCTTTTGGTCTCATCTCATTTTGATATTCCATGCTCAAATTATAAGCTTTGGAAAAAAGGTGTTTTTGTTGACTTTCAAAAATGACCTATAATGTCCAAATTTGTAACTTTTTGTGAGAGAATTTATTGATCTTTGGGTGTGAATATGGATTGTAGGAAATTGCATCCTATTCAAGATGAGCTTTGGATGGGTCATTTCTCATAAAGTATGAGAAAGTTATGCTTGGTCAAAGTTGAGTTGACTTTTCATGCAAAACCCTAATTTAGCAACTTTTGAATCTTGATGAATCTTGAGCAATCCTTGATGAATCATGATCAACCCTTGATAAAATGATGAATTATCCTTCAAAATGAGAATGTTGACAAAAATATTGAGATTTGACTGTTTGTAGGTCACAGTTGACTCTTGCCCTAGCACAGTCGATTCTTGGACCTCTTGAGCAATTGACTGACCAAACTTCCTCTGCAAGGCTTGAAATTTGACATGGATGAAATAAAGAACATATTAGGACATTGGGAAGAACTTGAGGTCATTTGGATGTAAGGACCTTGGTGCAACACAAAACCCTAATTTTGAATTGACTGTTTTAGGAGATGATTTGACTGTCTAACTCTTGAGCCATCTTGAACAACTTGAGATTATTCTTGACATGTCTTGTGAAACATGGGAGGGAAAATTTTGGGGTACAACAGTTGCCCCTATTCAATCTTCTTAAGCCTAAGGATATAGATTGGCGTTCGGGCCTTTCGTGATCCGAAGGTGGAAGATGATTGAACACTAGAGTGCCCAGAAATTTGCACTCGCATGAAGTAGTATTTGTCTTGTGATGTCGGGAATGGGCTTACAGATTCCATTTGGAGATTGACGATGGGATATGGGCTTAATGATGCCATCCGAAGGAGTTTCAATTGCATAAAATTTCCTTAGCGAGAGCTTGTATACCTGTCGTTGGGGGAGATTCTGCTGGGGGATGTTGTTCTTTGTCTTAGGAGAAATATAACTTTAGGAGCTTCGGTCATACGTTATTCTACTGGGGAATCATCTCTGTCGAATAGGTGAGAGTGAACTACTATCTGGTCGTAACCCAGGCTTCAGAGTGATAAGACCGACTGCTATCTGGTCATAATCCAGGCTTTACAGCGGCTTACTGGGGAGATGAGATTAAACTTGCTATCCGGTCGTAATCAAGGCTTCGCAATACCTCACTTCTTATCTGGTCGAAATCAAGGCTTCAGAACAGATCAAGTGGTTATCCGGTTGTATCCGGGCTTCAACTTGAATTTAGGGCACACTAATATCCGGCCAACTCCGGGCTTCTTAGTAACTGTCCACGTAAACTGCTATTTGGTCGGAATCCAAGCTTCATAGTGTCTTGTACTGCTATCTGGTCGTAATCCAGGCTTCACGATGTGTTATACCATTATCTGGTCGAATCCAGGCTTCATGGTGTCGCGTACTGCTATCTGGTCGAATCCAATCTTCACAATACCTCACTTCTTATCTGGTCGAAATCTAGGCTTCAGAATAAATCAAGTGGTTATCCGGTCGCATCCGGGCTTTCCTTTGACTATTGGGTTTACTAGTATCCGGTCGAATCTGGGCTTCATAGTAACTGGCTGGGTAAACTGTTATTCGATCATAATCCAAGCTTCACGGTATCCCTTAACGCTATCTGGTCGTAATCCAGGTTTCACGATGTATTATACCATTATCTGGTCGAAATCCAGGCTTCGTAGTACTCTTGGTTGCTATCTGGTTGTAATCCAGTCTTCACAACATCTTCTATCATTATCTGGTCGTAATCCAGGCTTCATGGTCTTGTATTGCTTTCTGGTCGTAATCCAGGCTTCACAATAACTTGCTGAGCTGTTATCCGGTCGTGATCCGGGCTTCACGGCTTGTGTTTATGATATACCACTATATGGTCGAATCCAGGCTTCAGTGTTTTCTGAGCTGCTATCCAGTCGTAGTCCGGGCTTCACAGCTCACTTGGGAATAAACTATTATCCGGTCGTTCTCCGGGCTTCATAGCTTACTTTTGAGAGATATCACTATCTGGTCATAATCCAGGCTTTGCGGTAGTCTGATATTGTTATCCGGTCGTAATCCGGGCTTCACAATATGCTGTAGATAACAAGATACTATCCAGTCGTACCCGAGCTTCATAACTTGAATTTTGATGGTATCTTTCATGAAAGGTAAAGGTTAGCTATATGTAATGCATGATATGTATCAAACAATGATGTTCTCAATATAAATGAGATTGTATGGTATGATGCGTATATGCATGTATCATGATGTATGGACATGTAATGTTTTAGCTGGGGACAATAAATCCTGGAGCTGCTGGAGAATAAAGTTGAATGCTTCGCTTCCGCCCGGGATGGTGAACGAAGATGATTGTGAGGGTAAACCTGTAGGAGGAAAGAACTCCATTGGGGAATAAACTGATGAAGAGATTATTCTGAGGGGAGTTACTCTGTGGGGAAGAGATGTTCTGCTGAAGATTTTACGATAAATCTGCTGGGGATTCTGTTGATAAGCTCTGCTGGGGATTTTAATGATGAACTCCGCTGGGGATGGATTAACGTTGCTGTGATATTGAATCAGCTGAACTCCTGTTTGGGGAAAGAAAGGACTTCGCTGGGGATGGATTACCGTTGCAACTTGCTGAGGATAACCCAATTAGACTTTTGTGGGGATAACCCTCTGAATTTGGCTGGGGAGATTTATTTGCACTCTGCATGTGATAAGCTTCCAGAATCTACTGGGGAAGATGATTCAACTCTGTCGGGGAAGCTTTTTTAGACTGCGCTGGGGAAATGGCTCCACTGGGGATATCTTGTATTCCGCCGGGGAACATTCTTATACTCTGTTGAGGAATATTAAGACTGCCGGGGATGCTCTTATGCTTGCTGGGGATTATCTTTATACTCCGCTGAGGAATATTAAGACCTTCTGGGGATACCAAGCCTTTTTAGGGATGATGGTAGATTAACTCTGCTTGGGGAGAGTATTGCTGATTCGTTCATAGTTGCAAGCCTCGGCTGAGAGCTACTATTACTGTCTTACTCTGCGGGGAGTGAAGGTATCATAGCCATATTCTTCAGCTGGATCTACCTTGTACCTGGTAGACAAAGCAACTACACCGCTTGGACATTTCTTATGCCCCTGTTTCTAACATTACCAGTAATTCATCTTTCGTTTCGCATGTAAATATTTATGATCAGCAATTAATGTCAAATGCATATATCAAAAATGAACATTGGATGTTCTTTTCAAAACAAAACAGATAAGGGAAAAAGAAATTTGTCTGAAAATGAATTTGTATTGACTTTGAAGTTTTTCCTGAAAATAGGCATTTTTGTACAAGAGGCTGACGTCCTAGTAAGAGAACGCCGCCGAATAAATAGAATTTATACAATTTTTGAAAAGGAAATAAAGCAGCTATGTGAATAATCCCACTGGGTTTCATCTCTACTATTGCCTTTATATCTTCAAGCATCTCATCACTTTGCTGCTTAGTTAAAGATGAATCTGATTGATTAGTGTCGTTCGAGCTTGATAGTCGATACCAAAGTCTGGATGCGAGGTGATCCAATGAGACATAGTGTTACGCTTTTAATCCCTAACTTTTTCTTGGACCGCCCTTTCGGGTTTTCAGTCCACCGGGATACCCATTTTTGCCCAAGCCGCCTTTTCAGGTTTTCGACTTGCCGGGTGTACAAATTGTTTCCATTTTCATCCCTTATTTTTGCCCGAACCCTTTTGGTTCGCCGGGAAGCCCTTATTTTTGCCTAGGCCAGTCAACCTAGCGGGTCTTTGATTATGCGTAGTATCTTTTCACTATGTCTGCATTGACGGGGTGAGGAAGGTCGTCACCATCCATGGTGGTTAGAATCATAGCTCCACCTGAGAAAATGTTCTTAACCACAAATGGCCCTTCATAAGTAGGGGTCCATTTGCCCCTAGGATCACCTTGGATACCTTTGTCGCTCACGACGAAGCCCAGTAGCTTACCAGATCTCACCCCGAAAGTGCACTTGTTCGGGTTCAACCTCAGCTTGTACAACTTCAACCTGTCAATCAGCTTCTGTAGATGGTCAAGGTGTTCTTCCTCAGTCTGGGACCTTGCAATCAAATCGTCGACGTATACTTCAATATCATGATGGATCATGCCATGAAATAAAGCAACCATGGCGCGCTGATATGTTGCCCCAGCGTTATTCAATCCAAAAGGCATGACCTTGTAGCAAAAGGTACCCCACTGAGTAACAAAGGTGGTCTTCTCCATGTCTTTGGGAGCCATTTTTATCTGATTATAACCGGAGAAATCGTCCATGAAGGAGAATACCTTATGCTGGGCAGTATTGTCAACCAGAACATCAATGTGAGGTAGAGGGAAGTCATCCTTAGGGCTCGCCCTGTTCAAATCCCTGTAGTAAACACACATTCGGACCTTACCATCTTTCTTCGGCACAGGCACCACATTGGCCACCCACTGAGGGTAAGAGGTAACCGCTAGAAAACCGGCGTCAAACTGTTTCATAACTTCAGCCTTGATTTTCTTAGACATCTCTGGGCGCATACGGCGAACCTTCTGCTTTACTGGAGGACAATCTTCCTTGGTAGGCAGGCGATGAACCACAATGTCAGTATCCAACCCAAGCATATCTTCGTAAGACCAGGCAAAGATCTCAACAAAGTCATGAAGCATCTGAATCAACCGCTGTTTCACACTAAGCTCCAGATTTGCACCAATCTTGACTTCCTTCTTGTCTATCTCAGTACCCAGATTCACTGTTTCCACCGGCTCTTCATGTGGCTGAATGGCCCTCTCTTCCTGGAGTAGCGGTCTTGCAAGTTCACCAGGCACTTCGCAATCATCTTCACCTTCGTCTTCGGCTAAGTTGATTGGTTTTTCGAAGTCATAACTGGCAGTAGCAGAGTCGTTACCAGTGAGATCCAGAGTGGATGTGGACCTGTATATGTGAGTGTGTGTAAAATATTTGTTTTGCAATATATAATAAAGAAAGACAAGGAGCGCAAGATTTGAAATGCAAGAACGTCCAATTCTTTTATTAATGATATATGAAAATGACACGCAAAAGCCCTCACAAATGAAGCCACGGTGCCCCGGGTAAGACACCAGGCCATAAAGTTTCAAAACATCGTCTATTACAAATTCAAAACAAAAAGTTTCATTACTGGGTAACAAAAGTAATAGGGATGAATTCCTTTGTTGTCCAGTTGATTGGTCCACCGTTGGTCGTAGGATAGATCCAACTGTCGAATTCAGACTCCTCCACATCATCTTCAATGGCATTTACTCCCGAGTTGCTGATAAACACGGGAGGTCTTCCGATCCTTGCACTTCGAACAGCCCTTTGTGCTACTTCAGTGAAACCCAAACCAAACTTGTTAGTCTTCTGTGTAAAATCAGGGAGTCGGCCCCAATTTGCACACTCACCCTTCTCAATAACAGCCCGAGCATCTTTTAAGGAAGCCATCTTCATAGGAGAATCCTCAACTACAGTCTCAGCTGATGCCAGTGTCTGGGGAACCTCTTCAAAATGATGAAATGGGTCTCAATGAACTCCCCATCCATATCTACGCATCTGAACGAGTTGAGGTGGCTGACCATGTACTTTTCCTCCCCTTGTACTGTCATAATCTTCCCTCTGATCGGGTACTTCAACTTCTGGTGGAGCGTTGAGGTTACGGCCCCAGCTTTATGGATCCATGGACGACCCAGTAAACAAGAGTTGGATGGCCGAATGTCCATCACATAGAACGTAGAATTGAAGACCTGAGAACTTACTTTAATTGGAATATCAACCTCACCATGCACCATCCTCTTAGACCCATCAAAGGCCCTGACAATGATGTTACTTGGTTTTAGCTCCAACCCTTCGCAATCCAACCGCTCTAGAGCTTTCTTGGGCAAGACGTTCAATGAGGAACCAGTATCAACCAATACATGTGCAAGAGTAGTGCCCCTGCATTCAATGGAGACATGTAGGGCATCGTTATGATTTTTCCCCTTGGCAGTCAAATCAGTGTCGGAGAAACGCAAACCATTATCAGCAGTTAAATTGGCCACACAATCGGTAAACTGATCAGCTGATGTCTCTTGTGGCATGTGGGCAGTCTTCAGGAAGGTAATAAGAGCCTTGGCATGGGCCTCTGAGCACAACAATAGTGACAACATAGAAATCTTGGATGGGGTTTGCCCCAGTTGCTCAACTATGTTATAATCACTCTTCTTAGTAATCTTCAGAATCTCTTCCATCTCCTATTTGAAAGCTTCAACAGTAATTGTCTTTGGTGCCTCCGTCTGGGCAGGCACATCAGTGGTGATCCCTTTGCCCCGAGCGTCAGATGACTCGGCGACAGGGGTAGGACTAGGAACTTGATCAAGAATGGAAGTAGGTACACTTACAGGTGTAATGACAACAGGTCTTCGGGCTGTTGGAGGGACAATATCAGGTGAGAAAAGTCTTCCGCTACGGGTGACTTTAGCAGGTACAGTAATGTTGCTGATGCCAGTATCAGCATCTAACTCTTGCTTAACTCCAAGAACATAAACATCATCCCCATAGTTCCAAGGGACAACCTTGTCAAAGGTGTAGGGGATGGGCCCTGGAACAGTGATGATCACAGGTGCGATCTTCAGAATAGATGTAATTTTAACAGGCTTCCTCGAGGGAGCCTTGGAAGAATTGTTGAAAATAGTAATGATGGCGACTTCTTCAATAGGAATGGAAGGAACAACAGTCTTTTCAAACAGGATCTCTTTACTATCCATCAGGTTTTGGATACCTGACTTCAGGAATGGGCAACCGGTAGGTAAAACAGAACACGTATAGCAACCTTCATCACAACCCAGAAATAAACCGGCTAGCAACAGGTTCTTCTTCATAGTTAATAGAGGGGTAACAATGTCATCCACAGAAACTACAAACAAGTCTTCCTCTACAGCATTCACTCCATGTTTGGGCATGGGAGCAGTCACAACATTAGGCCTCTCGTGTGCCTCGAACTCAATCTCCTTTGCATCAATTAAGTCTTGTATCTTGTTCTTCAAAGCCCAACAATCATCTGTATTATGCCCCGGGCTATCGGAGTGATAAGCGCAGCGGGCGTTAGGGTTATACCTTGGTGATGTTGTATTTGAATTCTTTGGGGGTTCCCTTAGAGTCACCAGATTAGTCTTCAGCAACTGTGGCAGAATCTGAGATAAGGTCATGCTGAGACGAGTGAATTGCCTCTTAGGCCTCTCGTCCTTTTGTTGATTGTTGTACTGAGGAGCACCAGCAGGTTTTGAAATAACAACCGCATTGACAGCTTGGCGGTGTTCAAGTCTATTCTGTCTTCTTGCACTGTAGACAGCACTGGACTCTTTCTTAAACGACTTCTTCTCGGTGCTCGATGAGGCACCCTTCTGTATTTTCCCAGCTTTAATACCAGCTTCAATCCTCTCACCAGTCAAAATAAGATCTATAAACCCAGATGAAGAGCTTCCAATCAGATGGTTAAAGAAGGGACCAGACAGGGTCCCCAGAAACATGTCAACAAGCTCACGATTAGCCAAAGGTGGTTGCACCCTTCCGGCAAGGTCTCTCCATTTTTGGGCATAATCTTTAAATCCTTCATCCATTCCTATTGACATACCCTGGAGTTGGGTACGTGTAGGAGCGAGGTTGGAGTTGTACTGATACTGCCTATATAATGCAGTAGCCAAATCTTCCCAGTTGCGGATACTGGCTCCGTCCAACTGATAGAACCACTCAAGCTGAGTCCCTGAGAGACTGTCTTGAAAGAAATGGATCCATAAGTTCTTATCAGCAGTGTAAGGCTGGATCTTCCTCACATATGACCGGAGGTGCAGCTTCGGACAGGAAACTCCGTCATATTTGGCAAATCCTGGTGCCTTGAATTTATGGGGAATCACCACCCCAGATGATAGACCTAGATCTCTGAAGTCCAGACCGGGCACCTTCTGAATTTCCATAGCGCTCAACCGGTCTTCCAATTGTTTGTACTTATCCTCAGCAGGAGGATACTGCTCTTTATCGTAGTCTGTCTCGTTGTCGGAGACCACAAGGCTAGGAGCCCTCCTTTCTTGTGGACTATCTTTCCCTCCAGAGGAGGTGGTTAGATCAACTTCATTCTGTAGCCCGTTTCCAAACCCGCGTCCAGTGTTGAACAGGATGGTCCTCTTTTTCTTCTTCTTCTTCTTCTCTTTCAGAATCAAGGTCTTTAGGTCCTGCTGACCCTTAGCTAGATTCATTAACAACTCTTGAAATTGGGCATTCTGGGCCTGGAGGGCCTTGATAGCTTGCTCAATTGAAGGTTCAGTAGACATGATGATTGCTGAAATAAACAGCGAAGAAGATAAGAGACCTGTAAAAGCTACCTGTTTATGAAGTGCATGGGATGAAATGCGTATGATTTATGATTTCAAAGACAATCGGGATTCAAATTTGTAAACAAGAAAGGAAACACACTTTATTAGATTTAAACTTCAAACTTTAAATTGTTCAACAAATTGCCCTTAAGGCGTTACAGAAATGGAAATACTGAAAAGTAAACAAAAACTGGAAAGGAAATCATCAAAGGTCCATCAATGCTCCCATGGTCTCTTCTTCTCAGTGCGAACATAATCATTCAGGACCTGCTCGTTCTCCAGTTGCCTAGTCAGCTTCTGGATCTTCTGCTCTTGTTCATTGAACTTCTCTCGGTAAGAATCCCGTTCTTCACGCAGTTGCATCCAAGATCTCTTCAGTTCCCCAATGTTAGTGGGCATATAAGGGCGGAGAATGGTTGGAAGAACCCCTTCTTCATTAGCAACTTCAAGAGTGATAGGTCGGACGGCTTCATATGGCATACCTAGCTTCTGGGCACGGATGCGGACCCATCTAAGATATGGCTCCATTGGCAGAGAAGTCTTTGGACCCAACTCATGTGGATCTGATTGGTGAACTCTGTCCCAAGCCCTTATGAATCTACGACGTAGCTCGTCGCTATCCCCCTGAAAATCAAAGATGATATGAGGCATCAACATCTCATGAGGTCCTTCTCTTCCGGCTCTTCCAAATTGACGGAGAGCTAAGCATGGGTTGTAAGAAATTCCTCCATGGGTTCCTAGCAGGGGAACATTAGGATACTCTCCACATCGGTCAATGATAGTCACCTCGTCCATACCTTTGAGAGTCGAGATAATGTCATTATGAGAAAGAGACATCACCCTGTAAGCCCAGCCCATTCCTTCTTTGTTCTTCAGCACTGACTTAGGGAGGTGCGAAATAAACCACCTTGACAATAAAGGAGCACAACACATTAAGGTTCCCCGCTTTCTGGTAGTACGAGCATAGAGCTGATGAAGGATGTCACCCAAGAGACTGGGTACCGGATTCTGAGAGAGGAAGATCTTTATGGCATTAATATCAACAAAGGTGTTAGGATTCGGAAACAATACCAAGCCATAAATCAAGAGAGCCAGAATATCCTCGAATTCCTTAAAGTCTAGGCTATCCCAGAAGTAGTTAGCCTTGCCAACCAAGAACTTAGTCAGAAAACCCTTAGCTCCACTTCTAGTCTCCCAGTTAGCCATTACCTCCTCTTTAGTCAAATGAAGGGCTGCAACAATTTCTTCAGGCCTAAGGGTCTTTTCCCAACCAGTGAACGGAGTTTGCTCCAAAACAGAGATACCGACAGCTCAGAGAACTCTTCTAGGGTAGGAACCAGCTGATAGTCTTGAAAAGTGAAGCAATGGTACAACGGATCATAAAACTGGACCAGGAAACTCATCATTTGTTCGTCCAATTTGGAGGTGACCAAACTAAGAAGAGAACCATGCCTCCTGATGAAGGAAGTAGTGTCTGGCATCCTAACAACCAAATCTTTAAGCAGGGTAGGTACTTGGACAAAGTTGATTCGGATAGTATTCTTACGCATGGGCATCCTGATGACCTATAAAACAGAGCAAAGACGAAACCCTTTTGTCTTTGAAATAGGTTAATCCTTAGGCAAGATGTATTCAATGTTATGATGTCATGATGTCATGATAAAGGCACACCACAAATATCCACAAAAGGCAAACATGGTAAAGGCACACAAGTCACACTGAGAGCCCTTAGATTTCAGGCTGGCATGGAGCTTAGGTACTACCCTCTTTCAGTTCAGTTGGTTTAAACCTTTCCTAAAAATAGTAATCGGGTTCTAGAGGATCTCAATATCACTGACTACCCTCAATCGGTCATAATTCCAGTTTAGCAACCTTTTCTTGCGGCCGGAATCATCGCGAGAGTTTAGTATCAATGAGTGTAGCATACTGCTACTGTTCTATGGCCAAGTTGGTCAATTTAAGGTTCTAAGGTCAGTTGGTGCTTAATGACCCCTTAGAAGACCCATATTCTCCTCGTTCCAACACAAGGGATATCGGTACAGACTAAAGTGCCACACCAACGTAGCTACTGCTTCATCCGTATCGGTCTACGCCGTACAGATCCCTCACAGTTTATTTCTACTTAACTAAAGGGTATCCCCAGATCCGGGTTAGGATCTATAGAACTCCAATACAAGCCCACAAAATTAAAGCATACAAAGCATACAATTGAAAGCACAATGATCTAATCCTAAGGTATACCTCACTTATTATCATTAAAATATCCCCCAGTAGAGTCGCCAGTTCTGTGATCGGTGGGAATGAGAACTGACTGTTTTGGAATGCTGGTTCGCGTTTGTGTTTGTTTTTGCAAAATGGCGCGGTAACCAAGAGCCGCCACTGTCTTTTATTTTATCCAACAAGGAAAGGACAAAAGCACAGAAAAATTCCTTTTTTGAGATATTTCTCAGGTTCGGGAGGTAGATTATAGAAAGGGAAGGTGTTAGCACCCTTTCTATCAGTGGTTATCCATGGGCTCTTAGGTACTTGCTCATTATGTTTTCAAAAGTTTGCTTTTCTTTGTGTTTGTGTGTTTGAAAAGAGTTTTTTGTTTGAAAGGAGTGTAAGTGCGAAAAGTTTTGTTTTGTTTTAAAAGGAGCAAGTACTTAATAATCATCTACCTACTCGAAAAAGGAATTAACCTATGCTAATGTCCTTTAGATAATGATATCCCACTATTGAGGAGTAGGTAGCATCGCCGTTGGAGTTTTCGGGTCAATTCGATTAAGGGACGTGTGGTCACTAAAGCAATGTTAGGACGCCTTAGCGGTAACCCTAATGTCTTAGATCATTTTTTCCGAGGCAACCGTTTCGAGGCAACTTATGATCTTTAGACAAGAGGGCGACCTCTAAAACTTCCTATACTCAATGACCACGTTCTAGGCAACAAAGTGAGGTGTACCCTAAGAGTGGCATGTGCAAGTGTGTTACTTCGGTTAATTTTATCTGTACATGTCATGGGTGAGCTATATTGATTTTAGGTTAAAGATTTATCTTGTCATGCATTGCCTATTTATCAAACATCTAACAGTTAATTTTGTGCGGAAATTAAATTGCGGAAAATAAATCTAAACTATTACAAGGCGTCGGGTATTTACATCGCCAAAGACAAACCCTTTAATTTAAATTGCAGAAAGTAAAAATAAAGCGATTAAAAGTCCTAATTAAAACTATTACATACTCGAAGCAATTACATTATTGGATAAAAGATGAAACGCGTGTGAGAAAATTAAATCGGAGCGTATTTTAGGGTTTTGACCCTTTTTAAGAAAGAAAGAGATTTTTTGTGATTTTTTTGAATTAAATGGAAATTAAATTAAGTTAATAATTGAATCAATTAATTAAATGAAAACATTTTTGGTTTTGTTTTAATTAAGAAAATAAAATAAAAAAAAGTTAAAAGTTATTAAAAACCCTAATTCTACATTAATTTTATTTTGTTGCAAAAATGTTAAAATTAACCTAATTAACACTAAATTAATTAATTATTTATTTACAAAATAAAATAATGAAATTAATAGTAATAATATTTTTTTTATATATTTTTTTTTGATTTTATTAAAAAATGTTAATTGGTTAGTTTTTAATAATAATAATAATAATAGTTAACAAAATAAATAAATAAATAGAGAAAAAGAAATAAAAAGTAAAAGAAATACTCAAGGGGTTTAGGCCCAAATGGAGTGTGAAATAGCAAATCTCCAGGCCCATTAACGTTGGCCTTGGTTGACCTTTGTGATTCCATATGCGCCTGTTGACCAGGGACCATGGTGGATGTCCAACCTAAGCCATTGGATTTGATTTATGGGACACTTGGCGTTTGAGATCTTGGCAGAACATGATGGTCCACGCCTTGGATGCTACATGGAATAACCTGAAACAAAATTGTAACAAAGTTTTGGGGGACCTGGGATTCGAACCCAGGTCCCAAGGGGTTTTGGCACGCCTCCCTCACCAACTCAAATACGCTACATATTTGTTATTGGATTAAACACTGATCATTATATGTAAAATAAAACGCTAAGCCTGGAATAAAAAAAACGCGCTAATAATTTGAACTGGCCAATTACACATAGCCACGTTATCATCTTCACCAAATATCCCTGGTTATTTACCTGTGGATTTTTATCCGCAGGAAAGTTCGTGGGATGTTTCAAAAATCCTTCCTAGGCCATGTAAACGCAAGCTAAGGGTATCAACGTGATCGTCTCTCCTCCCTGAGCATCCCTGTACCATTTATTGGCCTTGATTTTTCCTGTATCCAAAATGCCTAAAAAACAAGAACAAGAACCCTAGATTCGGGCGCTATGTTACAGGCCATGAAAACGAAATTGAATATTGCCAAAATGTTCTAAATCAAACGACAAACATAAATATGCAAAGATTTTAATGAAAGGATGCAAGAATCAGAGGTTTGGATTTCGTGTTCAGAGCTTGGTTCGTGGACACTTACAGTGAGTTTCAGGCGATGAGAAGGCTTGGTTCCGGTTGCTTTCGCTTCAGGGGATTTCCAGCAAGGGACTAATGTCAAGCTTTTGCTTTGAATCGAGCTCTAAGGTGGATTTCAGATTCCAAGTTTTCAAGCTTTTTCTCAAACTTCTTCTGGCCGTTTCAGCAATTCTTAGTGTGTGTTTCTGATCTCTATGGCTTGTGTGTACATAAGGGAATGAATTAGGTTAATCACTTGGGCCTTAGTCCATGAGAATTGAAGAATTGAGATGTGATTTGATCTTCCATTATCAAGTTTCCAAATTTGTATCAAATCTGATTTTTTATGCATAAAAAGGCTTGATACGAATTTGATTTGATGAATCATGATAATTGAAAGCTGCAATGATCAAAAAGATATCATTTCATCCATTTTTAGATTTTATTTGAATTAATATTGATTTAAAATGAATTAAATCAATAAAAATTAAATAAAATAGAAAAATAAATGATTGATCATGAAATTAAAGATGGGACACTTGTTTGGTGTGATAAGACCAAATCAAGTGGAAAAAAGTGGGGCCTTTTGTCAAAAATTGGAGTTTTGGGGATAGTTGACTTTTGGCAATTTTTGGAAAATGCCCAACTTCAACAAGGTATAATTTATTCAATTTTGAACTTTTGGAAGTGTTCTTAGACTTTTTAGAAACCTTGATATGTTCTCTAATCAACCCTTTTTGTCTCATCTCATTTTGATATTCCATGCTCAAATTATAAGCTTTGGCAAAAAAGGTGTTTTTGTTGACTTTCAAAAATGACCTATAATGTCCAAATTTGTAACTTTTTGTGAGAGCATTTCTTGATCTTGGGGTGTGAAGATGGATTGTAGGAAATGTCATCCTATTAAAAATGAGCTTTGGATGGGTCATTTCTCATAAAGTATGAGAAAGTTATGCTTGGTCAAATTTGAGTTGAGTTTTCCTACAAAACCCTAATTTAGCAACTTTTGAATCTTGATGAATCTTGAGCAATCCTTGATGAATAATGATCAAACCTTGATCAAATGATGAATTATCCTTCAAAATGAGAATGTTGACAAAAAATCTTGAGGTTTGACTGTTTGTAGGTCACAGTTGACTCTTGCCCTAACATAGTCGATTTTTGGACCTCTTGAGCAATTGACTGACCAAACTTCCTCTGCAAGGCTTGAAATTTGACATGGATGAACTTAAGAACATATTAGGAAATTGGGAAGCACTTGAGGTCATTTGGATGTAAGGACCTTGGTGCAACACAAACCCCTAATTTTGAATTGGCTGCTTTAGGAGATGATTTGACTATCCAACTCTTGAGCCATCTTGAACAACTTGAGATTATTCTTGACATGATTTGAGAAATATGGGAGGGCAAATTTTGGGGTACAACAGACGGAAAATTACGAATGTGCGTGGACTATAGAGATTTGAATAGGGCAATCCCTAAAGATGATTTTCCACTCCCCCACATTGATATCCTGGTTGAAAATACGACATAACACAAAGTGTTTTCCTTCATGGATGGATTCTCAGGTTACGACCAAATCAAAATGGCACCTAAGGACATGGAGAAAACTACATTTGTCACACAGTGGGGCACATTCTGCTAGAAGGTGATGCCGTTCGGATTGAAGAATTGTGGGGAAAACTATCAACGCGCCATGGTAGCTTTATTTCACGACATGATACATCATGAAATAGAGGTCTACGTAGACGATATGATAGCCAGATCACAAACAGAAGAAGAGCACTTAGATCACTTACAAAAGTTGTTTGAGAGATTAACGAAGTACAAGCTAAGGTTGAATCCAAATAAGTGCACATTTGGAGTACGGTCCGGTAAACTCTTAGGTTTTGTCGTCAGTAATAAAGGTATTGAGGTCGATCCTGCCAAAGTTAAAGCAATACAATAGATGCCTGCTCCTAGTACTGAGAAGGAAGTCAGAAGATTCTTGGGACAGCTACTTGTGAGCCAATCTTCAAGCTATTGAAGAAAGATCAGGTAGTCAAATGGAATGATGAGTGCCAGTTTGATTTTGACAAAATCAAAGAATACTGACAAGAGCCTCCTGTGTTGATCCCACCAGTCGAGGGAAGACCATTGATCATGTATCTGACTATTTTAGAAAACTCAATGGGGGGTGTATTGGGGCAGCATGACATGTCTGGCCGAAAAGAGTGCGCTATTTATTACTTAAGCAAAAATTTTACCGATTGTGAAACCAGATATTCACTGCTCGAGAAAACTTGATGCGCTCTGGCATGGGATGCTCGCCGGCTAAGACAGTATATGCTGAATCATACTACCTTGTTGATATCTAAGATGGATCCGATGAAATACATCTTCGAGAAGCCTGCTCTATCTGGGAGAATAGCTAGATGGAAAATGATCCTAATAAAATACGACATATAATATACTACCCAGAAATCTATAAAGGTCAGTGTGCTAGCTGACCATCTCGCTCACCAAGCTGTAGAAGATTATCAGTCCATGAAGTTTGAATTCCCGGATGAAGACATCATGACATTAGACAAATGTGAAGAAATCAGACCATATGATGACCTGAACAAGGATCCCGATGGACCCTGTTCTTTGATGGAGCATCCAATGCACTTGGTAGTGGTATTGGCGTTCTACTCATATCTCCGGAAGGGTGTCATGCTCCATTTACTGCCAGACTTTGCTTCAATTGTACAAACAACATGGCGGAATACAAAGCGTGCATCTTTGGTCTCAAGGCTGCCATAGACTTAGGAATCAAATCCTTAGATGTGTTCCGGGATTCAAATTTGGTCATCAATCAGATCAAAGGGGAATGGGACACTAAGCACCCAAACCTTATCCCTTACAAAGAACATGTTTTGACATTTCTACCACATTTTGAGAAGATTACCTTCGAGCATTTCCCGCGAGAAGAAAATCAGCTAGCGGACGCTCTAGCCACAATGTCATCTATGTTTAAACTTAATTGGGATAACGAGGCTCCCCAGATCACCATCGAACGAATGGATGAACCAGCGCATTGTCACGAGATTAATACTGAAGAGGTAGTGGACCAGCCTTGGTTTCATGAGGTCAATAGGTATCTCGAGGCTCAAGAATATCCAGAAGGAGCTTTAATCAATGATAAGAAGTTCTTAAGGATATTCTCTGCTAAATTCTTCCTTAATAATGGCATCCTGTACAAACGCAATCATGACTCCATTTTGCTTGGGTGCGTGGATAAGGTTGAAGCTGAAAAGATCATGGATGAATTACATGAAGGTACTTTTGGCACCCACTCCAGTGGGCATACGATGGCAAAGAAAATCCTACGGACAGGCTATTATTGGTCTACCATGGAAGCAGATTGCTATCAACAATCTCAGACCTGTCATAAGTGTCAAATTTATGCTGACAAGGTGCATGTACCTCAGGTTCCTCTGAATGTCTTAACGGCTCCTTGGCCCTTTTCTATGCGGGGAATTGATATGATTGGAGAGATCAAGCCGACAAGCTCCAATGGACACCGCTTCATCCTAGTGGCCATTGATTATTTTACAAAGTGGGTTGAAGCAGCCTCCTTCGCCTCCGTTACCAAGAATGTTGTGGCCCACTTCATCAAGCAAAACCTTATTTGCCGGTACGGTATCCCGGAAAGGATCATCACTGACAATGGTACAAATCTCAATAACACTATGATCACCGCATTATGCGAGAAATTCAAGATTCAACATCACAATTCTTCTACCTATCGACCAAAGATGAATGGTGCTGTCGAAGCTGCAAATAAAAACATTAAGAAGATCATATAGAAAATGACAGTCACATACAAAGACTGGCATGAGATGTTACCATTCACTCTCCACGGGTACCGTACCACAGCTCGCACATAAACCGGGGCAACACCCTATTCTTTGGGTTACGACATGGAGGTTGTCTTGCCTATTGAGGTTCAGATCCCCTCTCTGAGAATTATGAAGGATGCAGGATTGAATGAAAACGATTGGATCCAGACTCGACTTGATCAACTGAACTTAATTGATGAAAAGAGACTTATTGTTGTTTGCCATGGTCAGATGTATCAAAAATGGATGATCAAGGCTTTCAACAAGAAAGTCAAACACCAAGTATATCAAGTTGGGGATCTAGTGATCAAACGTATCATTTTTCCATAAAGTGATCCCAGGGGAAAATAGACTCCCACCTATGAAGGACCATTTGAAATCAAGAACATATTCTCCGGTGGGGCAATGATCTTGACCACCATGGATGGCGACGACCTGCCACACCCTGCGAACACGGACATAGTCAAAAGATACTACGCATAAGAGACCCACTAGGTTGACACACCTAGGCAAAACAAGGGCATTCGGCGAAGCAAAAGGTTCGGGCAAAAATTAGGGATAAAATGAAAAAAATCTGTACACCTGGAAAGTTGAAAATCGAAAGGGCGACTTGGGAAAAAAGGGTTTCCCGGTGGACTAAAAACCTGAAAGGGCGGTCCAGGAAAAATTTAGGGAATTAAAGCGTATTACAATGTCCCGTCGAATCATTTGATGGACAACCTTTGACTTCCACTGACAAACTCAGAGTTTCTGATCAATTCAATCATCTTCGGACGAAGTAACAAATAGATAAGATATTTAGAAATATGAAGGCTGTAGCAGAATGGGAACCCCATGGGATTATTACACATAGCTATCTTTCTTTGTATAAATTTTTCTTGTTGTACGACAACATTCTCTTACTAGAATGTTTGTCCCCTTTGTACAAAAATACTTATTCAAAGTCAATACAAAGATATCCCTTTAAAAGTGCAAAAAATATTTGTCTTTTTCTTTGCGCTTGTGTTTTGTTTGCAAAAAACGTCCAATGATTCATTGATGAACATATGCATTTGAACATGATTACTGTTTACAAATAAACAAAATAAGAGAGACAATTACTGATGGGTTGAATGGGTAGGGAAATACCTCTAGACTATTACCCAAGGAATCCCCATAGCACTTCAATTAAATCCCCAGCGGAACAAAATTTCAAGTTATTAATCCCCAGTAGAAATCGTCAAATTTCTCAGGATTCCCCAAGCAGATCTTACAAGTAGTACATGGCATTGCCCTGACAACAGAATTTACTTCTCTCAACAAAAGTTCACCGGTACTTCAAATTCAAGACATAAAAATTCAACATATCCTCAGCAACGTTCAGGGATTTATTTTCCTCAATTAAACAACAATACAACAAATCAGCTTACATGCGCATACATTGCATCCACATATCATAAACATTGATAAAGCAAATACATTGCATCATACATTTCATGCAATATAACTTTGTGTTTAGCTAACATTTTACCCTTTTCAGGATAAGATCAACAATTACCATTGACAATATGCAATCAGATACAGTTCAGATACACTCTAGACATTGATGCCATTTTGATACTCATTCAGATTCAACTTTCAGATATTTTCATATGCGCTCCATACACGGATGTCATTCTGATACTCATTCAGATTCAACTTTCAAATACAGTACGGATACGCTCCAGATACAGATGCCATTCTGATACTCGTTCAGATTCAACTTTCAGATACAGTACGGATACGCTCCAGACACAGATGCCATTATGATACTCATTCAGATTCAACTTTCAGATACAATTCAGATGTGCTCTAGATACGGATGCCATTCTGATACTCATTCAGATTCAACTTTCAAATGTAGTACATATACGCTCCAGACACGGATTCCATTCTGATACTCATTCAGATACAACCTTTCAGATACAGTTCAGATACGCTCTAGACACGAACATCATTCTGATACTTATTCTTTCAACTTACAAATTACAAATTCAAAAATCACTCTTGGATGGCATCTACAAGACCATCTCCGACAAGATTCTATCACCTCTCTAAATGGCATCTGTAAGCCCATTCCTTCTATCATCACATCATCGGGTGCAAATTTATGGGCACTCTAGTGTCCAATCATCTTCCACCTTCGAGTCACGAATGGCAAGACTCGCCAATCTAACTCTTCAGGTTTAAGAAGATTGAACAGAGGAAGCTGTTGTACCCCAAAATTTTCCCTCTCATTTATCAAGAATTTTCTCACAAACTCAAGACTGGATTAGGGTTTGACCAGCTCAAGACATCTCATCATGCACTGATCACCCAAAATTAGAGTTTGCAATTTCATTTGAAATCAAAAGTCAATTTTCTCACTTTGATTTCAAGCCATTTCATGAAGAACAAAATTCAAATCTGAACCTATGCTGCCTAATCCTTGCTTTACAGGTCTCAAACTTGTTTCTCACTTCATAATTTAATGCTTACACAGATGATAAAGCCTTAATCCAAGCACAAGAGTCTTTGTCCAAGCTTTAATTCTCTAAATGACACAAAGTTGCCATTGCCATTTTGGAAAAGCATAACTTTTGCAAGTTTTCACTCCTTGAGCATTGGACCTGTTTTCTCTGCACACACAAGTCCTATAAACCAAAAGAAAGTTGACTAGGACTTGTACCAACTCCAAACAGGCTTGTACAAGCATGTGGAGAGTTGTCTCCTCACTTTTCTTAAAGGACAAGTAAGAGTGCAAAAAGCCTATAACTCAGAAATCTATTGTGGAGTGGATTAAAAAACTTCCTTATACTTATACACAAACACATTACAACTTAGGAGAGGATTGCTCAAGGCCAAAAACTCTCAAAAACTCCCTATCACCAAAAACCTATCAAAAACTTGCAGTTTGAGACCAAGCATAGCAATCCAGAAATCTACTCGTGCATTTCAAGTTATAATCACTCAAACACTTAACCTACCTCATATCTAAGTGTTCCAGACCATCGTCTCTTCACTGTAACTCCTCCTCCTCCATCTGCCATTTTTGTTTTTCAAGCTTGCAGGTTGATTTGGATAGAGAGATTCAGGCACTTTCAAAGCAAGGTAAGGATTAGAACACACTCAGGAAGGTTCAGGCAAGCTAAAGGAATCTTCAGGCCTTCATAAAACTCACTCAAACTCCATTCACGATCTCAGCTGAAAGAGGTAAGAACTCCAACTTCTATCTCTTCATACAGGCATCTATTGGTCACGATTTGTGAAGATAAAATGTAGATATCCTTGTGCTAAAACCAACCATGTTCATAAATTTCATTTATATTCATTGTGTATAGAGAATTTTAGAGTTCAAATTGCTGTAAAAATTAGGGCCTTTGAAATTAGTTTTGATGATTGACTTTTAGTTTACATGAGTTACATGGTTGAAATCGTGGGAAAGAGTACTATCATTTTCATGTTGGAAGTTTCCATTTTCATGGAGAAATGAGAAAGATACAGAGGTTCTGTCCAGCTTGAGGAAGAAGATGAAGTACAGGGCAAGGAGGCATTATGTGTTATGTATTTTTTTATTTCATATGAACTAACGGATGTACAGCCACCCCAGTGGCAAGGTAGCGCGCTGAAATGCATAGGTCATGGGTTCGAACCTTGGCGCTACCTTTTGCATTTTTTCATTTTTTTCAGCTTCATTTTTGTCAATTTTGCAACGTGGGCTCAGCAACTAGGCTTCTCTTTTTTTTCTTCTAACACTTGCCTCTCTTTTCCTTACAGCAACCCTGGCCCAATCTTTTTATTTATTATTTTTATTTTTATTTTCATTTTCATTTTATTAAATATATTTTCTTTAACATAAAAAATATAAAATATGATAAATATTGCATTTTGATTTATTTTATTTTATTTTCACATAAAAAATATTTTTTTATTAAATTATATATTGACTATTTTTCTTAAATAAACTTTTAAAATAAAATAGACTTAGATATATTATTATTATTTTTTCTTCATACTTGTAAATATTTATTTTGACATATAAAAAGACTAAATATTTTCATAAATATTATTTATTATTTTAAGACAAAAAATACACAAAAATAATACTTAAAGAACTTTATTTTCTTTTTAAATTAGAAATTAGGGTTAACCACTTTTTTTTTCAAGAAATAATTTCTTTTTTAATATTATTAGGTTTAATTCAAAACTCTTTTGCATATGAAAAACAAATCAAATTTCTTTTTCTTGCATACATACCATTGCATATTTATATTGTATGTTATTTATTCAAATATTTGTACAAATTTGATTTGGTTGTAATAGATTAAATTAGCTTTATATTATTGAAAATCCCCATTCATAATTTGTATATCCCCTCCCATAAAATGTTGTAATAGCGTAGTAATCTTTAAATTACACAATTTACCGCTTTTTATATACCATGCTAGTAATTAGGGTTTGAAAGGCAAGATCAAAACAAATCAAATAGAAAACCCTAATCCAAGACAAAATCAAGCATGAAAATAACACACTTGCACACAAGCACCCTTAGGGTTACTCCACTTGGTTGCCTTACATAAAAAATAACCATATTACGCATGCGAAGTATCTTGGAAAAAACAAACAAGTATAAGATCATAGTTCCTCGATGACGCTATTCAAAGTTGCCTTATAAAATGATCTCGGTCCATTAAAAATGCTAAGATACTTTGCAACATTGCTAATCATGGTTATACGATGACCCACGCCCGTCCCATTTACATCCAAAGATAGGGTTGCTTACCAAATCAATGGTAAGACAACAATATCAAAGGAAAATAAAATGAACAAGAAAGACATTTGAGTAGGTAGATTACTTTTGGTTAATTGCTCCTTTTAAAAAACGAATATCCTTACTATTTTCAAAACAAACACACACATTTCAAAACATCTTACAAATATTGAAAACATTTTCAAAAAGATAAACATCTTTGTATACATTATTACGAACGAGAATCATTACAAAGATTGCCTAAACAATGGCCTCTTTTACAAAATACTTTCAAAACCACACAAAGCACAATTTCAAAACAAAAAACAAGTAACTAAGAGCCTATGGAAAACCATGGATGAAAAGGGTGCTAATACCTTCCCTTTTCATAATCTACCCCTCGAACTCAAGAAACAATCTCAAAGGTCTTTCCTGTGCTTTTTCACCTTTCCTTTTGGATAAAAGAAAAGTCGGGGGCGACTCTTGCTAACCGCAACATTTGCGATAAAACACAAAACCCTCAAGTCAGTTCTCTCACCGTATCACACTCCCCCTTGAGTTATATCCAATATCTTTGTATGTCTTCAAGAGAGGTGGGCTTATCAGGATGTAGGATAGTGTATGGAACATCTCCCTCCATGACAGGCTCAATGATTACCGGGAGAATAGAGGGGTAAGGCATCATAAGACTCTGAGCACGAGCTCGTACCCATTTGAGGTAAGGCTCAAGAGGGATGGAATTATTTTGCCCCAAAGTTTTGCTATCCACCTTATTCAACATCCTCCAAGCTCGGATAAATCTCTGGCGAAGACCTTGATCGTCGTTGTCGTAGTTGAATACCAAAACTTGAATCAACATCTCATGCGGGCCATCCCTTCGGGCGTTACCAAACTGTATTAGGGATAAGCATGGGTTGTAGGTGATACCTCCCCTAATGCCAAGTAAAGGGACATTATGGAATTCTCCATAATGGTCGACAATGATAACATTCTCTTTGGATCAGGAGCACCAATGAATGTCTGAATGTTTGAGCGTCATCAACCTTTGTGACCACCTTGAACCTTGCTTGTTCTTTAATATAGATTGGGGAAGATGCGAAATAAACCATATTGCCAAGATAGGAGTGCAACACATAAGGACACCTCTTTTCCTCATTGTGTGAGTGTGAAAAGAGTGTAGGATATCTCCTAGCAATGCAGGCACTGGGTTGCGGGATATGAAGATTTTGACGGCATTGACATCTATGAGTTGGTCAGGATTTGGAAACAAAACCATCCCATAGATGAGGAGAGCCACAATTTCTTCAAAGGCTTGCAAGTCCAAGGAGTTCCAACAGCTTTGGGCTTTCTCGAACAAGAACTTTGCTAAGAAACCTTTGACACCACTCCTTGTTTCCCAATGAGTTGTGATATCAGATGAGTACAAGTGTAGAGCTTGAGAAATCGCTTCTGGATTTGGGTCTCTTTCCGTACCGTTGAAAGGAAGTTGATTGAGAATGGGAATCTTCAAGAGTTTGGAGAATACTTCCAAAGTAGGCACAAGTTGATAGTAGGGAAATGTGAAGCAATGGTGTAAAGGATCAAAGAACTGAAAGAGCACCTTCATCATATCCTCATATGTGTTGGAGGTGACCAAGTTGAGTAGGCGACCATGTCTCTCGATAAATGGAGAGTTTTCAGGAATCCTTGAAGCTAGATCCTTGAGTTGTGGAGGGATCCTTACAAGATTGACTTGAATAGTTTTCCTGCGAAGTGAATCCATATCCTACAAAACAAGAACAAAGATGCATCCAAAAATCCTTGAAATGGTTAGGGGATGTATATGATGTTCATGATGTTATGTACAAGTATGTATATACAAACAAAACAAACAAATCCTTAGGTTTAGGCTTGCATGGAGTTTTATAGGTAAGTACCCTCTTGAAGTTTAGTTGGCTTAAACCTGTCCTAGTAATAGTAATTGGATTCTAAGGAGCTCAATATCACCGATTTGTTTTTTTGAGCATTGTATCAGCACAAGTGTTGTACCCCAAAATTTTCCCTCCCATATTTCTCAAATCATGTCAAGAAAGATCCTCAAGTTTCTCAAGGTAGTCCAAGGGTTGGCCAGACAAGCTCTCTCCTAAGGCAGTCTACCCCAAATTAGGGTTTCATGTTGCATCAAGATACTTGAGTCCCAGTGGTCCCAAATGATCAACATTGTCCTCATATGTTCTCAAGATCATCCGTGTCAAGTTTCAAGCCTTGCAGAGGAAGTTTGCTCAATCAATTGCTCAAAGGTCCAAAAGTCGACCGTGCTAGGGCAAAAGTCAACAGTGACCTACATACAGTCAAACTTCAAGATTTTTGGTCAAAATCCTCATTTTTAAGTATATTTCATCATTTGATCAAGATTTTATCATGATTCATCAAGGATTGCTCATAATTCATCATGACTCAAAAGTTGCTAAATTAGGGTTTTGTAGGAAAAGTCAACTCAACTTTGACTAAGCATAACTTTCTCATAATTTATGAGCAATGACCCACCTAAATCTCATTTTGAAGATGATGCAATTCCCTATAATCCATCTTCATCTCCCAAGTTCAAAATATGCACTCACAAGAAGTTATGAATTTGGACATTATAGGTCATTTTGAAAAGTCAACAAAACACCTTTTTTTTCAAAAGCTTCATACATGATCATGGAATATCAAAATGAGGTAATACCAAGAGGGTTGATTAGAGGACATCTCAAGCTTTCTAAAAAGTCCAAGAAAACCTTTAAAGAGTCAAAATTGAAGAAGTTATGCATTGTTGAAATTGACCTTTTTTGCACAATTGCCAAAAGTCAACTATGCCCAAAACTTCAATTTTGCCAAATGGGCCCAATCTTTTCCACTTGTTTTGAGTTGGCAACATAGTCCATGAGCTCTAGCCTTTGCCAATTGTCCATATCTTATTTATATTATTTATTTTTATTTTTATTTGAATTAATTTGATTTAAATCAAAACAAATCAAATAAAATCCAAAATATTGAAAGTAAGAGATTTTGTGCTTGTTTCAGGTTCCAATTACAGCTAGCAAGTCATTCAAACTCGTATCAAGGCATGTGTGAACAAAAAGATTGAAAAAAGCCATGTTTGGAAAGATCTTAAAAGTGTATTAAATTAAATCAAAAAATCATTGATGGAGGAAGATTGGATGCAGTTATCAACCCTAATTCAATCCTTGGTACAGAAGGAGACGAGGCAGACCTAAAAAGAGGTTAGAGACAGGCGTAAGAAGGAGAACCAAAAGTGAAAAAAATCAAGAAAAGTGGTAGATCAAAATCCCATTCGGAGGCAGTTTCAGGACCTTTGAACGATCCTAATCACTTCCTGGGAGTCTCTGCAAGCTAAAGAAATAAAAAACAAGTCCATTCTGGTCCCAAAACGCATTGTAAGTCCATCACGACATACCCCTGTTCTGGAATTCGTATCTCATAATATAGGCATTGTTAACATGAATTAGTCACATATTCTTGATCTATGAGGCATTTGCAAGCTTCCTGCATTATTTAATTTCATTTATATGGCCTATACAAGAAATCACCATTGCTAGGTTTTGTAGCTTTGTTTTAGAGTTTTTGATTACAGGAAAAATCAGCCTTCGTAAGTGGTACCATTGTGATCAGGAGGACGAAACGAACTCAACCATAGCTTTAGATGTTATTTCCATGGCCTATGGAAGATTTTGAGAAAGCACAGGTCTATAGCAATGGACGTTTGTCCGTAGGTATAGGTTATCAAACATTTAGCGACGGAGAGAGGAAGGAGACGACTGCATGTCACTCCCCCATTGGTCCATTCAAACGTTCAGCATGCATTTTACTTTTGTTTTCGACTAAAATTTATTTTTACATATTATTTTCATTGTTTGATTAATGTACAACAAAATCAAAATAGCCCAGTGGTAGCCAGCTGGGTGTTAAGGAATTGGAAGGCTGGAGGTCAGGGGTTCGATCCCTGCCTCCAGCATTTGTTATTTTCCTATTTTCTTACAGGCGATTAAGTATGCACATGAAGCCAGGGTCTACCATACATCCTCCCAATCTGGCCAGCCAAGTGTCAGATGGCCAAATCTGATGGTCATCATCTGAAGGTGCACCATCAGCCAAGTCAGGCGCGTGGTATTGGATCCAAAAAAGTCAGTGTGGACCTCCACTAATGGGCCTAAAAGCTGATATCTACACTTCCCCAAAGTTTCTAAACTCAGGCCCATTTTCTCTCTTCATCTCTTTTTATTTATTTTATTTAAATTATTTATTTATTTACTAACCAATAAATTAATTTTCTTTTTTTTATCAAAAATCACCAAAAATATCTTTATATCCAATTAAAATTAGAATTTTATTTTTCATCAATTGATTAATTAATTAGGTTTGATTAAATTAGAAAACTTTAATTTCTTTTTTACATAATTAAAATTAATTAGAATAAATAGGTTTTTATTACTAACTTAATTATTTTATTTCTTTCCTAAAACAACACAAAAACCAAAAATAGATCTTGTAATTATTTTTATTAATTAATTTAATCACTAATTACTTTTCATATTTAATTTAGAAAAAACTTAGTTCTTTTCTTTTAAAATTACTAAAAACAACAAAAAACAATTTTCTCTTTTAATTAGGATAGAAGGGTCAAAACCCTAATTTCGCATTCGATCAAATTTGTCATCCCACGCTTTGTTATTATTATTACCCAATTAATGTATCTGCTCACAGTTTGCAATAGTTTTTAATTAGGACTTTTACATTTATCGCTTTAATTTCAAAGGGTTTGTTTTTGGCTATGTAAATACCCAAAGCCTTGTAATAACGTAGTTTAATTTCCGCATTTTAAATTCCGCAAACTATTAACTGTTAGATGTATGAATAATTAGGGTTTGCATGACAAGAATGTATGACTAAGTTTAAAACAGTTAGATCACCCTAAATGTGCAAAGATAAAATAAACTGAAATTGAATCATTCGCACATGCGCACTCCAAGGGTACACTTCCACTTGGTTGCCTTCGGTAAACGGTCATTGAGTATAGGGTGCTTTAGTGGTCGTCCTATTGTCCAAAGATCAAAGTTGCCTCGGAATGGTTGCCTCGGATACTGTTGCCACGAATAAATGATCCAAGACATTAGGGTTACTACTAAGACGTCCTAACATTTCTTTAGTGACCATATGTCCCTTTTGAATTGACCCTCAAAACTCCAATGACGGTGCTACCTACTCACTAATAGTGGGATAGCATTGTCTAAAGGAAACGAACATATAACGATTCTTTTTTCGAGTAGGTAGATTAGTTCTTAAGTACTTGCTCAATCCAAACAAATTTTTTTCACACTTACACTCCTTTACAAACAAAGTTTTCAAAAACACTTCATTACACTCTTGAAGACAGAAGCAAGTGTTAAATCGAAGTTAAAACAAAAATTTTTCAAAGCCCACAAACACAAAGAAAACAATTTTGAAAATGATGAGCAAGTACCTAAGAGCCCGTAGATAACTACGGATAGAAAGGGTGCTAATACCTTCCCTTTCTATAATCTACCCCCCCCCCCCCCCCCGTACTCAGATATATCTCGAAAAAGGAATTTTTCTGTGCTTTTTTCCTTTCCTTGTTGGATAAAATAAAAGTTGGTGGCGACTCTTACTTACCGCGACATTTTGCAAAAACAAACGCAAAACGCAAACCAAAAAAATTTCCTTAACGAAATAGGGAAACCATGATCCCGGCTCTGGACACCGTATCACAGAACTGGCGACTCTGCTGGGGACTTAATAAGTGGGGTGTAACTTAGGACTAGTTAATTATATTGTTTTCAATTGTTTGATCTGTTTGCTTTATCTTTGTGGGCTTGTATTGGAGTTACTATAGATCCTAACTCGGATCTGGGGATACATTTTAGGTAAGTAACAATAGACTGCGAGGGAACTGTACGACATATACCGATACAGTTGAAGCAGTAGCTACGTTGGTGTGACACTTTAGTTGGTACCGATATCCCTTGTGGAGGAACAAGGAGAGTATGGGGCTGCTAAGGGGTCATTAAGCATCAACTGAGCTTAGAACCTATAATTGACCAACTTGGACATAGAAAAGTAGCAGTATGCTACACTCATTGAGACCATACTCTCGCGATGATTCCGGCCGCAAGAAAAGGTTGCTAAATTGGAATTATGACCGATCGAGGATGGTCAGTGATATTGAGATCCTCTAGAACTCAGTTACTATTACTAGGACAGGTTGAACCATCTAAACTGAAAGAGGGTAATACCTAAACTCCATGCCAGCCTGAAATTTAAAGGCTATTGTGTGACTTGTTTTCACTTACCATGTTTGCTATCTGTGAATACTTGTGGTTTGTTTCTATCATGGCATCATGCATCATGACATTGCATGCATATTTCATTAGTCTAATCATTTCAAAGACCGAGGGGATTCATCTTTGTTCTGTTTTGCAGATCATGGCATCTATGCGCAGAAATACTATTCGGATCAGCTTCGTGCAGATACCTGCTCAGCTTAAAGAGTTGGTTTCTAAGGTCCCTTATACTTCTTCCTTTGTCAGAAGACATGGTCATCTCCTCAGCCTGGTAAATTCCAAGTTAGATGAGCAAATGATGAGTGTCTTGTTCCAGTTATTTGACCCGTTGCACCACTAATTCACTTTCCCTGACTATCACGTGGTCCCTACTTTGGAGGAGTTCTCTGATCTACTTGGCATATCTATTTTAGAGAAGACACCCTTTACAGGTTTGGAGGTAGCTCCTAGGCCGGAGGATATTTCCTCAGCCCTACATCTGATAAAGGTTGATGTAATGTCTAACTGGGACATTCGGAGTGGGGTTAAAGGCTTCTTGGCTAAATTCTTGATTGACCAAGCTCAACAATTCTGGGACAGTTTGGACTTTCAAGCATTTGAAGACATCCTAACACTTCTCATCTATGGCTTGATTCTATTCCCTAATTCAGATTCTTTTATCGACGTGAATGCAATCAAGATCTTCATGTCCCGTAATCCAGTGCCCACTCTCTTAGGTGACATTCTACATGCTCTTTATGCTCGTACTTCTCGGAGAAGGGGAACCCTTATGTGTTGTGCACCACTGTTGGTGAGGTGGTTTATTTCTCACCTCCCCAAATTTGTATTGAAGAATGAGGAAGGTATGTGTTGGGCCTACAGAATCATGTCCCTTGCTCACACGGACATCATTTGGAGTACTAAAGACATGGAAGAAGTAGTTGTCATTGATCGGTGCGGTGAATACCCCAATGTTCCATTGCTTGGAATTATAGGAGGGATAACCTATAATCCTTGTTTGGCCTTACGACAGTTTGGACGAGCTCGAAGGGACGGTCCTCATGAGCTGCTGCTTCCAAGCATTATCTTTGACTTCCAGGAAGATGTTGAAGGACATCGCCGCAGATTAATCTGAGCTTGGGACAAGGTGAACAGGTCTAATCTGCATGAGCTAGGAATGAAGACTTCTCTCCCGATGCAACTGTATCTCCGGTGGGTTCGAGCCCGTGCTCAAAAACTAGGGATGCCATACGAAGTTGTCTTACCAGCGATTATAGAGCATGATGATGAAGAGGGGGTTCCTTGTACGGTCATCCATCCTTACATGCCTACTGACATTGGGGCATTAAAGAGGTCTTGGATCCAGCTAAGGGAGGAACGAGATACTTACAGAGAGAAGTATCACGAGCAGGAGCGGAAGATCCTGAAGCTTACAAGGCAGTTGGAGAATGAGAGGGTCCTCAATGATTATGTCAGCACCAAAGGAAAACGACCATGGGAGCGTTAATGTCTTTTGCTATTTCTAGCTAGATTTACTTTTCAGTATTTCTTTTGTAACGCCTTAAAGGCATTTGCTAAACATTTGTTTCCAGTTTTAATCTAATAAAGTGTGTTTCATTTATGAATTTGAATCTCCAAAAATCTTTGAAATCATATCATACGCATTCCATTCCCATGCACCTCATTATAGGTACCCTTACAGGTTTCTCATCTTCTTCGCTGTTTATTTCAGAAATCATGTCTTCTGAAACATCCACTGATCAAGCTATTAAGGCTCTGCAAGCTCAGAATGCTCAGTTCCAGGAAATGTTCTTGAACCTGGCCAAGGGGCAGAAAGATTTGAAGACTCTTATCTTGAAGGACAAGAAGAAGAAGAAGAAGACGGTCCTCCTGAATATGGGCCATAAATTTGGGAACAGGTTGCGAGAGGAAGTTTATTTGTCTCACTCATATGGAGGGGGACAAAATCAAGAAGAAAGGCAAGCTCCTAGCCCTGTTGTTTCTGACAATGACACTGACTTTGATGAAGACCATTATCCTCCTACCGATGATAGGTATAAGCAACCCGAAGACCGGCTAAGTGCAATGGAGATCCAGAAGATACCTGGGTTGGACTTCAGAGATTTGGGTTTAGCATCTGGGGTGGTGATCCCACACAAGTTTAAAGCGCCTGCCTTTTCTAAGTATGACGAGGTCTCCTGCCCGAAGTTACACCTCCGCTCATATGTCAGAAAGATTCAACCATATACTGCTGATAGGAACCTCTGGGTTCATTTCTTTCAAGATAGTCTGTCAGGGACTCAACTTGAATGGTTCTATCAACTAGAAGGAGCTAATGTTCGTAATTGGGAGGACATTGCTGCTGCTTTTTACAAGCAGTACCAATATAATGCCGACCTTGCTCCCACACGTACCCAACTTTAGGGTATGTCTATGGGTGCGAGCGAAGGTTTTAAGGACTACGCTCAGAAATGGAGAGATCTTGCTGGAAGAGTACAACCCCATCTGGCTGATAGGGAGTTGGTGGATATGTTTCTTGGGACTTTGTCTGGTCCATATTTCAATCATTTGATCGGAAGTTCATCGTCTGGGTTCACTGAATTGATTATGACTGGGGAGAGAGTTGAAGTCGGTATCAAGAGCGGCAAGATACATAAAGGTGTTCGTCAAGCACAGAGAAGAAGCCTTTCAAGAAGGAATCTAGTGCAGTTTATAGCTCGAGGAGCCAAAACCGACCCGAACGCCACCAAGCAGTTAATGCTATGGTAATATCAAGACCAATTGTTGCCCCACAACGCAACACTCAGCAAAGAGCAGAGAGACCGCAAAGACAGTTTACTCGGCTCAGTATGACTTTATCTCAAATTCTACCGCAATTGTTGAAGACCAACTTGGTGATTCCTAAGGAGGCTCCAAAGAATCCCAACACCACGTCACCGCTGTATAATCCGAACGGCTGCTGTGCTTATCACTCTGATAGCTCAGGGCATGATACAAACAATTACTGGGCTTTAAAGAATAAGGTGCAGGATCTGATTGATGCTAAGGAGATTGAGTTCGAAGCGCCGGAAAAGCCTAATGTCATGACTGCTCCTATGCCCAAGCACGAAGTGAATGCTGTGGATGATGAATCGTTCGTGACTTCAGTGGAAGACATTTCTACTCCACTGATGACAGTGAATAAGAACTTATTATTGTCCGATTTATTTCCGGGTTGTGGCGAAGGTTGCCACCTGTGTTCCATCCTACCTACTGGTTACCATCTATTGAAGTCAGGTGTCCAACGCCTGATGGATAATAAAGAAATCTTGTTCGATAAGACTTTGGTTCCTTTGATTCCTGTTGAAGATGTTTCTATAATCATCATTTCCACCAATTCTTCCAAGGCTTCCTCGAGAAAGCCTGTTAGAATTACATTTGTTCCGAGAATTTCTCCTTTGATCATTACTGTTCCTGGACCTATCCCTTACATATCGGATAAGGCTGTCCCGTGGCACTATGGGGCCGATGTGTATTATCACGGGATTAAACAAGACTTGAAGGTTGAAGAGGCTGATTCTGACATCAACAATATTGTTGGATCTAATAAAGTCACCCGAAGTGGAAGACTTTTCTCTCTTGAGATCTCCCCACCAACTATTCGGAAACCTGTTACTATTACACCTGCCAGTACATTTGCTACTGTCCTTGTTCATGTTCCAATCATTACCCCTATCACCGAGTCATCTGACACTCGAGGCAAAGGGATCACCGGTGGGCCTGCCCAGACGGAGGCACCGAAGAATATTACTGTTGAAGTCCCTAGACAAGAGATAGAGGAAATTTTAAAGATCATCAAGAAAAGTGACTACAATGTAGTCGAACAGCTGGGGCAAACCCCGTCGAAGATCTCTATGTTATCTTTATTGCTGTGCTCAGAGGCCCATGCTAAGGCTCTGATTGCTTTCCTAAAAACTGCGCATGTGCTTCAGGAGACATCTGCTGATCAGTTCAAAGATTGTGTGGCTAGTTTGACCGCTGACAACGGGTTAGGTTTCTCCGACGCAGATTTGACTGCAAAGGAAAGAATCAGAATGACGCTCTTCATGTTTCCATTGAGTGCAGGGGAACTACTATAGCTCACGTGTTGGTGGATACTGGGTCCTCGTTAAATGTTTTACCCAAGAAAGCGTTAGACCGGTTAGACTATGAAGGGTTAGTGCTTAAGCCAAGCAATATTGTGGTTAGGGCCTTTGACGGGTCCAAGAGGATGGTCCATGGAGAGGTGGATGTTCTAGTCAAGGTTGGTTCTCATACTTTCGCGTCTACATTCTATGTGATTGTGATACGGTTGGAGAACTGACTTGGTTTTTTGTGTTTTGTGTTCGCAAATGTTTCGGTTTAGCAAGAGTCGCCACCGACTTTTTATTTTATCCTAAGGAAAGGTCAAAAAGCACAGGAAAGACCTTTGAGATGTTTTCTTGGGTTCGGTGAGTAGATTATAGAAAGGGAAAGTATTAGCACCCTTTCTATCCATGGTTATCCATGGGCTCTTAGTTACTTGCTTAGATCACTTGCTTTGATTTTCTATTGTTTGAAATGGTGCTTTTCAAATGTTTGAAATGGTGCTTTGTGTGTGATTTTGAAAGATGTCTTGAAAAGAGGCCATCGTTGTGGCAACCTTTGTAATGATTCTTGTTTGAATGTATACAAAGGTGTTTTTGTCTTTTGAAAAGTTTTTAATGTTTGAAAGTAGGGTTTTGAAATTGTGTTGTGAAGTGTGCTTTGAAAAGTAGCAAGGAGGTTTTTGCAAGTTTGATCAAGTAACTAAGGGTTATCTACCCTATTTTACTCAAAGATCTTTCTTATGTTTTTAACCCTTTTAACAGTGTTGTTTCACCATTGTGTTTGGTGAATAACCTTGTGTTAGGATGTTAATGGGACAGGCGCGGGTCATCGTATAGACCATGATAGCAATAGTTTCAAGTATTTTTGGCAATTTTATTGATGGACTTGATCATTTTTGTTTAGGCAACTCAGATAGCGTCATCGAGGGACTATGATCTTTTTGTTTGTTTTTGTTTTGCCAAAGTACCCAACATGCAACCATGGCCCATTTTTTAAGGCAATAAGTGAATGAAACCCTAGGGGTGTGAGTGTGCATTGTGTTTGTTTTTTCATGCATGTTTATCTTGGATTAGGTCAAGCTACTTGTTGATTTTATTTGCATACAAACCCTAGGTCTAGGCATGACATAATTGAAATCTTTTAAATGTGCGAGAATTTAAATGCTACACTATTACAACATGATATAGGGAGGGGGATACAAATTTGAATTGAGGATATTTGACAAGGAAATAAATTCTAAGTTATTACAACCATATCGAATGTACAAATCAATATTTAACATTTAAATAAACACAATTAAACAAATATCAAATAAAAATGTATTATGCAAAAAAAAGATTGTTTATGTATGTGAAAAGGGTATTTTTTAATGTGAAATATAAACAAATAAAAAAAGTCAATTTTTAATTATTTTGGTTATTTTAGGGCAAAACCCTAATTTTCAAATAAATGGCAATATTTATTATTTATATACAATATATGTTAATTTATACAAAAAATAAAAGTATATTGTAAAAAAGTATTTTTAATGTCAAATATTAATAAAATAAAAATGTATTATTTTTGTATTTTTTGTCTTAATTATCTAATTAACTATATATATATATATATATATATATATATATATATATATATATATATATATATATATATATATATATATATATATATATATATATATATATATATATATATATATATATATATATATATATATATATATATATATATATATATATATATATATATATATATATATATATATATATATATATATATATATATATATATATATATATATATATATATATATATATATATATATATATATATATATATATATATATATATATATATATATATATATATATATATATATATTAAATATATATTCAATATTCAATATTATATATATATATACATATTAAATATACAAAGATAAAAATTAATTATTTACAAAAATGGATATTTTCAAGAAAATGTTTTCAAATGTAAATAAAAATAACAAATAAAAAATAAATATATTTTTTGTATTATTTTTGAGTTTTATTAAAAGAGAAAATGGTTTATTTATGCATATATGCCTAATAAAATAAATAATTATCAAATAAATATGAAAAAAATATGGAAAATTATTTTTGGCATTTTTATATTTCACATGAAAAATAATAAAGTCAGAATAAAAATAAAAAATATGAAAATGACAAATATTCAATCAAATGGGCCAGGGGGGTGCAAACTGAACAAAGGGGTGTTAGAAGCAAGAATGACCCAGGCCCAGCCCAAGCCATCATCTTCAACCTCCAGACTGTTTGAAAATACGCGCGCTTCTTGTACAAAATGTTATCTCCTGATTCTTTGATCTTTTGACAAAACTTAAAACATGAAACTTGTAGAGCATCAAATAACGAATTCAACCATATAAAAAACTTGGATTAACTCTCAAAGACCAGAGAGAATTTCTCTGGCCCTAAAATATGACCTAACTTTTTTCACATGTTCATGGGTGAAATTCTCTCAGCACGATTAATGTAGATGAAAACTAAGCATATGCATGGCTTCAGGGCTATGAGTATAACATGTTTCATTCACAAACCTAAGCCTAACCATTCCTAAATAGAGAGATAGAAGTCCATGAAATACCTGTTTCAGTTTGAATCGAGTAGAGCAATGCAGCAACCTTCAATGGTGTTTGAGCTTCTGTTGAGCTTGCCTGAGGTCCAAGGAAGCTTCTCCAATGCTTGGCTTGCTTTGAAACAAACTGAATCTTACTATAGAACTTCACCTGTAAAGCTTTGAAATTAAAATTGAAAAGTGTGTTAGAGGTGTTACAACTTGCAATGGAGGTCTGGGATAGTTCAGGTGGATGGAATGGAAGATGTTTGAACAGGTTTGGGCCAAAACGCACGAGCAAATTGTGTTGTGGAACTCAATCTGCAGGGAGTGCCCTGTTTTTCCAAATGAAGATGATTCTGAGCTATGGGAGGTTTCAGGACTCAAAGGCTCGTGTTTTAGGTTCAATGTAATGTGTAAAAGTTGTCTCAAGAGCTTGCACAAGTTGATTCTCTCTGATGTTGTTGTTCTAGTGTCTTTTGCATATTTCTTGTATATGAAGCAAAGATGTGTAAGTCTATGTTCACAGGCCTGTACCAGCCATCTTGTATGCTGCACACAACCCTCTAGGCCCCCTCTAATCCCTGGATTTGGTTTGCAGTCTCAGATCTTTGTTCAAGGCTCAATGCTTAGTGTTTTGACATAAAGCAACTTTTGCAAAAATGGCAATATACCTTTTACTACTTAAGGCTTAAACTTACATGTAATATCCAAATGAACAAGATAATCCATCAACTCAATGGTTATGCATTAAATTAAGGAGTGTAAACTGGTTTTGAGGCCTGCAAGCTAGCATCACACAAGCTGATTTGAAAATGCAAGTTGCTATGAACATGTATGGGTCATGAACAAAAGTGAGTTTTGGCCAACTTTGAGAATTCGATTCTCTCTAACCACAAGGGTGTTTGAGGAGTTCTTGGACAATTTGGAAAGCTTGGAACATGTAATTCAATCCATCTTTGTAATGAAACTTGAAATTACAAGTGGAACTATGTGAAAAATGGCCAAGAAGATGGGTCAAAATCTTGCCTAGATTAGGGCAAATTTCTTCTAAGTTAAAAGTTTTAGGTACCCTTGTTCCAAAAATAATAACTTGGGATACAAGCTTCTTTTGAGAAAACTTTGTGGATCAAAGTTATAGACTTTGTGATGGACTACAACTTTAATGTTGAAAGTTTTGCTTGAACCCATTTGCATCTTGGTGAAAAAATTGGACAAAGTTAGGAAAAAATAAGAAAATTTCATAACTTAGAAAAATCCTAAGTCATGAAATTTTTTCATTTTAAACCCTAATTTGCATTTTTTGGTTTCTTGATGAACAATTTTCATAATTTGACATGTTTTGATGAAAAATAACTCTTGGCACTTGATTTTGACCAAAAAGTCAAAGTTTGACTTTTCAGTATACAATCAAATTTTGATCAGTTGACTGAAAAATTCATCTGCCAATCTTATGCATTTGAGATCTTTTGAACTTGTTGAATGGGTCAAGACAATGTAATTGAGTCTTTGTGTCCATATGTGAGCTTGATTTGCCATTGGTTAGGTCAAACAGTCAAAAATTGCCTTTGTGCAGTCAAAACCCTAAAAATGACCATTTTGTCCTTTTGGTGATCTGATCAAATTTCTTGTGGAATTGTGATCCAAACTTGATCAAATGGTTCATATGAGTTCATAATGTTGACGTGGGTAAAATTTTATGAGGTTTGACTGTCAATTGGCCACAGTTGACTTTTTCCCTAATATAGTTGATTTTTAGGTCAACTGTCCAATTGACTGGGCAAAGATTTGAACAAGGCTTGAAACTTGGTATGGGCAAACTTGTGAACCCAACATGAAGAATGAAAGTCACTTTGGGCATTTTAGGTCAAAACATCCTTGTGCAAACTCAAACCCTAATTTAGGTCAACAGTGCAAGGAGGTGCCTTGAGCAGAGCAAACCCTAGCTTGATCTTGAACCCCAAGAGTCTTGTGATGAGCAAATGTTGATGAAATGAGAGGGAAAATTTTGGGGTACATCAGTGATGGACATTCGACCATCTTACTCTTGTTTGCTGGGTCGCCCGTGGATCCATAAAGCTGGGGCGGTAACTTCTACGCTCCACCAGATGCTGAAGTACCCAGTGAAGGGGAAAATGGTTACCGTACGAGGAGAAGAGGAGTACATGGTAAGCCACCTCAACTCTTTCCGGTATGTGGAGATGGATGGGGAGTTCATTGAAACCCCGTGTCAAAACTTTGAAGAAGTCCCCCAGACTCTGGTGTCGACTGAAACTGTTGCTGAAGATCCTCCAATGAAGATGGATTCCCTCAAGGATGCCCGGGATTTTATTGAAAAAGAAGCTCAAAGGGCTGTTTGGCGTGCGCGGATTGGAAGACCTCCCATGCGTATCACAAATCCTGAAGTGAATGAGAGTGAAGACGATGATGAAGAGTTTGAGTTTGATAGTTGGATTTACCCCACTACCGACGAAGGGTTAAGCAATTGGACGACAAAGGAATTCGTGCCAATTTCTTTTATTACAGAGTAATAGACTTTTGTTTTGGATTTGTAACTGACAATTTTTAAACTTTACGGCCCGGTGCCTTACCCGAGACACCGTGGCTTTGTTTGAGGGATTATTATGTGTCATTTCCATATATCATCAATAAAAGCATTGGACGTTTTCTTGCATTACGAATTTTGTGCTCCTTGTTTTTCTTTTGTATCTTGAAAAATAGCTATTTTACACACACTCACATATACAGGTCTACATCCACTCTGGATCCCACTAATAACGATTCTGCTACTGCCAGTTATGACTTTGAAAGTCCGATCAACCAAGCCGAGGACAAAGGTGAGGATGATTTTGAAGTGCCTGGTGAACTTGCTAGATTGTTACTTCAGGAAGAGAGGGCCATACAGCCGCATGAAGATCTAGTGGAAACAGTAAATCTGGGTACAGAGGTAGACAAGAAAGAGGTCAAGATCGGTGAAAATCTGGAGTCTAGCGTCAGGCAACGGTTGATACAAATGCTGCGTGACTATGTTGAGATCTTTTCCTAGTCTTATGAAGATATGCCTGGGTTGGATACCGATATTGTGGTTCACCGCTTGCCAACTAAGGAAGACTGTCCTCCAGTGAAACATAAAGTTCTCCGAATGCACCCAGAGATGTCTGAGAAAATCAAGGATGAGGTTATGAAACAGTTTGATGCCGGTTTTCTAGCAGTTACTTCTTACCCACAGTGGGTTGCCAACGTGGTTCCGGTGCCGAAGAAGGATGGTAAGGTTCGAATGTGTGTTGACTACAAGGATCTGAACAGGGCCAGTCCCAAGGATGATTTCCCTCTGCCTCATATCGATGTTATGGTTGACAACACCGTGCAGCATAAGGTCTTCTCATTTATGGATGGTTTCTCCGGTTACAATCAGATTAAAATGGCCCCCGAGGACATGGAGAAGACAATGTTCGTTACTCAATGGGGTAACTTTTGCTACAAAGTCATGCCTTTCGGATTGAAGAATGTTGGGGCAACGTATCAGCGCGCCATGGTCGCTTTGTTCCACGACATGATTCACCATGAGATTGAGATATACGTTAATGATATGATTGCAAGGTCCCAAACTGAGGAAGAACACCTCGATCATCTTCAGAAGCTATTTGACAGGTTGAAGTTGTACAAACAAAGGTTAAACCCGAACAAGTGCACCTTCGGGGTGAGATCTGGTAAGCTGATGGGTTTCGTTGTTAGCGATAAAGGTATTCAAGTGGATCCTGCAAAGGTGAAGGCTATACAAGAAATGCAAGCTCCCGGAACAGAAAAAGAAGTCAGAGGCTTTTTGGGAAGTCTGAACTACATTGCCCGATTCATCTCACACCTAACCGCTACTTGTCAGCCAATATTCAAGTTACTGAAGAAAGATCAAGTGGTAAGATGGAACGATGAATGTCAGGCCGCTTTCGAAAGGATCAAGGAATATCTCCAAGAGCCACCTATTCTGATGCCTCCAGTTGAAGGGAGACCTCTGATCTTATACTTGACAGTAGTCGACAATTCGATAAAGTGTGTGTTGGGGAAGCATGACGAGTCTGGCCGAAAAAAGCATACTATTTACTACCTTAGCAAAAAGTTTACCGACTGTGAGACCTGATACTCACTGCTTGAGAAAATTTGCTACGCTTTGGCATGGGTTGCTCGCTGGCTGAGACAGTATATGCTGACTCACACTACTCTATTGATATCAAAGATGGATCCTATCAAGCATATCTTCGAAAAGCCTGCCTTCTCCGGAAGAATAGCAAGATGGAAGATGATCTTGACTGAGTATGAAATCCAATACACGACCCAAAAGGCAATCAAGGAAAGTGTGTTGGGAGATCATTTGGCACATCAGGCAGTGGATGATTACCATTATATGAACTTTGAGTTTCCGGATGAGAACATCATGTTGGTAACTGACTGTGAGACACCTGTACCGGATGAAGGACCTGAGGAAGGATCCCGATGGTCTATGTACTTTGATGGAGCTTCAAACGCTTTGGGTAATGGCATTGGCGCCGTGATCATATCTCCTGAAGGCTGTCATACTCCGCTCACCGCCTGACTATGTTTCAATTGCACCAACAACACGGCGGAGTATGAAGCGTGCATCATGGGCCTTCGAGCAGCTATTGACCTAAGGATTAAGTTCTTGAGTGTATTCGGAGATTCCGCTCTCGTGATCAGTCAGATCAAAGGCGGGTGGGATACGAAACACCCAAATCTTATTCCTTACAAGGAGTATGTATTGAATTTTCTTCCACACTTTGAGGAGATAACCTTTGAACACTTCCCAAGAGAGGAGAATCAGTTGGCGGACGCGCTAGCTACGATATCTTCTATGTTCAAGGTCAGATGGGACAATGAAGCTCTCCAGATTACCATTGAGAGGTTGGACGAACCTGCACATTGCTGTGACATTGAGACTGAAGAGGTAACAAATAAACCCTAGTTTCACGAGGTAAAAAGGTATCTTGAGGCTCAAGAATACCCCGAGGGTGCATCTGTTAATGATAAGAAGTTTCTGAGGAGGTTCGCGGAGAAGTTCTTTATCAGTAATGGTATCCTTTACAAGCATAACCATGATTTAACCTTACTGCGTTGTGTGGATAAGAACGAGGCAAAAAGGATTATAGTAGAGTTACATGAAGGTACTTTCGGAACTCATTCCAGTGGACACACCATGGCAAAGAAAATCCTACGGATAGGATACTATTGGTCTACCATGGAAGCCAACTGTTATCAGCATTCTCAGACTTGTCATAAGTGCCAAGTCTATTGCTGATAAAGTGCACATACCTCCAGTACCTCTGAACGTCTTGACAACACCTTGGCCTTTTGCAATGTGGGGCATCGACATGATCAGTGAGATCAGACCTACTGCGTCCAACGGGCATCGTTTCATCTTGGTAGCGATTGATTACTTTACGAAATGGGTTGAGGAAGCTTCCTTTGCTACAATGACCAAGAATGTCGTGGCACGGTTTATTCGGCATAATCTTATTTGTCGATATGGTATACCAGAGAGGATCATTACGGACAATGGTACAAATCTCAATAATAAGATGATCACCGAGCTTTGCAAGAAGTTCAAGATACAGCATCACAACTCTTCTCCTTACCGGCCGAAAATGAATGGGGTTGTTGAAGCGGCTAATAAAAACATTAAGAAGATTGTGTAGAAGATGAAGGTTACATACAAAGACTGGCACGAGATATTACCGTTTTCTCTTCATGGGTACCGTACCTCAGTGCGGATGTCAACAAGGGAAACACCCTATTCCTTGGTATATGGTATGGAGGCAGTCTTGCCCATTGAAGTTCAGACACCCTCTCTTTGAATTATGCAGGTTTGATCAGCTGAACCTAATTGAGGAAAAGAGACTTACTGCTATTTGTCATGGTCAAACGTATCAAAAGCGGATGATCAAGGCATTTAACAAGAAAGTTAGACGACAAGAGTATCAAGTCATGGATTTGGTAATCAAGCGCATCATACTGCCACAAGGTGATCCCAGGGGCAAATGGACCCCTACGTACGAAGGGCCATTTATGGTTAAGAATATTTTCTCAGGAGGAGCTATGATTCTAACCACCATGGATGGTGACGACCTTCCTCACCCCGTCAATGCAGACATAGTGAAAAAATACTACGCATAATCAAAGACCCGCTAGGTCGACTGGCCTAGGCAAAAATAAGGGCTTCCCGGCGAACCAAAAGGGTTCGGGCAAAAATAAGGGATGAAAATGAAAAAAAAACTGTACACCCGGCAAGTCGAAAACCTGAAAAGGCGGATTGGGCAAAAAAGGGTATCCCGGTGGACTGAAAACCCGAAAGGGCGGTCCAGGAAAAATTTAGGGATTAAAGTGTAACACTATGTCTTATTGGATCACCTTGCAACCAGACTTCGGTATCGACTATCAAGCTCAGACGACACCAAACGATCTGATCCACCTTCTACCGAGTAACAAAGTGATGAGATGCTCGAGGACATAAAGGCAATAGCAGAGTTGGAACCCAGTGGGATTGTTCACATAGCTGTTTTTCTTTGTTTTTCATAAATTGTATAAACTCTATTGTGCGGCGGCGTTCTCTTACTAGGACGTCAGCCTCTTATACAAAAACACCTATTTACAGGCTAACTTCAAAATCAATACAAGTCATTTTTACAAAGAAATTTCAAACTGTTTTCCTTTTTCTATTTTGTTTTGTGAGAACGTCCAAATGTTCATTTTTTATATATGCATTTGACATTGATTGCTGCTCATAAGTATTTACATGCGAAACAGAAGACGATTACTTGTAATATCAGAAACAGGGGCAAACGAGAAATGTCCAAACCGTACAGTTGTTCTACCCTCCAGGTATAGAGATAGACCTAGCTGGAAGAAACGATTGAAAGTACATTCATTCCCCGCATAGTAAGGAGAAAGATAGTAGTGTTAGCTCTCCCCAGATGAGGCTCTCAACTGTGAATGAATCGGTAATATTCTCCCCAAGTAGAGTTTATCTACCATTAGCACTGAAATATCTATTATCCCCAACAGAGTATAAAAAAAATCTAATATCCCCAGTGGAGTTTGAAAAAATCATCCCTAGTGGAGTTTGAAGAATTGTCCCCAGTAGACTCTGGAAGATTGTCCCCGGTAGAGTCTAAAAGATTATTCCCCGTGAAGTCGCAACTGGAAAATCATCCCCAGCGGAGTTCATTCCTTTCACAAACAAAAATTCAATCCCCGATAGGTTTCATTATCACCAGCAATGGTAGTTCATCCCCAGCTGAATTTATCAGCGGAATCCTCAACAGGGCATCTTTTCCCCACAGAGTCATTCTCTCGTCAGTTTATTCCCTAACGGAGTTATCCTCTCCTGCAGGTTTATTCTCACAATCATCTTCATTCACTATCCCCAGTGGAAACGAAGAATTCAACTCTTTTCTCCAGCAGCGATCTGGGATTTATTTTCCCTAGCTAAAAACATCACATTTCCATACATCATGACATGCATACGCATCATACGACACAATCTCATTTATTTTGAGAACATCATTTGTCTGATACATATCATGCATTACATACAGCTAACCATTACTTTTCAGGAAGGATATGATTAAATTCTCACAAAATTCAAGCTATGAAGCTTCTACCTCAGTTGAATAACGGACGAGCTCCTAAATGTCAACAGAGATGATTCCTCAGTTGAATAATGGACGAGTTCCTAAATGTCAGTAGAGATGTTTTCCTCAGTTGAATAACGGACGAGTTCCTAAAGTTAGCAGAGATGTTTTCCTCAGTTGAATAACGGACGAGTTCCTAAATGTCAGCAGAGATGTTTTCCTCAGTTGAATAACGAACGAGTTCTTAAATGTCAGCAAAGTTTTCCTCAGTTGAATAACGGACGAGTTCTTAAATGTCAGCAAAGTTTTCCTCAGTTGAATAACAGACGAGTTCCTAAATGTCAGCAGAGATGTTTTCCTCAGTTGAATAACGGACGAGTTATTAAATGTCAGCAAAGTTTTCCTCAGTTGAATAACGGATGAGTTCTTAAATGTCAACAAAGTTTTCCTCAGTTGAATAACATATGAGTTCCTAAATGTCAGCAGAGATGTTTTCCTCAGTTGAATAACGGATGACTAGAGTTCCTAAATGACAGCAGATATGTTTTCCTCAGTTGAATAACGGACGAGCTCCTAAATGTCAGCAGATATGTTTTCCTCAGTTGAATAACGGATGAACTCCTAAATGTCAGCAGAGATGTTTTCCCCAGTTGAATAACGAACAAGCTCCTAAATGTCAACAGAGATGATTCCTCAGTTGAATAACGGACGAGTTCCTAAATGTTAGCAGAAATGTTTTCCTCCGTTGAATAACGGACGAGTTCCTAAATGTCAACAGAGATGATTCCTCAGTTGAATAACGACCGATGTTCCTAAATGTCAACAAAGATGTTTCCTCGGTAGAATACGGACGATCGATGTTCCTAAATGTCAACAAAGATGATTCCTCAGTTGAATAACAGACGATCGATGTTCCTAAATGTCAACAGAGATGTTTCCTCGGTAGAATACGGATAATCGAAGTTCCTAAAATTCAACAGAGATGTTTCCTCGGTAGAATACGGATAATCGAAGTTCCTAAAATTCAACAGAGATGTTTCCTTGGTAGAATACAGATAATCGAAGTTCCTAAAATTCAATTGAGATGATTCCTCAGTAGATAACGAACAACTGAAACTCCTAAAATTCTACTTCTTTCAACAAAGATCAGCCTTCCCCAGCGGAATCTTCCTCAACGACAGGTATACAAGCTCTCGCTAAGGAATCTCTTATGCAACTGACACTCCTTCGGATGGCATCTTTAAGCCCATCTCTCATCAGCAATTTCCAAATGGCATCTTTAAGCCCATTCCTGATATCACAAGACTAACATCACTTCATGCGAGTGCAAATTTCTGGGCACTCTAGTGTTCAATCATCTTCCACCTTCAGATCACGAAAGGCCAACAAGCCAATCTAAATCTTCAGGTTTAAGAAGATTGAACAGGGGCAGCTGTTGTACCCCAAAATTTTCCCTCCCATATTTCTCAAAGCATGTCAAGAAAGATCCTCAAGGTAGTCCAAGGGTTGGCCAGACAAGCTCTCTCCTAAGGCAGTCTACCCCAAATTAGTGTTTCATGTTGCATCAAGATACTTGAGTCCAAGTGGTCCCAAATGCTCAACATTGTCCTAATATGTTCTCAAGATCATCCATGTCAAGTTTCAAGCCTTGCAGAGGAAGTTTGCTCAGTCAATTGCTCAAAGGTCCAAAAGTCGATTGTGCTAGGGCAAAAGTCAATTGTGACCTACATACAATCAAATTTCAAGATTTTTGGTCAACATCCTCATTTTGAAGTATATTTCATCATTTGATCAAGAGTTGATCATGATTCATCAAGGATTACTCATAATTCATCAAGACTCAAAAGTTGCTAAATTAGAGTTTTGTAGGAAAAGTCAACTCAACTTTGACCAAGCATAAACTTCTCATACTTTATGAGAAATGACCCACCAAAAGCTCATTATGAAGAGGATGCAATTCCCTACAATCCATCTTCAGCTCCCAACTTCAAAATATGCACTCACAAGAAGTTATAGATTTGGACATTATTGGTCATTTGGAAAAGTCAACAAAAACACCTTTTTTGTCAAAGCTTCATACATGATAATGGAATATAAAACTGAGATAAGACCAAGATAGTTGATTAGAGAACATCTCAAGCTTTCTAAAAAGTCCAAGAACACCTCCAAAGAGTCAAAATTGATGATGTTATGCATTGTTGAAGTTGATCTTTTTTGCAAAATTGCCAAAAGTCAACTATGCCCAAAACTTCAAATTTTGCCAAATGGGCCCAATCTTTTCCACTTGTTTTGAGTTGGAAACATATTCCACGAGCTCTAGCCTTTTCCACTTGTCCATTTCTTATTTATATTATTTATTTTGATTTTTATTTGAATTAATTTGATTTATATAAAAAAAATCAAATTAAATCCAAAATATTAAATAAGAGATTTTGTGCTAGTTTCAAGTTCCAATTACAACTAGCAAGTCATTCAAACTCGTATCAAGGCATGTGTGGACAAAAATATTGAAAAAAGCCATGTTTGGAAAGATATTAAAAGTGTATCAAATCAAATCAAAAAATCATTGATGGAGGAAGATTGGACGCAGTTATCAACCCTAATTCAATTCTTGGTACAAAAGGAGGCGAGGCAGGCCTAAAAAGAGGTTAGAGACAGGCTTAAGAGGGAGAACCAAAACTGGAAAAAAATCAAGAAAAGTGGTAGATCGAAATCCTATTTGGAGGTAGTTTCAGGACCTTTGAACGATCCCAATCACTTCTTGGGAGTCTCTGAAAGCTAAAGCAATAAAAAACAAGTCCATTCTGGTCCCAAAACACACTGTAAGTCCATCACGACATACCCCTGTTCTTGAATTTGTATCTCATAATATAAGCATTGTTAACATGAATTAGTCACATATTCTTGATCTATGAGGCATTTGCAAGCTTCCTTCATTATTTAATTTTATTTATATGACCTATACAAGAAATCACCATTGCTAGGTTTCGTAGCTTTGTTTTAGGGTTTTTGATTACAAGAAAAATCAGCCTTCGTAAGTGGTACCATTGTGATCAGGAGGACGAAACAAACTCAACCATGGCTTTAGATGTTATTTCCATGGCCTGTGGAAGATTTTGAGAAAGCACGGGTCTGTAGCAACGGACGTTTGTCCGTAGGTATAGGTTATCAAACCTTTAGCGACGAAGAGAGGAAGGAGACGACTGCGTGTCACTCCCCCATTGGTCCATTCAAACGTTCAACGCGCGTTTTATTTTTATTTTCCACTAATTTTTGTTTTTACATATTATTTTCATTGTTTGATTAATGTACAACAAAAGCAAAATAGCCCAGTGGTAGCCAGCTGGGTGTTAAGGCATTGGAAGGATGGAGGTCAGGGGTTCGATCCCTGCCTCCAGTATTTGTTATTTTCCTATTTTCTTACAGGCGATTCAGTATGCACATGAAGCCAGGGTCTACCATACATCCTCCCAATCTGGCCAGGCAAGTGTCAGATGTCCAAATCTGATGGCCATCATCTGAAGGTGCACCATGAGCCAAGTCAAGTGCGTGGTATTTGATCCAAAAAAGTCAGCGTAGACCTCCACTAATGGGGCTAAAAGCTGATATCTACACCTCCCCAAAGTTGCTAAACTCAGGCCCATTTTCTATCTTCATCTCTTTTTATTTATTTTATTTAAATTGTTTATTTATTTACTAACCAATAAATTAATTTTCTCTTTTTATCAAAAATCACCAAAAATATCTTTATATCCAATTAAAATTATAATTTTATTTTTCATCAATTGATTAATTAATTAGGTTTGATTAAATTAGAAAACTTTAGTTTCTTTTTTACATAATTAAAATTAATTAGAATAAATAGGTTTTATTACTAACTTAATTATTTTATTTCTTTCCTAAAATAACACAAAAACCAAAAATAGATCTTGTAATTATTTTTATTAATTAATTTAATCACTAATTAATTTTCATATTTAATTTAGAAAAAACTTAGTTCTTTTCTTTTAAAAATACTAAAAACAACAAAAAACAATTTTCTCTTTTAATTAGGATAGAAGGGTCAAAACCCTAATTTCACATTCGATCTAATTGGTCATCGCGCGCTTTGTTATTATTATTACCCAATTATTGTATCTGCTCACAGTTTGTAATAGTTTTTAATTAGGACTTTTACATTTATCGCTTTAATTTCAAAGGGTTTGTTTTTGGCTATGTAAATACCCGAAGCCTTGTAATAGCGTAGTTTTATTTCCGCATTTTAAATTCCACAAACTATTAACTGTTAGATGTATGAATAATTAGGGTTTGCATGACAAGAATGTATGACTAAGTTTAAAACAGTTAGATCACCCTAAATGTGCAAAGATAAAATAAACTGAAATTGAATCATTCGCACATGCGCACTCCTAGGGTACACTCCCACTTGGTTGCCTTTGGTAAACGATCATTGAGTATAGGGTGCTTTAGTGGTCGTCCTTTTGTCCAAAGATCAAAGTTGCCTTGGAATGGTTTCCTCGGATACTGTTGCCTCGGATAAATGATCTAAGACATTAGGGTTACTACTAAGACGTCCTAACATTGCTTTAGTGACCGTACGTCCCTTTCGAATTGACCCTCAAAACTCCAACGACAGTGCTACCTACTCACTAATAGTAGGATAGTGTTGTCTAAAGGAAACGAACATAGAACGATTCTTTTTTCGAGTAGGTAGATCAGTTCTTAAGTACTTTCTCAATCCAAACAAATTTTTTTCACACTTACACTCCTTTACAAACAAAGTTTTCAAAAACACTTCATTACACTCTTGAAGACAAAAGCAAGTGTTAAATCAAAGTTAAAACAAAAACTTTTCAAATCCCACAAACACAAAGAAAACAATTTTGAAAATAATGAGCAAGTACCTAAGAGCCCGTAGATAACTACGGATAGAAAGGGTGCTAATACCTTCCCTTTTTATAATCTACCCCCGTACTCAGAAATATCTCGAAAAAGGAATTTTTCTGTGCTTTTTTCCTTTCCTTGTTAGATAAAATAAAAGTCGGTGGCGACTCTTGCTTACCGCGACATTTTGCGAAAACAAACGCAAAACGCAAACCAGCAAAATTTCCTTAACGAAATAGAGAAACCACGATCCCGGTTCTGGCCACCGTATCAGAACAAGCCTCTTTAATGGCGACCGAGATATCTCAAAAAACCAAACCTCAATGAGTATAGTATCGAGTATCTACCAACTTCAGACGGCACCAAAGCCGGTCATCTCACTACGTCCTAAAGGCTAATTTGGTCAAGTAAAGGTTATAAAAGTTCATTAGTGCTTCATGACATCACTCTGATTAACTCAAAGGCTACCGGTACCCACAAATATGTTGCACTAACGTAGCTATTTCTTAGACCATGTCGATATACCCCGCACAGTTTCCACAATGTATTGCTACTTACCTATAATGTATCCCAAATCCGTGTAGAGGATTCAAACCCAAACAAAGAACCATAATGTAAAGCATACAAGTCTAACAATTTAAGAAAATAAATGTGATCTATCCCTAAGGTAACCCCACTTTTAGAATTTTCCCCAGTAGAGTCGCCAGTTTTGTGGTACGGTGGGAGAACTGACTTGAAGGTTTTGCGTTTGATCGCAAATGTTACAGTTAGCAAGAGTCACCACCGACTTTTCTTTTATCCAAAAGGAAAGGTGAAAAAGCATAGGAAAGACCTTTGAGATTATTTCTTGAGTTTGGGGGATAGATTATGAAAAGGGAAGGTATTAGCACCCTTTTCATCCATGGTTATCCATGGGCTCTTAGTTACTTGCTAGATCACTTGCTTTTGTTTGAAATTGTGCTTTGTGTGGTTTTTGAAAGTATTTCGTAAAGAGGCTATTGTTTAGGCAATCTTTGTAATGATTCTTGTTTGTAAGAATGTATACAAAGATGTTTGATCTTTTGAAAGTGTTTTCAAGTTTTGTAAGATGTTTTGAAAGTGTAAGTGTGTGTTTTTTTTTAAAATAGCAAGGATGTTTTGTTTGAAATTGAGCAAGTAATTAGGAGCATTCTACCTACTCAAATGTCTTTCTTGTTCATTTTCTTTTCCTTTGACATTGTTGTTTTACCATTGATTTGGTAAGCAACCCTATATTTGGAAGTAAACGGGACATGCGTGGGTCATCGTATAACCATGATTAGCAATATTGCAAGGTATCTTAGCATTTTTCTTTAGGGGCTAAGATCATTTTGAAAGGAAACTTAGATAGCGTCATCGAGGGTCTATGATCTTGTATTTTTGCATGTTTTTGGATAAGATACCTTAGATGTGTAATATGGTCATTTTGTATAAGGTAACCAAGTGGAGTTTACCCTCAGGTCCCATAGGTTACTTGGCGCGCGCTTTACCATTGGGGTGGCTATACATCCTTTCATATAAACAAAACAATAAATATGTAAGGCAAATCAGGTCATGATGACTTCATCTTCAACCTCGAGCCAGTGTACCTGCAACTTCTTCATTTTACAACAAAAATGGAAGATGACAAAATGAAAGTTGTTGCATTCTTCCTCACGAATCTAACCATGTAAATAACTAAAGCTAAAAGTTAAAGATAAATGAGAATATCTCTGGCCCTAATTTGAACCATAAAAATTTCAGAAACTTCAACTCTAAAATTCTCTAAGCTCAGGCCATGTAAATGCAAACTATGGATATGTACAGCTTCGTGGAAATGAGTTCTACATTTTCCTTCACAAAATAAACATTAATGATGCTTAAATGATGAGATAGAAGTTCAAGTTAAATACCTCAAAACTGGAAATCGTGAAATGCAAATGAGCTTGATTAAAAGTGCTGCAAGGATCAGGTTAGCTTCCTTGAGGTCCCAGGAAGCTAATGCAATGATTAGCTTGAGCTGAAAGTGGCTGAGGAGCTCTGGAGAAGTCAAGTTGCAGACCCCTGTTTTTGAAAATGGAACTTGATTATGGAGGTGTTACAGTTGATCAAATGGACTTTGGATAGTTTGTATTTGATGTTTAGAAGCTTTTGGAAGTGAAAGGTCAAAGAACGCGCGAGGGGATTTAGAGTTTGGTATGTAAAGTCAGAATTTGTACAACAATGGTGTTTTGATACAGTTTCTGGCTAGAGGGAGTTTGAGTTAATTTAAGGGTCTTCAAGATCATGTTCTAGCTCACAAATAGTGCTTCTATTTATAAGAAACAAGTTTGGAGACTTGTTGTTGATCAGAATTTGAAATTACATGTTTATGCATAACATGTAATTTTTGAGAAAACAAGTTTCAATGCCTTGTGTACTTGCTAAGATAGAGTGGTTATGCTTTAAACACACTTTATTCTGACTTTGTAGATGAAGTGTGATCAGAGGGAACAAGTTAGAGGCTCAAGAATGGACTTTATGCATAAAGCTTGCTTTTCAAGAATGGTATTGTTAACTTTCTTCCCAAAATGGCAATGCGAATTGGATAAATCTTAAATTACTTGGATTATAGCTCAAAAGTTTGTGTAATACATTAACTATGGAGTGAAAAACAATTTTAAGGCCTACAAAGCAAAGATTATGCAGCCTAATATTGATTTGGTTCATGCGTTCATCCAAAATGACTTGTAATTCAAGTGACAAAACCCTAATTTCATCTCTTCGATTCTCCCTACTCACGAATGATCTCAAGGAGTTCTTGGAAGTTTTTGAAATATTTAAATGTGATCTACAACCCATCTTTGAATTTCTTTTGAAGATTCCACTTGGAACTATATGAAAAAGTGTCATGAAGTTAGGTCAAAATCCTGGTCAAATTAGGGCAAAATTTCACTAAGTGTTTAGTTTCATGACCCTATGTTCATAAAATTATAAATTGAGATCCAAGCACTTTTGGAAGAAGTTGTGTGAAGAAAAGTTGTATATTTAATGGATATCTACAAATTTCATGTTGGAAGTTTCTCTTGAATCATCTTGCATCATGATGAAAATTTGGCTCAAAGTTATGAAAAAACATGAAATTTCCAACACTTAGAAAAATTTCTAAGTTTAGAAATTTTGACTTTTCAAAATGAAATCTTGACTTTTAGATTTCTTGATTAATAAGTTTCATATTTTGACATATTTTTATAAATTATGATCTTTGGCACTTGAATTTGACCAAAAAGTCAAAGTTTGACTTTTCAATATACAGTTGACTTTTGATCAACTGACTACAAAATTCATCTATCAATCCAATGGATTTGCAATGTTTTGAATCATGTCATTAGGTAAAAATAATGCAATTGGACTCTTGAGATCATGCCTTAAACAAATTGACCATTTGCTAGGTCAAAAATCAAAAATTGCCCTTTCCCAGTCAAAACCCTAATTTTGACCATTTTGGCCTTTTGGAGATTTAATCAAATTTCTTGAGGAATTATGGTCCAAACTTGATCAAATGATACATATGAGTCTAAAACGTTGACATGGATAAAAAATTATGAAGTTTGATTGTAAATTGGCCATAGTTTACTTTTTCCCCAATACAACTGATTTTTAGGTCAATTGTTCAATTGACTGAGCAAAAGAATGATCCAAGGCTTGAAACTTGGCATGAGTAGTCTTGGGGGTCCATAATAATCCAAGAAAGTCATATTGGGAATTGGAAGTTCAAAAATCCTTGTGCAAACTCAAAACCCTAATTTTGGTCATCAGTGCTTAAGGAGGTGTCTTGAGCTGATCAACCCTAATGCAGTCTTGATCTAAAGGAGATCTGGTGAGAAGATTCTTAATAAGTGAGAGGGGATATTTTGGGGTACAACACTTATGTATGCACTCAGATACAACATTTCTGTTCTTACCACAACGGAAACACCTCTTTAATTCAACAGTACACACATTACTCTTATGTCCAGGTGTCCCACATTTAAAACAAACCACACCAGTAGGAGCATCTCCCCCACTAGTTCTCTGACCCTGAGCAGCTTTCTGTTTACCTTTACCGGTTGGGGTATCATAAGGCTTACAACGATTATGTTGGTACTTACCCCTCTTCTCACTGATAATCTTGTAATGAGCATTATTATCCTCCTCATAAATCCTACAACTGTCAATCAAATCAGCAAAGACACGGATCTTCTGGTATCCAACTGCCTTCTTGATCTCTGGGCGCAACCCGTTCTCAAACTTGATACACTTTGAAAACTCAGCATCTGCCTCAACGTAGTGCGGATAAAACTTAGCCAACTCAGAAAACTTTGCAGCATACTCAACAACCAACATACTCCATTGCTCCAGCTCAAGGAATTTAATTTCCTCCTTACCCCGAACATCTTCAAGAAAGTACTTCCTCACAAATTCCCTACGGAACACAGCCCAAGTGACATTCTCACCTGCAGCTTCCAATCTCTGACAAGTCTCTAGCCACCAGTCATCTGCTTCGACTTCTAAAATATGAGTACCATATCGAACATTCTACGTTGGAGTGTGGTCCATCACACGGAAGATTATCTCAATTCCTTTCAACCAATCCAACGCTCCGTCAGGATCATACTTTCCTTTGAAGGTAGGCGGATTCTCTCTCTGGAAAGTCACAAAGCTACGAGATCCAGCATTCTCGTCAGCATTCAGCTGATGCTCCATCGCATGATCCATTTCTTCTAAAGCAGCAGCAAGTGCAGCATCATTCCTTCCAGCCATCTCAACTTATCACTACAACATAAACAACATTCAGGACTCAAATTAACAATACTCGATTGTTAGACAACTACGACTCGATAGCTAGGTCGGACTGACCAACCTTTGCTCTGATACCAACTTTGTAACACACCAATTCTACCCGACAATTATAAATGTAAATCAGAGTTATAAAATTCATGCAACTAAATCAGGATGCCACAAATTCAACTTTAAAAACACACTGCATTCAACATGGATACATAACACTTTAATACTTCGGTTGAACTATCAACATAATAATTTAATCTCTTACTTCACCAATTTAAACATCTATGCAGCAGAATTCTTAATAACATCTTTATCCAACAATTACAACAACTTCAAAATAAACACGTGCTTAGCAACAATCAAATTAAGTTCAACAACTAGAATCACTAATAATCAAAAGCAACAAGCGTTCATCCCCCCAAGTGTTACGTATCATAGCAATGACACCGACTCGAACTACTGAAGGTAAACCACCTTCACTCTGGATTACCTGCACGTTACTAATGTAAGGGTAACATTCAAACAGAAGGGGTGAGATATCTAACAATATAATAAAACGTATGATAATTAATATATTAAATTAGATCACATAACATCACCACTTCTCATCTTATAAACAACAATAATCGCAACAGAAATACCAACAATATACACATTCACCGCATCAATACACAACTTCTTAATGCAATCATATAATGCGACTCAATACTATGCAAATTCATGTGGTACCATTGGAGAAGAACTCCCATCTCAAAATAATTTCCAATAAATAGAGGCATCAATAAGGCATAAGCCTTCATCTTAATATTCGCCAATACATACCATCTTAACGAGCATCAGCTCCATCTTGAAATGCAATGTATGCCACACAATCATGAATGCAATAACAACACCATAATTAACAACATCTAAACACAACATCATCGTTGGCCAGAAGCCTACATCTTAATAGCTGCCAATTATTAGAGGCATCTCAATATCTTTCATCAACGTCATTTATCAACATCATTTATCAACATAATTCATCAAACATCATTTTATCATCATAATTCATCAAACATCATTTATCAACATAATTCACAGCAACTCAGCCACAACAACAATACAACAGTAACTCGTTAATCACGCAACGTTGGCCATAGGCCTACAACATGATATTTCCCATAATTAATAAATCATCTAAGGCTTACCTCTAAATTACCAAACTTCTACATATTATTAATTATGTAATACTACATCATTATCATCATTAATCTTACTGTTATTAACCAAACAATAATCTATAATCACCTTATCCTCATCATACTTCACAAAATCATCATAGTGATTAACGCGGGAAGCAAACTCTAATCTTAATCTGGGTACTAGGATTATTCTTATTATCCTTCATTTTAATCCTTAAGAATGAAGTTCATCGCGTTAGCTATCCAAAGCTTCGAATGACACCTCAAATGGAGTCCAGAAACTCAAGTTACAACCGCTGGAAACGAATCCGTCAAAAACCAGACTACATGAATCGACACGTAAAGTCTTGAGTCGACGCGTACTAGGTTTAACACGCTACATGAGTCGATGCACACTCCCTTCGTATCGACTCATATTGAGTCTGCAACACTGCATGTATCGACACATGCTCCTATGTATCGACTCATTCTGAGTCTAAAATCCTGCATGTATCGATGCATGGCTTCTTCGTATCAACTCATCCTGAGTCTAAAATCCTTCATGCATTGGCACATGGCTTTTGGGGTCGACACATACTGTTCTGTCATGAATATTTTCTACGATTGCACTGCATTTTCACTACGGTTTCCATGCTTTAGGCCCTAAAAACATCCTCTAATCATATATAATCATCAATTATAATTATCCTATAATTCTACATCAAATATACATCATTAGGGCATCATTATTCATCCTTAAATCATCGATTCTCATCAAACAACAAGGTATATAATTCAATCATAAACCAAACAATCTTTCACATCAAATGCCACATACTAATCATCATAAACCCTATTATAGAGTCAGAACCCCACCCTTACCTTGGATTGAAGGTTGCTCTACGACTTTTCTGATTGAGTTCTGTTCTGCCTCTTTTCCTTCTTTTCTGCAACTTTCACGTTCTCTTTCTCTGCTTCCAACCCTTATTTCTTTCTCTCTTACTGCTTCTTCTTTTCTTATTATTTCTAATAATAATAAAATAACCCTATAATTCTTAAAATTCCTTAATGGGCTTAAAACCCCTACACCCCCTTTTTTACTACTTATATCCTTAAAACAAGCCCACATCAAATAATATTGTTATTCTAATATTATTCCACAACTTAATAAAATAAATAAATCCAATAACCACCACACATCAATTATCATAATAACACAACCTCCAAATATTCCAAAAATAATTTAATTAAATAATTAATTAAGTTACGAGCGTTACATACGGCGTAGACCGATACGGATAAAGTGATGGCTACGTTAGCGCGATACCCTGGATTATACTAATGTTCCTTGAGTAAGTCAGAGATAACATTAGGCTTCCTCATAGTGTCACTAAGCGCTAAGTGATCTTTAGAACCTTTAATGTACTCATCCTAGCCATTAGGAAATAGTAAGATAGTCGGCTTTGGTTCCGACTGAAGACTGGTTGATACTCGATGCTATACTTATTGAGACTGGACTTTCGGGATATTTTGGCCGCAATACTTTGGTGCTTGAGCTGAAACAATGCCTGACAGAAAGGTCAGTGATATTAAGATTTCTTAGAACCCGATTACTATTAATAGGACAGGTTGAGCCAACTGAACATTCAAGAGGGTACTCACCTATAAATCCCATGCAAGCCTGAACCTAAGGCTACTTGTGTGACTTGTTTTCTTTCATTATCTAACAACTTAAACTCATTGCAGGGCTTTGTTTGTACTCCTTGCAGGACTTGTTTGTAGTTATTATCCAATAACTTGGATTTCCTGCAAGACATACTTGTCTTCATCACCTCACATTTTTGCTTGATGCATAGCATACACATCATATCATCATACCATAGCATTTCCTTAACCATTTCAAGGATCTTAAGGGCCTGTGATGCAGGTTATGATGAACTAGACGTCTAGCAAGGGGCAAGGGGATTTATTTTCCTCTAGCCAATGTTGTCAAAAGACCAAAACACAACAACTTAAGTAAGAGGCTATGACCCACTAGACATGGTGAGCTTGATTCTCGTAGAAGGACATTCAACGATATAAAGTTCCTCAATCAAAGATGCAGTTGGATTCTAACATTTTCTTGTGTTTACCTCATGAGATCCTTGAAAACATTGCATGCATGTCAGTATAGAACAAGTCTTCCAGTATAGGTTTCTTATTTTCTCGCTGTTTATTTCAGCAAGGAAAATGGCTCTCAAATAGAACAATAGATATCTCCAAACTCAAGATTCTCAGTTCAAGTAAATGTTCCTAAATCTATCCAAGGGGTAAGAAGAATTGAAAGCACTCCTCGCTGGGAACTTGACCAAGAAAAATTCTGACAGTAACAAGGATGGCCAATTGGAACAACTTCAAGCTGAGATGGAAGGGATGCGAATATAGATGAGTAGTCAGAGGGATCTTATCCAAAGTTTAACTCGGGAACAATAAGAGTTAAGGGTTCTCATCATCAAGCTTCATCAAAACAGATACGATAGTCTGGGGCAAACTGTTAGAGTTGGGAGCCTAATCAATGATCAATCTCTCTTGGTAGATAGGGAATTGGGTGACATGTTCATGCGAGAGCATGTTGAAAATAAACTTAGGAGCGGTGAAATTCAGGGAATTGCATCTTCCAGTACTCAGTAGAGATCATACAATGGAGAGAAAAAGTCCAGTACTGTGTACGACCAGAAGGATCGTAATAAGGGCGATCTTAACCAATCTGTGGGGGAAGTACGGATCTCTGATCTAGTACCAACACAACAACGACAACAGGGTAATCAGCGTAAGTGGAATACATCTAAAATACACTTTACCGAAATCAACATGCCATTGGCTCAAGCATTGCAACACATGTTAGAAGCCAAGCTGGTTACGTTGAAGGATCCTTCTAAGAATCCCAACATCACTTCTCCAATGTACAATCCAAATGCAAGGTGTGTGTACCACTCCAACAATCCTGGATATGACACTAATAGTTGTTGGACATTGAAAAATAAGATTCAAGACTTGATCGACAAAGGAGTGCTGGAGTTCACACAAGATGGTCAGACTGAATTCTTCTGCCATCCCTCAAAGGCACATCATTTGAAGTGACAAGTTCAGATGAAAAGGCTTTTTGTTCATTAGAATTTTAGAATTGTAATTTTCTTTTGTTTTTTCGAACACTTATTTATGTCAAACTTTGTTATTTCATTAATGCATTGCATATGTTTGTCTTGAATGATTTCATTCGTATTCATTATATTCAAACAGTGCTTTTACTTCCTTTTTGTGATATTCAACTCTCGTTAAAAGTTGTAAGCCTTTAGAGGGAGGATGAAGAAAAAGATACCACAATCTATACAACATGATTTTGAATAGACCTGGCTGACAATGTACATGCGTTCTTTTAAATCCTAAAATAATGGAGTTATAAGGAAGATAATCCCTCGTCAACAACTTTGAGCCTAAGAAGTAGGAGTTTTCTTTTTCACGCAAAATTGAAACCCGAAATCATAACCTGGGGCGGGGTAGTTTCTCATTTAATTCAAAGGTGCATTCAATCACAAGCTTTCTCTTCATACACGACGAGTGGTGTTGAAGACGCACTTCCAAAGCAAAAGATAATGATGGTTTCGCATAATCATCAAAATAGGCAATCATTATCTCTAAAAAAAAAAGCTCGTTGAGTCAAAACCTATGAAGGAGACTTAAAAAACTGGGGCATCCCGCTGAATGTAGTCATAAAAGAAAAAATTCAGGAAAAAGGTAGGGATAATAAAATCAATCAAAAAAGAGGTCGCTACAAATCCTCAACAAAAGAAAATATTACAAAAAGTGATTTCCTTCACTTTCAGTATCCGAACCATCACCAGAATATCAGGGCCAAGATTCCAGAACTCAATTTGGATCTAAACGCATAGTTAACTGAGTATAGGACTGAAGAACATCACGAAGAACGGGCTGGGTACAAATAAATTTTGAGCCTTTATCCTTTGTTTCTTAAACTGTGAACCAGGCTACATTATAACCCTTAAAAGTCCTAGCTGAAGCAAGGGTTAGTTCGAAAGCATATTATTACCTTAAGGTATCCTGACTCCTATAGGACTTACTATAAATCCCGAGTTGACATCAGATTCTTGAAAATTTTATTTTACTGAAAAGTGAGTTTTCAAAAACTTCAAGATAGGCATAAGCTTTGCATTTTTTAAATACTATTGTTTGCATATGACTAATTGTTCAATAGCAGAGAAATTCGCACGACGAATATTCAATGAACGAAAATCCCCTTAGTGGATAGAATCTCCTCAGATGGAAAGACATTTCCAATAGCATGCCTTTCATAATCAAGGGGCATGACATGATGTCTAACTGATCCGGGGGCAGTCGAGGCAAGATTCAAGGAATCTCTCAAAAGTGCCAAATAGCCAGGGGCAGACCTCCATATAAATCACTTGGGGAATTAGACATGAATTCCAGCAAAAGGCCATGTACAGTTAAGATAACATTTTCTAGCAGTGTTACGACACTTACTACTATGGATAGTGACAATTTTTCGCACCCTGTGAACGTGGACATAGTCGGAAAATACTACGCATGAAAAAAGACCAGCTAGGTTGACTGTCCTAGGAAAAACTAAGGGAATCCCGACGAACCAAAGGAGTTTGGGAAAAAATTAGGGATATGTAAATAAAATTGTACACCCGACAAGTAGAAAACCTGAAAAGGCGACTTGGTCAAAAAAGGGTATCCCGGTGGACTGAAAATCTGAAAGGACAATCCAGGCAAAATTTAGGGATAAAAAGCGTACGACTATATCCTATTATCTCGTCACTTGTCTATCAGTAGAAGGCTTATCACCCTGATCAACATTTACTCAAGACTCCAGGAGTTGGGATAACATTCCAACCGTATACAAAATCCCCAGCAGATACTTTCTCCAGCTGGTACAGAGACAAACACATCCTACTACAAAGTCATTGCTACATTTTCAGCATACAGCCTAATGATGTTAGGTGTGCCAATGCCTCGACAGAATAGGAATCTCCAATTATTCCCTCGGAGTCTAAAAGAATTCCTCAACATGGTCTATAAATATCTTGGGTTTCTCAATAGGGTTTCATGAAAATCCCCAAGAAGATTATGGGGTTTCCCTTCCCCAGCAGAGGTTATTTCTCTAACAACAAAAATTCGTCTCCCAACATTTCACTTTCAACAAAATTTGAAGACTTAAATTCTTCATCCCTAACAACAATCAGTGATTTATTTTCCTTAGTTCAACAACACTGTAATAGAATAACTGATACGTTCATACATTGCATTCATACACCATTTCAAGAGCGTCATAGCATATGCAGCACAAATGCATATATCACAATCTCATTTATTTTGAGAACATCATTACCCAATGCACTTCATGCATCATGATATTGTGTACAACTAATTCTTTACCTTTTCAGGAAAGATCAATATACGGACATCATCATCAATTTTCAATAGTTCTAGATTAATTCCTGAAACAAGACAGGGGAACTATCCGTGAACAACTTATTGTAGATCAATTCCCAAAATAAGACGAGGCGACTATCTATAAGACCGGGTTAGAGTTTAATTCCTAAAACCAGACAGGGAAACTATCTCTATGACCAACAAAAAAACAAGTTCCAGATTAATACCTGAAACAAGACAAGACAACTATCTGTGAACAACCAATTAAAGATTAACTCCCGAAACAAGACGGGGATACTATCTTTCTTTCTCTTGGGTCAGAGATTAATTCCTGAAACCAGACAGAGAAACTATCTCAACGACCAACAAAAACAGTTCCATATTAATTCCTGAAACAAGAAAGGGAAACCATCTGTGAACAACTGATTATAGATCAATTCCCGAAACAAGACGGGGCGACTATCTACAAGACTGGGTTAGAGATTAATTCCTGAAACCAGACAGGGAAACTATCTCAACGACCAACAAAAGCAAGTTCCAGATTAATACCTGAAATAAGACAGGGCAACTATTTGTGAACAACTAATTGTAGATTAATACATAAAATAAGACAGGACAACTATCTACATGAGCAGATTGAAGATTAACTCCTGAAACAAGACTGGGAAACTATCTTTCTTTCTCTAAGGTCAGATTAATTCCTGAAACAAGCCAGGGCAACTATCTCTACGACCAGCAAAAGGCGGGATCCAGATTAATACCTGAAACAAGACATGTCAACTATCTGTGAACTACTGATTGTATATTAATACTTGAAACAAGACAGGGCAACTATCTACATGAGCAGATTGAAGATTAACTCCTGAAACAAGATGGGGAAACTATCTTTCTTTCTCTAAGGTCATAGATTATTTCTTGAAACAAGCCAGGGAAACTATCTCTACGACCAACAAAAGGCGAGTTCTAGATTAATACCTAAAACAAGACATGACAACTATCTGTGAATAACCGATTATAGATTAATACCTGAAACAAGATAGGACAACTATATACATGAGCAGATTGAAGATTAACTCTCGAAACAAGACAGGGAAACTATCTTTCTTTCTTTAAGGTCAAAGATTAATTCTCGAAACAAGCCAGGGAAACTATCTCTACGACTATCAAAAGGCGACTTCCAGATTAATACCTGACACAAGACAAGACAACTATCTGTGAACAACTGATTGTAGATTAATACCTGAAACAAGACAGGACAACTATCTACATGAGAATATTGAAGATTAACTCCTGAAACAAGACGGGGAAACTATCTTTCTTTCTCTAAGGTTAGATATTAATTCCTGAAACAAGACAGGATAACTATCTCAATGACCAACAAAATCAAGTTCCAGATTAATTCCTGAAACCAGACAGGGAAATTATCTATGAACAACTGATTATGGATCAATTTCAGAAATAAGACGAGGTGACTATCTACACGACCAGACGAAGCAATCTTACATGTGTTCCTTCTCATGATCTCCAGATGCAACTTTACATGGGCTCATCCTGAAGCAATCTTACACGGGTTCCTTCTCATGATCTCCAAATGCAGCTTTACACGGGCTCATCCTGAAGCATTCTTACACGGGTTCCTTATCATGATCTCCAGATGCAGATTTACACGGGATCATCCTGAAGCAGTTCTACACAGGCTCCTTCTCATATATATCCAGATTAAGTTTAACACTGACTCATCCTGAAGCAACCCTACACAGGCTCCTTCTCATATATCTCCAGATGATGTTTAACATGGACTCATCTTGAAGCAGCCCTACGCAGGCTCCTTCTAATATATTTCCAGATAATAGTTAATTGCATTTTCCCCAATAATTTATTGCGATGCCTGGATTTCAATCAGAAAATAACTAACTTTCATCTCTTCAGTCCAGAGATAACTCCTCAGTAAAGCCATGGACAACTAAAACTCCTAGACTCTATTCCCCACATATTTTTCTTCAAGCAAGAGAACAATAGAAATCAACATTCCCTAGTGGAGTCCTCCTCAGACAACAGGAACAGGAATCCCCATAAAGAGACCTCTTATAAAGTCAGCATCGACTCTGGATGGCATCTTTAAGCCCATCTCTAACAAATCTCAGTCATCTTCTCCAAATGGCATCTGTAAGCCCATTCCTGACATCATCAACCAACGGCGTTACTTCATGCGAGTGCAAATTTCTGGGCACTCTAATGTTCAATCATCTTCCACCTTCATATCACGAAAGGCAAACAAGCCAATCTACATATTCAGGTTTATGAAGATTGAACAGGGGCAGCTGTTGTACCCCAAAATTTTCCCTCCCATTTTTATTCAAGGCATACTCATTAAGGTCCCTAATTGATCAAGGTTGACCAGGAATTGATCAGATAAATTCTCCTCCTAAGCAACGGCCTTTCATCTAATTTCACTTTTCACCAAGATGTGTGAGTTCCAGAGCTTCAAATGGTTTCCATGACACCCTACATGTCTCAGCATAATGGCACAACTAAAAGAAAGAAAAGAAGTGTACATGACAAAGTGTAGGTCGAAGGCTGAAAATATGCCTAAAGGCTTTTGGGTCAAAGCAGCTTCGACAGTAGTATGCAGGCTAATTTAATGTCCAATGAAACACTAGGATCGAAGGAGGGCTAGTTCGAAAGAAAGCGTGAGAAGGCTTTTATGAAGCCTTTGATTGGGAGAGATGGTAATGAGCGCCATCGAAAGGTTCGTTTTTGAACATGGAGATGTAAGCCATTCGAAGCGTTACAAAGAATACACCTTTCAATTGACATGTTGCCTGAATGGGTGCTTCAAAAATAATAATATTTGGAATTAAAAAAGCTCTTATCTTATCCAAAGAAACACGTGGAAATCTATTGGTTTGAAGAACATGCCATCTTCAAGCATGGCGTGATCGAAGGACAGTTAGAGATGAATCAGCCAAATATGAGTCATCTTAGAGTTTTGGGGATCAATGTGTTTCAGGCATGTGCTTGAGCAAACAAGGATGGCGTTGGGTAATCAAAGTAAAGGCTTGATGCTCATAAGTCATCCTTAGATTGGCGCATATAAGCTATATTCACCAATCGAAGGTGAACTAGTGATCAGCAAGAAAGATATTTTTGTAGACATAAGCAAAGGGTGGGAGTTGGAATCAAAGAGCCACCTGCACAACTACATTCGAAGGAGATGACAAAACAAAGCTTCAATAGACCAAGAGGAAGAGGTGGTCGAATTGAAGGAAAGGAAATCGAAAGGAATAAGAACTGTTCGATTGGGCTAATTGGATACTTTTCAGATCAAGCAACTAAGGCAAATAATGGATCAATCGAAGAAGCCACAATGATGAGGCCTTGGACCATTCAAATTGGAACTCAGAACCATCGAAGAACAAAACTTGGGAGCATTTAAAAAGTCAAGATGTGGGAGTGAAACCTGTCCAGGTTCACTCAAAAACCCAAAATGGTAGAAAATCATCAACAATGGCAACCTTTTAAGACTTTCAATTCTGCCTTCAAAGCCATGGTCAATGGTTGATTCTTACCATTTTCGTTCATCACTGCACCCCTCTAAATACAGATCTAAAGCGCAAGAAAAAGAGGATAGCCACACATTACCTATACACAACGAATTTCCTACACATACAATTTTCCTCACTAAAAACTCCATAAAACCTTGAAGTTGTTTCAAATTTTCCGAACTCGGAGCAGGCGCCTACAGTTTGATTCAACCAATTTCCGTCCAAACCAAGAGTTGAAATCATATCTATAAGGTTCATAGGGTAAGAATGGGTCGTTATTGACAGAAAAGCTGTTAAAAACACACGCATATGATTCGCCGGTTCCAATAATCATGTGAATCCATATTTGTATTTTTATGTGTTTCAGTGCATATCATCCATATTATTGTGTTGCTGAGATCAAAATATGCAGGTTCGAGCCATTAGATGAACCCTCACACTGCCTGAACCATGAATCACCATGTTCATGCATATTTATGCTTGACTAAAGGTGGCAGATTTGCATTCAATATTTTATTGCAGTTTATCATATAATCATTGTTTTGTGTTTGGATCAACGAATGAACAAATAACTCAGATGGTAAAGGGGAACGTGTGCATTGGAAAGGGCCTGGGTTTGATACCCAAGTTGTATATTATGTTTTTTTTCTAACAATTATCTTGCAGATCCAGTGTGCTGTTGTTGTACCCCAAAATTTGCCCTCTCATTTTACTAAACACATGCTCATTGAAGTCCTCAACTTTCTCAAGGATGCCCAAGGATTGACCAGGCAAATCCTCCTCCTAAGACAATGAGCCTCAAACTAGGGTTTCCATTTTCATTAAGATGTTTGAGTTTCAAGTGTCCCAAAGGATTTCCATTTCCCTAATATGTTCTCAAGATCATCCATGTCAAGTATCATGCCTTTCACAAGAAGTTTACTCAGTCAACTGCTCAAATGCCTGGAAATCAACTGTGCTAGGTCAAAAGTCAATTGTGGCCCACATACAGTCAAACTTCAAGATTTTTGGTCAATATCAACATTTTGAATTAAAACACATCATTTTATCAAGGGTTTATCATGATTCCTCAAGGAATTCCCCAAATTCATCAAAACTCAAAAGTTGTAAATTAGGGTTTCTGTAGGAAAAGTCAACCAAACTTTGACTAGGCATAACTTTCTCATACTTTATCAGAAATTTCCCATCCAAGGCTCATTTTGAATAGGATGCAATTTAATACAACTCATATTCATCCCTCAAGGTCAAAAAATGCACTCATGAAGAGATATGAATTCAAACATTATAGGTCATTTCAAAAAGTTAACAAAAATACCTTTTGGGTCCAATCTTCTTACATGAACATGGAAGATCCCATTGAGGTGAAACCAAAAGGTTTATTTAGAGAACATCCTAAGCTTTCTAAGAAGTCCAAGAACACCCTCTTAGGGTCAAAATTGACAAGATGTGCATTGTCAAAGTTGGCCATTTTTGGAAATTTGCACAAAGTCAACCATGCCCAAAATGCACTTTTCTTCAAATGGGCCCAACGTTTTATGCTTGCATCTTGTTCCTAACATGGTCCACGACCCATGAACCACTCCATGCATCATTTTCTTATTTATTTGATTTATTTTGGTTTTTAATCATTTAAAATCCAAATTAAATTAAATAAATGATATAAATTTATTTTAGGATGATTTTGCATTAAATAATAAGAATACAGGTTGTATGATAGCAAGCAAATCGTGCAAGCCAAGAATAGACACAAAATATCCAAATTTGGAAAATTTTCAAGATTTGATTTCCTCTTAAAGCCATGCCTTTATTCTTTGGATTTGATCCAAATTTGTTAACCTATTTTGATTCACATACATATAGCAAGGAATTCTGAACCCTAAAAAAGAGATTATGGAGGCACAACTTATTCAAAAGAGAAAAACAAAGTTTCAAAATTCCAAGGAAAAGTGCATATTGGATTTCATCCTACAGGCCAATTCAAGGAATTTTGGATCATCAGTGATCATCCACTAAGGTCATTGAAGTTATTCCTGTTAAGTCACAAAGCATCCAGAATCTTAAGTTACAGATCACAGTTTGCACCCTTATAACTTAAATTCATTTTCTTGGTTCTATATGTTTTAAATCGAATTAGTTTGCATAAATGTGTTTATAATCATGCTTGGAATCTGTTTGAATGCCCGGATTTGAGTTTTAGCGCAGGAAGGGACTTATGCCATTACTAGGGTTTGAAAGCTTCAAATTAGGGATTCTCCATAGAGGCAAAATTAGGACAGATCAAGGATACCAATGAACTCAGGGCATAATTTCTAATTGATCTATGCCCTTAGTTAGGATTTATTTGGCTTGTATTGCATTTTTAATTGTTGCAAGTTTATAGATATGGATGAAAAACTGTCACTATAGCCTTTAGTGACAATTTTGTCCGTAGGTGAAGGGTTTGGCATCAAAGACGACAGTCTGGGGAGAAGACGGTGATGTGGATGATAACTATTGGAGGATTTGAAAAAGCGCACGCTTCTTGAGGCATAGCGTGTTATTTCTTTTATAATGTTATTATGTTATTATATTAACAAATAAACACGACAACACAAATGGCAAAGGGTAACGTTGGTGAGGGAAAGGACCTGGGTTCGATCCCAGGTCTAAGCATATTGTGATTTTATTTTCTTAACGTGTTTTATAGGATCCTGTGTGCCTCCCAACCAACACGTCCATCCTACAGCTCAAGATCGGGCCATTAGATCCATCCTCAAAACAGATCTGGTGCTCATGCAAGCAAGGTCTATGGTGCACCCTCAAGCGTAGCCCTCACTGAACCAGGCGAGGCTGATGGATCTGTGGGATTTGGGCTTTGCAAAAATCAGCAATACACCCCCCAGATTACTCAATAGTAACAGGCCCATTTATTTCTTTTCTTTATTTCTTTTCTTTTTAATTATTTGTAAATTATTTTTACGAAAAACAAAAATCTTTTTTTAAATAAAAAAATCACAAAAAATAGATTTAGGTTTTTATAATTAAAATTAATTCTTGAAAATTAATTATTTTAATTATTTCAATATTGATTATTTTGTTAAATAAAATTAACTAGAAATTAGGTTTAATTTGCAATTTAATTATTTCCTAAATAAAAAAAATACACAAACATATTTTTTTAATTAATTAGATTTTTAGGCTTCTAATTTATTCCCGTATTTAATTTGTCTCGCACGCATTTACTTATTTATAATTCCAATTAATGTAACTGTTTTGAGGTTTGTAATAGTTTTTTAATTAGGGTTTATTTTACCGCTTTTGCTTATTGTTTAATCCCCGGTTTGGTTATGTAATCCCCTCCCCGAGGCCTTGTAATAGTTAGGACTTTAATTTCTCACCCTTTACTTTCTGCTATTATAAACTGCTAGATGTATGGATAATAGGCTTGTATGCGAAAGACAAATGAAATTAAAACGGTAGATAACCCTAATTGTACAAAGATAAACAACTGAAAAATGACACATGCACATGTTCTCTCCTAGGGTTTATCCCACTCCGGTTGCCTTCGGTAAACGGTCATGAAGCATAGGGAATTTTAGTGGTCTCCCTCTAGTCCCAAAAGATAAAAAATGACCCATTCGGATGTTGCCTCAGAAACATCTTAAGGACTTTAGGGTAATTACTAAGGTTCCCTAACCATTGCTTTTGTAACCGTACGTGTCCCTTCGAATGTCCCTTAAAACTCCAACGATGGGGCTACCTACTCCTTAAAAGTAGGATAACGCTGTCTAAAGGAAACGAGAATGAACAGTCTTTTTTCGAGTAGGTAGAAACTCTTAAGTACTTGCTCAAAAAAAGAAAAAAATCTTTTACACAAACACTTTCAAAACAGTTTTCAAAACAACTTCGTCACACTCTTGGGAACAGATACAAGGGTTATCACGAAGTTAAACAAATTTTTTTTTTCAAAACACACACAAGCAATTTTAAAATGAGAAAATACCTAAGAGCCCGTGGAAAACCACAGATAGAAAGGGTGCTAACACCTTCCCTTTCTATAATCTACCCCCCGTACTCAGAAACATTCTCGAAAAAGGTTTTTCTGTTTTTTTCCTTTTCCTTTGTTGGATGAAATAAAAGTCGGTAGCGACTCTTGCTTACCGCAACATTTGCGAATCCAAAATGCAAAACCAGTGTTAAACAATCGGTTCTGCCACCTTATCACAACTGGAAACTCTGCTGGGGACAAAATAAGTGGGGTATACCTTAGGATCTAGGTCATTTTTAAAATTGCTTTCTTGTTTTGCTTTGCCTGCTTTATATTCAAGGGTTTTGTTTGGGTATTATTGAAGATCCTACACCCGGATCTGGGAACACCTTTTAGGTAAGTAGCAATAAACTATGAGGGAATTGTGCGGGGTATACCGACACAGTTGAAGCAGTAGCTACATTGATGTGACACTTTGGTTGGTACCGGTAGCCCTTGAGTCAATCAAGTAGAATACGGGGCCGCTGCATGGTGTCATAAAGCGTCGACTAACCTTAGAACCTTTAATTGCACAACTTGGCCAGTAGGACGTAGCGAGATGGTCGGCTTTAGTGTATTACCAAGGTCGACATATACTCGATGTTACACTTATTAAGGTTTGACTCCTGAGTTTTGTTTAATTGTGAGTCAATCTCCTATTAAATGAAGCTTGGGGGAAAGATCGGTGATATTGAGATCCCTTAGAACCTGATTACTATTTATAGAACAGGTTGAACCAATCCAGCTTCAAGAGGGTATGACCTTAAAACTCATGCAGACTTTAAACCTAAGGACTTGGTGTGACTTGTTTGTTGCTTGCTATACATGTGATTTCTTAGCATAATTATGACATCATAAGCATGGCAGATCATACTAACCATTTCAAGGATTTTCTAGGGCTCATTTTTGCTTTGTTTTGTAGAACATGGCATCCGTCCGCAGGAACACTATCCGGATTAACCTTGTGAAAGTACCTCCTCAACTAAAGGACTTGGCATTAAGGATTCCTAAAAGCTCTCCCTTCACTAAAAAACATGGTCGGCTGCTCAGCTTGGTCACTACAAAACCTGATGAAGAATTGTTTAAAGTGCTATTTCAGTTCTTTGCACCACTGCTTCACATTCCCGGATTACCAGTTGGTGCCTACTATGGAGGAATTTTCTCGGTTATTAGGGGTACCTATTCTTGACCAGTTACCTTTCAACGGTATGGAAAGACATCCAAAGCCTGAAGAGATTGCTCGAGCTCTGTCCTTACAATGGTCCGATGTAGTGACAATTTTGGAAACTAGGGGAAGTGTCCAAGGAATCCCAGTTAAATTTCTATTTGAGAAAGCTCACTGTTTTTGGGATACCCTGGATTTAAAATCTTTTGAAGAGGTATTGGCACTCCTCATCTACAGGATGGTACTATTCCCTAACGCGGACCAACTTGTAGATGTGAATATGATTAAGGTTTTTCTGTCTCATAATCTGAAGCCTACATTACTTGGGGACATTCTACTGAGAAGGGGGACCGTCCTGTGTTGCACCCCTCTACTGGCTAGGTGGTTTATTTCGCACCTACCCATGTCTATTTTGAAGAATAAGCAGGGTATGAAATGGTCTCATAGGCTGATGTCCCTTACACATTCATACATTCATTGATGTTGTGATATGGTGGAAGAACTGACTTGAGGGTTTTGCATTTGATCGCAAATGTTGCGATTAGCAAGAGTTGCCACCGAATTTTCTTTTATCCAAAAGGAAAGGCGAAAAAGCACAAGAAAGACCTTTGGGATTGTTTCTTGGGTTCGGGGGGGTATATTATAAAAAGGGAAGGTATTAGCACCCTTTTTATCCATGGTTTTCCATGGGCTCTTAGTTACTTGCTAGATCACTTTCTTTTATTTGAAATTGTGCTTTGTGTGGTTTTTGGAAGTATTTTGTAAAGAGGCCATTGTTTAGGCAATCTTTGTAATGATTCTTGTTCGTAAGAATGTATACAAAGATGTTGATCTTTTGAAAATGTTTTCAAGTTTGTAAGATGTTTTGAAAGTGTAGATGTTTGTTTTGAAAATATCAAGGATGTTTGTTTTACAGTGGAGCAAGTAATTAGGAGCAATCTACCTACTCAAAATGTCTTTCTTGTTCATTTTCTCTTCCTTTGACATTGTTGTCTTACCATTGATTTGGTAAGCAACCCTATCTTTGGATGTTAACGGGACGGGCTTGGGTCATCGTATAACCATGATTAGCAATGTTGCAAGGTATCTTAGCATTCTTTTTTAGGGACTAAGATCATTTTGTAAGGAAACTTTGAATAATGTCATCGAGGGACTATGATCTTGAATTTGTTTGTTTTTGCTAAGATACCTTACATGCGTAATAAGGATATTTTGTATAAGGCAACCAAGTGGATTTCACCCTAGGAGTGCTTGTGTGCAAGTGTGTCATTTTCATGCTTGTTTTTTTGTATTGAATTAGGGTTTTCTATTTGATTGCTTTTATCTTCCCATACAAACCCTAATTACTAGCATGTTATTTAAAAGCGATAAATTGCGAAATTTAAAGTTACTACGTTATTACAACATTTGTGGGAGGGGGTATACAATTTATGAATGGGGATTGCAATAATATAAACCTAATTAATCTATTACAACCATATTGAATATTGTACAAAATAATTGGAGAAATATATAAAGTACAAATGCAAATTGAAAGAAAAGATTTTTGTGTTTGGATTTTTGTGTGAAAAAGGTTTTTAACCTAATTAGAGAAAGATAATTAAATCAAAATTAATTTAAATTAAATAAGAAAAGAAATTAATTAAGAAAATGTTTTTGAATAAAACCCTAATTCTATTTAGTTGATTAAAAGAAAATAAGTTTAAAGAAAAAAAAGTATTTTTTGTATTTTTGTCTTGAAAATAATATATGGTGTTATGAAATATTTTTGGTCTCTTTTATATTAAAATAAACATATTTAGATAAATAATAATATAGCTTTAATTTAAATTACAAGTAAATTAGTAAAAGTAAATAAAGTATAATGAAAAAATAATAATTTTTTTATGTGGAAAAATATTTAACTTCTTTCAAAATATAAATCTATTATTTTTACACTTTTTATTATTTTTTTGGTATTATTAGAAAATATATTTAAAAGAAAAAGAAATAAATAAATAAATAATAATAAAATGGGCAAAGGGGTATCACAAGTAAACAGGGGAGTATGCTAGCAAAAATAAAAAAATGTCAGGCCCAAAGGGCCCAGCACCTGCAAAAAAGTGTTAGGAAGTCAGAAAAAAGAAAAAAAAGAAGGCAAAAGGGGGATTCACATTGGTTCGAACCCTCCCCCTTTAGGTAAGCAATGACTTAGTATGTGCGCGCTTGCCACTGGGGTGGCTATTTCATCCGGTCATATAATCAAAGCATAAATATATATTAGAAACTGCTTTCTGAAGGAAACTTCGTATTCAACCTCGCGCCTAGCCGGACCACCTGTATCTTCCTCATCTTTCCACAAAAATGGAAAGTTCAAACATGAAAGTTGTGGTGTTTCTTTCCACGAATTCAACCATATAACTTATGTAAGCTAAATGTCAAAGATAAAAGCTAATTTTGTTGGCCCTAAATTGAAACCTAATTTTCTCAGAAATTTCAAATCCAAAATTCTCTATACACAGTCAATATAAATGGAAACTATGAACATGGTTAGCTTTAGAGCAAGGATATCTACATTTTGTTTTCACAAATCAGGATCAAATGATGCTTGTATGAAGAGATAGAAGTTTGAAAATTTACCTCTTGCAGCTAGAGTCGTGAATGGAGTTTGAGCAACTTTTGAGAAGGCCCGAGGATCTGTTTAGCTTGCCTGGACCTCCTTGAGTGTATTCCAACTCTTAATTTGCCTTGAAAGTCCCTGAATCTCTCTACTCAATTTAACCTGCAAGCTTGATATTTGAAAATGGTGGATAGTGATGGAGTAGTTACAGTCTTGAAACAGGGGCCTGGATTGCTTTGGTATGATGTATAGAAGGTGTCTGAGTGATTAGTTTTCAAAACGCACGAGTGGAAATGAAGATCATGAGTTTTGGTTAAAAATTGAGTATTAATGGTGTTCTTGAACAGGATTTTGGTTTTTGAGTGTTTGAGATATTTTCAGGGCACTAACATTCATGTGTCAACTTGAAAATAGTGTGTATACTTATAAGCAAGAGGTTTTGAGGCTTGTAACAACTCCTAATTTGAAACTCACATGTTATGGCTTGGTTACTTGTTTTTGAAGCAAAATTGACAAACATGGTTTCAATGTGAAGTACAAGGGTTTGCAGGTTGATTAGCAGGCTATAGATATGTTGCTTTTTGCTTTTACATGCTTTTTAGTCAGAAGCAACAATGTATGGGCTCATGGAGAGTTGACCTTGTGATTAAAGTCACTTTTCTAAAATGGAAGTGATAACTTTCTTCCAAAAATGGAAATGCAATTTGGATAATGGCTTCAATGCTTGGATAATGGCCCTACCATTTGTGTAAGCATTAAATTAATGAGTGGGTAGTAAGTTTGAAGCCTGCAAAGCAAGATTTGTATAGCATGCTTGAAGATTGGATCAAGTGTTCTTCACAAAATGGCTTGTAATCCAAGTGACAAAACACCAACTTCATCTCTTCGATTTTCCCTACTCAAGAATGATCTCAAGGAGTTATTGGACATTTTGGAAATCATGCAATGTGCTCTACAACTCATCTTTGAATTGCTTTTGAAGATTCCCCTTGGAACTATGTGGAAAATTGCCTTGAAGTTAGGTCAAAAATCTGCCTAACTAGGGCAAAATTTCACTAAGTCTTTTTTGGTTCATGAGCATGTATTCACAAAATTATAACTTGAGATCCAAGCATTTTTAGGAGAATTTGTATGAAGAAAAGTTGTAGATTTCATGGAGATATACAACTTTCATGTTGGGAGTTTCTCTTGAATCATCTTCCATCATGGTGAAAATTTGGATCAAAGTTATAAAGAAACATGAAATTTCCAACACTTAGAAAAGTTTCTAAGTTTAGAAATTTTGACTTTTCAAAATGAAATCTTGACTTCTTGATTTCTTGATTTCTTGATTTCTTGATTTCTTGATTTCTTGATGAATAAGTTTCATATTTTGACATGTTTTGATGGATTATGATCTTTGACACTTGAATTTGACCAAAAAGTCAAAGTTTGCCTTTTCAGCATACAGTGGACTTTTGATCAGTTGACTGCAAAATTCATATGTCAATCCAATGGACTTGCAATGTTTTGAATCATGTAATTAGGTCAAAATTATGCAATTTGACTCTTGAGATCATGCCTTAAACCAATTGATCATTTTCTAGGTCAAAAATAAAAAATTTCCCTTTTTGAGTAAAAACCCTAATTTTGACCATTTTGCCCTTTTGATGATTTGATCAAATTTCTTGAGGAATTATGGTCCAAACTTGATAAAATGATACATGTGAGTCTAATATTTTGATGTGGATAAATTTTTTTGAAGTTTGACTGTAAATTGGCTATGGTTTACTTTTTCCCCAATACAACTGATTTTTAGGTCAACTGTTCAATTGACTGATCAAAAGTGTGATCCAAGGCTTGAAACTTGACATGAGTAATATTGGGGGTCCATAATGATCCTTGAAATTCATATGAAGCAATGATAGTCCAAAAATACTTGTGCAAACTCAAACCCTAATTTTGGTCATCAATGCACAAGGAGGTGTCTTGAGCTGATCAAACCCTAATGCAGTCTTGAGCCCAATGATATCTTGTGAGAAAATTCTTGATAAGTGAGAGGGAAAATTTTGGGGTGCAACAACTTCCCATGTTCAATCTTCTTAAACCTGAAGAGTTAGATTGACGAGTTTTGCCATTCGTGACTCGAAGGTGGAAGATGATTGGACACTAGAGTGCCCAGAAATTTGCACTTGGAGATGTGAAGGTTGAGGGAATGGGCTTAAAGGTGAAATTTGGATAGGTGATGGAAAGTTGCAGGAGATGGGCTTAAAGGTTCCATCCAAAAATGATTGTTGGTATTGTCATTTGTAAGTAGAAATAATGAGTATCAGAATGGTGTCCGTGTCTGGAGCATATCTGACTTATATCTGAAAGTTGAATTTTGAATGAGCATCAGAATGGAGTCCGTGTCTAGAGTGTATCTGTATTGTATCTGAAAGCTGAATCTGAATGAGTATCAGAATGGCGTCCATGTCTGGAGTGTATCTGAACTGTATCTGAAAGTTGAATCTGAATGAGTATCAGAATGGAATTCGTATCTGGAGCATATCTGAACTGTATTTGAGAGTTGAATCTTGAATGAGCATCAGAATGGCATCCTTGTCTGGAGCGTATCTGTACTATATCTGAAAGCTGAATATGAATCAGTATCAGAATGGCATCCGTGTCTGGAGCGTATCTGAAAACTTTGAACATTTGTTAATGGTAGCTGTTAATCTTATCCTGAAAAGGGTAAAAGTTTAGATAAAATGCAAGGTCATGTTGCATGTATGATATAATGCATTTTCTTTATCAATGTTTATGATATATGGATGCAATGTATGCATATGTGAGCTAATTTGTTGCACTGTTGTTGGATTAGGGAAAATAAATCCCTGACTTCTGCTGAGGATATGTAAGTCTTCATGTCTTGAAGTCTAAGTGTTGATGAATTTCCGTTTAGAGAAATAAACTCTGATGTAAGGGAAATTCCATGTGTTGCTTAAAAATGTTTGGAGAAATTGGATGATTTCTATCGGGGGTTGATAATTGGAAGCTTCATTCCGCTGGGGATTAAACGACATACTGTGGGGGATTACTTATGGAATAGCCTAGAGGTATCTCCCTATCCCTTCCACCTATCAGTAATTGCCTTTTTCATTTTGTTTATTTGTAAACAGTAATTATGTTCAAATGCATATGTTCAACAATGAATCATTGGACGTTTTTGTAAACAAAATACAACGTAAAGAAAAACAGATAGTTTTTGCACTTTCAAAGAGATATCCTTGTATTGACTTTGAATAAGTATTTTTGTACAAGGAGACGAACATTCTAGTAAGAGAATGCTGTCGTAAAAAAATGAAAATTTTGATACAAAGAAAAGACAACTATGTGTAATAATCCCATCGGGTTTCCATTCTACTATAGCCTTCGTATCTCTGAGCATCTTGTCTATTTGTTGCCTTGTCCGAAGATGATTGAATTGATCAAAACCTCTGAGTTTGTCAGTGGAAGCCAAAGGTTATTCGTAAAGTGATCCAACAGGACATAGTCAAACGCTTTAATTCCCTAACTTTTGCCTGGACCGCCCTTTCGGGTTTTCAGTCCACCGGGAAACCCTTTTTTACCCAAGTCGCCCTTTCGGGTTTTCAACTTGCTGGGTGTATAGATTTTTTGTTTTATCCCTAATTTTTTCCCGAACCTTTTGGTTCGTCGGGATGCCCTTTGTTTGCTTAGGTATGTCAACCTAGCGGGTCTCTTATGCGTAGTATCTTTTGACTATATCCGCGTTTGCAGGATGCAGCAGGTCGTCACCATCCATGGTGGTCAAGATCATTGCCCCACCAGAGAATATGTTTTTGATTTCAAATGGTCCTTCATATTTAGGAGTCCATTTTCCCCTGGGATTACCTTGTGGCAATATGATGCGTTTGATCACTAGGTCCTCAACTCGATACAATTGGCGTCTGACTTTCTTGTTGAAAGCCTTGATCATACGTTTTTGATACAGTTGACTATGGAAATAGCAGTAAGTCTCTTCTCATCAATCAAGTTCAGTTGATCAAGTCGAGTCTGGATCCAATCGTCTTTGTTCAACCCTGCATCCTTCATAATCCTCATAGATGGGATCTGAACCTCAATAGGCAAGACGGCTTCCATGCCGTATACCAAAGAATAGGGTGTTGCCCCGGTTGATGTGCAAGCTGTGGTACGATACCCGTGGAGAGCGAATGGTAGTATCTCAAGCCAGTCTTTGTATGTGACTGTCATTTTCTGTATGATCTTTTTAATGTTTTTATTTGCGGCTTCAACAACGCCATTCATCTTTGGCCGGTAAGGGGAAGACTTGTAATGTTAGATCTTGAATTGCTTGCACAGGGCGGTGATCATAGTGTTGTTGAGATTTGTACCATTGTTAGTGATGATCCTTTCCGAGATACCGTACCGGCAAATGAGATTTTGCTTGATGAAACGGGCAACAACGTTCTTGGTAAAGGAAGTGAAGGAAGCTGCCTCCACCCACTTTGTAAAGTAATTAATGGCCACTAAGATGAAGCGGTATCCATTGGAGGCCGTCGGCTTTATTTCCCCAATCATATCAATCCCCCACATAGCAAAGGGCCAAGGATCCATCAAGACATTCAGAGGAACCGGAGGTACGTGCACATTGTCTGCATAAATATGACACTTATGGAAGGTACGAGAGTGTTGATAACAATCTGCTTCCATGGTAGACCAGTAATAGCCTTCCCGTAGGATTTTCTTTGCCATCGTATGCCCACTGGAGTGGGTGCCAAAAGTGCCTTCATGCAATTCAACCATGATCCTTTCAGCTTCAACTTTATCTACGCACCGAAGTAACACAGAGTCATAATTACGTTTGTACAGGATGCCATTACTAAGGAAGAATTTAGCATAGAATCTCCTTAAGAACTTCTTATCATTGACTAAAGCTCCTTCTAGATATTCTTGAGCCTCGAGATACCTCTTGAATTCATGAAACCAAGGTTGGTCCACTACTTCTTCAGTATTAATCTCGTGACATTGTGCTGGTTCATCCATTCGTCCAATGGTGATTTGGGGAGCCTCGTTATCCCAATTAAGTTTAAACATAAATGACATTGTGGCTAGTGCATCTGCTAGCTGATTTTCTTCTCGCGGGAGATGCTCGAAGGTAATCTTCTCAAAATGTGGTAGCAATGTCAAAACATGTTCTTTATAAGGGATAATGTTTGTGTGTTTGGTGTCCCATTCCCCTTTGATCTGACTGATGACCAAAGCTGAATCTCCGAATACATCCAAGGATTTGATCCCCAAGTCTATGGCAGCTCTGAGACCAAAGATGCACGCTTCATATTCTAACATGTAGTTTGTCCAATTGAAGCAGAGTCTTGCGGTAAAGGGAGTATGACATCCTTCTAGAGATATGAGTACACCACCAATACCATTGCCAAGTGCATTGGATGCTCCATCAAAGAACAGGGTCCATCGGGATCCTTGTTCAGGTCCGTCATACGGCCTGAATTCTTCATAGTTGTCTAATGTCATGATGTCTTCATCCGAAAATTCGAATTTCATGGACTGGTAGTCTTCTACGGCTTGGTGAGCAAGATGAATGGATAATACACTTCCCTTTATTGCTTTCTGGGTAGTATACTATATGTCATATTACGTCAAAATCATCTTCCATCTCGCTATTCTCCCAGAAAGAGCAGGCTTCTCGAAGATGTATTTTATCGAATCCATTTTAGATATTAACAAGGTAGTATGGGTCAACATATACTGTCTTAGCCAGAGAGAAGCCCATGCCAGAGCACAACAAGTTTTCTCGAGCAATGAATATCTTGTTTCACAGTCGGTAAACTTTTTGCTCAGGTAATAAATAGCGTGCTCTTGTCGGCCAGACTCGTAATGCTGCCCCAATACATACCCCATTGAATTTTCTAAAATAGTTAGATACATGATTAATGGTCTTCCCTCGACTGGTGGCATCAACACAGGAGGCTCTTGTAAGTATTTTTTGATTTTGTCAAAAGCAACTCGGAATTCATCATTCCATTTGACTACTTGATCTTTCTTCAATAGTTTGAAGATTGGCTCATAAGTAGCTGTCAGGTGAGAAATGAATCTGGCAATATAGTTCAAACGTCCCAAGAATCCTCTGACTTCCTTCTCGGTACGAGGAGCAGGCATCTCTTGTATTGCTTTAAATTTGGAAAGATCAACCTTGATACCTTTGTTGCTGACGATAAAGCCTAGGAGTTTACCAGATCATACCCCAAATGTGCATTTGTTAGGATTCAACCTCAGCTTGTACTTCTTCAGTCTCTAGAACAGTTTTTGTAAGTTATCAAGATGCTCTTCCTCTGTTTGAGATCTGGCTATCATATCGTCCATGTAGACCTCTATTTCGTGATGTATCATGTCGTTAAATAGAGCTACCATGGCACGCTGATAGGTTTCCCCAGCGTTCTTTAGTTTGAATGGCATTACCTTGTAGTAGAATGTGCCCCCATTGTGTGACAAATGTTGTTTTCTCCATGTCCTCGGGCGCCATTTTGATTTGGTTGTAACCTGATAATCCGTCCATGAAGGAAAACACTTTGTGTTGTGGCGTAATGTTAACTAGGATATCAATGTGGGGGAGTGGAAAGTCATCCTTAGGGCTCACCCTATTCAAATCTTTGTAGTCCACACACATTCTCACTTTTCCGTTTTTTTTTGGGTACGGGAACAATATTGGCAACCCATTGGGGGTAAGAGGTGACAGCCAAGAATCCAACGTTGAATTGCTTCATGACTTCTGGTTTAATATTTTCTGACATATCAGGCCTCATGCGGCGAACCTTTTGCTTTACTGGAAGAAAATATTCTCTTATAGGCAAACGATGTACGACAATGTCTGCATCAAGTCCCGACATGTCTTCATATGACCAGGAAAAGACTTCAACATAATCGTGTAACAACTGAATCAGACGCTCCTTGATTATGGGTTCCAGATTGGCACCTACTATGACCTTTTTCTTGTCTTCTTCGGTACCTAGGTTGATTGTATCCACGGGTTCCTCGTGAGGCTGAATGGTTCTTTCTTCTTGTTGTAGCAGTCTGGCAAGTTCCCATGGTACTTCACAATCTTCCTCACCTTCGTCTTCGGCTTGGTAGATTAGATTCTCAGAGTCATAAAAGGCCATAGCAGTATTGGTACCCATGGGATCCCGAATGGATGTATACCTGCATTGTGAGTGTGGGTGTGTGTAAGGGTATAGCTATCTTTGAAAGAAAATAAAAGTGTAAAAGAAAAACAACGAGCACAAAAGTTTGTATGTGAAAACGTCCATGATTCATTGATGTCATATGAAAATGAGATAATAACCCTTACAAATGGACCATTGTGCCTCGGGTAAGACACAAGGTTTTAAGTGTGCGAATTGTTTCAATATTACAGATCCAACAAAATGTAAAGACAAATTACTATGGTATAAAAGTGTTCGAGACAAAGTCTCTAGCCTCCCAATTGCTGAGCCCTCCATTGACAGTTGGGAAGATCCAATCCTCCAGGTTGCAACCATCTACACCATCTTCTACCGCGTTGATTTCACGATTGCTGATCTTCAAGGGTGGTCCTCCAGCACGAGCACGACGTACAACCTTTTGAGCACTTAAAGTGAAACCAAGGCCAAACTTGTCAGACTTATATGGGATATCTGGGAGTTGTCCCCAGATAGTGCACCCTCCTTCTTCTACCACTGCTTTGGCATCCTTCAACGACGACATCCAGAGTGGAGGCTTTGTAATCCTGGGAACCTGAGACACAGCCTTGGTCATTGCCACATCTTACAGGACCTCTTCAAAGTGTTGGAATGGAGTTTCAATAAATTCACCATCTAATTCCACATATCTGAAGGAATTGAGATGGCTGATCATGTACCCTTCCTCTCCATGAACGGTGATAATCTTCCATTGAACTGGGTACTTTAGAATTTGGTGCAACGTAGAAGTAACAATGCCAGCATTGTGGATCCATGGTCGGCCTAGCAAGCAGGAGTATGAAGGGCGGATGTCCATTACATAAAAGGTTGAATTAAAAGTTTTGGTTCCAACCTTTATGGGGATATCCACTTCCCCATGTACCATCCTTTTCGAACCGTCAAATCCCTTACTACTATGTTTCTTGGCTTTAATGTCAGTCCCTCGCAGTCAAGTCTATCAAGAGCTTTTTTTGGGTAATACATTCAGAGATGAGCCAGTGTCCACCAAACACACGAGCTAGAGTTGTGCCCCTACATTCCACTGAGACATGCAATGCTTCATTATGCTTCCTTCCCCTCGGTGTTAGATCAGCATCCGAAAAACCTAGACCATTATCTGCAGTCAAGCTGGCTACGCAGTCTTGAAATTGATCGGCAGATGTCTCTTGGGATACATGGGTAGTTTTCAGGAATTTTACCAAGGCTTTTGCATGCGCCTCAGAACATAGTAGTAATGCCAGCATGGGAATTTTAGAGGGAGTTTACCCTAATTGTTCAACTACATCGTAGTCGCTTCTCTTTATAATTTTTAGGATTTCTTCCATTTATTTCTTGGAGGTCTCAGGGATAGTTAATGACTGAGCCTTCATCCGGACAGTCTCAACCAGAATACTTTTTCCTCTAATCTCGGTTAACTCAGCAGCAGGAGTGTCAGTAGGAATAATAACAGGGGTTGTAATGGCTTTTTCAATAGGAGTTCTTGCAGAAATGATTATGGGTGTGGGAGTAACCTTTGGAGCAACCACATGGATGATTACGGGTCCTGAAACGGCCTTTGGGGGAGCAATTTATGGAGATAAGATCCTACCACTTAGGGTAATCTTACTAGTCCCTACAATATTACTGACGTCGAAATCCACTTTCTCGGAATTTGAATCTTCGGTGGCTGGCCAATCCTGCTTAATACCATGGTAGTAGACATCCCCTCCATAATTCCATGGCATGGTTTTGTCTGACACATATGGGATTGGTCCAGGCATTGTGATTATTAAAGGAGTTACTTTCAGAACTGATGTAATTCTAACGGGTCTTTTGGTGGAGACCTTGGAAGAATTGGCGGAAATGGTAATGATTGAAACATATTCAAAATGAACAAGTGGAACATAAGTCTTCTCTAACAAAATCTCTTTGTTATTGTTGTACCCCAAAATTTGCCCTCCCATATTCCTCAAGATTTGTCAAGAATGACCTTCAGATTGCTCAGGATTGCTCAAGGGTTAGACAGTCAAACCACCTCCTAAGACAGGCAAAATTAGGGTTTTGGTTATTTCAATAAATTTGGGTTTTTCAATGGTTCAACCAAGTCTCATAGGCCTATACACATTCTCAAGCACCTACATGCCAAGTTGCAAGACTCATAGTGCCAATTTGCACAGTCAAAAGCTCCATTTGACCTACAGTCAACTACAAGGGCAAAATGGTCATTTTGCAGTAAAAAGTCAGAATTTTTGGTCAACATCTCATTTTTAGTTCACAATCATCATTTGATCAAGTCTTGATCATGATTCCACAAGAATAGCTCAAAAGTCATCAAGGTGCAAAAGTTACTATTTTTGGACTGCAGAAAAGTCAACTGTACTTTGACAAGGGCATAACTTTTTCATGGTTTATCAGAAAAATTCCATCCAATGCTCATTTTTAAGAGGATGTAATTTCCTACAATCCATCTTCACATTCCAAGTTCAAGAAATGCTCTCACAAAAATTTACCAATTTTTACATTATAGGTCAATTTTAAAAGTCAACAAAAGTACACTTTGAGTCAAAGGCCATAACTTGAGATTGGTAAATCCAAATGACATGGGACCAAAGGCCATGGTTAAAGGACTTCAAGAGCTTTCCAAAATGTTCAAGAACATGGTCATATGATCAAAATTGAGCAAGTTGTGCCTTGGAGAAGTTGGGAAATTTTCATGAATTTGCAAAAGTCAACTTTGCTCAAAACACCTTCTTTTTGCTAATGGGCCTCAAATCTCTTCTTGAAACTTCATCCATGACCTATGCACGACCCACCAAGCTTAATTGGATTTATTTTCTTATTTTTATTGATCAAATGGATTTTTAATTAATATTAATTCATTTAATTAATTTAAATCATAAGAAAATACAAGATTTGATTTTTAAAATCTTTTTGTGAAGCAAATATGACCTAAACATGCTGGCAAATTTGTGTACAAGTCAAAGATACAAAAAAATCCAAATTTGGCAACATTGTTCAATCATGAAAAATCAAGAATATTTGATTTTCAATCAAAGATTTAAACATCAATGCACATGGGTTGGATCCAATTTTTTGACCTAATTTGTTTCCCTTATATGCAAGCAAGCTAACCCTGACCTAATGGACGGGTAAAACCTGCAGAAAAGACCCTGTCATATTCAAGAAATTTCAAGAAAAGTGAAAACCTGTTCTTGCATTCTAGGCGTTCTATTCATTCAAACACATTGCAGGAAGTGTCAGGAGTGTTTTGCAATTGAACTCAGGCATCAAAGCTCAAGAAATCAAGGAATACAGTTTCACGGTTTGCACCTTTTATTCAAAATCGTATTTCTTAATTCATGCGCATTTAACATGTTTTTATGATTGTTTTGCATTGCTAGAGATCATACAAAGTTGATGGAATGGTTTAATTGAACTATAGTGCCCTGAATCGTGAGATGCCATGATAAAATTTCTAGGGTTCTTGAACTTTAAATTAGGGTTTTCTGAACCAGGAAAAATTGGGACTAGTGAGATACATGACTGAAATCGTGAGGCCAAGACGAAGGGAATCCATACCTCACGAAATATTTATATGTACTGTGGTTCTATTCGCTATTTTTCCTTGCAGGAAGTAGCGGGGGTTAAAAACCCCCGCTATCTAATTCTAATTGTGCAGGACAAACGAAGAATATGATGATATGTTGATACCTCATTGGATTGTTTGAAAAAGCGCGCGTTATTTTTTGTTTTACAACATAATATTTGTTTTTGTATATAATATTCATTATCTATCCATTTAACAAACACGCGTTACAGCTCAGTTGGCAAAGGCATTGAAGCATTATCCCTTGGGACCTGGGTTCGAATCCCAGGTCCCCCAAACATTTATTTGTTCTTTTTCTTCAGGCGTTCTTGTGTAAGCTTGCAAAGGGATGTCCACCATATGCTTCAGATCTCAGCACGCCAAGTGGCATCAGACCTGATCCAATGGACATGAGTGAGAGATCACCATAGTCCCTAATCAATGCACGCATAGCAAGCCCAGAAAAGTCAAACAGGCTGGAGAGTTAGTGGGCTTGAGAATTGCAAATACACCTCCTCTTTGGGCCCATCACCCCCTGGGTTTATTCTTTTTTTTCTTCTTTTATATTTTTCATTTAATTGTTTTATTATTAATTACTATTATTATTACTTAATTAACCAAATTAATTTTTTCATAAAAATCAGAAAACATAAAATATAATATTTTTATTTTTATTAGCTATTTTTGTAAATAAATACTAACATAATTAATTTAGTTTTAATTAGGTTAAATTTAATATTTTTTGCAATAATTTAAAATCAACATAGAAATTAGGGTTTTTGACAACTTTTGACCATCTTTTATTTTTTTTTTAAAAAAGCATTAAAAAACCAACAAATATTTCTTTTTATTTAATTAATTAATTAGTCTAGGTTTAATTTAATTAAATGCAAAATAACAAAAAAAATCTCTTTCTTTCTCAAAAAGGGTCAAAACCCTAAAAAATCTCCGATTCAATTTTGCTCGCGCGTATGTTTATTTTATTCATGTTTTTATCCATATTATGTATCTGTTCCGAGGATGTAATAGCTTTAATTAGGACCTTTTTTTATCGCTTTTATTTATTTCCCGCAATTTACTTTTTCAAGGGTTTGTTTTTGGCGATGTAAATACCCGACGCCTTGTAATAGTTTAGTTTTATTTTTCGCAAACCATTAACTGCTAGATGTATGCTAACTAGGCTATGCATGTCAAGATCTCTCTTAAAATAAAATCAATCGTAGCCCACCATAATTTATACAAAGATAACATAACTGAAACTTGACACACGTGCACATGCCACTCTTAGGGTACGCCTCACATGGTTGCCTCGACGTGGTCATTGAGTATAGGGTGTTTTAGAGGTCGCCCTCCTGTCTAAAGATCACAGTTGCCTCGAAACAGTTGCTTCGATAAAAAAAGATCTAAGACATTAGGGTTACCGCTAAGGCGTCCTACCATTGCTTTAGTGACCACACTTGTCCCTTAATCGAATTGACCCAAAAGCTCTAATGACGGTGCTACCTACTTCTCAATAGTGGGATAGTACTGTCTAAAGGACATTTACACAGCTTAATTTCTTTTGAGTAGGTAGAGATTCTCAGGTACTTGCTCTTTCAAAATAAAAATACTTTTCGCACCTACACTTTTCAAACAAAAGTTTTCAAACAACACTTCATACACTCTTGAGGACTGATACAAGAGTTAAATCGAAGTTTTCAAACAAAACTCTTTTTCAAAACCCACAAACACAAAAAAGCAAAACTTTTTGAAAGCATAGTGAGCAAGTACCTAAGAGCCCGTGGATAACCACAGATAGAAAGGGTGCTAACACCTTCCCTTTCTATAATCTACCTCCCGAACCCGAGAAATATCTCGAAAAGGAATTTTGCTGTGCTTTTGTCCTTTCCTTGTTGGAGAAAATAAAAGACGGTGGCGACTCTTGCTTACCGCGACATTTCGCGAACCAGCATTAAAAACAGTCAGTTCTATTTCCACCGATCACAGTTATCTATTAAGCACTGAACGTCTGCTTTCAACAAAGGACAGCTGGTTGGTGAGGATAAACAAAAATGGAAAACTTCATCACAGCTCGGGAACACACTGGCATTTAACAAGTTCATTTTAATAGTCAGAAATGGGGTCATAAGTTCATCAATTATAGTAACAAACAATCCTTCTTCAATGGCATTGGTATTATGGCCATGTCTGGACATAGGGGCAGAAATGACATTTGGCTTTTTAGGCGCATCGAACTCAATCTCTTTTGCTTCAATGAGGTCTTGTATTTTGTTCTTTAGGGCCCTACAGTTATTAGTGTCGTGACCAGGACTTTCAGAATGATATGCGCAACGAGCATTGGGATGATAGTGAGGAGATGTTGTATTGGGGTTTTTTGGAGCTTCTTTCAAGGTCACCAAATTGGATCTTAGTAGATGCGATAGTACTTGAGACAGGGTCATGTTGATTCTGGTGAAATTCCTGACTAGCCTTTCCATCCTTGGTTGATTATTTCTTTGCTGATCAGATGCAGGCTTAGGAATCATAACAGCCCTCACCATTGGTCGGCGTTCGCCTCTATCTTGGTTTCTTTGCGGATATACAGTGACCACCTCTTTCTTTCCTATGAAAGGCTTCCTTACAGCTGCAGAAGAATATGTATCTCTGAATCTTTCCACTCTTTATACCGGCTTCTACCCTTTCTCCGATCAATATTAGTTCAGTAAAGCCTGCAAATGAACTTCCAATTAAATGGTTGAATAAGGGACCAGACAAGGTGTCCAAGAACATGTCTACCAATTCCCTCTGAGATAGAGGGGGTTGAACTCTTCCAGCCAAGTCTCTCCATTTTTGTGCATAGTCTTTGAAACATTCATTGGAAACCATGGCCATACTCTAGAGTTGAGTACGGGTAGGCGCAAGATCAGCATTGTATTGGTATTGCTTGTAGAAAGTTGCAGCAAGATCTTCCTAATTGTGAACATTGGCTCTTTCTAGTTGGTAAAACCATTCAAGTTGAGTTCCAGACAGACTGTCTTGGAAGAAGTGCACCCATTAGTCTTTTTCAGTGGTATGGGGCTGAATTTTCCTTACATATGATCGGAGATGCATTTTAGGGCATGAAACTCTATCATATTTGGCGAACACAGGTGCTTTTAATTTTGGAGGAATCACAATCTCTGATACTAAACCCAATTCCTCAAAGTCCTAGCCAGGCACCTTTTGCATTTCCATCGCGCTCAATCGTTCTTCGAGATGTCTATACTTGTCATCAGCTGGAGGGTATTGTTCTTCAGAGTAGTCTTCTTCTTCCTCTTCCTCTTCCGATTCTGACGGGACAACTGTTTCCTTACCTTTCCCCTCCTGATTGTCTCGTTCACTGGATGTCGTTGCAAAGTCTAAGGTCCTTCTTGTCTGCCCATGAACTCTTCTTCCCATGTTTAGGACTCCGTTTACCTTCTTTGTCTTCTTTTTCCTCTCTTCAGCTAGCAAAGTCTTCAATTCTTCTTGTCCCTTGGCTAGGGTCAAGAGCAACTGTTGAAACTGTGTATTATGAGCTTGGAGATCCTTCACTGTTTGCTCAAGATCCATCTTACTAAAATAAACAGTAGAGAGATGAGGAGACTTGTTGCAAAAGACATGCTTGTGTTATGATGAATGGTATATGCATATGTAATGATTTCAAGGATTTCAAAGATTCAAATTTGTTTTAGACAAAAAAGGAAAAACATGTTATATTAATAAGTTAAAGCTTGAATACATCAATGCCTCTTGGGCAAAATAATACAAAAATTCTAAGATAAAAAGGTAGTATGCATCCTCTTTGGTGCGATATAGGCATTCAGAGTCTGCTCCTCAAGAAGTAGCCTAGTGAGTTCCAAAACCTTCTTCTCGCTTGCGTAGAATTGGGCTTCAAAAGTATCTCTCTCTCCCTTGAGTTATATTCAATCCCTTTGTAAGTCTTTAAGAGATGTGGGCATGTCATGATGTAGGATAGTGTATGGAACATCTCCCTCCATGACAGGCTCAATGATTACCGGGAGAATGGAGGGGTAAGACATCATAAGACTCTAAGCATGAGTTCGTACCCATTTGAGGTAAGGCTCAAGAGGGATGGAATTCTTGTGCCCCAAAGTCTTGCTATCCACCTTGTTCAACATCCTCCATGCTCGGATAAATTTCTGGCGAAGACCTTGATTGTTGTTGTCGTAGTCAAATACCAAACCTTGAATCAGCATCTCATGCGGGCCATGCCTTCAAGCATTACCAAACTGTCTTAAGGCTAAACAGGGGTTGTAGGTGATTCCTCCCCTAATGCCAAGTAAAGGGACATTAGGTAATTCTCCATAACGGTCGACAATGATAACATTCTCTTTGGATTGGGAGCACCAATAAATGTCTGAATGTTTGAGTGTCATCAACCTTTGTGACCACCTTGAACCTTTCTCACTTTTTAATACAGATTGGGGAAGTTGAGAAATAAACCATCTTTCCAAGAGAGGAATGCAACACATAAGGACACTTCTTTTCTTCATTGTGCAAGTGTGAAAAGAATGCAGGATGTCTCCTAGTAATGTAGGCACCGAGTTATGTGATATGAAGATTTTGACGGTGTTCAAATCTATGAGTTGGTCAGGGTTTGGATGAGGAGAGCCACAATTTCCTTAAAGGCTTGTGTTGTACCCCAAAATTTGCCCTCGCATTCTTCCGCAAGAAATAACAACTTCAGGCTTTCCATGATCTTTCAGACTGGCTCAAGAATCGGTCAAACAGACTTTTCTCGTCAGTCAGGACACAATTAGGGTTTTACTGATTTTCAGGGCTCTTGAATGTTTCACACAGTTGGCTTAGGGTTTTGATTGATTTTGGCTCAACTTGGATCAGGCGAACGCTCTTTGACATTTAATCAGTAAAAGAAGGCAGTTGGTTTGAATTCACGTTCTTTTGATTGAACCAGTCAAAAGATATACGCAGTTTGGATTTACAGTGTTGTTGAAAATCAGTGAAGAGGGAATGCGTCTGATCAATTGTTGTGATTAACTGTTATTTTGCTTTGAACATTGGAAGCGTCAAGTTTATTAATTGATCAATACTGAAATATTGTTTAGTTAATTATTTATTATTCTAAAGATTAAATAAGTTGGAATTTATTTTCAATTTATTTTAATTTAAAGAACTATAAATAATAAATAAACAATTGAAGAAGAGAAGAATTAATTAAATAAAAGGGCTTTTTATTTATCTTTAAGTCATTTGTATAATTGTTTTTGTTTACAAAATGTTGACAAAAATAATGTTACATTTATTTAAAGCTAAATAAAAACTATCCTAATTATTTTTCTAATCTTCAAATCTTCATCCGCTATCCCTCGCTCCAGTACTCCATTTTTTATCTGCAAAAGAAAAGAGAAAAGTCAAATAACAGTTAAAAAGACAGATAAAATTACAGTCATCATTAAGGGCCACTGATGGGGATCAGTTAACCCTCTATGCAAATCACGGGATTTCTCCCGGTTCACAAAGAGGGACGAGTTTTATTTGCTAAAATATGAATGCACAAAAGTCAAATTGCACAATTCAAAGTGTCAAACTGCATAGTTCAGAAGCAAGTTCAAATCAAACTAAAAAATCCAAAAGTACAACTTTCTGCCAAAAATATAAAGCATACTGTCACAAAGATATCAAGCTGGCCAAAGAAGATATGCAGAGAAAATGGGATATGCAAGAAACTACACTTTCATCATTTCCCCATGTGGCCCTTTCAGAAAGTACAAAAGCATAAACAATATTTAATGCAAGATTGTACTAGAGAGAGAGAGGAAGAGGAGAGATAGAAGAGCGGGCTTAGGCTTTAGGCTTGAGAGATAGAAAGAAAACATATAAAACAAAAGATGAGCTCAATGGATAAAGAGAGGGAAATATCAAAAGCCTGCTGAACCTGTCAAGCAGAACATTCACCAAGGTAAAATAAATATACAAGCTACTGAAGCATAAAAAAAAAGAGACTTCACAAGCCTGAAAACCTGTTGAAGCCTCAAAGCCTCATCCTGCCTGAAGCCCTGAAACAAGCCTAACATAAAATATGTCAAGCCTCAGCATCATGCCTGCCTGAAACCTTGAAGCAAACCAACAAGCATTAAACCTCAAACCAGAACAAAGAAAATATACAAACTCCTACTGCATAAACCAGTTCAGAATCCCCAACACCTAAACTATACACCAAACATGATTAACCTGCATTAGCCTTACCATTTTTCAAAGCCTAAAGCAAAAAACCTAAAGCAAAAAAACAGGTATCAGAACCTACTGTCACAAATCCAACAACCATTAACCTGCTAGAGATACCAAAGCCATCAACCTGATGCATCTAAGCTGAAGCACCAAACCTGCTAAAGCTCAAAAAATCTGCCTATCATCAAACTCAACTCCACAAGCCAGAACCAACCAACCTGATACCCTGTCAAACAAATATACCAAAAAAGCTGTCCAAGATGAAGAGCAAATCCAAGAAGGCCATTAACCTGTTGAAGCTCTAAACCAGGCCTAAGCATAAACCTGCTGAAATCTCACAAACAAGCTAAAACCTGATATCCAAGGCAACCAAACCCACAAACCCTCAGATTTACATCATCATAGGGTGTTTCAAGAACCATCCTAAGCCAACATTAGGAAAGCAATAGCAAGGCCAGAAAGAGAAGAGAGAGCATATTCAAAAGGCAAAGGTATCAACCATCATCAAAAAGAGGCAACTCAGTGTCAAAACCCTCGAGCCCTCAGTAAAAAGAATACATCATTGGGCAAAAAGCAACTATCAAGCTCAACAATCAAAAGGCAATACGTTCAAAGGCAACCAAGGGCATTCAAAGTCAAAACCACAAGTCCTCAGAACCATAGGCTCATCATGGGGCAAAGAAGAAAGTCAGAGAAGCAGTAAGGCAGAAAACTCAGAGAAGGGGAGAGAAAGCAAACGATCAGAGGCGTCTCAAAGTGTTTCAACAAGCATACAACGAAAGCAATGAAGGCAACACAAGTCAGAAGAAGAGAGAAAATCAACAAAGGCAACCAAGGCAACTGAGATAGAAAATCAACAAAGGCAAGCCAACAAAGAGAAGAGATAAAGAAGTGAATCTTTTAAAAAAGGGTTTTCAGTGCAAAAATCATCATCAAACCCTAAAGTGGCAGAAAAGGTAAAAGTTACCAAAGAGCAAGCTAGCGTCTTCACCGTCCCTCCATCGTCAAAAGCCCTCCAAACGCCTCCTAATCACCTCCTCCAATGAAGGTAACTCATTTTATCTTTCTATTCGTCCCTCAAACAAAAAAGAACGAGTAATCAGAATCTGTAACACAAAGCTAAGCATGCAAGACAAATTATTAAAAACCTAAAATACGTTGAAAAAGAGATATCACCTTACAGCCTCGTTGGACCGAAGAGGAAGAGGAGATGGTGGTAGCGTGGTGGCTCAGGCGAGGAGACGTTGTTCAGTAGCCATGACCAAAGGACGAAGAGGATGAATGAAAGCGAACGAACGACGCGTTTCATAGAACCCTAAGTGTTGTCTGACTGAGACAATCCTCACAAACCCTAAGAAACCCTTGTCTCAATAACTGGGCTTTTCCCCAACCAGCTATGCCTAAGCCCATTAATTCCCAACTTGCACCCCCCTCGTTTCTCTTGCTCGAGCCAAAGCCCATAAGGCCCATTTTAAAAGTTTTAACCCTTTTATATATAAAACAAGTTTTTTCTGTTAATTAATTAACCTACTTTTTTAATTTAAAACCTTTAATACTTTTTAATTATAATGGTTTTCCTCTAACCTAATTTTTGTTAACATTGTATATTATTTCGTTAATACTAAAATACCATGAAATATGTTTTTTTTATTTAAAACATTTAATTTAAATTGTCTTTGTTTATACACGTAAAAATATATCTTTATAAGATTGAAAATATTTTTCTTTTGATTAAAACATTTCTTTTTGTACATAAATAAATTTTTTACATCATATAATTAAAATTGAAAACACTTTTTTTCTTTTAATTCAAATATTCTTACTAATAATACAAAGATACATTTTTTATATATCCAATGTAAAATAATAACTTTCAAACTTAGAATATTATTTTTCTTTTCGTTAAAACATTCTTTTCATACATATCTAAATACAAGATTACAAGACTAATTAATTAAATAAATATTTAATTTTTCTTTAAGTTAAACAATACTTAATACATATCAAAATTCACATTGTCGCACCTGTAAATAATTACACTTACAATACATTTCACATTATACACTTGACACATATACAATTGCTATTTCCATACATTGATATGCGTTATTTACATTTGATCGCAAATTCGATTTGGTTGTAACTTATTGGATACTATAAGTCTCATCCCCATTTGTGAATATTGTACCCCCACTCCCGGATACTTATTTTGTAATAGCGTAGACTTTACATTTTCGCAATTTACCGCTTTCAATTATACCATGATTAGACCTAGGGTTTGCATGTACATAAAATCAAAAGCTAGATAATCTAATACAAGACAAATACATGAAATCAATACACAATCACACTTGCACCCTCTAGGGTAATCCCACATGTTGCCTTCCAAAATGGGCCATGCTTGCACGTCGAGTTTCTTTGGCAAAACAAAATCAAATGATCATAAGTCCCTCGATGACGCTTTCGAATGTTGCCTAAAACGGAATGATCATAGTCCCTTCAAAACAAATTGTCAAAGACACTTGGCACCATTGCATTCATGGTCCATACGATGACCCGCGCCTGTCCCGAACAAACTTCCTAAACGCAAGATTGTCCACCAAATTCAATGGTGGAACAAAATTGTTAAAAGGGGTTGAAAACATAGAGAAAACCTTTGAGTACAATAGGGGTAGACAAAACTCTTAGTTACTTGATATCAACTTGCAAAAACACTTGCCTTCTTTTCAAAACCACATTCCACAAGCACTTTCAAAACAAACTCTCAAAACATTTTGAAACATCTTTTCGAAAAGATACACGTCTTTGTAAAATATTCGAGTAAAGAATTGTTACAAGGTTAGCCTAAGACAAGGCATCTTCTTCCAAAACATTTTCAAAAAACACTCACACGTACACCATTTTCAAGCAATCAAAAATCAAGGCGAGTGATCTAAAAAACCAAGTAACTAAGAGCCCATGGATAACCATGGATGAAAAGGGTGCTAATACCTTCCCTTTTCATAATCTACCCCCCGAACCCACGAAATATCTCAAAAGGTTTTTGCTGTGCTTTTTTAACCTATCCATTAGGATAAAATAAAAAGTCGGTGGCGACTCTTGCTCAACCGCACAAGTGCGAATACGAATGCAAAACGACAGTCAGTTCTCCCACCGTATCACAGAACTGGCGACTCTGCTGGGGATAACTTAAAAGTGGGGTTACCTTAGGGTTTAGATCACCTTTACTTTCTTGCTTTGATTGACTTGATTGCTTTATCTTTTGGTTTCTTGTTTGGGTTTTATTGTAAATCCTCCACCCGGATTTGGGGCACCTTTTTAGGTAAATAGCAAAAAACTGCGAGGGAACTGTGCGGGGTATACGGACATGGTTGAAGCAGTAAGCTATGTTAGTGTGACATATTTGTAAGTACCGGTAACCCTTGAGTAGTCAAGGAGAGTACGGGGCCGCTGTGTGATGTCATGAAGCACTAACGAACTCTTAGAACCTTAATTGACCATCTTAGCCTTTTTAGGGGTAGTGAGATGACTGACTTTGGTGCAGTCCGAAGTTGGTAGATCCTCGATACTACACTCTTTTGAGGATTGTTTTCTTGGAATATTTTGGTCGCCAGTAAGTGGCTAAACCGAAACAATGAACACGGAAAACAATCCAATGATATTGAGCTCCTTAGAACCCGGTTTCTATTTTAGGACAGGATGAGCCAACTAACTTCAAGAGGGTACTTACCTAAACCTCATGCAAGCCTAAACCTAAGGACTTGTTTGCTTTGTGTGAATATGGTTGTCTGTATATACACTCACTTGCTTTTTGCATACATGTACATAACATCATGACATCATACCATAGCATTTTCAATAACCGTTTCAAGGATCTCGAGGGTTCTTTTGATGCAGGGTTACATTGAACCAGACGTCTACCAAGGGGCAAGAGGTTTTCTCCTCTAAACAAAGCTCTCCAATCAAAGATCAAGTGCAACAACTTGAATCAGCGGCTATGACCCACTCGACATGGTGAGCCTGATTCTCGTGGAAAGACATCCACCGATACAAAGCTCTCCAATCAAAGATCAAGTGCAACAACTTGAATCAGTGGCTATGACCCACTCGACATGGTGAGCTTGATTCTCGTGGAAAGACATCCACCGATACAAAGTTCTCCAAACAAAGTTCAAGTGCAACAACTTGAATCAGTGGCTATGACCCACTCGACATGGTGAGCTTGATTCTCGTGGAAGGACGTCCGCCGGTGCAAAGTTCTCCAATCCAAGAGCAAAGTTCAACCTCTAACATTTTCTTGTGTTTACCCCAAGAGATCCTTGAAAGCATGCATCTACATATCATGCATTGCATTTTGACAGTCTTTCCTTTTTCAGGTTTCCTTACTCTCCTGCTGTTTATTTCAGCAAGAGATGGCCCTAGAAAGGTCTGTCAAAGACATCCAAGACCAGACTGCTCAGCTGCAGGAGATGTTCCTGAACTTGTCTCTGGGGCAAGAAGAGATGAAAGCTCTCCTCACAAAGGGCTTGGAGAACTCCAATAATGCCATGAGTGATCAGCTTGTAGAGATGCAGTTTGATCTGACAACATTGAGGACCCAAGTGATGGGACAGTTGGTGGGCCAGATGGCTCTCATCCAAGACCTATCTCAAAGACAAGAGGAACTCAGAGTTCTTGTCCGCCGACTGCTTCCAAGTAACCAATTGGGGCAAACATCTGAAGTTGAAGAGCAAGTCACCGCTCAGCCTCCATCCACTCAAGAAGACAAGGGGAAAGCTCCTTTGCTTGCTTCAGGGTCACAAGCCCATCAACAACCTCGCCAGCGTCAACGGGGAAATCGGCGTAAGCAAGAAACGTCGGGAAGACAGTTCACAGAGACTGAAATACCATCTTTCTTCATACTAAAGCGTTTGTTGGAGGTCAACCTGCTTACCTTAAAGGATCCTCCTCAAAAGCTCAAAACCTCCTCTCCTAACTATCGTCCCTATGCATTTTGTGTTTACCACTCCTACAGCCCGGGACACGACACCAACGATTGTTGGGCCTTGAAGAACAAGGTTCAAGATCTGATCGACATTGGGGTGCTGGAATTCATGCCAGACGGTGAGATGAAAATCTTCCGTTAAAGGGTTCTCCACCTGAAATGACGAAGCTCAAGCTGAAAGACTTTTGCTTCTTTTTTAATTTTCAAAGTTGTAATTTCTTTTGCTGTCAAACAATTATCTGTTGATGTTAAACTCTGTTTTCATTAATGCATTGCATATGTTTGTCTTGAATTCATCCATTCGTTTCACTACTCTTATGCTTTTTCTTTATGATATTTGACTCTTGATAAAAAGCTGCAAGCCTTTAGAGGGAGGATGACGAAACAATACCATAATCTCATACAGTATGCTTTTGAACAGACCTTGCTGATGATGTACAGGCATTTCTTTCAATTCCCAAACACTGGAGTTATAAGGAAGTTAATCCCTAGTCAACCCCTTCGAGCCAAAGAAGTAGGAGTTTTCTGTTCTAAACAATCAAAACCTTTGATATAAACCTGGGGCAGGGTAGTATCTCAGTTAATTCAAAAGAAAATGCGCATTGAAGTCGCAAATTCTCAGTTCATAATACAACGAACGACGTCAAAAAGAAAGCATTCCTTTGGAATCAAAAGACAAGGGTGGTTCCCTATCACATAGACAGTCAATCTCTCAAAGGAGAAAAGCCCACCAAGCCAAAACCTATAAAGGAGGCTTAAGAAAGCTAGGGCATCCCGCTGACTGTAATCGCGAAAATGGGAACAGTCAGGCAAAAGTTAGGGATAACAAATCAAAATCAAAATAGTGAGGTCATTACAAAATCCTCAACAACATGAAAAATGTTGAAAAAGAAAAAAGGAGATGATGACTGTCTCCCCAAATTCAACTGGTGAACCATCGCCCAAAAGTCGTTCCAAACTCAAAACAGAGTGTGACGCACAATTAACTGAGCTTAGGTTGGAGAACATCACGAAGAGCGGGTGGGTACAAATATACTCTGAGCCTATATCCTTTGTTTCTTAAACCGTGAACCAGGCCACGTTACAACCCTTCAAAAGTCCTAATTGAAGCATGGGTTAGTTCGAAAGCATACTGTTACAAAAGGTATCCTGACTCCTGTAAGGCTTTACTCTAAATCTTGTGTTGACTTGTCTTATGAAAAGTTTTCTGCTAAAAACGCATTTTTCAAAACTTCGAGACAAACATAAACTTTGCATTGCTTGAATATCACTGTCTGCATTTGGCTTTTTGTTTGACAGCGAAGAAATTCATACAGCGAATGTTCGGAGGAACGAAAACTCTCTCAGTAAGTAAAAATCACTTCAAGAGGATAACACTTCCATTGCAAATCTCCTATCAACAAGGGGCATGACATGTCACCATCCAATTAACCTGGGGCAGTCCAGTCAAGGTCCAATAGATCTTTCAAAGTTCAATTAACCTGGGGCAGTCCAGTCAAGGTCCAACAGATCTTTCAGTTAACCCGGGGCAGTCCAGTCAAGGTCCAACAGATCTTTCAGTTAACCTAGGGCAGTCCAGTCAAGATTTCAAGAAATCTCTCAATATGCAGAGTAATCCGATTCAAGATTCCTTCATCACCACTTGGGGCATTCGAATGTCAAAAGTGTTCAAAAAACCGATGCAGTTTTACACGAGCTCATCATCAGGAAGCCCTACACCGGTTCCTCTTCAAGACTTCTGAAAACAGTTTATGGATTCTTCCCAACAACGGATGTTAATCTATCAGCTTGTTCAGATGCAACCTTTGAAAACAGTTTACGGACGCTTCCCAACAACGGATGCTGCTCTATTGCTGATTCAACTTCAAGATTTCTGAAAATAGTTCACGGGTTCTCCAAGTAACGGATGTTAACCTATCACTTGTTCAGTTTCTTCTCAAGACTTCTGAAAACAGTTTATGGATTCTTCCCAACAACGGATGTTAATCTATCAGCTTGTTCAGATGCAACCTTTGAAAACAGTTTACGGATGCTTCCCAACAACGGATGATGCTCTATTGCTGATTCAATCTCAAGATTTCTGAAAATAGTTCACGGGTTCTCCAAGTAACGGATGTTAACCTATCACTTGTTCAGATTCTTCTCAAGACTTCTGAAAACAGTTTATGGATTCTTCCCAACAACGGATGTTAATCTATCAGCTTGTTCAGATGCAACCTTTGAAAACAGTTTACGGACGCTTCCCAACAACGGATGCTGCTCTATTGCTGATTCAACTTCAAGATTTCTGAAAATAGTTCACGGGTTCTCCAAGTAACGGATGTTAACCTATCACTTGTTCAGATTCTTCTCAAGACTTCTGAAAACAGTTTATAGATTATTCCCAACAACGGATGTTAATCTACCAACTTGTTCAGATGCAACCTTTGAAAACAGTTTACGGACGCTTCCCAACAACGGATGTTTCTCTATTGCTTATTCAACTTCAGAGACTTCTGAAAACAGTTCACGGGTTCTCCAGTAACGGATGTTAACCTATCGCTTGTTTAGACACTTCTCAACATTCTGAAAACAGTTTACGGATTCTCCAGTAACGGATGTCAATCTATCGCTTGTTCAGATTCCAAACCTTCTCCCCACAAAGTTTTGGGAGGGCAAATTCCGAATTCCCCAGTGAAGTCGCTAGAGTTACTTCCCGCCAAACTGAAGATTCTCAATCTTACCTCCCCAGCATGAGTCAATTAGTTTGGAACTCCCCAGTAGAGGTCATCAGGAATTCTCCTCCACAGCAGCAGCCAGAGAATTATTCTCCCGGGCAGCAGTCAAGATTCTTTTATCTTCAGCTATCCCGGATTCATTTATCCTCAGCATTAGCTCATCAGCTTACATGCGCATTCATCCCATTCATGTCATACACATTGATGTCACATACATTGCATCATGACATTGCATACGACTAACCCTTTACCTTTTCAGGTAAGATCAGTCGACAGACAAAGATCACCTTCCAAGTTTACTCAGATGTGACCCGGACACGGCGACATTCTGATACTTATTCCAGATTCATCCAGATGCAGTTTTATACGAACACATCATCAGGAAGCCCTACACCGGTTCCTCTTCAACTTCAAGACTTCTGAAAACAGTTCACGGGTTCTCCAGTAACGGATGTTAACCTATCACTTGTTCAGATTCTTCTCAAGACTTCTGAAAACAGTTTACGGATTCTTCCCAACAACGGATGTTAATCTACCAACTTGTTCAGACTCTCCTCAACTTTTGAAAACAGTTTACGGACGCTTCCCAACAACGGACGGTGCTCTATTGCTTATTCAATCTCAACGCCTGAAAATAGTTTACGGATTCTCCAGACATGGATGTCAATCTATTGCTTATTCGGACCCCCAATTCAGAGATGTTCCAAAACATGGATGCCTTTCTGATACTTGTCCACTCACCATTGACATACAGTTCAACACTTCCAAATATCATCTTTTAAGCCCATTTCCAGATGGCATCTATAAGCCCATCCTCCTACCAGCAGTCATCAGATGGCATCTCTAAGCCCATTCCCCGACAAGATTCTATCGCACCAGATGGCATCTTTAAGCCCATCACCAAATGGCATCTTTAAGCCCATTCACTTCTACCATCACATCGCCGAGTGCAAATTTTCTGGGCACTTTAGTGTCCAATCTTCTTTTACCTTCAAGTCGCGAAAGGCAAACTTGCCAATCTAACTCTTCAGTTTCAAGAAGATTGAACAGGGGCAACTGTTGTACCCCAAAATTTGCCCTCGCATTCTTCCGCAAGAAATAACAACTCCAGGCTTTCCATGATCTTTCAGACTGGCTCAAGAATCGGTCAAACAGACTTTTCTCGTCAGTCAGGACACAATTAGGGTTTTACTGATTTTCAGGGCTCTGGAATGTTTCACACAGTTGGCTTAGGGTTTTGATTGATTTTGGCTCAACTTGGATCAGGCGAACGCTCTTTGACATTTAATCAGGAACTAGGGTTTTGTGGGCACATTCTCAGAAAGATCTAAATTCTACAGTGTTTTGCAAGACATTCCGAGATTTGGGTTGAATTCGCATTATTTGACTTAATCAGTAAAAGAAGGCAGTTGGTTTGAATTCACGTTCTTTTGATTGAACCAGTCAAAAGATATACGCAGTTTGGATTTACAGTGTTGTTGAAAATCAGTGAAGAGGGAATGCGTCTGATCAATTGTTGTGATTAACTGTTATTTTGCTTTGAACATTGGAAGCGTCAAGTTTATTAATTGATCAATACTGAAATATTGTTTAGTTAATTATTTATTATTCTAAAGATTAAATAAGTTGGAATTTATTTTCAATTTATTTTAATTTAAAGAACTATAAATAATAAATAAACAATTGAAGAAGAGAAGAATTAATTAAATAAAAGGGCTTTTTATTTATCTTTAAGTCATTTGTATAATTGTTTTTGTTTACAAAATGTTGACAAAAATAATGTTACATTTATTTAAAGCTAAATAAAAACTATCCTAATTATTTTTCTAATCTTCAAATCTTCATCCGCTATCCCTCGCTCCAGTACTCCATTTTTTATCTGCAAAAGAAAAGAGAAAAGTCAAATAACAGTTAAAAAGACAGATAAAATTACAGTCATCATTAAGGGCCACTGATGGGGATCAGTTAACCCTCTCTGCAAATCACGAGATTTCTCCCGGTTCACAAAGAGGGACGAGTTTTATTTGCTAAAATATGAATGCACAAAAGTCAAATTGCACAATTCAAAGTGTCAAACTGCATAGTTCAGAAGCAAGTTCAAATCAAACTAAAAAATCCAAAAGTACAACTTTCTGCCAAAAATATAAAGCATATTGTCACAAAGATATCAAGTTGGCCAAAGAAGATATGCAGAGAAAATGGGATATGCAAGCAACTACACTTTCATCATTTCCCCATGTGGCCCTTTCAGAAAGTACAAAAGCATAAACAATATTTATTGCAAGACTGTACTAGAGAGAGAGGAAGAGGAGAGATAGAAGAGCAGGCTTAGGCTTTAGGCTTGAGAGATAGAAAGAAAACATATAAAACAAAAGATGAGCACAATGGATAAAGAGAGGGAAATATCAAAAGCCTGCTGAACCTGTCAAGCAGAACATTCACCAAGGTAAAATAAATATACAAGCTACTGAAGCATAAAAAAAAAGAGACTTCACAAGCCTGAAAACCTGTTGAAGCCTCAAAGCCTCATCCTGCCTGAAGCCCTGAAACAAGCCTAACATAAAATATGTCAAGCCTCAGCATCATGCCTGCCTGAAACCTTGAAGCAAACCAACAAGCATTAAACCTCAAACCAGAACAAAGAAAATATACAAACTCCTACTGCATAAACCAGTTCAGAATCCCCAACACCTAAACTATACACCAAACATGATTAACCTGCATTAGCCTTACCATTTTTCAAAGCCTAAAGCAAAAAACCTAAAGCAAAAAAATAGGTATCAGAACCTACTGTCACAAATCCAACAACCATTAACCTGCTAGAGATACCAAAGCCATCAACCTGATGCATCTAAGCTGAAGCACCAAACCTGCTAAAGCTCAAAAAATCTGCCTATCATCAAACTCAACTCCACAAGCCAGAACCAACCAACCTGATACCCTGTCAAACAAATATACCAAAAAAGCTGTCCAAGATGAAGAGCAAATCCAAGATGAAGAGCAAATCCAAGAAGGCCATTAACCTGTTGAAGCTCTAAACCAGGCCTAAGCATAAACCTGCTGAAATCTCACAAACAAGCTAAAACCTGATATCCAAGGCAACCAAACCCACAAACCCTCAGATTTACATCATCATAGGGTGTTTCAAGAACCATCCTAAGCCAACATTAGGAAAGCAATAGCAAGGCCAGAAAGAGAAGAGAGAGCATATTCAAAAGGCAAAGGTATCAACCATCATCAAAAAGAGGCAACTCAGTGTCAAAACCCTCGAGCCCTCAGTAAAAAGAATACATCATTGGGCAAAAAGCAACTATCAAGCTCAACAATCAAAAGGCAATACGTTCAAAGGCAACCAAGGGCATTCAAAGTCAAAACCACAAGCCCTCAGAACCCTAGGCTCATCATGGGGCAAAGAAGAAAGTCAGAGAAGCAGTAAGGCAGGAAACTCAGAGAAGGGGCGAGAAAGCAAACGTTCAGAGGCGTCTCAAAGTGTTTCAACAAGCATACAACGAAAGCAATGAAGGCAACACAAGTCAGAAGAAGAGAGAAAATCAACAAAGGCAACCAAGGCAACTGAGATAGAAAATCAACAAAGGCAAGCCAACGAAGAGAAGAGATAAAGAAGTGAATCTTTTAAAAAAGGGTTTTCAGTGCAAAAATCATCATCAAACCCTAAAGTGGCAGAAAAGGTAAAAGTTACCAAAGAGCAAGCTAGCGTCTTCACCGTCCCTCCATCGTCAAAATCCCTCCAAACGCCTTCTAATCACCTCCTCCAACGAAGGTAACTCGTTTTATCTTTCTCTTCGTCCCTCAAACAAAAAAGAACGAGTAATCAGAATCCGTAACACAAAGCTAAGCATGCAAGACAAATTATTAAAAACCTAAAATACGTTGAAAAAGAGATATCACCTTACAGCCTCGTTGGACCGAAGAGGAAGAGGAGATGGTGGTAGCGTGGTGGCTCAGGCGAGGAGACGTTGTTCAGTAGCCATGGCCAAAGGACGAAGAGGATGAAGGAAAGCGAACGAACGGCGCGTTTCATAGAACCCTAAGCGTTGTCTGACTGAGACAATCCTCACAAACCCTAAGAAACCCTTGTCTCAATAACTGGGCTTTTCCCCAACCAGCTATGCCTAAGCCCATTAATTCCCAACTTGCACCCCCCTCGTTTCTCTTGCTCGAGCCAAAGCCCATAAGGCCCATTTTAAAAGTTTTAACCCTTTTATATATAAAACAAGTTTTTTCTGTTAATTAATTAACCTACGTTTTTAATTTAAAACCTTTAATACTTTTTAATTATAATGGTTTTCCTCTAACCTAATTTTTGTTAACATTGTATATTATTTCGTTAATACTAAAATACCATGAAATATGTTTTTTTTATTTAAAACATTTAATTTAAATTGTCTTTGTTTATACACGTAAAAATATATCTTTATAAGATTGAAAATATTTTTCTTTTGATTAAAACATTTCTTTTTATACATAAATAAATCTTTTACATCATATAATTAAAATTGAAAACACTTTTTTTCTTTTAATTCAAATATTCTTACTAATAATACAAAGATACCTTTTTTATATATCCAATGTAAAATAATAACTTTCAAACTTAGAATATTATTTTTCTTTTCGTTAAAACATTCTTTTCATACATATCTAAATACAAGATTACAAGACTAATTAATTAAATAAATATTTAATTTTTCTTTAAGTTAAACAATACTTAATACATATCAAAATTCACATTGTCGCACCTGTAAATAATTACACTTACAATACATTTCACATTATACACTTGACACATATACAATTGCTATTTCCATACATTGATATGCGTTATTTACATTTGATCGCAAACTCGATTTGGTTGTAACTTATTGGATACTATAAGTCTCATCCCCATTTGTGAATATTTTACCCCCACTCCCGGATACTTATTTTGTAATAGCGTAGACTTTACATTTTCGCAATTTACCGCTTTCAATTATACCATGATTAGACCTAGGGTTTGCATGTACATAAAATCAAACGCTAGATAATCTAATACAAGACAAATACATGAAATCAATACACAATCACACTTGCACCCTCTAGGGTAATCCCACATGTTGCCTTCCAAAATGGGCCATGCTTGCACGTCGAGTTTCTTTGGCAAAACAAAATCAAATGATCATAAGTCCCTCGATGACGCTTTCGAATGTTGCCTAAAACGGAATGATCATAGTCCCTTCAAAACAAATTGCCAAAGACACTTGGCACCATTGCATTCATGGTCCATACGATGACCCGCGCCTGTCCCGAACAAACTTCCTAAACGCAAGATTGTCCACCAAATTCAATGGTGGAACAAAATTGTTAAAAGGGGTTGAAAACATAGAGAAAACCTTTGAGTACAATAGGGGTAGACAAAACTCTTAGTTACTTGATATCAACTTGCAAAAACACTTTCCTTCTTTTCAAAACCACATTCCACAAGCACTTTCAAAACAAACTCTCAAAACATTTTGAAACATCTTTTCGAAAAGATACACGCCTTTGTAAAATATTCGAGTAAAGAATTGTTACAAGGTTAGCCTAAGACAAGGCATCTTCTTCCAAAACATTTTCAAAAAACACTCACACATACACGATTTTCAAGCAATCAAAAATCAAGGCGAGTGATCTAAAAAACCAAGTAACTAAGAGCCCATGGATAACGATGGATGAAAAGGGTGCTAATACCTTCCCTTTTTATAATCTACCCCCCGAACCCACGAAATATCTCAAAAGGTTTTTGTTGTGCTTTTTTAACCTATCCATTAGGATAAAATAAAAAGTCGGTGGCGACTCTTGCTCAACCGCACAAGTGCGAATACGAACACAAAACCACAGTCAGTTCTCCCACCGTACACCAGCTTGCAAATCCAAGGAGTTCCAACAGCTTTGGGCTTTCTCAAACAGGAACTTTTCTAGGAAGCCTTTGACACCACTCCTTGTTTCCTAATGAGTTGTGACGTCAGACGAGTGCAAGTGTAGAGCTTGAGAAATCTCTTCTGGCTTTGGGTCTCTTTCCGTACCGTTGAAAGGTAGTTGATTGAGAATGGGAATCCTCAAGAGTTGGGAGAATTCTTCCAAAGTAGGCACAAGTTGATAGTCGATAAATGTGAAGCAATGGTGTAAAGGATCAAAGAACTGAAAGAGCACCTTCATCATGTCCTCATCTGTGTTAGAGGTGACCAAGTTGAGTAGGCGACCATGTCTCTCAGTAAATGGAGAGTTTTCAGGAATTGTTGAAGCTAGCTCCTTATGTTGTGGAGGGATCCTCACAAGGTTGACTTGAATAGTTTTCCTTCGAAGCGAATCCATATCCTACAAAAACAAGAACAAAGATGAATCCCAAAATCCTTGAAATGGTTAGTGGATGTATATGATGTTTATGATGTTCATGATGTTATGTACAAGTATGTATATACAAACAAATCCTTAGTTTTAGGCTTGCATGGAGTTTTATAGGTAAGTACCCTCTTGAAGTTTAGTTGGCTTAAACCTGTCCTAGTAATAGTAATCGGGTTCTAAGGAGCTCAATATCACTGGATTGTTTCCTTGGTCATTGTTTCAGCACAAGCCTCTTTGATGGCGATCGAAATATCCCAAGAAACAAAACCCCAATGAGTGTAGTATCGAGTATCTACTGTGAAATCAATCTTTCCAAGTGTTTTGATGAAGACGAGCTAGCATGCAAAAATGAATGGATTAAGATAGAAGATTTATCTCAAGCAAAGATTCATTGATCAAGATCAACTTTTCAATACTTATGGCTTAAGGTATATGAAATTTTTGATCTTATGCTCTTAGTGCTCAAAACTATTTTTAATCATGCATTTACTTTATTAAAATTATATTTTGAGTATATACTATGTATGATTGAAGAAGGATGTTTTAAATTGCTTAAAACCTTTGAAAATAATGATTTTTCAATTTTTATACACAAGCAATCGATTGTCATGCTAGGACAATCGGTTGCATCCAAAAAACAAAAGCTTCTGTTTGACATACAATCGATTGTCATCTAGCACCAATCGATTGTCATATGTTCTGTTTTCAAATTTTTTGAACGTTGGCTTATGAATAACCGATTGCTCCTCAATGACAATCGATTGTCATACTTATATATTTCAAATTTTTTAAAAACGTTGTTGTGGTGCAATCTGTTGTTGCTTTAGTGCAACCGATTGTTGTGCCTTAAATTTTGAAAAATTTTATTTTTCCAGCAACTTTTTGTAACACCTTTTCATGGCAATCTTTGTATCTTTTCAAATACATTCTTTGAGTAAAAATGGTTTAAACATTTCTATGTTTCATTGAAGAGGTATTACTACACTATAAATTATCTCTTGTTTGGAATTTTACACAAAAAAAACAACAACTATTACTTTCTATTCTTTTGATCATACTCTTTATACTCAAGATTTTTGTTCATCATTTTCATATGCATACTGAAAATTGTTCTTGAGCACTTAGAAGAGTATTCCATCTTAAATTTCATATTAAACAGAAAAGATCAATCAAGTGATTGACATTGCTCCTTCATTATTCAAACTCTTATACAAATCAAACAAACTATTGGATACTTGTTTTCAGGATTGTTGGAAACAAGAAAGACACTTAGGGAGGATTGTTCTCTTTGTGGTCTTCGTAAAAATCCAAGAGGATTGTTCTTGGTCCAAGAGGATTGTTCTTGGTTATTAGGTAGTCTTTGTTCAAATTACCAACTATAAGGAAATCTCTTTCATGTTGAAAGGGGACTGGAGTACTCTCGGACTGTGAGGGGAACCAGTATACATCTTTGTGTTCTTTACTTTCCGCATTTACTGCTTTCATCACTTATCAGAAAAAGAAAGAAAAGAAACTCGTGCAAAAATATTCATACAATTCAGAAAAAGTTTTAAAGAACCTAATTCACCCCACCTCTTAGGCGTATCTGAACTTACAATTGGCATCAGAGCAGGTTATAGGTAACCTGTTCCTACTAGATCCAGAATGGCTTCCGCAAACAACAATTTTGTATTCAGAGACGGTGACAGTAGCAACAAGCCTCCTCTATTCTGTGGTGAATATTTTGATTTCTGGAAGATCCGTATGAAGGCTCATCTAGAAGCACAAGGAGAAGAAATATGGGATGCTGTCTAAAATGGTCCTTTTGTTCCGGTAACTGTAGTAAATGGCGTTGGTTCATGAAAGCCGAAAACTACATGGGATGATGGTGATAAGAAAAAGGTTTTGTATGACAAAAAGGCAATAAACCTCCTTCAAAACGCACTTAGTATGGATGAATTCTTCAGTGTCTCAGCATGCACAACGGCAAAAGAAATTTGGGATACACTGGTTGAAACACATGAAGGAACAACTGAAGTTAAGAGATCAAGACTTAATACGTTAAGTCAAGAATATGAATTGTTCCGCATGCAACCCGGAGAATCCATTCTTGATTTACAAAAGAGATTTGTGCATAAACATGTAAGGGCACTTGGCAAAACATTGACTAATGATGAATTGAACCTAAAAGTGCTCAGATCCTTGACTAGAGAATGGCAACCAAAAGTAACGGCTATCTCAGAAAAGAAGAGTCTCGCTACTATGACATCCGCAACTTTTTTCGGGAAACTTCAAGAATACGAGACAGAACTTGGTAGATTGGAAAAGCGTGAAAATCAAGAAAAGAAGTCTAAGAACATTGCCTTGAAGATTGACTCCAAGGAAGACGAAAAGAAAGATAATCCTGATGAAGATGAAAACTTCATGCTTCTCGTTAGAAGACTTGAAAAATTCATTGGTAAAAATGACAAAGCCTTCTCGCACTCAAAGAAGAAGAAACACTTCAAGAATAAGGAAGGATCCTCATCAACACAAGAAGTTACTTGTTAGGAATGTGGTAAACAAGGTCACATCAAACCGGACTGTCCAAAACTTTCAAAGAAAAGTGGCTACAAAGGCAAGAAGGAATCAAACGATAAGAAAGCATATGTTACATGGGAAGATGTTGAACTAAGTTCGTCATCCGACTCCGATAGCGACGAAAGTGCCAATCTTGCGTTAATGGCATTACACCACTCCAAAAGCGAAGATGATGAGGTTAGTAACGTATTCTCTCTTTTTGATAGTGATGCACAAGGTGCTATAAATGAACTGTTAAGTGAATGCAAAATTCTGTACAAAACTATCTCATCACAAAAGAAACAAATTTCATCGTTGGAAGAAAAATGTGGATCTATTGAAAAAGATCTCAAAGATGAAAAGCAAAAAGTTAGTGATGAAAAATAGAATTTTGTATGCACAAAGTGTGAATCTCTCTCTTTCCAAATTGTCCAATTGAAAAGGGTTATTGAAAGGTATGAAAAAGGACAAATTAGATTGGAAGGTGTTCTTAGCCAACAAAGATACTCAAATGAAAAAAGTGGTCTTGGATACTCAAAATTTTAAAAACCAAGTACCAACAAAACCATCTTTGTCAAGGCTAGCGATCAACCAACCAAAGAGAAATAAATCACTCCCAAAATAGTTCATCACTATCCTAAAAAGAAAATACCCTCTAAGAAGAAATCTTATCCTTCTAGATATAGAAGTAAATTTAAACCTACTTATTTTTATTGTGGTATTCGAGGACACACACCTAACGCTTGTTATGTTAGAAACTTTGGCAAGTAAAATGGGCATTATGTGTGGGTTAAGAAAGGAACTAATTATGAAGGACCCAAAGCAACTTGGGTACCTAACAAAACCTATTCTTGTTTTGTAGGTAAGCTTGACGACTACTTCAAATCTATGGTATCTGGATAGTGGTTATTCCAAGCATATGACGGGAGATATCGACAAATTTTCACATCTAACGCTTAAGGCCAAGGGTTATGTGACGTATGGAGATAAAAAAAAGGAAATATTATTGGCATAGGCAAAGTTGGTGGTCCACCTTTCACATCAATTGAAGATGTTCTTTATATCGAAGGACTAAAGCACAATCTTCTAAGTATTAGCCAACTATGTGACAAAGGCTTCAAGATCAAGTTCACTAAAGATGAATGCTTGATAGAAGATGAAGTCACACATGAGGCTAAACTTAAAGGTAAAAGAGTAAATAATATTTTTATGATTTCCCTTAACGATTTGTCTTTGAAGGTTAAATGTCTCATGGCAAACAACAACGACTCATGGCTATGCCACAAAAGAATCGCTCATATTCATATGGAGCATTTAAACAAATTGATTAAGCATGACCTTGTTGTTGGACTTCCTAAGATAAAGTTCATCAAAGATAGACTTTGCGATGCATGTCAAAAGGGAAAGCAAACAAAATCAACTTTCAAATCCAAGAATGTGGTGTCCACTACTAGGCCACTACAATTGCTTCATATGGACTTGTTTGGCCCTTCAAGAACAAGAAGCTTTGGAGGTAATGTATACGCTCTAGTTATTGTTGATGACTTTTCTAGATATACTTGGACACTCTTTTTAGTGTAGAAAAATGATGCATTCAAGGAGTTCAAAAAATATGCAAAGCAAATTCAAAATGAGAAGTCACTATCTATTGCCTCCATAAGAAGCGGACATGGTGGAGAATTCCAGAATTCCTCCTTTGAAGATTTCTGTGAAGAACATGGAATATCACATAATTTATCAACACCAAGGTCTCCTCAACAGAATGGAGTTGTAGAAAGGAAGAATAGGTCTCTTATTGAACTTGCGAGGACAGTGCTTAGTGATTCAAACCTTCCAAAATATTTTTTGGCGGATGCTGTAAGCACGGAATGCTTTGTAAGCAATAGAGTTAATATTCGACCTATCTTGAAGAAGACTCTGTATGAACTCTTTCGAGGAAGGAAACCAAATATTTCATTCTTTCATGTCTTTGGCTGCAAATGTTTTATCCTTAACAACGACAAAGACAACCTTGGTAAGTTTGATGAAAAATCGGATGAAGGTATTTTTCTTGGATACACCTTATTTAGTAAAGCTTATCGTATTTACAATAAAAGAACTTTAACTATTGAGGAATCTATGCACGTATCATTTAATGAATCTAACCCCTCTGAGGAGGATACTATTGTTTTAAATAATGATGATGAGATTTTAGATATTCCTCAAGAAGATGGCTCTAAGACCAACAATGAGAATCAATTGGAACAACAAGAAAAACAAATTCCGGAAGAATCAAATGTCAATGATCTACCTAAGGAATGGAGAACCCATAGAGATCACCCTATTGATAAAATCATCGGTGACATCAGTCAAGGCGTTTCAACAAGATTGAACCTTAAAGATGCTTGCTTGAACATGGCGTTTGTTTCTCAAATCGAACCTTCCAAAGTCGACGATGCATTAGGAGACGACCAATAGATGATTGCTATGCAAGAAGAATTAAATCAGTTCGAGAGAAATCAAGTTTGGGAACTTGTTCCTAAACCAAGTGACAAACACATCATAGGTACAATATGGGTGTTCAAAAACAAACTTGATGAGAACAGTATAATTGTCCGAAACAAAGCAAGATTGGTAGCCCAAGGATACAACCAATAAGAGGGAATTGACTTTGAAGAAACTTTAGCTCCAGTTGCAAGGTTAGAAGCTATCCGCGTTTTACTTGCTTACGCTTGTTCATTGAATTTTCAGTTTTACCAAATGGACGTCAAAAGCGCATTCTTAAATGGCTACATCAATGAAGAAGTCTATGTCAAACAACCCCCGGGCTTTGAAGACTTCAAGAATCCTTCACATGTCTTTAAGTTGAGAAAAGATCTTTATGGCTTAAAACAAGCACTTAGAGCATGGTATAACAGACTCAGTTCATTCTTATGCGAAAAAGGTTTCGAGAAAGGTAAAGTGGATAAGACCTTGTTCATAAAGAAGATCAAAGGTAACACTTTATTAGTACAAGTCTATGTCGATGATATTATTTTTGGTTCAACTAACCAAGATTTGTGTGAAGAATTCTCGTTGATGATGCAAGGAGAATTTGAGATGTCTATGATGGGCAAGATGAACTATTTCCTTGGATTGCAAATTAAGCAACTGAAATATGGTATCTTCATCAAGAAATCAAAATATTGCAAGGAACTTTTGAAAAAGTTTGATATGGATAATTGGAAATCAATTCACACGCCAATGGGCTCCGGTACTTATGTTGATCAAGATGAATCCGGTATTTACATTGATATTACTAAATATCGAGGCATGATTGAATCACTGCTATACTTAACGGCAAGTCGTCCTGACATCATGTTCAGTGTATGTCTGTGTGCATGATTTCAAGCAAACCCGAAGGAATCTCACCTCATGGCGGTAAAAAGAATCATGAAATATCTCAAAGGAACAACCAATGTCGGCCTATGGTACCCAAAAGGTAATATATGCAATTTAATTGGTTATTCTGGCGCTGATTATGCAGGATGTAAAACAAATAGAAAAGGCACAAGTGGCACTTTTTACATTTTGGGAAATGCATTAGTCTCTTGGGCATGCAAGAAACAAGCTTGTGTGGCTCTTAGTATGGCCGAGGCAGAATATATTGCAGCGGGTAGTTGCTGTGCGCAAATTCTATGGCTCAAGCAACAACTCTGTGACTACGAACTCGACCTTAGATGCATTTCACTCCGATGCGACAACACAAGTGCAATCAACATTACAAAAAATCCTGTGATGCATTCTAGAACAAAGCATATCGACATTCGACATCACTTTCTTCGTGATCTTTTACTTCAAGGAGATGTCGAAGTCACCTTCGTCGATACGCATAATCAACTAGCAGATATTTTCACTAAACCGTTGTCAAGAGAACCGTTTTTCAATATCCGAAGAGAGCTAGGTATCTTGGACGAAAATGACATTATTTAATTAAGGTACATGGCTATGATCTTAATCTTAACTTTATGGTAATATATCATGATCCATGTTTTTATTACTAAACTTTTGATATATGACCATGAAATCTCCAAAAATTAAGTATTTTTCACTTTTTCACTAATGACAATCAGTTGTCATAGAGTGACAATCGGTTGTATCTAAAAAAAATTAGATTCTGTCTTCACAACAATTGGTTGTCACTCTACGACAACCAGTTTCTTTCTCATTATTTTCGCCCCTGTTTGCATTTTTCAAAAGATGCAATCGGTTGTCATCAAACGACAATCGATTGCACAGTTCAAAATTTTGATTTTATTTTTATTTTTTTTCAGTTACACTCTCTTTTATTCTTTCTCTTCCATTGCTATTACTATTATTAATTTTGTACAAGATTCTTATTCTCTTTTTGAATGTTTTAAAGTGTTTGGTCAACAACTTTTTAATGCTTAGTCTTTTCCTATGACACAATTTTTTGGATACTTACACACTCAAGAATCTCTATGCTACAAATCTTTATTGTTTTGTCTAAACCATTGAATTCCTTACCTATCCATTGAATGCCTATATATCTATAAAAGCCCAACCAAAACCTAAACTTCATATATCCTCTTTTGTTTCAAGAAACCCTACAAACACCAAATACCCTTTTCCCCTTCCAATTCTCTCATCCCTCACCATGTCAAAATCAAAGAAAGGCAAGGGAAAAGCTTCTTCCTTATCTCAAGGTGATGATATCTCAAAAATCATTCCATAAAGAAGCCAACGGGAAAGATTTGTGTCTCACTTTCAGAAGATGACGGTTCTTCTACCAAGGTTCAGTAATCTTGACAACTTCTATTCTGAATGCTTTAGTTTTCCAGCTTTATTTAGATCTCAAGGGATATACAAGTTAATTGGTGTTAATGGACCCATTTACCCAACTTTGGTTAGAATTTTCTACAGAAATCTAACCATTAGTAGAGGATGCATGATTTCAAATGTCAAAGGGGTTCCTATAGAACTCACAGTGCAGAATTTTGGTGAAGCTTTGGGTATTCTAAATGATGGTGCTTGCATTAAACTTCTCTCAAATGCAAATCTGCCTGGCTACAGCAAAAGAGACTTCTACTATGGAATTGCAAGAATTCCCGAGCGTGATTTTATTCAGAAAAGGAAAAAGCTTATTGGTGGAACTCCAAAGAGGAACTCTTGGTCTGCAGGAATTCTCACTATTGATGATCATTTGATCCACTACTTTTTGGCGTATGTGGTTATGCCAAAGTTCTCAAATATTTCTAATGTCAATGATTGTGAGATACAGATTCTGTATGCGATGAAGAATGGGATTCAAATCAACGGGTCTTATGTGATTCTACATCATATGGCACTATATAATGAAAATGTTTCTGCTTTGCCCTATGGCTCCTGGCTTACCCTTGTTTTTGAGAAGTTCAATGTTCCCTTGTCTGGTGAACACATAGTGCCTATGACTAACCCCAAACATGAAATCACTCCGAAGAAAGTATGTAATACCAAAACCGGCGTCAAATTTGATCCGATTAATAGAACCATCACATACATTCATACTCCTCCACAAAACCAACCTCCACAAGAACAACCACTTCAAAACCAACTTTCACAACCAATGGAAAACTCTTACAATCAAGTTTTTGACTACCTTCAATACATGAACAACAACATGAACAATCAATTTGCTCATCTTTATGCCCATACCAATGTCCCTCCTTATGAAGCTCAACCCTATCATTACCCTTTCATTCAACCTCAAACCAATGAAGGCAATCATGGTGAAAATCAAGATGATGAAGACTTTGTTGAAGGCATGTATGATTAGTTTTTAAGTTATTATATTTCTTATTACTTTATGTTCTTATGTTTTATGTCGTTTTTCTAGTTTCTTTTAAGACACTTCATGTATTGTGATGCCTTTCGTTTTTTGCACTTTGTTTCTGTTATATCTATGTATGCAAACTTTATTTATGCTATCTTGTTTCTATGTGCAAAATTTTTATGATATTCTTTCCCATTCCTTTTTGCTAATGACAAAGGGGGAGAAGACTTTGTAGTTTCTTTTGTGTTTCTCTAACCCAAATTGCAGCAAGCAAGCAATCTTCAAAACTCTCATGCAATAGATCAAGGGGGAGTCTTTGACTTAGGGGGAGTTTTTAAACAACTTGATTAGAGAAAACCAAGATGCACTCCAAACTTCAAGCAATGGTTGTCATCATCAAAAAGGGGGAGACTGTGAAATCAAGCTTTCCAAGTGTTTTGATGAAGACAAGCTAGCATGAAAAAATGAATGGATCAAGATAGAAGATTTATCTCAAGCAAAGATTCATTGATCAAGATAAACTTTTCAAGACTTATGGCTTAAGGTATATAATTTTTGATCTTATGCTCTTAGTGCTCAAAACTATTTTTAATCATGCATTTACTTTATTAGAATAATATTTGAGTATATACTATGTATGATTGAAGAAGGATGTTTTAAATTGCTTAAAACCTTTGAAAATAATGATTTTTCAATTTTTATACACAAGCAATCGATTGTCATGCTAGGACAATCGGTTGCATCCAAAAAACAAAAGCTTCTGTTTTCAATTTTTTTGAACGTTGGCTTATGAACAACCGATTGCTCCTCAATGACAATCGGTTTTCATAGTTATATTTTTCAAATTTTTTAAAAACGTTGTTGTGGTGCAATCTGTTGTTGCTTTAGTGTAATCGGTTGTTGTGCCTTAAATTTTGAAAAATTTTATTTTTCCAGCAACATTTTGTAACACCTTTTCATGGCAATCTTTGTATCTTTTCAAATACATTCTTTGAGTAAAAATGGTTTAAACATTTCTATGTTTCATTGAAGAGGTATTACTACACTATAAATTATCTCTTGTTTAGAATTTTACACAAAAAAACAACAACAATCACTAACAACTATTACTTTCTATTCTTTTGATCATACTCTTTATACTCAAGATTTTTGTTCATCATTTTCATATGCATACTGAAAATTGTTCTTGAGCACTTAGAAGAGTATTCCATCTTAAATTTCATATTGAATAGAAAAGATCAATCAAGTGATTGACATTGCTCCTTCATTATTCAAACTCTTATACAAGTCAAACAAAATATTGTATACTTGTTTTCAGGATTGTTAGAAACAAGAAAGACACTTAGGGAGGATTGTTCTCTTTGTGGTCTTAGTAAAAATCCAAGAGGATTTTTCTTGGTTGTTAGGTAGTATTTGTACAAATTACCAACTATAAGGAAATATATTTCATGTTGAAAGGGGACTGGAGTACTCTCGGACTGTGAGGGTAACCAGGATACATCTCTGTGTTCTTTACATTCCGCATTTACTGCTTTCATCACTTATCAGAAAAAGAAAGAAAAGAAACTCGTGCAAAAATATTCATACAATTCAGAAAAAGTTTTAAAGAACCTAATTCACCCCCTCTCTTAGGCGCATATGAACTTACATCTACCAACTTCAGACTGCGCCAAAGCCGGTCATCTCACTATATCCTAAAGGCCAAGTTGGTAAAGTAAAGGTTCTAAAAGTTCATTAGTGCTTTATGACATCACTCAGCAACCACGTATTCTCTTTGATTAACTCAAAGGCTACCGGTACCCACAAATATGTCGCACTAACATAGCTATTTCTTAGACCATGTCGGTATACCCCGCATAGTTTCCACAACGTATTGCTACTTACCTATAATGTATCCCAAACCCGGGTAGAGGATTCAAACACAAACAAAGAACCATAATGTAAAGCATACAAGTCAAAAAATGTAAGAAAAATAAATGTGATATATCCCTAAGGTAACCCCAATTTTAGAATTTTTCCCCAACAGAGTCGTCAATTCTATGATACGGTGGGAGAACTGACTTGAGGGTTTTGCGTTTAATCACAAATGTTGCGGTGAGTTAGAGTCGCCACTGACTTTTATTTTATCCAAAAGGAAAGGCGAAAAAGCACAGGAAAGACCTTTGAGATTGTTTCTTGGGTTCGGGGGATATAATATAAAAAGGGAAGGTATTAGCACCCTTTTTATCCATGGTTTTCCATGGGCTCTTAGTTACTTTCTAGATCATTTGCTTTTGTTTGAAATTGTGCTTTGTGTGGTTTTTGAAAGTATTTTGTAAAGAGGCCATTGTTTAGGAAATCTTTGTAATGATTCTTGTTCGTAAGAATGTATACAAAGATGTTGATCTTTTAAAAATGTTTTCAAGTTTGTAAGATGTTTTGAAAGTGTAGATGTTTATTTTGAAAATAGCAAGGATGTTTGTTTTTCAATGGAGCAAGTAATTAGGAGCAATCTACCTACTCAAATGTCTTTCTTGTTCATTTTATCTTCCTTTGACATTGTTGTCTTATCATTGATTTGGTAAGCAACCCTATCTTTGGATGTTAACGGGACGGGCGTGGGTCATCGTATAGCCATGATTAGCAATATTGTTAGGTATATTAGCATTCTTTTTGAGGGACTAAGATCATTTTGTAAGGCAACTTTGAATAGTGTCATCGAGGGACTATGATCTTGTATTTGTTTGTTTTTGCTAAGATACCTTACACGCGTAATAAGGACATTCTGTATAAGGAAACCAAGTGTATTTCACCCTAGGGGTGCTTGTGTGCAAGTGTGTCATTTTCATGATTGTTTTTTGTCTTGAATTAGGGTTTTCTATTTGATTGCTTTTATCTTCCCATACAAACTCTAATTACTAGCATGTTATGTAAAAGTGATCAATTGCGAAATTTAAAGTTACTACGTTATTACAACATTTGTGGGAGTGGGTATACAATTTATGAACGGGGATTGCAATAATATAAACCTAATTAATCTATTACAACCAAATTGAATATTGTACAAAATGATTGGAGAAATATATAAAGTACAAATGCAAATTGAAAGAAATGATTTTTGTGTTTGGATTTTTGTATGAAAAAGGTTTTTAACCTAATTAGAGAAAGATAATTAAATCAAAATTAATTTAAATTAAATAATAAAAGAAATTAATTAAGAAAATATTTTTGAATAAAACCATAATTCTATTTAGTTGATTAAAAGAAAATAAGTTTAAAGAAAAAAAAGTATTTTTTGTATTTTTGTCTTGAAAATAATATATGGTGTTATGAAATATTTTTGGTCTCTTTTACATTAAAATAAACATATTTAGATAAATAATAATCTAGCTTTAATTTAATTTATAAGGAAATTAGTAAAAGTAAATAAAGTATAATGAAAAAAATAATTTTTTTATGTGGAAAAATATTTAACTTATTTCAAAATATAAATCTATTATTTTTATTCTTTTTATGATTTTTTTGGTATTTTGAGATAATATATTTAAAAGAAAAAGGAATAAATAAATAAATAAAAATAAAATGGGCAAAGGGGTTCACAAGTAAACAGGGGAGTATGCTAGCAAAAATAAAAAAGTGTCAGTCCCAAAGGGCCCAGTGCCTGTAAAAAAAATTGTTAGGAAATCAGAAAAAAGAAAAAAAAAAGGCAAAAGAGGGGTTCACATTGGTTCGAACCCTCTCCCTTTAGGTAAGAAATGACTTAGTACGCGCGCGCTTGCCACTGGCGTGGCTGTTTCATCCGGTCATATAATCAAAACATAAATATATATTAGAAACTTCTTTCTGAAGGCAACTTCGTCTTCAACCTTGCGCCTAGCCGGACCACCTGTATCTTCCTCATCTTTACACAAAAATGGAAAGTTCAAACATGAAAGTTGTGGTGTTTCTTCCCACGAATTCAACCATATAACTTATGTAAGCTAAATGTCAAAGATAAAAGCTAATTTTGCTGGCCCTAAATTGAAACCTAATTTACTCAGAAATTTCAAATCCAAAATTCCCTATACACAGTAAATATAAATGGAAACTATGAACATGGTTAGCTTTAGAGCAAGGATATCTACATTTTGTTTTCACAAATCAGGATCAAATGATGCTTGTATGAAGAGATAGAAGTTTGAAAATTTACCTCTTGCAGCTGGAGTCGTGAATGGAGTTTGAGAAACTTTTGAGAAGGACTGAGGATCTGTTTAGCTTACCTGGACCTCCTTGAGTGTATTCCAACTCTTACTTTGCCTTGAAAGTCCATGAATCTCTCTACTCAAGTCAACCTGCAAGCTTGATATTTGAAAATGGTGGACAGTGATGGAGGAGTTACAGTCTTGAAACAGGGGCCTGGATTGCTTTGGTATGATGTATAGAAGGTGTCTGAGTGATTAGTTTTCAAAATGCACGAGTGGAAATGAAGATCATGAGTTTTGGTTCAAAACTGTGTATTAATGGTGTTCTTGAACAGGTTTTTGGTTTTTGAGTGTTTGAGATAGTTTCATGACACTAGAATTCATGTGTGAACTTGCAAATAGTGTGTATACTTATAATCAAGAGGTTTTGAGGCTTGTAACAACTCAGAATTTGAAACTCACATGTTATGGCTTGGTTACTTGTTTTTGAAGCAAAATTGATAAACATGGTTTCAATGTGAAGTACAAGGGTTTCCAGGGTGATTAGTAGGCTGTAGATATGTTGCTTCTTGCTTTTACATACTTTTTAGTAAGAAGCAACAGTGTATGGGCTCAAGGAGAGTTGACATTGTGATTAAAGTCACTTTTCTAAAATTGAAGTGGTGACTTTCTTCCAAAAATGGAAATGCAATTTGGATAATGGCTTCGATGCTTGGACAATGGCTCTACCAGTTGTGTAATAATTAAATTAATGAGTGATTAGAAAGTTTGCATCCTGCAAAGCAAGATTTGTACAGCATGCTTGAAGATTGGATCAAGTGTTCTTCACAAAATGGCTTGTAATCCAAGTGACAAAACACCAACTTCATCTCTTCGATTTTCCCTACTCAAGATTGATCTAAAGTAGTTCTTGGACATTTAGGAAAGCTTGCAATGTTCTCTTCAACTCATATTTGAATTGATTTTTAAGATTCCCCTTGGAACTATGTGAAAAATTGCCATGAAGTTAGGTCAAAAATCTACCTAACTAGGGCAAAATTTCACTAAGTCTTTTTTAGTTCATGAGCATGTATTCACAAAATTATAACTTGAGATCCAAGAATTTTTAGGAGAAGTTGTGTGAATAAAAGTTGTATATTTCATGGATATCTACAAATTTCATGTTGGGAGTTTCTCTTGAATCATCTTGCATCATTGTGAAAATTTGGATCAAAGTTATAAAAAAAAATGAAATTTCCAACACTTTGAAAAATTTCTAAGTTTAGAAATTTTGACTTTTCAAAATTAAATCTTGACTTCTTGATTTCTTGATGAATAATTTTATCATTTTGACATGTTTTGATAGATTATGATCTTTGGCACTTGAATTTGAGCAAAAAGTCAAAGTTTGACTTTTCAACATACACTTGAGTTTTGATCAGTTGACTGCAAAATTCATCTGTCAATCCAATGGACTTGCAATATTTTGAATCATGTAATTAGGTCAAAATGATGAAATTGGATTCTTGAGATCATTCCTTAATCCAATTGATCATTTTCTAGGTCAAAAATCAAAAATTGCCCTTTCTCAATCAAAACCTTAATTTTGACCATTTTGCCCTTTTGATGATTTGATCAAATTTCTTGAGGAATTATGGTCCAAACTTGATAAAATGATACATGTTAGTCTAAGATGTTGATGTGGATAAAAAATTATGAAGTTTGATTGTAAATTGGCTATGGTTGACTTTTTCCACAATATAGCTGATTTTTAGGTCAACTGTTCAATTGACTGATCAAAAGTGTGATCCAAGGCTTGAAATTCGACATGAGTAATATTGGGGGTCCATAATGATCCCTGAAAGTAATATGAAGCAATGATAGTCCAAAAATCCTTGTGCAAACTCAAACCCTAATTTTGGTCATTAGTACATTATGAGGTGTCTTGAGCTGATTAAACCCTAGTGTAGTCTTGAGCCCAAGGATATCTTGTGAGAAAATTCTTGATAAGTGAGAGTGAAAATTTTGGGGTACAACAGGTGTTCACGGTCCTCGGAAGATGTTACCATCATCGATCGCTGTGGTGAATTCCCTAATGTCCCTCTCTTAGGCATTAGGGGAGGAATCAATTATAACCCTTGTTTGGCACTGCGATAGTTTGGTTATGAGAGAAGGGATGGTCCTCATGATACACTTATCCAAGGAATCTCCTTCAACTATGAGAATGATGCTCAAGGTTACTGTAAAAGGTTCATGCAATCTTGGGGCATGGTACATAGAGCTGATAGCAAGACAATGGGGTACTAGAATTCCATCCCTCTTGAGCCCTATCTCAGATGGGTACGAGCCCACGCCCAAATTCTTATGATGCCTTACCCTACTGTCCTACCAACGATTGTGGAACTAGTTGTTGAAGGAGACACTTCTCATCTTGTTCTCCATCCTGACATGCCAATTGATCATGAGGAGTTACAAAAATCCTGGGTTCAACTTAAAGAGGAGCGGGATATGTTTGAAACTCAATTCTATGCCACCGAGAAGAAGGTCCTGGAACTCACTAGGCTACTTGTGATACGGTGGGAGAACTGACTTTTTATTTTGCGTTTGATCGCAAATGTTACGGATAGCAAGAGTCGCCACCGACTTTTCTTTTATCCAATAAGGAAAGGTGAAAAAGCATAAGAAAGACCTTTAGAGATGTTTTCTTGAGTTCAGGGGGTAGATTATGAAAAGGAAAGGTGTTAGAACCCTTTTCATCCGTAGTTATCTATGGGATCTTAGTTTACTCGCTAGATCACTTGCTTTTGTTTTGAAATGTGCTTTGTGATGTGGGTTTTGAAAGTACTTTGAAAATGTGACTTTGTAATGATTCTCGTCTCTATAAGAATGCATACAAAGTGTTGGTTTTGAAAATAGTTCAAAGAGATGTGTTGGTGTAAAAATGTTTTTGTTGTGAGCAAACGAGCAACTAGGAGAGAATCTACCTACTCAAAAAGGTCTTAGATGTTCTTTTCCTCTTCCTTTAGATGTTGCTATCTTACCATTGATTTGGTAAGAAGCCCCACCATTGGATGTGAAGGGACGGGTGCGAGACGTTTTTGTATAGTCATAGAAATTAACCCATGGAACGTTTTAGCAATGTCGTGTGAGGGACTAAATCGTTTATGGAAGGCAACATCGAGTGCCATTGAGAGACTACGATATTTTATCGAGGGTCTTTTGCTAAAACGCCCATGTTCGAGGGACATGACTATTTTTCTGATAGGCAACAAGGTGGGATTACCCTAAGGGTGCTAGTGTGCAAGTGTGTTTGATTTCATGCATTTAGTCTTGATTAGGGTGATCTAATCATTGATGTCATATCTTGCCATACACATCCTAATTACTAGCATTTTATATTTGGAAAAGCGTTAAATTGCGAAAATATAAAAGTCTTACGCTATTACAATATTTTAGGGATGGGGGTACATATTTACAAATGGGGGTTGCAAGAATTTAAATCTAATTTAACTATTACAACCATATTGAAAAGTACAATGCAAGAGAGAAAAAAAGACTTGTTTAGAAAATGGTTTTTTGTGTCTTAATGAATTAAAAAAAAAAAGAAATAAATTAATCAAAAAAAAATATTTTTAAGTCTTTTTTATATTAATAAAAAAGGGAATAGTATTGAAAATGATAAAAAGGAAAATAAATGAAAGATAGAAACAGCGCGCTGGTGCAAGAAAAATGACAAGGATCAGAAGTTCTGAAGCCAGGCGCGTTGTGACTCAAAAAGGAACGTTAGTGGAATCAGAAGTTCTTGATTGATACACTCTAAGGACCTGCAAGAAACATCAAAGGGAAAGGAAATAGAGGTTCTGGGTGGTATTCAGACAGTGAACCATAAGTCAGAAGTTCTTTGTTGTGCTAAAACAATGAGTGAACATCAGAAATTCAGTGTGTGAAAAAATAGAAATTCTGAGTGTTAAAACTGCAAGTGGAAGCATCAGAGGTTCAGTGTGTTTAACGTGTAGGGAGAACTCAGAAGTTTTGTGCTGTTCTAAAATAGTGAATGAGCATCAGAAGTTTTGTGTGTTAAAATGGTAAAGAGAACTCATAAGTTATGCGTGCTTAAACAGTGAGAAAATCCTAGAAACTCTGTGTGTTAAAATGGTGAATGAAAAACAGAAGTTCCATGTTACATTTCAACTCTTTCATCATATTAATAAGCACATCAGCAATTTATTCAATCCTTAACAGCAAATCAGGAGGATAAAAGCACAACAGTTTATAGAAGTTCTAATCCTAATTCTGAGCCTAACCTTAATCAAGAAGTTCTGATCCACAATTTTTCTACTTATGCAATGATATGGACAACATCAATACTGTGATATTTACATATTTAATGATGTTATGAATGAAAATATGCAAAGTTAGAAAGACTTACCTTGAATCCGGAGCGTGTGTTTGGAACCTGAACTGCTGCCTTCAGATGTTCTGGAGTCAACAAGAGCAACGGAAGAGAAAATGCCAAGTTCTTTGATTCAAAGGGAAGAATAAAGGTTTGGTTTTTTGTTTGGAAATTGGATTTTTGATGAAGGTTTCACAGTTTTCTTTTCTCTCTTTTGAATATTTTCTCTCTCAAAAGACCAGCCCCTTGAACGTGTGATGGAGCCAATTATTTATAGATGGGTTTGCCGTGGTTTTGGGGGGAAAACAAATGGGATTCAAAACCTTTTGGTATACTGTTTCATTGCTTTTTAATCACAGTTTTCGTATGCTAATTTGATGAAAATATGGGGTTTGAGAAAGTGAAGGCGTGGACTGGATCAGCAGCTGATTGCAGGACTGTGATATAGCAAGGCAACAGGTTGCTTAAACTAGGTTTTGGGATTTGGTGATGTTCTGATCGCAGAAGATCAGAAACGTAACCTCTATATGCTGAAGGGTCATGTTCTGATTGAAGCATCATGTTCGGAACCGTGTCTGCAAATTCTAATTGCACTCGCGTGAAGGCTGGCCCAAAAGTTATGAAGTATCATATTCTCTTAACACTTAGAAAATTTTCTAAATGTTTAGAAATTTGATTTTTTTTTAAAAAGTAATTTTTGACTTCTGATTTTTTGATGAACCAATTTCATGTCTTGATGAAATATAATTGTTGAAACTTGATTTGATCTAAAAAGATAAAGTTTGACTTTTCAGTGTGCTTTTGACCATTTGGCCCTTGTGGATGATTTTCTTAAAAAGTTGTAATTCAAAACTTGAAACTTGATAGAAGCAAGCCTGAGAGTCCAGGATGATCCTTTGAGAAATGAGAGGGCAAATTTTGGGGTACAACAACTGCCCATATTCAATCTTCTTAAGCCTGAGGATTTAGATTGTTCGGTCTGCCTTTCGTAACCTGAAGGTGGAAGATGATTTAACACTAGAGTGCCCAGAAATTTTCACTCGCATGAAGTAATGCTGATTGGTGATATCGAAAAAGGGCTTACAGGTGCCATTTGGAAGGCGACGAGGAATCGTCAGAGATGGGCTTAAAGATGCCATCCGGAAAAGATCGGTTGCATAAGATATTCCGTGGCGAGAATTCATGTACCTGCTGTTGAGGAGGACTTTGCCGGGGAATTTTGATTTATGTCTTGGGAAGTAGAGTCTAGGAGCTTTGGTTATCCATTACTCTGCTTGGGAAGTAACTCTTGATTAATGAGGTGAAAGTAGAATGCATATCTGGTTAGGTTCCAGGCTGTACATAGGCTTATTGGGGAAATGTGAAATTGATCGTATCTGGTCGGGTCCGGGCCTTACAGTGTTGTAAACTGTTGTTTGGAGATAAGGGAGAAGGAACCTGGATAGTATGGTTACTTCGAGATGAAAGCCTGGATAGTAGGGCTATGTGAAGGAACCTGGATAGTAGGATTACTTCGAGATAAAAGCCTGGATAGTAGGGTTGTGAGAAGGAACCTGGGTAGTAGGGTTACTTCGAGATGAAAGCCTGGATAATAGGGCTATGAGAAGAAACCTAGATAGTAGGAATACTTCGAGGTGAAAGCCTGGGTAGTAGGGCCATGAGAAGGAACCTGGGTAGTAGGGTTACTTCGAGATGAAATCCTGGATAGTAGGGCTATGAGAAGGAACCTGGGTAGAAGGGTTACTTTGAGATGAAAGCCTGGGTAGTAGGGCCATGAGAAGGAACCTGGGTAGTAGGGTTACTTCGAGATTAAAGCCTGGATAGTAGGACTATGAGAAGGAACCTGGGTAGCAGGGTTACTTCGAGATGAAAGCCTGGATAGTAGCGCGATGAGAAGGAACCTGGGTAGTAGGGTTACTTCGAGATGAAATCCTGGATAGTAGGTCTATGAGAAGGAACTTGGGTAGCAGGGTTACTTCGAGATGAAAGCCTGGGTAGTAGGGCCATGAGAAGGAACATGCGTAGTAGGGTTACTTCGAGATAAAAGCCTGGATAGTAGGGTTATGAGAAGGAACCCGGGTAGCAGGGTTACTTCGTAATGAAATCCTAGATAGTAGGGCTATGAGAAGGAACCTAGGTAGCAGGGTTACTTCGAGATTTAAGCCTGGGTAGTAGGGCCATGAGAAGGAACCTGGGTAGTAGGGTTACTTCGAGATAAAAGCCTACATAGTAGGGATATGAGAAGGAACCTGGGTAGTAGGGTTACTTCGTGATGACAGCCTGGATAGTAGGGCTATGAGAAGGAACCTTGGTAATAGGGTTACTCCGCTTGATCATGTAGATTAGTTGACCCGTTTAGTTTCGGGAACTGATTTTTTTCATTAGTTGTCTGCAGATATGATATGTATAATTGTTGGAATTATTGGTGATAACTATCTTTCCTGAAAAGACAACAAGGTTAATCATATGTGATGCATGAAATTTATTGTGGGATGATCTTCTCAAAATAAATGAGATTATGATGTATGTGATATGTGTGCTCATGTCATGATGTATGAACATGAGATGTTATTTGTGACATATTCGAGTCTAGGAAAATAAATCCCTGACTGCTGCTAGAGAACATAGCATTTCTGACTGTTGTACAGAACTGTGGTTTTTCTACTTCCGTTGGAGATGGTGAACGGAAATGACTATGCCAGATATTTTCTCTTTGTTGTTTGTGAATATTCTGCCAGGGAGAGACTTTGTTCGAGAATAGCTATACGGGGGGAATGACTCTTGTTAAGCTCTATTGGGGATTGAGCTTTTGTATCTAGAGAAATAAACTCTGCTTAGGGAGATAATAATTTATGATGATCCGCTCGCGATCATGTAATTCGGTCGGGGGATATATATGTCAGGTTTCTGGACGACCCTGGCTAAGGAGATTACTTCCCGTTTTGAGAGAACTGATATCAATGCTTTGATTACCTTTACTCTGTATGGAATACACACGTTACAAAGTCACATGTATTGATGATTGTACTCCAAAGTTGTCTCTGCCCTGGTACCTGCTGGACAGAGTAACCGTCGGGTTTGACATTTTTTTGCCCCTGTTTCTGGAATTATGAGTAATTGTCTGTTGTTTCTTTATGTAAATATTTATGAGCAGCGATCATATTTAAATGCATATGTCCAAAATAAATCAATGGACGTTCTTTCAAAACAAAACAAAAAAAAAGGAAAACTCAAAGTTTCTTATGAAAATGATTTTGTATTGATTTTTGAAGTTGGCATGTAATAGGCGTTTTCGTACAAGGAGGCTGACGTTCTAGTAAGAGAACACCGATGTAAAAATAGAAGTTATACAATATTATGTAAAAAGAAAACAGTTATGTACAACAATCCCATTGGGTTCCAATTCTGCTATCGCCGTTATGTCTTCGAGCGTCTCATTACTTTGCTGCTTGTCCGAAGCTGATTAGGTTGATCGATGTTGTTTGAGTTTGACGATTGATACTGAGGTCAGATTGCAAGGTGATCCAATGGGACATAGTGATACACTTTTCATCCCTAACTTTTTCCTGGACCTCCCTTTTGGGTTTTCAGTCCACCAGGATACCCCTTTTTGCCCAAGTCGCCTTTTCAAGTTTTCGATTTGCCGGGTGTACAGATTGTTTTCATTTTCATCCCTTATTTTTCCCCGAAACCTTTTGGTTCACCGGGAAGCCCTTATTTTTGCCTAGGCCAATTGACCTAGCGGGTCCTTTATCATGTGTAGTATATTTTCACTATGTCCACATTGACAGGGTGAGGAAGGTCGTCACCATCCATGGTGGTCAGGATCATGGCCCCACCCGAGAAAATGTTTTTAACCACAAATGGCCCTTCGTATGTGGGAGTCCATTTTCCCCTGGGATCACCTTGCGGTAGTATGATACACTTGATCACTAGATCCCTGACTTGATATTCTTGACACCTGACTTTCTTGTTAAAAGCCTTGATCATTCACTTTTGATACGTTTGACCATGACAGATAGCAGTAAGTCTCTTCTCATCGATTAGATTTAGCTGATCAAGCTGAGTTTGGATCCAATCGTCTTCGTTCAAACCTGCGTCATTCATAATCCTTAGGGAAGGAATTTGGACCTCAATGGGTAGGACTGCCTCCATGCCAAATACCAGAGATTAGGGTGTTACCCTTGTCGACGTCCATGCTGAGGTACAATACCCATGCAGAGATAAGTGTAGCATCTCATGCCAGTCTTTGTATGTCATCGTCATCGTCATCAACAACGCCATTCATCTTTGGCCGGTAGGGAGAAGAGTTATGATGTTGTATCTTGAACTTCTTACAGAGTTTAGTGATCATCGTGTTATTGAGATTCGTATCATTATCGGTGATAATTCTCTCTAGAACACCATACCGACATATCAGGTTATGCTTGATAAATCGCGCCACAGAATTCTTGGTAACAGTAGCAAAGGAGGCTACCTCAACCCATTTCGTGAAGTAATCAATGGCCACCAGGATGAAACGATGCCCATTGGAGGCGGTGGGCCTGATTTCTTTGATCATGTCAATGCCCTACATTGCAAAGGGCCACGGAGATGTCAAGACATTCAAAGGAGACGGAGGCACATGCACCTTATCAGCATAAATTTGGCACTTATGACAAATTCGGGAGTGTTGATAACAATCTGCTTCCATAGTGGACCAATAGTATCCTGCCCGTAGGATCTTCTTAGCCATGGTATGTCCATTGGAATGGGTTCCAAAGGTACCTTCATGTAGATCTGTCATGATTCTCTCTGCTTCGCTCTTGTCTACACACCGTAGTAAGGTAGAGTCATGGTTGCGCTTGTAAAGGATTCCATTACTGAGGAAGAATTTCGCAGCGAACCTTCTCAGAAACTTCTTATCATTGACAAATGCCCCTTTGGGATACTCTTGAGTCTCGAGATACTTCTTTACCTCATGAAACTAGGGTTTGTATGCCACCTCTTTAGTATCAATCTCACAGTAGTGCGCTGGTTCATCCAACCTTTCAATGATGATTCGGGGAGCTTCGTTGTCCCACCTAACTTTGAACATAGAAGACATGGTAGCTAGCGCGTCCGCTAATTGATTCTCCTCTCGTGGGAAATGTTCAAAAGTTACCTCCTCAAAGTGTGGGAGCAATGTCAGTACGTGCTCTTTGTATGGGATGAGATTCGGATGCTTTGTATCCCATTCGCCTTTGATATGACTTATCACCAAGTCTGAATCCCCAAAGGCATTTAGGAACTTGATTTTGAGGTCAATAGCGGCTTTGAGACGCATGATGCATGCTTCATACTCCGCCATGTTGTTAGTGTAGTTAAAACATAATCGAGCAGTGAAAGGAGTGTGACAGCCCTCAGGGGATATGATTACAGCGCCAATGCCATTACCGAGTGCGTTCGAAGCTCCATCAAAAACCATAGTCCATCGGGATCCTTTCTTCAGGTCTTTCATCTGGTCCAGGTTCTTCGTAGTCAGTCACCAGCATAATGTTCTCGTCTGAGAACTCAGAATTCATGGACTAGTAGTCATCCACGGCCTGATGAGCCAAATGATCAGCCAATACACTCCCCTTGATTGCTTTCTGGGTTGTATATTTCATATCGTATTTGGTTAAGATCATATGCCATATCGCTATTCTTCCGGAGAGTGCGGGCTTCTCGAAGATGTAATTGATTGGATCCATCTTAGATATCAACAGAGTTGCGTGGGTCAACATATACTATCTTAGCCGGCGAGCAGCCCATGCCAAAGCGCAACAAGTTTTCTCGAGCAATGAGTATCTTGTCTCACAGCCGGTAAACTTTTTGCTAAGGTAGTATATTGCATGCTCTTTTCGACCAGGCTCGTCATGCTTCCCCAGCACACACCCCATTGAATTGTCTAGCACTGTTAAGTAAAATATCAAAGGTCTTCCTTCAAATGGAGGCATTAGAATTTGCGGTTCTTAAAGATATTCTTTGATCCTTTCGAAAGCAGTCTGGCATTCGTCATTCCACTTTACCACTTGATCTTTCTTCAGAAGCTTGAAGATGGGCTCACAAGTAGCAGTCAGATGTGAAATGAACCTGGCGATATAATTCAAGCGTCCCAAGAAACCTCTAACCTCCTTCTCAGTACGGGGATCTGGCATCTCTTGTATGGCCTTTACATTTGCGGTGTCTACCTGAATACCTTTGTCATTGACGACGAAACCCAGAAGCTTACCAGACCTTACCCAAAGGTGCACTTGTTTGGATTCAACCTCAGCCTGTATATCTTCAACCTGTCAAACAATTTTTGTAGACGATCAAGATGTTCCTCTTTGGTTTGAGACTTGGCTATCATGTCATCAACATAAACCTCGATCTCGTGGTGAATTATATCGTGGAACAAAGTAACCATTGCTCACTGATAAGTTGCCCCAACATTCTTCAACCTAAAAGGCATGACCTTGTAACAGAAGGTGCCCCACTGTGTGATGAAGGTCGTCTTCTCCATGTTTTCAGGAGCCATCTTGATCTGGTTGTAGCCAAAGAAACCATCCATGGAGGAGAAGATTTTATGCTCCGCGGTGTTGTCAACTAGAATATCAATGTGGGGAAGCGGGAAGTCATCCTTGGGGCTTGCCCTATTCAGATCTCTGTAATCCACACACATACGTACCTTGTCGTCCTTCTTAGGTACCGGAATGACATTAGAAACCCACTGCAGATAGGAGGTGACAGCTAAGAAACATGCGTCGAACTACTTCATGACCTCTGCCTTGATCTTCTCTAACACTTCAGGGTTCATATGGTGGACCTTCTATTTAACTGGAGGACAATCTTATTTAGTTTGGAGATGGTGTACCATGATGTCAGTGTCTAAACCAGGCATGTCTTCATATGACTAGGAAAAAATCTCAACGTAATCGCGCAACATCTGTATCAACCGCTGTTTGATCTTAACTTCCAGATTTGCACCGATCTTGACTTCTTTTCTGTCTACCTCTGTGCCCAAGTTTATTGTCTCAACTGGCTCTTTGTGAGGCTGTATAGCCCTCTATTCTTGTCGTAACAGTCTAGCCAGTTCTCCAGGCACCTCACAATCGTCCTCACCTTTGTTCTCGGCTTCAAATGTGTGCCTCACCATGAACCTTTGAAGGACTCCTTAATTGGATCGAAAGGCAACCTGAGCCTCTTTTTGATCCATGCCTGCGCTCCACCCCCTGTTTACTTTTCCTACCTGGCCCATTTATACTTGTTTACTTTGTTTTTGTTTATTTCTTTTAGTTTGTTTTTTTAATCAACGTAAAGATCATAAAAAAATATAAGTAACTTAGAATTAGGTTTTATTTTTTTAAGATTTAATTTAGTTAATTATTTTAACTTATTTTCTTCAATTTTAAAATCAGTAGACTTAGGATTTATTTGAATTCAATCCTTTTCATAAACAAAAAAAGGCAAAAAATATTAGGTATGTTTTAGAGTTAATTTTAATCAGTATTTTTAAATTAATTAAATTTGACTTAATTGAACATTTAGCATTTCCCAAAATAAAATAAAACAACAAAAAGATTTTATTCTTAGGATTTTTAGAGGTTATGTTCAGATTCGTGCGCGTTTATTTTATTGTAATTGCTTACTGGGATGTAATAGCTTAACTAAAACTTTTACTTTACTGCTTTTATTTCCCCAATTTTTGGACATGTAAATAATCCCCCGAAGCCTTGTAATAGCGTTAGGATTTACAATTCCCGCACTTTAAATTCCTATACATATATTAACTGTTTAGATGTATGCTAACTAGGCTATGCATGACAAGATTAACTCTTAACTTAAAATCAACAGTAGCTCACCATGACATGCAAAGATAATATAACTGAAAATTGACACACTTGCACATGCCACTACTAGGATACACCTCACTTGGTTTCCTCGAACGTGGTCATTGAGTATAGGAAGTCTTAGAGGTCGCCCTCCTGTCCAAAGATCAAAAGTTGCCTCGAAATGGTTGCCTCGATAAAAATGATCTAAGACATTAGGGTTACCGCTAAAGCATCCTAACATTGCTTTAGTGACTACACGTCCCTTAAATCGAATTGACCCGAAAACTCCAACGACGGTGCTACCTACTACTCAATAGTGGGATAGCACTGTCTAAAGGACATTTGCACAATTTAATTCCTTTTTGAGTAGGTAGAGGTTCTTAAGTACTTGCTCCTTTTAAAACAAAACAAAAACTTTTCGCACTTACACTCTCTTCAAAAAACAAAACTCTTTTCAAAACCCACAAACACAAAGAAAAGCAAACTTTTGAAAACATAGTGAGCAAGTACCTAAGAGCCCGTGGATAACGACGGATAGAAAGGGTGCTAACACCTTCCCTTTCTATAATCTACCTCCCGAACCCGAGAAACATCTCGAAAAGGAATTTTTCTGTGCTTTTGTCCTTTCCTTGTTGGATAAAATAAAAGACGGTGGCGACTCTTGCTTACCGCGACATTTTGCAAAAACAAACGCAAACGTGAACCAGCATTCCAAAACAGTCAGTTCTCATTCCCACCGATCACATCTTGCTTAGAGGTTTCCACCACAATCTTTCTAGGTGCCTCCGTCTGGGCAGGCTCACCTATAGCTTCTTTTCCTTGAGTCCCATATGACTCTACGACAGGAGTAACAATTGGAGTAAGAACAGGAGTAGCGACGGAAGTACTGGTAGGAACAACAGGTGAAATAACAACAAGCTTAGTGACAGTATTTAGGGAGATCTCAGGAGAAAAAAACCCATCCACTTCTAGTAATCCTATTGGTCCTGACAATGTTACTGACATCGGGATCAACCTCTTCATTCTTCATGTTTTGTTTAACGCCATGATAGTAGATATCGGCGCCATAATGCCAAGGGACAACTTTGTCTGAGGTGTATAGGACAGGACCAGGACAGGTGATTTTTAACGGAGCAACTCTCAGAGCGGGTGTAATCCTAACAAGTCTTCTCGAGGAGGCCTTGAAAGGATTGGCAGAAATGGTTATAATAGCAACATCTTCAAACGGAATAGTAGGAGTCAAAATTTTCTTGAACAAAATTTCTCTACTATCCATCAGGCACTGGACACCTGTCTTTAGCAAATAGCAACAAGAAGGCAGAGATGAACACATGAGGCAACCTTCACCATAACCCAGAAATAAACCGGACAACAACAAATTCTTCTTAATAGTAATAAGGGGAGTAGAAACTTCATCAACTGAGGTCAGAAATAGATCGGTATCAACGGAGTTAACTCCACAGTTGTGCCTAGGCATGGGAGTAATTATGACATTGGGCTTCTCCAGAGTGTCGAAATCAATATCCTTGGCTTCAATCAGATCTTGTACTTTATTTCTTAGAACCCAACAGTCATTTGTATCATGACCAGGACTCTCAGAATGGTAGGCATACTGAGCTTTAGGATTGTACCGAGGAGACGAGATATTAGGATTCTTGGGAGCCTCTTTCAAAGTTGTCAAGTTGGATCTCAGCAGATGGGGTAGAACCTTTATCAATGTCATGTTAATCCTGGTAAACTGCCTTTGTGGTCTTTCCACCCTTTGCTAATTATTGCGTTATGGAGCAGCCGCAGGCCTAGGTATCATTATAAAACTTACCGTCAGACAGTGTTCAACTTTGCTCTGACCTCTCAGACTATAAACGACATCGGCCTCCTTCTTACTGGTGAAGGGCCTCTTTACTGAACTCGAAGAGGTGTCTTTTTGTACTTTACCATTCCAAATCCCAACTTCTACCCTTTCTCCAGTTAATACCAGTTCAATGAAACCAGCTAATGAGTTGCCGATCAAATGGTTAAAGAATGGACCAGACAACGTCCCAAGAAACATGTCAACCAACTCCCTTTCAGATAAAGGTGGTTGAAATCTCCCAGCCAAGTCTCTCCACTTCTGCGCATAGTCCTTAAAGCCTTTATCTGCATCCATTGATATAATCTGGAGTTGAGTACGAGTAGGGGCCAGGTCGGCATTGTATTGGTGCTTCTTGTAAAAAGCAACAGCCAAATCCTCCCAGTTTCAGACATTGGTTCCCTCCAATTGGTAGAACCATTTGAGTTGAGTCCCTGACAGGCTGTCTTGAAAGAAGTGAACCCACAAGTTTCTATCAGCGGTGTGAGGCTGGATCTTCCTTACATAGGAACGAAGATGAAGCTTTGGGCAAGACATCCCATCATACTTTGCAAACACTGGAGCCTTAAATTTCTGCGACATGACCACTCTTGACACCAATCCCAGTTATTCGAAGTCCAACCCAGGTATTCTCTGGATTCCATGGCGCTCAGCCGATCCTCTAACTGCTTGTATCTATCCTAAATGTGAGGATATTGCTCATCATTGTAGTCGGTATCTATGATACGGTGGCAGAACCGACTGTTAATACTGGTTCGCGTTTTTTGTTTGCAAAATGTCGCAGTAAGAAAGAGTCGTCATTGACTTTTATTGTATACAATCAAGAAAAGGAAAAAGAACAGGAAAAAACCTTTTTCGTGATGTTTCTGAGTACGGGGGGTAGATTATAGAAAGGGAAGGTGTTGTCACCCTTTCCATCCGTAGTTTTCTACGGGCTCTTAGGTACTTGCTCATTTTGAAAACCGCTTGTGTGTGCTTGTTTGTTTTGAAAAAAAGTTTACTTCGTGATAACCCTTGTATCAGTCTTCAAGGGTGTGACGAAGTTGTTTTGAAAATTATTTGAAAAGTGTTGGTGTGAAATTTTTTTGCTTGAGCAAGTACCTAGGAACTATCTACCTACTCGAAAAAGACTGTTCGTTTTTCTTTAGACAGTGCTATCCCATTATTAAGGAATAGGTAGCACCGTCATTGGAATTTTAAGGGACGTTCGAAAGGACAGATACGGTCACAAAAGCAATGTTAGGAGGTGTTAGTAATCATCCTAAATCCTTAAAGATCTTTTCCGAGGCAACATTTGAATGGTTAATTTGAGATCTTTTGGGGCTAGAGGACGACCACTAACAAACCCTATACTTCATGACCGTTTAACCGAAGTCAACCGAAGTGGAGTAAACCCTAGGAGTGAGAATGTGCGAGTGAACTTTTTAAATTAATTTGTCTTTGCACATTTAGGGTTTTCTAACGTTTTAATTTTCAAGCATTCTTCCCATACAATCCTATTAGCATACATCTAACAATTAATAATTGCGGAAATTTAAAGTACGAAAATAGAAACCCTAACTATTACATGGCTTTCGCAGATATATAATTATTTTGACTGAAAATAAAATGCGGAATTAAAACATAATTAAATCTATTACAACCTCGAATCAGTTACAAAAATAATTAAAAAAAAAGGTAATTAAAATACGCGCGACGAATTAAATGCGAGGACGATTAGAAAACCTAAAAATCTAATTTGAGAAAAAATATTTAAGCTATTTTTGAAGAAAAACTTAATTACTTACAAAATCAAATCCTAATTCCTAATTGATTTTAATTTACAAAAAATAAGATTTAATTGCCCTAATTCTGAATTAATTAATTAAAGAAAATAATTTTTTTTAAAATGATTTTTTTATGTTTTTGTGACTTTTGATTAAATGATAATAAAAATAATTTTTGGGTTATTTTGTAAAAAGAAAATAATTAACAAAATAATAAAATAAGAAAATAAAAAGAAAAGGAAGAAATTGGACCTGTTAGAAGCTGGAAAAGAGGGGTGTATATCTGAGTTATTCAGGCCCATTAGTGATTAAGCCCAGCCTTGCGTGGATCTTGTGTAGCCCCCCTGGAGGGTGTACCATGGACTTTGCTGCCTGGGACGTTGGATTGGATTTGATGATAAATCAAATGGCTGGATTAATAGATGTATTATAGGCGCCTGGATGCATGGAGCATAGGATCTACAGTTAAACATTAAGAAAATAGGGAAAATGTTGGGACCTGGGATCGAACCCAGGTCCTCCTACTCATACAACGCGCTCTTCACCAACCGGGCTACATGTTTTAATTGTTAACATGATAACAACAATCAATAATATGTTAAACAAACTGGATAAGACAAAAAAACAAAAAAACGCGTGTTTTATTTAAATAGGTCAATGGTCATCAGCCACATTATCTTCTTCTTCGCTTGTCCGTCGCTTTAGGTATGAGACTTATACCTACGGACAGTCTGCCATGGCTGTAGCCCTGCATCTTTCAAAAATCACAATCAAGCATGATAAATTACTGGTGAATACATAGATCAACTCGTTTTGATCTCACGAATATCATGGTGCTCTTTTCTTGGCCCAATTTAACGTGTAGAACAAGGCCCTAAAACGCAAGAACAAACCCTAATAATGGCAAATACGCATACAAGTGTCAAAATGCAAAATTGTTTGAACCAAAATGTTCAAAATGATGATACAAACAGAATGATATACTTAAAAGTAATCAATCATGCGTAAATTATAAAATCAAATTTAAGATTATATGAGAAAACCGTGGGTCTGTAGCTCATGATTTCGGCCGTGTGGAAACTTGCAAATGATCAAAACATGTTCTGGAGATGTCCAAGAATCTATTGGTAACCTTAAAATACTTTGAATTTTCCTCTAAGCTTGAAATCGATCTACCACTTTTTGACAATTTTTTTAGTTTTGCTTTGTGCTCTCATGACCTGTAAACCTCTTTTTTGTGCATTGTATCAGTTCTATATATGTAATGAAATACATTAGGTCAACAAAAATGAGCTAAATCTTGGTCCATTATGAAGATTTGATTTGGTCTTTATCCTTGTATGATATCTTTCTATATCAAGCCAAATCATGCCAATTTTGGTTTAATTTGTTTTGCACGTTTTGGATATGATATGCTAGCTTGATTGGATTTGATTCCACCAAAAATCTGATCACAAAACACATCTTTGATGTTTTTTGCTATTTATTTGATTTAATTTGACTTTTAAATGATAAAAATCAAAATAAAATAAATAAATGAAGAAAATAATGTGTGAGTGCTGATTTGGGTCGTGGACCATGTCATAAGTGAGATGCAAGCATACAAAGTTAGGCCTATTTGGCAAAAAATGCAATTTCGAGCATATTTGACTTTTGGCAATTTTGCAAAAATGGTCAACTTTGACAAGGCATATCTCCTCCAATTTTAAACCTAGAGAGGTGTTCTGGACTTTTTAGAAAGCTTAGGATGTCCCCTAAACAAACCTTTTGGTATCATATCAACTGGGTCTTCCAAGTTCATGTAAGAAGCTTTGACCCAAAAAGTGTTTTTGTTGACTTTTCAAAAGGACCTATAATATGGAAATTCATATCTATTTGTGAGTGCATATTTTGAACTTGAGGGATGAAGATGAATTGTAGGTAATTTCATCCTCTTCAAAATTATCCTTGGATGGAAATTGTTTGATAAAGTATGAGGAAGTTATGCTTGGTCAAAGTTTGGTTGACTTTTCCTAAGAAACCCTAATTTAGAAACTTTTGGGTTTTGATGAATTTGGGGCATTCCTTGAGGAATCATGATAAACCCTTGATTAAATGATGGATATAACTGCAAAATGTTGATGTTGACCAAAAATCTTGAAGTTTGAGTGTATGTGGGCCATAGTTGACTTTTTACCTAATATAGTCGACTCTCAAGCATCTGAGCAGTTGACTGAGCAAACTTCTTTTGCAAGGCTTGAAACTTGACATAGAGGGTCTTGAGAACATATTAGGACCATGGAGGTTATATGAGGTCTTTGGAGTTCACCTATCTTGATAAAAATGGAAACCCTATTTTGAGGCACATTGCCTTATGAGAGAGTTTGTCTGGCCAATTCTTGGGCATCCTTGAGCAAGTTAAGGATCTCAATGGGCATGTGTTGAGTAAAATGAGAGGGAAAATTTTGGGGTACAACAACTTCCCCTGTTCAATCTTCTTAAACCTGAGGGTGTAGATTGGCTTGTCTGCCTTTCGTGATCTGAAGGTGGAAGATGATTGAACACTAGAGTGCCCAGAAATTCTCACTCGTATGAAGTGATACTTGATTTGGTGATATCGGGAATGGGATTACAGATGCCATTTGGAAGTTCATGACAGAAGATTGTCAGAGATGGGCTTAAAGATGCCATCTAGGATGCTGATTTCTTGAGATATTTCTTTGATGAGAATTCCTGTTCCTGTCGTTGAGGAGGAATCTGCTGAGGAATGTTGGTATCTGTCTTGGGAGAAATAGAATTTTAGGAGCTTCAGTTGTTTGTTACTCTATTGGCGAATTGACTCCTGCTTGAGGAACCGAAAGTGAACTGCATATCTGGTCAAGGTACAGGCTGCGCAACGGCTTACTGGGGAAAGGTGAAATCGATCGAAACTGGTCAGGTCCAGGTTTTACCGTGTTGTAAATTTCCGTCTGGAGATAAGAGAGAAGAAACCTGGATGGCAGGGTTACTTTTAAATGAAAGCCTGGATAGTAGAGCTATGAGAAGGAACTTGGGTCGTAGGGTTACTTCGAAATGAAAGCCTGGATAGTAGGGTTGTGAGAAGGAATCTGGGTCGTAGGGTTTCTTCGAAATGAAAGCCTGAATAGTAGGGCTGTGAGAAGGAACCTGGGTAGTAGGGTTACTTCGGAAGAAAGCCCGGATAGTAGGGCTATGAGAAGAAACCTGGGACGTAGGGTTACTTCGAAATGAAAGCCTGGATAGTAGGGCTATGAGAAGGAACCTGGATCGTAGGGTTACTTCGAAATGAAAGCCGGGATAGTAGGGTTGTGAGAAGGAACCAGGGTCGTAGGGTTACTTCGAAATGAAAGCCTGGATAGTAGGGCTGTGAGAAGGAACCTGAGTAATAGGGTTACTTCGAAATGAAATCCTGGATAGTAGGGCTATGAGAAGGAACCTGGATAGTAGGGTTACTTCGAAATGAAATCCTGGATAGTAGGGTTGTGAGAAGGAACCTGGGTCATAGGGTTACTTTGGAATGAAAGCCTAGATAGTAGGGCTGTGAGAAGGTACCTTGGTAGTAGGGTTACTTCGAAGCAATAGTGTAGATTAGTTGACCCGTTTGGTTTCCGGAACTGAGTTTCCATTAGTCGTCTACAGAAGTGACCTGTATAACTGCTGGATTTTTTGAAGCTAATCATCTTTCCTGAAAAGATAACAGGGTTAATTATATGCGATGCATGAAATGCGGGGTTAGATGATGTTCTCAAAATAAATGAGATTATGTTGTATATGATATGTATGCGTATGTCATGATGTATGTTCACGAAATGTTATCGGGGTATGCTCGCGTCTGGGAAAATAAATCCCTGACTGCTGCTGGAGATTTATAAATATTCTGTCGGGAAGAGATGCTGCTTGAGAATAACTCTGCGGAGAACAAACTTAGGAAGTGAATTTTTGTAGCTGAAGTGATGAACTCTTTCGGGGATTGAGCCTTTGTGTTGTACCCCAAAATTTTCCCTCTCATATTTCTCAAAACATTGCAAGAAAAATCTCCAAGTTGCTCAAGTTTGCTCAAGAGTGGGTCAGACAAATCATCTCCTAAGGCAGTCAACCCCAAATTAGGGTTTTGTGTTGCATCAAGATCCTTGAGTAAAAATGACCTCAAGTTCTCAATAATGTACTAATATGTTCTCAAGGTCATCCATGTCAAATTTCAAGCCTTGCAGAGGAAGTTTGCTCAGTCAATTGCTCAAAGGGTCCAAAAATTGACTATGCTAGGGCAAAAGTCAATTGTGACCTATAAACAGTCAAACTTCAAGATTTTTTGTCAACATTATCATTTTGAAGGATAATTCATAATTTTATCAAGGGTTGATCATGATTCATCAAGGATTGCCCAAAATTCATCAAGATTCAAAAGTTGCTAAATTAGGGTTTGCTGGAAAAGTCAACTCAACTTTGACCAAGCATAACTTTGTCATACTTTATGAGAAATGACCCATCCAAAGCTAATTTTGAAGAGGATGCAATTTCCTACAATCCATATTCATACCCTAAGATCCGAAAATGCACTCACAAGAAGTTGTAAATTTGGACATTATAGGTTATTTTTGAAAGTCAACAAAAACACCTTTTTTGCCAAAGCTTATAACTTGAGCATGGAATATCAAAAATGAGATGATACTAAAAGGGTTGGTTAGAGGACATCTCAAGCTTTCTAAAAAGTCAAAGAACACCTCCAAAAGTTCAAAATTGAAGAAGTTATGCATTGTTGAATTTGGACATTTTTGCAAAATTGCCAAAAGTCAACTATCCCCAAAACTTCAAATTTTGTCAAATGGGTCAATTCTTTTCCACTTGATTTGAACTTTCCACATTGAACACGTGTCCTAGCTTCAGCCTTGTTTCCATTTATCAATTTTATTATTTGATTTGATTTTTTATTGAATTATTTCATTTTAAATCAAATTAAATCAAATAAAATCCAAATATTGATTACTTGATCTCTTTTTGGCTATTTCAGGACTGAATCATCATCATCAAGGGTATCAAACTCGTATCAAGCATTCCATGTGCAAAAAGATTGAGTTTTGACAATTTTGGAAGGTTTAATAATGGTGGATCAAATAAAATCCCATGGCATTGATGTGCAAAGATTTAAAGCATAATTCTTGACCTAATACATTCCATGATACATATAGAAGGCAAAGGCACAAAATTGAAGGTTGGAGGCTGTAAGAACAAATAGAACCAAACTTGGAAAAAGTGACAAAAAGTTGGAGATCAAAATCAAGCTTGGAGGCACTTTCAGGACTTGGCAAGCATCACAATCGCTTCCTGGAAATTCTCAGAATCAAAACCAATCAGAATCATTCATTCTCCAGCCTCCTAGAGCACTGTAAGTATCTAACTGATCCGCCATGTTCTTGAAGTCGCAAATCTTTATTCTTGCATCCATTGCCAAAAACAATTGCATATTCTGACTCACCACACCATTCACTAGCTATCTGCAATAACCAATTTCATTCTTATGCTTTGTATCGTAAAACACCATTGTAGGGTTTTCTATGTTTTTTTTAGGGGTTTTCATTACAGGTAAAATTAGCCCTATTAATGGCCATGGACGTGACCGGGAGAGGAAGACGAATGCAACCATGGTCTTGGGAGGAGTTTATATGGCCTGAGATGAGTTTTTGGAACGACCTAGGCATTTAGCTACGGATTCAAATCCGTAATTAATTTCTTTACAGGCCTGAGGAAGGGACGACAACGTGTCTCCCTCTGAGTGGACCATTCAAACACGCATGCCTTTTTTTTATTTTTTCTGGCATATTAACCCATTATCTCTTATTATCATTATTACTTAATATATTAACAAACAGAACAAAGTGGCTGAGTGGTAAAGGCGTGCATCCAACATCCAACAGGATCTGGGTTTGAATCCCAGGTCCCCCCTGTTATTTGTTATATTTTTCCTTCAGGTAATCCAGTGCAAATCTAGGCGTGGAGCTCATCATGTGTCCTCACTCAATCAAGCGCCAGATGGCCCAAGGCCAGATCTTTTGATCCAGGATGATGGTCCACCATGGGACCAAGTCAAAACACGCACATGGAATCCAAAAAGTCAACCAGGCCAGCGTGTTATTGGGCCACAAAATTGCTGAGCAAACCCCCCAAACAGGCCCAAACCCTCTCTTCTCTATATTTCTATTTTAATTTTATTAATTGCTTTTATTATTTTTCCTTTAATTATTAACAAATCAAATCTTATTCTTAATAAAATAAAAAAACCAAAAAATATTTTCTTTATTAAATTAAATTTTAGTATTTTCCTTTTTATTAACAAATATTAATTTAATTAATTTAGACCATTAATTAGGAATAACTTTAATATGTTTTTTTCAATAATTATAATTAACTTAGACATAATTAGGTTTTTATTAATATTGATCAATTTTATTTTTCTTTCTTAAAATATCAAAAACCCAAAAATATTTATTTTTATTAATTAGTTTAATTAATTTAATTTAATAATTAACTTAGTTCAATTTCTTTCTTAATTCAAAAATAAACAAAAAAATCTTTTCTTTAAATAACAAAGGGTCAAAACCCTAGAACTCGCATTCGATTTAATTTCCCGCACGCGATCCATTTTATTCAATATTGTATTTGTTTCCGGAATGTAATAGATAATTAGGACTGTCTTTACCGCTTTATTTATTTTCCGCATTTAAATTTCAAAGGGTTGCTTTTGGCAATGTAAATACCCGACGCCTTGTAATTTAATTTCCGCAATTTATTTTCTGCAAAATATAACTGTTAGATGTTTGATAATAGGGATGCATGACAAGATTGAACGTTTAAACCTAAAATCAACATAGATAACCATTGACATGTACAAAGATAAAATTAACTGAAAACAACACACTCGCACATGCGCACTCTTAGGATACACCCCACTTGGTTGCCTTCGTACACGGTCATTGAGTATAGGTCACTTTAGAGGTCGCCCTCTTATCTAAAGATCATAAAGTTGCCTCGAAACGGTTGCATCGGATATTGTTGCCTCAAAAAAATGATCTAAGACATTAGGGTTACCGCTAAGGCGTCCTAACATTGCTTTGGTGACCGTAAGTCCCTAAAAGTGAATTGACCCTTAAACTCCAATGACGATGCTACCTAATCATTTATATTGGGATAGCATTGTCTAAAGGAAGATAGTATAGAACGATTCCTTTTTCGAGTAGGTAGATGGTTCTTAAGTACTTGCTCTTTCAAAAACAAAAATACTTTTCACACTTACACTTTTCAAACAAAGTTTTCAAAAATACTTCGTACACTCTTGAGGACAGAAGCAAGAGTTAAATCGAAGTTTTCAAAACAAAATTTTTTTTTTAAACCCACAAGCACAAAGAAAGCAATTTTGAAAACAAATGAGCAAGTACCTAAGAGCTCGTGGATAACCACAGATAGAAAGGGTGTTAACACCTTCCCTTTCTATAATCTACCCTCCGAACCCGAGAAATATCTCGAAAAAGGAATTTTTCTGTGCTTTTTTCCTTTCCTTGTTGGATAAAATAAAAGTCGGTGGCGAATCTTGCTTACCGCGACATTTTGCAAACACAAATGCAAAATGCAAACCAGCATTCCAAAAAACAGTCAGTTCTTTCCCACCGTATCACAGAACTGGCGACTCTGCTGGGGACGCTTAATAAGTGGGGTGTACCTTAGGAATAGTTCATAATGTTTTAAATTGATTGCTTTGTATGCTTCATATTTGTGGGCTTGAATAGGAGTTACTATAGATCCTAACCCGAATATGGGGGCACCCTTTAGGTAAGTAGCAATAAACTGTGAGGGAACTGTACGGCATAGACCGATACGGTTGAAGCAGTAGCTATGTTGGTGTGGCACTTTAGTTTGTACCGATATCCCTTGTGTTGGAACGAGGAGAATATGGGTCTTCTAAGGGGTCATTAAGCACCAACTGACCTTAGAACCTTTAAATTGACCAACTTGGCCATAGAACAGTAGCAGTATGCTACACTCATTGAGACTAAACTCTCGCGATGATTCCCGCTGCAAGAAAAGGTTGCTAAACTGGAATTATGACTGATTGAGGGTAGTAAGTGATATTGAGATCCTCTTGAACCCGGTTACTATTTTTAGGACAGGTTTAAACCAACTGAACTGAAAGAGGGTAGTACCTAGACTCCTTGTCAGCCTGAAATCTAAGGGCTCTCTGTGTGACTTGTGTGCCTTTACTATATTTTCTATTTGTGGATACTTGTGGTATGCTTTCTATCATGACATTATGACATCATAACATTGCATACATCTTGCATTGGACTAACCTATTTCAAAGACAGGATGGATTCATCTTTGTTCTGTTTTGTAGGTCATGGCACCCATGCGTAGGAACACCATCCGGATCAACTGTGTCCATATTCCCACTATGCTTAAAGAGTTGGTTGCAAAGATGTCAGATACTACTTCCTTTATCAAAAGACATGGGAATCTTCTTAGTTTGGTCACCTCCAAATTTTAGGAGCAGATGATGAGTATCCTAGTCCAGTTCTATGATCCACTGTACCATTGCTTTACTTTTCAGGACTACCGGTTGGTCCCTAACTTAGAAGAGTTCTCTGATCTGCTCGGTATCTCTATTTTGGAGTAGACCCTGTTTACAGGTTTGGAGAAGATCCTTAGGCCGGAAGAGATTGCTTCAGCCCTTCATCTGACAAAGGATGAGGTAATGGCTAATTGGGAAACTCGTAGTGGAGCAAAGGGCTTTCTGACTAAGTTTTTGGTTGGTAAGTGTGATCGGTGGATCTGGAACTGACTGTTTAACGTTGGTTCGCGAAATGTCGCGGAAGCAAGAGTCACCACCGTCTTTTATTTTCTCCAAATGGAAAGGACAAAAGCACAGAAAAATTCCTTAAAGAGATTGCTCTCGGTTCGGGAGGTAGATTATAGAAAGGGAAGGTGTTAGCACCCTTTCTATCCATGGTTATCCATGGGCTCTTAGATACTTTCTCATTTGTGTTTTCAAAAGGTTTGTTTGCTTTTCAATTGTGGGTTTTAAAAAGTTTCTTTGAAAATTCCAGTTCGACTCTTGTATCGGTCCTCAAGAGTGTTTGAAAAATTGCTTTCGAAAGCTTTTTGAAAAGGTGTCGGTGTGAAAAGTATTTTTGAATTTGTTTTGAGATTTAGAGCAAGTATCTAGAGTCGTCTACCTACCCTAAGGAATTCGTCTGTGTAAGTGTCCTTAAAGTAGTGCCATCCCACCATTGAGAGGTAGGTAGCACCACCGTTGGAGGTGTTCGGGTCAATTCGAGGTTCAGGACATGGTGATCACCGGAGCAATAGGAAGATACCTTAGAAGCTACCCTCATGCCAGATTCCCGGATCATGAGGACTTACTAAGACACCCTCTACTCGACGATCACCTTTCGAGGCAAGGCAACAGTGAGGCGTACCCTAGGGGTGGTGTGTGATTCGTGTGTCAGATTCGTTTATTTTTGTCTTGTCATGTCAAAGTGATCTATGCGTTTGTTTTTATTTTTATTCATTTATTGTTGCATGCATTTATTAACAGTTAAAAAAAAGTGCGGGAAATGTAAAGTTCCTAAGCTATTACAAAGGCGCGGGTCCACATCGCCAAATTATATCCAGGACCCGATTTGACATAAAATAAAGAAATAAAGTAAAGTGCGAAAGATAAATATTTACACGGCTTTGGGAGAATTACATCAATATTTAAAAGAAGGAATAAATAAAATGTGCGAATTGAATTAAAATTGAAAACGAGGGCGTTGGACCCTTTTGAAGTTAAATTGAAATTAAAAATTAATTAATTATTTATTGAAATAAAAGAAGTGTTTTTTAGGTTTTTTTGTATTTATGAAATAAGAAAATTAAAATTAAAATTAAAAGAAACCCTAATTCTAAGTTATTTTTAATTATTTGAGAAAAATGTTAAAGTTTAACTTAATTTACTAAAGAATTTATGTACATGTTTATTTACAAAATAAATTAGTAATTAATAATAATAATAATGATGAGAAAATTATTTATTAAAAAAAAATGATGAAAAAGTTAAAAACCCTAATTTCTACATATTTAATTTATTAAGAAAAATATTAAAGTTTTGAAACCTAAATTAATCTAATTAATTGTTTAAAGTTTATTTACAAAAATAATAATAGTGAAATTAATATTAATAAAATAAACATTTTTTTGATTTTTATGTATTTTATATTTATTATGAAAATTATTTTATGGAATTAAAAGAAAACAATTAAAAAACAATTAAAAGAATAAAAAAGGAAAAACAAATAAAAATTAAAAATTGAGCAAACCATAGGGGGTGTCTGGCCCAAGGGGAGGTTTTTTTGAAGTATTGACTCCTGAGTACCGTGGTCTGCATTCTTTGGCCATTGGATTGAGTTTCATGCATAAGTTGTTCTACTTTGGCCATTTGGCTTTTGGCTTTTGCCTTTTGGCCATTTGTGTTCTGGCCTCAACGTTCCTTAATCTTCTCAGGATGTCTGTCTCGCCACGTATTGGTGTCATGTGTAAAATGTTCTGTTCTGGCCATTTGGCTTTTGGCTTTTGGCCATTTGGCTTTTGGCCTCAACGTTCCTTAATGAACCTGCATGGGATCCTGTCTAAATCTGCAGTGTTGAATCTCACGAACACATTAAATAAAATCATAAAATGTAAATAAAACCAATATATGAAGAAATTTAATGTTTAGGCACAATATGGCATGTATGAATGATTATACCCTTTTGATCATGGAGATCAAATCAATCTTACCCTTACTGGAAAATTAGTGACCGGAATGCTTTTATGCCTTACTGGAAAATTAGGATCATGGAGATCCAGTCAGCCTTATCCTTACTGAAGAAGTAGTGAGGTGTTGGTTTGTAACTGTGATGACTTATTTGTAGTGAGAGAGGGATTTGTAATAAGGATTTCAAGGTTTTAGGGTTCTTGAAAGAATTTGATATTCTAACAGTGTTGTGTCAAGGTTTTTTCTCTCTTTTCCTCCTCTTATCTGGTTTATGTGAAAAGAAGGTGATTATATAATGGAAATTAGGGTAAAGCAAATGGGCTTTGAATGTGCAATTGGGTCTCCAATATTCACTTGAATTCGTCACTTTCCAGGCTAAATCGCAGGGACTTAAGTGCATTTTTTAAAGTTGAAATGTGAAAACAAAATGTAGCTGACATCGATAACTAACTCCTGTCTGAAAATCGGCTCAATCGGATAAACGGTGAATTAGTTATGAATTTTTGAAGTTTTAGCTCAGACAAACTTATTTTGGGCTCCAGTGTCGACTCTGACACGTTCTTCAATAAAAAACTGGTATTGATCGGAGCATAATCTGGTCTCGACTTTTGAAGAAAAATTGTAGATCTATGAGTCAGTGACCTTGTGTAAAAATATGAGCCCAATCCGATAAAAATTGACCGAGTTATGAATTTTCGAAGTTTCGGCCCAGATGAAATATTATTCAGCATTCAAGATTTTCAGCGTGTCACGCACTCTGAGCAAAAAATGAAGGCCTTTTGAATACCGTTTGAACTCAATACCTTCTGTGAAAATGTAGCCAACTCAATTTGTGAAATTTTGGCGCCAGAACCAGCTCGATACGATGAAAATCGACCAAGTTATGATTTTTTGAACATGACGCAAATAAACTTCTGTCACAAATTTTCTGCACGAAAATACTTGATAAATCCACATTTTTGAAGACCTTCTGATTGAAATTGGCTTCCAGCCGTGAGAGATGAAAACGTAGATAATGTCAAGACGGAATTTTGGCCACCGGAACGGGTTTAAAATGAGCCACGATCTTCAAGTTATGAATTTTTTAGCGCGTAAAAACTGCACTTTCAGCACACTTTTTCACTATATTTCTTCAAGAAAACTCACACATTCGGATACCTTCTTTAAAGAATTGACTCTTGAGCCGAACCTGAATTTGAGAATATGTTATCAGAGATATCTTGGCGAAAGAACACCTGAATATAACGCGCCGGCTTGGACTTGTGAATTTTTCTTGAAATGTTTTGAGAAATATGGGAGGGCAAATTTTGGGGTACAACAGTTGCCCCTGTTCAATCTTCTTAGACCTGAGGATGCAGATTGGCTGACGTGCCTTTCGTAATCCGAAGGTGGAAGATGATTGAACACTAGAGTGCCCAGAAATTTGCGCTCACATAGTAGCAGTGTGATGGTGGAATGGGCTTATAGATGCCATTTGGAGATTGATGGATAGGATGATGGGCTTATAGATGCCATGCTAAGAGATGATGGAAGGTGGATGGGCTTATAGATGCCATCTGGGTGTTGATCGCGTAAGAGATTCCTTAGCGAGAACTTGCGTACCTGCAAAAGAAAAAGATTACCTGACCCGTTACAGGAGCTGGTCTTCAGATTCTTTGTATAGATGTGTCCTGACTGGTTACAGGAGCTGGATCTGGATCTTCAAAAGGTGATGAATGAACCAGGGATGGTTACTACCTCAACAGGAACGGTGAGAGAACCTCGGATGATTACTACCTCAACAGGAACGCTGAGAGAATCTTGGACGACTTCAACCTCAACAGCAATCGTTGAGAGAATCTTGGGACGATTACTACCTCCGCAGTATCGGGGAGAGAACCATAGGCGACTACAACCTCAACAGCAATCATTGAGAGAATCTTGGATAACTTCAACCTCAACAGCAATCGTTGAGCGAATCTTGGGATGATTACTACCTCCGCAGTATCGGGGAGAGAACCATAGGCGACTACAACCTCAATAGCAATCATTGAGAGAATCTTGGATAACTTCAACCTCAACAGCAATCGTTGAGCGAATCTTGGGATGATTACTACCTCCGCAGTATCGGGGAGAGAACCATAGGCGACTACAACCTCAATAGCAATCATTGAGAGAATCTTGGATAACTTCAACCTCAACAGCAATCGTTGAGAGAATCTTGGGACGATTACTACCTCCGCAGTATCGGGGAGAGAACCATAGGCGACTACAACCTCAATAGCAATCATTGAGAGAATCTTGGATATCTTCTACTGAGTCTTTATCAGGAAAATCTGTTTGGGGTCAATTTAGTTGGACTAGAGAAGGCCTTGGACTGGATAAGAAACGGAAAATCTTAGGGTCGATTAACTGAACCGGTCTAGGTCTTGAAATTTTCCACTGGAATAAGTGTCAGAACATCGCCATATCTGGGTCACATCTGAACGATATCTAGAAGGAAATCTGGAAGAAGTATCAGAACGTTGCCATATCTGGCTCACATCTGAACTATATCTAGAAGGAAATCTGGAAGAAGTATCAGAACGTTGCCATATATGGTTCACATCTGAACTATATCTAGAAGGAAATCTGGAAGAAGTATCAGAACGTCGCCATGCCTGGTTCACATCTGAACTATATCTAGAAGGAAATCTGGAAGAAGTATCAGAACGTTGCCATATCTGGTTCACATCTGAACTATATCTAGAAGGAAATCTGGAAGAAGTATCAGAATGTTGCCATATCTGGTTCACATCTGAACTATATCTAGAAAGAAATCTGGAAGAAGTATCAGAACGTTGCCATATCTGGTTCACATCTGAACTATATCTAGAAAGAGTTGCGATAGTTGATAGTAATCATCTTTGTATTGACCTTTCCTGAAAGGTAAAGCATTAGTTGTATGCAAGATCATGATGCATGAACTGCATGATTTCAAGATGCCCTTAAAATTGATGAGATTCGTGTAGTATGATGCATATGCATGCTATAATGTATGAAGATGTAATGTTTATGAACATATGTTTTCGTCTTAGGAAAATAAATCCTTGACGAGTGCCGGGAAGTCACTCCTGGGCTGCTGTTGAAGAATAGATTTTTGCCTCCGCTGGGGATGATAGTTGCAAGAATACCGGTAGGAGAAGATAACTCCGTTAGGGAATGAACTTGGCGAATGGATTACTCTGCGGGGAGAAAAGTACTCTAGCGATCTTGCTGGGAAGCAATACTCTGTGGGGAGAGAGATACTTTGTTGAGTTGTTGATAATAACTTGCTGGGGATACCCTTGTTGTTGGAAGTGTTAATAGACCTTGCTGGGGATAAGGAGACTTTGTCAGGGACGATCTTTTCGTGGCTTTTGGCTGAGGATAACCCAGTTATATCCTGGTAAGGAAATAACTCTTTGAATAAAGCCGGGAGACGCGTTCGTGCTCTGCGAGGATAAGCTTCCAGAATCTACTGGGGATAAGCTTACTGCTTGGGGAAATGGATTCCCACTTTTCCTGGGGAACTAGATTGGACTCTCTTGGGGAAGTTTTGAACTGTATCGGGGAAGTAACTCCACTGAATGCTTGATGTACCGCCGGGGAACAATCTTTAGACCAAGACTGCCGGGGATGCTTGTTAAGAATGTCCGTTCATTGCTGGGGAAGGTTGAGATCTGCTGGAGGATACCCAACTCCCCTAAGGTTGATTGTATATCTTTGCTTGGGGAGAGTGCAGGGACTTGCTGGCTCACTCTCTGGGGAGTTGAGATATACCGGTTATGTTTTTCAGCTGAACCTACCTTGATACCCTGGAGGACCGAACAATCAGATTGCTTAGAAAACTCTTTATTGCCCCTGTTTCTGATGTGGGAGAGGAAGACCTATGAGGTGCTGATAGTTGTTGACGGGCAAACCTTCTTCTGGTAGGCAAGTGACAAGATGACGGGACATAGTCGTACGCATTTGATCCCTAACTTTTTCCTGGACCGTCCTTTCGGGTTTTCAGTCCACCGGGATACCCATTTTTGCCCAAGCCGCCCTTTCGGGTTTTCGACTTGCCGGGTGTACAGATTTTTTTTTGTTTTTATCCCTTATTTTGCCCGAACCCTTTTGGTTCGCCGGGAAGCCCTAACTTTTGCCTAGGCATGTCAACCTAGCGGGTCTTTGATTGTGCGTAGTATTTTTTTCGACTATGTCCACGCTTTCGGAATGTAGGGTGTTGCCCCTGTTAGAAGTGTTTTGTCATGCCACCGGAAGGTGTTTGATCAGGCAAGATTCGTTGCTGGAATGCCCCAAGTGACTCAGGCGGAGATTTGCCCCAGGCTATTTGGCCTTTTGAGAGATTCTCCGAATCTTGATTGGACTGCCCCAGATAATGGACCATGGTCATGTCTGCCCCTTGATTGGAGGTACTTCTGTTCACTAGGCTTTCATCGTGCGAATTTCCCTGCTGTTCAAACAAAAAGTCATATGCAAACAAAGTTATGTTAAAAATGCAAAGCCTATGTCTGTCTTGAAGATTTTGAAAATGCATTCTTTTTTCATAAAACAAATGAATGTTTGTAAAACGTGATGTCAACTCCGTATTTACTGTAGGCCTTAAGGAGTCAGGATACCTTTCATAACAGTATGCTTTTGAACTAACCCATGCTTCAGCTAGGACTTTTATGGGTTATAACGTGGCCTGGTTCATGGTTTAAGAAACAAAGGATAAAGGCTCAAATTTTGTTTGTACCCACCCGCTCTTCGTGATGTTCTCCAAACCTAAACTCAGTTGATCATACGTTAGACCTTGTTTGAGTCTTTGCTCTGATTTTCCGGTGATGATTCGGATGTTGATGATTTATTTTGAATAGGCAGTCATTCCTTTTTGTTGAGGGTTTGTAGAACCTCTTTTTTCCTTGATTTTATTATCCCTATTTTTTTGCCTGAACTGTTCTTTTGTGATTACAGTCAGCGGGATGCCCCAGTTTTGTAAGTCTCTTTCATTGGTTTTGACTTTATGGGTTTTTTATTTTTTGAGATAATGACTGCCTTTCTTTATTGATTATTCGGAACCATCACTGTCTTTCTTTTTTGTAAGGACCTCTTTAGTGCAATTCGTTATGCACTTGGATCAACTGAGAGACTATCCTGCCCCAGGTTATGATTAAGGGTTTTAATTTTCGAAAAGAAAAACTCCTACTTCTTTGGCTCAAATGGGTTGACGAGGGATTATCTTCCTTATAACTCCAGTGTTTAGGGATTGAAACAATGCCTGTACCTCATCAGCGTGGTCTGTTCAAAAGCATACTGTGGATTATGGTATCGTTTTCGTCATCCTCCCTCAAGAGGCTTAGAATTATTAATTAAGAGTTGATCATCAGAAAAAATATGAAAATAATTTGCATTTAGTGAATACGAATATATTGTTTCAGAACAGACATATGCGATGCATTAATGAAATAACAACGTTTGATATGAATGGAATGTTCGAACAATCAAAAGAAGATTACAACTTGAAAGATTCTAATGAACAAAAATTTCTCAATCCTATCCATGTTTTGACAAGGGAGCAGTGGTCACATTGGGGGTCTCAGCAGGTTCGAATTCAATCTCCTTAGCATCAATCATATTCTGGATTTTATATTTCAGCGCCCAACAGTCCTCAGTGTCGTGCTCCGGGCTATTAGAATGATAAGCACACCTCGCCTCTGGGTTGTAGCTTGGAGAGGAGGTCTTGGGATTTGCAGGAGGGTTGATCACCGCAATCAGATTCATTTTCAACATGTGCTGCAAAGCTCGTGACCATGACATGTTGATGTAGGTGAATTGTCTCTTAGGCTCGTCCGACCTGTTCTGATCAACCCGCTGTTCTTGGTGAAGTCGTTGTTGGACCTGAGAAGTAGTAGCAACTCGGAGAGGTCTATTCATTGGACCCGACCTTTGCCTTCTTGGAAGCTGTTCCATGACCTGGTCCCTGATTTGGGCTGGTTGCTTCATGCCTTGAGGAAGCTGGCTGATCATGGCTCTCAGCTCTCCTTGCTCCTGAGCTAAACCTTGAATGAGGGCCCTTTGCCCTAGCATCTGGGTTTTCAATGTGTCTACCTCAGCTTGTAGACGTTTCAACTGTTCGTCCTTGTCATCTTCAGGACTCTTTCTGATCAGATTCCCCATGAGGAGTGTCCTCAACTCTTCCTTCCCCTTGGATAGGCTTAGGAAGATTTCCCTGAACTGAGTCTCTTGAGTGTGAAGGTCCTGGTTATCTTGTTGTGAAGCCATTGCTGAAATAAACAGCGAGAAAGGTAAGTGACCTGCAACAAGGATACCTGTTATGCAATGATGAGTATGACATGCATGTAATGTTTTCAAGGATCTCACAGGGTAAACAAAGAAACTTGTTAGAATTGGAGTCCAATAGCTTGATTGAAGGAACTGCATGTTGTTAAGAGTCCTTCTTCAAGGGTCAAAGGCTCACCATATCCAGTGGGTCATAGCCCCTGACTTAAGTCATCATGTCTGGTTTTGATTTCCAAATAACCTTGGTTAGGGGAACCTTCTTCAAGAGTCAAAGCTCACCATATCAAGTGGGTCATAGCCCCTGACAATCTTGGCTAGAGGAAAATAAATCCTCTTTGCCCCTTGCTAGACGTTTGGTTCACCATGACCTGTATCACAAGCCCTTGAGATCCTTGAAATGGATTAGGATGTATGCAATGGTATGATGTTATGTTATGCATGGGGTAATGTAAGTAACCCTATTATGAGTCCCAATTAAGGACTACAAACCAAAACCTGCAAGAAACTCAAGTAAAACCTGTTATGAGCCCAATTAAAGACTATAAACAAAACCTGCAAGAAACTCGGTAAACCTTGTTATGAGTCCCAATTAAGGACTACAAACAAAACCTGTAAGAAACTCGGTAAACCTTGTTATGAGTCCCAATTAAGGACTACAAACAAAACCTGCAAAAAACTAGGTAAACCTTGTTATGAGTCCCAATTAAGGACTACAAACAAAACCTGCAAAAAGCTCAAGTGTCAGACAACAAGCATGCAAATAGTCAAGTAGGAAGGCACACAAGTCACACAAGAGAATCCCTTAGAGTTTAGGCCAGCCTGGGGTCTGGGTATTACCCTCTTTCAGTTTGTTGGTTCATACCTGTCCTATCAAAGTAACCGGGTTCTTAGAGGATCCCAATATCATTGACTACCCTCAATCGGTCATAACTCCAGCATCGCAATCTTTTCTTGCGGCCAGAACCATCACGAGAGTTTAGCCTCAATGGGCGTAGCATACTGCTACTGTTCTAATGGCTAAGTTGTGTCATTTAGGGTTCTAAGGTTGTTGGTGCTTAATGACTCCTCAGAAGACCCATATTCTCCTCATTGCGACACAAGGGATATCGGTACAGACCAAGGTGCCACACTAATGTAGCCACTACTTCACCCATGTCGGTCTACGCCGGACAGGTCCCTCACAGCTTATGCTACCTAACAGGGTATCCCCAGATCCGGGTTAGAATCTATGTAACTCCCATGCAACCCACAAATTTAAAGAAGACAAGTCAATACAATTGAAAACACAGTTATGAACTAACCCTAAGGTACACCTCACTTTATAAATATTTCCCCAGCAGAGTCGCCAGTTCTGTGATCGGTGGATCTGGAACTGACTGTTTAACGTTGGTTCGCGAAATGTCGCGGAAGCAAGAGTCGCCACCGTCTTTTATTTTCTCCAAATGGAAAGGACAAAAGCACAGAAAAATTCCTTAAAGAGATTGCTCTCGGTTCGGGAGGTAGATTATAGAAAGGGAAGGTGTTAGCACCCTTTCTATCCATGGTTATCCATGGGCTCTTAGATACTTGCTCATTTGTGTTTTCAAAAGGTTTGTTTGCTTTTCAACTGTGGGTTTTAAAAAGTTTCTTTGAAAATTCTAATTCGACTCTTGTATCGGTCCTCAAGAGTGTTTGAAAAATTGCTTTCGAAAGCTTTTTGAAAAGGTGTCGGTGTGAAAAGTATTTTTGAATTTGTTTTGAGATTTAGAGCAAGTATCTAGAGTCGTCTACCTACCCTAAGGAATTCGTCTGTGTAAGTGTCCTTAAAGTAGTGCCATCCCACCATTGAGAGGTAGGTAGCACCACCGTTGGAGGTGTTCGGGTCAATTCGAGGTTCGGGACATGGTGATCACCGGAGCAATAGGAAGATACCTTAGAAGCTACCCTCATGCCAGGTTCCCGGATCATGAGGACTTACTAAGACACCCTCTACTCGACGATCACCTTTCGAGGCAAGGCAACAGTGAGGCGTACCCTAGGGGTGGTGTGTGATTCGTGTGTCAGATTCGTTTATTTTTGTCTTGTCATGTCAAAGTGATCTATGCGTTTGTTTTTATTTTTATTCATTTATTCTTGCATGCATTTATTAACAGTTAAAAAAAAGTGCGGGAAATGTAAAGTTCCTAAGCTATTACAAAGGCGCGGGTCCACATCGCCAAATTATATCCAGGACCCGATTTGACATAAAATAAAGAAATAAAGTAAAGTGCGAAAGATAAATATTTACACGGCTTTGGGAGAATTACATCAATATTTAAAAGAAGGAATAAATAAAATGTGTGAATTGAATTAAAATTGAAAACGAGGGCGTTGGACCCTTTTGAAGTTAAATTGAAATTAAAAATTAATTAATTATTTATTGAAATAAAAGAAGTGTTTTTTAGGTTTTTTTGTATTTATGAAATAAGAAAATTAAAATTAAAATTAAAAGAAACCCTAATTCTAAGTTATTTTTAATTATTTGAGAAAAATGTTAAAGTTTAACTTAATTTACTAAAGAATTTATGTACATGTTTATTTACAAAATAAATTAGTAATTAATAATAATAATAATGATGAGAAAATTATTTATTAAAAAAAAATGATGAAAAAGTTAAAAACCCTAATTTCTACATATTTAATTTATTAAGAAAAATATTAAAGTTTTGAAACCTAAATTAATCTAATTAATTGTTTAAAGTTTATTTACAAAAATAATAATAGTGAAATTAATATTAATAAAATAAACATTTTTTTGATTTTTATGTATTTTATATTTATTATGAAAATTATTTTATGGAATTAAAAGAAAACAATTAAAAAACAATTAAAAGAATAAAAAAGGAAAAACAAATAAAAATTAAAAATTGAGCAAACCATAGGGGGTGTCTGGCCCAAGGGGAGGTTTTTTTGAAGTATTGACTCCTGAGTACCGTGGTCTGCATTCTTTGGCCATTGGATTGAGTTTCATGCATAAGTTGTTCTACTTTGGCCATTTGGCTTTTGGCTTTTGCCTTTTGGCCATTTGTGTTCTGGCCTCAACGTTCCTTAATCTTCTCAGGATGTCTGTCTCGCCACGTATTGGTGTCATGTGTAAAATGTTCTGTTCTGGCCATTTGGCTTTTGGCTTTTGGCCTCAACGTTCCTTAATGAACCTGCATGGGATCCTGTCTAAATCTGCAGTGTTGAATCTCACGAACACATTAAATAAAATCATAAAATGTAAATAAAACCAATATATGAAGAAATTTAATGTTTAGGCACAATATGGCATGTATGAATGATTATACCCTTTTGATCATGGAGATCAAATCAATCTTACCCTTACTGGAAAATTAGTGACCGGAATGCTTTTATGCCTTACTGGAAAATTAGGATCATGGAGATCCAGTCAGCCTTATCCTTACTGAAGAAGTAGTGAGGTGTTGGTTTGTAACTGTGATGGCTTATTTGTAGTGAGAGAGGGATTTGTAATAAGGATTTCAAGGTTTTAGGGTTCTTGAAAGAATTTGATATTCTAACAGTGTTGTGGCAAGGTTTTTTCTCTCTTTTCCTCCTCTTCTCTGGTTTATGTGAAAAGAAGGTGATTATATAATGGAAATTAGGGTAAAGCAAATGGGCTTTGAATGTGCAATTGGGCCTCCAATATTCACTTGAATTCGTCACTTTCCAGGCTAAATCGCAGGGACTTAAGTGCATTTTTTGAAGTTGAAATGTGAAAACAAAATGTAGCTGACATTGATAAATAACTCCTATCCGAAAATCGGCTCAATCGGATAAACGGTGAATTAGTTATGAATTTTTGAAGTTTTAGCTCAGACAAACTTATTTTGGGCTCCAGTGTCGACTCTGACACGTTCTTCAATAAAAAACTGGTATTGATCGGAGCATAATCTGGTCTCGACTTTTGAAGCAAAGTTGTAGATCTATGAGTCAGTGACCTTGTGTAAAAATATGAGCCCAATCCGATAAAAATTGACCGAGTTATGAATTTTCGAAGTTTCGGCCCAGATGAAATATTATTCAGCATTCAAGATTTTCAGCGTGTCACGCACTCTGAGCAAAAAACGAAGGCCTTTTGAATACCGGTTGAACTCAATACCTTCTGTGAAAATGTAGCCATCTCAATTTGTGAAATTTTGGCGCCAGAACCAGCTCGATACGATGAAAATCGACCAAGTTATGATTTTTTGAACATGACGCAAATAAACTTCTGTCACAAATTTTCTGCACGAAAATACTTGATAAATCCACATTTTTGAAGACCTTCTGATCGAAATTGGCTTCCAGCCGTGAGAGATGAAAACGTAGATAATGTCAAGACGGAATTTTGGCCACCAGAACGGGTTCAAAACGAGCCACGATCTTCAAGTTATGAATTTTTTAGCGCGTAAAAACTGCACTTTCAGCACACTTTTTCACTATATTTCTTCAAGAAAACTCACACATTCGGATACCTTCTTTAAAGAATTGACTCTTGAGCCGAACCTGAATTTGAGAATATGTTATCAGAGATATCTTGGCGAAAGAACACCTGAATATAACGCGCCGGCTTGGACTTGTGAATTTTTCTTGAAATGTTTTGAGAAATATGGGAGGGAAAATTTTGGGGTACAACAGTAAGGCTAATCATTTCTGGGATAGTCTAGACTTCCAGACATTCGAAGATATTCTGGCTCTTCTGATATATGGCTTGGTATTGTTTCCTAACTCTAACTCCTTTGTTGATGTGAATGCGGTAAAAATCTTCATCTCTGGTAATCCTGTACCCACTCTCTTGGGTGACATTCTTCATCAGCTCTATGCTCGTACTGCTCAGAAGCGGGGAACCTTGATGTGATGTGCTCCATTGTTGGCAAGGTGGTTTATTTTTCACCTTCCCAAATCAGTTCTGAAGAACAAAGAAGGCATGGGCTGGGCTTATAGGGTTATGTCTCTCTCTCACAATGACATCATTTGGACTATTAAGGGTATGGATGAGGTGGTCGTTATTGATCGCTGTGGGGAATACCCCAATGTTCCACTTATAGGAACCCATGGAGGAATTTCTTATAATACGTGTTTGGCCTTACGTCAGTTTGGGCGAGCCAGAAGGGAAGGACCTCATGAGCTGCTAATGCCTAGTATCATCTTTGATTTTCAAGGCGATAGTGACGAGCAACGCCGCAGATTCATAAGGGTTTGGGATAGAGTTCACAGATCTGATCCACACGAGCTGGGTCCAAAGACTTCTCTACCAATGGAACCATATCTCCGATGGGTTCGTATCCGTGCCCAAAAGCTGGGAATGCCCTATGAAGCCGTCTTGCCCATTATTGTTAAAGTTGCTGATGAGGAAGGGGTTCCTCCTACTATCTTACACCCTTACATGCCTACTGACATTGGGGCATTGAAGAGGTCCTGGATGCAGCTAAGGGAAGAGCGGGATACTTATAGAGAAAAGTATCACGAGCATGAGCGAAAGATCCAGAAGTTGACTAGGCAATTGGAGAAAGAGCAGATCATCAATGACTATGTCAGCACTAAAGGCAAACGACCATGGGAGCGTTGATGTCCTTTGATTACTTCTAATTTTTATTTACTTTTCAGTATTTCCTTTCTTGTAACGCCTTAAGGGAAATTTGTTGAACAATTAATTTCATAGTTTATCTAATAGAAGTGTGTTTCATTTCTTGTTTACGAATTTGAATCTCTCGATGTCTTTGAAATCATATCATACGCATTTCATTCCATGCACCTCATAACAGGTACCCTTACAGGTTTTCTCATCTTCTTCGTTGTTTATTTCAGCATCATGTCTTCTGAACCATCGACTGAACAAGCAATCAAGGCTCTGCAGGCTCAAAATGCCCAATTCTAAGAGCTGTTCATGAATCTAGCTAAGGGTCAGCAATATCTGAAGACCCTTATTCTGAAAGAGAAGAAGAAGAAGAAGAGGACAGTCCTGTTTAACACGGGTCACAGGTTCGGAAACAGGCTACGAGATGAAGTTGATTTGACCACCTCATCTGGAGGGAAAGATAATCAGGAAGAAAGGAGGGCTCCTAGCCCTGTGGTTTCAGACAACAAGATGGACTTCGACAAAGACCAGTATCCTCCGGCTGAGGATAGATACAAGCAACTGGAAGACCGGTTGAGTGCGATGGAAGTTCAGAAGGTGCCTGGTCTGGACTTTGGAGATTTGGGTTTGTCATCTGGGGTGGTGATTCCCCACAAATTCAAAGCACCAGCCTTTTCTAAATACGACATAATTTCTTGCCCGAAACTGCACCTCCGGTCATATGTAAGGAAGATTCAGCCGTACACCGCAGATAAGAACCTATGGATCCACTTCTTTCAAGACAGTCTCTCAGGGACTCAGCTTGAATGGTTTTACCCGTTAGAAGGAGCCAGTATCCGCAGTTGGGAAGATTTGGCTACTGCTTTCTACTGGCAGTACCAATACAATGTAGACCTTGCTCCCATGCGTACCCAACTCTAGGGTATGTCTATGGGAACGGGTGAAGGTTTCAAAAATTATGCTCAGAAATGGAGGGATCTCGCTGGAAGAGTGCAACCACCCTTGGCTGATAGGGAGCTAGTGGATATGTTTCTGGGGACCTTGTCTGGTCCGTTTTTCAACCATCTGATTGGAAGCTCTTCGTCTGGGTTTATAGAGTTAATTATGACCGGTGAAAGGATTGAGGCTGGTATTAAGTCTGGTAAGATACAAAAGGGTGCTTCATTGAGCACCGAGAAAAAGCCTTTTAAGAAGGAGTCCAGTGTTGTTTACAGTTTGAAAAACCATAATATACCTGAACGCCGCCAAGCTGTTAATGCGGTTGTTATTTTAAGACCTGTTGGGGATCCTCAACGCAACAATTAACAAAAGTCCGAAAGACCACGAAGACAATTCACTCAGCTTAACATGACTTTGTCTCAGATTCTGCCGCAGTTATTGAAAACCAATCTAGTAACTCCAAGGGAGGCTCCGCAGAATCCCAACACTGCATCGCCTAAGTACAATCCTAATTCCCGTTGTGCTTTTCACTCTGATAGCCCGGGACATGATACAGATGATTGTTGGGCTTTGAAGAACCAAATACAGGACTTAATTAATGCTAAGGAGATTGAGTTCGGAGCACCAGAAAAGCCTAAACAAGATGCAGGGGTGAATGCTATCGGGGATGACGATGATGAAGAGTTTGATATTGACAGCTGGATATAACCAACTGCCAATGGTGGACTAAGCAACTGGACAGCGAAGGATTCTATGCCTGTTTCTGTTATCACCCAGTAAGAAGACTTTTGTTTTGAATTTGTAAAAGACAATGTTTTAAACCTTACGGCCCGGTGTCTTACCCGGGGCACCGTGGCTTCATTTGTGAGGGCTTTATGTGTGTCATTTTCATATATCATTAATAAAAGCATTGGACATTTTCTTGCATTTCAAATTTTGCGCTCCTTGTTTTTCTTTTATTACATATTGCAAAACAACTATTTTACACACACTCACATATACAGGTCTACATCCACTCTGGATCTCACTGGTAACGACTCTGCTACTGCCAGTTATGACTTCGAAAGTCCTATCAACTTAGCCGAAGATGAAGGTGAAGATGATTGCGAAGTGCCTGGTGAAATTGCAAGATTGTTACTTCAGGAAGAGAGGGCCATTCAACCACATGAAGAGCCGGTGGAATCAGTGAATCTGGGTACAGAGATAGATAAGAAAGAGGTCAGGATCGGTGCAAATCTGGAGCTTAATGTGAAGCAATGATTGATTCAGATGCTGTGTGACTATGTTGAGATCTTCTCCTGGTCTTATGAAGATATGTATGGGTTGGATACCAATATTGTGGTTCACCGCCTGCCTACTAAGGAAGATTGTCCTCCAGTGAAACAGAAGGTCCGCCGAATGCGCCCAGAGATGTCTGAGAAAATCAAGGCTAAAGTTATGAAACAGTTTGACACCGGTTTTCTCGCAGTGACTTCTTACCCACAGTGGGTGGCCAACGTGGTTCCTGTATCGAAGAAAGATGGTAAAGTTTGAATGTGTGTTCACTATAGATATCTGAATAGGGCGAGTCCCAAGGACGATTTTCCTCTACCTCATATCGACGTTCTGGTTGACAACACCGCACAACATAAGGTCTTCTCCTTTATGGATGGTTTCTCCGGTTATAATCAAATTAAGATGGCTACCGAAGACATGGAGAAGATAACTTTTGTTACTCAGTGGGGTACCTTTTGCTACAAGGTCATGCCTTTTGGATTGAAGAATGCTGGGGCAACGTATCAGCGTGCCATGGTCGCCTTGTTCCATGATATGATCCATCATAAGATTGAGGTATACGTCGATGATATGATTGCAAGATCTAAGACTAAAGAAGAACATCTTGACCATCTTCAGAAGTTATTTGACAGGTTGAAGTTGTACAAGCTGAGGTTAAACCTGAACAAGTGCACCTTTGGGGTGAGATCTGGTAAGCTGTTGGGTTTCGTTGTAAGCGATAAAGGTATTCAAGTGGATCCGACAAAGGTGAAGGCTATACAGGAAATGCCAGCTCCCCGAACAGAAAAAGAAGTCAGAGGCTTTTTGGGATGTTTGAACTACATTGCCCGATTCATCTCGCACCTGACTTTTACTTGTGAGCCAATCTTCAAGTTACTGAAGAAAGATAAAGTAGTACGTTGGAATTGAAGATGTGAAAAACACAAGAAGGGGGGTTGAATTGTTAAAACTTGAAATCAAATGCAGACAACACGTTATTTTTATCCTGGTTTGTTTGATCTCAAACTACTCCAGTCCACCCGTCAAGGTGATTTCGCCTCTCTCCAATGAGGTCTTAATCCACTATATTCAACTGAATACAAAACTGCTTTAACAACTGCTAAAGCCTTCTTGAGTCTAAACCACAGACCGGTTTCTCAAGGAAATTCTTTTACAGAAAAATGAACAAATGTGTGTTGAATGTTTTCTAGAAAAACGATATATCACAACTGTGATAATACACAAAATAAAGCTTAGATGATACTAGATTGCTAGAGCTATAGAATAATCAATTGAGAGTTTTTAGAAAAAGTGAGAACGAGCTTGATGATGATTGCTTTTGGCGTGTATTTGCGTGTAAGGTACTGTAGAGCATTAGCCATTTCACTTCTCACTGATTTGTTTAAATACTTCTTGTAATAGATACGTTGATGCCAATAATTCCATTTCAATGCTCATTACGTTCTTTCCATATTAAGAAGATCTTTGTCTTGGAATAAAGCCGTTGGTAATTAATCTGCCTTGAATACAGTAACGTTAACACTTCAGAATGTTCTGCTTGATTAAGATCAAAGCGTTCTTTGGCTTTTAGCTTATTCTAATTGTTTCTAAGTGCTGATGACATTGATAAGATCCTGATCAGAGTCAGAGTGTGTTGAGCGCAGATTCTGTTCATCAGACTTCAGCGTAGCGCATGTATTGATCTTTTGATGCTGATGTTGATACTGATGTTCTGATGCTGATTCCATCAGAGTTTCCTGTAAATACACAACATAATTTTAAGTAGAATCTATGTCATATATAAAACTCATAATTCATTTAATCTTGTATTTTGTTATCATCAAAACTCTAACTGAGGGTTGTAGAATCAAACTATGTTCTAACAATCTCCCCCTTTTTGATGATGACAAAAACTAGATTTTTTCATTTAAAATAAAGTGATGAAAGTATCAGAGTTTAAGAATAGAGAGGAAACAGTATCAGAGCTAATCAGATAGTGAGAAAAAGTTATCAGAGCTGAGAGGGTAAGAAATAAAAAGTATCAGAGTAAAGATGAGAAAAACTCCCCCTGAGTTGATTATTTCCTTTTGATTCTTTGAGTATCAGAACTTTATTGAACCTTTCTTTAAGCATCAAAATTTTTCTTTATCTGAGTTCTTCAGACTCTTGTACCTGTAAGCTTTTCAGAACAAAGAACTTTAAATATATAAGAATGTTAGAATGTTTGAGACTTTTGTCTCAGTAAACCGTTATTGAAAAATATCATTCTTTCTCCCCCTTTTTGTCAGCTATCAAAAAGCATAATTAATTAGAGTAGCATTTTGAGAGGAACCTCATATTGCTCAGCTGATGCATCTTTCTGGGAACCTGAAGAGATATTGCTGGAAGACGCCATTGTTCACACGAGGTTTTGAGAGAAAAAATTGAAAGGGTTTTCTTAAGCAGTAAGAACACAAACACAGATATCAGAAAAATTGATTGAAAACGAAAGTAAGGGTAAAAGTTGTGAATGTGTGTTAGTGGTGTTTAAATAGATTTTGAAAAAGTTTTTGAAAACATAAACGCTTAAGATAGAGAAATAAATCATGATTAATAGCATTAATTGATTGCTGTTTTTTGGGGATTTCAGAAAGATACTTAAACGGTTACCAGTGACATGTGTCTCAATGCAACCAATCAGCGCTTTGCCTTTTCAGAAGCGTGAACGCGTGTTCAGCCTCAGGAAACAACTGATGACTGGATGACACTTGTTTGCTGTGAGTGAACATCACTTCTATCCTTGAACTGAAGAGCTCAGAGCTTCATGGATAGATCTGATACAATCTGCATTTCTCAAATTCTGAAAGAGGATTGATAAGAAGTTCACATGGAAATGAGAATAATTCTGAAGGTTAATATATAAAATTAAAACAGTTTTATTCTGGACAGAGCTTCATGCTGAGATGTTTCAGAATGAAGTTGAACCTATCTTCAGAAAGTGGTTTTGTAAAGATATCAGCCCATTGATGGTCTGTATCAATAAATTTTAAGTTTAAAATGCCTTTCTGAATATAGTCCCTAATAAAATGATGTTTTATTTCTATATGCTTAGCCCTAGAATGCAAAATTGGATTTCTACTTAAGCAAATAGCAGAAGTATTATCACAGAGTATAGGAATGTTACTCTCATAAATCTGGAAGTCCTCAAGTTGACTTTTCATCCAGAGCATTTGTGTGCTGCATCCAGCTGCTGCTATATATTCAGCTTCTGATGTTGATAGAGCAATCGTGGATTGTCTTTTGCTGGACCATGAGATCAGATTTTCTCCCAGAAACTGGCAGCTTCCAGAAGTGCTTTTGCATTCTACTCTGTCTCCAGCAAAGTCAGCATCGCAGTAACCTACTAAGCTGTAATCACCAGATTTTCTATAAAACAAACCCAGATTAGTAGTACCTTTCAGATACTTGAAAATTCGCTTAACAGCTGTTAAGTGAGATTCTCTAGGATCTGATTGGAATCTTGCACAAATGCATACACTGAATAAAATATCAGGCCTTGAGGCTGTCAGATAAAGAAGAGAGCCAATCATACCTCTGTAGACTTTCTGTTCTACCTTTTTGCTTACCTCTTCTCTTTCCAGAATGCACGTGGGATGCATTGGAATCTTTGATGACTTACATTCTGAGAGATTAAATTTCTTCAGAAGTTCTCTGACATATTTGCTCTGATGAATGTAAGTTCCTTCTGGGGTTTGATTGATTTGGATGCCCAAAAAGAATTTTAGTTCCCCCATTAGGCTCATCTCAAATTCTGCCTGCATACACTTAGCAAATTCTCTTCCCAGAGAAGGTTTAGTAGATCCAAATATAATATCATCAACATAAATCTGACAGACTAAAATGTCATTCTTAACTATCTTACAGAATAAAGTTGTGTCCACCTTCCCTCTGGTGAATTCCTTTTCTAACAGGAAGTTACTTAGTCTTTCATACCAAGCTCTGGGAGCTTGTTTCAGACCATACAGTGACTTCTTTAGTTTGAAAACATATTCTGGTTTTTTTGAGCTTTCAAAACCAGGGGTTGGTGCACATATACCTCTTCTTCTATATAGCCATATAAGAATGCACTCTTAACATCCATCTGATACAGAGTGATGCCTTTATTAACAGCAAAGGAAATTAAAAGTCTGATAGATTCTAACCTGGCGAATGGAGCAAAGGTTTGTGTATAGTCTATCCCCTCTTGCTGACTATAACCTTATGCTACCAATCGTGCCTTGTTTATGATGACATCACCTTGTTCATTCAACTTGTTTCTGAACACCCATTTTGTTCCAATGACGTTGAATCCTTTTGGTTTAGGAACCAGATCCCATACGTCATTCCTGGTGAATTGATTCAGCTCCTCTTGCATTGCTAGAATCCAGTCATTGTACAGAAGTGCTTCATCAATTGAGGATGGTTCAATCAGAGAAACAAGTCCCATGAGGGATTCTTCAGAGTTTCTGAAGCTGGCTCTTGTTCTGATTGGATCTTCCTTTCTTCCTAAGATAGTTTCTTCTGGGTGATCCATGCTACTTCTGGATGGTCTTTTCTGAGGTGGATCAACAGAAGATGTTGGATTGCTTACAGTGCCTCTTTCTGATGTTGAGGGAGTGTCTTTGTTAAGAGCTTCTGATGACTTGTCTTCAGTACCTGTGAATTTAACTTCCATACCTGCAAGTAATTCATTCTGCTTTGACTTTTGAGAGTCAAGCTTGTCATCAAAACGAACACTGATTGATTCTTCCACAATCTGTGTTTCTGTATTGTATACTCTGTACCCTCTTGAGCGTTCAGAGTATCCTAACATAATACACTTTTGTGCTTTAGAGTCAAACTTGTTCAAATAATTCTTAGTATTTAAAATAAAACAAGTACATCCAAATGGATGAAAATATGAAATGTTGGGCTTTCTGTTCTTCCACAATTCATATGGAGTCTTTTCCAGAATAGGTCTTATGGAGATTCTATTCTGAATGTAGCACGCTGTGTTTATTGCCTCTGCCCAGAAGATCTTAGCAATGTTAGTCTCGCTGATCATGGTTCTGGCCATTTCTTGCAATGTTCTGTTCTTTCGTTCTACAACTCCATTTTGCTGGGGAGTTCTAGGACAAGAGAAATCATGCAGAATGCCTTTGTCATTAAAGAATGATTCAAAATCTTTGTTTTCAAACTCTCCACCATGATCACTTCTGACATTGACGATTCTAAGATCCTTTTCATTTTGAACTTGGTTACAGAAGGTAACAAACACAGAGTGTGACTCGTCCTTGTGTCTTAAGAACTTTACCCATGTCCATCTGCTATAGTCATCTACGATTACTAACCCATACTTCTTGCCACTGGCTGAAGCAGTTTTAACTGGTCCAAATAAGTCAATGTGCAGAAGTTCTAATGGCTTAGAGGTAGAAACAACGTTTTTAGATTTGAAAGCAGGTTTTGCAAACTTGCCTTTCTGACATGCTTCACACAGAGCATTTGAATTGAACTTCAGGTTAGGAAGTCCTCTGACCAGATTGAGTTTGTTAATCTAAGATATTCTTCTCATACTAACATGCCCCAATCTTCTGTGCCAGATCCACTGCTCGTTGTTAACAGACAGAAGACACTTTACATTCTGACTTTTTAGTTCAGAAAGTTTGATTTTATAAATGTTGTTTCTCCTCTTTCCATTAAACAGGATAGTCCCATCTTTCTGACTAACAACTTTACAAGAATTTTGATTAAAGATTATATCATAACCGTTATCACTTAATTGACTTATGGATAACATGTTATGCATTAATCCATCTACTAATAAAACATTACTTATAGAGGGAAGATTTCCATTACCTACTGTTCCAGAGCCAATGATCTTTCCCCTCTGATTGCCTCCAAAGCCTACGTGGCCTCCAGGCTTAAGTTCCAGGCTTTGGAACATATGCCTTCTTCCCGTCATGTGTTGTGAGTAGCCAGAGTCCAGGTACCATGACTGGTGTTTCTGCTTTGCTGCTAAAGATATCTGCAACATGTATTATTTTATCCTTAGGTACCCATATTTTCTTGGGTCCTGATTTGTTAGTTTTACCAAAACTCTGGTTGAATTTTGGTTTGACATAAAAATTACTACTGGTATATTTAATGTCGTATGTGTGCCCATATACAAAGTGTGAATTAAGAGGAGTTCGTTTAATAACTAAATCCATGGCATTCTTTGGTGTAGGTACCTTACCTTGGTATCCTATTCCTTTTCTGTCGTTTTTGCTAACTCCATAGATCATTGAAGCCATCTTGCTTCTATCTATGCTTTTAGCTAGAAACTTCTAGAAGTTGTAATCATACTCCTTGATGATCTCATCAGCACTACTGGGAGTTTCAGGAATTGTTTCCTTCTGAGAGTTTTGTAACATATTTTCTAATTTTGAAACTTTATTTTTCAACTCAGAATTCTCCAATTTGAGACTCTTAGTTTTATCAGAGTCAGAAGCAAGATCCCTTTTCAGGTTTCAGAATTTGACTCTGATTTCCTGATATCGTTCCAGAATCTCATTGAGGCTTTCAGCTAGTTCAGCCTTAGTAAAATTAATAGCAAAGTCAGGAAATACCTCTTCTGTGTCTGATTCAGAAGCTTCACTATCTTCTGCTATGTTCGCCATGAGAGCTATGTTTGCTCTCTCATCATCTGATTCTGAGTCAGCTTCAGATGTGTCAGAGTCATCCCATGTAGCCATGAGACTTTTCTTCTTTTCCTTGCCAAACTTTCTTCTGGGCTTTTCCTTCTAAAGCTTTGGGCATTCACTCTTGTAGTGTCCTTGCTCATTACACTCATAACAAATGATGTCTTTGTTGTTTGGCTTTCTGCTTCCTGAAGAGCCTTCAGATCTTCTGTGTCCAGAGGAGGATTCTGACCTTCTGTATCTGGAGGAAGATTCGTTCTGGTTCTCAGATCTTCTGGGATTCCTAAACTTTCTTTGCCTCTGCTTCCACAGTTGGTTCACCCTTCTGGAGAGGAGAGACAGTTCATCTTCTTCTGATGAGGACCCATCAGAAGTTTCTTCAACAGCCTGCAAAACCTTGGAGTAAGATTTTCTGTTAGATTTTAAAGCTAATGGCTTACCTTGCTTTTGAGGTTCATCAGCTTCTAGCTCTATCTCGTGACTTCTGAGGGAGCTGACAAGTTCCTCCAGAGTGATTTTTTTGAGATCTTTAGCTAGCTTCAGCGCTGTGACCATTGGCCTCCACTATTTTGGCAAGCTTCTGATGATCTTCTTAACATGATCAGCAGTAGAATACCCTTTGTCCAGAACTTTGAGACCAGCAACCAGAATCTGAAATCTTGAGAACATTGTTTCAATAGATTCACTTTCTTCCATCTTGAATGCCTCATACTTATGAATGAGGGCAAGTGCTTTAGTTTCTTTCACTTGAAGGTTGCCTTCATGCATCATTCTGAGAGAATCAAACATGTTCTTGGCAGTGTCTCTGTTTGATATCTTTTCATATTCAGAGTTAGAGATAACACTGAGAAGAATGGTTCTGGCCTTGTGATGATTCTTGAAATCACTCTTTTATTGATCAGACATTGCTTTCCTGTCAATCTTCTGACCACTTGCATTCACAGGGTGCGTGTATCCATTTGTCACCATATCCCACAGATCAGCATCATGGGCTAGAAAGAAGCTTTCAATTCTGTCTTTCCAGTAATCAAAGTTCTCTCCATCAAAGACTGGAGGTTTGCCACTGAATCTGTCTCTTTCTTCATTGTTGTCATTGCTGATGTTTTGATGTTGTCCTACCATAGTGTTTTTCAATGCTGGATCTTGTACTGACACGGTTAAGTGTTATGAACTCAGAACCAGGCGCTCTGATGCCAATTGAAGATGTGAAAAACACAAGAAGGGGGGTTGAATTGTTAAAACTTGAAACCAAATGCAGACAATACGTTATTTTTATCCTGGTTCATTTGATCTCAAACTACTCCAGTCCACCCGTCAAGGTGATTTCGCCTCTCTCCAACGAGGTCTTAATCCACTATATTCAACTGAATACAAAACTGCTAAAGCCTTCTTGAGTCTAAACCACAGACCGGTTTCTCAAGGAAATTCTTTTACAGAAAAATGAACAAATGTGTGTTGAATGTTTTCTAGAAAAACGATATATCACAACTGTGATAATACACAAAATAAAGCTTAGATGATACTAGATTGCTAGAGCTATAGAATAATCAATTGAGAGTTTTTAGCAAAAGTGAGAACGAGCTTGATGATGATTGCTTTTGGCGTGTATTTGCGTGTAAGGTACTGTAGAGCATTAACCATTTCACTTCTCACTGATTTGTTTAAATACTTCTTGGAATAGATACGTTGATGCCAATAATTCCATTTCAATGCTCATTACGTTCTTTCCATATTAAGAAGATCTTTGTCTTGGAATAAAGCCGTTGGTAATTAATCTTCCTTGAATATAGTAACGTTAACACTTCAGAATGTTCTGCTTGATTAAGATCAAAGCGTTCTTTGGCTTTTAGCTTATTCTAATTGTTTCTGAGTGCTGATGACATTGATAAGATCCTAATCAGAGTCAGAGTATGTTGAGCGCAGATTCTGTTCATCAGACTTCAGCGTAGCGCATTTATTGATCTTCTAATGCTGATGTTGATACTGATGTTCTGATGCTGATTCCATCAGAGTTTCCTGTAAATACACAACATAATTTTAAGTAGCATCTATGTCATATATAAAACTCATAATTCATTTAATCTTGTATTTTGTTATCATCAAAACTCTAACTGAGGATTGTAGAATCAAACTATGTTCTAACAGGAATGATGAATGCCAGGCCGCTTTCGAAAGGATCAAAGAGTATCTCCAAGAGCCACCCATTCTGATGCCTCCAGTTGAAGGGAGACCTTTGATCTTATACTTGATAGTACTCGATAATTCAATGGGGTGTGTGCTGGTTCAACATGATGAGTCTGGCCGGAAAGAGCATGATATTTACTATCTTAGCAAAAATTTTACCGACTGCGAGACCCGATACTCGTTGCTTAAGAAAACATGTTGCGCTTTGGCATGGGATGCTTGCCGGCTGAGACATTATATGCTGACTCACACTACTCCATTGATATCAAAAATGGATCCAATCAAGTATATCTTCGAGAAGCCTGCCTTGTCCGGAAGAATAGCAAGATGGCAGATGATCTTGACTGAGTATGACATCCAGTACACGACCCAAAAAGAAATCAAGGGAAGTGTGTTGGCAGACCTTTTGGCACATCAAGCAGTGGATGATTACCAGTCTATGAACTTTGAATTTTCGGACGAGAATATCATGTTAGTAATTGACTATGAGACACCTGGATCGGATGAAGGACCTGAGGAAGGATCCCGATGGTCTATGTACTTTGATGGAGCTTCGAACGCTTTGGGTAATGGAATTGGCGCTGTGATCATATCTCCTAAAGGCTCTCATACTCCGTTCACCGCCCGACTATGCTTCAACTGCACCAACAACATGGCGGAGTATGAGGCGTGCATTATGGGTCTTCGAGCAGCAATTGACCTAAGGATTAAGTTCTTGAGTGTTTTCGGAGATTCAGCTCTCGTAATCAGTCAGATCAAATGCGAGTGGGATACGAAACACCCTAATCTTATTCCTTACAAGGAGTATGTATTGACGTTGCTCCCACATTTCGAGGAAATAACCTTTGAACACTTCCCTAGAGAGGAGAATTAGTTGGCGGACGCGCTAGCTACGATGTCTTCTATGTTCAAAGTCAATTGGGACAACGAAGCTCCCCGGATTATCATTGAAAGATTGGACGAACCTGCACATTGCTGTGACATTGAGACTGAAGAGGTAGCAGATAAACCTTGGTTTCGTGAGGTGAAGAGATACCTTGAGGCTCAGGAATACCCTGAGGGTGCATCTGTTAATGATAAGAAGTTTCTAAGGAGGTTCGCGGCGAAGTTCTTCATCAGTAATGGCATCCTTTACAAGCGTAACCATGATTCAACCTTACTGCGATGTGTGGATAAGAATGAAGCAGAAAGGATCATGGCAGATTTACATGAAGGTACTTTTGGAACTCATTCCAGTGGACATACCATGACAAAGAAAATCCTACGGGCAGGATATTATTGGTCCACAATGGAAGCCGACTGTTATCAGCATTCTCGGACATGTCACAAGTGCCAAGTCTATGCTGATAAGGTGCACATACCTCTGGTACCTCTGAATGTATTGACAGCACCTTGGCCTTTTTCAATGTGGGGCATTGATATGATCGGCGAGATCAGACCTACGACATCCAACGGGCATTGTTTCATCCTGGTAGCTATTGATTACTTTACGAAGTGAGTTAAAGCAGCTTCCTTCGCTACAGTAACCAAAAACATCGTGGAACGGTTCATTCGGCACAATCTGATTTGTCGATATGGTGTACCAGAGAGGATCATTACGGACAATGGTACAAATCTCAATAATAAAATGATCACTAAGCCCTGCAAGCAGTTCAAGATACAACATCACAACTCTTCTCCCTACCTGCCGAAGATGAATGGGGTTGTCGAAGCAGCTAATAAGAACATTAAGAAGATCGTGCAGAAGATGACTGTGACATACAAAGACTGGCACGAGACGTTACCATTTGCTCTCCATGGGTATCGTACCTCAGCACGGACGTCAACAGGGGCAACGCCCTATTCCTTGGTATATGGCATGGAAGTCGTACTGCCCATTGAAGTTCAGATACCCTCTCTTCGAATCATGAAAGATGCAGGTTTGAGCGAAGATGACTGGATCCAGACCAGGCTTGATCAACTTAACTTAATCGATGAAAAGAGACTCACTGCTATTTGTCATGGTCAGATGTATCAAAAGCGGATGATCAAGGCGTTTAACAAGAAAGTCAGATGACAAGAGTATCAAGTTGGGGATCTGGTGATCAAGCGCATCATTTTACCTCAAGGTGATCCCAGGGGCAATTGGATCCCTACTTACGAAGGGCCATTTATGGTTAAGAACATTTTCTCAGGAGGAGCTATGATTCTAACCACCATGGATAGTGACGACCTTCTTCACCCCGTCAATGCAGACATAGTGAAAAGATACTACGCATAATCAAAGACCCGCTAGGTTGACTGGCCTAGGCAAAAATAAGGGCTTCCCAGCGAACCAAAAGGGTTCGGGAAAAAATAAGGGATGAAAATAAAAATTTGTACACCCGGCAAGTCGAAAACCTGAAAAGGTGGCTTGGGCAAAAAAGGGTATCCCGATGGACTGAAAACCTGAAAGGGCAGTCCAGGCAAAAATTAGGGATTAAAGCATAACACTATGTCTCATTGGATCACCTTGCATCTAGACTTCGGTATTGACTATCAAGTTCGGAAGGCACTAATCAATCTGATCTACCTTCAACCAAGCAACAAAGTGATGAGATGCTCGAAGACATAAAAGCCATAGCATAGTTGGAACCCAGGGGGGTCATTCACATAACTGTTTTGTTTAGTTTTTCAGAAATTGTGTAAATTCTATTATTCAGCGGCGTTCTCTTACTAGGACGTCAGCCTCTTGTAAAAAAACTCCTATTTACAGGCCAAATTTCAAAATCAATACAATTCATTTTCAAAGAAATTTCAAACTATTTTTTCTGTTTTGATTTGCAAAGAACGTCCAATATTCATTTTTGATATATGCATTTGACATTAATTGCTGCTCATGAATATTTACATGCGAAACAAAAGACGAATTACTGGTAATATCAGAAACAGGGGCAAATAAGAATTGTCCAAACTATATAGTTGCTCTGTCCACCAGGTACAAAGGTAGATTCAGCTGAAGAATATGGCTAGGATACCTTCACTCCCCGCAGAGTAAGACAGTAATGATAGATCCCCCAACTGAGACTTGTAATTGTGAATAAATCAATAATATTCTCCCCAAGCAGATTTTATCTACCATCAGCACTAAAAAGGCTTGATATCCCCGACAGTCTTAATATTCCCCAACAGAATATAAGAATGCTCCCCGGCAGGGTACAGGATATCCCCAGTGGAGTTAAAATTTTCCCAGCGTAGTCTAAAAAAGCTTCCCCCAGTGGATTTGAAGAATCAACCCCAGTAGACTCTGGAAGTTTATCCCTAGCGGAGTACAAAAATAAATCTCCCCAGCCGAGTTCAAAGGATCATCCCCAGCAGAACTCAAAGGATTATCCCCATAAGAGTCTAAAAGGTTATTCCCGGAGAAGTCACAACCAAAGATCATCCCCAGCGGATTTCATTCCTTTCACAAACAGGAATTCAATCCCCAATAGGATTCGATATCACCAACAACGATAATTCAACCCGACGGAATTTATCAGTGGAATATTCAGCAGAACATCTCATTCCCTCAGAGTAATCTCCTCATCAGTTTATTCCCCCAACGAAGTCATCCTCTCCTGCAGGTTTATTCTCTCTGTTCGCCATCCCCAGCAGAAACGAAGAATCCAGCTATATTCTTCAGCAGCTATCCGGGAGTTATTTTCCCCAGCTATAAACATTACATTTCCATACATCATGATACAGGCATATACGCATCATACCACACAATCTCATTTATTTGGAGAGCATCATTGCTTGATATATATCATACATTTCATACATCATGACATTGCATATGACTAACTCTTTACCTTTTCAGGGAAAGACAAATCAATAAACACCGCTGGCTACTTATATGACCTGGTAGTCCCCTCAAAAACTACATCTATTAAGGGCTGCTTCAGTGGATTCCTCAGAAAGATGCTCTCACAAGACTTTCATCTGGTTCAATTAAATCGATTCTAAGATTTTTTTCTGATTCTTATCCGGTCAAAGTTAATCCAAGACCTTCTCTGGTTCAGTCAGATCGACGCTAAGATCTCCCTGATTCTTATTCCAGTTTAAGATATTTCAAGACTTTTGTCTGGTTCAGCTAAATTGATTCTAAGATTTTTCTGATTCTTATCCAGCCAAAGTCAATCCAAGACCTTCTTTGGTTCAGTCATATCGACGCTAAGATCTCCCTGATTCTTATTCTAGTTGAAGATATTCCAAGACTTTCGTTTGGTTCAGTTAAATCGATTCTAAGATTTTTCTGATTCTTATCCATTCAAAGTTAATCCAAGACCTTCTCTGGTTCAATCAGATTGACGCTAAGATCTCCCAGATTCTTATTCCAGTTGAAGATATTCTAAGACTTTCGTCTGGTTCAGTTAAATCGATTCTAAGATTTTTCTGATTCTTATCCAGTCAAAGTTAATCCAAGACCTTCTCTGGTTCAGTCAGATCGACGCTAAGATCTCCCCGATTCTTATTCCAGTTGAAGATATTCCAAGACTTTCGTCTGGTTCAGTTAAATCGATTCTACGATTTTTCTGATTCTTATCCAGTCAAAGTTAATCCAAGACCTTCTCTGGTTCAGTCAGATCGACGCTAATATCTCCCTGATTCTTATTCCAATTTAAGATATTCCAAGACTTTCGTCTGGCTCAGTTAAATCGATTCTAAGATTTTTATGATTCTTATCCAGTAAAAGTTAATCCAAGACCTTCTCTGGTTCAGTCAGATCGATTCTAAGATCTCCCTGATTCTTATTCTAGTCGAATACCTCCTATCAGCAATCTCTAAATGGCATCTTTAAGCCCATTCCCGACATCACGATGCTTATACCACTTCATGCGAGTGCAAATTTCTGGGCACTCTAGTGTTCAATCATCTTCCACCTTCGGATCACGAAAGGCACGAAAGCCAATCTATATCATCAAGTTTAAGAAGATTGAACAGGGGCAGCTATTGTACCCCAAAATTTTCCCTCTCATATTTCTCAAAACATTGCAAGAAAAATCTCCAAGTTGCTCAAGTTTGCTCAAGAGTGGGTCAGATTAATCATCTCCTAAGGCAATCAACCCCAAATTAGGGTTTTGTGTTGCATCAAGATCCTTGAGTACAAATGACCTCAAGTGCTCCCTAATTTCCTAATATGTTCTCAAGGTCATCCATGTCAAATTTCAGGCCTTGCAGAGGAAGTTTGCTGAGTCAATTGCTTAAAGGGTCCAAAAATTGATTGTGCTAGGGCAAAAGTCAACTGTGACCTATAAATAGTCAAACTTCAAGATTTTTTGTCAAAATTATAATTTTGAAGGATATTTCATCATTTTATCAAGGGTTGATCATGATTCATCAAGGATTGCTCAAAATTCATCAAGATTCAAAAGTTGCTAAATTAGGGTTTGTAGGAAAAGTCAACTTAACTTTGACCAAGCATAACTTTCTCATACGTTATGAGAAATGACACATCTAAAGCTCATTTTGAAGAGTATGCAATTTACTACAATCCATCTTCATACCCCAAGATCATAAAATGCACTCACAAGAAGTTGTAAATTTGGACATTATAGGTCATTTTTGAAAGTCAACAAAAACACCTTTTTTGCCAAAGCTTATAACTTGAGCATGGAATATCAAAATGAGATTATACCAAAAGGGTTGGTTAGAGGACATCTTAAGATTTCTAAAAATTCCAAGAACACCTCCAAAAGTTCAAAATTGAAGAAGTTATGCATTGTTGAAGTTGGACATTTTTGCAAAATTGCCAAAAGTCAACTATCCCCAAAACTTCAAATTTTGTCAAATGGGTCCATTCTTTTCCACTTGATTTGAACTTGCCACATTGCACACGTGTCCTAGCTTCAAATAAAATCCAAATATTGATTACTTGATCTCTTTTTGGCTATTTCAGGCTGAATCATCATCATCAAGGATATCAAACTCGTATCAAGCATTCCATGTGCAAAAAGATTGAGTTTTGACAATTTTGGAAGGTTTAATAATGGTGGATCAAATCAAATCCCATGGCATTGATGTGCAAAGATTCAAAGCATAATTATTGACCTAATACATTCCATGATACATATAGAAGGCAAAGGCACGAAATTGAAGGTTGGAGGCTGTAAGAACAAACAGAACCAAACTTGGAAAAATTGACAAAATGTTGGAGATCGAAATTAAGCTTGGAGGCACTTTCAGGACTTGGCAAGCATCACAATCACTTCCTGGAAATTCTCAGAATCAAAACCAATCAGAATCACTCATTCTCCAGCCTCCTAGAGCACTGTAAGTATCTCACTGATCCGCCATGTTCTTGAAGTCGCAAATCTTTATTCTTGCATCCATTGCCAAAAACAATTGCATATTCTGACTCACCACATCATTTGCTAGCTATCTGCAATAACCGATTTCATTCTTATGCTTTGTATCGTAAAACACTATTGTAGGTTTTTCTAGGTTTTTTTAGGGGTTTTCATTACAGGTAAAATTAGCCCTATTAATGGCCATGGACGTGACCGGGAGAGGAAGACGAATGCAACCATGGTCTTGGGAGGAGTTTATATGGCCTGAGATGAGTTTTTGGAACGACCTAGGCATTTAGCTGCGGATTCAAATCCGCAGGTAATTTCTTTGCAGGCCTGAGGACAGGGACGACAACGTGTCTCCCTCTGAGTGGACCATTCAAACACGCGCGCCTTTTTTTATTTTTTCTGGCATATTAACCCATTATCTCTTATTATCATTATTACTTAATATATTAACAAACAGAACAAAGTGGCTGAGTGGTAAAGGCATGCATCCAACATCCAACAGGACATGGGTTCAAATCCCAGGTCCCCCATGTTATTTGTTATATTTTTCCTTCAGGTAATCCAGTGCAAATCTAGGCGTAGAGCTCATCATGTGTCCTCACTCAATCAAGCGCCAGGTGGACCAAGGCCAGATCTGTTGATCCAGGATGATGGTCCACCATGGGACCAAGTCAAAAGGCGCACATGGAATCCAAAAAGTCCACCAGGCCAGCGTGTTAATGGGCCACAAAATTGCTGAGCAAACCCACAAAACAGGCCCAAACCCTCTCTTCTCTATATTTTATTTTAATTTTATTATATGCTTTTATTATTTTTCCTTTAATTATTAACCAATCAAATATTTTTCTTAATAAAATAAAAAAACCAAAAAATATTTTCTTTATTAAATTAAATTTTAGTATTTTCCTTTTTATTAACAAATATTAATTTAATTAATTTAGGCCATTAATTAGGAATAACTTTAATATGTTTTTTTCAATAATTAAAATTAACTTAGACATAATTAGGTTTTTATTAATATTGATCAATTTTATTTTTCTTTCTTAAAATATCAAAAACCCAAAAATATTTATTTTTATTAATTAGTTTAATTAATTTAATTTAATAATTAACTTAGTTCAATTTCTTTCTTAATTCAAAAATAAACAAAAAAATCTTTTCTTTAAATAACAAAGGGTCAAAACCCTATAACTTGCATTCGGTTTAATATCCCGCACGCGATCCATTTTATTCAATATTGTATTTGTTTCCAGAATTTAATAGATAATTAGGACTGTCTTTACCGCTTTATTTATTTTCCGCATTTAAATTTCAAAGGGTTGCTTTTGGCGATGTAAATACCCGACACCTTGTAATTTAATTTCCGCAATTTATTTTCCGCAAAATATAACTGTTAAATGTTTGATAATAGGGATGCATGACAAGATTGAACGTTTAAACCTAAAATCAACATAGATAACCATTGACATGTACAAAGATAAAATTAACTGAAAACAACACACTCGCACATGCGCACTCTTAGGGTACACCCCACTTGGTTGCCTTCGTACACGGTCATTGAGTATAGGTCACTTTAGAGGTCACCCTCTTGTCCAAAGATCATAAAGTTGCCTCGAAACGATTTCCTCGGATATTGTTGCCTCAAAACAAATGATCTAAGACATTACGGTTACCGCTGAGGCGTCCTAACATTGCTTTGGTGACCGTAAGTCCCTAAAATCGAATTGACCCTTAAACTCCAACGACAATGCTACCTACTCATTCATAATGGGATAGCATTGTCTAAAGGAAAATAGTATAGAATGATTCCTTTTTCGAGTAGGTAGATGGTTCTTAAGTACTTTCTCTTTCAAAAACAAAAATACTTTTCACACTTACACTTTTCGAACAAAGTTTTCAAAAACACTTCGTACACTATTGAGTACAGAAGCAAGAGTTAAATCGAATTTTTCAAAACAAAAACTTTTTTTTAAACCCACAAGCACAAAGAAAGCAATTTTGAAAACAAATGAGCAAGTACCTAAGAGCCCGTGGATAATCATGGATAGAAAGGGTGCTAACACCTTCCCTTTCTATGATCTACCCCCCGAACCCGAGAAATATCTCGAAAAAGGAATCTTTCTGTGATTTTTTCCTTTCCTTGTTGGATAAAATAAAAGTCGATGACGACTCTTGCTTACCGCGACATTTTGCAAACACAAACTCAAAACACAAACCAGCATTCCAAAAAACAGTCAGTGCTTTCCCACCGTATCACACTTTGTATCTAGAGAAATAAACTCTGCTTGGGGCATGAAATTTACTGACCCGCCCATGATTACGAAATTCTACTGGAGGATATAGATGTCAGGTTTCAGAGTGACCCTGGCTGGGGAGGTTACGTCCTGTTTCAGGAAAGTTGACATCAATGCTTTTGAATATTTTTACTCTGTGGGGAGTATATGTACCAATGTGTATGTTCCCAAGCTGGCTCTATCCCGACACCTGCTGGGCAGAGTAACTGTTGGGTTTGGCACTTCTTGTTTTTGCCCCTGTTTCTGGAATTACGAATAATTGTCTTTTGTTTCTTATGCAAATATTTATAAGCAGCAATCATTTTCAAATGCATATATAAAAAATAAGTCATTGGACATTCTTGCAAAACAAAACAGAAAAAGAAAAACGAATCAAAGTTTCTTGCGAAAATGATTTGTATTGATTTTTGAAGTTGGCCTATAACAGGAGTTTTTGTACAGAGAGGCTGATGCTCTAGTAAGAGAACGCTGCCATAAAAATAGAAGCTATACAAATTTATGTAAAAGAAAAAAAACAAAACAGCTATGTGAAACAACCCCATTGGGTTCCAACTCTGATATTGCCTTTATATCTTCAAGCGTCTCATCACTTTTCTACTTGGCCGAAAGTTGATCAGATTGATTGGTGCCGTCCGAGCATGATAGTCGATACCGAAGTCTGATCGCCAGATGATCCAATGAGACATAGTGGTACGCTTTATATCCCTAACTTTTTCCTGGACAACCCTTTCAGGTTTTCAATCCACCGGGATACCCTTTTTTGCCCAAGTCGCCCTTTCGGGTTTTCGACTTGCCGGGTGTATAAAATTTTCCATTTTCATGCCTTACTTTTGCCCGAACGCTTTTGGTTTGCTGGGAAGCCCTTATTTTTTCCTAGGCCATTCAACCTAGCAGGTCTTTTGATTAGGCGTAGTATCTTTTCACTATGTCTGCATTGAATGGGTGAGGAAGGTCGTCACCGTCCATGGTGGTTAGAATCATAGATCCACCGGAGAAAATGTTCTTAACCACAAATGGTCCTTCGTACGTAGGGGTCCATTTTCCCCTGGGATCACCTTGCGGCAGTATGATGCGCTTGATCACTAGATCCCCGACTTGATATTCTTGACGTCTGACTTTCTTATTAAAAGCCTTGATCATTCGCTTTTGATACGTTTGACCATGGAAGATAGCAGTAAGTCTCTTTCATTGATTAGATTTAACTGATCAAGTCGGATTCGGATCCAGTCATCCTCGTTCAAACCTGCATCCTTCATAATCCTGAGAGAAGGTATCTGGACCTCGATGGGTAGGACTGCCTCCATGCCATATACCAGAGAGTAGGGTGTTTCCCCTGTCGACGTCCGTGCTGAGGTATGGTACCCATGAAGAGAAAATGGTAACATCTCATGCTAGTCTTTGTATGTCACCGTCATCTTCTATACAATCTTCTTGAGGTTCTTGTTAGCCGCTTCAACAGTGCCATTCATATTCGGCCGGTAGGGAGAAAAGTTATGATGCTGTATCTTGAATTTCTTATAGAGCTCGGTGATCATCGTGTTGTTGAGATTTGTACCACTGTCAGTAATAATTCTTTCTGGCACACCATATCAATAGATCAATTACGTCAGATAAACCGCTCCACGAAGTTCTTGGTTACTGTAGCAAAAGAGGCTGCCTCAACCCACTTCATGAAATAATCAATGGCTACTAGGATGAAGAGATGTCCATTGGAAGCGGTGGGCCTGATTTCTCCGATCATGCCAATGCCCCACATTGCAAAGGGCCACGGAGCTGTTAAGACGTTTAAGGGGACCGGAGGCACATTCACCTTATCAACATAGATTTGGCACTTATGATAAGTTCGAGAGTGTTGATAACAATCGACTTCCATAGTGGACCAGTAGTATCCTACGCGTAGGATCTTTTTAACCATGGTGTGTCCACTAGAATGGGTTCCGAAGGTTCCTTCATGTAGATCTGTCATTATCCTCTCTACTTCACTCTTGTATACACACCATAGTAGTGTGGAGTCATGGTTGCGTTTATAGAGGATTCCATTACTGAGGAAGAACTTTGCAGCGAACCTTCTCAGAAACTTCTTATCATTGACAAATGCCCCTTCAGGATACTCTTAAGCCTCGAGATACCTTTTGACTTCGTGAAACTAGGATTTGCCTGCCACTTCTTCGGTATCGATTTCACATAAGTGTGCTGGTTCATCCAACCTCTCAATGGTGATTTAGGGAGCTTCATTATCCCACCTGACCTTGAACATTGACGACATAGTAGCTAGCGCGTCCGCTAACTGGTTCTCCTCTTGTGGGAAATGTTCAAAAGTTACTTCCTCAAAGTGTGGGAGCAGTGTCAGTACATACTCTTTATAGGGAATAAGGTTTGGGTGCTTCGTATCCCACTCATCTTTGATCTGAATTATTACCAAAGCAGAATCCCCGAATACATTCAAGAACTTGATCCTTAGGTCAATAGCAGCCCTAAGACCCATGATGCACGCTTCGTACTCCGCCATGTTGTTGGTGCAGTTGAAACATAATCGGGAAGTGAAAAGAGTATGACAACCATCGGGAGATATGATTACAGTGCCAATGCTGTTACCCAGTGTGTTTGAGGCTCCATCAAAATACATAGAACATCGGGATCCCTCCTCAGGTTCTTCATCTGGTCCAAGTTCTTCATAGTCAATCACCAACATAATATTCTCATCCGGGAACTCAAAATTCATGGAATGGTAGTCATCCACGGCCTGATGAGCTAAATGATCAGCCAATACACTTCCCTTGTTTGCTTTTTGGGTTGTGTATTGGATATCATATTCGGTTAAGATCATTTTCCATCTTTCTATTCTTCTGGAGAGGGCAGGTTTCTCGAAAATGTACTTGATCGGATCCATCTTCGATATCAACAAGGTATTGTGAGTCAGCATATACTGTCTCAATCGGCGAGCAGCCCATGCCAAAGTGCAACAAGTTTTCTCGAGCAGTGAGTATCTTGTCTCACAGTCGGTAAACTTTTTGCTAAGGTAGTATATTGCGTGCTCTTTTCGACCAGACTCGTCATGCTGCCCCAACACACACCCCATTGAATTTTCTAGCACTGTCAAGTACAATATCAAAGGTCTTCCTTCAACTGGAGGCATCAGAATTGGTGGTTCTTGAAGGTATTCCTTGATTCTTTCGAAAGCGGTCTGGCATTCATCATTCCACTTTACCACTTGATCTTTTTTCAGAAGCTTGAAGATTGGCTCACAAGTAGCAGTCAGATGTGAAATAAACCTGGAGATATAATTCAGGCGTCCCAAGACACCTCTAACTTCCTTCTCTGTACGGGGAGATGGAATTTCTTGTATAGCCTTTACCTTTGCAGGTTCTACTTGGATGCCTTTGTCGCTGACAATGAAACCCAAAAGTTTACCAGACCTTACCCTGAAGGTACACTTGTTCGAATTCAACCTCAGCTTATATATCCTCAACCAGTCGAACAACTTTTGTAGATGATCAAGGTGTTCTTCCTCGGTTTGAGACCTGGCTATCATGTCATCAACATAGACTTCGATCTCATGGTGAATCATATCATGGAACAAAGCGACCATGGCACGCTGATAAGTTTCCCCAACATTCTTCAACCCAAAAGGCATCACTTTGTAACAAAAGGTGCCCCACTGTGTGACGAAGATTGTCTTCTCCATGTCTTCAGGAGCCATCTTGATCTGGTTGTAGCCAGAGAAATTGTCCATGAAGGATAAGATTTTATGTTGCGTGGTGTTGTCGACCAGAACATCGATGTGATGAAGAGGGAAGTCATCCTTCGGGCTTGCCCTATTCAGATCTCTTTAATGTACACACATCCGTACCTTACCGTCCTTCTTAGGTACGGGAAGGACGTTGGTAACCCACTGTGGATAAGAAGTGACAGCTAAGAATCCTACGTCGAACTGCTTCATGACCTCTTCTTTGATCTTCTCTGACATTTCAGGGCGCATACGACGAACCTTCTATTTAACCAGAAGACAGTCTTCTTTGGTCGGCATACGATGAACTACAATATCAGTGTCTAAACCTGGCATGTCTTCATATGACCATGCGAAGATCTCAACATAGTCGTGTAACATTTGTATCAACCGCTGTTTGACCTTAACTTCCAAATTTGCACCAATCTTAACCTCTTTTCTATCTTCCTCTGTAACCAAGTTCACTGTCTCAACCAACTTTTCATGAAGTTGTATGGCCCTTTCTTCCTGCTGTAATAGTCTAGCAAGTTCTCCAGGTACCTCATAATCATCCTCACCTTCGTCTTCGGTTTGGTTGATCAGATTTTTGAAGTGATAACTATCAATAGCAGAGCTGTTACCAATGGGATCCAGAGTGGATATGGATCTGCATTATGATATGTAGTGTGTGTAAGAGAATAGCTATTTTGATAAAGTGAAAACAGAAAAGAAAGAACAGAGAGTGCAAAATTTGTATGCAAGAAACGTCCAATGCTTTATTAATGATATATGAAATGACAAGTAATAGCCCTCACAAGCAAAACCAATGTGCCTCGGGAAAGGCACAAGGCCGTAAAGTTTTAAATTGTTTATTACAAATCTCAAAACAAGTAAGACAATTACTGCAGAATAAAAGAAACTGGTATAAAGTTCCCAGCCATCCAGTTACTCGGCCCACTGTTCGTAGTTGGGTAGATCCAGCTATCGATGTCTGAGTCTTCCTCGTTGTCTTCAATGGCATTAATTCCACGATTATTGATGTGTAGGGGAGGTCCTCATGCCCGAGCGCGTTGAACAACCCTTTGAGCCCCTATAGTAAAGCCCAAACCAAATTTGTCAGTTTTGTGAGTGAAATCAGGGAGCTGACCCCAATTGGTACACCCACCTTCTTCAACTACGGCCCTGGCGTCCTTGAGATAAGCCATCTTTAGAGGAGGTTTACTGCTGGTAGTAGTTTCAGTCGATGCCAAGATCTGAGGGACTTCGTGGAAGTTCTGACAAGGAGTCTATATGAATTCCCCGTCCATCTTTACATAACCGAAGGAATTTAGGTGGCTCACCATATACTCCTCTTCACCCTGCACCGTGAAAATCTTCCATTTTACCGGATACTTCAGCATTTGGTGTAGTGTGGATGTAACTACCCCAGCCTCATGGATCCAAGGACGACCCAACAAACAAGAATACGATGGCCTGATGTCCATCATATAGAAGGTGGACCTAAAGGTCTGAGAACCCACTTTGACAGGGATGTCCACCTCCTCGTGCACCATTCTTTTCAACCCATCAAAAGCCTTTACCACAATGTTACTAGGCTTTAAAGTCAACCCCTCGCAATCCAACCGGTCCAATGCCTTATTGGGCAGAACATTCAGCGAATACCCAATATCTACCAACACATGAGCCATGGTGGTGCCCCTATATTCAATCGAGACATGCAGAGCATCATTATGCTTCCTTCTCTTTGGTGTCAAGTCGGCATTTGAAAAACCCAGCCCATTGTCAGCAGTCAGGCTGACCATGCAATCTTTAAATTGATCAACTGAAGCCTCTTACGACACATGCACAATTTTGAGGAATGCAATTAAAGCCTTCGCATGGGCCTCAGAGCACAACAGCAGGGATAACATGGATATTTTTGACGGGGTTTTCCCAGCTGCTCGACCACATTGTAGTCGCTATTTTTAATTATTTTCAATATTTCCTCTATCTCTTGCTTAGAGGCTTCCACAATAATTTTTTTAGGCGACTCCGTGCAGGAAGGCTCACCTATAAATTCTTTACCGCGGGTATCAGACGACTCGCCGACAGGGGTAATAACTGGAGTAAGAACAGGAGCCGTAGTTGATGTACCAACAGGAACACTAGATGGAATGACAATAGGCCTGTAGACAGTCTTAGGGGAAATCTCGGGAGAGAAGACCCTTCCACTTCGGGTAACCTTGCTGGTTCCAACAATGTTACCAATATCAGGATCAGCCTCTTCATTTTTCAAATATGGTTTGATGCCATGATAGTACACATCGGCACCATAATGCCAGGGGACAGCTGTGTCCGAGACATACAGGACAGGACCAGGAACAGTGATTATTAGCGGAGCGATTCTAGGAGCAGATGTAATCCTAAGAGGTCTTATCGAGGAGACCTTGGAAGGTTTGGCGAAAATTGTTATAATGGCAATGTCTTCAGATGGTACAACAGGAACCAAAGTTTTTTCGAACAAAATTTCTTTGCTGTCCATCAGGCGTTGAACACCTGACTTCAGCAAATGACAACCAGAAGGTAGAAATGAACACATGTGGCAACCTTCACCACAACCCGAAAATAAACCGGCCATCAGCAAATTCCTCTTCACAGTCATGAGAGGAGTAGAAACTTCATCCACCAAGGTTACAAACAAGTCAGTATCAACAGCATTAACTCCATGACCGTGCTTAGGCATGGGCGCAGTTATGACATTGGGCTTTTCCGGAGCATCGAACTCAATTTCCTTGGCTTCGATCAGATTTTGTACCTTATTTCTTAGAGCCCAGCATTCGTTGGTATCATGGCCAGGACTCTCAGAATGATAGGCACACCGAGCATTTGCATTATATCGGGGAGATGTGGCATTTGGATTCTTGGGAGCCTCTTTCAAGGTTGCCAAGTTGGATCTCAGCAAATGAGGTAGAACTTTAGCCAACTTCATATTGATTCAGGTAAACTACCGTTGTGGTCTTTCCACATTTTAATGATTGTTTCGTTATGGAGCGGCTGCAGGCCTAGGTATCATTACGACACTTACTGTCTGACGATGTTCAACTCTATTTTGGCCCCTCGGGCTGTAGATGGTACTGTCTTCTTTCTTACCAGCAAAAGGATTCTTTACTGAACTCGAAGAGGCATCCTTCTGTATTTTGCCACCCCGAATCCCAGCCTCTACTTTCTCTTCAGTCAGAATCAGCTCGGTGAAACCAGCTGATGAGCTGCCGATCAAATGATTAAAGAATGGACCAGATAGTGTCCCCAGAAACATATCAACCAACTCCCTATAATACAACAGGGGTTGAACTCTTCCAGCCAAGTCTCTCCATTTCTATGCATAGTCTTTAAATCCTTCACTTGCCCCCATGGACATACTCTGAAGTTGAGTACGAGTAGGAGCAAGGTCGGCGTTATATTGATACTGCTTATAGAAAGCAGCAGCCATATCTTCCCAATTTCAGACATTGGCTCTCTCCAATTGGTAGAACCATTCAAGCTGAGTCCCTGACAGACTATCTTGAAAGAAATGAACCCACAAATTTCTATCAGCGGTGTGGGGCTGAATCTTTCTGACATAAGAGCGGAGATGGAGTTTTGGGCAGGATACCCCATCATACTTTGCAAAAATTGGAGCTTTGAACTTCTGCGGGATGACCACTCCCGATACCAATCCTAATTCTTCGAAATCCAACCCATATATCCTCTAGACTTCCATGGAACTCAAGCGATCTTCCAACTGCTTATATCTATCCTCAGCGGGAGGATATTGCTCATCATTGTAGTCAGTATCATTGTCAGAAACTGCAGGACTGGGATCCTTCTTTATTGTCTCTTCTTCTTGATTCTCCCCTTCTTTGGATGAAGAGGCCAGATTGACTTGTCGCTTCAAAGGCCCTCCAAACCTTCTGCCCATATTCAGAAACCAGAAGCCTTCTTCTTTTTCTTTCTCTCTTTCAGGATGATGGCTTTCAGATCCTCCTTCCCTTTTGCCAGATTTATGAACATTTGCTGGAACTGGGCGTTTTGTGCTTGAAGATCCTTGATGCTTTGTTCAGAAGACATTTCTGGTGAAATAAGCAACAAAGAAGATGAGAAACCTGTAATGGTACCTGTATATGCAATGCTATGAATGGGAAGCGCATGCAATGATTTCAAAGACTTTGGGGAAATTTAAATTTGCGAACCAAAATAAAACAAAGATTTTATTAGCTGAGTTCAAAGTTCAAATGCCTTTTAGGCGTTACAATTAAAAATAAATCTAAAACTAGAAAATAATTCAAAATTCCCATGGATGCTTCCTCTTTGTGCCGAGATAAACATTTAGTCCTTTTTCCTCATGGAGCTTCTTTGTGAGTTCTAAAACCTTCCTCTCCTGGGCATAGAACTGATCCCTGTAAGTATCCTGCTCCTTCTTCAACTGAATCTAAGACTTATGTAATTCTCCAAGATCAATGGGCATATCAGGATAGAGAATCGTGTAAGGAATACCCCCTTCAGTAATGGGTTCTATAATCACTGGTAAAACGACCATATAGGGCATCATAAGCTTCTGGGCGCGAGCTCGTACCTATTGGAGGTAAGGTTCCATAGGAATGGAAGCCTTTGGCCCCAAAGCCCTAGCGCCAGATCTGTTTACCATGCCCCAAGCTCGTATGAACCTCCGACGATACTCTTGAACATCATCCTCATAGTTGAATACAATTCCCTCGATAAGTAACTCATGGGGACCATCTCTTCGAGCGTAACCAAATTTTAGCAGAGCTAAACAAGGATTGTAGGTTGTACCCCCTCTGATGCCAAGAAATGGGACATTAGGGTACTCCCAGGAGCGGTCAATAATAGCAGTGTTTTCCATAGCTCGGGAACACCAAAGAATATCCATGTGAGCGAATAACATTAACCTTTGTGACCAACCCAAACCTTCTTCGTTCTTCAGTATGGACTTAGGGAGGTGATAAATAAACCACCTCGACAGCAATGGCATGCAACACATAAGAACCCCTCTTCTCTTTATGGTACGAGTATGGAGAGCGTGCAAAATATCTCCGATCAAGGTAGGCACAGGGTTGCGAGAGAGAAAAATCTTGATAGCATTCACATCTATGAATGAGTCTGGATTAGGGAACAATACAAACCCATAGATTAGAAGAGCCAAGACCTCATCAAAAGCCTAAAAATCCATATCATCCCAAAATAGCTGGGCCTTGTCTATTAGGAACTTGGCTAGAAAACCCTTGACTCTGCTTCTTGTTTCCCAATGTGATATCACGTCGGCCTGTTTCAGATACAAAGATGAGGCAATGACTTCTGGCTTAGGAACTTCTTTTAGACCTGTGAAAGGCAATTGTTCAAGGATGGGTATATCTAACAGCTGAGAGAATTCATCCATGGTAGGCACCAACAGATAGTTTGGGAAGGTGGAGCAATGGTGCTTGGGATTAAATAACTGAAAGAGTACACTCATCATATTTTCATCAAAGTTTAAAGTAACCAGTTTGAGAAGTCGACCATGTCTCTTAGTGAATGCAGAAGTTTTGGAAACCTTTGATACTAGCTCTTTAAGTTGGGAAGGTATCTTCACAAAGTTGATTCAGATGGTGTTTCTACGAACGAAAGCCATGATCTGTAAAACAGAACAAAGATAAATTCCCTTGGTCCTTGAAATGGTTAGTGCAATAAGAATGGGTGCTATGTTATGATGCATGATGTCATGATAAACCACATGTATAGCAAACAAAGACAAATTACACCAAGTTCTTAGGTTTAACGCTTGCATGAGGTTAAACGTCATACCCTCTTGAAGTTTAGTTGGTTTCAAACATGTCTTAAAAAGTAACAGGGTTATAAAGGATCTCAATATCACTGACCATCCTTTATCGGGCATTGTCTCAGCTCAAGCAATATTTTCTTGCGGCCGAAATATTCCGAAAGTCTGATCTCAATGAGTGTAGCATCGAGTATCAACTAATCCTCATCTCTATACCGAGGCCGGCTATCTCACTACTTTCTAATGGACAAGTTTTTTCAATTAAGGTTCTAAGGTCCATTAGTGCTTCAAGACACCACGCGGCGGCACCGTATTCTCCTCGTTTCCCCACGAAGGATACGGGTACCTACCAAAGTGCCACACCAACACAGCCATTTCTTAAACCATATCGGTCTACGCCATACAGTCTCCATGATCTATTGTTGTTTACCTAAAAAGTGCCCCCAGATCCGGGTGTAGGATCTATAATAACCCAAACAAAACCTTTTAAGAATGAAGCAAACAAACAAGAAAGCAAATTTCAAAATGACCTAGATCCTAAGGTATACCCCACTTTATTATTTTCCCCAGCAGAGTCGTCAGTTCTGTGATACGGTGGCAGAACCGACTGTTAATACTGGTTTGTGTTTTTTGTTTGCACAATGTCGCGGTAAGCAAGAGTCGCCACCGAATTTTATTTTATCCAATCAGGAAAAGGAAAAAGAACAGAAAAAACCTTTTTCGAGATGTTTCTGAGTACGAGGGGTAGATTATAGAAAGGGAAGGTGTGATACGGTGGGAGAACTGACTTGAGGGTTTTGCTTTTATCACAAATGTTGCGGTTAGCAAGAGTCGCCACCGAATTTTCTTTTATCCAAAAGGAAAGGTGAAAAAGCACAGGAAAGACCTTTGAGATTATTTTTTTGAGTTTGAGGGGTAGATCATGAAAAGGGAAGGTATTAGCACCCTTTTCATCCATGGTTATCCATGGGCTCTTAGTTACTTGCTAGATCACTTGCTTTTTGTTTGAAAATTGTGCTTGGTGTAGTTTTTTGAAATTATTTTGTAAAGAGGCCATTGTTTAGGCAATCTTTGTAATGATTCTTGTTTGTAAGAATGTATACAAAGATGTTTGATCTTTTGAAAATATTTTCAATTTTGTAAAATGTTTTGAAAGTGTAGGTGTTTGTTTTGAAAATAGCAAGGATGTTTGTTTGAAATTGAGCAAGTAATCAGGAGCGTTCTACCTACTCAAAAGTATTTCTTGTTCATTTTCTTTTACTTTGACATTGTTGTTTTACCCTAGATTTGGTAAGCAACCTTATCTTTGGATGTAAACGGGACGGACATGGGTCATCGTATAACCATGATTAGCAATGTTGCAAGGTATCTTAGCATTCTTTTTTAGGGACTAAGATCATTTGTAAGGCAACTTAGATAGCGTCATCGAGGGACTATGATCTTGTATTTGCTAAGATACCTTACATGCATAATATGGCCATTTTGTATAAGGCAAACCAAATGGGATAACCCTAGGGGTGATTGTGTGCAAGTGTATTGTTTTCATGCTTGATTTTATCTTGAATTAGGATTTTCTATTTGGTTGGTTTTAATCTTTCCTTACAAAAACCCTAATTACTTAGCATTTTTTATATAAAGCGATAAATTGCGGGAATTAAAATTACTACGCTATTACATCATTTAGGGGAGGGGGTATACAAATTACAAATGGAGATTTGCAAGAAAATAAATCTATTTATCTATTACAACCATATTGAATTGCATAAATATACAAGGAATGAAATGAATATAATATACAAGTATAAAAAATGAATAAATGTACAAGGACGCAAAATGTAAAGAAAATTAATTTTGTTTGCTTTCTTTTATATAAAAAAAATATTTTTGTCTTAACCTAATTTAAATAAAGAAGATAGTTAATTAAATTTGAATTTATTAAGAAAAATATTTTAAAAGAAAACCCTAATTCTATTAATCAATCCAAAGAAAATAATTAGAAAGCATTTTTTTGGCATTTTTTATCTTGAAAATATTTATAGCATTAAAAATATTTTTTAGTCTTTTTTTGTATTTAAATAATATATTTTTATTTGGTACGAAGAAAAATAAATAATATAATATTAATTAAGTCTATAAGTTTTAGTTAAAAAAATAAATAAAGTATAGTAAATAAAATATTTTTTGTATATGGAAAAATAAAATAAAATAAGTCAAAATATAAAATATATCATTTTTGTATTTTTATGATTTTTTTAGTATTTTAGAAAATATATTTAAAAATAAAAATACAATAAATAAATAAATAAATACAAATGGGCCACGGGGTGCATGAAGTAGGCAGGGAGTTAATCAACAAAAACAATAAAAGAGAGCCAGGCCCAAAGGGCCCAACGCCTGCAAACAAAACAAATCAAAAATGTCAAAAAAAATGAAAAAAATGAAAAAGGGTACCACTGGGGCTCGAACCCAGGTCCCATAGGTTAACAGGCAGGCGCTTTACCACAAGGGTGGCTATACATCCGTTTATATAAAAAAATAATAAATATGTAAGGCAAATCAAGTCCTGATGACTTCATCTTCAACCTCCAGCCGGTGTACCTGTAACTTCTTCATTTCTCAACAAAAATGGAAGATGACAAAATGAAAGTTGTTGCATTCTTCCTCACGAATCTAACCATGTAAATAACTAAAGCTAAAAGTCAAAGATAAATGAGAATTTCTCTGGCCCTAATTTGAACCCTAAAAATTTATGAAACTTCAACTCCAAAATTCTCTAAGCTCAAGCCATGTAAATGCAAACTATGGATATGTAAAGCTTCGTGGCAATGAGGTCTACATTTTATCTTCACAAATGCAAGCCTAACAATGCCTAAGTAATGAGATATAAGTTCAAGAAAAATACCTCAAAACTGGAAATCATGAAATGCAAATGAGCTTGATTCAAAGTGTTGCAAGGATCAGGTTAGCTTCCTTGAGGTCCCAGGAAGCTAATGCAATGATTAGCTTGAGCTGAAAGTGGCTGAGGAGCTCTGGAGAAGTCAAGTTGCAGACCCCTGTTTTTGAAAATGGAACTTGATTATGGAGGTGTTATAGTTGGGCAAATGGACTTTGGATGGTTTGTATTTGATGTTTAGAAGCTTTTGGAAGTGAAAGGCCAAAGAACGCACGAGGGGATTTGGAGTTCGATATGTAAAGTCAGAACTTGCACATCAATGGTGTTTTGAGATAATTTCTGGCTAGAGGGAGTTTTAGTGAGTTTAAGGGTCTTCAAGCTCGTGTCGTAGCTCACAAATAGTGACTATTTATAAGAAACAAGGTTGGGATGCTCTAGTTGATTAGAATTTGAATTTGCATCCTTAAGCTAAACATGTGATTTTTTGACAAAACAATTTTCAAAGTCTTGTTTACTTGCTAAGATAGAGTGGTTGTGCTTTAAACAAGCTTGCTTATGACTTTGTGGATGGAGCGTGATCAGAGGGAATAAGTTAGAGGCTCAATGTGAACTTTATGCAAAAGTCTTGCTTTACAAGAATGGTATTGTTAACTTTCTTCCCAAAATGACAATGTGAATTGGATAAAGCTTAAACCACTTGGATTATAGCTCAAAAGTTTGTGTAATCCATTAATTATGGAGTGGAAAACAAGTTTGAGGCCTTCAAAGCAAAGATTATGCAGCCTAACATTGAAATTGCATTTGTGTTCATCATGAAAATGACCTATAATTCAAGTGACAAAACACTTACTTCATCTCTTTGATTCTCCCTACTCAAGAATGATCTCAAGGAGTTCTTGGATATTTTGGAAAGCTTGAAATGTGATATAAAACCCATATTTGAATTTATTTTGAAGATTCCCCTTGGAGCTATGTGAATAAATGCCATGAAGTTAGGTCAAAAATCTGCCTAACTAGGACAAAATTTCCTAAAGTCTTTTTTAGTTCATGAGCATGTATAAATAAAATTATAACTTGAGATCCAAGAACTTTTAGGAGAAGTTGTGTGAATCAAAGTTGTAGATTTCATGGAGATCTACAACTTTCATGTTGGAAGTTTCCTTTAAATCATCTTGCATCATGGTGAAAATGGAGCTCAAAGTTATGAAAAAACATGAAATTTCCAACACTTAGAAAAATTTCTAAGTTTAGAAATTTTTACTTTTCAAAATGAAATCTTGAGTTTTTGATTTCTTGATGAATAAGTTTCATATTTTGACATGTTTTGATGAATTATGATCTTTGGCACTTGAATTTGACCAAAAAGTCAAAGTTTAACTTTTCAGTATACAGTTGACTTTTGACCAGTTGACTGCAAAATTCATCTGTCAATCAAATGGATTTGCAATGTTCTGAATCATGTCATTAGGTTAAAATTATGCAATTGGACTCTTGAGATCATCCTTAAACTAATTGACCATTTTCCAGGTCAAAAATCAGAAATTGCCCTTTCCTAGTCAAAACCCTAATTTTGACCATGTTGCCCTTTTGGAGATTTGATCAAATTTCTTGAGGAATTCTGGTCCAAACTTGATCAAATGGTACATATAAGTTTAAAATGTTGATGTGGGTAAAAAATTATGAAGTTTGACTATAAATTGGCCATAGTTGACTTTTTTCCCAATACAACTAATTTTTAGGTCAACTGCTCAATTGACTGAGCAAAAATGTGATTCAAGGCTTGAACCTTGGCATGGTTAATCTTGGGGGTCCATGATGATCCATGAAAATAATATGGGAATTGGAAGTTCAAAAATCCTTGTGCAAACTCAAACCCTAATTTTGGTCATCAGTGTTTGAGGAGGTGTCTTGAGCTGATCAAACCCTAGTGCAGTCTTGAGCCCAAGGAGATCTTGTGAGTAAATTCTTGATAAGTGAGAGGGAAAATTTTGGGGTACAACATCTGCCCCTGTTCAATCTTCTTAAGCCTGAAGAGTTAGATTGGCATGTTTTGCCATTCGTGACTCGAAGGGGGGAGATGATTGGACACTAGAGTGCCCAGAAATTTGCACTCGGTGATGTGATGGTTTAAGGGAATGGGCTTAAAGATGCCATTTGGAGAGGTGATAGAAAGTTGTAGGAGATTGGCTTAAAGATTCCATCCAAAAGTGATTGTTTGTATTGTAATTTGTAAGCTGAAAGAATGAGTATCAGAATGGCGTCCGTGTCTGGAGCGTATATGAACTGTATCTGAAGAAGTTGAATCTAAATGAGTATCAGAATGGCATCCGTGTCTGGAGCGTATATGTACTATATCTGAAAACTTTTGAACATTGTTAATGATAGTTGTTAATCTTATCCTTAAAAGGGTAAAATGTTAGCTAATATGCAAAGCCATGTTGTATGAAATGTATGATATAATGCATTCCTTTTATTAATTTTTATGATATGCGGATGCAATGTATGCGTATGTGAGCTAGTTTGCTGCATTGCTGTTGGATTGGGGAAAATAAATTCCTAACTGCTGCTGAGGATATGGAGTATAAGTCTTCTTGTTGTGAAGTCTAAGTGTTGATGAATTTCTGCTTAGAGAAATAAACTCTGTTGTAAAGAAAATTCCATGTACTGCTTGTAAAATCTTGAGAAAATGAACGACTTCAACCAGGGATTGATAATTGGAAGCTCGTTCCGCTGGGAATTAAATTGCAAATTGTGGGGGATTTATGGAAATAGCTTAGAGAGATTTCCCTACCTCTTAAAGCCATTAGTAATTATCTTTTATCTTGTTTATTTGTAAACAATAATTATGTTCAAATGCATATGTTCAACAATGAATCATTGGACGTTTTTGTAAACAAAACAAAAGAGTAAAGAAAAACAGATAGTTTTGCACTTTCAAGGAGATATCTTTGTATTGACTTTGAGTAAGTATTTTTGTACAATGAGACAAGCATTCTAGTAAGAGAACGTCGTCGTAAATGAAAATTTTAATACAAATAAAAGATAGATATGTGCAATAATCCCATGGGGGTCCCACTCTGTTATATCCTTTGTATCTCCAGGCATCTTGTCTATTTGTTGCCTCGTCCGAAGATGATTGAATTGATCAGAACCTCTGAGTTTATCAGTTGTGCCAAAGGTTGTCCTTAAGGTGATCCGACGGGACATAGTCATACGCTTTACATTCCCTAACTTTTTCCTGGACCGCCCTTTCGGGTTTTCAGTCCACCGGGAAACCATTTTTTGCCCAAGCCTCCCCTTCGAGTTTTCAACTTTCCGGGTGTAAATATTTTTTTTGTTTTATCCCTAATTTTTTCCCGACCCTTTTTGGTTCGTCGGGATGCCCTTGTTTTTCCTAGGTATGTTAACCTAGCAGATCTCTCATGCGTAGTATCTTTTGACTATGTCCGCGTTCGTAGGATGTGGAAGGTCGTCGCCATCCATGGTGGTTAAGATCATTGCCCCACCAGAGATAATGTTTTTTATTACAAATGGTCCTTCATATGTAGGAGTCCATTTTCCCCTAGGATCACCTTGTGGCAGTATGATGCCTTTGATCACCTGATCTCCAACTTAATACACTTGGCATCTGACCTTCTTGTTGAAATCCTTGATCATCCATTTTTGATACATTTGACCATGGCAAATAGCAGTAAGTCTCTTCTCATCAATCAAGTTTAGTTGATCAAGTCGAGTCTGAATCCAATCTTCTTTATTCAGCCTTGCATCCTTCATAATTCTTAGAGAGGGTATCTGGACCTCGATAGGCAAGACAACCTCCATGCCGTAAACCAGAGAATAGGGTGTTGCCCCGGTTGATGTGCGAGATGTGGTACGATACCCGTGGAGAGCGAATGGTAGCATCTCATGCCAGTCTTTGTATGTGAATTTCATTTTCTGTATGATCTTTTTAATGTTCTTATTTGTAGCTTCGGCAACACCATTCATCTTTGGCCGGTAAGGGGAAGAATTGTGATGCTGGATCTTGAATTGCTCGCACAAGGCGGTGATCATAGTGTTGTTGAGATTTGTACTATTGTCAATGATGATCCTTTCCGAGATACCATACCGGCAAATGAGATTTTTCTTGATGAAACAGGCAATAACATTCTTGGTAACAGAAGCGAAGGAAGCTTCCTCCACCCACTTTGTAAAATAATCAATGGCCACTAAGATGAACTGGTGTCCATTAGAGGTTGTCGTCTTGATTTCCCCAATCATATTAATCCCCCACATAGAAGAGGGCCAAGGAGCCGTCAAGACATTCAGAGGAACCGGAGGCACGTGCACCTTGTCAGTATAAATCTGACACTTATGGAATGTTCGAGAGTGTTGATAGCAATCTGCTTCCATGGTAGACCAGTAATAGCCGTCCCGTAGGATTTTCTTTTCCATCGTATGCCCACTGGAATGGGTGCCAAAAGTGCCTTCATGTAACTCAGTCATGATCCTTTCAGCTTCAATCTTGTCTACGCATCGAAGTAACACAGAGTCATGGTTGCGTTTGTAAAGAATGACGTTACTAAGGAAAAATTTAGCAGAGAATCTCCTTAAGAACTTCTTGTCATTAACTAAAGCTCCTTCTAGATATTCTTGAGCCTCGAGATACTTCTTGACTTTGTGAAACCAAGGCTGGTCCACTACTTCTTCAGTATTAATCTCGTGACAGTGTGCTGGTTCCTCCATTCGTTCAATGATGATCTGGGGAGCATCATTATCCCAATTAAGTTTAAACATAGATGACATTGTGGCTAGTGCATCTGCTAGCTGATTTTCTTCTCGCGGGAAATGCTCGAAGGTAATCTTCTCAAAATGTGGTAGTAATGTCAAAACATGTTCTTTGTAAGGGATAAGGTTTGGGTGTTTGGTGTCCCATTCCCCTATGATCTGGCTGATAACCAAAGCTGAGTCTTCGAATAAATTTAAGGATTTTATCCCCAAGTCTATGGCAGCTCTGATACCAAAGATGCATGCTTCGTATTCCGCCATGATGTTTGTACAATTGAAGCAGAGTCTTGCGGTAAAGGGAATATGACACCCTTCCGGGGATATGAGTACAACACTGATACCATTGCAAAGTGCATTGGATTCCCCATCAAAGAACAGGGTCCATCGGGATGTTTGTTCAAGTCCGTCATATGGCCTGAATTCTTCACAGTTATTTACCGTCATGATGTCTTCATATGGAAATTCGAACTTCATGGATCGGTAGTCTTTGTACAGCTTGGTGAGAAAGGTGATCAGCTAGTACACTTCCTTTTATAGATTTCTGGGTAGTATAATGTATGTCATATTCTGTTAGGATCATCTGCCATCTCACTATTCTCCCAGAAAGAGCAGGCTTCTCGAAGATGTATTTTATCGGATCCATCTTAGATATCAACAAAGTAGTATGAGTCAGCATATACTGTCTTAGCCGACGAGCAGCCCATGCCAGAGCGCAACAATTTTTCTCGAGCAGTGAATATCTTGTTTCACAGTCGGTAAATTTTTTGCTCAGGTAATAAATAGCATGTTCTTTTCGGCCAGACTCGTCATGCTGCCCCAATACACACCCATTGAGTTTTCTAAGACAGTCAGATACATGATCAATGGTCTTCCCTCGACTGGTGGTATTAACACATGAGGCTCTTGTAAGTATTCTTTGATTTTTTTCAAATGCAACTTGGCACTCGTCATTCCATTTGAAGACTTGATCTTTCTTTAACAATTTAAAGATAGGTTCACAAGTAGCTGTCAGGTGAGATATGAATCTGGAAATGTAGTTCAAACGCCCCAAGAATCCTCTGACTTCCTTCTCAGTACAAGGAGCAGGCATCTCTTGTATCGCTTTAACTTTGGCGGGATCTACTTCAATACCTTTATTACTGACGATTAAGCCTAGGAGTTTACCAGACCGTGCCCCAAATGTCCATTTGTTTGGATTCAACCTCAGTTTATACTTCTTCAGTCTCTCAAACAGTTTTTGTAAGTGATCAAGATGTTGTTCTTCTATTTGAGATCTGGATATCATGTCGTCCACATAGACCTCTATTTCGTGATGTATCATGTCGTGAAATAGAGCTACCATGGCACACTGATAGGTTGCCCCAACATTCATCAGTCCAAATGGCATCACCTTATAGCAGAAGTGCCCCACTGCGTGACAAACGTTGTTTTCTCCATGTCCTCAGGCGCCATTTTGATTTAGTGGTAACCTGAGAAACCGTCCATGAAGGAAAACACTTTATGTTGTGCCGTATTGTCAACTAGAATATCAATGTGGGGGAGTGGAAAATCATCCTTAGGGCTTGCCCTATTCAAATCTCTGTAGTCCACACACATTCGCACTTTGCCGTCCTTTTTGGGCACGGGAACAACATTGGAAACCCATTGGGGATAAGAGGTGACAACCAAGAATCCCACATTGAATTGCTTCATGACTTTTGCTTTAATATTTTCTGACATATCAAGCCTCATGCGACGAACCTTTTGCTTTATTGGCGGTCAATCCTCTCTTGTAGGCAGACAATGTACCACAATATCTACATCAAGTCCTGGCATGTCTTCATACGACCAGGAAAAGACTTCGACATAATCGTGTAACAATTGAATCATACGCTCCTTGATATTGGGTTCTAGATTGACACCCACCTTGACCTCTTTTTTTGTCTTCTTTGGTACCTAGGTTGATTGTATCCACGGGTTCTTCGTGAGGCTGAATGGTTCTCTCTTCTTGTTATAGTAGTCTGGAAAGTTCCCCTGGTACTTCACAATCTTCCTCACCTTCGTCTTCAGCTTAGTAGATTAGATTCTCTGAGTCACAAAAGGCCAATGCAATATCGTTACCCATGGGATCCCGAATGGATGTATACCTGCATTATGAGTGTGAGTGTGTGTAAGGGATAGCTATCCTTGAAAGAAAAAAATATAAAAAGAAAAACAATGAGCACAAAAGTTTGTATGCGAAAATGTCCATGATTCATTGATGTCATATGAAAATGAGATAATAACCCTTACAAATGGACCATTGTGCCTCGGGTAAGAAACAAGGTTTTATGAGTGTGAATTTTTTAATATTACAGATCCAACAAAATGTAAAGATAGATTACTGTGGGATAAAAGTGATCGGGACAAAATATCTAGCCTCCCAGTTGCTGAGCCCTCCACTGACAGTTGGGAATATCCAGCCCTCCAAGTCACAGTTATCTTCATCATCTTCTACGGCGTTAACCTCGCGGTTGCTAATCTTCAGGGGTGGTCCTCCGGCACGAGCGTGGAGTATAGCCTTCTAAGCACTTGAAGTGAAACCCATGCCAAACTTGTCAGACTTATATGGGATATCTGGGAGTTATCCCCAGATAGTGCACCAACCTTCTTCTACCACTGCTTTGGCATCCTTCAGAGATGCCATCCGGAGTGGAGGCCTTGTGATCTTGGGAACAACCATGGTTACTGCCACATCTTGTGGGACCTCTTCAAAGTGTTGGAATGGAGTTTCAATAAATTCACCATCTAATTCCACATATCTGAAGGAATTGAGATGGATGATCATGTACTCTTCTTCTACATGAAGGGTGATAATCTTCCCTTGAATTGGATATTTCAGCATTTGGTGCAACGTAGAAGTGACAACGCCAGCATTGTGAATCCATGGTCGGCCTAGCAAGCAGGAATATGAGGGACGAATATCCATTACATAAAAAGTTGAATTAAAAGTTTGTGTTCTAACTTTTATGGGAATGTCTACCTCCCTATGTACCATCCTTTTTGAGCCGTCAAAAGCCCTTACTACTATGTTACTTGGCTTCAATGTCAATCCCTCATAGTCAAGCCTATCAAGAGCTTTCTTAGGCAATATATTCAGAGATGAGCCAGTGTCTACCAAAACATGAGCCATGGTTGTGCCCCTACATTCAACTGAGACATGCAATGCCTTATTATGCTTCCTTCCTCTTTGAGTTAAATCAGCATCCGAAAAACCTAGACCATTATCTGCAGTGAAGTTGGCTACACAGTCTTGAAACTGACCGATAGATGTCTCTTGGGGTACATGGGAAGTTTTCAGGAATTTTTCCAAGGCTTTTGCATGCGCCTCAGAACATAGTAGTAATACCAACATGGAAATTTTAGAGGGATTTTTCCCCAGTTGTTCAACTACATTCTAGTCGCTTCTTTTTATGATCTTCAGAATCTTCTCCATCTCTTTCCGGGAGGTCTCAGAGATAGCCAATGACTAAGCCTTCGTCCAGTCAGGCTCAATCAGAATACTTTTACCTCGAGTATCGGTTAACTCGGCAGTAGGAGTGTCAGTAGGAATGATATCAAAGGTTGTAACTGATTTGTTAGTTGGAGTATTGGCTGAGATGATTGTTGGACCGGGGATAGCTTTTGGGGGAGCAACAGCAGGTATGATTACGGGTCCATAAACTTCTTTTGGGGGAGCAATTTCTGGATAGAATATCCTTCCACTTCAGGTAATCTTTCTAGTTCCTGCAATATTACTGATGTCGGAGTTGACTTTCTCGGAGCTTGAATCTTCGGCGGCTGGCCAGTCCTGCTTGATACCATGGTTGTAGACATCCCCTCCATAATTCCATGGTATGGTTTTGTCTGACGAATATGGGACTGGTCCAGGCATTGTAACTATTAAAGGAGTTGCTTTTGGAACTGATGTAATTCTAACGGGTCTTTTGGTGGAGACCCTGGAAGAATTGGTGGAAATGGTAATGATAGAAACATCTTCAAAAGGAACAGGTGGAACAGAAGTCTTCTCGAATAAAATTTCTTTGTTATCTATTAGGCACTGAACGCCTGCTTTCAACAAAGCACAACTGGTTGGTGAGGATAAACAGAAATGGCAAACTTCATTACAGCCCGGGAACACACCGGCATTCAACAAGTTCACTTTAATAGTCAGAAGTGGAGTCATAAGTTCATCAACTGAAGTAACAAACATTTCTTCCTCAATGGCATTGGTATTATGGACATGTCTAGGCATAGGGGCAGAAATGACATTTGGCTATTCGGGCACATCAAATTCAATCTCTTTTGCTTCAATGAGATCTTGTATTTTGTTCTTTAGAGCCCAACAATTATTAGTGTCATGGACGGGACTTCCAGAGTGATATGCGCAACAGCCATTGGGATGATAGTGAGGAGATGTTGTGTTGGGGTTTTTCGGAGCTTCTTTTAAGGTCACCAAATTGGATCTTAGTAGATGCGGTAATACCTGAGATGGGGTCGTGTTAATTTTGGTGAACTGCCTGACCGGTCTTTCCATCCTTGGTTGATTGCTTCTTTGTTGATCAGGCGCAGCTTTAAGGATCATCACAGCCCCCACCATTGGTTGGCACCCGGACCTATTTTGATTTCTCTGAGGATAAACGGCAACCACCTCTTTCTTTCCGATGAAATGCTTCCTTACAACTGTAGAAGAGGATGTATCTTTCTGAATCTTTCCAATCTTTATACCGGCTTCTACCCTTTCTCCGATAAATATCAGTTCAGTAAAACCTGCAAATGAACTTCCAATTAAATGATTTAAGAAGGGACCAGATAAGGTGCCCAAGAACATGTCTACCAATTCTCTCTCAGATAGAGGGGGTTGAACTCTTCCAGCCAAGTCTCTCCATTTTTGCGCATAGTCCTTGAAACCTTCATTGGAAACCATGGCCATACTCTGGAGTTGAGTATGGGTAGGCGCAAGATCAGCATTGTATTGGTATTATTTGTAAAAGGCTGCAGCAAGATCTTCCCAGTTATGAACATTGGCTCTCTCTAACTGGTAAAACCAATCAAGTTGAGTTCCATACAGGCTTTCTTAGAAGAAGTGTACCCATAAGTCTTTGTCAGCGGTATGGGGCTGGATTTTCCTCACATAGGACCGAAGATGCATTTTAGGGCATGAGACTCCGTCATACTTTGCAAACACAGGTGCTTTGAATTTCGGAGGAATGACAATCCCCGACACTAACCCCAATTCCTCAAAGTCCAAGCCCGACACTTTTTAGATTTCCATTGCGCTCAACCGCTCTTCGAGATGTTTATACTTGTCATCAGCTGGAGGGTATTGTTCTTCAGAATAGTCTTCTTCTTCCTCTTCCTCTTCTGATTCTGATGGGACAACTGTTTCCATGCCTTTCCCATCTTGATTGTCTCTTTCACTAGATTCCGTTGCAAAATCTAGGGTTCTTCTTGTCTTCCCATGAAATCTTCTTCCCATGTTTAGGACTTCGGTTACCTTCTTTGTCTTCTTTTTCTTCTCCTCAGCTAGCAAAGTCTTTAACTCTTCTTGTCCTTTGGCTAGGGTCAAGAGCAATTGTTGAAACTGTGTATTCTGAGCTTGGAGGTCCTTCACTGTTTGCTCAAGATCCATCTTACTGAAATAAACAATAGAGAGATGAGGAGACTTGTTGCAAAGGACCTGCTTATGTTATGATGAATGGTATATGCATATGTAGTGATTTCAAGTATTTCAAAGATTCAAATTTGTTTTAGACAAAAAGGAAACACACGTTATATTAATAGATTAAAGCTTGAGTACATCAATGCCTTTTCGGGCAAAATAATACAAAAACTCTAAGATAAAAAGGTAGTTTGCATCCTCTTTAGGCATTCAGGGTCTGCTCCTTATGAAGTAGTCTAGTGAGTTCCAAAACCTTCTTCTCGCTAGCGTAGAATTGGGATTTGAAAGTATCTCGCTCCCCCTTGAGCTGTATCCAATCTATTTGTAGGTCTTCAAGAGAGGTGGGCATATCAGGATGTAGGATAATGTATGGAACATCTCCTTCTATGACAGGCTCAATGATTACCGGGAGAATGGAGGGGTAAGGCGTCATAAGACTCTTAGCACGAGTTCGTACCCATTTTAGGTAAGGCTCAAGAGGGATGGAATTCTTGTGCCACAAAGTCTTGCTATCTACCTTATTCAACATCCTCCAAGCTCGGATAAATCTCTGGAGAAGACCTTGATAGTTGTTGTTGTAGTCAAATACCAAACCTTTAATCAACATCTCATGCGGGCCATCTCTTCGGGCGTAACCAAATTGTCTTAAGGCTAACCAGGGGTTGCAGGTGATACCTCCCCTAATGCCAAGTAAAGGGACATTAGGGAATTCTCTACAACGGACAACAATGATAACATTCTCTTTGGATCAGGAGCACCAATGAATGTTTGAATGTTTGAGCGTCATCAACCTTTGTGACCACCTTAAACCTTGCTCATTTTTTAATACAAATTGGGGAAGATGTGAAATAAACTCTCTTGCCAAGAGAGGAGTGCAACACATGAGACACCTCTTTTCCTCATTGTGCGAGTGTGAAAAGAGTGTAGGATATCTCCTAGTAACATAGGCACTGGGTTGTGGGATATGAAGATTTTGACGGTGTTGACGTCGATGAGTTGGTCAGGATTTTGAAACAAAATCATCCCATAGACGAGGAGAGCCACAATTTCCTCAAAGGCTTGCAAGTCTAAGGAATTCCAACAGCTTTGGGCTTTCTCAAACAAGAACTTTTCTAAGAAACCTTTGACACCACTCCTTGTTTCCCAATGAGTTGTGATATCAGATGAGTGCAAGTGTATAGCTTGAGAAATCTCTTCTGGATTTGGGTCTCTTTCCGTACCGTTGAAAGGTAGTTGATTGAGAATGGGAATCCTCAAGAGTTTGGAGAATTCTTCCAAAGTTGGCACAAGTTGATAATCGAGAAATGTGAAGCAATGGTGTAAAGGATCAAAGAACTGAAAAAGAACCTTCATCATATCCTCATCTGTGTTGGAGGTGACCAAGTTGAGTAGGAGACCATGTCTCTCGATGAATGGAGAGTTTTCAGGAATCCTTGAAGCTAGCTCCTTGAGTTGTGAAGGGATCCTTACAAGATTGACTTGTATAGTTTCCCTACAAAGTGAATCCATATCCTATAAAATAAGAACAAAGATGAATCCAAAAATCCTTGAAATGGTTAGTTGATGTATATGATGTTCACGATGTTCATGATGTTACGTACAAGTATGCATATATAAACAAAACAAACAAATCCTTAGGTTTAGGCTTGCATGGACTTTTATAGGTAAGTACCCTCTTGAAGTTTAGTTGGCTTACACCTTTCCTAGTAATAGTAACTGGGTTCTAAGGATCTCAATATCACTGGTTTGTTTCCTTGGTCATTGTTTCAGCACAGACCTCTTTAATGACGACTGAAATATCCCAAGAAACTAAACCTCAATGAGTGTAGTATCGAGTATCTACCAACTTCGAACTGCACCAAAGCCGGTCATCTCACTACATCCTAAAGGCCAAGTTGGTCAGGTAAAGGTTCTAAAAGTTCATTAGTGCTTCATGACATCACTCAGCGGCCCCTATTCTCTTTGATTAACTCAAAGGCTACCGGTACACACAAATATGTCGCACTAACGTAGCTATTTCTTAGACCATATCGGTATACCCTGCACAGTTTCCACAACGTATTTCTACTTACCTATAATGTATCCCAAATCCGTGTAGAGGATTCAAACCCAAACAAAGAACCATAATGTAAAGCATATAAGTCAAACAATGTAAGTAAATAAATGTGATATATCCCTAAGGTAACCCCACTTTTTTATTTCCCCAGCAGAGTCGCCAGTTCTATGATACGGTGGAAGAACTGACTTGAGGTTTTTGCGTTTGATCGCAAATGTTGTGGTTAGCAAGAGTCGCCACCGACTTTTATTTTATCCAAAAGGAAAGATGAAAAAGCACAGGAAAGACCTTTGAGATTATTTTTTTGAGTTCGGGGGGTAGATTATGAAAAGGGAAGGTATTAACACCCTTTTCATTCATGGTTATCCATGGGATCTTAGTTACTAGCTAGATCACTTGCTTTTTGTTTGAAAATTGTGCTTGGTGTGGTTTTTTGAAAGTATTTTGTAAAGAGGCCATTGTTTAGGCAATCTTTGTAATGATTCTTGTTTGTAAGAATATATACAAAGATGTTTGATCTTTTGAAAATGTTCTCAATTTTGTAAAATGTTTTGAAAGTGTAGGTGTTTGTTTTCAAAATATCAAGGATGTTTGTTTGAAATTGAGCAAGTAATTAGGAGCATTCTACCTACTCAAAATTCTTTCTTGTTCATTTTCTTTGCCTTTGACATTGTTGTTTTACCCTTTATTTGGTAAGCAACCCTATCTTTGGATGTAAACGGGACAGGCGTGGGTCATCGTATAACCATGATTAGCAATGTTACAAGGTATCTTAAAATTCTTTTTGAGGGACTAAGATCATTTGTAAGGCAACTTAGATAGCGTCATCGAGGGACTATGATCTTGTATTTGCTTGTTTTTGCTAAGATACCTTACATGCGTAATATGGCCATTTTGTATAAGGCAAACCAAATGGGATAACCCTAGGGGTGCTTGTGTGCAAGTGTATTGTTTTCATGCTTGATTTTGTCTTGAATTAGTATTTTCTATTTGGTTGATTTTAATCTTTCCATACAAAAACCCTAATTACTTAGCATTTGTTATATAAAGCGATAAATTGCGGGAATTAAAATAACTACGCTATTACATCATTTAGGGGAGGGGGTATACAAATTACAAATGGGGATTTGAAAGAAAATAAATCTATTTATCTACTACAACCATATTGAGTTGCATAAATATACAAGGAATGGAATGAATATAATATACAAGTATAAAAAATGAATAAATGTACAAGGACGCAATATATAAAGAAAATGAATTTTGTTTGTTTTCTTTTATATAAAAAAAAGTTTTTTGTATTAACCTAATTTAAATAAAGAAGATAGTTAATTAAATTTGAATTTATTAAGAAAAAGATTTTAAAAGAAAACCCTAATTCTATTAATCAATCCAAAGAAAATAATTTAAGGAAAGCATTTTTTTGGCATTTTTTATCTTGAAAATATTTATAGCATTAAAAATATTTTTTAGTCTTTTTTTGGTATTTAAATAATATATTTTAAAATGATATGAAGAAAAATAAATAATATAATATTAATTAAGTCTATAAGATTTAGTTAAAATAAATAAATAAAGTATAGTAAATAAAATATTTTTTGTTTATGGAAAAATAAAATAAAATAAGTCAAAATATAAAATATATCATTTTTGTATTTTTATGATTTTTTTAGTATTTTAGAAAATATATTTAAAAATAAAAATGCAATAGATAAATAAATAAATACAAATGGGTCAGGGGGTGCATGAAGTAGGCAGGGAGTTAATAAAAAAAACAAAAAAAAAGAGAACCAGGCCCAAAGGACCCAGCGCCTGCAAACAAAACAAATCAAAAATGTCAAAAAATATGAAAAAATGAAAAAGGGTACCACTGGGGCTCGAACCCAGGTCCCATAGGTTAACAGGCGCGCGCTTTACCACTGGGGTGGCTATACATATTTTTATATAAACAAAACAATAAATATGTCAGGCAAATCAAGTCCTGATGACTTCATTTTCAACCTTCAGTCGGTGTACCTGTAACTTCTTCATTTCTCAACAAAAATGGAAGATGACAAAATGAAAGTTGTTGCATTCTTCCTCACGAATCTAACCATGTAAATAACTAAAGCTAAAAGTCAAAGATAAATGAGAATTTCTCTAGCCCTAATTTGAACCCTAAAAATTTCAGAAACTTCAACTCTAAAATTCTCTAAGCCCAGGCCATGTAAATGCAAACTATGGATATGTACAGCTTCGTGGCAATGAGGTCTACATTTTATCTTCACAAATGAAAGCCTAACAATGCCTAAGTAATGAGATATAAGTTCAAGAAAAATACATCAAAACTGGAAATTGTGAAATGCAAATGAGCTTGATTCAAAGTGCTGCAAGGATCAGGTTAGCTTCCTTGGGGTCCCATGAAACTAATGCAATGATTAGCTTGAGCTGAAAGTGGCTGAGGAGCTCTAGAGAAGTCAAGTTACAGACCCCTATTTTTGAAAATGGAACTTTATGACGGAGGTGTTACAGTTGAGATAATGGACTTTAGATGGTTTTTATTTGATGTTTATAAGCTTTTGGAAGTGAAAGGCCAAAGAACGCACGAGGGGATTTGGAGTTTGGTATGTAAAGCCGGAACATGCACAACAATGGTGTTTTGAGACAATTTTTGGCTAGAGGGAGTTTAAGGGTCTTCAAGCTCGTGTCCTATCTCACAAATAGTGACTCTATTTATAAGCAACAGGGTTGGGATGCTCTAGTTGATCAAAATTTGAATTTGCATCCTTAAGCTAAACATGTGATTTTTTGACAAAACAAGTTTCAAAGTCTTATGTACTTGCTAAGATAGAGTGGTTATGCTTTAAACAAGCTTGCTTCTGACTTTTTGTATGGAGCATGATCAGAGGGAACAAGTTAGAGGCTCAATGTGAACTTTATGCAAAAAGCTTGCTTTACAAGAATGGTATTGTTAACTTTCTTCCCAAAATGGCAATATGAATTGGATAAAGCTTAAACCACTTGGATTATAGCTTAAAAGTTTGTGTAATCCATTAATTATGGAGTGAAAAGCAAGTTTGACTCCTGAAAAGCAAAGATTATGCAGCCTAACATTGAAATTGCATTTGTGTTCATCATGAAAATGACCTATAATTCAAGTGAAAAAACACCAACTTCATCTGTTCGATTCTCCCTACTCAAGAATGATCTCAAGGAGTTATTGGACATTTCGGAAAGCTTGCAATGTGCTATACAATCCATATTTGAATTGCTTTTGAAGATTTCCCTTGGAACTATGTGAAAAGTTTCCATGAAGTTAGGTTAAAAATCTGTCTAACTAGGGCAAAATTTCACTAAGTCTTTTTTAGTTCATGAGCATGTATTCATAAAATTATAACTTGAGATCCAAGCACTTTTAGGAGAAGTTGTATGAATAAAAGTTGTAGATTTCATGGATATCTAAAACTTTCATGTTGGAATTTTCCTTTGAATCATCTTGCATCATGGTGAAAATTTGGCTCAAAATTATGAAAAAACATGAAATTTCCAACACTTGGAAAAATTTCAAAGTTTAGAAATTTTGACTTTTCAAAATGAAATCTTGAATTTTTGATTTCTTGATGAATAAGTTTCATATTTTTAGATGTTTTGATGAATTATGATCTTTGGCACTTGAATTTGACCAAAAAGTCAAAGTTTGACTTTTCAGTATATAGTTGACTTTTGACCAGTTGACTGCAAAATTCATATGTCAATCCAATGGATTTGCAATGTTTTGAATCATGTCATTAGGTCAAAATGATGCAATTGGACTCTTGAGATCATTCCTTAAACCAATTGACCATTTTCCAGGTCAAAAATGAGAAATTTCCCTTTCCCAGTCAAAACCCTAATTTTGACCATTTTGCCCTTTTGGAGTTTTGATCAAATTTCTTGAGGAATTATGGTCCAAACTTGGTCAAATTGTACATAGGGGTGTAAAATGTTGATGTGGGTCAAAAATTATGAAGTTTGACTGTAAATTGGCCATATACAACTGACTTTTAGGTCAACTGCTCAATTGACTGAGCAAAAATGTGATTCAAGGCTTGAAACTTAGCATGATTAATCTTGGGGGTCCATGATGATCAATGAAAGTCATATGGGACATTGGAAGTTCAAAAATCCTTGTGCAAACTCAAACCCTAATTTTGGTCATCAGTGTTTGAGGAGGTGTCTTGAGCTGATCAAACCATATTGCAGTCTTGAGCCCAAGGAGATCTTGTGAGTAAATTCTTGATAAGTGAGAGGGAAAATTTTGGGGTACAACAGAAGGTGTTAGGACCCTTTCCATACATAGTTTTCTACGGGCTCTTAGGTACTTGCTCATTTTGAAAATTGCTTGTGTGTGCTTGTTTGTTTTGAAAAAAAATTTACTTCGTGATAACCCTTGTATCAGTCCTCAAGGGTGTGACAAAGTTGTTTTGAAAATTGTTTGAAAAGTGTTGGTGTGAAATTTGTTTGTTTGAGCAAGTACCTAAGAACTATCTACCTACTCGAAAAAGACTGTTTGTTTTCCTTTAGACAGCGCTATCCCATTATTAAGGAATAAGTAGCACCACCGTTGGAGTTTTAAGGGACGTTCGAAGGGACAAATACTGTCACAAAAGCAATGTTAAAAGGTGTTATTAATCATCCTAAATCCTTAAATATCTTTTTCCGAGGCAACATCCGAATGGGTCATTTGAGATCTTTCGGGGCTAGAGGACGACCACTAACAAACCCTATACTTCATGATTGTTTAACCGAAGGCAACTGAAGTGGAGTAAACCCTAGGAGTGAGCATGTGCGAGTGAACTTTTTCAATTAATTTGTCTTTGCATATTTAGGGTTTTCTACCATTTTAATTTTCAAGCATTCTTCCCATACAATCCTATTAGCATACATCTAACAGTTAATAATTGCGGAAATAGAAATCCTAACTATTACATGGCTTTCGCAGATACAAAATTATTTTGACTGAAAATAAAATGAGGAATTAAAACCTAATTAAATCTATTACAACCTCTAAGTAGTTACAAAAATAATTAAAAAAGGTATCTAAAATACGCGGGGCGAATTAAATGCGAGGACGATTAGAAAACCTAAAAATCTAATTTGAGAAAAATATTTAAGCTATTTTTGAAGAAAAACTTAATTATTTACAAAATAAAATCCTAATTCCTAATTTATTTTAATTTACAAAAAATAATATTTAATTGCCCTAATTTTGAATTAATTAATTAAAGAAAATAAATTTTTTTTAAAAATGATTTTTTTGATGTTTTTGTGACTTTTGATTAAATGATAATAAAAATAATTTTTTGGTTATTTTGTAAAAAATAAAATAATTAACAAAATAATTAAAATAAGAAAATAAAAAGAAAAGGAAGAAATTGGGCCTGTTAGAAGCTGGAAAAGAGGGGTGTATATCTGAATTATTCAGGCCCATTAGTGACTAAGCCCAGCCTTGCGTGGATCTTATGTAGCCCCCCTAGAGGGTGTACCATGGACTTTGCTGCCTGAGATGTTGGATTGGATTTGATGATGAATCAAATGGCTGGATTAATGAATGTATGGTAGGCTCCAGGATGCGTGGAGCATAGGATCTGCAGTTAAACATTAAGAAAATAGGGAAAATGCTAGGACCTGGGATCAAACCCAGGTCCTCCTACTCATACAACGCGCTCTTCACCAATCGGGCTACATGTTTTAATTGTTAACATAATAACAACAATCAATAATATGTCAAACAAACTGGATAAGACAAAAAAACAAAAAAAAAACCCATGTTTTATTTAAACAGGCCAATGGTCATCAGCCATATTGTCTTCTTCTTCACTTGTCCGTCGCTTTAGGCATGCGACTTATACCTACGAACAGTCTGCCATGGCTGTAGCCCTACATCTTTCAAAAATCACAATCAAGCATGATAAATTACTGGTGAATACATAGATCAACTCGTTTTGATCTCACGAATATCATGGTGCTCTTTTCTTGGCCCAATTTAACCTGTAGAACAAATCCCTAAAACGCAAGAACAAACTCTAATAATGGCAAATACGCATACAGGTGTCAAAATGCAAAATTGTTTAAACCAAAATATTCCAAATGATGATACAAACACAATGCTATGCTTAAAAGTAATCAATCATGCGTAAATTGTAAAATCAAATTCAAGATTATATGAGTAACCCGCGGGTCTGTAGCTTGTGATTCCGGCCGTGTGGAAGCTTGCAAATGATCAAAACACGTTTTGGAGATGTCCAGGAATCTATTGGTAACCTTAGAATGCTTCGAATTTGCCTCTAAGCTTGAAATCGATCTGCCACTTTTTGACAATTTTTTCAGTTTTTCTTTGTGCTTTCACGACCTGTAAACCTCTTTTTTGTGCATTAGATTTGTTCTATATATGTAATGGAATACATTAGGTCAACAAAAATGAGCTAAATCTTGGTCCATTATGAAGATTTGGTTTGGTCTTTATCCTTTTATGATATCTTTCTATATCAAGCCAAATCATGCCAATTTTGGTTCAATTTGTTTTCCACGTTTTGGATATGATATGCTAGCTTGATTGGATTTGATTCCACCAAAACTCTGATCACAAAACAAATCTTTGATATTTTTTGCTATTTATTTGATTTAATTTGACTTTTAAATGATAAAAATAAAAAATAAATAAATAAATGAAGCAAATAATGTTTGAGTGCTGATTTGGGTCGTGGACCATGTCATAAGTGAGGTGCAAGCATAAAAAGTTAGGCCCATTTTGTAAAAAATGCAATTTTGAGCATATTTGACTTTTGGCAATTTTGCAAAAATGGTCAACTTTGACAAGGCATATCTCCTCCAATTTTAACCCTAGAGAGGTGTTCTTGGACTTTTTAGAAATCTTAGGATGTCCCCTAAACAACCCTTTTGGTCTCATCTCAATTGGGTCTTCCATGTTCATGTAAGAAGCTTTGACCCAAAAAGTGTTTTTGTTGACTTTTCAAAAGGACGTATAATGTGGAAATTCATATCTTTTTGTGAGTGCATATTTTGAACTTGAGGGATGAGGATGAATTTTAGGGAATTGAATCCTCTTCAAATTTATCCTTGGATGGAATATTTTTGATAAAGTATGAGGAAGTTATGCTTGGTCAAAGTTTGGTTGACTTTTCCTGAGAAACCTTAATTTAACAACTTTTGGGTTTTGATGAATTTGGGGCATTCCTTGAGGAATCATGATCAACCCTTGATAAAATGATGGATATAACTTCCAAATGTTGATGTTGACCAGAAATGTTAAAGTTTGACTGTATGTGGGCCATAGTTGACTTTTGACCTAATACAGTCGATTCTCAAGCATTTGAGCAGTTGACTGAGCAAACTTCTTGTGAAAGGCTTGAAACTTGACATGGAGGGTCTTGAGAACATATTAGAACCATGGAGGGTATATGAGGTCTTTGGAGTTCACCTATCTTGATAAAAATAGAAACCCTAGTTTGAGGCACATTGCCTTAGGAGAGAGTTTGTCTGGCCAATTCTTGGGCATCCTTGAGCAAGTTCAGGATCTCAATGGGCATGTGTTGAGTAAAATGAGATGGAAATTTTGGGGTACAATAGTATCATTTTCAGAAACTTCAGGACTGGGGTCCTCTTCCCTTGTCTGCCTCTCTGGATTCTCCCCTTCTTTGGATGAGGAGGTCAGATCGACTGGTTGCTTCAGCGGCCCCTCAAATCTTGTACCCGTATTAAGGATACCAACGGAATTCTTCTTCTTCTTATTCTTCTTCTTCTCTTTCAGGATGATGGCCTTTAGATCCTCCTGCCCTTTCGCCAGACTTATGAACATCTGTTGAAATTGGGCATTTTGTGCCTGAAGATCTTCGATGCTTTGTTCAAAAGACATCTTTGCTGAAATAAACAGCGAAGAAGATGAGAAACCTGTAATGGTACCTGTTTATGCAATGCTATGGATGGGATGCGTATGCAATGATTTCAAGGACTTTGGGAAATTTAAATTTGCCAACCAAAATGAAACAAAGATTTTATTAGTAGAATTCAAGGTACAATTTGCCTCTTAGGCGTTACAATTAAAAATTAAAAACTAAAAAATCAAGTTTCCCAAGAATGCTTCCTCTTCGTGCCGAGATAGTCATTAAGGCTTCTTTCCTCATGAAGCTGCTTTGTGATCTCTAAAACATTCTTCTCTTGGGCATAGAACTGGTCCCTATAAGTATCCCGCTCCTTCTTCAACTAGATCCAAGACCTTTGTAGCTCTTCAAGATCAGTGGGCATATCAGGATGGATAATCGTGTAGGGAATATCTCCTTCAGTAATGGGCTCCACAATCACTGGTAAGACGGCTATGTAGGGCATCATAAGTTTCTGAGCGTGAGCTTGTACCCATTTGATATAAGGTTCCATAGGAATGGAATTCTTAGGACCCACAGACTTGGCATCAGATATGTTTATCATGCCCCAAGCTCGTATGATCCTCTGGTGGTACCCTTGAATATCCCCCTCATAGTTAAATATAATGCCCCAGATAAGTAACTCATGAGGACCATCCTTTCGAGCATAACCAAATTGTGGAAGAGCCAAACGAGGATTGTAAGTTATACCTCCCCTAGTGCCAAGTAATGGGACGTTAGGGAACTCCCCGTAACGGTCAATAATGGAAACACCTCCCATCAATCGGGAATACCAGAGAATATCCGTGTGAGAAAGTGACATTATCCTTTGCGACCAACCCAAACCTTCTTCATTCTTCAGCACTGACTTAGGGAGGTGAGAAATAAACCACCTCGACAGTAATGGCATGCAGCACATAAGGACCCCTCTTCTCTTCATGGTAAGAGTATGGATAGCATGCAAGATATCTCTAAGCAAGGTAGGCACAGGGTTGCGAGAGAGGAAAACCTTGATAGCATTCACATCTATGAGTAAGTACGGATTAGGGAATAGTACTAACCCATAGATTAGAAGGGCCAAGACCTCCTCAAAGGCCTGAAAATCCAAATCATCCCAAAACAGCTAGGCCCTATCTATTAGGAACTTGGCTAGAAAACCCTTGACTCCGCTCCTTATTTCCCAATTGGATACCACGTAGCCCGTTTTAGATGTAAAGCTGAGGCGATGACTTCTGGCTTCGGAACCTCTTCAAACCTGTGAAAGGTACCTGGTTAAGAATGGGTATATTCAATAACTGATAGAACTCTTCCATGGTAGGCACCAACTGATAATCTGGAAAGGTGAAGTAGTGGTGCTCGGGATCAAAGAACTGAAAGAGTACACCCATCATCTTCTCATCAAAGCTTGAAGTAACCAGATTGAGAAGTCGACCATGTCTCTTGGTGAACGTAAAAGTTTCAGGAACCCTCGATACTAGTTCCTTAAGTTGGGGAGGTATTCTCACAAAGATGATTCAGATAGTGTTTCTACGAGCGGAAGCCATAATCTGTAAAACAGAGCAAAGATAAATTACCTCGTTCCTTGAAATGGTTAGTGTAATGAGAATGGATATGATGCATGATGTTATGTTCAAACAGAGTAAAACACACACAAGCCAAACACACAATAGTCCTTAGGTTTAAAGGCTTGCATGAGGTTAAAGGTAAGTACCCTCTTGAAGTTTAGTTGGTTTCAAACCTATCTTAGAAAAGTAACTGGGTTCTACGGATTCTCAATATCACTGATCATCCTCTATCGGGCATTGTTTCAGCTCAGGCAATCTTTTCTTGCGGCCGAAATATCCCAAAAGTCTGACCTCAATGAGTTTAGCATCGAGTATCAACCAATCCTCATCTTTATACCGAGGCCGGCTATCTCACTACTTTCTAATGGCCAAGTTTGTCCAACTAAGGTTCTAAGGTCCGTTAGTGCTTCACGACACCATGCGGCGGCCCAGTATTCTCTTCGTTTCCACACGAAGGATACCGGTACCAACCAAAGTGTCACACCAACACAGCCATCACTTAAACCATATATGTCTACACCGTACAATCTCCACGATCTTTTGTTGTTTACCTAATAAGTGTCCCCTAGATCCGGGTATAGGATCTTTAACAATACCCAAGCAAAAAACCCTTAAGCGTAAAGCAAACAAGTCAAACAAAAAAAATCAAGTAAAGGTGATCTAACCCTAAGGTAACCCCACTTATATATACCCCAGCAGAGTCTCCAGTTCTGTGATACGGTGGGAGAACTGACTTTTTGTTTTGCGTTTGATCATAAATGTTGCGGATAGCAAGAGTCACCATCGACTTTTCTTTTATCCAATAAGGAAAGGTGAAAAAGCAAAGGAAAGACCTTTAGAGATGTTTTCTTGAGTTCGGGGGGTAGATTATTAAAAGGGAAGGTGTTAGCACCCTTTTCATCCGCAGTTATATACGGGCTCTTAGTATACTCGCTAGATCACTTGCTTTTGTTTTGAAATGTTCTATGTGATGTAATGATTCTCGTCTCTATAAGAATGCGTACAAAGTGTTGGTTTTGAAAATAGTTCAAAGAGATGTGTTGGTGTAAAAATGTTTTTGTTGTGAGAAAGCGAGCAACTAGGAGCGAATCTACCTACTCAAAAAGATCTTAGATGTTCTTTTCCTCTTCCTTTAGATGTTTCTATCTTACCATTGATTTGGTAAGAAGCCCCATCGTTGGATGTGAAGGGACGGGTGTGGGACGTTTTTGTATAGTCATATAAAGCAACCCATGGAACGTTTTAGCAATGTCATGTGAGGGACTAGATCATTTATCGAAGGCAACATCGAGGGTCGTCGAGGGACTACGATCTTTTATCGAGGGTCTTTTGCTAAAACGCCCATGTTCGAGGGATATGACTATTTTTCCGATAGGCAACAAGGTGGGATTACCCTAAGGGTGCTAGTGTACAAGTGTGTTTGATTGCATGCATTTAGTCTTGATTAGGGTGATCTATTTGTTGATTTCATATCTTGCCATACACATCCTAATTACTAGCATTTTATATTTGGAAAAGCGTTAAATTGCGGAAATATAAAAGTCCTACGCTATTACAATATTTTAGAGATAGGGGTACATATTTACAAATGGGGGTTGCAAGAATTTAAATCCTATTTAACTATTACAACCATATTGAAATGTACAATGCAAGAGAGAAAAAAGACTTGTTTAGAAAAGGGTTTTTTGTGTCTTAATGAATTAAGAAGAAATAAATAAATTAATTAATCAATAAAAGAAAATATTTTTATGTATTTTTTATATTAATAAAAAAGGGATTATTATTGAAAATGATAAAAAGGAAAATAAATGAAAGATAGAAACAGCGCGCTGCTGCAAGCAAAACGACAAGGATCAGAAGTTCAGAAGCCAGGTGCATTGTGACTCAGAAAGGAACGTCAGTGGAATCATAAGTTCTGGATTGATACACTCTAAGGCCCTGCAAGAAACATCAGAGGGAAAGGAAATAGAGGTTCTGGGTGGTATTCAGATAGTGAACCATAAGTAAGAAGTTCTGTGTTGTGCTAAAACAGTGAGTGAACATCATAAATTCAGTGTGTTGTCAGCGTGTGAAAAATCAGAAATTATGAGTATTAAAATAGCGAGTGGAAGCATCAGAGGTTCAGTGTGTTTAACGTGTAGGGAGAACTCAAAAGTTTTGTGTTGTGCTAAAATAGTGAATGAGCATCAGAAGTTTTGTGTGTTAAAATGGTAAAGAGAACTCAAGTTCTGCGTGCTTAAATAGTGAGAAAATCCTAGAAACTTTGTATGTTAAAATGGTGAATGAAAAATAGAAGTTCTATGTTACATTTCAACTCTTTCATCATATTAGTCAGCACATCAGCAATTTATTCAATCCTTAACAGCAAATCTGGAGGATAAAAGCACAACAGTTTATAGAAGTTCTAATCCTAATTCTGAGGCTAGCCCTAATCAAGAAGTTATGATCCACAGTTTTTCTACTTATGCAATGATATGGACAACATCAATACTGTGATATTTACATATTTAATGATGTTCTGAATGAAAAGATGCAAAGTCATAAAGACTTACCTTGAATCTAGAGCGTGTGTTTGGAACCTGAACTGCTGCTTTCAGATGTTCTGGAGTCAGCAAGAGCAACAGAAGAGAAAATGCCAAGTTCTTTGATTCAAAGGGAAGATTAAAGGTTTGGTTTTCTGTTTGGGAAATAGATTGTTGATGAAGGTTTCATAGTTTTCTTTTCTCTTTTGACCATTTTCTCTCTCAAAAGACCAACCTCTTGAACGTGTGATGGAGCCAATTATTTATAGATGGGTTTGCTGTGGTTTTGGGGGGAAAACAAATGGGATTCAAAACCTTTTTGTATACTGTTTCATTGCTTTTTAATCCCAATTTTCGTATGCTAATTTGATGCAAATATGGGGTTTGAGAAAGTGCAGGCGTGAACTGGATCAGCAGCTGATTGCAGGACTGTGATATAGCAGGGCAGCATGTTGCTTAAACGAGGTTTAGGGATTTGGTGATGTTATGATCGCAGAAGATCAGAAACGCAACCTCCATATGCTTAAGGGTCATGTTCTGACCGAAAGACATTGCTTCCATATGTTCTGATTGAAGCATCATGTTCTGAACCGTGTCTGCAAATTCAGATTGCACTCGCGTGAAGGCTGGCCCAGAAGTTCTGAAGTATCATATTCTCTTAACACTAGAAAATTTTCTAAATGTTTAGAAATTTGATTTTTTTTTAAATTAATTTCTGACTTCTGATTTTTTGATGAACCAATTTCATGTCTTGATGAAATATAATTGTTGAAACTTGATTTGATCTAAAAAGTCAAAGTTTGATTTTTCAGTGTGCTTTTGACCATTTTTCCCTTGTGGATGATTTTCTTGAAAAGTTGTAATTCAAAACTTGAAACTTGATAGAAGCAAGCCTGAGAGTCCAGGATGATCCTTTGAGAAATGAGAAGACAAATTTTGGGGTACAACACTACTTCATGAGGAAAGGAATATAAACGCCTACATTGCACCAAAGAGGATGCGCTTATGGAAGACCTAATTTCTTTTCTTTTTTTGCTTTAAGTTTTGTTTAATTGTAAGCATAAAGGGAACTCTCTGTAACAATATGAACTTATTAATACAATTAACGTGTGTTTATTTTGGTTAAACAAATTTGAGCCTTTAAGAGTCCTTGAAATCATTACATACGCATACCATCCATGACATTGCATAAACAGGTACCATTATAGGTTTCTCATCTTCTCCGCTGTTTATTTCAGCAATAATGTTTTCTGAACAAAGCATCAAAGATCTCCAGGCACAAAATGCACAATTTCAACAAATGTTCGTAGCTTTGGAAAAAGGGCAGGAAGATCTGAATGCCCTTATTCTGAAGAAGAAGAAGAAGAAGAAGAAGACCTCTGGTGTTCTGAATCTGGTCAGAAGATTCAAAGGACCATTGAAGCAAGCAATTGATTTGACCTCCTCGTCCAAAGAAGGGGGAGAATCAAGAGAGAGAGAGAGAGAGAGAGAGAGAAGAGAGGAGAGAGAGAGAGAGAGAGAGAGAGAGAGAGGAGAGAGAGAGAAGAGAGAGAGAGAGAGAGAGGAGAAGAGAGAGAGAGAGAGAGAGAGAGAGAGAGAGAGAGAGAGAGAGAGAGAGAGAGTAGAGAGAGAGAGAGAGAGAGAGAGAGAGAGAGAGACAAGGGAGAAGGACCATATCTCTGAATTTTCTGATAATGACACTGACTACAATGATGAACAATATCCTCCCACTGAGGATAGATACAAAAAATTAGAGGATCGACTGAGTGTAATGGAGATCTGGAGAATACCAGGGCTAGATTTTGAAGAGCTGGGTTTGGTATCTGGGGTAGTCCTCCCACAGAAGTTTAAAGCTCCGGTTTTTGTGAAATATGATGGGGTGTCTTGTCCCAAGTGTTATCTCTGTTCCTATGTGAGGAAGATTCAGCCTTACACTGCTGATAAGAACTTGTGGGTCCATTTATTTCAGGACAGTTTGTCTAGAAATCAACTCGAGTGGTTCTATCAGCTGGAGGGAACCAATGTCCGCAACTGGGAGGATTTGGCTGCTGCTTTAGTAGTATCAATATAACACTGACCTTGCCCCTACCCGTACTCAACTCCAGAGTATGTCCATGGGTGCAGGTGGAGATTTCAAGGATTATGCGCAGAAGTGGAGAGTTCTGGCAGGGAGAGTCCAACCCCCTTTGTCTGATAGGGATTTGGTTGACATGTTTCTTGGGACGCTGTCTTGTCTATTCTTCAATCACCTGATTGGTAGCTCCTCAGCTGGTTTCACCGAGCTGATATTAACTGGAGAAAGGGTAGAAGCTGGGATCCGGAGTGGAAAAATACATAAAGATACCTCGTCAGGTTCAGTGAAGAAGCCCTTCAAGGGTAAGAAGGAGGTCAGTTCCATTTATAGCCCAAGAGGTTAGAGCAGAGTTGAACGCTGTCTAACGGTAGGTTCTGTGATGATACCTAGGCCTGCGGCTACCCCACAATGAAACAATCAGCAAAGGGTAGAAAGACTGCAAAGGCAGTTTACTCGGATTAATATGACATTGATTGAGGTTTTACCCCATCTACTAAGATCCAAATTGGAAACCTTGAAGGAGGCTCCAAAGAATCCTAACACCACATCTCCTCGGTATAATCCAAACGCTCGGTGTGCTTACCATTATGAGAGTCCAGGACACGATACAAATGACTGCTGGGATCTGAGAAATAAGATACAAGATCTAATTGAAGCCAAGGAGATTGAGTTTGATGCTCCAAAGAAGCCTAATGTCATAACTGCTCCTATGCCCAAGCACAAACGTGAAGTTAATGTCATTGATACTAATCTGTTTGTTACCTCTATTGATGAAGTTTCCACTCCTCTTATGAATTTCAAGAAGAATTTGTTTCTGATCGGTTTATTTTCGGGTTATGGTGAAGGTTGCCACTTGTGTTCATCTCTGCCCTCTGGGTGCTATTTGCTGAAAGCAGGTGTTCAACGCTTGATGGACATCAGAGAGATTTTGTTTGAAAAGACTCTGATTCTGACTATTCTGTATGAAGATGTTGCCATCATAACCATTTCTACCAATCCTTCCAAGGTCTCCTCTAAAAGACCTGTTAGGATTACACCTGCTCCAAGAATTGCTCCATTGATAATCACTTTTCCTGGCCCTATACCATACTCCTCGAACAAAGTTGTTCCTTGGAACTACGGTGCTGACGTCTACTACCATGGTGTCAAACAGGATTTGAAGACTGAAGAGGCTGATCCCGATGTCAGTAACATTTTCGGAACCAACAAAGTTACCCGAAGTGGAAGGGTTTTCTCTCCCGAGATCTCCCAGAAGACTGTCACTAAGCCTGTTGTTATTTCGTCTGTTGTTCCTGCTAGTACTTCAGCTACTATTCCTATTCGTACTCCAGTTGTTACCCCTGCTGATGAGTCATCTGGAACTCGGGGAAAAGAAGCTATAGGTGAGCCTTCCCGGACGGAGGCACCTAGAAAGGTTGTTGTGGAATCCCCTAAGCAAGAAATAGAGGAAATTTTAAAAATAATCAAGAAGAGAGACTACAATGTGGTGGAGCAGCTGGGGAAGACCCCTTCGAAGATATCGATGTTGTCTATGTTGTTATGTTCCGAGGACCATGCAAAGGCTTTGATTGCATTTCTCAAGACTGCGTGTGTGCCGCAAGAAACCTCCGCCGACCAATTCAAAGACTGTGTGGCCAGTTTGACTCCTTACAATGGATTGGGTTTTTCAGATGTCGATCTGACACCAAAGGGGAGAAAGCATAATGATGTTATGCATGTCTCAATCGAATGCAGGGGCACTACTATGGCTCATGTACTAGTAGACACTAGATCTTCACTGAATGTTCTGCCTAAGAAGGTTCTTGATCGGCTAGATTGTGAAGGCTTGACCCTAAAGTCGAGTAACATTGTGGTGAGGGCTTTTGACGGGTCAAAAAGAATGGTACATGGGGAGGAGGACATCCCTGTCAAAGTGGGTTCTTAGACCTTTTGGTCCACCTTCTACGTGATGGACATCAGGCCATCATACTCTTGTTTGTTGGGTTATCCTTGGATCCATGAAGCTGGGGCCGTTACTTCTACACTGTACCAAATGCTGAAATATCGAGTAAAAGGGAAGATTGTCATTGTCCATGGTGAAGAGGAGTATATGGTAAGCCACCTAAACTCTTTCAGGTATGTGGAGATGGATGGGGAATTCATAGAGACTCCTTGTCAAAACTTTGAAGAGGTTCCCCAGATTATGGCGTTAACCGAGACTATCACCAGCACCAAACCTCCTTTGAAGATGGCTTCTCTCAAGGACGCCAGAGTAGCAGTTGAAGAAGGTAGGTGTACCATTTGGGGAAAGCTCCCTGATTTTCCTCATAAAACTGACAAATTTGGTTTGGGCTTTACTTCAGGAGCTCAAAGGGTTGTTCGACGCACTCGGGCCAGAGGACCACCCCTATGCATCAGTAATAGTGGGGTCAATGTTATTGAAGACAGTGAGGAAGATTCTGATATCGACAGCTAGATCTACCCGACTACCAACGGCGGACCTAGTAACTGGACGGCCAGAGATTTTGTACCAATTTCTTTTGTTTAGCAGTAATTGTCTTACTTATTTTTCGAATTTGTAATAAAGAATTTAAACTCTACAGCCTTGTGTCCTACCCGAGGCACAATGGTTTTATTTGTGAGGGCTATTATATGTCATTTTCATATGTCATCAATAAAACATTGGACGTTTCTTGCATACAAATTTTGTGCTCTCTGTTTTTCTTTTCTGCTTTTCACTTTATCAATACAACTATGCTCTTATACACACTCACGTATCAAACTGCAGATCCATATCCACTATGGATCCCATTGATAACATTTCTGCTATTGCCAGTTATAAATTTGAAATTTTGATCAACCAAGCCAAGGACGAAGGTGAGGAAGATTGTGAGGTACCCAGAGAACTTGCTAGACTGTTACAATAGGAAGAGAGGGCTATACAGCCTCATGAAGAGCCAATTGAGACGATAAACTTGGGCACGGAGGTAGACAGAAAAGAAGTCAAGATCGGCGTAAATATAGAGAATAATGTCAAACAGTGGTTGATACAGATGTTGCACGACTATGTTGAGATCTCCGCCTGGTCATATCAAGACATGCCTGGTTTAGACATTGATATTGTGGTACACCTTCTGCCGACTAAAGAAGATTGTCCTCCGGTTAAGCAGAAGGTCCGTCGTATGCATCCTAAAATGTCAGAGAAGATCAAAGCAGAAGTCATGAAACAGTTCAACACTGGGTTCTTAGCTGTCACCTTGTATCCGCAGTGGGTTGCTAACATCGTTCCGGTTCCAAAGAAGGACGGTAAGGTACGGATGTGTGTGGACTACAGAGACCTGAACAGGGCAAGCCCCAAGGACGACTTCCCGCTTCCCCACATTGATGTTCTGGTAGACAATACCGCACAACACAAAATCTTTTCCTTCATGGATGCTTTCTCTGGCTACAATAAGATCAAAATGGCTCCTGAAGACATGGAGAAGACAACCTTCATCACACAGTGGGGCACCTTCTGTTACAAGGTGATGCCTTTTGGGTTGAAGAATGTTGGGGCCATGGTCGTCTTGTTCCTTGATATGATTCACCATGAGATAGAGGTTTATGTTGATGATATGATATCCAGATCTCAAACCGAGGAAGAACACCTTGATCATCTACAAAAGTTGTTTCACAGGTTGAAGACATACAAGCTGAGACTGAATCCGAACAAGTGCACCTTCAGGGTAAGGTCTGGTAAGCTTCCGGGGTTCATCGTCAGTGAAAAAGGTATTCAGGTAGACCTTGCGAAGGTAAAGGCCATACAAGAGATGTCGGCTCCCCGTACTGAGAAGGAAGTTAGAGGTTTCTTGGGAAGATTGAATTATATCGCCGGGTTCATTTCACATCTGACTGCTACTTGTGAGCCAATCTTCAAGCTCCTGAAGAAAGATTAAGTGGTAAAGTGGAATGATGAATGCCAGACCATTTTCAAAAGAATGAAGTAATACCTTCAAGAACCACCAATTCTGATGCCTCCGGTTGAAGGAAGACCTTTGATATTATACTTAACAGTGCTAGACAATTCAATGGGGTGTGTGCTGGGGAAGCACGACGACTCTGGTCAAAAAGAGCACGCAATATACTACCTTAGCAAAGAATTTACCGACTGTGAAACACGATATTCACTACTCGAGAAAACTTGTTCACTTTGGCATGGGCTACTCGCCGACTAAGACAATATATGCTGACCCACAATACTCTGTTGATATCTAAGATGGATCCAATCAAGTACATCTTCGAGAAGCCCACACTCTCCGGAGAATAGTGAGATGGCAGATGATCTTAACTGAATACGATATCCAATATACAACCCAGAAAGCAATAAAGGTAAGTGTATTAGCTGATCATTTGGCACATCAGGCCATGGATGACTACCAGTCCATGAAGTTGGAGTTCCTGGACGAGAATATTATGCTAGTGGCTAACTACGAAGAACCTGGACCGGATGAAGGACCTGAAGAAGGATCCCGATAGACCATGGTTTTTGGTGGAGCTTCGAACGCACTCGGTAATGGAATTGGCGCCGTAATCATATCTCTTGAGGGCTGTCATACTCCTTTCACGACCCAAATATGTTTCAATTGTACTAACAACATGGCAGAGTATGAAGCCTGTATCATAGTTCTCAAAGATGCTATCGACCTCAGGATCAAGTTCTTAAATGTCTTCGGGGACTCAGCCTTGGTGATAAGTCAGATCAAAGGCGAATTGGATACGAAGCATATGAATCTCATCCCGTACAAAGAGCACGTGCTGACATTTCTCCCATATTTTAAGGAGGTAACCTTTGAACATTTCCCACGAGAGGAGAATCAGTTAGCGGATGCGCTAGCTACCATGTCTTCTATGTTCAAGGTAAAGTGGGACAACTAAGCTCCCCGAATCACCATTGAAAAGTTGGATGAACTAGCACACTGCTGCGAGATTGATACTGAAGAAGTAGCAGACAAACCTTGGTTTCATGAAGTAAAAAGGTGTCTTGAGGCTCAAGAGTATCCCGAAGGGGAATCTGTCAATGATAAGAAGTTTCTGAGAAGGTTCGCCGCGAAATTCTTCCTTAGTAATGGAATCCTCTACAAGCGCAACCATGACTCTACCTTATTACAGTGTGTAGATAAGAGTGAAGCAGAGAGGATTATGATAGATTAACATGAAGGTACCTTCGGAACTTGCCATAAATGCCAAATCTATACTGATAAGGTGCATGTGCCTCCGGTTACTTTGAATGTCTTGACAACTTCTTGGCCCTTTGCAATGTGGGGCATTGACATGATCGGGGAAATCAGACCTACCGCTTCCAATGGGCATCGCTTCATCCTAGTGGCCATTGATTATTTCACGAAGTGGGTTGAGGCTGCCTCCTTTGCTACTCTGACCAAGAACATTGTGGCGCAGTTTATCAGGCATAACTTGATCTGTCGGTATGGTTTGCCAGAGAGAATCATCACTGACAATGGTACGAATCTTAATAACACGATGATCACCGAGCTCTGTAAGTAATTTAATATACAACATCACAACTCTTCTCCCTACCGGACGAAGATGAATGGCATTGTTGAAGCGGCTAACAAGAACATTAAGAAGATCATACAGAAGATGACGGTGACATACAAAGACTGGCATGAGATATTACCATTTTCTCTTCATGGGTACTGTACATCAACATGAACGTCAACATAGGCAACAACCTACTCTCTGGTATATGGCATGGAGGCAGTCCTACCCATGGAGGTCCAGATCCCTTCTCTGAGGATTATGCAGGATGCAGGCTTGAACAAAGACGACTGAATCTAGACTCGACTTGATCAACTGAATCTGATCGATGAGAAGAGACTTACTGTTGTCTGTCATGGTCAAATGTATCAAAAATAGATTATCAAGGCTTTCAACAAAAAAGTCAGACGCCAAGAGTATCAAGTCGGGGGTCTAGTAATCAAGCGCATCATACTTCCGCAAGGTGATCCCAGGGGAAAATCGACTCCCACATACGAAGGGCCATTTGTGATCAAAAGCATTTTCTCGGGTGGAGCCATGATTCTGACCACCATGGACGGTGATGACCTTCCTCACCCTGTCAATGCGGACATAGTGAAAAGATACTACGCATGATTAAAGACCCGCTAGGTTGACTGGCCTAGGAAGAAATAAGGGCTTCCCGGAGAACCAAAAGGGTTCGGGCAAAAGTAAGGGATGAAAATGAAAAAATTTGTACGCCCGGCAAGTCGAAAACCTAAAACGGCGACTTGGGCAAAAAAGGGTATCCCGGTGGACTGAAAACCCGAAAGGGCAGTCCAGGCAAAAGTTAGGGATGTAAAGCGTATCACTATGTTCCATTGGATCACCTTGCAATCAGACCGCAATATCAACTATCAAGCTAGAGTGGCACCAATCAGTCTAATCAGCTCGGACAAGCAGCAAAGTGATAAGACGCTCGAAGACATAGCAGCAATAGCAGAATTGAAACTCAATTGGATTGTTGCACATAGCTGTTTTCTTTTTGTTGTACACAATATTGTATAGCTTCCATTTTTACGGAGGCGTTCTTTACTAGAGTGTCAGCCTTCTTGTATAAAAATGCTTGTTATAGGCCCACTTCGAAAATTAATACAAGTCATTTTTTACAAAACCATTTGTTTTTCTTTTTCTGTTTTGTTTTGCGAGAACGTCCAATGATTTATTCTTGACATATGCATTTGAATATGATTACTGTTCACAAATATTTGCATAGGAAACAGAAAGAAAATTGCTCGTAACTTAAGAAACAGGGGAAAAAAACTAAAAAATGTCAAACCCGACAGTTACTCTGTCCAGCAGGTACCGAGACAGAGACAACTTTGAAACAAAGTCATCAATACATATGACCCCGTGACATCTGTACTCCCCACAAAGTAAAGGTAACCAGAGCTTTATCATCGGCTTCCCCAAAATAGGAGGTACTCTCCCCAGCCGAATTCCTTCAGAAAAATGACATCTATATTCCCCAGCCGGATTTCATAATCGCAAGCGGGTCATAAAGTTCTCTCTTAAACAGAGTTTATTTCTCTGAATACAAAACCTCAATCCCTGATAGAGCTTATCCCTTTAGCTATGGAAGGCCATCCTCCAACAAAGTCATTTCCCTGCAGAGTTATTCTCAAGTAGAGTCTCTCCCCGACAGAATATTTGTGAACAAGGAGCAAGTCTTCAGCATAGTCATCTTCGTTCACCATCCCTAGCGGAAGTAGAAAAACCAAGGTTTTCTACAACAGTCAGGAATGGTATACTCTCCAGCAGCAGTCAGGGATTTATCTTCCTAGACTCGGATAGGTCACAATAGCATCTCGTCTTTATACATCATGACATGCGCATACATATCGCATACAACATAATCTCATTTATTTTGAGAACATCATCCCACAATGCATTTGAGGCATCGCATAATTAACCCTGTTATCTTTTCAGGAAAGACAATTATCATCAACAATCCCAGCAGCTGTACATGTCACATATGCAGACAATTAATGGAAAACCAGTTCCCGAAACCAAACGGGTCAACCAACCCACGTGATTAAATGAAGCAACCTTACCCAGGTTCCTTCCCGGTTTAGATACAGTTTTACCCAAACTCCTCTCGAAGTAACCCTACTATCCAGGTTCCTTCCCATAAGCCCTACTATCCAGGCTTTCATCTTGAAGTAACCCTACGACCCAGGTTCCTTCCCATAAGCCCTACTATCCAGGCTTTCATATTGAAGTAACCCTACTATTCAGGTTCCTTCCCATAAGCCCTACTATCAAGGATTTCATCCTGAAGTACCCCTACGACCCAGGTTCCTTCTCATAGACCTATTATCCATGATTTCATCTTGAAGTAACCCTACTATCCAGGTTCCTTTCCATAAGCCCTACTATCCAGGCTTTCATCCCGAAGTAACCCTACTACCCAAGTTCCTTCCCATAAGCCCTACTATCCAGGCTTTCATCTCGAAGTAGCCCTACTATCCAGGTTCCTTCCTATAAGCCCTACTATCAAGGATTTCATTTCGAATTAACCCTACTATACAGGTTCCTTCCCATAAGCCCTAATATCCAGGCTTTCATCCCGAAGTAACCCTACGACCCAGGTTCCTTCTCATAACCCTACTATCATGGCTTTCATCCCAAAGTAACCCTATGACCCAGGTTCCTTCCCATAAGCCCCACTATCTAGGCTTTCATTTTGAAGTAACCCTACGACCCAGGTTCCTTCTCATAGCCCTACTATCCAAGCTTTCATTTCGAAGAAACCCTACTATCCAGGTTCCTTCTCTCTTATCTCCAGACAACAGTTTACAACACTGTACGACCTGGACCTGACCAAATACGGTCGATTTCACATTTCCCCAGTAAGTCGTTGTGCAGCCTGGACCCTGACCAGACATGCAGTTTAATTCCACCTCCTCAATCAGGAGTTAATTCCACAGTAGATTAATGGAAAACCAAAGCTCCTATACTCTATTTCCCAAGACATAAATCAACATTCCCTGGTGAAGTTCTCCTCAACAGCAGGTACATGGTTTCTCGCAAAGGAATCTCTTATGCAACCAATGTCTTTTCTGATGGCATCTTTAAGCCCATCTTCGACGATTCTCTGTCAACTTCCAAATGGCATCTGTAATCCCATTCCTGATATCACCAATCATTATTACTTCATGCGAGTGCAAATTTCTGGGCACTCTAGTGTTCAATCATCTTCAACCTTCAGATCACGAAAGGAAGACAAGCCAATCTACATCCTCAGGTTTAAGAAGATTAAACAGGGGAAGATGTTGTACCCCAAAATTTTCCCTCTCATTTTACTCAACACATGCTCATTGAAGTCCTCAACTTGCTCAAGGATGTCCAAGGATTGACCAGGAAAATCCTCCTCCTAAGATATTGAGCCTCAAACTAGGGTTTCCATTTTCATCAAGATGTTTGAGTTTAAAGGGTCCAAAATTATTTCCATTTCCCTAATATGTTCTCAAGATCATCCATGTCAAGTATCATGCCTTGCACAAGAAGTTTGCTCAGTCAATTGCTCAAATGCCTGAAAATCAATTGTGATAGGTCAAAAGTCAAATGTGGACCACATACAGTCAAACTTCAAGATTTTTGGTAAATATCAACATTTTGAAGTAACATCCATCATTTTATCAAGGGTTTATCATGATTCCTCAAAGAATTCCCCAAATTCATCAAAACTCAAAAGTTGCTAAATTAGGGTTTCTATAGGAAAAGTCAACCAAACTTTGACCAGGCATAACTTTCTCATACTTTATCAAAAATTTCCCATCCAAGGCTCATTTTGAAGAGGATGCAACTCCATACAACTCATATTCATCCCTCAAGTTCAAAAAATAAACTCATGAAGAGATATGAATTCAGACATTATAGACCATTTCAAAAAGTAAAAAAAAACACCTTTTGGGTCAAAGCTTCTTACAAGAACATGGAAGATCCAATTGAGGTGAAACCAAAAGGGTTGTTTATAGGACATCCTAAGCTTTCTAAAAGTCCAATAACACCATCTTAGGGTCAAAATTGAGAGATATGTGCATTGTCAAAGTTGGCCATTTTTGGAAATTTGCATAAAGTCAACCATGCCGAAAATGCATTTTTCTTCAAATGGGCATAACTTTTTATGCTTGCATCTTGTTCCTAACATGGTCCACGAACCATGAACCACTCCATGCATCATTTGCTTATTTATTTGATTTATTTTGATTTTTAATCATTTAAAATCCAAATTAAATCAAATAAATGATATAAAATTATTTTGGGATGATTTTGCATTAAATAATAAGAATACAGGCTGTATGATAGCAAGTAAATCATGCAAGCCAAGAATAGACACAAAATATCCACATTTGGAAAATTTTCAAGATTTGATTTCCTCTTAAAGCCATGCCTTTATTCTTTGGATTTGATCCAAATTTGTTAACCTATTTTGATTCACATACATATAGCAGGGCATTCCGAACCTTAAAAAAGAGATTACGGAGGCGCAACTTGTTCAATAGAGAAAAACAAAGTTTCAAAATTCCAAGGAAAAGTGCATATCGGATTTCATCCTACAAGCCAATTCAAGGAAATTTAGATCATCAGTGATCATCCACGAAGGTCATTGAAGCTATTCCAATCACTCTCAAGTCACAAAGCATCCAGAATCATAAGATACAGATAACGGTTTGCACCCTTATAACTTAAATTCGGTTTCTTGGTTTTACATGTTTTAAATCAAATTCGTTTGCATAAATATGTTTATAATCATGCTTGGAATCAGTTTGAATGCCTGGATTTGAGTTTTAGCGTAGGAACGGGCTTACGCCATTGCTAGGGTTTGAAAGCTTCAAATTAGGGATTCTCCATAGAGGCAAAATTAGGACAGATCAAGGATACCAATGAACTCAGCGCATTATTTCTAATTGATCTATGCCCTTAGTTAGGATTGATTTGGCTTGTATTGCATTTTTAATTGTTGCAGGTTTATAGCTATGGATAAAAAACTATCACTATAGTCTTTAGTGACAGTTTTGTCCGTAGGTAAAGGGTTTGGCATCAAACATGATAGTCTGGGGAGAAGACGGTGATGTAGACGATAACTATTAGAGGATTTGAAAAAGTGTGTGCTTCCTGAGGCATAACGTGTTATTTCTTTTATAATGTTATTAGGTTATTATATTAACAAATAAACACGACAACACGAATGGCAAAGGGTAACGTTGGTGAGCGAAAGGACCTGGGTTCGATCCCAGGTCCAAGCATATTGTGATTTTATTTTCTTAACTTGTTTTACAGGATCCCGTGTGCCTGCCAACCAGCACGTCCATCCTACAGCTCAGGATCTGGCCATTAGATCCATCCTCAAAGCAGATATGGCCCTCATGCAAGCAAGGTCTATGGTGCACCCTCAAGCGTAGCCCTCACTGAACCAGGCGAGGCTGATGGATCTATGGGATTTGGGCTTTGCAAAAATCAGCAATACACCCCCCAGATTACTCAATAGTAACAGGCCCATTTATTTCTTTTCTTTATTTATTTTGTTTTTAATTATTTATTAATTATTTTTACAAAAAACAAATATCCTTTTTTTTATTAAATAAAAAAATCACAAAAAATAGATTTAGGCTTTTATAATTAAAATTAATTCTTGAAAATTAATTATTTTAATTATTTCAATATTGATTATTTTGTTAAATAAAATTAACTAGAAATTAGGATTAATATGCAGTTTAATTATTTCCTCAATAAAAAAAATACACAAAAATGTTTTTTTTTAATTAATTAGATTTTTAGGCTTCTAATTTATTCGTGTATTTAGTTTGTCTCGCGCGTATTTACTTATTTATAATTCCAATTATTGTAACTGTTTCGAGGTTTGTAATAGTTTTTTAATTAGGGTTTATTTTACCGCTTTTGCTTATTGTTTAATCCCCAGTTTGGTTATGTAACCCCCTCCCCGAGGCCTTGTAATAGTTAGGACTTTAATTTCTCGCCCTTTACTTTCTGCTATTATAAATTGTTAGATGTATGGATAATAGGCTTGTATGCGAAAGACAGATGAAATTAAAATGGTAGATAACCCTAATTGTGCAAAGATAAATAAACTGAAAAATGACACATGCACATGTTCAGTCCTAGGGTTTATCCCACTCCGGTTGCCTTCGGTAAACGGCCATGAAGCATAGGGAATTTTAGTGGTTGCCCTCTAGTCCCAAAAGATCAAAAATGACTCATTCGAATGTTGCCTCGGAAAGATCTTTATGGTAATTACTAAGGTTCCCTAACCATTGCTTTTGTGACCGTACTTGTCCCTTCAAATGTCCCTTAAAACTCTAATGATGGGGATGTCTACTCCTTAATAGTAGGATAGCACTGTCTAAAGGAAACGAGAACGAACAATCTTTTTTTGAGCAGGTAGAAACTCTTAAGTACTTGCTCAAAACAAGAAAAAATTCTTTTACACAAACACTTTCAAAATAGTTTTCAGAACAACTTCGTCACACTCTTGAGGACAGATACAAGGGTTATCACAAAGTTAAACAAAAACTTTTTTTCAAAACACACACAAGAAATTTTAAAATGAGCAAGTGCCTAAGAGTCCGTGGAAAACTACGGATAGAAAGGGTACTAACACCTTCCATTTCTATAATCTACCCCCCATACTCAGAAACATTCTCGAAAAAGGTTTTTTCTGTTCTTTTTCCTTTTCCTTTGTTGGATGAAATAAAAGTCGGTGGCGACTCTTGCTTACCGCGACATTTGTGAATACAAATTGCAAAACCAGTATTAAACAGTCGGTTCTTCCACCGTATCACAGTTGCGTCTCAAACACTTCCCATGCTCCTTCAAGCTCTAGCCAATGGATGACAAGGAGTTTAGATCCAGTACCCTCTACAAGAAATCCATCATACACTATCAACAACCACTCTCGTTGGATCGAAAGGCAGTCCCCTCCTTGGATCGAAAGGCAGCCTCCCTCATTGGATCAGAAGGCAACATGGGCCTCTTCCTTGATATGGGCCTGTGTTTTAAAACTTACACCCCCCTGTTTCAATTTGTTGTCCTGGCCCATTTGTACTTTTATTTTGTTTTGTTTATTTCTTTTAATGGCTTTACTCTTTTTTTAACCAACATTAAATCAAAAACATCACAAAAAATATTAGGTTAGCATTTTCTCGAATTAATTAATTAATTAATTAATGACTTTAACACTTTCTTAAAATTAAAATTAAGTCTAGACTTAGATTTTTATTCTCTTTTATTAATAAAAAAACAAATAAAAAGTTTTTTTCCTTTTAGTTTTAGACGTTATCTTCAATTCGCGTGCATTTAGTTACTTTTGCATTATTATTATTGTATCTTCTTCTCGGTTTGTAATAGAATAACTAGGACTTTCTACTTTACTGCTTTTCCCCAATTTTGAATATGTAGTTAATCCCCCTCCTCGAAGCCATGTAATAACGTAGGATTTAATTTCCGTACTTTATATTTCATGTACATATATTAACTGTTTAGATGTATGGTAATAGGATTGCATGACAAGAGCTTAATAATCAAAATGCTAGAAAACCTAAAGGCCAATATAAAGAAATGAATACAACACACTTTCACATATGCACCTCTAGGGTACCCCCACTTTGGTTGCCTTCGGAAAAACAGTCACATATCTCGAAACCTGAGAGATTTTAGTGGCTATCCTCCGGTTTAAAGATCATAAGTCCCTCGATGATCCTCTCGACGTTGCCTCGGTATGATCTTAAAACCCTAGGGTAGTTACTAAAGTTTCTTGCCCAGTTTCCGTTGTGACTATAAACGTCCCTTAAAATGTCTCTCAAACATCCAACGACTAGGGATACCTACTCACTAATAGTAGGATAGCACTGTCTAAAGGAAAAGAGGAAAAGAACAACCTTTCGAGTAAAATTAGATAGTTCCTAGATGCTATGCTCAAAATAAATTTTTACACTTACATGAAACTCCTTTCAAAAACATTTTCAAAATGCTTTATCAACAGTCTTGAGGACTGATACAAGAGTTATCATAAAGCAAATTTCCTTACTATTGGCATTTCAAAAAAAATCTTTTCAAAAACACACAAAGCACAAAGTATTTTCAAAATGAGCTAAGCATCTAAGAGCCCGTAGATAACTACAGATGGAAAGGGTGCTAACACCTTCCCTTTTCATAATCTACCTCCCTTACTCAGAAAACTCTCGAAAGGTCTTTTTATGTTCTTTTCACCCTTTCCTTTGTAGGATAAAAGAAAAGTCGGTGGCGACTCTTGCTTACCGCAAAATTTGCGAATACAAATGCAAAACCAGTATAACAGTCGGTTCTTCCATCGTATCACAACTACATATATTTTGGTTAGAAATTTTTAATTTTGTTCCACTCCCTCTTATCTTCTCAATACTGACATTCTTGAAAACCGATAATAGCATGAAACTCACACTAGATCCAGAACCAACCAGAACCCTCTTGAAACTTTTGTCTTTTATGGTGCATGGTATTGCAACTGACCCCAGATCCTTCTGCTTGACAGGTATTTTCCTCTCGGATGTAATTAGACACAATTTGTCATCATAGGGTACCGATCCCTCTCCTGTTGATCTCTTCTTTGATAATACATCCTTCATGAATTTATGATACAAAGGCATTTTCTCGAGTGCTTCAAATAATGGTATATTGATCTCTAGCTTTTTGAACAACTGAACAAATTTATCAAACTCTTTCTCTTTTGTGTCCTTCTTTGCAACTCGAGATGGATACAACAACTTAATCTTTGGTTTAGTCTTCTCTTCAACTGGATTTACAGGTGTTGTACCCCAAAATTTGCCCTCTCATTTCTCAAAGGATCATCCTGGACCCTCAGGTTTGCTTTTATCAAGTTTCAAGTCTTGAATTACAACTTTTCAAAAATATCATTCACAAGGGCAAAATGGTAAAAAGCACACTGAAAAGTCAAACTTTGACTTTTAGATCAAAAATTAAGTTTCAACAATTATATTTCCCCAAGACATGAAATTGGTTCATAAAAAAAATCAGAAGTCGGAAATTACTCTGAAAAAGTCAAATTTCTAAACATTTAGAAAATTTTCTAAGTGTTAAGGAAATATGATACTTCAGAACTTCTGAGCCAGCCTCCACGCAAGTACAGTCAGAAGTTGCAAACATGGTTCAGAACATAGTTCTTCAATCAGAACATGACTCCTCAGCATATGCTTCGATCAGAGCATCACCCTTTGAGTTCCATTCTGGTCTTCTTCGATCAGAACATCACAAAACCCCAAAACCTTGTTTGAACAGCCTGTTGCACTGTTATAGCACAGTCCTGCAACTAGCTACCACAACACTCCAAATTGCTGTTGATCTAGTCCACACCTGCATTTTTCTCAAACCATATATTTTCACCAAATTAGTATACAAAAACTGTGATTAAAAAGCAATGGAACAATATACCAAAAGGGTTTAAATCCCATTAGTTTTCCCCCCAAAACCACAACAAACCCATCTATAAATATTTTTCTCCATCACACGTTCAAGGGGTTAGTTTTTGGAGAGAGAGAATCGTCAAAAGAGAGAAAAGAAAACTGTGAAACCTTCGTCAAAAATCCAGAATTCCCAAACAAAAAACCAAACCTTTATTCTTCCCTTTGAATCAATGAACTTGGAATTTTCTCTTCCGTTGCCCTTGCTTACTCCATAACATCTAAAGGCAACGGTTCAAGTTCCAAACATACGTTTCAGATTCAAGGTAATTCTTTCTGACTTTGCATCTTTTCATTCAGAACATCATTAATATGTAAATATCACAATTAATGTTGTCCATATCATTGCATAAGTAGAAAAACTGTGGATCAGAACTTCTTGATTAAGGCTAGGGTCAGAATTAGGATTAGAACTTCTATAAACGGTTGTGCTGTTATCCTTCTGATTTGCGGTTTATTAAGAACTGAATAAATTTCTGATGTGATGATTAATATGAGGAAAGAGTTGAAATGTGGCATGGAACCTATGATTTTCACTCACTGTTTTAGCACAATACAGAACTTTTGAGTCTTCCTTACTATTAAACACACATAACTTCTGATGTTCACTCACTATCTTAGCACATACTGAACTTCTGAGTTCTCATTACTGTCTTAGCACAACACTGAACTTCTGAATTATCCTCACTGTTTTAACATACAAAACTTCTATGATTTTCTCACTATTTAAACACATTGAACTTCTGATGTTTACTCGCTATTAACACATATTGAACTTCTGATGTTCACTCACTGTCTTAGCACATACTGAACTTCTGAGTTCTCCTTACTGTTTTAACACCCAGAACTTCTAAGACTTTCTCATTATTCTAACACTCAGAAGTTCAGCACATAGCCACCCAGAACTTCTGTGTTTTCCCTCTAACGTGTCTTGCAGGACCTCAGAGTGTATCAATCCAGAACTTCTGACGCTTCCTTCTGAACCACAGCACGGCCGGTATCAGAACTTCTGATCCCCTTTGTGTTGCTTTCAGCAGCATGTTAATTCTATCTCTCATTATTTCCCTTTTTTCTTTTTATCATTTTCAATATTAATCCCTTTTTTATTAATATAAAAAAGACATAAAAATATTTTTCTTTTATTAATTAATTTATTTCTTTTTCTTAATTCACTAAGACAAAAAAACCATTTTCTAAACAAGTCCTTTTTCTTTCTTGCATTATACATTTCAATATGGTTGTAATAGTTAAATAGGATTTAAATTCTTGCAACCCCCCATTTTAGCGTAGGACTTTATATTCCCGCAATTTATCACTTTCCAAATTAAATGCTAGTAATTAGGGCGTGTATGGCAAGACATGAAATCAACAAATAGGTAACCCTAATCAATACTAAATTCATGCAATCAAACACACTTTGCACACACGCACCCTTAGGGTAATCTCACTTGTCGCCTATCGGAAATTAGTCATGTCCCTCGAACATGGGCGTTTTAACAAAAGACCCTCGATAAAAGATCGTAGTCCCTCGATGACCCTCGATGTTGCCTTTGATAAACGATCTAGTCCCTAAAACGGCATTTCTAAAACGTTCCATGGGTTGCCTTCTATTACTATACAAAAATGTCCTGCGCCCGTCCCTTCACATCCAACGATTGGGCTTCTTACCAAAATCAATGGTAAGATAGCAATATCTAAAGGAGGAAGAAAATAACACTTAAGACCTTTTGAGTAGGTAGATTCGCTCATAGTTGCTCGCTTTCTCACAACAAAACATTTTTACACCAACACTCTCATTTGAAATATTTCCAAAAGACAACACTTTGTACGCGTTCTTATAGAAACGAGAGACATTACAAAGAAAACCCTTTTCAAAATCACTTTCAAAAAACACAAACACCTCTTTGAACTATTTTCGAAACAAACACTTTGTACGCGTTCTTATAGAAACGAGAACCATTACAAATACATTTTCAAAATACTTTCAAACCCACAACACAAAGCATATTTTCAAACAAAGTAAGTGATCTAGCAAGCAACTAAAAGCCCATGGAAAACCATGGATGAAAGGGGTGTTAATACCTTCCATTTTCATAATCTACCCCCCGAACTCAAGAAAACATCTCTAAAGGTCTTTCATGTTCTTTTCAGCCTTTCCTTATTAGATAAAAGAAAAGTCGGTGGCGACTCTTACTAACAACAATATTTGTGATCAAACGCGAAACACCAAGTCAGTTCTCCCACCGTATCACAACAGGTGATACCACTTCTTCCTGTTTTTTCTTATTCTCTCTCACTTCCAGATCTACTTCTATGATATTGTCATCAAACTTCACCTCATCTTCTTTTTCTCTAGGAACTTTATCACTCCTTGTTTTGACAACATTCACATTCTCATGACTTTTCTGATTTTCTTATGCTCGCAGCGCTACCTGTTGTGCAATCTGTCTCATTTGAACTTCCAAATTTTTTATTGCAGCTGTGGTATTCCTATGATTACTCCTTGTCTCTTCTTGAAATTTAGAGGTATGGGCAGCCATCTTTTCAATATCCATCTCTCACTCTGCCTTCTGAGGAGGTTGTTGCTGCCTATCTTTTCAGGAGAAGTTAGGATGATTCTTCCACCCAGGATTATAGGTGTTAGAATATGGGTTATTTTATATCAAGAAGTTTATCCCCTTAATTTATTGTGGATTTTCCAGACATTGTATAGTAAGGTGTGGCCCACTACAAATTTCACAAGCTACCTTTGGTACCAGTTGAGCCTGAGCTACCTTTTAAGTACCCATGTTCATTGCTTTCAATTGTTTCTCTAATTTTGCAGCAATTACTTCTTCAATTTTTCACCTGCTTATTAATTTCCAACTTCAAATAAATCATTCCCTCTGATTTTCTTACAACTCTGTCATATAGCTCCAGATGCTTATTTACAACAATAGCTTCAATAATCTTAAAGTTAGATGAGCCACCGTCTGCTGTATCAATAAGCTGCTTTGTCTTCATTCGAAGACCATTTTCAAACATTTGCATTTGCTCGGTTTGACCTATGTTGTGAGTGGGACAGGTTACTAATAACCTCTTGAACCTCTTATAAGCATCACTTAGCGATTCTTTCTGCTTAAAATTCATAATATCATATCTTTTGCGAATATAAACAGAAGCAGGAAAGTACTCATCAAGAAAAGTCTTCTTCATCTGTTCCAAAGTGGTGATACTTCCAGCAGGTAATGAGTAAAACCACTTTTCAGCATCTCCAGATAGCATGAAAGGGAACATCCTTAATTTCTTGGCTTCTTCAAAGTGCCCCTCAATATTCAAAGTAATACTCATGGTGACAAATCTATATAAATGCTTATTGGCATCTTCATTAATCTTTTCGATGAAATATTTATTCTCGAGCTGGAGGATGGTTTAAGGATGCCGTTGAAAATTTGCAACATTGATCGATTGAGTCACAATAGTCAATTGGCCTATTGGAGCATTTGCTCCTCCATAGTCCCCAAGAAGTCTCTCTGGTGGTGGTGGACTTTCACCCATAGTTTCGGGTTCTGCTTCTGAACCTGAGTCTGTATATCAAAGGAAATTAAGCTGAGGGTTGTACTTGCATGCAAAGGTTAGAAAAAAATCAGTAATAACAAAAAATTATAAAAATTATAGAAAAGAAAATTTTCGTTGTAGAGCAACAAAATTATAATTGAACTCAAATTACACTAAAAAACTAGGCAGTCCCCGACAACAGCACCAAAAACTTGATGAGAAAAATAGTAAGTGTACTATTTTTTCCTCTTGTAATATTAGGGAGATTCCCCGAATGTCGATCTCAAGGACTGTCTATACGTGTTGAGTTCAATCTGTGGTTCAATTAAACAAAACTTGATATGGGGTTTTGGTTGTGAAATACTCACTTAACAAATAACAAGAATATAAAGTGGCTTTTTACTAATATGAGGGGCATTCTAGGGTATGGTGTATAATTTTACCTATAACAACCTTGAATTCTGATTTCTTCAACAAGTTTATAAACTCAATTACCAGCCCTTTAGACTATTTTCCCCTAAGTCCTTAGTGAGAAAACCTTTAACCATCCATCCTAAATCCTAAGTCTTTAGAGATATCTGATGGAGTCAAGCCATTTTTTTATCAAGAGTGATTTGGTAACTATAGGGTATCCCTAGTCCTAGGTGATATCTACTATAGTCTAATTACACAAAAACATTAACAACTGTGGTCCAGCTAGTTGTTAACCGTAAATAAATCATAATTGGTCTGATCAGGAAAGTATAAAAACATTGCACAATTAAATTGAATATTAAAAACCATGTAATTGATAAAATCATAATTTCAAAGTCATTACAGATTCAAATCAGGGACACCCCCTAGCATTAGGTAATTTAGCTACTCATGTTGCTCAAAATAATTTCAATGATATAAAGATTAAACATTACAGATAAATGATGAACTTTGATCTTCAATCGTTGCGGCTCATGTAAAATCTCCGTCCTCCAAAAATCTCATACATTGCTCTCTTCAATCCTCAATTCTTCGTGTGGCAAAAAGTCCATTAATTCCTCTTTCAAACTTGGATAAATAGTGAACAATCCATTTGTCTCAGTCGGAAATACCCAAAACGCCCCTCTGGGTCCCAAATAATAAACAATCATAAAAACACTCAAAATCAGCATCCTGGCCAACACAGACTTGTCACCTGACACGGGCACCCGTGTCGGCCTATGTCCATTGCTCCAAAAAACATCTCGCCTAGAACTTCTGACACAGGCCGTGTCAGCCTCCGTTTTCCACGCTTTTCACATCTTCCCCCTGACACGGCTCATGTCAGGTGACACGACCACCCGTGTCAGGGCTCCTGTTGCATTTCCTCCGAAACTTTGAATTATGCACTTTTCTGCCCCGATTTGTCCTATTTTATTCTTCTGAACCTGAAAAAACTAAAACACAAAACCAAAGCATAAAATGTGATAAAAAATAAAACCTCCATAAGTAAAAGAAACGATAATTGAAATAAATTCTAAATATTTGTGTAAAAACCACTGATCACACATCCTACATACCAATGCCATAGGCGATAAATTCAATTATTCACTTTAACCAATCAATAACTCAATGTATTATATTATGCAATACAATGAGACTCAATATAAGATTCAATGCATATGGTACCATCGACTCATAAGAATCCACCAATTAGTTCCCATCGAAATTTAGGTACATCGCTCACACCCCACATGGGCACACGATCATCCCACTCTTTATCGCTCACACCCCACGTGGGCACACGACCAATCCTCATCGCTCACACCCCTCATGGGAACATGATGATTCTCATTGCTCACACCCTACCAGGTACACAATGATATGATTCTCGAATAGAATTCAGGTATATCGCTCACACCCCCGCCTGGGTACACGATAACCCTACACCTGTACAAAATGTATGAATAACATACGTACAACTCATACAATCAACAACCATATGCACACCGACCTTCACCATGGTCGGTGCACCATGTAACCGGTTACCTCAGTCGCAGAAGCTTAAAAACCCAATTTTCTTTGATTGTACTCAGTTACCTCACCATGTAACCTGTTACCTCACCCAAAATGTCCAAAAAAAAACCATTTTCAATGTAACCGGTTACCTCGACCATGTAACTAGTTACTTCACTGGGAGAAGCACTTTTCTGCTATTTTTTGACACGAAAATCACTTTTTCTTCACACCCAAACACTCCCATACATCCTATAATGTACGATTTGGATTCTCAATTTCAGTAGACACCAACACACATCATCAATCACATTTTATTTCACAAGAATCACAATTTAAACACTCAATTCACACAATTTCATACATTATTATAAACACTGACATGCAAATACACATCAAAACACCAAAAAGGATGATAATTTTGTAGAGATTAATAACTACCCACCCATATATAATCATGTAATATCTATGAAATAAAAAATCCCACCCTTACCTTAATCGATGTTCTAGGTCGACGCTCTAACGGAAGATTCCTCAGCTCTATCCCTTTCTTTCTTGCTTATTCATATTTCCCGAATGTGTTCTTTCTCTTCCCTCATTTCCACGATCGCCTTAGACAAAATAATTCTTCTTTTCCCTTGTTTAGACTAATCTAACCCTTAGACCCCTATTCTCATATTCTCATTATGCACTTCTTCATAATAATAATTAAAATAATTATTTAATTATTCCCACTATGATTATTATTCTAATTTAATAATGATTATATTCCAATAACATTTTCCCTTCACCACTATGCCTCTACACTTTTGGTCATACACCCCCAATACCTTAATTTCTATAGTTTTTTAAGGTAAATACCCCTCAACAATTTATCACAACACATAAAAGACTCATCAACGCATGTAAATGCATAACATCACATAATTAATATATAAAATTAATTCAATAAAGATCGGGGTGTTACACAACCTCTCACTACCATATGGTGAAGTTGAAAAGAATCTTTGAAAGATCTATCTACACAAATTGTATATCTTCAAGCGATATAAAAAAGCTCAGTTCGTTGTGTAAGCTTACTGAAGCTATATTAATCAGTACTGCAAGACTGGTGAGGCTAAGAAAATACATAGTTGTAAAGGTGCACACAAGAAGTAAGTTTGGCAAGCATCAATAAAGAAAATCTTACAGACTGTGGGGGACAGGTCTAATCACATTGGTGAACTGGGATAATTCTCTTGTGTGATTTATTTTAAACTTTACTCTGTTTATTTGTTCTACTGCTAATTACATTCCTACACGCACACAACACTAAATATTATTTAACATTTACACTAACATTTCTTCTCCAGGGAAACCTTGAGAAACCTTATTTTGTATTAGGCTAAAAAACAATTTTTAAAAGGATCATAATTTAACCCCCTTATCATGACATCTCTATTTACTTCAATTGGTATCAGAGCTTTGACTCTGAATAAAAATACTTAAATATATTAGAGTAAAAGATTCAGAAAGAGATATCTGAACAAAAGTTCATAGCTGAGAAGAAAGTGATAATGTATTACTAAACTCTAAAGCTTAATTTATTTTATCATGTGCTTTAAGCAGACAAGAATATGATCAAATAGAAGAATTCACAACTGCAAAAGAAATATGGGATGCTCTAAAAACACATTATGAAGGTACCAATCATGTCAAAGAATAAAGAATAGAAATGGGCGTAAAAAGGTTTGAAACCTTTGAAATGAAAGAAGAAGAGACGATAGAGGAAATGTTTTCCAGACTCACTATCATAACTAATAAACTTAGATCTCTTGGAAATACTTACTCACCTCATGAAAGAGTAAGAAAAATTCTTAAAAGTTTTCCAAAGATTTGGAGACCCATGGTCACAATAATTCCTCAAGCAAAAGACCTCAAAGTCTTGTAAGTTGAAGAACTCATTGGATCACTACGTGCTCATGAAATCTTGATCTCTGAAGACAAACCACAAAATAAAGGTAAATGATTGAACTCAAATCTAGCCAATATGCAGGTACTCGAGGAGATACATACTTACAAGATCTTGAAATAAAAACTAAAGACTCAACGGTCCTCCTGTATGAAGATGAAGATGATCTTACCAGTTAATCAGAACCTAAGAAGTGGCCGGAAGATGATCTGCAGTCGGGCTGTGAAATCCAGGAGAAAAGGGGGTTGTACCTGTAAGGCACTCTGACAATCAAGTAAGAGTGAGAACAAGGAAGTACAAGCAAAGCATAAGGTGGTGAATAATGGATATTTGATACCTGGCCCTCATAGGTGTAATGGTATATATAATTCCCCTGGCGTGTGGCCATTGGTTCTAGATTTCACGCCTAGATACGTGGGTCCGTGAAATCAGGTAACTGCCAGGACTTGGTCAAACCGGGCAGATATGCTCGTAACTAGCTATGATACGGTGGCAGAACCGATTGTTATACTGATTTTGCGTTTGTATTCGCAAATTTTGTGGTAAGAGTCGTAACCGAATTTTCTTTTATCCTACAAAGGAAAGGGTGAAAAGAGCAAAAAAAGATCTTTCGAGAGTTTTCTGAGTAAGGGGGATATATTATGGAAAGGGAAGGTGTTAGCACCCTTTCCATCTGTAGTTATCTACGGGCTCTAAGATGCTTAGCTCATTTTAAAATACCTTGTGCTTTATGTGTTTTTGAAAAAGTATTTGAAATGCCAATAGTCAGGCAGTTTTCTTTATGATAACTCTTGTATCAGTCCTCAAGAGTGTTGATAAAGCATTTTTTGAAAATGTTTTGAAAGTGGTTTTGTGTAAGTGTAAATTTTTTTTGAGCATAACATCTAGGAACTATCTACTTTTACTCGAAAGGGTTGCTCTTTTCCTTTACACAGTGATATCCTACTATGAGTGAGTAGGTAGCCCTAGTCGTTGAATGTTTGAGGGGCATTCAAAGGGATATTTATAGTCACAAAGGAAATTGGGCAAGAAACCTTAGTAACTACCCTAGGGTTTTAAGATAATTTTTACCGAGGCAACGTCGAGAGGGTCATTGAGGGACTTATGATCTTTTAAACCGGAGGGTAGCCACTAAAATCTCTCACGTTTTGAGAGCTGTGACTATTTTTCGAAGGCAACCAAAGTGGGAATACCCTAGAGGTGGGCATGTGTAAGTGTGTTGTTTTCAGTTATTTTAGTCTTATGTTAAGTTTTCTAGCATTTTGATTATTAAGCTCTTGTCATACAATCATATTACCATACATCTAAACAGTTAATATATGTACATGAAATATAAAGTGTGGAAATTAAATCCTATGCTATTACATGGCTTTGGGGAGGGGATTAATTACATATCCAAAATCTGGGGGAGAAATAAAGAAAGCGGTAAAAGAGTCCTAGTTAATTCTATTACATCCCATAAGCAGTTACATTAATGATAAAAATAACAATGCTAAAATAATAAACGCGCGCGAATTGGAAGGGCGTCTAAATCCTAAAAATGAAATCTTTTTTGTTTGTTTTTTTTGTTTGTTTTATGAAAAAAAATTAAATTCGAATAAATCCTAAGACTATTGATTTTAAAATTAAGAATATGGTTTAAATAATTATTAATTAATTTAATTAAGAAAAATGCCAACCTAATGTTTTTATGAGTTTTTATTATTTTTGCTGATTAAATAAAAGGACAAAAGAAAAAAGTAATAAAAGCAAAACAAAAACGTAAATGGGCCTAGACAGCAAATAGAAACAGGGAGTAAGTTTAAAAACGCAGGCCCAGATTAGGAAAGAGGCCCAGGTTGCCTTCTGATCTAATAAGGGAAGTTGCCTTTCGATCCAAGGAGGGGGGCGGCCTTTCGATCCAACGAGAAAGGCTATTGATAGTGTATGATAGACTGCTTATGGAGGGTATTGGATCTGCAAGAAAATAAACAGAAAAATCATTGCAAGAGGAAGGGACCGAACCTTCTCGCCTCTAATTCGAATCCCCTGATCTCAGGTCTGAGCTTATTTTGACTCGAAACAACCTAAACCCATAGATTCGAAGGAAATCTCATATCGTGCGCTAGCAATGGCACAATTTCATTCACGTTAGTCCTGTACTATCAATAGCCCTGAACATGAATCAAACGGTTAAAAGTATTAATATGCCATGAAAATGTAGTTTTTGGTTTTTTTGCAAACCCATACCAATCGAAGATGCGTGGATCTATGGCTTTGGGCGTGGAACTTCTTGCTTAGGGGCTTGAAAGCCTTCCTGGGAATCTCAGGAGGGGGATAAGATGTTTGGTTTTGAGTGAGGAGGCCTGTAAAGTATGCTTCAATTTTGGCAACTTTGATGTATTTCTTTGTGTTCTTGATGGGTAATCTCCGTCTCTAGGAAATTTGTTATGTCTTATATTTATAGGGGTGTGGTGGTGGGCGAAAAAGGCAAGAATCATCCATTAACTATGGCTTTAAAGGCAAAATTGAATGTCTTAAAAGGTTGCCTTTTTTGATGATTTTCTACCATTTTGGGTTTTGAGTGAACCTGGACAGGTTTCACCCCACATCTTGGCTTTTCTAATGTTCCCAAGTCTTGTCCTTCGATGGCTTTGAGTTCCAAATCAAATGGCTCTAGGCCTCATCATTGTGTCTTCTTCGATTGAGCCATTATCTGCTTGGTTGCTTGATCTGAAAATTATCCCATTAGCCTAATCGAACTCAGCTCTTGTTCCTTTCAGTCTCTTTTCCTTCAATTCGAACATCTATTCCTCTTGGCCCGTCGAAGCTTTATTTTGTCATCTCCTTCAATTGTATTTGTATAGGTGGCTCTTTGATTCCAACTCCCACCTTTTTGCTTGTCTACAAGAATATGTTTCTTGCTGATCACTAGTTCACCTTCGATTGGTGAATATAGCTTATATGCGCCAATCAAAGGATGACTCATGAGCGCCAAGCCTTTGCTTTGATTACCCAACTCCGTCCCTTTGCTTGCCTACAAGAAACAACTTTGTTGCGCCTCATTCCACCTTCGATTGGTGAATACAGCTTGTATGCACCAATCGAAGGATAACCTAAGAGCATCATAACCTCTCTTCAAACATCTAACACATGTTCAGGTAAATTCCAGAAGCTCTAACCGTCCTTCGACCACGCCATGCTTGAAGATGGCTTGTCCTTTAAATCATGAGCTTTCCACATGTTTTCTTTGGATAATGACAAAAACTTTTGAATTCCAAATATTCTTCTTTTCAAAGCGCCCCTTCAGGAAACATGTCAATCGAAATGTGTCTTCCTTGTAATTCTTCAAATGATTTCCATTTCAGTGGTTCGGAAACAAACCCTTCGAAGCTCCTTATTAGTTCTTCCGATCGAAGACTTCTTAAAAGCCTCCCCATATTTTCCTTCGATTTAGACTTCCTTCGATCCTTCAAATTCGTCTGCATACTGTCGTCGAAGCTGCTTCGACCTAAAAGCCCTTAGGCATATTTTCAGCCTTCGACCTACACTTTGTCATGCACACTTATTTTCTTTATTTCAGTTGTGCTATTATGCTGAGGCATATAGGGTGCCATGAAAATCATTTGAAGCCCTGGAACTCACGCATCTTTGTGAAAAGTGAAATTAGTTAAAAGTCCACTGCTTAGGAGGAGAATTTATCTGATCAATTCTTGGTCAACCTTGAGAAATTGGGGACCTTAATGAGAACGCTCTGAATAAGATGGGAGGGAAAATTTTGGGGTACAACACTAGTCGTTGGTCCCGAGGAGGGGACTATTATGGGCATCCCTCTGGTCGGTTCTTGGTTGACTGTATGATGTTGACGTCGGGCAGGCTGAGATGATGCTCGTCGATCACCCTGGGTTAGTGTTGGTTCGGGAGGGCAAGCAATTGACATTGTCTGATGTACAACGGTCAATCGGGCTATGGCCGTGTGGGTCATACCAAAGGGAATGCCTAGACTAGGCCCACTCTAGGTGTCGGGCCAGTCCAGAACAATAGCCCCCCAAGTCGTCACTTCTGGGCACAAGAGTGATGACTTTAACATCTGCTCGTGGAACGAGGCGTGTCTGACGGGGAAGTGAGTGTCACCCGTTACGCCTTGCTTGCGGGGAGACGAGGAGTTGGTCGTTAAGACTTTTGAATTTGGAGAGGTAGCATGTTTTAGGAAGCGTTCTAGCAGAGCGACGCAATGATGACCTAGGGCTAGGGTGTAATGATAACGACCCTAGGGTTCCCCAAGCGCGTGTCTCATACGCGCGAACTGTTTCAACTATAAATATAGGAGGAACATGGTGTTTAGTATTTTTTGCCTTCTCTCTCAATTGCTCGTATCAGCTCAAAAGTCGGCCACTAGTGTTTGTTGATTTTCTCTGCTCGCAGCTGCTAACTTTTGTCTTTTCTTTTATTATTGGTGAGTTTCTGATCTTCAATTGTTGTTTGCTTTCGCAATTTCTCTTTTTACCTTTTAGAGATGCATGTGGTTAGGATTTAGGGCTCTGTTAGGTAGGACATTATTGGCAGTGAAAGGTGTTTCCGTGATTTAGGATCTCCAGAGCCGCCGTGGGGTCTCCTCGGGGATTTCGTGGCGCGTCGTAGGTGGTTCATTAGGGATGGAAGGGTGGTTCTGGCATTGATGACGAGCTCATATTTTTCCTCTGCTTTTTAGGTGCCATGTCTGATACTTCTCGGGTCATTATTTCAAGTGAATCTACACAGTCTTCTGGGAGTTCCTCTACACAGTCTGGCAATCATCATTCCACTTCACTGCTTGATCTTTCTTCAGTAATTTGAATATTGGCTCACAAGTAGCGGTTAGATGGGAAATGAATCTGGAAATATAGTTTATACGTCCCAAGAATCCCCTAACCTCCTTCTCAGTGCGGGGAGTTGGCATTTCTTGTATATCTTTAACCTTTGCAGGGTCTACTTCAATACCTTTGTCGCTGACAACGAAGCCTAAGAGCTTACCAAATCTTACTCCAAATGTGCAATTATTCGGGTTCAATCTCAGTTTGTACTTTTCAGTCTTTCAAACAGTTTATGCAGGTGATAAAGGGGCTTTTCTTCAATTTGAGACCTGGCTATCATATCATCAATGTAGACTTCTATCTCGTGATGGATCATATCGTGAAACAAAGCTACCATGGCAGGCTGATAGGTTGCCCCGACGTTCTTTAACCCAAAGGGCATAACTTTGTAGCATAAATTACCCCATTGTGTGACGAAGGTTGTTTTTTCCATGTCCTCAGGTGCCATTTTGATATGATGATACCCAGAGAAACCATCCATGAAGGAGAATACCTTATGTTATGCAGTGTTGTCAACCAGAACATCAATATGGGGAAGCAGAAAGTCATCCTTGGGGCTTACCCTATTCAGGTCTCTGTAATCCACACACATACGTACCTTACCATCTTTCTTAGGTACCGTAACAACATTAGAAACCTATTATGGATAAGAAGTAACAGCTAATAAACTGGCGTTAAACGGTTTCATGACTTCAACCTTGATCTTATCTGACATCTCTGGCTGCATACGACAAACCTTTTGCTTTACGGGAGGGTAGTCTTCTTTTGTCGGTAAATGATAAACCATAATATAAGTGTCCAACCCTGGCATGTCTTTGTATGACCAGGAAAAGATCTCCACATAATCATGTAACATCTGTATTAACCGCTCGTTGACACTATGCTCCAGATCAATACCTATCTTGACTTCCTTCTTATCCTCCCCAGTACCCAAATTTACTGTCTCAATCGACTCTTCATGAGGTTGTATTGCCCTTTCCTCATGTTGTAACAATCTGGCAAGCTCTCCTAGTACTTCACAATCTTCCTCACCTTCGTCTTTGGCTTGGTAGATCGGATTTTCAAAGTCATAATTGGAAATAGTAGAATCGTTACTAATGGGATCCAGAGTGGATGTGGATCTGTAGTTTTGATATGTGGGTGTGTGTAAGAGATCATAACTATTTTGATAAAATAAAAGCAGAAAAGAAAGACAGAGAGCATAAAATTTGTATGCAAAACGTCCAATGATTTATTAATGACATACGAAGATGAAGTAATAACCCTCACAAATAGACCATTGTGCCTCGGGTAAGACACATGGCTTTAGAGTTTCAATTGTTCAAATATTACATATTCCAAAAACAAAAATACAATTACTCCTGAATAAAAGTAATAGGAACAAAATCCTTGGCCTCCCAATTGTTGAGTCCACCGTTGATAGTTGGAAATATCCATTTGTCCATGTCATAATTATTGTCAACCTCTTCTGTAGCGGAAACAACATCAATAGCACTGACTCTCGGTTCATGCTTGGGCATTGGCGCATTTATGACATTGGGAGTCTTAGGGGGATTAAACCCAATCTCCTTTGCCTCAATAAGATCTTGCACTTTGTTCTTCAGGGCCCAACAATCATTTGTATCATGCCTTGGACTGTCAGAGTGGTAGGCACATCGAGCATTTGGGTTGTAGCGGGAAGATGCAGTATTGGGATTTTTAGGAGCCTCCTTTAGAGTAACTAGATTAGACTTTAACAGATGTGGCAAAACCCGAGATAAGGACATGTTAATCAGGGTGAACTGTCTTCTGGGAGCATCCTGTCTGTGCTGATTGTTTTGTTGTTGGTTTGATGCAGGATTGGAAATCATCACAGCACCTACTATCGGACGATGTTCAATTTTGCTTTGATTTCTCTGGCCATAAGTAGCACTGACCTCCTTCTTTCCAGTGAAGGGTTTCTTCATTGTACTTGAGGATGCATCTCTCTAGATCTTACCACTCTGGATACCATCTTCCACTTGCTCACTAGTCAATATCAGCTCAGTAAACCCAATTGAAGAGCTTCCAATCAAATGGTTGAAAAATGGACCAGACAAAGTACCCAGGAACATGTCTACCAGCTCTCTATCAGAAAGAGGATGTTGGACCCTTCCTACAAGATCCCTCCACTCCTGGGCGTAATCTTTGAAGCCCTCGCCGGAACCCATAAACATACTTTGAAGTTGTGTACGGGTTGGAGCAAGGTCAGTGTTGTATTAGTACTTCCTGTAGAAAGCAGCAGCCAGATCCTCCCAGTTGCGGATGTTGGTTCCCTCCAGCTGATAGAACCATTCCAATTGAGTCCCTGATAGACTTTCCTGGAATAAATGAACCCATATATTCCTGTTAGAGGTGTGAGGTTGGATCGTCCTGACATATGACCTTAAGTGAAGCTTAAGACAGGAGACACCGTCATACTTAGAAAATGTGGGGACTTTGAACTTCTGGGGAATGACCACTCTAGAGACCAACCCTAACTCTTCAAATTCCAGACCAGGTACCCTCTGAATTTCTATAGCATTAAGACGATCCTCTAGCTGTTTGTATTTATCATCAACAAGAGGATATTGTTCCCCAGAGTAATCAATCTCTTCTTCATCAGACCCTGGGTTGTTATCTCCTTCCTTGTTCTTTTCTTCTTGATTGTCTCCCTCAATCGACGGGGTTGCGAAATCTAGAGCTCGCTTGGTCGGTCCTCTAAACCTTATTCCCATATTCAAGACACCAACTCGTTTCTTTGCCTTCTTTGTATTCTCCTTGATGATAAGAGCTTTCAGATCTTCTTGTCCCTTAGCCAGAGCCAGGAACATTTGTTGGAACTGAGCGTTTTGAGCTTGAAGATCCTTAACTATTTTTTCAAGAGCCATTTCTTTTTGCTGAAATTAACAGTGAAAAGAATAAGAAACCTGTCTCAAAATACCTGCTTATGTAATGATATGCATGATATGACATGCTTAATGCAATGTGTTGTACCCCAAAATTTGCCCTCCCATATTCTTCAAGGTTTGTCAAGAATCATCTTCAAATGGTTCAAGATTGCTCAAGAGATTGCATAGTCAAACCATCTCCTAAGCCAGTCAAAATTAGGGTTTTTGTTCCTTCAATGAATTTGGGGTTTTCAATGGTTCAATCAAGTCTCATATGCCTATAAACATTCTCAATCATATACATGTCAAGTCTCAAGACTCACAGTACCAATTTGCACAGTCAAAAGCTCCATTTGATCCACAGTCAACTGCAGGGGCAAAATGGTCATTTTGCAGTCAAAAGTCAAATTTTTGGTCAACATCTTATTTTGAGCTCACAATAATCATTTGATCAAATCTTGATCATGATTCCACAAGAATGGCTCAAAAATCCTCAAAGATGCAAAAGTTACTATTTTTGGACAGTAAAAAAGTCAACTGTATCTTGACCAAGGCATAACTTTTTCATGGTTCATCAGAAAAATCCCATCCAATACTCATTTTGAAGGGGATGACATTTCCTACAACTCATCTTCACATTCCAAGTTCATGAAATGCTCTCATAAAAGTTATCAATTTCTACATTATAGGTCAATTTCAAAAGTCAACAAAAATGCACTTTAAGTCAAAGACCATAACTTGAGATTGGTAAATCCAAATGACATGGGACCAAAGGCATTGGTTAGAGGACTTCAAGACCTTTCCAAAATGTCCAATAACATGTTAATATGATCAAAATTGCTCATATTTCCAAAAGTCAACTTTGCTCAAAACACTTTGTTTTTGCTAATGGGCCTCAAATTTCTTCTTGAAACTTTATCCATGATCTATGCACGACCCATCAAGCTTATTTGAACTTATTTTTCTTATTTTTATTAATTATTTGGATATTTAATCAATTTTAATTCATTTAATTAATTTAAATTGTAGGAAATACAAAGATTTGATTTTTCAATCTTTTTGTGAAGCAAAAGTGGTCAATATATGCTGGAAATTTCGTGTGCAAATCAAAGGGACAAGAATCTACAAATTTAGCAAGTTTCTTCAATCAAAAAGATTCAAAAATATTTGATTTTCAATCAAATATTGAAACATCAATTCCATGGATTTTTTGTGCAAGATTTGACCTAATTCTATTCTATTATATATACAGAAGCTAACCCTAATGCCACACACGTGAATTTGCTGCAGAAGAAGCCATAACAACATTGAAAAAAACTCAAGAAACTTGAAAACTGTTTTCTATCTTTCAGGCCAAATCAAGGACTTTTGTTGATTTCAATACATTGCTGGAGGTGTCAGGGACGTGTTGCAATCGAAGCCAAGCATTAAAGCTCAAGGAATCCTCAAGAACAGTCTCACTGTTTGCTTGATTTTTTCAGAATCGTAACTCATATTTCATGCATAATTAACATGTTTTATTCAGTGTTTTGTATTGCTTGAGTTCATATAAAGCTAATGGTATTGGTTAATTGGATTATAGTATACAGAATCGTGAGTTGCCATTGACAAAATCTAGGGTTCTTGAGCTTCCAAATTGGGGCTTTATTATCCAGGAAAAATTGGAACCTTTAAGACCCATGGTTAGAATCGTTGAGACCAGACGAGTCTAAGGGGACCATCGCGAAATATTTATGTTGAACACAGGCCTAATCGCTATTATTGGTCGTTGCAGGTTGTGGGGGTTAAAAACCCCCGCTATCTAATGTGTTTTTATGCAGGCGAAGGAAGAAGATGATGTGCTGTTGATATATCATTGGTTCATTCAAATAAAAAGGCGCGCGTGTTTTGTTTTACAGCATATGCGTTGATTTTTATATATTATAATTGTTCATTATCATAATAACAAATGCAGGCACATGGTGTAGTGGAAGATGAGCTGGCTGGTAACCATTGGGACCTGGGTTCGAATCCCAGGTCCCCCAAAATAATTGTTTGTTATTTTTCTTACCATATTCACATGCAGGCTTTCAAAAACGTTCCACCATGAACTCCCACATCCTAGGCGCCAAGTGGCCACATGCACAAATCTGATGGTCAGGATGGGAAGACCACCATGTTCCCAGTCAACTATGGCATAGAGGATCTCAAAAAGTCAGAAGGGCTTGATTGTTAATGGGCCTGAGAAATTGCTTCTTCACCCCCAAAGCTGGCCCAGTACCCCCTGGTTTCTTTTTTCTTTTTCTTTTCTGTTTTAATTTCTATTTAATTATTTTATTAATTATAATTATTATTGTTATTATTCTTAACTAACAAATTATATTTTCATAATAAATTCAGAAAATAAAATATTTTTATTATTATCATTATTTATTAATTTTACCTTCAATTATTTTTTGTAAATAAACACTAACAAATTAATTTAGTTAATTAGGTTAAATTTGACTATTTTTTGCAATAAATAAAATCCATGTAGAATTAGGTTTTTGACAACTTTTAATTCCTTTTATTTTTATTTTATTTTCATTAAAACATTAAAAAACATTTCTTTTATTTAATTAATTAGAATTAGAATTAATTAATTGCAAAAAGGACCAAAATTCCATTCTTTTCTCAAAAAGGGTCAAAACCCTAAAGACTTTTCCCGATTCAATTTCTATTCGCGCACATTATATTTTGATCATATTTATGTATTTGCTCCGAGGATGTAATAGCGTTAATTAGGACTTTTTATCGCTTTCTTTATTTTGTCGCATTTATTTTCCAAGGGTTATGTTTTTGGCGATGTAAATACCCGACGCCTTGTAATAGCTAGATTTACTTTCCGCAATTTACTTTCCGCAAATTATTAACTGTTAACTATGCATGAAAAGACTTGCCTGAAAAATAAAACCAACTCGTAGCTCACCATAAAATGTGCAAAGATAATATAAATTGAATCCTGACACACTCGCACATGCCACTCCTAGGGTACGCCTCACTTGGTTGCCTCGACGTGGTCATTGAGTATAGGGTGTTTTAGAGGTCGCCCTCCTGTCTAAAAATCCAAGTTGCCTCGAAACGGTTGCCTCGGATAAAAAGGATCTAGGACATTAGGGTTACCACTAAAGCGTCCTACTATTGCTTTGGTGACCACATGTCCCTATAATCGAATTGACCCGAATAACTCCAACGACGGTGCTACCTACTTCTCAATAGTGGGATAGTACTGTCTAAAGGACATTTACACAACTTAATTTCTTTTGAGTAGGTAGATTTCTCTAAGGTACTTGCTCTTTCAAAAAAACAAAAATACTTTTCGCACCTACACTTTCAAACAAAAGTTTTCAAACAAATACTTCATACACTCTTGAGGACCGATACAAGAATCAAATTGAAGTTTTCAAACTAAACTTTTTTCAAAACCCACAAACACAAGAAAAGAAAACATTTTTGAAAACATAGTGAGCAAGTACCTAAGAGCCCGTGGATAACCACGGATAGAAAGGGTGCTAACACCTTCCCTTTCTATAAATCTACCTCCAGAACCAAGAAACATCTCGAAAAGGAATTTTGCTGTGCTTTTGTCCTTTCCTTGTTGGAGAAAATAAAAGATGGTGGCGACTCTTGCTTACCGCGACATTTCGCGAACCAACATTCCAAAACAGTTAGTTCTATTTCCACCTATCACAGAACTGGCGACTCTGCTGGGGACTTTATAAGTGAGGTGTACCTTAGGATTGGATCATTCTATGTTTTCAATTGTATGCCTTGTTTGCTTTAATATTGTGGGCTTGCATTGGAGTTTCATAGATCCTAACCCGGATCTGGGGAATACCCTTTAGGTAGCAATAAGTTGTGAGGGACCTGTCTGGCGTAGACCGACACGGGTGAAGCAGTAGCTACGTTGGTGTGGCACCTTGGTCTGTACCGATATCCCTTGTGTTGGAACAAGGAGAATATGGGTCTTCTAAGGAGTCATTAAGCACCAACCGACCTTAGAACCTTAAATTGACCCAACTTGGCCATAGAACAGTAGCAGTATGCTACACTCATTGAGGCTAAACTCTCGCGATGGTTCTGGCTGCAAGAAAAGGTTGCGAAGCTAGAGTTATGACCGATTGAGGGTAGTCAGTGATATTGAGATCCTCTAGAACCCGGTTACTATTTTCTAGGACAGGTCTTAACCAACTGAAATGGAAAGAGGGTAGTACCTAAACTTCATGCTGGCCTAAACTCTAAGGGTTGTCTTGTGTGACTTGTGTGCCTTATCATGTTTGCCTTTCGTGAATACTTGTGGTGTGCTTTATCATAACATCATACCATCATAACATTGCATGCATCCTGCATAAGGACTAACCCATTTCAAAGACAAGAGGGTTTCATCTTTGCTCTGTTTTGTAGGACATCATGATGCCCGTGCGAAGGAATACTATCCGGCTCAACTTTGTTCACCCACCTGATTTGCTTAAGGAATTGGTTGACAGGATTCCAAATACTACTTCCTTCATCAAGAGGCATGGTTCTCTTCTCGGTTTAGTCACTTCAAAGTGGGATCAACAATTGATGAGCGTCCTGACCCAGTTTTATGATCCGCTATACCATTGCTTCACCTTTCAAGACTTCCAACTGGTCCCTACCCTGGAAGAATTCTCTGATTTGCTTGGTATCCCTGTTTTGGAACAGACTCCCTTCACTTGTAGGGAAAAGACTCTTAGGCTTGAGGAGATTGCTGCAGCCCTTCCCTTGACCAACAAAGAGGTAATGGATAACTGGGAGACCAGAAGCGGAGTTAAGGGCTTTTTGGCTAAGTTTCTGATTGGCAAAGATAATAGTTTCTGGAATGACTTAGACTTCAGGGCGTACGAAGACATCCTGGATCTATTAATCTATGGTCTAGTATTGTTTCCAAATCCTGATACCTTTGTTAATGTCAACGCCGTAAGGATCTTCATCTCTCGGAACCCTGTACCCACTCTCTTGGGTGATATCCTGCAACAGCTCTATGCTCGTACTGCCCGAAGATGGGGAACTCTGTGGTGTTGTTCTCCTTTGTTGGTGAGGTGGTTTATTTCGCACCTCCCTAAGTTTGTGCTGAAGAACAAAGAAGGAAGAGGTTGGGCTCACAGGATAATGTCTCTCACTAATAATGACATCATTTGGACTCTCAGAGGTTTAGATGAAGTGGTTGTTATTGATCGTTGCGGAGAGTATCCTAATGTTCCATTGATTGGTACCCAGGGAGGAATCTCTTATAATCCATGTCTAGCTCTCCGTCAGTTTGGAAGATCCAGAAGAGCAGGGCCTCATGAGATGTTGGTACCTCACATCAGTTTTGAATTTCAGGTAGATAGCGACGAGCTGCGTCATAGATTCATCTGGGCTTGGGACAGAATTCACAAAGCTGACCCACATGAGTTGGGACCGAAGACTTCTCTACCAATGGAATCCTACTTCAGATGGGTCCACATCCGTGCTCAGAAGTTAGGCATGCCATACGAAGCTGTCAGACCTATTACTCTTGAATTTCCTGATAGAGACGGGGTTCCTCCAACTGTTCTCCCTCCTCAGATACCCACTGATGTTGACACACTGAATAGGTCTTGGGCGCAACTACAGGAAGAACGGGATTCTTATCGGGAAAGGTTCAATGAACAGGAACGGAAAATCCAGAAGCTGACTAAGCAATTGGAGAACGAACGGAACCTGAATAACTATATCCGCACAGAGAAGAGGAGGCCATGGGAGCACTGATGTTTCTTTTGCAGCTTCTATTTACTTTTCAATATTTTCATTCTTGTAACGCCTAAGGGCAATTTGTTGAACAATTTAAATTCCAAAGTTGAATCTAATAAAGTTTGTTTCCTTTTTGTCTACAAAGTTGAATCCCGATTGTCTTTGAAAACATAAATCATACACATTCCATTCATCATATGCATAACAGGTACTCCTTTTACAGGTCACTTATCTTCTTCGCTGTTTATTTCAGCGATCATCATGACTTCTAAACCTACTAATGAACAAGCTATCAAGGCCCTCCAGGCCCAGAATGCCCAGTTCCAAGAGATGGTTATGAGCCTAGCCCAAGGTCAACAGGAGTTGAAGACCTTGCTTATGAAGAAGAAGAAGAAGAGGACTGTCTTGTTCAATACTGACCGCAGATATGGGAATGCAGTGCAGAATGAGGTCGAGCTGACTACCCCATCTGTAGGGAAAGACAGCCCACAAGAAGGAGGGGTTCCTAGTCCCGTGGTCTCCGACAATGAGACGGATTATAATGATAAACAGTACCCTCCTGCTGAGGATAGGTACAAACAGCTAGAGGACCGCTTAAGTGCTATGGAGATACAAAATGTGCCCGGGTTGGACTTTGGAGACCTAGGCTTATCCTCTGGGGTGGTGATTCCCCATAAGTTCAAGGCACCTGCTTTTGCAAAGTACGACGGAGCTTCCTGTCCTAAGCTGCACCTCCGATCGTATGCAAGGAAGATCCAACCTTATACGGCTGACAAGAATTTGTGGATCCATTTCTTCCTGGATAGTCTTTCAGGGACTCAACTCGAATGGTTCTATCAGCTGGATGGAGCCAGTATTCGTAACTGGGAGGATTTGGCTACTGCGTTCTATAAGCAGTATCAGTATAATTCTGACCTCGCTCCTACGCGTACCCAACTCCAGGGTATGTCACTAGGGACGGGTGAAGGATTTAAGGAATATGCTCAAAAATGGAGAGACCTGGATGGAAGGGTGCAGCCACCTCTGACTGACCGTGAACTTGTGGATATGTTCTTGGGGACCCTGTCTGGTCCGTTCTTCAATTATTTGATCGGGAATTCTTCAGCCGGGTTTACAGACCTTATCTTGACTGGTGAGAGAATTGAAGCTGGTATCAAGTCTGGGAAGATACATAAGGATGCTTCATCGAGCTCCAAGAAGAAACCCTTCAAGAAGGAATCCAGTGTTGTCTATGGTTCAAGGAGACAGAATAAACCGGAACGCCGCCAAGTTGTCAACGCGGTGGTTATTTCAAAGCCTGCTGCTGCTCCTCAGCATAACCAACCAAGGGGTGAGAAACCTAGAAGGCAGTTTACTCGACTCAGCATGATCTTATCCCAGATATTGCCGCAGTTACTGACAACCAATCTGGTGACTCTGAGAGAAGCTCCGAAGATTGTGAACACAACCTCTCCAAAGTACAATCCCAACGCCCACTGCGCTTATCACTCTGACAGCCCGGGGCATAATACAGATGATTGGGCTCTGAAGAATAAGGTTCAGGACCTTATTGATGCTAAAGAGATAGAGTTCGAGGCGCCCGAAAGGCCCAATGTTGTGATTGCTCCCATGCCCAAGCATGGAGTGAATGTTGTAGAGGAAGACCTGTATGTAGCCTCTGTGGATGATATTGTTACTCCGCTGATGACCGTCAAGAGGAACCTGTTACTAGCCGGTTTATTTCCGGGATGTAGTAAAGGTTTCCATCTATGTTCTGTTTCACCTGCTGGTTGTCCATCTTTGAAGTCAGGTATCCAAAGCCTGATGGATAATAAAGAGATCTTGTTCGAGAAGATTGTTGTTCCTGCTACCCCTACTGAAGAAGTGTCCATTGTTACTATTTTCAATAACTCTCCTAAGGCTCCCTCAAAGAAGCCTGTCAAAATCATGTCTGCTCAGAAGATTGCACCCATAATCATTACTGTTCCGGGGCCCCTCCCCTATACATCTGACAAAGCTGTCCCGTGGCACTATGGGGCAGATGTTTATGTTCTTGGAGTAAAACAAGAGTTTGATACTAGTACCGGCGTCAGCAACATCACCAGGCCTGCTAAAGTCACTCGCAGTGGCAAGCTCTTTTCACCAGATATTGCACCTCCAGCTATCCAGAGACCTCTTGTTATCACACCTGCAAGTGTGCATGCTTCCCTTCCTGATCAAGTTCCTGTTTCTACCCCTGCTGCCGAGTCATATGACGCTCGGGGAAAAGGGATCGCTACTGATATGCCTTCCCAGACAGAGGCGCCGAAGACAACCAATGTTGAAGCTTCCAAACAGGAGATGGAAGAGATTCTTAAGATTATCAAGAAGAGTGACTTTAATGTAGTTGAGCAGCTGGGGCACACCCCATCTAAAATTTCTATGCTACCACTGTTGTTGTGTTCAGAGGCCCATGCCAAGGCTCTGATTTCCTTCCTGAAGACGGCCCACGTGCCACAAGAGACGTCAGTTGATCAATTTACTGATTGTGTGGCCAATTTAACTGCTGATAATGGTTTGGGTTTCTCCGATGCTGATCTGACTGCTAAGGGGAAGAACCATAATGATGCCCTACATGTCTCCATTGAATGCAGGGGCACTACTCTTGCCCAGTGCTGGTTGACACTGGTTCCTCGTTGAACGTATTACCCAAGAAAGCTCTAGACAGGCTGGATTGCGAGGGTTTGGAGCTCAAGCCAAGTAACATTGTTGTCCGGGCCTTTGACGGGTCTAAAAGGATGGTACATGGTGAGGTTGATATTCCAATCAGGGTTGGTTCTCAGGTGTTTGATTCAACTTTCTATGTGATGGATATTCGTCCATCCTATTCTTGTTTACTGGGTCGTCCATGGATCCATAAGGCTGGGGCTGTGACCTCCACACTACATCAGAAAGCTGAAATACCCAGTCAAAGGGAAGATTGTGACAGTGCAGGGGGAAGAGGAATACATGGTCAGTCACCTCAACTCGTTCCGGTACATAGAAATGGATGGGGAGTTCATTGAGACTCCATTCCAACATTTTGAAGAGGTTCCTCAGACGCTGGCATCGGCAGAGGCTATGATTGAAGGTTCTCCTTTGAAGATTGCTTCCTTAAAGGATGCCCGGGCTGTTATTGAGAAGGAAACTCAGAGGGTTGTTCGTAAGGCAAGGACTGGAAGACCTCCTGTGTTCATCAGCAACTCGGGAGTAAATGCCATTGAAGACGACGTGGAGGAATCTGAATTCGACAGCTGGATCTACCCAACAACCAACGGTGGACCTAACAACTGGACTGCGAAAGACTTCATACCTATTACTTTTGTCACTCAGTAATGAACTCCTTTTTTTTGAATTTGTAACAAACAATATTACTAAACTTTATGGCCCGGTGTCTTACCCGGGGCACCGTGGCTTCATTTGTGAGGGCTTTCGTGTGTCATTTTCATATATCATTAATAAAAGCATTGGACGTTTTTTGCATTTCAAATCTTGCGCTCCTTGTCTTTCTTTATTATATATTGCAAAATAGCTATATTTACACACTCACATATACAGGTCCCAATTCACTCTGGATCCCACTGATAACGACTCTGCTACTGCCAGTTATGACTTCGAAAATCTGATCAACTTAGCCGAAGACGAAGGTGAAGATGATTGCAAAGTGCCTGGTGAGCTTGCAAGACTGTTACTCCAGGAAGAGAGGGCCATTCAGCCACATGAAGAGCCAGTGGAAACGGTAAATCTGGGTACTGAGACAGACAAAAAGGAAGTCAAGATTGGTGCCAATCTGGAGCTCAGTATGAAACAACGGTTGATTCAGATGCTGCATGACTACGTGGAAATATTTGCTTGGTCCTACGAGGATATGCCTGGGTTGGATACCGACATTGTGGTTCATCACTTGCCTACCAAGGAAGAATGCCGTCCGGTAAAACAGAAGGTCCTCCGTATGCGTCCAGAGATGTCCGAGAAAATCAAAGCTGAGGTTATGAAACAATTCGACGCCGGTTTTCTAGCAGTGACTTCTTACCCTCAGTGGGTCGCCAATGTGGTCCCAGTGCCGAAGAAAGATGGTAAGGTCCGAATGTGTGTTGATTATAGGGATTTGAACAGGGCGAGCCCCAAGGACGACTTCCCGCTGCCTCACATCGACGTTCTGGTTGACAACACTGCTCAGCATAAGGTCTTCTCCTTCATGGACGGATTCTCCGGTTATAATCAAATCAAGATGGCTCCCGAAGACATGGAGAAGACCACTTTTGTTACTCAGTGGGGCACCTTTTGCTACAAGGTCATGCCTTTTGGGTTGAAAAATGCTGGGGCAACTTACCAACGTGCCATGGTTGCTTTATTTCATGACATGATCCATCATGAGATCAAAGTATATGTCGACGATATGATCGTAAGGTCCCAAACTGAGGAGGAACACCTGGACCATCTACAAAAGCTGTTTGACCGTTTGAAGTTGTACAAGCTAAGACTAAACCTGAACAAGTGCACCTTCGGGGTAAGATCTGGAAAACTACTAGGTTTCGTCGTGAGCGACAAAGGTATTCAAGTGGACCCTGCCAAGGTGAAAGCCATACAAGAGATGCCTGTTCCCAAGACAGAGAAAGAAGTCAGAGTCTTTCTAGGACGGCTAAACTACATTGCCCGATTCATCTCGCACCTAACTGCTACTTGTGAACCAATCTTCAAGCTACTGCAGAAAGATCAAGTAGTACGTTGGAACGATGAATGTCAGGCCGCTTTCGAAAGAATCAAAGAGTATCTCCAAGAACCACCCATTCTTATGCCACCGGTTAAAGGGAGACCTCTAATCTTATACTTGACAGTACTTGGCAGCTCAATGGGGTGTGTGCTGGGGCAGCTTGACGAGTCTGGCCGAAAAGAGCACGCTATTTATTACCTTAGCAAAAAGTTTACCGACTGTGAGACCCGATACTCACTGCTCGAGAAAACTTGTTGCGCTTTGGTATGGGCTGCTCGCCGGCTGAGACAGTATATGTTGACTCACACTACTCTGTTGATTTCAAAAATGGATCCAATCAAGTACATCTTCGAAAAGCCTGCCTTGTCCGGAAGAATAGCAAGATGGCAGATGATCTTGACTGAATATGACATCCAGTACACGACTCAAAAAGCAATCAAGGGAAGTGTATTGGCAGACCATTTGGCACATCAGGCAGTGGATGACTATCAATCTATGAACTTTGAATTTCCAGACGAGAATATCATGGTAGTGACTGATTGTGAAGTACCTGGACCGGATGAAGGACCTGAGGAAGGATCCCGATGGTCTATGCACTTTGACGGAGCCTCAAACGCTTTGGGTAATGGTATTAACGCTGTGATCATATCTCCTAAAGGCACTCATACTCCACTTACTGCCCGACTATGTTTCAACTGCACCAATAACATGGCGGATTATGAAGCGTGCATCATGGGTCTTCGAGCTGCAATCAACCTAAGGATCAAGTTTCTGAGTGTCTTCAGATATTCCGCTCTCGTGATCAGTCAGATCAAAGGCGAGTGGGATACGAAACACCCAAATCTTATTCCTTACAAGGAGTATGTACTGACATTGCTTCCCCGTTTCGAGGAGATAACCTTTGAACACTTCCCAAGAGAAGAAAATCATTTGGCGGACGCGTTAGCTACGATGTCTTCTATGTTCAAAGTCAAATGGGACAACGAGGTTCCCCGGATCATTATTTGGAAACTGGATGAACCCGCACATTTCTGTGAGCTTGAGACCAAAGAGGTAACAGAGAAGCCTTGGTATCATGAAGTAAAGAGGTATCTCGAAGCTCAAGAATACCCCGAGGGCGCATCTGTTAATGACAAGAAGTTTCTGAGAAGGTTCGCGGCAAAGTTCTTCCTTAGCAATGACATTCTTTATAAACGAAACCATGATTCAACCTTGTTGCGGTGTGTGGATAAGACTGAAGCAGAAAGGATCATGGCAGAGTTGCATGAAGGTACCTTCGGAACTCATTCCAGTGGACATACCATGGCAAAGAAAATCCTTCGGGCAGGATATTACTGGTCAACAATGGAAGCCGACTGTTATCAACATTCTCGGACATGTCACAAATGCCAGATTTATGCTGATAAGGTGCACATTCCTCCAGTTCCTCTGAACGTCCTGACAACACCTTGGCCTTTCGCAATGTGGGGAATTGATATGATCGGCGAGATCAGACCTACGGCATCCAACGAGCATCGCTTCATCCTGGTAGCAATTAATTACTTCACGAAGTGGGTTGAAGCAGCTTCTTTGCCACCGTAACCAAGAACGTCGTGGCACGGTTCATTCGGCATAACCTGATCTGCCGATACGGTGTACCTGAGAGGATCATTACGGAAAATGGTACCAACCTTAACAACAAGATGATCACTGAGCTCTGCGAGCAATTCAAGATACAACATCATAACTCTTTTCCTTTCCGGCCGAAGATGAACGGGGCTGTTGAAGCAGCTAATAAGAATATCAAGAAGATTGTGCAGAAGATGACAATGACCTACAAAGATTGGCACGAGATGTTACTGTTTGCTCTTCATGGGTACCGTACCTCAGCACGGACGTCAACAGGGGCAATACCCTTTTCCTTGGTATATGGCATGGAGGCAGTCTTGCCCATTGAAGTTCAGATACCCTCTCTCCGGATAATGAAGGATGCAGGTTTGAGCGAAGACGACTGGATCCAGACTCGGCTTAATCAATTAAACCTAATCGACAAAAAGAGACTCACCGCTATTTGTCATGGTCAGACGTACCAAAAACGGATGATCAAGGCATTTAACAAGAAAGTCTGACGACAAGAGTATCAAGTCGGAGACCTGGTAATCAAGCGCATCATTCTACCTCAAGGTGATCCCAGGGGCAAATGGACCCCTACGTACGAAGGGCCATTTGTGGTTAAGCATATCTTCTCAGGAGGAGCTATGATTCTAACTACTATGGATGGTGACGTCCTTCCTCACCCTGCCAATGCAGACATAGTAAAAAAATACTATGCATGATTAAAGACCCACTAGGTCGACTGGCCTAGGAAAAAATAAGGGCTTCCCGGCGAACCAAAAGGGTTCGGGCAAAAATAAGGGATGAAAATGAAAAAAAAATCTGTACACCCGGTAAGTCGAAAACCTGAAAAAGCGGCTTGGGCAAAAATGGGTATCCCGGTGGACTGAAAACCCGAAAGGGCGATCCAGGCAAAAGTTAGGGATAAGCGTAATACTATGTCTCATTGGATCACCCTGTATCCAGACTTCGGTATTGACCATCAGGCTCGGACGGCACCAATCAATCAGCTTCATCTTCAACTAAGCAGCAAAGTGATGAGACGCTTGAAGACATAAAGGCGATAGCAGAGTTGGAACCCAGTGGGATTTTTCACATAGCTGTTTTGTTTTCTTTTCACAAAATTGTATAAACTCTATTTTGTTCGGCGGCGTCCTCTTACTAGGACGTCAGCCTCTTGTATACAAAACACCTATTTACAGGCAAATTTCAAAATCAATGCAAGCTCATTTTCAGACAAATTGCCAGTTGTTTTTCCTTTATCAGTTTTGTTATGGAAAGAACGTCCAATGTTCATTTTTGATATATGCATTTGACATTAATTGCTGTTCATAAATATTTGCATGCGAAACAAAGGACTAATTACGGGTGACATTGGAAGTAGGGGCAATAAGAATCGTCTAAGCGATCTAGTTGCTTTGTCCACCAAGGTACCAAGGTAAGTTCAGTTGAAGAATATGACCAAGATACCTTCACTCCCCGCAGAGTAAGACAAGAATCAGCGATACTCTCCCCAAGCAGAGTTGGCCTCCCATCAGCCCTAAGAAGGCACAATATCACCAGCAAGTCAGCAATACTCTCCCCAAGCAGAGTTGGCTTCCCATCAGCCCTAAGAAGGCACAATATCACCAGCAAGTCAGCAATACTCTCCCCAAGCAGAGTTGGTCTACCGTCAGTCCTAGAAGTTAAGTATCCCCAGAAGATCTTAATATTCTCCAGCAGAGTATACAGATATTCCTCAGCAAGCATCCCCGACAGTCTTAATATTCCTCGACGAAATATAAGATTGTTCCCCGGCGGAATACAGGATACCCCCAGTAGAGCCATTTCCCAATACAGTCCAAAGAGTTTCCCCAGGAGAGTTGAACCATCTCCCTAGTAGATTCTAGAATCTTATCCCCGACAGAGTGCAAATATCTCCCCCGGCCTTATTCAGAAGGTTATTCCCCACCAGGGTCTAACTGGGTTATCCTCAGCAAATTACAACAGAAAGATCGTCTCTGGCGAAGTTCTTTATGTCCCCCAGCGGAGTTTATCATCAAAATCCCCAACAAGATCTTATCAACGGAATCCCCAGCGGAGTTATCATTAAACCTCGGCGAAGCATATCTTCCCCACAGAGTAATTCCCTGCAGAGTAATATCTTCACCAGGTTTATTCCCCAACAGAGTCATCTTCTTCTACCGGTTTATTCTTACAATCACCTTCGATCATCATCCCCAGCGGAAACGAAGAACTCTACTCTTCAACATCTGCCCAGGATTTAACAAACTCCCGGCATTTGTCAAGGATTTATTTTCCAGACGAAAATACATTCATAAACATTTCACATCTCATATCTCCTGCTTACATACATGATAAAGTGCATACGACACAATCTCATTTATTCTTGAGAACATCATGACATCATGCATTTCATACATCATGACATTGCATACAACTAATGTTTTGCCTTTTCAGGAAAAGGTCAATCCGAAGATGATTATCATCAACTTTTGGAGTTCCGGATTAGATACCTGTATCTAGCTAGGGCATATCTGTGAGCGGTTGATTATAGATCTATACCTGAAACCAGACAGGAAAGTTATCTACATGAAGAGATTGAAGATCAATACCTGTAACAGGCCAGGAAATTATCTTTCATTCTCAGGTCAGAGATCTATACCTGTATCCAGCCAGGAAAGCTATCTCGACCAACCTTTTGAAGTTCCAGATTCGATACCTGTATCTAGCCAGGGCATATCTGTGAGCGATTAATGGTAGATATATACCTGTATCCAGCCAGGAAATCTATCTCAACCAACCTTTTGGATTTCCAGATTCGATGCCTGTATCTAGCCAGGGCATATTTGTGAGCGACTAATTGTAGATCTATACCTGAAACTAGCCAGGAAAGTATCTGCATGAAGAGATTGAAGATCAATACCTGTAGCAAGCCAGAAAGTCATCTTTATTTCTCAGGTCAGAGATCTATACCTGTATCCAGCCAGGAAAGCTATCTTGACCAACCTTTTGGAGTTCCAGATTCAATACCTGTATCTAGCCAGGGCATATCTGTGAGCGACTAATTGTAGATCTATACTTGAAACCAGACAGGAAAGTTATCTATATGAAGAGATTGAAGATCAATACCTGTAGCAAGCCAGGAAGTCATCTTTATTTCTCCAGTCAGAGATTAATACCTGAAACCAGCCGGGAAAACTATCTCATCAACCGACCTCTCTTAAGTTCCATACCAACACCTGTAACAGGCCAGGAAATATCTGTGGACAATGGATTGTAGATTAACACCTGAAACCAGACAGGACAACTATCTACTCGACCAGCTCGAACAATTCAACAAACACCTTTGGATGGCATCTTTAAGCCCATCTCCACAGCTATCCATTACATTTCCAGATTTGGCATCCATAAGCCCGTTCCCGACAAGATTCTGTCATATCTCTCCAAATGGCATTTGTAAGCCCATTCCCGACATCACACTGCTGATACTACACCATGCGAGTGCAAATTTCTAGGCACTCTAGTGTTCAATCATCTTCCACCTTCGGATCACGAAAGGCACGCAAGCCAATCTACATCCTCCGGTCTAAGAAGATTGAACAGGGGCAACTTTTGTACCCCAAAATTTTCCCTCCCATATTCTTCAAGGTTTGTCAAGAATCGTCTTCAAATGGTTCAAGATTGCTCAAGAGATTGCACAGTCAAACCATCTCCTAAGCCAGTCAAAATTAGGGTTTTGGTTCCTTCAATGAATTTGGGGTTTTCAATGGTTCAATCAAGTCTCATATGCCTATAAACATTCTCAAGCATCTACATGTCAAGTCTCAAGACTCACAGTACCAATTTGCACAGTCAAAAGCTCCATTTGATCCACAGTCAACTACAGGGGCAAAATGGTCATTTTGCAGTCAAAAGTCAAATTTTTGGTCAACATCTTATTTTGAGCTCACAATCATCATTTGATCAAATCTTGATCATGATTCCACAAGAATGGCTCAAAAATCCTCAAAGATGCAAAACTTACTATTTTTAGATAGTAGAAAAGTCAACTGTATCTTGACCAAGGCATACCTTTTTCATGGTTCATCAGAAAAATCCCATCCAATGCTCATTTTGAAGGGGATGACATTTCCTACAACTCATATTCACATTCCAAGTTCAAGAAATGCTCTCATAAAAAGTTATCAATTTCTACATTATAGGTCAATTTCAAAAGTCAACAAAAATGCACTTTAAGTCAAAGACCATAACTTGAGATTGGTAAATCCAAATGACATGGGACCAGAGGCATTAGTTAGAGGACTTCAAGAACTTTCCAAAATGTCCAAGAACATGTTCATATGATCAAAATTGAGCAAGATATGCATTGGAGAAGTTGGGAAATTTTTGTGAATTTGCAAAAGTCAACTTTGCTCAAAACACTTTGTTTTTGCTAATGGCCCTCAAATTTCTTCTTGAAACTTTATCCATGATCTATGCACGACCCGTCAAGCTTATTTGAACTTATTTTTCTTATTTTTATTAATTATTGGGATTTTTAATCAATTTTAATTCATTTAATTAATTTAAATTGTAGGAAATACAAAGATTTGATTTTTCAATCTTTTTGTGAAGCAAAAGTGGTCAATATATGCTGGAAATTTCGTGTGCAAATCAAAGGGACAAGAATCTACAAATTTAGCAAGTTTCTTCAATAAAAAAGATTCAAAAATATTTGATTTTCAATCAAATATTGAAACATCAATTCCATGGATTTTTTGTGCAAGATTTGACCTAATTCTATTCTATTATATATACAGAAGCTAACCCTAATGCCACACACGTGAATTTTCTGCAGAAGAAGCCATAACAACATTGAAAAAAACTCAAGAAACTTGAAAACTGTTTTCTATCTTCCAGGCCAATTCAAGGACTTTTGTTGATTTCAATACATTGCTGGAGGTGTCAGGGACGTGTTGCAATCGAAGCTAAGCATTAAAGCTCAAGAAATCCTCAAGAACAGTCTCACGGTTTGCTTGATTTTTTCAGAATCGTAACTCATATTTCATGCATAATTAACATGTTTTATTCATTGTTTTGTATTGCTTGAGTTCATATAAAGCTATTGGTATTGGTTAATTGGATTATAGTATACAGAATCGTGAGTTGCCATTGACAAAATCTAGGGTTCTTGAGCTTCCAAATTGGGGCTTTATTATCCAGGAAAAATTGGAACCTTTAAGACCCATGGTTAGAATCGTTGAGACCAGACGAGTCTAAGGGGACCATCGCGAAATATTTATGTTGAACACAGGCCTAATCGCTATTATTGGTCGTTGCAGGTTGTGGGGGTTAAAAACCCCCGCTATCTAATGTGTTTTTATGCAGGCGAAGGAAGAAGATGATGTGTTGTTGATATATCATTGGTTCATTCAAATAAAAAGGCGTGCGTGTTTTGTTTTACAGCATATGCGTTGATTTTTATATATTATAATTCTTCGTTATCATAATAACAAATGCAGGCACATGGTGTAGTGGAAGATGAGCTGGCGGGTAACCATTGGGACCTGGGTTCAAATCCCAGGTCCCCCAAAATAATTGTTTGTTATTTTTCTTACCATATTCACATGCAGGCTTTCAAAAACGTTCCACCATGAACTCCCACATCCCAGGCGCCAAGTGGCCACACGCACAAATCTGATGGTCAGGATGGGAAGACCACCATGTTCCCAGTCAACTATGCCATAGAGGATCTCAAAAAGTCAGAAGGGCTTGATTGTTAATGGGCCTGAGAAATTGCTTCTTCACCCCCAAAGCTGGCCCAGTACCCTCTGGTTTCTTTATTCTTTTTCTTTTCTATTTTAATTTCTATTTAATTATTTTATTAATTATAATTATTATTATTATTATTCTTAACTAACAAATTATATTTTCATAATAAATTCAGAAAATAAAATATTTTTATTATTATCATTATTTATTAATTTTACCTTCAATTATTTTTTGTAAATAAACACTAACAAATTAATTTAGTTAATTAGGTTAAATTTGACTATTTTTTGCAATAAATAAAATCCATGTAGAATTAGGTTTTTGACAACTTTTAATTCCTTTTATTTTTATTTTATTTTCATTAAAACATTAAAAAACATTTCTTTTATTTAATTAATTAGAATTAGATTTAATTAATTGCAAAAAGGACCAAAATTTCATTCTTTTCTCAAAAAGGGTCAAAACCCTAAAGACTTTTCCCGATTCAATTTCTATTCGCGCACATTATATTTTGATCATATTTATGTATTTGCTCCGAGGATGTAATAGCGTTAATTAGGACTTTTTATCGCTTTCTTTATTTTCTCGCATTTATTTTCCAAGGGTTATGTTTTTGGCGATGTAAATACCCGACGCCTTGTAATAGCTAGATTTACTTTCCGCAATTTACTTTCCGCAAATTATTAACTGTTAACTATGCATGACAAGACTTGCCTGAAAAATAAAACCAACTTGTAGCTCACCATAAAATGTGCAAAGATAATATAAATTGAATCCTGACACACTCGCACATGCCACTCCTAGGGTACGCCTCACTTGGTTGCCTCGACGTGGTCATTGAGTATAGGGTGTTTTAGAGGTCGCCCTCCTGTCTAAAGATCCAAGTTGCCTCGAAACGGTTGCCTCGGATAAAAAGGATCTAGGACATTAGGGTTACCGCTAAAGCGTCCTACTATTGCTTTGGTGACCACATGTCCCTATAATCGAATTGACCCGAATAACTCCAACGACGGTGCTACCTACTTCTCAATAGTGGGATAGTACTGTCTAAAGGACATTTACACAGCTTAATTTCTTTTGAGTAAGTAGATTTCTCTAAGGTACTTGCTCTTTCCAAAAAACAAAAATACTTTTCGCACCTACACTTTCAAACAAAAGTTTTCAAACAAATACTTCATACACTCTTGAGGACCGATACAAGAGTCAAATTGAAGTTTTCAAACTAAACTTTTTTCAAAACCCACAAACACAAGAAAAGCAAACATTTTTGAAAACATAGTGACCAAGTACCTAAGAGCCCGTGGATAACCACAGATAGAAAGGGTGCTAACACCTTCCCTTTCTATAAATCTACCTCCCGAACCGAGAAACATCTCGAAAAGGAATTTTGTTGTGCTTTTGTCCTTTCCTTGTTGGAGAAAATAAAAGACGGTGGCGACTCTTGCTTACCGCGACATTTCGCAAACCAGCATTCCAAAACAGTCAGTTCTATTTCCACCGATCACACAATATTTTCAAGGACTTCAGGAAATTTAAATTTGCGAACCAAAATGAAACAAATATTTTATTAGTAGAATTCAAATTATAACTTCCTTTTAGGCTTACAATTAAAAGATCTTAAAATCTAAGAAGTCAAATCTCCCATGGGTGCTTCCTCTTCGTGCCGAGGTAGACATTAAGACTTTCTTCTATGTGAAGTTGCTTCGTAAGCTCCAACACTTTCTTCTCGCTATTATAGAATTGATCTCTAAAGGTATTACGTTCTTCCTTCAGCTGAATCCAAGACCTCTACAGCTCTTCAAGATCAGTGGGCATGTCAGGATGAAGAAATGTATAAGGAACATCTTCTTTGGTGATAGGTTCCACAATCACTAGTAAGATGGTTGTATATGGCATCATAAGGTTTTGGGCACGAGCTCGTACCTATTTGAGATAAGGCTCTATAGGAATGGAATTCTCTTGTCCCAACATCTTGCTATCCACTTTATTTACCATGCCCGAAGCTCGTATGAATCTTTGACTATACCCTTGAACATCATCCTCGTAGTCGAACATAATGTCTTGGATAAGCATATCATGGGGACCTTCCCTTCTAGCATGAACAAACTGTTGTAGCGCCAGGGAAGGATTATAAGTCATACCTCCCATAATGCCGAGCAGTGGGACATTAGGGAGTTCCCCACAACGGTCAATGATAGAAATATCTCCCATAGACCAGGAGTACCAAAGAATATCAGAGTGAGAAAGTGACATTATCCTTTGCAACCAACCCAAACATTATTCATTCTTCAATACTGATTGAGGAAGGTGTGGAATAAACCACCTAGACAGCAATGATATGCAACACATAAGAACCCCTCTTCTCTTCATGGTACGAGTGTGGAGGGAATGCAAGATATCTTCGAGTAAAGTAGGCACAGGGTTACAGGAGAGAAAAACCTTGACAACATTCACATCTATGAGCAAGTACGGATTAGGGAACAATACTAACCCATAGATTATAAGAGATAGGACTTCTTCTAAAGCTTGGAAATCCAAATCATCCCAAAACAATTGAGCCTTCTCTAATAGGAACTTAACTAGGAAACCCTTGACTCCGCTTCTTATTTCCCAGTTGGATATAATGTAGGACCGCTTCAGATGCAAGGCTACTGCAATGACCTCTGGCTATGGAGCCTCCTCTAAACCGGTGAAATCAATTTGATCCAGAATGGGCACACCCAATAATTGAGAGAACTCTTCAATGGTGGGTACCAATTGATAATATGGAAATGTGAAGAAATGGTGTTTGGGGTCAAAGAACTGAAAGAGTACCCCCATCATCTTCTCATCAAAGCTTGAGGTAACCAAGTTGAGAAGTCGACCAAATTTCTTGGTGAATGAGGAAGCCTCGGGAGCCCTTTATACTAGCTCTTTGAGTTGGAGAGGTATTCTCACAAAGCTGATTCAGATGGTGTTTCTACGAACGGAAGCCATGATCTGTAAAACAGAACAAAGATAAATTCCTTTGGTCCTTGAAATGGTTAGTTATGATGCATGATGTTATGTTTGAACAATTTAATCATACACAAGCACGCACACAAGACCTTAGGTTTAGGCTTTCATGGGGTTTATAGGAAGATACCATCTTGAAGTATAGTTGGTTTAACCTGTCTTAGAAAAGTAATTGGGTTCTAAGGAGTCTCAATATCACTGATCTTTCTTTATCTGACATTATTTCAGCTCAGGCAATCTTTTCTCGCGACCGAAATATCCTGAAAGTCTGATCTCAATGAGTGTAGCATCGAGTATCAACCAATCCTCAGATTTATACCGAGGTCGGCTATCTCACTACTTTCTAATGGCCAAGTTTGTTCAACTAAGGTTCTAAGGTCCGTTAGTGCTTTATGACACCACACAGCGACCTTGTATTCTCCTCGATTTAACACAAGGGATACCAGTACCAACAAATGTGTCACACTAATGCAGCTATCGTTTCAACCATATCAGTTTAGGACGTACAGTCTCCACGATCTATTTTTTCTTACCTAAAAAGGTGCCCCAGATCTGGGTGTAGGATCTTTACAAGTAAACCCAAACAAACCCTTAAAGTAAAGCAAGCAAAGCACACAATGTAAAGCAACTTAAAATTAACTAAACTCTAAGGTAACCCTACTTTTTTATATATCTCCCTAGCAGATTCGTCAATTCTGTGATACGGTGGTAGAACCGACTATTATACTGGTTTTGCGTTTGTATTTGCAAATGTTGCGGTAAACAAGAGTCGCCACCGAATTTTCTTTTATCCAACAAAGGAAAGGGTGAAAAGAACAGAAAAAGACCTTTTGAGAGTTTACTGAGTAAGGGGGTAGATTATGGAAAGGGAAGGTGTTAGCACCCTTTCCATCTGTAGTTATCTACAGGCTCTTAGATGCTTAGCTCATTTGAAAATTCCTTGTGCTTTGTGTGTTTTTGAAAAAGTATTTGAAATCCCAATAGTCAGGCAGTTTTCTTTATGATAATTCTTGTATCAGTCCTCAAGAGTGTCGATAAAGCGTTGTTTGAAAATGTCTTGAAAGTGGTTTTGTGTAAGTGTAAATTTGTTTTGAGAATAACATCTAGGAAATATCTACTTTTACTCGAAAGGGTTTCTCTTTTCCTCTTTTCCTTTAGACAGTGTTATCCTACTATTAGTGAGTAGGTAGCCCTAGTCGTTGGATGTTTGAGGGACATTCGAAGGGATGTTTATAGTCACAAAGGAAACTGGGCAAGAAACCTTAGTAACTACCCTAGGGTTTTAAGATAATTTTTACAGAGGAAACTTCGAGAGGGTCATCGAGGGACTTATGATCTTTTAAACCGGAGGGTAGCCACTAAAATCTCTCACATTTTGAGAGTTATGACTATTTTCCGAAGGCAACCAAATTGGGAATACCCTAGAGGTGTGCATGTGCAAGTGTGTTGTTTTTAGTTATTTTAGTCTTGTGTTAAGTTTGCTAGCATTTTAATTATTAAGCTCTTGTCATGCAATCCTATTACCATACATATAAACAGTTAATATATGTACAGGAAATATAAAGTGCGGAAATTAAATCCTATGTTATTACATGGCTTTGGGGAGGGGATTAATTACATATCCAAAATTTGGGGGAGAAATAAAGAAAGCAGTAAAAGAGTCTTATTTAATTCTATTACATCCCATAAGCAGTTACATTAATGATAAAAATAACAATGCTAAAATAATAAACGCGCGCGAATTGAAAGGACGTCTAAATCCTAAAAATGAAATCTTTTTTGTTTGTTTTTTTGTTTGTTTTATGAAAAGAATTAAATTCGAATAAATCCTAAGGCTATTGATTTTAAAATTAAGAAGATGGTTTAAATAATTATTAATTAATTTACAAAATTAATTTAATTAAGAAAAATGCTAACCTAATGTTTTTATGAGTTATTATTATTATTGCTGATTAAATAAAAGGACAAAAGAAATAAGTAATAAAAACCAAACAAAAACGTAAATGAGCCTGGACAGCAAATAGAAACAGGGGGTAAGTTTAAAAACACAGGCCCAAATCTGGAAAGAGGCCCAAGTTGCCTTCTAATCCCATATGGGAAGCTGCCTTTCGATCCAAGGAGGGGGCGGTCTTTCGATCCAACGAGAGAGGCTGTTGATAGTGTATAATGGATTGTCTGTGGAGGGTACTGGATCTACAAGAAAATAAACAGGAAAATCATTGCAAGAAGCTGGGATCGAACCCTTGCCTCTGCATACAAGCAACACCTTAACCTTCTCCCCTCTAATAAGAATCCCCTGATCTCAGGTCTGAGCTTATTTTTGCTCGAAACAACCTAAACCCAGAGATTCGAAGGAAATCTTAGATCGTGCCCTAGAAATGGCACGATTCCATTCACATTAGACCTGCACTATCAAAGCCATGAACATGAATCAAATGGTTAAAAGTATTAATATGCCATGAAAATGCAGTTTTTGTTTTTTTTGCAAACCCTTACCAATCGAAGATGCATGGATCTGTGGCTTTGGGCGTGGAACTGCTTGCTTAGGGGCCTGAAAGCCTTCCTGGGAATCTCAGGAGGGGGATATGATGTTTGGTTTTGAGTGAGGAGGCCTGCAAAGTGTGCTTTGATTTTGGCATCTTTGATGTATTTCTTTGTGTTCTTGATGGGTAATCTTCGTCTCTAGGAAATTTGTTATGTCTTGTATTTATAGGGGTGTGGTGGTGGGAAAAAATAGAAAGAATCATCCATTAACCATGTCTTTGAAGGAATAGTCTAAAGTCTTAAAAGGTTGCCTTTTTTGATGATTTTCTACCATTTTGGGTTTCGAGTGAACCTGGATAGGTTTCACCCCACATCTTGGCTTTTTGAATGTTCCCAAGTCTTGTCCTTTGATGGCTTTGAGTTCCAAATCAAATGGCTCAAGACCTCACCATTGTGGCTTCTTAGATTGAGCCACTATCTTCTTTGGTTGCTTGATCTGAAAGTTATCCCATTAGCCCAATCGAACTCAACTCTTGTTCCTTTCAGTCTCCTTTCCTTCAATTTGAACACCTCTTCCTCTTAGCCTGTCAAAGCTTAGTTTGTCATCTCCTTCAAATGTAGTTGTATAAGTGGCTCTTTGATTCCATCTACCAACCTTTTTGCTTGTCTACAAGAATATCTTTCTTGTTGATCACTAGTTCACCTTTGATTGGTGAATATAGCTTATATGCGCCAATCGAAGGATGACTCATGAGCACCAAGCCTTTGCTTTGATTAACCTACTCCTTCCCTTTGCTTGCCTACAAGAAACAACTTTGTTGCGCCCCAGTCCACCTTAGATTGGTGAATACACCTTGTGTGCACCAATCAAAGGGTAACCTAAGAGCATAAGAACCTCTCTTCAAACATCCAACACCTGTTCAGGTACATGCCAGAAGGTCTAACTGTCCTTCGACCACGCCATGCCTGAAGATGGAATGTCCTTCAAATCATGAGCTTTCCACATGTTTTCTTTGGTTAATGACAAAAACTTTTTGAATTCCAAATATTCTTCTTTTTGAAGCGCCCCTTCAAGCAACATGTCAATCGAAAGGTGTCTTCCTTGTAATGCTTCGAATGATTTCCATTTCAGTGGTTCGAAAACAAACTCTTCGAAGCTCCTTATTAGCTCTTCCAATCAAAGACTTCTTAAAATTCTCCTCATATTTTCCTTCGAATTAGCCTTCCTCCGATCCTTCAAATTAGCCTGCATACTGTCGTCGAAGCTGCTTCGACCCAAAAGCCCTTAGGCATATTTTCAGCCTTCGACCTGCACTTTGTCATGCACACTTCTTTTCTTTCTTTCAGCTGTCCCATTATGCTCAGGCATATAAGGTGCCATGAAAATCATTTGAAGCCCTGGAACTCACACATATTGGTGAAAAGTGAAATTAGTTGAAAGGCTACTGCTTAGGAAGAGAATTTATCTGATCAATTCTTGGTCAACCTTGAGCAATTGGGGACCTTAATGATAATTCTCTGAATAAGATGGGAGGGAAAATTTTGGGGTACAAAACTAGCCATTGGTCCCGAGGAGGGGGCTATTACGGGCATCCCTCTGGTCGGTTCCTGGTGGTCTGCATAATGCTAACGTCGGGCAGGCTGAGGGGATGCTCGTCGATCACCCTGGGTTAGTTCTGGTTTGGGAGGGCAAGCAGCTGACATTGTCCGACGTGCAGTGTTCAATCCGGGCTATGGCTGTGTGGGTCGTACCAAAGGGAATGCCTATACTAGGCCAACTCTAGATGTCGGGCCAGTCCAGAATAGTAGCCCCTAATTCGTCGCTTCTGGGCACAAGAGTGATGACTTTAACATCTGCTCGTGGAACGGGTCGTGTCTAACGGGGAAGTGAGTGTCACCTGTTACGCCTTACTTGCGGGGAGACGAGGAGTTGGTCATTAAGAAGCGTTCTAATAGAGCGGCGCAATGATGCCCTAGGGATAGGGTGTAATGATAATGACCCTAGGGTTCCCTAAGCGCGTGTCTCATACGCGCGAACTGTTTCAGCTATAAATACGGGAGGAACATGGTGTTTAGTATTTTTTTTCCTTCTCTCTCAACTACTCGTATCAGCTCGACAATTGGCCACTGGTGTTTGTTGATTTTATTTACTCGCAGCTGCTAACTTTTGTATTTTCTTTTATTATTGGTGAGTCTCTGATCTTTCATTGTTGTTTGCTTTTGCAATTTTGCCCTTTCCCTTTTAGATATGCATGTGATTAGTATTTGGGGCTCTGTTAGGTAGGACGTTGGTAGTGAACAATGTTTCCGTGATTTAGGATCACCGGAGCCGCCGTGGGGTCTCCTCGGGGATTTCGTGGCACACCGTAGGTGGCTCATTAGGGTTTAGGGCTTTTTATGCAATTCATGCCAATTAGTGTCCCTCAATGAGGGTTCTGGTCGGGGATATGATCCTAGTTTCCCAGCGCCCTTTCACTTGTTTACAGTGGAAGGGTGGTTCTGGCATTGATGTCGAGCTCATCTTTTTCCTCTACTTTTCAGGTGCCATGTCTGATACTACTCGAGTCATTATTTCTAGTGAATCTACACAGTCTTCTGGGAGTTCCTCAGACGAGACAAGTAGCTCGTCGAGCATCCTGGAAATTTTCGAGGAAGTGCAGAACCAGATGGGACATGAAATGGAAAAGACTGACGTGGGGGCGACTTCCGCGTACCAGGGCAGCTTGTTTCCTCTTTGAGACTAGTAGGACCTCTGGGATTTGACCGTGAACGACCCCTGGGAGTGGCAGTCGTATTTTTACGAGCACGGGGAAGATGTCTTCACAGACGTATACACTCATGAGGAGGGGGCCCCAGAGGAATGTCGTTATACATTCTAGGGAAGGAGAGCAGAATTTGCTCGAAGTATGACATGAGGCAGATCCCAATGTATGACATATTCTTTTGAGATATGGGTCTTCGCCTCCCCTTCTCTGACTTCGAGGTGGCCGTTTTCAAGCATTTGCATGTGGTTCCTTCTCAACTACACCTGAACGGTATTGCATTCGTGCGAGCGTTCGAGATAGTCTGCGACCATCTGAAGATAGAGGCCACCATCCCACTATTTTTCTAATGCTTCTTTATTCAGAGGAGTAAGGTCGACGAAAAGTGGGGATAGGTCTCCCTTAAGTAAGGCAATAGAAAGTTATTCAAATCCTATTTGGAGTCTGTCTTCCACTTTAAGGACAAATATTTCTTGGTGCAACCCTCCTCGACAAAGGCGATGTTGAACATTTTTAGGACTGCACTATCGCTCAATGAGAATGGGACTCCCCGTCTTAACGAGCTGGGAGAGCCTATTGTGAAGCTGATTTATAAGTTCCCATTCCAATGGAAGAGGAAACATTTTGACAGGGAATTAGGCTCCTATGTTTAGAGAGAGGGGGAGCTCAGAGACGAGGATCTGAAGAGTTTTTCTACTCTGACCGTGTTTGTAGCTCAAATCCCTCGGGTTCAGCGAGTTTGTCGAGGAGGCAGCCTGTGTTAACTCAACTATAACATGTAGAAAACAAGTTTAAACCATGTTATCTTCAATCAGCATCAATTTCCAACAATTACATACACAAAATCAAGTATCATAATTCCATCGAAAATTGCATCAAAACTAATCTAAGACACATAATTAAATTCCACAAAATTCAGGACAATTCATGATAAATCATATACATCCATGACCTAGAACAGTTTCAGAAATTATAAATTTTTTGCATTCTAGACCGTTCTAAGCGGCCTCCAGCGTGCTAAGTGACCTCACGATTATGCAAAAAAATCTACTTCGGACAACATTCTGTCCTCTACGAATTTGGGTTCTAAAATCCATTCCAAACAGTCATTTCTCATTATTTAAATGTATTATTGTAGCAACTGGTTTTTTAATCAGAGCCGCCACTGTTGGTTTTTATCCTAGAGAAGGGAATCTAACAGAAAACCATAATTCGCAGACAGAGATTCTAGGTTTCAGACTTCATTAGACGAAAGGAAGGTGTTAGGCACCTTTCATCTACCTTGTTCACAAGGATATTAGGTTTTAGGTTTAGGTTTAGGTTAAACAGGGTTTTAAATTTTAATAAGGAAAAAAGGGTTTTAATTTTTTAATAGGGGAACTCGCTACGATTTTTGATCGTATGCCTACGTATCCTCTTATGAGGAATCAGAGCCCCAATTCGTAGTTCATATGGGGTTGGTGTTTTTTAGGGGTTGCAAAAGTATTTTGAATCACCTCGCATTTTGTCCGGGAGTAGTGATTGCGGAGGTTTTGACTAAATGCGCGGTAAGTCAAAACCTGTTTGAAACCCTTTTGCAAAAACAATTGATTAGCTTAGTTGATTGCAAAAAATAGTTTGTTGTTTGGTTAGTATTTTTTTTATAATATTAATTGCAAAAGTTCTTGATTAATGCATGATAAAAAAATACTTTAATGCAAATATAAAAATATAATATGCATGAGTTTGAATAAATATAATTTATTTATGCTAATATAATAATATTTTCATATAAAAATAATAATATGATAAATAAAAATTAACATTTAATAATAATAATTCTATATAAAAAAGAATAAAATATAAATACGATAATTATAAATATAAAGTATAAAAAGATAAAAAGAAAAATATTTAATTAATCAGGGGGGTGCTATTTTAAACTGAGTAGTAAAAGGAGGGATGTTAAAAGTTATGTTGGGTTAGGCCCAAATATGTGTTCAAGACAGGGGTGTGTATTTTGTTTGGTGGTTTAGCAATTACTGCAAGAGGGGGTGGAGAAACTAATGGGCTTAGGCCCAAACGAATTGAGGATGGATCCGGCTTGATTGAGTGTGGCGAGGGTATACGGGTGTATCATGGGACTTGGCCTTCGGCCATCTGTTGGAGATCTAGCGAACATGATGGAAGGCACATGATAACTGTTATGGGCAAGTGTGTACCGGATCTAAATGGAGTATACAACATGGTTTACATTTCATTTCAGTTTTTTTTTGTTTTACAATACATCTTCTCTCTCTTACTGCACAGAACCCTTTCACTCTCCACTCTCTCACTCGTGTAACCCTAACCCTTCACCTTCTTCTTCCCTAACCTAGCCTCTAATACAGTAACCTTGCGGCGGCATAATCGTCCCCCTAACCCTGATGACTCCAAATCAACAATAAAAACCAAAAATCAAAGCTAAGTGAATACCCTCTGTGACGTCTATGTTTTCTGATTTCTGAGTTTCGAGCTTTTCTGATTCGCTAATTCTTCTATCTTCTTCTGGCTTGTAGGTTTCTGCGAGCGCGATGGTGGGGATACGTTTTCCAGCGCGGGGAGGATAGCAACTAGGGTTTCGGATGTCGAAACCCTAGTTGTCGGATCGTTCTTCTACAACAACTGATGAGCGTTCTTCCGTTCGTCCTTCATCTGTGTATCTCCGTCTTCAAGGTCTTCACTTGCGTCTCTGTATAACTCCGTCTATTCTTTGTATATTCTTCGTCCGAGTTCAATCCCCCCCTCTCTTTGTACTTGCTTTCTAATTTATATGTTTTTGATTTGATATTGGGCTTTATTTAGAATTAGAGTTACAAACTATTTAGGGATTTAGTTATATTGTTAATTGATTTGAAATATATTTGATAGGTTTTGTAATATATGTAATTAGATTAGATTTGGATCCTGTAATTAGGGATTCTATATTTGCGGATTTTATCGATTTGTTGTATTGGATTATTAGGATTTGTTTTGCTGGAAATTTTGGATTTTATTGACATTTCCATATTTCATTTTATTGGATTTGAGATTGATTTTTTTTCTGATTTCTATAGTAACAGTTTCTGCAAAAATCAGCGCTAAATTGGTTTTGATTGGAACAGTTCATGTTTTTGTTTCAATTGGACCAGCGCTATCTTAATTACATTGGGCCATGTGTTGATTTTTTCTACTGTCTATCCCGCGTTCTTGAAATTGGGCCTTATATTGTTTTTTTAGTAGAATTTGGGCCTATTTGCTTTAACGAATTAATCCAGCCAGAATTTTTTTTTTAATAAAACAACTCTTTATTAAAATAACTTAATAAAATGTTAAATTATTTTTAATGATAAACAGCAAAAGACATAATTATAATAACAACATTTTTCCTTAAAAATAAAATAGTAATAACCGTCCCCTGGGCCAAAAACTTATTGGGCCTATAGTTTGTAATTACACCTCCTCTATTTTAAGACAACAAACTCCCTTTTACTAACAAATAGTTTATAAAAATCAGTAAAACTAATATTTTTCTTTAAAATGAAACAGAAAATAACAAAAAGGACAAATGGGTTGACTTTAATGGGCCTGCAAATTGATAAATCTACTCCCCAAAACAGAAATGGACCAAACCAAATTGGATTTCCACCCCCCTTTACTTAACAAAACTAATTCTTAAATGGACTTAGATATACAATTAAAACTCAATAATTTATTATCAAAATAGTTTTCCATTTTCGAATCTCATAGGCCATAGGCCAACATGCTTCGCGAGTGGGTTTATGGGTACATGAGTCTTTCTGATTTAGAAAACCTCATTCCCCTGAATTAAAAGTACACCCCCTGATTGATTTAAATTTTAAGAATGGGTCATCTGATATTGTCGTACAATCCTTAAATAAACGTTTCTTTATTATTTTAATATTGAAAAATAAAATCATCGAGGTAATACAAATTTGGAGTACGACGGCCGCCCCTATTCAATCATCTTCCAATCAAATAGCACGAGAAAACGCGAGTCTGGCGCATTTCGATTGGAAGTTTATTGAATACATGGAATACCCAAAATTTTCTCGACCAATCATAAGGTCACGTTGATATAGCATACCCTCGTGAGTCTTGAGGAAATAGGCGAAGTTGATGATATATCGCTCACCAGGGTTTGATAACGAGGCAAATAGTCTTGAGCTTAAGAGCACAATCTTGCATGTCTTGGTTTTGCTTTAGCTTGTTCATCCATTTTGGGGGATGAACAACACTTGATGGTGCATGGCTGCTTGGAGAATGAGGCGATGGGTTATGCTCGCTAATAATTGCGTGAAGTCTGAGGCAATAGGCTGGGTTTTTTATTTTTTTTGAGCATCGCTGCATGAAGTCTGAGGCGATGGTTTGTGTTGCAAAATAAAGAAGCACACTGCTACATGAAGTCTTAGGCAATGAGTTAAATGAGAAGTCACATAATCTTTCTAGCCATGGCATGCCCATTTGTATGAGTCTCGAAAGTACCCTCATGGATTTCTCTCATAAGCGTATCTGCTTCTTGCTTCTCTACACACCTGAGTAGTATCATATCGTAGTTTCTTTTGTATAGAACCCTGTGATACAGTGGCAGAACCGACTGTTTATACTGGTTTGCATTTTGTATTCGCAAATGTGAAGTAAGCAAGAGTTTCCACCGGATTTTCTATTATTTAACAAAGGAAAGGGTGAAAAGAACAGAAAAAGATCGTTTTCAAGAGTTTCTGAGTAAAGGGGGTAGATTATGGAAAGGGAATGTGCTAGCACCCTTTCCATCCGTAGTTTTCTACGGGCTCTTAGAGGTTTGCTAATTTTAAAATACCTTTGTGCTTCGTGTGTTTGAAAATGTTTTAAAAATGCCTTAGTGCGACGATTTTCTTTGTGTTTAACTTTTGTATCAGTCCTCAAGAGTGTTAACCAAGCAAATATTTTGAAATTTGTTTTTTGAAATGTTTTTGTGTAGGTGTAAAAAGTTGTTTTGAGCAAACTTCTAATAGTTATCTACTTTTATACTCGAAAAAGGTTTGTTCTTTTCCTCCTATCCTTTAGACAGTTCTATCCTACTATTAGTGAGTAGGTAGCCCCATCGTTGGATGTTTGAGGGACAATCGAAGGGATGTTTACAGTCATAAAGGCAACATATAGAGACACTTTAGCAATTTTATTTTGGGACTAGATCATTTACCGAAGGGCAACTGTAGGGTCATCGAGGGACTATGATATTTTTGATTTACGGGTCTTTGCTAAAGTGTCTCCGTTTCGAGGGACATGACTGTTTTTCCAAAGGCAACCGAAGAGGGGATACCCTAGAGGTGCAAATGTGCATATGTGTTAAATTTGGTTATTTATCTTTTGCATTAAGGTTTTCTAATGTTTATTTTAAATATTTCCATGCAATCTTAGTTACTAACAATAATATTTTACATGAAATGTAAAGTGCGGGAATTATAAAACCTACGCTATTACAATGCTTTGGGACAATTAAATAAAAAAGAGTGCAAGAAATAAAGTGCGTAATTTTAAACCTAAACTATTACATCCCATAATCAGTTACATTATTTATATAAAATGCGAGAAAATAATAACGTGCAAAAGGTTAGAAAATACTTCTAAGAACCTAAGGCAATAAGAAATATTTTTTTTTGCTTATTTTTTATTTAAGAGAAAAAATTAAATTAGTTTTCCTAAAGTCTATTTAGAAAATAAACTAAACTTTTTGTGGGTTTTTTTATATTCATGAAAAGAAATATTAAAATTAAAGTAAGTCCTAAATTCTAGTTTACTTTTAATTTTGAAAGAAAAAGGTTAAAGTAAACCCAGAGTCAGCGTGGGATTCAGCGTTGCTGACCTCCAAAGGGTGCACCATGGATTTGCATATTGAAGCTCTTAAAACTGTATAAACTATGATCTGAAGGTGATAATCTAATGGTGTATGATGAGCGCCTTGCCATTGTACATATCAGATCTGCACATAACATGTTAGAAAGAAAATGAAAATGCCTAACCTGGGATTCGAATCCTAAGTCCTCCATCCAACACATGCCTTCTAACTGTTCAATCTGGATAAAGGAAAACTAACATTTTGAATCCTATAAGTTTGTTAGTTTCAGAACCAAACGAAAAGTGAAACTCTTGGCCACTTAAATTTGAAATTTGTCTATGCCATGAGCTTCGATTTGCTAAACCATTTACAAATAACAACAATAATATGAAAATGCAGTCCACGTGAGTTTATATTATAGATTGAATAAGATTAAAAGCTTTAACCCACTTAAGATACTTCGATTTGGAATCCTGAACGTGGGATGGCTGGTGGAACTTTCTGGGTATTCTTGGAGGCAAGCTGTGTAGAGGTCCTTCGATAGACAAGGAGTCCTTGGTGAAATATGTGTGTGTGTATTTGTTTTATGTTCCTCCTGTGTAGTTTTCTCGTGTGTACCCCCCCCCCCTCGATTTATGTTTAACATCTTATATTTATAGATGGTGGGTGAGACAAAGAAACATAGCATTAAAGACCAGCTATTAACAGGGCTTTGAAAACAGAATCAAACACATTAAAATATTTCCATTTTGATATATTTCATGCCATTCTGGGATTCTGAATGAACTTGGATATGTCAACTTGGCGCTTTGTTCAAATTTGAAAATATTTAGAGTTTCCCTCTTCATAGCCCCTTCGATCAACCCTTATTCTTGTGAGGATTTTAAGTCCTGATTCGAATTATTCATAACTTCCCTCATTAGAACTTCTTCGATCAACCCTTGTTCTTGTGATGATTCTAAGTCTTGATTCGAATTTTTCAAAAATTTCCTTTATCAGAACATCTTAGGTTAAGACACCTCTGCACTGATATGCCAATCGAAGGATACTTCATTCTGATGTCCTAATCGAAGGAAGTTTGTTGTTCCAATCGAAGGACACTCTGATGTTCCAATCGAAGGAAGATATGATGTTCCAATCAAAAGAAGCTTTGATGTTCCAATCGAAGGAAGCTCTAACATTCCCATAGAAGGAAGCTCTGATATTCCAATCGAAGGAAGCTATGGTGCTCCAGTCGAAGGAAGCTTAGATATGCCAATCGAAGGCAATTTTGATGTTCCAACCGAAAACCCTCTGATGTTCCAATCAAAAGACCCTCTGATGTTTCAATCGAAGGAAGCTCTGATGCTCCAATCGAAAGACCCTCTGATGTTCTAATCAAAGGAAGCTCTGATGCTCTAATCGAAGGACCCTCTAATGTTCCAATCGAAGGAAGCTCTGATGCTCCAATTGAAGGAAGCTCTGATGCTCCAATCGAAGGAAGCTCTGATGCTCCAATAGAAGGAAGCTCTGATGCTCCAATCGAAGGACCTTTGATGTTGCAATCGAAGGACATTTCGTTCATCTTCAAATTTTACTTTCCTCAAGTAGATGTTTTCAATAACCCATGTAAAATAAAATTTTGAAAGAAAATGAGACGACAAATTTTGGGGTACAACAACTGTCCCTGTTCAATCTTCTTAGACCTGAGGATGTAGATTGGCTGGTCTGCCTTTCGTGATCTGATGGTGGAAGATGATTGAATACTAGAGTGCCCAGAAATTTGCACTCGTCTGAAGTGATACTGTTGGTGGATAATATCGGGAATGGGATTACAAATGCTGTTTGGAAAAGATGATGGAAGACTGTCAGAGATGGGCTTAAAGATTCCATCCAAGGAATATGAAAGAGAGTCGTCGAAGATGGGCTTAAAGATGCCATCCACAGAACATGACGGAGAGTCGTCGAAGATGGGCTTAGAGATGCTATCCAAAGTAGATGCTAACTTCAGAAGAAATCTCTTTGTGGGGATTCCTGTTCCTGCTATCTGAGGACGAGCCTGCTGGGGAATGTTTTGGGGGAATGGAGTCTAGGAGCTTCGGTTGTCCACTACTCCACTGGGGAGTTATCTCTTGGTTAGAGAGACGAAAGTGAGTTGTTATCTGGTCGGGATCCAGACTTCACAGCGACTTGCTAAGGACAATAAGACATGACTGCTATTTGGTCGTATTCCAGGCTTCACAGTGACTTATCAGGGAATATGAAATTAATTGTTATCTAGTCGGCTCCAGGATTCGCAGTAATTGTAGACATTGAACTGTTATCTGGTCGAACCCAGGCTTCAGTATTCTTAACTGGATAAGAATCAGAAAATCTTAGTGTCGATTTAACTGAACCAAAGAAAGGTCCTGAATTATCTTTAACTGGATATAGAATAAAAAAATATTAGTGTCGATTTAACTAAACCAGTAGAGGTCTTGAGTTATCTTTAACTGGAATAGAATCAGAGAAATCTTAGGGTCGATTTGACTGAACCAGAGAAAGTATCCACCGGAAATGAATCAGAATAAATCATTGGTCGATTTAAACTGAACCTGTAGAGGTATTGAATTATCTGCAATTGGATAAGAATCAGAAAAATCTTATGGTCGATTTGACTGAACCAGAGAAAGTATCCACCAGAAATGAATTAGAATAAATCATTGGTCGATTTAAACTGAACCAGTAGAGGCCTTGAGTTATCTTTAACTGGAATAGAATTAGAGAAATCTTAGGGTCGATTTGACTGAACCAGAGAAAGTATCCACCAGAAATGATTCAAAATAAATCATTGGTCGATTTAAACTGAACTAGTAGAGGCCTTGAGTTATCTTTAACTGGAATAGAATCAGAGAAATCTTAGGGTCGATTTGACTGAACCAGAGAAATTAACCACCGGAAATGAATCAGAATAAATCATTGGTCAATTTAAACTGAACGAGTAGAGGTCTTGAGAATGATTTTTCTGAGGAAAATGCTGAAATAGCCCTTCGTCAGATGTAGCCTTTGAGAGGACTGTCAGGCCATATAAGCAGTTAATGGTGTTTGTTGATTGATCTTACCTGAAAAGATAAAGAGTTAGTCGTATGCAATGTCATGATGTCACCGGAAATGAATCAGAATAAATCATTGGTCGATTTAAACTGAACTAGTAGAGGTCTTAAGAATGATTTTTCTGAGGAAATGCTGAAATAGCCCTTCATCAGATGTAGCCTTTGAGAAGACTGTCAGACCATATAAGCAGTTAATGGTGTTTGTTGATTGGCCTTACCTAAAAAGATAAAGAGTTAGTCGTATGCAATGTCATGATGTATGAAATGCATCGTATAATGATGTTCTCAAAATAAATGAGATTGTTCTGTATGCAATATATGTGTATGCCATGATGTATGAACATGGAATGTTGTTGCGACATTTCCTAGTTTGGGAAAATAAATCCATGACTGCTTACTGGAGAGTACTGGTCTTTTATTTCTGCTGGGGATGATGAATGGAGATATTTGTCGTGGATTTCCTCTTTCTGTTTGGGGATACCCTGCCGGGGATCTTTGACTTTTGCTTGAGAATGCTCCACTGGGGAGAAGATGCTCTATTGGAAAATCTTACCAATGTAGAGAAATAAACGCTATTGAGGGATGAACTTTTGCGACTAGGGAAATAAACTCTACCGAGGTGGAGCTTTATAAACTGTTTGAGATTATAAAACTTAGCTGGGGAACATGGATTTTAGTTCTCTGGGGGAACTTTGCTGGAGGAGGTAATTCCTGCTTGGAGAAGAAGAGGTCAAAACTTTGGTTGTTTTCACTCTGTGGGGACATAGACATCATTAGGACGTATGCTGAAGATGTAGCGGTGACTTTGCAGTAGGATGACTCTTCCTTTGTACCTCCTGGAGAACATAACTGCGGGGACTACAAATGGCTTTTTGGACTTTGTCCTGTTTCTTAAAGTCATTAGCAACTGGTATTTATGTTTTGTATGCAATTATTTGTAAACAGTAACCATATTCAAATGCATATGTCAAAAATAATCAATGGACGTTTTTTGTAAAACAAAACATAAAAACGAAAAGTTTTGTACTTTCAAAGAAATGATTTGTATTGATTTTGAAGTTTTGCCTATATTAGGCATTTTTTGTACAAAGAGACTGACATTATAGTAGAATAATGTCGTCGTGAAAATGAAAACTATACGAAATAGTGTACAAAGAGAAAACAGCTATGTGTAATAATCCCATTGAGTTTCAATTTTGTTATTGCCCTTATGTCCTTGAGCGTCTCATCACTTTGCTACTTGTCCGAAGTTGACTGGATTGATTGGTACCGTTTGAGCTTGATAGTCGATACTGAAGTCTGGTTGCAAGGTGATCCAATGGGATATAGTTATACGCTTTAAATCCCTAACTTTTTCCTGGACCTCCTTTTCAGGTTTTCAATCCACCGGGATACAATTTTTTGCCCAAGCCTCCTTTTCAGGTTTTCAACTTGCCGGGTGTACAAATTTGTTTTTGTATTTATCCCTAATTTTTGCCCGAACCCTTTTGGTTCACTGGGATGCCCTTATTTTTGCCTAGGCTAGTCAACCTAATGGGTCTTTATTCATGCGTAGTATCTTTTAACTATGTCCACGTTCACAGGGTGAGGAAGGTCGTCACCGTCCATAGTGGTTAAGATTATGGCTCCACCAGAAAATATGTTCTTGATCACAAATGGCCCTTCGTATGTGGGAGTCCATTTTCCCCTGGGATCACCTTGCGGCAGAATGATGCGCTTGATTACTAGATCACCAACTTGATATACCTGATGTCTGACCTTCTTGTTAAAAGCATTAATCATTCGCTTTTGGTACATCTGACCATGACAAACAGCCGCTAGCCTTTTTTCATTAATCAAGTTAGTTGGTCAAGTTTGGTCTGGATCCAATCATCTTCGTTCAAACCCGCATCCTTCATGATTTTCAAAGAAGGGATCTGGACCTCAATAGGTAGGCCAACCTCCATACCATACACCATAGAGAAAGGTGTTGCTCTTGTTGTCGTATGTGCTTAGGTACAGTAACCATGAAGAGAAAATGCTAACATCTCATGCCAGTCTTTACATTTCAATGTCATCTTCTGGATGATCTTCTTAATATTCTTATTAGCAGCCTCCACAGTGCCATTCATCTTCAGCCAGTAAGGAGAAGAGTTATGATGTTGGATCTTGAATTGCTTACAGAGTTCGGTGATCATAGTGTTGTTGAGATTTGTACCATTATCTGTAATGATTCTTTCGGGGATGCCATACCGACATATAAGGTTATGCTTGGTGAACTGTTCCACAACATTCTTGGTAACAGAAGCAAATGAGGCAGCCTCAACCCACTTTATGAAGTAATCAATGGCAACTAGGATAAAGTGATGTCCGTTTGAAGCGGTAGGTCTGATTTCTCTGATCATGTCAATGCCCCACACTACAAAGGGCCAAGGAGCAGTCAAGACATTCAGGGGAACCAAAGGCACATTTACTTTGTCATCATAGATTTGGCATTTGTGACAAGTTCGAGAATGCTGATAACAGTCTGCTTCTATAGTGGACCAATAGTATCCTGTCCGTAGGATCTTTTTAGCCATGGTGTGTCCACTAGAATGGGTGCCAAAGGTACCTTCATGTAAATCAGCCATAATCTTTTCCACTTCATTCTTGTCTACACACCGAAGCAAAGTAGAATCGTAGTTGCGCTTGTAGAGGATTCCATTACTGAGGAATAACTTTGCAGAGAACATTCTCAGAAACTTCTTATCATTGACAGATGCCCCTTAGGGTATTCTCGAGCTTCTAGATACCTTTTCACTTCGTGAAACCAAGGTTTGTCCATTACTCCTTCAATATCGATCTCATAGCAGTACGCTGGTTCATACAATCTCTCAATAGTGATCTGAGGAGCTTCGTTGTCCCATCTAACCTTGAACATGGATGGCATAGTAGCTAGCGCATCCGCTAACTGATTCTCTTCTCGTGGAAAATGTTCAAAGGTGACTTCTTCTAAGTGTTGAATCAGTGTTAACACATGTTCTTTGTAAGGATGAGATTAGGATGCTTCGTGTCCCACTCTCCTTTGATCTGACTTATTAACAAGGCTGAATCTCCGAAAACACTCAAGAACTTAATTCTTAGGTTAATAGAAGCTTTGAGACCCATGATGCATGCCTCATACTCATCCATATTGTTGGTATAGTTGAAACATAGTCTAGCGATGAAAGGAGTATGACAGCCCTCGGGAGATATGATTACAGCACCGATGCCATTGCCAAGCGCGTTGGAAGCTCCATCAAAAACCATAGTCCATCGGGATCCTTTCTCAGGTCCTTCCTCCGGTCCAGGTTCTTCATAATCAATCACTAACATGATATTCTCATCCGGGAATTCAAAGTTTATGGATTGGTATTCGTCCACAGCCTGATGAGCCAAATGATCAGCTAATACACTTCCCTTGATTGCTTTTTGGGCTGTATATTGAATATCGTATTCGGTCAGGATCATTTGCCATCTCGCTATTCTTCTAGAGAGAGCGGGCTTCTCGAAGATGTACTTGATAGGATCCATCTTAGATATCAATAAAGTAGTGTGGGTCAACATATATTGTCTCAGTCGGCGAGCACCCCATGCCAAAGCCCAACAAGTTTTCTCGAGCAGTGAGTATCTTGTTTCACAGTCGGTAAACTTTTTGCTAAGGTAGTATATTGCATGCTCTTTTAGACCAGACTCGTCATGTTGCCCCAACACACACCCCATTGAATCATCTAATACTGTTAAGTACATTATCAAAGGTCTTCCTTCAATCAGAGGCATCAGAATTGGAGGCTCTTGAAGGTATTCCTTGATTATATCAAAGGCAGTCTGGCATTCTTCATTCCACTTTACCACTTGATCTTTATTCAGGAGTTTGAAGATGGGCTCACAAGTAGCAGTTAGATGGGAAATGAACCTGGAAATGTAATTTAGGCGTCCCAAGAAACCTATAACTTCCTTCTCAGTGCAAGGAGCCAGCATCTCGTATATAGCTTTAACCTTTGCAGGGCCTACCTGAATACCCTTGTCACTGACATTGAAACCTAGGAGTTTACCAGACCTTACCCCAAAGGTGAACTTGTTCGGATTTAGCCTCCACTTGTACGTCTTCAGTCTATCAAATAGCTTTTTCAAGTGGTCAAGGTGTTCTTCTTTCGTTTGAGATATGGCTATCATGTCTTCAACATAGACCTTTATCTCATGGTGAATCATATCATGGAACAAAGCTACCATAGCTCGCTAATAGGTTTCCCCAGCGTTCTTCAACCAAAATGACATCACTTTGTAACAGAAAGTGCCCCACTGTATGGCAAAGGTTGTCTTCTCCATGTCTTCGGGTGCCATCTTGATCTGATTGTAACCAGAGAATCCGTCTATGAAGGAGAATACCTTATGTTGTGCCGTGTTGTAAACCAAAATGTCAATGTGGGGAAGCGAGAAGTCATCCTTGGGGCTTGCCTTGTTCAAGTCTTTGTAGTCCACACACATACGTACCTTGTCGTCTTTCTTAGGCACCGGAACTACGTTAGCAACCAATTGTGGATAATAGGTGACAACTAAGAACCCAACATTGAACTATTTCATAACTTCGGCTTTGATCTTTTGTAACATTTCAGGGCGCATACGATGGACCTTCTGCTTTACAGGAGGGCAATCTTCTTTAGTTGGCAAACGTTGAACCACAATATCAGTGTCTAGTCCTGGCATGTCCTCATATGACCAAGCAAAGATCTCAACATAATCATGCAACATTTGTATCAACCTCTTTTTGACACTATGCTCCAAGTTTGCACCTATCTTGACTTCTTGTTCGTCCTCTTCCATACCCAGGTTCACTGTCTCAACTGGCTCCTCATGAGGCTGTATAGCCCTTTCCTCCTGTTGTAACAGTCTAACAAGTTTTCCTGGTATCTCGCAATCTTCCTCACCTTCATCCTCGGCTTGGTTGATCGTATTTTCAAAGTCATAAACGACAATAGCAGAACCGTTACCAATGGGATCCAAAGTGGATATGGATCTGCAGTTTGATGCGTGAGTGTGTGTAAGAGCATAGTTGTATTGATAAAATAAAAGCAGAAAAGAAAAAAAAAATGCAAAATTTGTATGCAAAACATCCAATGCTTTATTAATGACATATGACATTAAAAAATGATGACCCTCACAAATAAACCATTGTGCCCTGGGTAAGACACAAGGCCATAGAGTTTCTATTGTTCATTTATTACATACCCGAAAAAACAAAAGATAATTACTCCTGAATAAAAGTAATCGGCACAAAGTCTTTAGCTATCCAGTTACTAGGTCCACCGTTGGTAGTAGGGAAGATCCAGTTGTCCATGTCATAATCACCATCAATGTCTTCTGAAGCGTTGATCCCATGATTGCTGATACGTAGGGGAGGTCCTCATGCGCGAGCACGACGAACAACCCTTTGAACCCCTGAAGTGAAACCCAAACCAAACTTATCAGATTTGTATGGAATGTCAGTGAGTTGGCCCCAAATGGTACACCCACCTTCTTCAATTACTTCTTTGGTATCCTTGAGAGAAGCCATTTTCAAGGGAGGTCTGGTGATCTTTGGCACACTGGTAACAGTCTCGGTTGCAGCCATGGTCTGAGGCACCTCTTCAAAATTTTGACAAGGAGTCTCGATGAACTCTCCATCCATTTCGACATACCTGAAATAGTTCAGGTGGCTTACCATGTACTCCTCCACACCACGTACTGTGACAATCTTTCCCTTCTCCGGGTAATTCAACATCTGATGCAGAGTGGAAGTAACAGCTCCAGCCCCATGGATCCAAGGGGGGCCCAACAGACAAGAATAAGATGGTCTGATATCCATCACGTAGAAGGTGAATTCAAAGGTTTGGGAGCTGTTGTACCCCAAAATTTTCCCTCTCATTTATCAAGAATTTTCTCACAAGATCTCCTTTGACTCAAGACTGCATTAGGGTTGATCAGCTCAAGACACCTCCTTAAGCACTGATGACCAAAAATATGATTTGAGATTTCACAAGGATATTTGAATTTCCAATTCCCCATATGACTTCCATGGATCATTATTGACCCTCAAGATCACTCATCACAAGTTTCAAGCTTTGGATCACACTTTTGCTCAGTCAATTGAGCAGTTGACCTAAAAATCAGTTGTATTGGGAAAAAAGTCAACCATGGCTAATTTATAGTCAAACTTAATAGTTTTTTATCCACTTCAACATTTTAGACCCATATGTATCATTTTATCAAGTTTGGACCATAATTCCTCAAGAAATTTGATCAAATCTCTAAAATGGCAAAATGGTCAAAATTAGGGCTTTGACTGGGAAAGGGTAATTTCTAATTTTTGACCTAGCAAGTGATCAATTGGTTTAAGGCACGATCTCAAGAGTCCAATTGCATCATTTCTACCTAATAACATGGCTCAAAACATTACTCAAGTTCAAAGGATTGACAGATGAATTTCCAGTCAACTGGTCAAAATCAAATGTCAAAGATCACAATTCATCAAAACATGTCAAAATATGAAACTTATTCATCAAGAAATAAAAAATTCAAGATTTCATTTTGAAAAGTTAAAATTTCTAAACTTAGAAATTTTCCTAAGTGTTGGAAATTTCTTATTTTTTCATAACTTTGAGCAAAATTTTCACCATGATGTAAGATGATTCAAGAGAAACTTACAACATGAAAGTTGTATATCTCCATGAAATATACAACTTTGCTTCACACAAATTCTTACAAAAGTTCTTGGATCTCAAGTAATAATTTTAAGAACATGTGGTCATGAAACAAAACACTTAGTGAAAATTTTGCCCTAATTTGGTCACGATTTTGACCCAACTTCATGACACTCTTTCATATAGTTCCAAGGGGAATATTCAAAATCAATTCAAAGATGGGTTGTATATCACATTATAAGCTTTCCAAAATGTCCAAGAACTCCTTAAGATAATTCTTGAGTAGGGAGAATCGAAGAGATGAAGTTAGGGTTTTATCACTTGATTTACAAGTCATTTTGTGATGAACCAATTTCAAAATTCAAACTATGTTGTATAAACTCTACTTTGCAAGCCTCAAACTTGTTAGGAACTCCATAATTAATGGTTTGCACAGCTGTTAGAGGTCTCATTTCAAGCATTCAATGCATGGACATGCTTTATATCCATTTTTGGAAGAAAGTGCACATTGCCATTTTGATAAAGTGACTTTTTGCACAAAACTTGTTCTTGAGCCTTGCACTTGTTCTCTTATGATCACACAAGTCCTATAACTCATGAGAAATGTTTTAGACACTTACAATCACCCAGCCCATGCTTGTACCTCACATAGAAACTTGGTTTCCCTCTTTTCTTGAAAATCAAGTAACCTAGCCAAAAGCTTGTAACTTATACTTCTAACTTGCCAATTGACTCCAATCCTTTTGCTTATACATAGACAAACTATTTGCCACAAATACACGAATACTCATGCCCTGAAAACAACTAGAACTCAGAATCACATCCCATACCTCCATTTTCACATAAACTGACCAAAAACTTGAAACTCATAACTCCCTCGTGCGTTTTTAAGCCTTTTGGTTTCTAAAGCTTTTAAACATCATTTAGAATTGATCCCACACCCTGCTACAGAACTGTAACACCATTAACACCATCCTCCTTTTTAAAAAACAGAGCTTTGCACTTGGACTTCTCCATAACTCCTCATGCCCTTTCAGCTCAAGCTAAGCATTCCATTAGCTTCTTGGGAACTTGAGGAAGCTAACCCAACCATTGGAACTCCTTGAAAGCTGCTCAAAATTCAAACCCGATACCCCCTTACAAGGTAAGTTTTCTAACTTTGGAACTTCTCATACAGGCATCCTCAATGATTTATTTGTGAACAAAACATGTAGATATCATTGCCATAAAGCTAACCATGTCCATAGTTTCCATTAATTTTGATTGAGCTTAGAGAATTTTAAGATTGAAATTTCTGAGATTTTTAGGGTTCATTTTAGGGATAATGAAATTCATGCTTATCTTTGATCTATAGTTTTAAAGCTTTACATTTCTGAAACCGTGAGGAAATTTGCTACAAGTTTCATGTTTACAGTTTTTATTTTTGTTGAGAAATGAACAAGTTACAGTTGGTATGGATGGAGGTTGAAGATGAAGTGTAACTCAGGGCGCGTTTTGTATCATATATTTATTGTTTTGCTTATGTTAACGGATGTATAGCCACCCCAGTGGTAGAAGCGCGCGCCTGTAACCTTTGGGACCTGAGTTCGAGCCCCAGTGGTACCCTTTTGATTTTTTTTCATATTTTTGCTTTTTGACTTTGTTTTTTTGGACAGGCGCTGGGAATCTTTGGGCTTGTTTTTGTTTTTGTTTTTGCTAGCTAACCCCCTGTTTCATATTTGCGCCCCTGGCCCGGTTTATTTTATTTTCTTATTTTTATTTTATTTATTTTTTTAAATATTTTTACTAATATTAAAAAAAATCATGAAAATATAAAAAAATAGTAGATTTATTTTTTAACTTAGTTTATTTATTTTTCTCACACAAAAAATTATTTTATTAATCATACTTTATTTATTTTTACTTATTATCTTGTAAATTTAATTAAAACTAGGTTATTAATTTTTTTCTTTTACACCAATTAAAATATATTATTTTAATATTAAAAAGGCCAAAAATATTTTATAACACCATAATTATTTTCAAGACAAAAATACCAAAAATACTTTTCTTACAAACTTATTTTCTTTTAATCAATTAATAGATTTAGGGTTTTTTATTTAAAATCTTTTCTTAATAAATTTAGGGTTTACTTTTTATTATGTTAATAAATTATTTTTCCTCTTAATTAGTTAGGTTAAAACAATTTCACTTTTCCTAAAAATCCAAACAAATATCCATTTACTTTGCATTTTACATTTTTGTATATTTATGCATTTTGTACATTATATTCATTTAATTCCTTGTACATTTATACCAATTCAATATGGTTGTAATAGATTAATTAGGTTTATATTCTTGCAATCCCCATTCACAATTTGTATACCCCCTCCCACAAATGTTGTAATAGCGTAGTAACTTTAAATTCTGCAATTTATCGCTTTATATACAAATGCTAGTAATTAGGGTTTGTATGGAAAGATTAAAATCAATACTTAGAAAACCCTAATTCAAGACAAAATCAAGCATGAAAATAATACACTTGCATATAAACACCCCTAGGGAAATTCCACTTGTTGCCTTTACAAAATGGCCATATTACGCATGTAAGGTATCTTAGCAAAAAAACAAGCAAATACAAGATCATAGTCCCTCGATGACGCTATCTAAGTTGCCTTTCAAATGATCTTAGTCCCTAAAAGAAAATGCTAAGATACCTTGAAACATTGCTAATCATGGTTATACGATGACCCACGCCCGTCCCGTTTATATCCAAAGATAGGGTTACTTACCAAATCAATGGTAAGATAACAATGTCAAAGGAAAAGAAAATGAACAAGAAATACTTTTGAGTAGGTAGAATGCTCCTAGTTACTTGCTCAATTTCAAATAAACATCCTTGCTATCTTCAAAATAAACACCTACACTTTCAAACATCTAACAAACTTGAAAACATTTTAAAAATATCAAACACTTTGTATACATTCTTACGAACGAGAACCATTACAAAGTTTGCCTAAACAATGGCCTCTTTATAAAATACTTTCAAAAACCACACAAAACACAATTTCAAACAAAAGTAAGTGATCTAGCAAGTAACTAAGAGCCCATGGAAAACCATGGATGAAAAGGGTTCTAATACCTTCCCTTTTCATAATCTACCCCCTGAACTCAAGAAATAATCTCAAAGGTCTTTCTTGTGCTTTATCAACTTTCCTTTTGTATAAAAGAAAAGTCGGTGGCGACTCTTGCTAACCGCAACATTTATGATCAAATGCAAAACCTTCAAGTCAGTTCTCGCACCGTATCACAGGAACCAACTTTAATAGGGATTTCTACCTCCCCGTGCACCATTCTTTTCGAACCATCAAAATCCCTCACCATAATGTTGTTGGGCTTCAGAGTCAAACCTTCGCAATCTAATATGTCAAGAGTGTTCTTGGGAAGAACATTCAGCGAAGAACCAGTATCCACTAAAACATGGGCCAAAGTGGTGCCCATGCATTTGATAGAGACATGCAGCGCATCATTGTGTTTTCTTCCTCTGGGTGTCAAATCAGCATAAAAAAAACTCAGTCCATTATCAGCGGTCAAACTAGCCACACAATATTCGAATTGATCAGCAGAGGTTTCCTGCGGCACATGAGCAGTCTTGAGGAATTTTACCAAATCCTTTGCATGAGCTTCAGAGCACAACAGTAGGGCCAACATTGAAATCTTGGAAGGGTTCTTCCCCAGCTATTCAACCATATTGTAGTCGCTCTTTTTAATTATTTTCAAGATTTCTTCTATTTCTTCCTTAGAAACCTCCAGGATGAATTTTGAATGCGCCTTCGTCTGGACAGGCTCAACCAATATCTCTTTGCCTCGAGTCTCGGCCGACTCGGTGACAGGGGTGGCAACATGGCTAATCGCAGGAGTAGTAGTGGTAGTATTAGCAGGAGCAGCAGAAGGAATGATCACAGGAGTAGTAATGGTTTTAGGAGGAGAGATCTCGAGAGAGAACACCCTTCTGATTCTTGTTATTTTACTGGTCCCAATGATATTGCCGATGTCAGGATCAGTACTTCCAGTAACTTTGTCTTCAGCAGCCAACAGGTCTTGCTTGACGCCATGGTAATAGACGCCAGCCCCATAATTCCAGGGAATAACTTTGTCCGAGGAATATGGTATTGGCCCTGGCATAGTGATGATCAGGGGAGCCAACTTTGGAGCAGATGTAATCCTGACGGATATTTTGGTGGATACACTGGGAGGATTTGCGAAAATGGTTATAATAGAAACATCTTTACATGAAACAGTTGCAACGAGAGTCTCCTTAAATAGAATCTCTTTATCATCCATCAGGCGCTGAACACCTGCTTTCAACAAATAGAAACTAGTTGGTAGAGATAAACACAAGTGGAAACCTTCGCAGCAACCTGAAAATAAACCGGCTTGTAACAAATTCCTTTTAACATTCATGAGAGGAGTAACAAGTTCCTCAACAGAAGCAACAAACATATCATCATCAACAACATTAACACCATGACCGTGCTTGGGCATGGGAGCAGTATAAACATTAGGAGTTTCCGAAGCATCAAATTCAATCTTCTTTGCCTTGATCAGAACCTGCACCTTGTTCTTTAAAGCCCAACAGTCATTTGTATCATGGCCTGGACTTTCAGAATGGTAGGTGCACCGAGCCTTTGGATTATAGTGACGAGAGGCAGTATTAGGATTCTTTGGAGCTTCCCTCAAAGTTACCAGATTGGACTTTAATAAGTTTGGCAAAACTTGAGACAAAGTCATATTAATCCGGGTAAACTGTCTCATAGTCCTTTCTGCTCTAGGATGGTTGTTCCGTTGTTGAGTAGCTGCAGGCTTGGATATCATTACAGCCCCTACCATTGGACGATGTTCGATTCTGCCCCGATTTCTTTGACTGTAAGCAGCATTGACTTGTTTCTTTCCCACAAAAGGTCTCTTTCCTGCACTTGAGGATGTGTCTTTTTCAATCTTGCCACTTCTAATACTAGCTTCCACTCTTTCTCCGGTTAGGATCAGCTCAGTAATACTAGCTAAGGAGCTTCCAATCAGATGGTTGAAAAATGGACCAAATAGAGTACCTAAAAACATATCCACCAACTCCCTATCAAACAGAGGGGTTTGGACTCTTCCTGCTAGGTCTCTTCACTTCTGGGCGTAGTCTTTAAAGCCCTCGCTTGAATCCATGGACATACTTTGGAGTTGTGTACGAGTCGGGGCAAGGTCTGCATTATATTGGTACTGATTATAAAAAGCAGCAACCAAGTCTTCCCAGTTATGGATATTGGTTCCTTCCAGCTGATAGAACCACTCTAGCTGAGTCCCGGATAAGCTGTCTTGGAAGAAGTGGATCCACAAATCTCTGCCAGTGGTGTGAGGCTGAATCTTCCTCACATAAGATCGAAGATGCATCTTGGGACACGAGACCCCATCAGACTTATCAAACACCGGAACCTTAAACTTCTGCGGTATGACAACCCCAGAAACCAAGCCTAGCTCTTCAAAATCCAGCCTAGGTACCTTTTGGATTTCCATTGCGTTCAGACGATCCTCCAACTATTTGTATTTATCATCAGCAGGAGGATACTGCTCCTCATTATAGTCAGACTCACTATCAGATTCCTTCTGTCTGAGGTCTTCTTCTCTCGTCTCCTCTTCCTGATTGTCTCCTTCCTTTGATGAATTACAAGTTTTGAAGCTCACTGCACTGGTCCTCTGATCCTTCTTCCCAAATTCACGACACCAGCTAGTTTCTTTGGCTTCTTCTTTTTGTCCTTCAGTATGAGAGCTTTCAGATCTTCTTGCCCTTTATCTAGAGCCACGATCATTTTCTGGAACTGGGCATTTTGTTCTTGGAGATCCTCGAGGTTTTGTTCGAGAGCCATTTCATTACTTGCTGAAATAAACAGCGAAGAAGATAAGAGCCCTGCTTTGAAACCTGCTTATGCATTGAGATGTATGATATGCTTATGCAATGTTTTCAAGGACCTATTTGGATTTAAGCTCTTTTAAACAAAACAACAAAACAAAATCCTTTATTAGTAAGTTTTTAAAGAAACAAAAGATTACACATGGATAAACATTAAAAGGAAATTCTAAACTCCTAAGTCTCCTATGGGCGCTTTCTCTTGGTGTTGAGGTAGGTATTGAGATTCTTCTCTTTGTGAATCTGCTTTGTTAATTCCAGCACTTTCTTCTCACTTGCATAAAATTGAGTCTCAAAAGTATCCCGTTTTTCCTTGAGCTGGATCCAAGACTTTTGTAACTCTTCGAAGTTGGTTGGCATATCAGGATGGAGAATGATGAAGGTGCTTTTTCAGTTCTTTGATCCTTTACACCATTGCTTCACATTTCCCGATTATCAACTTGTGCCAACTTTGGAAGAATTCTCCCAACTCTTGAGGATTCCCAATCTCAATCAACTACCTTTCAACGGTACGGAAAGAGACCCAAAGCCAGAAGAGATTGCTCAAGCTCTACATCTGCAGTCATCTGATGTCACAACTAATTGGGGAACAAGGAGTGGTGTCAAAGGCTTCCTAGAAAAGTTCTTGTTTGAGAAAGCTAGAAACTGTTGGAACTCTTTAGATTTGCAAGCCTTTGAGGAAATTGTGGCTCTCCTCATCTATGGGATGGTTTTGTTCCCAAACCCTGACCAACTCATAGATGTGAACACCGTCAAGATCTTCACGTCTCGTAACCCAGTGCCTACTTTGCTAGGGGACATTCTGCATTCTTTTCACACTCGCACAATGAGGAAAAGTGGTGTCCTTATATGTTGCACTCCTCTCTTGGCTAGATGGTTTATTTCACATCTTCTCCAATCTGTATTGAAGAATGAGCAAGGTTCAAGGTGGTCACAAACGTTGATGACGCTCAAACATTCAGACATTCATTGGTGTTCCCGATCCATAGAAAATGTTACTATTGTCGACCGTTATGGAGAATTACCTAATGTCCCTTTACTTGGCATTAGGGGAGGTATCACCTACAACCCCTGCTTAGCCTTAAGATTGTTTGGTTACGCCCGAAGGGATGGCCCGCACGAGATGCTGATTCAAGGTTTGGTATTTGACTATGAGAACAACGATCAAGGTCATCCCTAGATATTTATCCGAACTTGGAGGGTGTTGAACAAGGTAGATAGAAAGACATTGGGGCACAAGAATTCCATCCCTCTTGAGCCTTACCTCAAATGGGTACGAACTCGTGCTCAGAGTCTTATGATGCCTTACCCCTCCATTCTCTCGGTAATCGTTGACACTTTACACCATTGCTTCACATTTCCTGATTATAAACATGTGCCAACTTTGGAAGAATTCTCCCAACTCTTGAGGATTTCCCTTCTCAATCAACTACCTTTCAACGTTACAGAAAGAGACCCAAAACCAGAAGAGATTTCTCAAGCTCTACGTTTCCACTCATCTGATATCACAACTCATTGGGAAATAAGGAGTGGTGTCAAAGGTTTCCTAGCAAAGTTCTTGTTTGAGAAAGCCCAAAATTGTTGGAATTCCTTGGACTTTCAAGCCTTTCAGGAAATTGTGGCTCTCCTCATCTATGGGATAGTTTTGTTTCCAAATCCCGACCAACTCATAGATGTCAATGTCGTCAAAATCTCCATATCCCGCAACCCGGTGCCAACATTACTAGGAGATATCCTACACTCTTTTCACACTCGCACAATGAGGAAAAGAGGTGTCCTTATGTGTTGCACTACTCTTTTGGCAAGATGGTTTATTTTGCATTTTCCGAAATTTGTATTAAAAATGAGCAAGGTTCAAGATGGTCACAAAGTTTGATGACGCTCAAACATTCAGACATTCATTGGTGCTCCCGATCCAAAGAGAATGTTATCATTGTCGACCGTTATGGAGAATTACCTAATGTCCCTTTACTTGGCATTAGGGGAGGTATCACCTACAACCCCTGCTTAGCCTTAAGACAGTTTGGTTACACCCAAAGGGATGGCCCGTACGAGATACTGATTCAAGGTTTGGTATTTGACTACGACAACGACGATCAAGGTCTTCGACAGAGATTTATTTGAGCTTGGAGGATGTTGAATAAGGTGGATAGCAATACTTTAGGGCACAAGAATTCCATCCCTCTTGAGCCTTACCTCAAATGGGTACGAACTCGTGCTCAGAGTCTTATGATGCCTTACCCCTCCATTCTCTCGGTAATCGTTGAGCCTGTCATGGAGGGAGATGTTCCATACACTATCCTACATCCTGATATGCCCACCTCTCTTGAAGACCTACACAGAGATTGGATACAACTCAAGGGGAAGAGAGATACTTTCGAAGCCCAATTCTACGCAAGCGAGAAGAAGGTTTTGGAACTCACTAGACTACTTCATGAGGAGCAGACTCTAAATGCCTACATCGCACCAAAGAGGATGCGAACTACCTTTTTATCTTAGAGTTTTTGTATTATTTTTCCCAAGGTGCATTGATGTACTCAAAGCTTTAACTTATTAATATAACATGTGTTTCCTTTTTGTTTAAAACAAATTTGAATCTTTGAAATCCTTGAAATCATTACATATGCATATACCATTCATCATAACATAAGCAGGTGTTTTGCAACAAGTCTCCTCATCTCTCTACTGTTTATTTCAGTAAGATGGATCTCGAGCAAACAGTTAAGGACCTCCAAGTTCAGAATACACAGTTTTAACAGTTGCTCTTGACCCTAGCCAAAGGACAAGAAGAGTTGAAGACTTTGTTGGCAGAGGAGAAGAAAAAGAAAACAAAGAAGGTAACTGGAGTCCTAAACATGGGAAGAAGATTTCATGGGCAGATAAGAAGAACCCTAGATTTTGCAACGACATATGGTGAAAGAGGCAATCAAGACGGGAAAGGCAAGGAAACAGTTGTCCCGTCAGAATTAGAATCAGAAGAGGAAGAAGAATACTATTCTGAAGAACAATACCCTCCAACTGATGACAAGTATAAACATCTCGAAGAGCGTTTGAGTGCGATGGAATCCAAAAAGTTTCTGGCTTGGACTTTGAGGAATTGGGGTTAATGTCAGGGATTGTCATTCCTCCCAAATTCAAAGCACTTGTGTTCGCCAAATATGATGGAGTCTCATGTCCAAAAATGCATCTCTGGTCCTATGTAAGGAAAATCCAGCCCCATACCGCTGACAAAGACTTATGGGTACACTTATTCCAAGATAGCCTGTCTAGAACTCAACTTGATTGGTTTTACCAGTTAGAAAGAGCCAACGTTCACAACTGGGAAGATCTTGCCGCAGCCTTCTATAAACAATACTAATACAATGCTGATCTTGCGCCTATCCGTACTCAACTCCAGAGTATGGTCATGGTTTCCACTGAAGGTTTCAAGGACTATGTGCAAAAATGAAGAGATTTGGCTGGAAGAGTTCAACCCCCTCTATCTAAGAGAGAATTGGTAGACATGTTCTTTGTCACCTTGTCTGGTCCCTTCTTCAATCATTTAATTGGAAGTTCATCTTTAGGTTTTACTGAACTAATATTGATCGAAGAAAGGGTAGAAGCCGGTATAAAGAATGGAAAGATCCAAAAAGATACATCCTCCTCTGCTGCCATAAGGAAGCCATTTATCGGAAGGAAATAAGTGGTTTTTGTTTATCCTCAGAGAAATCAAGATAGGGCCGAGCGCCGACCAATGGTGGGGGTTGTGATGATCCCTAAACCTGCTCCTGATAAACAAAGAAACAATCAACCGAGGATGGAAAGACTGGTCAGGCAGTTCACAGAATTAACATGACCTCGTCTCAAGTATTATCGCATCTGCTAAGATCCAATTTGGTGACCTTTAAAGAAGCTCCGAAAAACCCCAACACAACATCTCCTCACTATCATCCTAATGCCCGTTGCGCATACCACTCTGAAAGTCCCGGCCATGACACTAATAACTGTTGGGCTCTAAAAAACAAAATACAAGATCTCATTGAAGCAAAAGAGATTGAATTCGATGCGCCCGAAAATCCAAATGTCATTTATGCCCCTATTCCCAGACATGGCCATAATACCAATGCCATTGAAGAAGAAATGTTTGTTACTTCAGTTGATGAACTTATGACCCCACTCCTGACTATTAAAGTGAACTTGTTGAATTCCGGTGTGTTCCCGGGCTGTGATGAAGTTTGCCATTTCTATTTGTCCTTACCAACCAGCTGTCCTTTGTTGAAAGCAGGTATTTAGTGCCTAATAGATAACAAAGAAATTTTATTCGAGAAGACTTCTGTTCCACTTGTTCCTTTTGAAGATGTTTCTATCATTACCATTTCCGCCAATTCTTCCAGGGTCTCCACCAAAAGACCCGTTAGAATTACATCAGTTCCAAAAGCAACTCCTTTAATAATTACAATGCCTGGACCGGTCCCATATTCGTCAGACAAAACCATACCATGGAATTATGGAGGGGATATTTACTACCATGGTATCAAGCAGGACTGGCCAGCCGCCAAAGATTCAAGCTCCGAGAAAGTCAACTTCGACATCAGTAATATTGCAGGAACTAGCAAGATTACCCGAAGCGGAAGGATATTCTCTCCATAAATTTCTCCCCTAAAGCAGTTTCTGGACCCTTAATCATTCCTGTTGTTGCTCCCCCAAAAGTTCTTCCCGGCCCTACAATCATCTCAGCCAATAATCCAACTAACAAAGCTGTTACAATCACTGATATCACTACTACTGACATTCCTACTGCCGAGTTAACCGAGACTCGAGGTAAAAGTATTCTGATTGAGCCTGTCCGGACGAAGGCTCGGTCATTGGCTATCCATGAGACCTCGCGGAAAGAGATAGAGGAAATTTTGAAGATCATAAAAAGAAGCGACTATGATGTAGTTAAACAACTGTGGAAAACTTCCTCTAAAACTTCCATGCTGGCATTACTACTATGTTCCGAGGCGTATGCAAAAGCCTTGGTAAAATTTCTGAAAACCGCCCATGTACCTCAAGAGACATCTGCCGATCAGTTTCAAGACTGCGTAGCCAGCCTAACTGCAGATAATGGTCTAGGTTTTTCATATGCTGATTTAACGCCAAGGGGAAGGAATCATAATGAGGCATTGCATGTCTCAGTTGAATGTAGGGGCCCAACCTTGGCTCATGTTTTGGTGGACACTGGCTCATCTCTGAATGTATTGCCTAAAAAAGCTCTTGATAGGCTTGACTATGAGGGGTTTACATTGAAGCCAAGTAACATAATAGTAAGGGCTTTTGACGGCTCGAAAAGGATGGTACATGGGGAGGTAGACACTCCCATAAAAGTTGGAACACAAACATTTGGTTCAACTTTTTTACGTAATGGATATCCGTCCCTCATATTCCTACTTGCTAGGCCGACCATGGATTTATAATGCAGGCGCTGTCACTTCTACGTTGCACCAAATGCAGAAACATTCGATTCAAGGGAAGATTATCATCGTTCATGGAGAAGAAGAGTATATGATCAGCCATCTCAATTCCTTCAGATATATGGAATTAGATGGTGAATTTATTGAAACTCCATTCCAACACTTTGAAGATGTCCCGCAAGATGTGGCGGTAACCAAGGTTGTTCCCAAGATTACAAGGCCTCCACTCCGGATGTCATCTCTAAAGGATGCCAAAGCAGTGGTAGAAGAAGGTGGGTGCACTATCTTGGGACAACTCCCAGATATACCATATAAGTCTGACAAGTTTGGCATGGGTTTCACTTCAAGTGCTCAGAAGGTTGTACGCCACGCTCGTGCCAGAGGACCACCCCTGAAGATCAGCAACCGCGAGGTCAACGCTGTAGAAGGAGATGAAGATAGGTGTGACTTGGAGGATTGGATATTCTAGACTGTCAGTGGAGGGCTCAACAACTGGGAGGCTAAAGATTTTGTCCCGATCACTTTTATCCCATAGTAATTTGTCTTTACATTTTGTTGGATCTATAATATTAAAACAATTCGCACTCTTAAAACCTTGTGTCTTACCCGAGGCACAATGGTCTATTTGTAAGGGTTATTATCTAATTTTCATATGACATTGTGATACGGTGGGAGAACTGACTTGAGGTTTTGCATTTTGTGTTTGCAAATGTTTCGGTTTAGCAAGAGTCGCCACCGGCTTTTTATTTTATCCTAAGGAAAGGTCAAAAAGCACAGGAAAGACCTTTGAGATGTTTTCTTGTGTTCGGGGAGTAGATTATAGAAAGGGAAGGTATTAGCACCCTTTCTATCCATGGTTATCCATGGGCTCTTAGTTACTTGCTTGGATCGCTTGCTTTGCTTTTCAATTGTTTGAAATGGTGCTTTGTGTGCAATTTTGAAAGATGCTTTGAAAAGAGGCCATCGTTGTGGCAACCTTTGTAATGATTCTTGTTTTAATGTATACAAAGGTGTTTTTGTCCTTTTGAAAAGTTTCCAATGTTTGGAAGTAGGGTTTTGAAATTGTGTGGTGAAGTGTGTTTTGAAAATAGCAAGGATGTTTTTTGCAAGCTTGATCAAGTAACTAGGAGCTATCTACCCTATATTACTCAAAGATCTTTCTTATGTTTTTAACCCTTTTAACAGTGTTGTTTCACCATTGTATTTGGTGAACAACCTTGTGTTAGGATGTTAAACGGGACAAGCGCGGGTCATTGTATTGACCATGATAGCAATGGTGTCAAGTATCTTTGGCAATTTTCTTGAGGGACTTGATAATTTTGTTTAGGAAACTCAGATAGCGTCATCGAGGGACTATGATCGTTTTGTTTGTTTTTGTTTTGCCAAAGTACTCAACATGCAACCATGGCCCACTTTTGAAGGCAACAAGTGGATTGTAACCCTAGGGGTGCAAGTGTGCGATTGTGTCTGTTTTTCATGCATATTTATCTTGGATTAGGTTAAACTAATTATTGATTTTATTTGCATACAAACCCTAGGTCTAAGCAAAGCATAATTGAAAGCTTTTAAATGTGCGAGAATTTAAATGCTACACTATTACAACACGATATAGGGAGGGGGTACAAATTTGAATTGGGGGTTTTTGACAAGAAATTAAATTCTAAGTTATTACAACCAAATCGAATGTATAGGCAATATTTAAATGTACAATAAATGGAATAAAATACAAATAAATAAAAGTCAAATAAAATATATTATGCAAAGAAAAAGGTTTTTTATGTATGTAAAAAGTATATTTCTTGATGTCAAGTAAAAAATAATAAAGATAAAGTCAATTTTAATTATTTGATATTTTAAGGCAAAACCCTAATTCTTAAAAAAACAATATTATTTATTAATTATATACAATAATATATTAATTTATACACAAAATAAAAGTATATTACAAAAAGATGTTTCTTAGTGTAAAATATTAATAAAAGTAAAATTATGATATTTTTATATTTTTGACCTAATTATTTAATAAGATAAAGTATATAAGTATATATATGTGTATTAAATATATTAAATATACAAAAATAGAAATTAATTATTTACAAAAAATGTGTATATTCTAGAAAATATTTTCAAGTGCAAATAAAAATAATAAATGAAGATAAGTATATTTTTTGTATTATTTTTGAGTTTTTAATAAAAGGAAATAGTTTATTTACATACTTATACTAGTAAAATAAAAATAAATATCTAATAAATACGAAAAATATAAAAAATAATTTTTTGGCATTTTTTATATTTAGACAAAAAATAATAAAGTCAGAATAAAAAATAAAAATATCAAAATGACAAAAATTCAAACAAATGGGCCAGGAGGGTGTAAACTGAACAAAGGGGTGTCAAAAGCAAAAGGAACCAGGCCCAGCCCAGAATCCACTTCTTCTTCTTCCTTTGAACAAACCTGCGCGCGCTATGTACCAAACTGTAACTCCTGATTCTTTGATCTTTTGACAAAACTCATAACATAAACATTGTAGAGAATTAAACAACGAATTCAACCATATAAAAAAATTGGATTAACTCTCAAAGACCAGAGAGAATTTCTCTGGCCCTAATTTCTAACCTAGTTTTTTCAGAAAGTTCATGAGTTAAATTCTCTTAACACGATTAATGTAAATGAAAACTAAGCATATGTATGGCTTCGGGGCTATGAGTACAACATATTTCATTCACAAACCTAAGCCTAACCATTCCTAGATAGAGAGATAGAAGTCCATGAAATACCTGTTTCAGTTGACTTCGAGCTGGACAATGTAGCAACCTTCAATGGTGTTTGAGCTTCTTTTGGGCTTGCCTGAGGTCCAAGGAAGCTTTTCCAATGCTTGGCTTGTTTTGAAACAGCTTGAATCGTGCTGTAGAACTCAACCTGCAGAGCTTTGAAACAAAAATGGAAAAGTGGGTTAGAGGTGTTACAGCTTGCAATGGGGGCCTGGGATAGTTCAAGTGAGTTGATTGAAAGGTGTTTGAACCATCTTTGGACAAAACGCACGATGGAATTTGGTTATGGCTTGCAAAATGCAGAACTTGCTCTGTTTTGCAGAAAAACAGTAATTCTATGTACAAGGGAGTTTGAGAGGCAAAGGGGTTGTGTTTCAGGCTTGTTGGGAGGTATGGAACTTGTCTACAATGTTTGTGTAATCTTGTCTTAACAGATATGAGAGATGGATATGTTTTGCAACTTTTCTTCTTTTTCAAGCAAGAGTGTGTATCCTCCCAATGCAGGCCTGTGCAAGCCCTATATCATGCTGAACATTATGCTCTTGGTTACTGGAATTAGTTAATTTGATCCTGCCTCAAAGATCTGGCCCCATGCCTCAAGGATTTGGTTTTGACATAAAGTGAAGTTTAGGCAAAAATGGCATTGTTGCTTTTTCCTTTTAAGGCTTAAACTGGTGTATAATGCCCTAATGACCAAGACAATACCTTAATTAAATGGATATGCATTAAATTAAGGAGTAAAAATTGGTTTTGAGGCCTGTAATGGTGAACCAAGCTAGCTAGATCAGAATTGCAAATTGGTATGAACATGTATTGGCCATGGACAAAAGTGAGTTTTTGCCAACTTCAAGCATTCGATTCTCTCTAACCACAAGGGTGTTTGAGGTGTTCTTGGATAATTTGGAAAGCTTGGAACATGTATTATAATATATCTTTGAAATGCAACTTGAAACTCCAAGTGGAACTATGTGAAAAGTTGCCAAGAAGATGGGTCAAAATCCTGCCTAAATTAGGGCAAATTTTCTCTAAGTTAAAAGTTTTAGGTACCCTTGTTCCAAAAATTATAACTTGAGATACAAGCCTTTTTTGAGAAAACTTTGTTAATCAAATTTGTAGACTTTATGATGGAATACAACTTTCATGTTTCAAGTTTTGTTTGAATCCACTTGCATCTTGGTGAAAAAATGGAACAGAGTTAGGAAAAAATAAGAAAATTTTATAACTTAGTAAATTTCTAAGTTATGAAAATTTTCCATTTTAAACCCTATTTGCATTTTTGGGTTTCTTGATGAACAAGTTTCATAATTTGACATGTCTTGATGAAAAATAACTCTTGGCACTTGATTTTGACCAAAAAGTCAAAGTTTGACTTTTCAGTGTACAGTCAAATTTTGATCAGTTGATTGAAAAATTCATCTGTGAATCCAATGCATTTGAGATCTTTTGAACTTGTTGAATAGGTCAAGACAATGTAAATGAGTCCTTGAGTCCATGTGTGAGCTTTATTTGTCATTGGCTAGGTCAAACAGTCAAAAATTGCCTTTGTGCAGTCAAAACCCTAAAAATGACCATTTTGCCCTTTTGGTGATCTGATCAAATTTCTTGTGGAATTGTGATCCAAACTTGATCAAATGACATATATGAGTTTATTATGTTGAAGTGGGTCAAAAATCATGAGGTTTGACTATCAATTGGCCACAGTTGACTTTTTCCCCAATACAGTTGATTTCTAGGTCAAATGTTCAATTGGCTGGGCAAAAATTTTAATCAAGGCATAAAACTTGGTATGGACAAACTTGTGAGTCCAACATGAAGTATAAAAGTCAATTTGGGTATTTTAGGCCAAAACACCACTGTGCAAAATCAAACCCTACTTTAGGTCAACAGTGCAAGGAGGTGTCTTGAGCAGAGCAAACCCTAGCTTGATCTTCAGTTCCAAGAGTCTGGTGATGAGAAAATGTTGATGAAATGGGAGGGAAAATTTTGGGGTACAACAGTTGCCCCTGTTCAATCTTCTTGAACGTGAAGAGTTAGATTGGCAAGCTTGCCTTTCGTGACTTGAAGGTAAAAGAGGATTGGACACTAGAGTACCCGTAAATTTGCACTCGTCAAAACATATCTGAGGAAATCGGCTTAGAGATGTCATTTGGAGATAGTAGAATCTTGCTGGAGATGGGCTTAGAGATGCCTTCCAAGAATGTTTGTTGAATTGTAATGCTGTAGGTCAGAAGAATGAGCATCAAAATGGTATCCGTGTCCGGGATGTCATTGAACTGTATCTGGAGACTGAGTCTGTATAAGCAAAAGAATGGCGTCCGTGTCTGGCGCGTATCTGAGTTGTAACTGTATTTGAACTTTGAATGAATATCAGAATGACCGCCGTGTCTGTATTGTATTTGTATTGTATCTGGGGTAATAGAGAAACATCTGTGTATGGAGCAACTGTGTGCTGGGGATAAACTATGAATGAGTGACAGAATGGCAACCATGTCTGGAGCATATCTGGACTGTATCTAAAGTTGAGATCTGTATGAGTAGTAGAATGACCGCCGTGTCTGGGGTGTATCCGTACTGTAACTGGGATCTGAATAAGTGATAGAATGACTTCTGTGGCGACTGCACTGGGGGAATCAAACAGCTGATGTAAAGGCCAGAATGACATATGTGTTTGGATTGTATCTGAACTTGTAGTTGATAGTTGAATCTGAATGAGAGATAGAATGGCTGCCGTGTCTGGAGCATATCTAGTATGTATCTGATTGCTGAAGTCTAAATGAGTAGTAGAATGACTGTCGTGTCTGGGGTGTATTTGAACTTGTAGTTGATAGTTGAATCTGAATGAGAGATAGAATGGTTGTCGTGTCTGGAGCGTATCTAGTCTGTATCTGAATAATTGTTAATGATAGCCCTTTAATCTTATCCTGAAAAGGGTAAAATGTTAGCTAAAACACAAAGTTATATTGCATGATATGTATGATGCAATGAATTGTAACCAATGTTTATGATATATGAATGTGATGGTTATGCATGTAAGCTGAGTAGCTATCTTGCTGAGGAAAATGAATCATTGATAGCTGGAGATAATGAAATCTTTGACTGTTGTCGGGGAAAATAAATCCTTGACCGAAGCTGGGGAATAAAAAAAATCTTTGATTACTGTAGATGAGAAATCTTTGCTGACTGCTTGGGGATTAAAGATCTTTGATTGTTTAGAATGATAAATCTTGGGACCACTGCTGGGAATTGAAAATCCTTGGTGACTTGCAGGGATTTTAACAAGAGCTTCACCAATTTCTGCAGGGACCGAGCATTCTTCATTACTTCCCTGGGGAATAGGGTTTACTCTGACGACCTCTACTGGGGAATTAAAACCTGAGAGACTTCTGCTGGAGAAATGAGACCGAGAATCTTCAATCTGTTAGCGAATGTCCCTGTGGGGAGAATGTTTACTCAGCTGGTGAAATCAGGGGTTTTGGATTGTATGCCAATCTACTGGGAAATCTTCCTAGCTGTTGGGGAAATTTGAGGGAATTTGATCGGTTGGAAATTTGACTTTGTTGGGGAAGGAGGTTTAGATTATTCTGGCTCCGCTGGGAATTGGGAGTTTGAACTCTGATGGGAAATTTGAAGCTTAACTTGGCTGGGGAATCCAGTTTGAAATGTATTGGCTTCGTCGGGGGATCTTGAAGCTTAACTCCGCTGGGGACATGTACTCCGAGGTTTTAGCTTTGTTGAGGATCTAAACAAAGTAATGCAGGGGGGTCTCTTCTTGAATGGCATAAAGATATCTTCCTACACCTTCAACCTAGCAGTGATTATCCTTTCCCAATTTCGTTTTATTTGTAAGCAGTGATTATATTCAAATGCATATGCCTACTCAACAAAACATTAGACGTTTTTCAAATAAAACATAAGTGTAAAACAGAAAAAGAAAAGCAAGCAAGTTTCTGCGCTTTGAAGTATATTCGTATTAATTTATGTAAGTGTCTTTGTACAAAGGAGACAGACGTCCTAGTAAGGGAATGTTGTCGTAAAAATTGAGAAAAATTTATACAAAAGAAAGATGGCTATGTGTAACAATTCCATGGGGTTCCCATTCTGCTATAGCCTTCACAACTCTGAGTATCTGTCCATTCGTTGCTCCGTCCGTAGATGATTGGATTGATCAGAAACTTGGAGCTTGTTGGTGAAGAGATTGTTCTTAAAGTGATCCGATGAGACATAGTCATATGCTTTAATTCCCTAACTTTTGCCTGAACCGCCCTTTCGGGTTTTCGATCCATCGGGAAACCCTTTTTTGCCCAAGTCTCCCTTTCGGGTTTTCAACTTGCCGGGTGTACAGATTTTTTTGTTTTATCCCTAATTTTTGCTTGAACCGCCCTTTCGGGTTTTCGATTCACCGGGATGCCCTTTTTTGCCCAAGTCTCCCTTTTTGGTTTTCAACTTGTCGGGTCGTTTTATGCCTAGTATCTTTTGACTATGTCTGCATTCGCAGGGTGCGGAAAGTCATCACCGTCCATGGTGGTCAGAATCATTGCCCCACCAGAAAAGATGCTCTTGATTACAAATGGTCCTTTGTAAGTAGGATTCCACTTGCCCCTGGGATCACTTTGTGGTAAGATGATCCGCTTGATTACAAGATCTCCGACTTGATATACCTGACGCCTAACCTTTTTGTTGAAAGCCTTGATCATACGTTTTTGATACATCTGACCATGACAAACAGCATTAAGTCGTTTCTCGTCGATCAAATTAAGTTGATCAAGCCGGGTCTGAATCCAATCGTCTTCACTCAAACCGGCATCCTTCATAATCCTCAATGAAGGAATCTGAACTTCCATAGGCAGAACGGCTTCCATGCCATATACCAAAGAAAATGGAGTTGCCCATGTTGAAGTACGTGCCGTGGTACAATATCCATGCAGAGAAAATGGTAACATCTCATGCCAGTCCTTGTAGGTGACTGCCATCTTTTGAATGATCTTCTTAATATTTTTGTTTGCGGCTTCAACAACACCGTTCATCTTCGGCCGGTAGGGAGATGAATTGTGATGATAAATCTTGAACTGCTCGCATAGAGCGGTGATCATAGTATTATTCAAATTTGTACTGTTGTCTGTGATGATCCTGTCGGGGATACCATACCGGCATATGAGGTTCTGCTTGATGAAGCGGGCAACCACATTCTTTGTAACTGAGGCATAGGAAGCTGCCTCGACCCATTTAGTGAAGTAATCAATAGCCACCAAGATGAAACGATGTCCATTGGATGCCGTGGGCTTGATCTCTCCAATCATGTCAATGCCCCACATTGCGAATGGCCATGGAGCTGTCAGAACGTTGAGAGGAACAGGAGGAATATATACCTTGTCGGCGTAGACTTGGCATTTGTGACAGGTGCGGGAATGTTGATGGAAATCAGCTTCCATGGTAGACCAGTAGTAGCCTGCCTTAGAATCTTCTTTGTCATTGTATGTCCGCTCAAGTGGGTGCCAAATGTGCCGCTATGTATATCGGTCATGATCAACTCTGCTTCAACCTTGTCCACACAACGAAGTAGAACACAATCATGGCTACGCTTATAAAGGATGTCATTTCTTAGGAAGAACTTGGAAGCAAATCTCCTTAAGAACTTCTTGTCATTGACAGAAGCTCCTTCAGGATATTCTCTGATCTGGAGATACCTTTTGATTTCATGAAACCAGTGTTGTTCCACTACTTCTTTGGTATTAATCTCATGACAGTTTGCAGGTTCGTCCATTCGCTCGATGGTAATTTGGGGAGCCTCGTTATCCCAGTTGAGTTTAAACATGGAAGACATTGTAGCTAGAGCATCGGCTAACTGATTTTCTTCTCGCGGGAAATGCTCGAAGGTAATATGCTCGAAATGAGGCAACAATGTCAAGACATGTTCTTTGTATGGGATAAGATTAGGATGTTTAGTGTCCCACTCTCCTTTGACTTGACTGATAACCAAAGCCGAGTCCCCAAATACGACCAAAGATTTGATTCCCAAGTCTATAGCAGCCTTGAGACCAAAGATGCAAGCTTCATATTCAGCCATGTTATTGGTACAACTGAAGCAAAGTCGGGCAGTGAAGGGTGTATGGCAACCATCTGGAGAAATGAGTACTGCACCGATACCGTTGCCAAGTTCATTTGAAGCACCATCAATGTATAGGGTCCATCGGGATCCTTGTTCAGGTCTGCCTTACGGTCCGTTACTTCCAACGTTTTCCAATGTCATGATGTCCTCGTCAGGGAAGTCGAATCTCATAGACTGATAATCTTCAACGGCTTGGTGAGCTAGATGGTCAGCTAGTACACTCCCCTTTATAGCTTTTTGGGTAGTATACTGGATTTCATATTCAGTTAGGATCATTTTCCATCTAGCGATTCTTCCAGATAAACCGGCTTCTCGAAGATATACTTGATCAGATCCATCTTGGAAATCAGCAAAGTGGTATGAGTCAACATATACTGCCTTAGCCGGCAAGCAGCCCATACCAAAGCGCAGAAAGTTTTCTCGAGCAGTGAGTAGCGAGTCTCACAGTCGGTAAACTTTTTGCTAAGGTAATAAATGGCATGCTCTTTTCGGTCAGACTCGTCATGTTGACCCAGTACGCACCCCATTGAGTTATCCAAAACAGTCAGATACATGATCAACAGCCTTCCTTCGACGGGTGGCATCAGAATAGGAGGTTCTAGTAAGTACTCCTTGATCTTATCAAAAGCAACTTGACAATCATCGTTCCATTCAACTACCTGATCTTTCTTCAGCAGTTTGAAAATTGGCTCGTAGGTAGATGTCAGGTGAGAGATGAACCTCGCAATATAGTTCAAGCATCCCAAGAATCCTCTAACCTCCTTTTCAGTACGGGGGGCAGGCATTTCTTGTATAGATTTTACTTTAGCTGGATCAACCTCAATGCCCTTGTTGCTGACAATAAATCCCAGAAGTTTACCAGACCTAACTCCAAAAGTGCACTTGCTTGGATTCAGTCTAAGTTTATACTCCTTCAACCTGGCAAACAGCGTTTGCAAATGATTAAGGTGTTCTTCTTCTGTCTGTGATCGAGCTATCATGTCGTCTACGTAAACTTCGATCTCATGATGGATCATATCATGAAATAAAGCTACCATGGCGCGTTGATAGGTTGCCCCTGCGTTCTTCAGTCCGAACGGCATCACCTTGTAGCAGAAGGTACCCCATTGTGTGACGAAAGTAGTTTTCTCCATGTCCTCGGGGGCCATTTTAATCTGGTTGTATCCCGAGAATCCGTCCATGAAGGAAAAAACCTTGTGTTGAGTTGTGTTGTCAACCAAGATGTCGATATGCGGTAGTGGAAAATCGTCTTTAGGGCTGGCCCTGTTCAAATCCCGATAGTCCACACACATTCTGACCTTGTCGTCCTTTTTGGGTACGGGCACAATGTTAGCAACCCATTGTGGATAGGTTGTAACAGCCAGAAAGCCAGCGTTGAATTGTTTCATTACTTCAGCCTTGATCTTCTCAGACATGTCAGGCCTCATTCGGCAGACCTTTTTCTTGACTGGTGGACAATCCTCTCTTGTAGGGAGACGGTGAACCACGATATCTGTGTCTAGCCCTGGCATGTCTTCATAAGACCAAGCGAAGATTTCAACGTACTCATTCAACAACTGTACTAAGCGCTCCTTGACACCTGGTTCCAGGTTGGCACCCACTTTTACTTCTTCCCTGTCCTCCTCTGTCCCCAAGTTGATGGTTTCTAGCAACTCCTCATGAGGCAGAATAGCCCGCTCTTCTTGTTGCAAAAGTCTGGCTAACTCTCCCGGCACTTCACAATCTTCGTCAACTTCGTACTCATAGTGATTGACCAAATCCTCAGAGTTATCGAAGGATGAAACAGAACAATTGCCCACGGAATCCGGAATGGATGGGTACCTGCATTTGTGAGTGTGGGTGTGTGTAAGGGATAGCCATCCTTAAACAAACAAAAATGCAAAAGGAAAGAAGGATGAACACAACAGCTTATAGATGAAAAACGTCCAATGATTCATTAAAACATGGCATATGATTATGAGGAAAATCAAACCCTTACAAATGGACCTACATGCCCCGGGTAAGGCATGAGGTGAAAATAGTGTGCGAATTGTTTTAGTTATTACAGACCATAAAAATGGGAAATTGTTTAAAGATAAAATTACTGGTTGATAAAGGTGATGGGAACAAAATCCTTTGCTTCCCAGTTTCTTAGACCCCGTTCGACGGTCGGAAAGATCCAATCTTCAAAGTGGCTCTCTTCATCTTCATCTTCTACAGCATTAATTCTGTGATGAGTGATCCTTATGGGTGGCCTTCCAATCTTGGAATGACGCATAGCCTTCTGTCCTGCAGCTGTAAACCCTAGTCCAAATTTGTCCGTCTTATGGGGAAAATCAGGCAATTGCCCCCATGTTGTACTCTTCCCTTCTTTGATCACTGCCTCCGCGTCCTTGAGAGATGCCATCCTAGGCACAAGCTTGGAAATGATGGGTACCTCAATCATCGTCTTCGCAACTGCTACCTCGGGAGAAACTTCCTCAAAATGCTGGAAAGGCGTTTCGATGAACTCGCCATCCAGCTCCACATAACGGAAGGAGTTGAGATGACTTATCATGTACTCTTCCTTGCCATGCACCGTTATAATTTTAACCTTAACAGGATATTTCAGCATTTGGTGAAAAGAGGAGGTAACTGCCCCGACATAATGGATCCACGGTCTTCCTATCAAACATGAATATGACGGACGGATGTCCATCACGTAAAAGGTGGAGTTGAAAACTTTTGTGCCTACTTTGATAGGAATATCAACCTCTCCATGAACCATTCTCTTGGAACCATCAAAAGCCCTTACAACGATATTACTAGGTTTGAGAGTCAGTCCTTCGCAGTCCAAACGGTCTAAGGCTTTCTCTGGCAGCACATTCAAGGAAGAACCAGTATCAACTAAGACATGGGCGAGAGTGGTTCCCCGACATTCAACTGAAACATGTAACGCATCATTGTGTTTCCTTCCTTTGGGAGTTAAGTCAGCATCGGAAAAGCCAAGGCCATTATCAGCAGTAAGACTGGCCACACATTCCTGAAACTGGCCAGCCGAAGTCTCTTGGGGAACATGTACCGCCTTCAAGAATTTGATCAGAGCCTTAGCGTGGGCCTCAGAACAGAGTAGAAGAGCCAACATTGAAATTTTAGAAGGGGTCTGCCCTAATTGTTCCACAACGTCGTAGTCACTTTTTCTGATTATTTTCAAGATTTCATCCATTTCTTTCTGAGTGGTTTCGGGGATAACCACAGCATGAGCCTTCGTCTTGCAATGCACTTCCAGTATCCCCTTACCCTTGTCGATAGTTTCAGCAGATGGTTTTACTACAGGAGTATCCAGTTCTTTAATCACTGGGCCTTGCACAGATGGTCCAACAGGTACAGAAGCTTTCAAGGGTCCGAAAACTGCTCGGGGGGGAGCAATCTCCGGAGAAAAGATCCAGCCACTGCGGGTTATCTTGCTTGTACCCGCGATGTTCCCTACATCAAGGTTTTCTTCTTCGGAAATCTCTTGGACTGTCTCGATTTGTTTGATACCATGGTAGAAGATTTCTCCCCCATAGTTCCATGGTATCGTTTTGCTGGATTGGTACGGGACAGGTCCCGGCATGGTGATCTTTAAAGGTACACATTCAGAGTTGGGTGTAATCCTGACAGGCCTTTTGCAAGCCTTGGGAGGATTGTCGGAAATGGTTATGATAGCAATATCGTTGGTTGAAGTATCACAAGTATCAGGAGTAATAGGATTGCAAGTGTCAACAGGGGTTTTCTGGAAAAGTATCTCTTGAGTATCCATCAGGCGTTGGACACCTGACTTCAACAATGGACAATCACCTTGAACGTTCAAACAAAAATAACAGTCTTTACCACAACCAGGAAAGATCCCAGCTCGCTACAAATTTTCTTTAATCACTAACAATGGAGTCAACAGATCGGCAACATCAGTAACATGGAGATTTTCTAAAACAGCATGCACATTGTGGCCGTGCTTGGGCATCGGAGAGGATATAACATTGGGCTTCTCAGGAGTGTCAAATTCAACCTCTTTGGCATCAATTAAGTCCTGAATTTTGTTCTTAAGTGCCCAGCAATTATTGGTATCGTGTCCAGCACTGTCGGAATGGTAAGCACACTTGCCATTAGAGTGGTAGTATGGAGAGGAAGTGTTAGGGTTTTTTGGCGCCTCCTTCAAACTGGTCAGATTCAGCTTCAACAAATGGGGAAGTACCTGAGCAGGCGTCATGTTGATGCGGGTGAACTGGCGTTGTGGCCTTTCCACCCGTTGTTGATTAGGTCTCGACTGATTGTTATGAGGTTGATCATTTGATGAGTTTTGAATCATCACGGCCCCTACAGTTGGCCGGCACTCAGCTCTTCCCAATCCCTTCTGAGAATACACAACAGATGCTTCCTTCTTGGCTGGGAAAGGTTTCTTAACAATTGTGGATGCGGAAGCATCCTTTTGAATCTTTCCACTTTTAATTCCGGCCTCCACCCTTTCGCCGGTCAAAATCAGTTCAGTAAATCCCGCAGAAGAGCTCCCGATTAGATGGTTGAAGAAAGGGCCAGACAGGGTCCCCAGAAACATGTCGATTAACTCCCTATCTAATAACGGTGGTTGTACTCTTCCCGCCAGATCACGCCATTTCTGGGCGTACTCTTTAAACCCTTCATTGGAAGCCATCCCCATACTTTGTAATTGAGTACGAGTGGGTGCCAAATCAACATTATATTGATACTGACGATAAAAAGCAGCTTCCAAGTCTTCCCAATTGTGAACCTCTGATCTTTCGAAGTGATAAAACCAGTCTAACTGAGTGCCAGACAAGTTGTCTTGGAAAAAGTGTACCCAGAGGTCTTTATCGGATGAATGGGATTGGATTTTTCTGACATACAACCTCAGGTGCATCTTAGGGCAAGACAGACCGTCGTACTTGGCGAATGTCCGCACTTTGAACTTAGGAGGGATAACAATCCCAACCACCAGCGCTAGTTCTTCAAAATCTAATCCGGGCACCCTCTACAACTCCATGGCTTCCAGTCTATCTTCAAGATTCTTATATTTATCATCCGTTGGTGGATACTGTTGTTCTGAGTAGTCTTCGTCTTCTTCCTCCTCTTCCTCTTCAACCTCGGATTCAGAAGGCACAACAGTCCCTTTCCCTTTACCGGACCCTTCGTCAGACGTTGAGGGGAACTCAAGAACTCTCCTGGCCTGATGCTCAAATATTCTTCCCAAAGTGGCTACTCCAGGTCTCTTTTTCTTTTTCTCTTTATTCTTCTCTAACAGAGCTTTGAGGTCCTCCTGGCCCTTTGCCAAGGTCATGAGGAGTTGCTGGAATTGTGAATTTTGTGCCTGCAGATCCTTTACTGTTTGCTCCAAATCCATCTTGCTGAAATAAACAGCAGAAAGATAAGGAAACCCGGTGTGAAGACCTGTTTATGCATATGATGAATGGTATGCTATTCATGTAATGCATTCAAGGGTTCAAAAATTCAAATTTGTTGCGAACAAAAAAGAACGCACGTCAAATTTAGAAGAAATTTGTTAGTACATAAATGCCCCATGGGCGAAATATTACAAAATTCTTAATGTAAAAAGACATTGCGCATCCTCTTTAGAAATTCTCATTTATCTTTGACTTTTAGCTTTAGTTATTTACATGGTTAGACTCGTGAGGAAGAATGCACCAAATTTTGTCATCTTCCATTTTTGTTGAGAAATGAAGAAGTTACAGGTACACCGGCTGGAGGTTGAAGATAAAGTCATCAGGACTTGATTTGCTTTACATATTTATTGTTTTGTTTATATAAACGGATGTATAGCCACCCCAGTGGTAAAGCGCGCGCCTTTTCACCCCATGGTCTTGGGTTCAAGCCCCAGCGTGACCATTTTTACATTTTGATTTCGTCTTTTTTTATAGGGCGTTGGGCCTCCTTGGGCCCTTTTTGTTTTTATTTTTACTTGTTAACCCCTCATTTCACTTATACGCCCCTGGCCCAATTTTGTTTTATTTTTTTTATTTCATTTTATTTTCTTAAATATTTTTCCTAATGTTAAAAAATCATAAAAAATATTTTAAAAAAATTAGATTTTTATTTTAACATAATTTAAATATTTTTCTCACACAAAAAATTATTTTTATTCATCATACTTTATTTATCTTTACTAATTATCTTGTAATTTAAATTAAAACTAGGTTATTATTTATTTTCTTTTATACATATTTAAATATATTATTTTAATATAATATGAAAAAAAGGCCAAAAATATTTTACAACACCATATATTATTTTCAAGGAAAAAATACAAAAAAAACTTTTTTCTCTAAACTTATTTTCTTTTAATCAATTAAATAGAATTAGGGTTTTATTCAAAAATCTTTTCTTAATTAATTTCTTTTCTTAATTAGTTTAAGTTAATTTAATTTTGATTAATTATTTTTCTCTAATTAGGTTTAGGTTTAAACCCCTTTTATATAAAAATCCAAACAAAAATCATTTCTTTCCATTTGCATTTGTACTTTATATTTATTCATTTCCTTGTACATTTATTCAATTTGGTTGTAATAGAATAATTAGGTTTATATTATTGCAATCCCCATTCACAAATTGTATACCCCCTCCCACAAGTATTGTAATAGCATAGTAACTTTAAATTCGGAAATTTATCGCTTTATATACAAATGCTAGTAATTAGGGTTTGTATGAAAAGAACAAAATCAATCAAATAGAAAAACCAAATTCAAGACAAAATCAAGCATGAAAACAATACACTTTCACACAAGCACCCCTAGGGTTACCCCATTTGGTTGCCTTATACAAAATGGCTATATTACGCATGTAAGTTATCTTAGCAAAAAAACAAGCAAATACAAGATCATAGTTCCTCGATGACGCTATCTAAGTTGCCTTTCAAATGATCTTAGTCCCTAAAAGAAAATGCTAAGATACCTTGCAACATTGCTAATCATGGTTATACAATGACCCACGTCCATCCCGTTTACATCCAAAGATAGGGTTACTTGCCAAATCAATGGTAAGATAACAATGTCAAAGGAAAAGAAAATGAACAAGAAAGACTTTTGAGTAGGTAGAATGCTCTTAATTACTTGCTCAATTTCAAACAAACATCATTTCTATCTTCAAAACAAACACCTACACTTTCAAACATCTTACAAATTTTAAAACATTTTCAAAAGATCAAATACTTTGTATACATTCTTACGAACGAGAATCATTACACAATTTGCCTAAATAATGGACTCTTTACAAAATACTTTCAAAAACCACACAAAACATAATTTCAAACAAAATCAAGTGATCTAGCAAGTAACTAAGAGCCCATGGAAAACCATGGATGAAAAGGGTGCTAATACCTTCCCTTTTCATAATCTACCTCCCGAACTCAAGAAATAATCTCAAAGGTCTTTCCTGTGCTTTTTCACCTTTCCTTTTGGATAAAATAAAAGTCGGTGGCGACTCTTGCTAACCACAACATTTGCAATCAAACGCAAAACCTTTAAGTCAGTTCTCCCACCGTATCACAGGAACCAACTTTGATAAGGATGTCCACCTCCCCGTGCACCATTCTTTTCAAACCATCAAAATCCCTCACCACAATGTTGCTGGGCTTCAGAGTCAAACCTTCGCAATCTAATATGTCAAGAGCCTTTTTGGGCAGAATATTCAGCGATGAACCAGTATCCACTAAAACATGGGCCAAAGTGGTGCCCATGCATTCGATGGAGACATGCAGCGCATCATTGTGTTTTCTTCCTCTGGGTGTCAAATCAGCATCAAAAAAACCAAGTCCATTATCAGCGGTCAAACTAGCCACACAATCTTCGAATTGATCAGCGGAGGTTTCCTGCGGCACATGAGCAGTCTTGAGGAATTTTACCAAAGCCTTTGCATGATCTTCAGAGCACAACAGTAGGGCTTACATTGAAATCTTGGAAGGGGTCTACCCCAGCTGTTCGACCATATTGTAGTCGCTCTTTTTAATTATTTTCAAGATTTCTACCATTTCTTTCTTAGAAACGTCCGGGATGGATTTTGAATGCGCCTTCGTCTGGACAGGCTCAACCAATATCTCTTTGCCCCGAGTCTCAGACGACTCGGTGACAGGGGTGGCAACAGGGCTAATCGCAGGAGTAGTAGTGGTATTATTAGTAGGAGAAGCAGAAGGAATGATCATAGGAGGAGTAATGGTTTTAGGAGGAGAGATCTCGAGAGAGAGAACACCCTTCTGTTTCTTGTTATTTTACTGGTCCCAACGATATTGCCGATGTCAGGATCAGTACTTCCAGTAACTTTGTCTTCAACAGCCAACAGGTCTTGCTTGACGCCATGGTAATAGCATCAGCCCCATAATTCCAGGGAACAACTTTGTCCGAGGAATATGGTATTGGCCCTGGCATAGTGATGATCAGGGGAACCAACTTTGGAGCAGATGTAATCCTGACGGATCTTTTGGTGGATACACTGGGAGGATTGGCGGAAATGGTTATAATAGAAACATTTTTACATGAAGCAGTTGCAACGAGAGTCTTCTTAAATAGAATATATTTATCATCCATCAGGCGCTGAACACCTGCTTTCAACAAATAGCAACCAGTTGTTAGAGATAAACACAAGTGGAAACCTTCGCCATAACCCGAAAATAAACCGGCTTGTAACAGATTCCTTTTAAAATTCATGAGAGGAGTAACAAGTTCCTCAATGGAAGCAACAAACATATCATCATCAACAACATTAACACCATGATCGTGCTTGGGCATGGGAGCAGTTTAAACATTAGGAGTTTCCGGAGCATCGAATTCAATCTCCTTTGCCTCGATCAGAACCTGCACCTTATTCTTTAAAGCCCAGCAGTCGTTTGTATCATGGCTTGGACTTTCAGAATGGTAGGTGCACCGAGCCTTTGGATTATAGTGAGGAGAGGCAGTATTAGGATTCTTTGGAGCTTCCCTAAAAGTTACCAGATTGGACTTTAATAAGTGTGGCAAAACTTGAGACAAAGTCATACTAATCCGGGTAAAGTGTCTCATAGGCCTTTCTGCTCTAGGATGGTTGTTTCATTGTTGAGTAGCTGCAGGCTTGGATATTATTACAGCCTCTACCGTTGGATGATGTTCAGTTCTGCCCTGATTTCTTTGACTGTAAGCAGCATTGACCTCTTTCTTTCCCACAAAAGGTCTCTTTCCTGCACTTGAGGGGGTATCTTTTTGAATCTTGCCACTTCTAATACCAGCTTCCACTCTTTCTCCGGTTAGGATCAGCTCAGTAAAACTAGCTGAGGAGCTTCCAATCAGATGGTTGAAAAATGGACCAGATAGAGTACCTAAAAACATATCCACCAACTCCCTCAGACAGAGGGGGTTGTACCCTTCCTGCTAGGTCTCCCCACTTCTGGGCGTAATCTTTAAAGCCCTCGCTTGAACCCATGGACATACTTTGGAGTTGTGTACGGGTCGGAGCAAGGTCTGCATTATATTGGTACTGCTTATAGAAAGCAACAACCAAGTCTTCCCAGTTACAGATATTGGTTCCTTCCACCTGATAGAACCATTCTAACTGAGTCCCAGATAAGATGTCTTGGAAGAAGTGGACCCACAAATCTCTGTCAGCGGTGTGAGGATGAATCTTCCTCATATAAGATCAGAGATGCATCTTGGGACACGAGACCCCTTCATACTTAGCAAACACCATAACCTTAAACTTCAGCAGGATGACAACCCCAGAAACCTAGCTCGGCTCTTCAAAATCCAGCCTAGGTGCCTTCTGGATTTCCATTGCGTTCAGACCATCCTCCAACTGTTTGTATTTATCATCAGCGGGAGGATACTGCTCCTCATTATAGTCAGATTCACTATCAGATTCCTTCGGGCTGAGGTCTTCTTCTCTCGTCTCCTCTTCTTAATTGTCTCCTTCCTTTGATGAATTACCAGTTCTGAAGCTCGCCGCACTGGTCCTCTGATCCTTCTTCTAAAATTCATTACACCAGCTGGTTTCTTTGGCTTCTTATTTTTTTCCTTCAGTATGAGAGCTTTCAGATCTTCTTTCCCTTTAGCTAGAGCCACGATCATTTGCTGGAACTGGGCGTTTTGTGCTTGGAGATCCTTGAGGTTTTGTTCGAGAGCCATTTCTTTACTTGCTGGAATAAACAGCAAAGAAGATAAGAGCCCTACTTTGAAACCTGCTTATACAGTGAGATGTATTATATTCTTATGCAATGTTTTCAAGGACCTATTTGGATTTAAGCTCTTTTAAACAAAACAAGAAACAAAACCCTTTATTAGGAAGTTTTTAAAGAAACAAAAGATTACATAGGGATAAACATTGAAAGGAAATTCTAAACTCCTAAGTCTCCCATGGGCGCTTCCTCTTGGTGTTGAGGTAGGTATTGAGATTCTTCTCTTTGTGAAGCTACTTTGTTAATTCCAGCACTTTCTTCTCACTTGCATAGAATTGAGTCTCAAAAGTATCTCGTTCTTCCCTGAGTTGGACCCAAGACTTTTGCAACTCTTCAAATTTGGTTGGCATATCAGGATGGAGAATAATGCGGGACTCGCCCTATTGAACAACAGGTTCTAAGATCACTGGTTAGATGGCATCGTACGACATCATAATACTTTGGGCTCAAGCTCGTACCCATTTTAGGTAAGGTTCCAAAGGGATGGAGTTTGTATGCCTTAAAGTCTTACTATCAGTCTTCTTAATAATGCTCCAAGCGCGGATGAACCTCTGATGATAATTTTGAAAATTACTTGAGTAGTTGAACACAATACCCTGGATGAGCATATTCGGTGGACCATCCCTCTGTGCGTAGCCAAAATGACGTAATTCTAAAGAAGGATTGTAGGCGATGCCTCCTCTAATTCCCAGGAGTGGCACATTAGGAAATTCTCCACAACGATCAATAAAAGAGATGTCTTCTTGAGAGAGAGAGAGGACACTAATGGATATCGGAGTGATAGAGAGAGACATTAATCTTTGACTCCACCTTAAGCCTAAATCATTCTGCATTATTGACTGAGGAAGGTGAAAAATAAACCACCCATATAGCAGAGGGGTGCAACATATGAGAGTTCCTCGCTTCTTCAGAGTATGAGTATGGAGAGAATGTAGGATATCCCCGAGAAATGTAGGAACCAGATTGTGAGCAAGGAAGATATTGATGGCACTCACATCTATAAATTGATATGTATTAGGAAAAAGGACCAATCCATGGATCAAGAGAGCTAAGACATCTTCGAAGGCTTGGTAACTCATAGCATCCAGGAAAATCTAAGCTTTCTCCATTAGAAATTTTTCAAGAAGGCATTTAACTCTACTTCTCCTTTCCCAATGGGATTCAATATCAGATGGCTTCAAGTGCAAAGCTATGGCAACATCTTCAGCAGCTGGATCTTGTTCTAAACCAGTGAAAGGTACTCGCTCCAATATGGGTAAACCAAGTAGCTTAGATAATTCTTCCAGTGTAGGTACCATTTGATAATCGGGAAATGTGAAGCAATGGTGCTCGAGATCAAATAATTGGAATAGAACACTCATTAAAACTTCGTCAAATCCGGTGGTAACCAAGCTGACCAAGTGACCATGTCTTTTTTTGAATGATGAGTCCTCGCGAACTTTCAAGACCAATTCCTTGAGCTTGGGAGGGATTTCTGTAAAGTTAATACAGATGGTTTTTCTGCGACCTGAATTCATATCCTACAAAACAGCAAAGAGGTAAATCCAACAGGTCCTTGAAATGGTTAGTATATATGAATGTCATGATTTTTATGATGTCATGATTATGCTTAAATCACAGATAAACACAATAAAATCACATAATAGACCTTAGGTTTAAAGGCTTGCATAAGCTTTTAAGGTGAGTACCCTCTTGAATGTTCAGTTAGCTCAACCTTTTCTATTAATAGTAATCAGGCTCTAAGGAGTCTCAATATCATTGACCTTCCCATCAGGAATTTTTTCAGCTGACGCACCAAAGTATTATGGCCAATAAATCCCGAAAGTCCAATCTCAATGAGTGTAGTATCGAGTATCAACCAATCTTCGATCGGAACCAAAGCCAGTTATCTCACTATTTTCTAATGGCTAGGACGAGTCAATTAAAGGTTCTATAGGTCAGTTAGAGCTTAGTGACACTATGAGGAAGCCTAATGTTATCCTTTACTTACTCAAGGAACATTAGTATAATCCAAAGTATCGCGCTAACGTAGCCACCACTTCGTCTGTATCAGTCCACACCGTACATCCTCCATGATTTATAGCTACTTACCTAAAAGGTGCCCCAGATTCGGGTGTAGGATCTTTACAAGAATACCCCAACATACCCTCAAAGCCAAAGCAATCAAATCAAACAAAGAAATCAATTAAAATGGTGAACTAAAACTCTAAGGTAACCCCACTTTTTCCCCAGCAGAGTCGATAGTTCTAGGATACGGTGGCAGAACCGACTGTTTATACTGGTTTGCGTTTTGTATTCACAAATGTGCGGTAAGCAAGAGTCAACACTGACTTTTCTTTTATCCAACAAAGGAAAGGGTGAAAAGAACAAAAAAAGACCTTTTTCGAGAGATTCTGAGTAAGGGGGTAGATTATGGAAAGGGAGGGTGTTAGCACCCTTTCCATCCGTAGTTTTCTACGGGCTCTTAGAGGTTTGCTCATTTTAAAATACCTTTGTGCTTCGTGTGTTTAAAAATGTTTTGAAAATGCCTTAGTGCAGCGATTTGCTTTGTGTTTAACTCTTGTATCAGTCCTCACGAGTGTTAACAAAGCAAATATTTTGAAAATTGTTTTTTGAAATGTTTTTTTGTAGGTGCAAAAAGTTGTTTTGAGCAAACTTCTAACAGCTATCTACTTTTATACTCGAAAAATGTTTGTTCTTTTTCTCATATCCTTAAGACAATGCTATCCTACTATTAGTGTGTAGGTAGCCCCATCGTTATATGTTTGAGGCACAACGAAGGGACGTTTATAGTCATAAAGGCAACATGTAGAGACACTTTAGCAATTTTGTTTTGGAACTAGATCATTTACCGAAGGGCAACTGTAGGTTCATTGAGGGACTATGGTCTTTTTTATTTACGGGTCTTTGCTAAAGTGTCCCTGTTTTGAGGGACATGACTGTTTTTCCAAAGGCAACCGAAGCAGGGATACCCTAGAGGTGCATATGTACATATGTGTTAAATTCGATTATTTATCTTTTGCATTAAGGTTTGCTAATGTTTATTTTCAATCTTTCCATGCAATTCTAGTTACTAACAATAATATTGTACAGGAAATGTAAAGTGCGGGAATTATAAAACTTACATTATTACAATGCTTTGGGACAGTTACATTAAAAAGAGTGCAAGAAATAAAGTGCATAATTTTAAATCTAAACTATTACATCCCATAATCAGTTACATTATTTATATAAAATGTGAGAAAATAATAACGCGCAAAAGGTTAGAAAATACTTCTAAGAACCTAAGCCAATAAGAAATCTTTTTTTTTTGCTTATTTTTTATTTAAGAGAAAAAATTAAATTAGTTTTCCTAAAGTCTATTTAGAAAATAAACTAAAATTTTTGTGGGTTTTTTTTTATATTCATGAAAAGAAATACTAAAATTAAAGTAAGTCCCGAATTCTAGTTTACTTTTAATTTTGAAAGAAAAAGGTTAAAGTTAATTAATTAATTAATTTTAGAAACTAATTATTTAATAATAAAACTAAATCCTTTTTTTTTGTGATTTTTTTACTGATTTTATGATTAAACTAATAGAAGAAAGGAATTTAATAAAATAATGAAAACAAAATGAAATAATAAAAAATAAATGAAAAAAATGGGTCTGGTGTTGATCAGTAATTAGGGGGTGCTGATGATCTGGAAAATGTTAGGCCCAGAAGATGGCAAGCCCAGAGTCAGCGTGGGATTCAGCGTTGTTGACCTCTAGAGGATGCACCATGGATTTGCATATTGAAGCGCTTAGATCTGTATCAACTATGATCTGAAGGTGATAATCTGATGGTGTATGATGAGCGCCTGGCCATTGTACATATCTGATCTGCATATAATATGTTAGAAAGAAAATGAAAATGCCTGACCTGGGATTCGAATCCCAGGTCCTCCATCCAGCGTATGCCTTCTAACTGTTCAATTTGGATAAAGGAAAACTAACATTTTGAATCCTGTAAGTTTGCTAGTTTCAGAGCCAAACGAAAAGTGAAACTTTGGGCTGCTTCGATTTGCAAATTGTCTATGCCATAAGTTTCGATTTGCTAAACCATTTATAAATAACAAGAATAATATGAAAATGCAGTCCACGTGAGTTTATATTATAGATTGAATAAGCTTAAAAGCTTTTACCCACTGAAGATACTACAATTTGGAATCCTAAACGTGGGATGGCTGGGAAACTTTCTAGGCTTTCTTGGAGTCAAGCTGTGTAGGGGTCCTTCGGTAGACAAGGCGTCCTTGGTGCAATATGTGTGCGTATTCATTTTGTGTGCCTCCTGTGTAGTTTTCTCGTGTGTACCCCCCCCCCCCTCGATTTGTGTTTAATATCTTGTATTTATAGAGGGTGGAGGAGACAAACAAACATACCATTAAAGACCATCTATTAATAGGGCTTTGAAAACAGAATCAGACACATTAAAATATTTCCATTTTGAGATATTTCATTCCATTCTGAGATTCTGAATGAACTTGGACATGTCAACTTGGAGCTTTGTTCGAATTTGAAAATATTCAGAGTTTCCCTCTACAGAGCCCCTTCGATCAGCTCTTGTTCTTGTGAGGATTCTAAGTCCTGATTCAAATTGTTCATAACTTCCCTTATCAGAACTTCTTCAATCAGCCCTTGTTCTTGTGATTATTCTAAGTCCTGATTCATATTATTCAGAATTTCCTTTATCAGAACATCTTAGATTAAGACACCTATGCACTGTTATGCCAATCGAAGGATACTTCGTTCTGATGTCCTAATCGAAGGAAGTCTATTGTTCCAATCAACGGACACTCTGATGTTCCAATTGAAGGAAGCTTTGATGTTCCAATCGAAATAAGCTCTGATGTTCCGATCGAAGGAAGCTCTGACATTCCCATTGAAGAAAGCTCTGATATTCCAATCGAAGGAAACTCTGGTGCTCCAGTCGAAGGAAGCTTAGATATGCCAATCGAAGGAAATTCTGATGTTCCAATCAAAAGACCCTATGATGTTCCAATCGAAAGACCCTCTAATGTTCCAATCGAAGGAAGCTCTGATGCTCCAATCGAAAGACCCTCTGATGTTCCAATCGAAGGAAGCTTTGATGCTCCAATCGAAGGACCCTCTGATGTTCCAATCGAAGGAAGCTTTGATGCTCCAATCGAAGGACCCTCTGATGTTCCAATCGAAGGAAGCTCTGATGCTCCAATCGAAGGAAGATCTGATGCTCCAATCAAAGGAAGCTCTGATGCTCTAATTGAAGGAAGCTCTGATGCTCCAATCGAAGGACCTTTGATGTTCCAATCGAATGACATTTCATTCATCGTCAAATTTTACTTTCCTCAAGCAGATATTTGTAACCACCCATGTAAAAGAAAATTTTGAAAGAAAATGAGAGGGAAAATTTTGGGGTACAACACACCCCATTACTCAGAAAGAATTTTGAAGCTAACTTTGCAGGGTTCGCTTGTCAATGATAGAGGCATTTTCTGGATATTCCTGCTTTTCCAGGTACTTCTTAATGTAGTAGAACCAAGGCTTGTTTTCCGGTCCTTCTTCAATAGCAAGACAGTGTGCGGGCTCTTCGAAATGTCTAATTGTGATACGTGGTTCGTGATTCGGCCAGGTTACTTTGAACATAGCTAATAGAGTTTCCAGAGCGTCTTCCATTTGATTTTCTTCTCGTGGGATATGGCTGAAACTGATATTGGTAAATTCCACAGCCAACTTTAAAACATGATCCCAATATGGCATTAGTTTATAATGTTTAGTATCCCATTCATCGTTGACCTTATATATGACTAATGCAGTGTCCCCAAATACTTTGAGGTGCTTTATTCTTAGATCAATGGTAGCTTCCAGTCCTATTATGCAAGCTTCGTACTCGACGATGTTGTTGGTGTAGTCGAAACACAATCTTGCGGTATATGGCTTGTGATAGTTCTTTGGAGAAGTCAAAACTTCCATATGTCGTGTCCTAGTGCATTTGAAACCCCGTCAAACGTGAGTGTCTAATGCGTCCTTAGCTCGGGTCCTTCGTCGGGTCCTGGTATTTCGTAGTCACCTATAACCATGACATTCTCGTCCGGAAAGTAGAACTTCATAGGTTGATATTCTGGCAGCGGTTGGAGAGCTAGATTTTCAACTAATACACTACCCTTGATGGATTTTTGAGTGACATATTGGATGTCATATTCTGTCAATAGCATCTTCCATCGGGCAATTCTCCCTGTAAGAGCTGGTTTTTCAAACACGTACTTTAGAGGATCCATTCTTACTATTAACCATGTAGAGTGGGTCAACATATATTGCCTTAAATTCTTGGTAGCCCAAGCCAATATACAACAACTTTTCTCGAGGAGTGAGTACCTGGTTTCGCAGTCAATGAATTTCTTACTGAGGTAATAAATCACATGCTCTTTTCTACCTGTTTTGTCCTGCTGTCCCAAAACACAACCCATTGATCCTTCGAGCACTGTCAGATACATGATGAGTGGTCTTCCTGGAACTGGCGGCATTAAGATTGGTGGCTCTTGCAGATATTGCTTTATTGTTTCGAAGGTTGTTTGGCAATCATCATTCCATACTACCGTCTGATCTTTTCGTAATAACTTAAATATTGGCTCACATGTAGCTATTAGATGTGATATGAACCTTGAGATGCAATTCAATCGCCCACTTCTTTTTTCTGTCCTTGGTGCTGGAATCCCTTGTATATATTTTACTTTGTCGGGGTCTACCTTGATACCCTGTTGGCTTACAATGAAACCCAACAATTTGCATGATCTGACGCCAAATGTACACTTATTTGGATTTAACCTCGGTCTGAACTTGCGCAGCCGCTCGAATAACTTTTGTAAATGTATGATGTGTTCCTCCTCCGTATGGGATTTGACGATCATATGATCTAAGTACACTTCAACCTCTTTGTGGATCATATCATGGAATAATGTGACCATTTCCCTCTGATAGGTTGCCCCTGCATTCTTGAGACCGAATGGCATTACTTTGTAGCAGAAAGTTCTCCAAGGTGTCATGAAGGTAGTCTTTTCCATGTATTTGGGTGCCATTTTGATTTGATTATAGCCTGAGAAGCCGTCCATGAATGAGAATATTGAGGCTTGAGTCGTGTCATCCACCAGAACATTCATGTGAGGCAACGGGAATTCGTCCTTGGGGCTTGCTTTTTTCAGATCTCGATAATCCACACACATGCATACCTTGCCATCTTTCTTGGGTACTGGCACAATGTTAGCTATCCAGGTTGGATAATCTACCACTGCTAAGAACCCTGCGTCAAACTATTTAAGAACCTCTTCTCTGATCTTGCTGGACATATCTGGACGAGTTCTTCTGAGTTTTTGCCTAACTGGAGAACACCCTTCTTTGAGAGGTAGTATGTGCACCACGATGTCTGTATATAACCCTAGCATGTCCCTGTAGGACCAAGAGAATATATCCATGTACTCGTGCAATAGTTTGACCAGCCTTTTGTTTGACGCTCTGCTCTAACATTTCCCCTAGCTTGATTTCTTTCAGATATTCCTCTGTGCCCAGATTAATGGTCTCAATAGCCTTTTGGTATGGTTGAATGTTGTTGGCCTTTCGTTCTATTTCCCTCGCCATTTCCTCAGAGAGTTTAATATCTTCATCATCTTCCTCTTTGGCTTAGTTGATAGGAGAATCAAAATTGTATCGGGTCGCAGCAGTAACATTATCAGTGATTTTGGGCATGGATCTGCACATTTATCATGTTTTGGTGCATATTTTAGTATATGAGATTCTGAAAATGCATATATAGAGAAAGTATTTCCATTTTTAAATTTAAAGAATAAATGCAAGAGAAAGACAAGGATCTTAATTGAAAACAAGATATAACTTTAATTGATTATAAATATTGTCTGAAACAAAACGCGAAACCCTTACAAACAACCCCTATGCCTCGAGCTTGACACAGGTTCTTTTTTTTAAACAATAAAAATTACTTAGGAAAGAAAAAGATCTCACGAATCTCCACGACAGTCCATCTTTTAAGTTCTTCTCCTGGGGCGCATCCCCGGATGAAGTCAGTTTCCTTTCTAGTGTTAACCTTGTTGGATATCATCGCCACATATATGTCGTGCTCTATTACTTTATTGACAAAAGTCTCTTGGAACGGAGGGAAATGTGCTTTGCCTTTCAGAGTAGCTTTCGACAATTCATAACCCAAACCAAAGCGATTCTTCTTCTCAGGAATTTCTGGGAGCTTTCCCCAGCCTTTCGAGGCATCATATTCCATAGTTGCTTGCAAATCTCTCCACGATGTCACCTTAGGCTTATCACCTTTCTTGGCTGGTAAAGTCACCATTGAAGCAATTTCCAAGGCTTGGAATAGGGTAGCTATACAGTCTTTGTCGGATAATATATCTATATGATTCAATGTGGCTCACCAAGATGTCTTCCTCGCGGTCGATTATGATTAATTTCCCTTCCACTAGGAACTTCAATTTTTGATGCAGGGTCGAGGTGACTGCCCTTGCTACATGGATCCAAGGTCTCCCCACTAATCAAGTGTATGCCGGTTCTATATCCATGACCTGGAAAGTGATATTGAATATATGCGGCCCAATTTTAATTGGAAGATCCACCTCTCCTAACACCGAGCTTCGAGAATCGTCAAATGCTTTCACTATTGTAGAACTTGGTCTCATCACCACGTCATATATTGTTAGCTTTATCAGATTTGACTTTGGCAACACATTGAGGGCAGAGTCGACATCAGTGAGAACCCTGGATAAATGGGTAGTACCTATTTTCATAGTAATGTGGAGTGCCTTGTTATGAGCTCGGCCCTGTGGAGACAATTCATTATTGCTAAAACCCAGGTATCAACTTGATTTATAGGAATCTCCTCTGCGATGTGAGTTGAACTTAGTACCTTCATCAAAGAGTCCATGTGTGCTTCAGAGTTGATGAGTAGTGAGAGTATAGAGATTTTCGTTGGAGTTTGATGAAGCTGATCCACCACTCTGTAGTCACTTCTTTTGATTATTTTCATAAACTCTTCTGCCTCTTGATCAGTAAAGTTTTTTCTTGGAGGTTCTGTTTCTTGACTTGTATCAACTACTGCTTTTCCCTTGTCCTTTGTCAGAGTCTTATCTTTCTTCTTTGATGGTTCAGCTCCAAAAATTCGATCACTTCGGGTCATACCCCCTGTCCCTGCTATATTTGAAATTGCAGGTCCCTGACTTGGTGAGGGCTCATTTTCTTGCTTCACTCCATTAATTTACACGGCTGAGTCATAACTCCATGGCACTTCCTTGTTATTTTCATAAGGGATAGGTGACGGTCCTTTAATTACCATTGGTGCCATTCCTGTGGTCTCTGTTGATTCTTCCCACGGGATTACTAGAGTTTTCTTGTTAAGATTTGGGCCTTGGCAGGTGTTGTACCCAAAAAATTTCCCTCCCATTTTACTCAACACATGTTCATTGAGATCCTTAACTTGCTCAAGGATGCCCAAGATTTGACCAGACAAACGCTCTCCTAAAGCAATGAACCTCCAGCTGGGGTTTTCATTTTCATCAAGATTGGTGAATTCCAAAGGCCTTACATGCTCTTCATTGTCCTAATATGTTCTCAAGACCATCCATGTTAAGTTTCATGCCTTACACAAGAGGTTTACCCAGTCAACTGCTCAGATGCTTGAAAATCAATTGTATTAGGTCAAAAGTCAATTGTGGCCCACATATAGTCAAACTTTAAGATTTTTGGTTAACATCAACATTTTTAAGTGATATCCATCATTTGACCAAGGGTTGACCATGATTTCCCAAGGAATGCTCCTAATTCATCAAAACTCAAAAATTGCTAAATTAGGATTTCTCAGGAAAAGTTAACCAAACTTTGACCAAGCATAACTTTCTCATACTTTATCATAAATTTATCATCCAAGGCTAATTTTGAAGAGAATCCAATTTCCTACAACTCATCTTCATCCCTCAAGTTCAATAAATGCACTCATGAAAAGATATGAATTCATACATTATAGGTCATTTCAAAAAGTCAACAAAAACACCTTTTGGGTCAAAGCTTCTTACATGAACATGGAAGATTCAATTGAGATGAAACCAAAGAGGTTGCTTAGTAGACATCCTAAGATTTCTAAAAAGTCAAAGATCATCACCGTGAGATAAAAATTGAGCAAGTTATGGCTTTCCCAAGTTGGGAGAATTTTGGAAATTTCAAGAATGGTGCATTGAGCAAATTTAAATTTTTGCGTCAATGGCCTAACTTTTTAAAGTTCAAACATCTTCCTAAGATTTTAGAGGACCCCGAATTTCATTCCTACCTTGCCTTGTTTTTTTAACAATTTTATTCATATTTATTTTGATTTTATTCCCAAAAATACAAAATAAATTTTATAAAATAATAAATGGTGGATCATGATAATTAGGCTTGTGTTTTGGCTCAACTTCAGGCCCATAATTTCGTCCTACAATGACCAGATACATTCAAGCAAGATAAGGCATGTTTTGATAAAATTGGAAGGCCTTGAATGTTTTTGATTTTTTTTTGGAAACATTGAGTTATGGCCATGATTATTTCCCTTTAATGGTGTCTCCTCACTCCACACTACATATACAGCATCCCTCCAAGCCATTTAGAGGGAGATATAGCCTGGAGAACCCCTGCCATTTTGAAAAAAGATCACAAAGTTGCCCAAATCGAAAATCAATTTCCAGCCTCCATTACTCTAAACTAAGGTTTTTGGTCCACTCCTGGAGGCTCCTTGAATTCATCCCAACCATTTTTGAGCCTTGAAAGCCCCAAAACACCGCTACCAATTCACACGGTTTTCATTTCTTTTCCATTTTAATTTGTTTAATTCATGCACTATAAACACATTCTAATCATGCATTACTGACCATGCTCGTAGTTGCAAGCTATCTGTGTGGTTTTATTTGATGTTTGGTGCAGGGATTGAATATCACCATTCTTAGGGTTCCAAGCTTAAAATTGGGATTTCTGGATTTAGCCAGAATTAGGTCTAACCAAGGGTCTTGTGGTGCTCGGGAGGTTTAGGGCAACTCATCCATGGCCTTACCATGAATTTATTATGTGTTTTGTTGTTGTTTTGAATGCAGATTTTTTAGTGACAGATAAAAAACTGTCGCTATAGGTACAATGATCTAAAATGACAGATAGAGGTGGAAGATAATTGTGTGGCATCCTCCCAATGGCTCCTCTGAATCAGCGCGCCATTTTTTTTGTTTCTATAATATTGACTTTTTTTCTTATATATTATTATTGAATGATTTGAAACAACAAATGACCATCCAGCTCAGTTGGTAGAAAAGTGCTTTGTGAAGGGAAGGGACCTGGGTTCGAGTCCCAGGTCCATCATTTTATTTTTCTAACAATTATGGATTGCAGATCCAGCGTATACTATCTACGCAAGCCCAGTGTATGCTTTCCAGATCATAGCCATCAGATCTTGGTCAATCTAGATCGCGCACCATATGCCCGTAAGGCTGCTCCTCACTGAATCAAGTCAGCTGATAGACTTCTCCTAAACGGGCCAAACGTTTTCAGTAAATGCACCCCCTAAGTTGCTCATTACACCAGGCCCAATCCCTTTATTTCTTTTTTAATTTCTTTGTTTATTTGGTCTTAATTTCTTGTTTTATTTATTTTCACAACAAAAAAATTCATTTTTTCAATTAAATCATAAAATCAGAAATTCAATAAAAAATAAATTTTAGTTTTTTTTTCATAAAGTATTTAATTGCAATTAATTAATTAGCTTAATTAGATTAATTCAAATTCTTTTTTGTAATTAAAATCCAATAGAAAATTATGTTAACTTGATAACTTTTTTATATATTTAAAAGTAAATAGAAATTAGGTTAATTAGCAAGATTAACTGCCTTTTCTAAAAAAAAATCAAAAAATGTCCTTTCTCTATTCCCGTCTTAATTCTTCGCGCGCGTTTTATTTATTTATTTTCCGAATTATTGTAACTGTATCAAGTTTGTAATAGTTTAATTAGGATGTTAATTTCCGCATCTTTATTTTCTAACAAATATTTGTGTATCTTCCCAAAAGCCTTGTAATAGCGTAGATTTTCTTTTCACACTCTTTAAGTTCCGTAGTTATTAACTACCTAGATGTATGAATAATAGGATTTAATATCAAGACAAATAAGTTTAAAAATGGTAGATAACCCTAATTGTGCAAAGGTAATTAACTGAAAAAACACACTTGCACATGCTCACTCCTAGGGTTTTCCCCACTTGGTAGCCTCGGAAATAATGGCCGTGTCCCTCGAATGTAGGGATACCTTAGCAATGACCCGCGATTCAAAGTCTTCATAAATATCATAGTCCCTACTTGTCCCTCGAGATGCCTACGAAAAATGATCTTATGATGATAGTCCCTTCGAAATGCTAAGGTATCCTTGCTTGTTACCTTCAGAGACCATTTCGTCCCTTCTAACGTCCCTTAAAAATTCCAACGACGGAGCTACCTAATCCTTAATAGTAGGAGAGCATTGTCTAAAGGACACGAAAATGAACAGACTTTTTTTGAGTAGGTAGAAAAATATTAAGTACTTGCTCAAAACAAAAACTTTTCACACAAACACTTTCCAAAAACAGTTTTCAAAAAACAACTTCGTCACACTCTTGAAGATAGATACAGGGGTTACCACGAAGTAAACAAAACTTTTTCAAAACAAGCACACACAAGAAATTTAGAAAAATGAGAAAGTACCTAAGAGCCCGTGGAAAACCACGGATAGAAAGGGTTCTAACACCTTCCCTTTTTATAATCTACCCCCCCCCCCCCCCCCCCCCCGTACTCAGAAACATCTCAAAAAAAAGGTTTTTTCTGTTCTTTTTCCCTTTTCCTTTGTTGGATAAAATTAAAGTCAATGGCGACTCTTGCTTACCGTGACATTTGTGAATACAAATGCAAAACCAGTATAACAGTAGGTTCTGCCACCGTATCACAGAACTGGAGACTCTGCTGGGGACAAGTCTTATAAAGTGGGGTTTACCTTAGGATCTAGTTTCATTTTAAATTGTTTTCTTTGTTTTCTTTGATTGCTTTACTTTTAAAGGTTTGTTGGGGTATTCTTGTATAGATCCTATACCCAGATCTGGGGGCACTTATTAGGTAAACAACAATAGATCGTGGAGACTGTACGACGTAGATCGATATGGTTTAAGCGATGGTTATGTTGGTGTGACACTTTGGTTGGTACTGGTATCCTTCGTGTGGAAACGAGGAGAATACGGGGCCGCCGTGTGGTGTCGTAAAGCACTAACGGACTTTAGAACCTTAGTTGAACAAACTTGGCCATTAGAAAGTAGTGAGATAGCCGGCCTCGGTATAAAGTTGAGGATTAGTTGATACTCGATGCTACACTCATTGAGATCAGACTTTTGGGATATTTCGGCAGCAAGAAAAGATTGCCTGAGCTGAAATAATGCCTGATAAAGGATGATCAGTGATATTGAGAATCCTTAGAACCCGGTTACTTTTCTAAGACAGGTTTGAAACCAACTAAATCAAAAGGGTACTTACCTTTAACCTCATGCAAGCCTTTAAACCTAAGGCCTATTGTGTGATTTGCTTGTGTGTGATTTACTCTATTTGAACATAACATCATGCATCATAACATAGTATTGATTCTCATTACACTAACCATTTCAAGGACCAAGTGAATTTATCTTTGTTCTGTTTTGTAGATCATGGCTTCCGCTCGTAGAAACACTATCTGAATCCGCTTTGTGAGAATACCTCCCCAACTCAAGGAACTAATATCAAGGGTTCCTGAAACTTCTTCATTCACTAAGAGACATGGTCGACTTCTCAACCTGGTTACTTCGAGCTTTGATGAAAAGATGATGGGTGTACTCTTTCAGTTCTTTGATCCCAAGCACCACTGCTTCACCTTTCCAGACTATCAGTTGGTTCCTACCATTGAAGAGTTCTCTCAGATATTGAATCTACCCATTCTTGACCAGGTGACTTTCACAGGTTTAGAAGAGGTTCCTAAGCCAAAAGTCATTGCCTCAGCTTTGCATCCAAAATGGGCCGATGCTGTATCCAATTGGGAAACAAGAAGCGGAGTCAAGGGTTTTCTAGCCAAGTTCCTAATAGATAAGGCCCAGCTGTTTTGGGATGATTTGGACTTTCAGGCTTTTGAGGAGGTCTTGGCCCTTCTAATTTATGGGTTAGTACTGTTCCCTAATCCAGACTTACTCGTAGATGTGAATGCTATCAAGATCTTCCTCTCTCGCAACCCTGTGCCTACCTTGCTCGGAGATATCTTGCATGTTCTCCATACTCGTACCATGAAGAGAAGAGGGGTTCTTATGTGCTGCATGCCATTACTGTCGAGGTGGTTTATTTCTCACCTCCCTAAGGCAGTGCTGAAGAATGAAGAAGGTTTGGGTTGGTCGCAAAGGATAATGTCACTTTCTCATGCAAATATTCTCTGGTATTCCCTATTTATGGGAGATATTTCTATTATTGACCGCTGCGGAGAGTTCCCTAATGTCCCACTACTTGGCATTAGGGGGGGCATAACTTACAATCCTTGTTTGGCTCTGCGAAAATTTGGTTACGCTCGAAGGGATGGTCCTCATGAGATACTTATTCAGGGCATTATGTTTAACTATGAGGATGATGTTCAAGGGTATCGCTAGAGGTTCATACGAGCTTGGGGCATGGTAAACAGATTTGACGCCAAGACTTTGGGGCCGAAGAATTTCATTCCTATGGAACCTTATCTCCAATAGGTGCGAGCTCACGCTCAGAAACTTATGATTCCCTACATATCCGTCTTACCAGTGATTGTGGAGCCCATTACTGAAGGGGATATTCCCTACACGGTTCTTCATCCTGATATGCCCACCAATCTTGAAGAACTACAGAGGTCCTGGATTTAGTTGAAGAAGGAGCGAGATACTTATAGGGACCAGTTCTATGCCCAAGAGAAGAAAGTTTTAGAGCTCACAAAGCAGCTTCATGAGGAAAGAAGCCTTAATGTATATCTCGGTACGAAGAGGAAGCATCCATGGGAAACTTGATTTCTTTTAGTTTTTAGAATTTTCAATTGTAACGCCTAAAAGGAAATTGTATTTTGAATTCTACTAATAAAATCTTTGTTTCATTTGGGTTCGCAAATTTAAATTTCCCAAAGTCCTTGAAATCATTTCATACGCATCCCATCTATAGCATTTCATAAACAGGTACCATTACAGGTTTCTCATCTTCTTCGCTGCTTATTTCAGCAAAAATGTCTTTCGAACAAAGCATCAAAGATCTTCAGGCACAAAATGCCCAATTTCAACAGATGTTCATAACTCTGGAAAAAGGGCAGGAGGATCTGAAGGCCCTCCTCCTGAAAGAAAAGAAGAAGAAGAAGAAGAAGAAGACGAAGAAGAAGAAGAAGAGGCCCGCTGGTATCCTTAATATGGGCAGAAGATTCAAAGGGCCGCTAAAGCAACCAGTCAATTTGACCTCCTCGTCCAAGGAAGGGGAGAATCAAGAGAGGGAGACAAGGGAGGAGGATCCCAATCCTGAAGTTTCTGACAATGATATAGACTACAATGATGAGAAGTATCCTCCCACTGAAGATAGATACAAGCAGTTTGAAGATCGGTTGAGCGCTATGGAACTCTAGAGAATACCTGGGTTGGACTATGGAGAATTGGGATTGGTGTCGGGAGTGGTCATCCCGCAGAAGTTTAAGGCTTCGGTTTTTGCAAAGTATGACGGGGTGTCTTGACCAAGGCTCCATCTCTGTTCCTATGTAAGGAAGATCCATCCCCACACCGCTGATAGAAACTTGTGGGTTCACTTCTTTCAAGATAGTCTGTCAGGGACTCAGCTTGAATGGTTCTACCAATTGGAGGGAACTAATGTCCGAAACTAGGAGGATTTGGTTGTTGCTTTTTATAAGCAGTATCAATATAACGCCAACCTTGCCCCTACTCGTACTCAACTCCAGAGTATGTCCATGGATGTAAGTGAGGGCTTTAAGGACTATGCGCAGAATTGGAGAGACTTGGCTGGGAGAGTCCAACCCCCTTTAGCTGATAGGGAGTTGATTGACATGTTTCTTGGGACGATGTCTGGTCCATTCTTTAATCATTTAATTGGCAGCTCGTCATCTGGTTTCACTGAGCTGATATTAACTAGAGAGAGGGTAGAAGATAGGATTTGGAGCGGTAAAATACAGAAAGACACCTCTTCGAGTTCATTAAATAAGCCCATCACTGGTAAGAAGGAGGCCAGTGCCATTTATAGCCCGAGAGGTCAGAGCAGAGCTGAATACCGTCCAGCGGTAAGTGCTGTAATGATACCTAGGCTTGTGGCTGCCCCACAACACAACAGTCAGCAAAGGGTAGAAAGACTACAAAGGCAGTTTACCCGGATTAACATGACATTGACAGAGGTTCTACCCCATCTGCTGAGATCCAACTTGGCAACCTTGAAAGAGGCTCCCAAGAATCCTAATACCATATCTCCTCGGTACAATCCAAACGCTCGGTGTGCCTATAATTCTGAGAGTCCTGGCCACGATACAAATGACTGTTGGGCTCTAAGAAATAAAATACAAGATCTGATTGAAGCCAAGGAGATTGAGTTTGATGCTCTGGAGAAGCCCAATGTCATAACTTCTCCCATGCCTAAGCATAACCGTGGAGTTAATGTTGTTGATACCGACCTATTTGTGACCTCAGTTGATGAAGTTTCTACTCCTCTTATGACTATTAAGAAGAATTTGTTGTTGGACAGTTTATTTCCAGGTTATGGTGAAGGTTGCCATATGTGTTCATCTCTGCCTACTGGTTGCTATTTGCTGAAAACAGGTGTCTAACGCCTGATGGACAGCAGATAAATTTTGTTAGATAAACTTTGATTCCAATTGTTCCATTTAAATATGTTGTTATTATAACCATTTCCGCCAATCCTTCCAAGGCCTCCTCGAGAAGACCTGTTAGGATTACACCCACTCCGAGAGTCGCTCCGTTAATAATCACTTTTCCTGGTCCTGTCCCATACGCCTCGGACAAAGCTGCCCCTTGGCATTATGGCGCCGATGTTTACTATCATGGTGTTAAACAAGATCTGAAGAATGAAGAGGCTGATCCCGATATCAATAACATTGTCGGGACCAGTAAGATTACCAAAAGTGAAAGGGTTTTCTCTCCCGAGATTTCTCCGAAGACTGTCAATAAGCATGATGTTATTTCACCTTCTATTCCTACCGGTACTTCAACTACTACTCCTGTTCTTACTCCAATTGTTACTCCTGTCGTTGAGTTATCTGGGACTCGAAGCAAAGAAGCTACAGGTGAGTCTGCCCGGACGGAGGCACCTAGAAAAGTTGTTGTGGAATCCTCTAAGCAAGAGATAGAGGAGATATTAAAAATAATTAAAAAGAGCGACTACAATATGGTGGAGCAGTTGGGGAAGACCCCCTCGAAGATATCAATGTTGTCATTGTTGTTGTGTTTCGAGGCCCATGTGAAGGCTTTGATTGCATTCCTAAAGACTGCGCATGTGCCACAAGAAACTTCAGTCGATCAATTCAAAGACTGTGTGGCTAGCTTGACTGTTGATAATGGGTTGGGTTTTTCAGATTCCGACTTGACACCGAAAGGGAGGAAGCACAATGATGCTCTGCATGTCTCGATCGAATGCAGGGGCACCACTATGGCTCATGTGCTGGTGGATACTGGGTCTTCACTGAATGTTCTTCCTAAGAAGGCTCTCGACCGGCTGGATTGTAAAGGCTTGACCTTAAAGCCTAGTAACATTGTGGTAAGGGCTTTTGACGGGTCGAAGAGAATGGTGCATGGGGAGGTGGACATCCTTGTCAAGGTAGGCTCTCAGACCTTTGGGTCCACCTTCTACGTGATGGACGTCAGGCCATCGTACTCTTGTTTGTTGGGTCGTCCTTGGATCCATGAAGCTGGGGTTGTTACTTCTACACTACACCAAATGTTAAAGTATCCGGTGAAGGGGAAGATAGTCATTGTGCATGGCGAGGAGGAGTATATGGTGAGCCACCTGAACTCCTTCAGGTATGTGGAGATGGACGGGGAATTCATAGAGACTCCTTGTCAAAACTTTGAAGAGGTTCCCCAGGTTTTGGCATCAACTGAGACTACCACCAGCACCAAACCTCCTATGAAGATGGCTACTCTCAAAGACGCCAGAGTAGTGGTTGAAGAAGGTGGGTGTACCAACTGGGGACAACTCCCTGATTTTACTCACAAAACTGACAAGTTTGGTTTGGGCTTTACTTCAAGAGCTCAAAAGGATGTTCGACGTGCTCGAGCTGGAGGGCCCCCCCTACGCATCAGTAATCGTGGAGTTAATGTTATTGAAGACAGTGAGGAAGACTCTGACATTGATAGCTGGATATACCCGACTACCAACGGTGGACTGAGTAATTGGATGGCTAGAGATTTTATACCAGTTTCTTTTATTCCGCAATAATTTTCTTACTTGTTTTCTGAGTTTGTAATAAATAATTTAAAATTTATGGCCTTGTGTCTTACCCGAGGCACAATGGTTCCATCCGTCAGGTTTATTATATGTCATTTCATATATCATAAATAACACATTGGACGTTCCTTGCCTACAAATTTTGCGCTCTCTATTTTTCTTTTCTGCCTTTACTTTATCAATACAGCTATGCTCTTACACACACTCACGTATCAAACTGCAGATCCATATCCACCATGGGTCCCATTGATAACAGTCCTGCTATTTCCAGTTATGATTTCGAAAGATCAACCAAGCTGAGGACGAAGGTGAGGACGATTGTGAGGTGCCTGGAGAACTTGCTAGATTATTACAGTAGGAAGAGAGGGCTATACAGCCTCATGAAGAACCAGTTGAGATGATAAACTTGGGCATGGAGGAGGACAGAAGAGAAGTCAAGATTGGTGCAAATCTGGAGACTAAGATCAAACAGTGGTTAATACAGATGTTGCACGACTATATTGAGATCTTCACCTGTTAATATGAAGACGTGCCTGGTTTAGACATTGATATCGTGGTACAATGCCTGCTGACTAAAGAAGATTGTCCTCCGGTTAAACAGAAGTTTCACCGTATGCGCCCTGAAATGTCAGAGAAGAACAAGGCAGAGGTTATGAAGCAGTTTGACGCGGGGTTCTTAGCTGTCACCTCCTACCGGAGTGGGTTGCCAACGTTGTTTCAGTACCTAAAAAGGACGGCAAGGTACAGATGTGTGTAGATTATAGAGGCCTGAACAGGGCAAGCCCCAAAGATGACTTCCCGCTTCCCCACATTGATGTTCTGGTTGATAACACCACATATCACAAAATCTTTTCCTTCATGGATGGTTTCTCTGGATACAACCAGATCAAGATGGCTCCTGAAGACATGGAGAAGACAACCTTCGTCACACAGTGGGGCACCTTCTGTTACAATGTGATGCCTTTTGGGTTGAAGAATGTTGGGGAAACCTATCAGTGAGCCATGGTCGCTTTGTTCCCTGATATGATTTACCATGAGATCGAGGTTTATGTTGATGACATGATAGCCAGGTCTCAAACCGAAGAGGAACACCTTGATCATCTACAAAAGTTGTTTGACAGGTTGAAGACATATAAGTTGAGGTTGAATCCGAACAAGTGCACTTTCGGGGTAAGGTCTAGTAAGCTTCTGGGTTTCATCGTCAGTGACAAAGGTATTCAGGTAGACCCTGCAAAGGTAAAGTCCATACAAGAGATGTCGGCTCCCCGTACAGAGAAATAAGTTAGAGGTTTCTTGGGACGCTTGAATTATATCGCCAGGTTCATTTCACATCTGACTGCTACTTGTGAGCCCATCTTCAAGCTTCTGAAGAAAGATCAAGTGGTAAAGTGGAATAACGAATGCCATACTGCTTTCGAAAGGATCAAGGAATATCTCCAAAAACCGCCAATTCTGATGCCTCTGGTCGAAAGAAGACCTTTGATACTATACTTAACAGTGTTAGACAATTCAATGGGGTGTGTGATAGGGCAGCATGACGAGTCTGGTCGAAAAAAGCACGCAATATACTACCTTAGCAAAAACTTTACCAACTGTGAGACAAGATACTCACTGCTCGAGAAAACTTGTTGCGCTTTGGCATGGGCTGCTCACCGACTAAGACAGTACATGTTGACCCACACTAATTTGTTGATATCTAAGATGGATCCAATCAAGTACATCTTCGAGAAGCCTGCTCTCTCCGGAAGAATAGCGAGATGGCAGATGATCTTAACTGAATACGATATACAATATACAACCCAGAAAGCAATCAAGGGAAGTATATTGGTTGATCATTTGGCTCATCAGGCCGTGGATGACTAACAGTCCATGAATTTTGAGTTCTCGAACGAGAACATTATGCTAGTGACTGACTATGAAGAACCTGGACGGGATGAAGGACCTGAAGAAGGATCCTGGTGGACTATGGTTTTTGACAGAGCTTCGAACACACTCGTTAATGGCATTGGCACAATAATCATATCTCCTGAGGGCTGTCATTATCCTTTCACTGCCCGATTATGTTTCAACTGCACTAATAACATGGCGGAGTATGAAGCCTGCATCATGGGTCTCAAAGCCGCTATTGACCTCAAGATCAAGTTCTTAAATGTCTTCAGGGATTCAGCCTTAGTGATAAGTCAGATCAAAGGCGAATGGGATACGAAGCATTCGAATCTCATCCCATATAAAGAGCACGTACTGACATTGCTCCCACACTTTGAAGAGGTAACCTTTGAAAATTTCCCACGAGAGGAGAATCAGTTAGCGGACGCGCTAGCTACCATGTCTTCTATGTTCAAAGTCAGGTGAGACAACGAAGCTCCCTACATCACCAGTGAAAGGTTGCATGAACCAGCACACTGTTGTGAGATTGATACTGAAGAGGTGGCAGACAAACCCTGGTTTCACGAAGTGAATAGGTACCTCGAAACTCAAGAGTATCTCGAAGGGGCATATGTCAATGATAAGACGTTTCTGAGAAGGTTCGCTGCGAAATTCTTCCTCAGTAATGGAATCCTCTACAAGCGCAGCCATGACTCTACCTTAATGTGGTGTGTAGATAAAAGCGAAGTAGAGAGGATTATGACAGATCTACATGAAGGTACCTTCGGAACCCATTCAAGTGGACATACCATGGCTAAGAAGATCTTATGGGCAGGATACTACTGGTCCACTATGGAAGCAAATTGTTATCAGCACTCCCGAACTTGTCATAAGCGCAAAATTTATGCTGATAAGGTGCATGTGCCTCCGTTTCCTTTGAACTTCTTGACAGCTCCGTGGCCCTTTGTAATGTGGGGCATTGACATGATCAAAGAAATCAGGCCTACCGCTTCCAATGGACATTGCTTCATCCTAGTGGCCATTGATTACTTCACCAAATGGGTTGAGGCGGCCTCTTTTGCTAATGTGACCAAGAACGTCGTGGCGCGGTTTATCTGACATAATCTGATATGTCGGTATGGTGTGCCAGAGAGAATTATTACTGACAATGGTACAAATCTCAACAACACGATGGTCACCGAGCTCTGTAAACAATTCAAGATACAGCATCATAACTTTTCTCCCTACCGGCCAAAGATGAATGGCATTGTCGAAGTGGCTAACAAGAACATCAAAAAGATTATACAGAAGATGACAGTAACATAAAAAGACCAGCATGAGATGTTACCATTCCCTCTTCATGGGTACCGTACCTCAGCACGGACATCGATAGGGGAAACACCCTACTCTCTAGTATATGGCATGGACACAGTCCTACCCATCGAGGTCTAGATCCCTTCTTTAAGGATTATGAAAGATGTGAGTTTGAACAAAGACGAATGGATCCAGACTCGACTTGATCAACTAAATTTGATCGACTAGAAGAGACTTAATGCTTCCTGTCATGGTCAGACGTATCAAAAGAGGATGATCAAGGCTTTCAACAAAAAAGTCAGACATCAGGAATATCAAGTCGAGGATCTAGTAATCAAGCGCATCATACTGCTGCAAGGTGAACCCAGGGGCAAATGGACTCCCACATACGAAGGGCCATTTGTGGTTAAAAACATTTTCTCTGGTGGAGCTATCATTCTAACCACCATGGACGGTGACGACCTTCCTCACCCTGTCAATGCAAACATAGTGAAAAGATACTACGCATGATAAAAGACCGGATAGGTTGACTGGCCTAGGCAAAAATAAGGGCTTCACGGTGAGCCAAAAGGGTTCGGGAAAAAATAAGGGATGAAAATGAAAAAATTTGTACACACGGCAAGTCGAAAACCTGAAAAGGGGGCTTAGGAAACAAAGGGTATCCCGGTGGACTGAAAACCCGAAAGGGCAGTCCAGGAAAAAATTAGGGATGTAAAGCGTATCACTATGTCCCATTGAATCACCTTACAATTAGACCTCAGTATCAATTATCAAACTCGAACGACACCGATTAACCTAATCAACTTCGGACAAGCAGTAAAGTGATGAGACGCTCGAAGACGTAGGAGCAATAGCAGAATTGGAACCCAATGGGATTGTTGTAAATAGTTGTTTTCTTTTTACACAATATTGTATAGCTTCTATTTTTACGGCAGCATTCTCTCACTAGAGCGTCAGCCTCCTTGTACAAAAACGCCTATTATAGGCCAACTTCGAAAATAAATACAAATCATTTTTACTATGCGATTATTTCCTTTTCTGTTTTGTTTTGCAAGAACGTCCAATGATTTATTATTGACATATGAATTTGAATATGATTGCTACTCACAAATGTTTGCATAAGAAACGAAAAGACAATTGCTCGGAGCTTAAGAAACAGGGGGAAAAACAAGAAATGTCAAACCCGACAGTTACTCTGTCCAGCAGGTACCAAGGCATAGACAACTTTGAAACATAATCATCAGTGCATATGACCTCGTGGCATCTGTACTCCCCACAGAGTAACGGTAATCAAAGCATTGATATCAACTTTCCCAAAATAGGAAGTAATCTCCCTAGCTAGGGTCTTTCAGAAACCTGACATCTATATCCCCAACCGAATTTCATAATCGCGAGCGGATCATCATAAATTTTATCTCCCAAGTAGAGTTTATTTCTCTGAATACAGAAGCTCAATCCCCAACAGAGCTTATTACTTCAGCTACTGAAATCCACCTTCCAACAAAATTATTCCCCGCAGCGCTATTCTCAAACAGAGTCTCTCCCTAGCAGAATATTCACAAACAACAAGGAGTAATTCTCCAGCATAATCATTTCCGTTCATCATCCCCGGCGGAAGTAGAAGAACCATAATTCTCTAAAACAGTCAGGAATGCTTTACTCTCCAGCAGCAGTCGGGGATTTACTTGCCCAGACTCGGACATATCTTAATAGCATCACATGCTCATACATCATGGCATGCGCATACATATCACATGACAAACATAATCTCATTTATTTTTTAGAACATCATCTCACAACAACATTCCATGTATCACTTATAATTAACCCTGTTATCTTTTCAAGAAAGACAATTATCACCAATAATTCCAGCTGTCATACATGTCATATCTGCAGACAGTTAATGGAAAATCAGTTCCTGAAGATCAAACGGGTCAACTAATCTTTATCTCGAAGTAACCCTACGACCCAGGTTCCTTCTCATAGCCCTACTATCCAGGCTTTCATCTCGAAGTAACCCTACGACCCAGGTTTCTTCTCATATCCCTATTATCCAGGATTTCATCTCGAAGTAACCCTACGACCCATATTCCTTCTCATAGCCCTACTATCCAGGCATTCATCTCAAAGTAACCCTACAACCCAGGTTCCTTCTCATAGCCCTACTATCCAGGCTTTCATCACGAAGTAACCCTGCGACCCAGGTTCCGTCTCATAGCCCTACTATGCAGGCTTTCATCCCGAAGTAACCCTACGACCCAGGTTCCTTCTCATAGCCCTACTATCCAGGCTTTCATCCCGAAGTAACCATGTGACCCAGGTTCCTTCTCATAGCCCTACTATCTAGGCTTTCATCTTGAAGTAACCCTACGACCCAGGTTCCTTCTCATAGCCCTACTATCTAGGCTTTCATCCCGAAGTAACCCTGCAACCCAGGGTCCTTCTTATAGCCCTACTATCCAGGCTTTCATCCCGAAGTAACCCTACCACCCAGGTTCCTTCTCATAGCCCTACTATCTAGGATTTCATCCCAAAGTAACCCTGCGGCCCAGGTTCCTTCTCATAGACCTACTATCCAGGCCTTCATCTCGAAGTAAACCTGCGACCCAGGTCCCTTCTCATAGCCGTACTATCCAGGAATTCATCCCGAAGTAATCCTACTATCCAGGTTCCTTCTTATAGCCCTATTATCCAGGCTTTCATCTCGAAGTAACCCTGCGACCCAGGTTCCTTCTCATAGCCCTACTATCTAGGCTCTCATTTCGAAGTAACCCTACTATCCAGGTTCCTTCTCCCTTATCTCCAAACAACAATTTACAACACTGTAAGACTTGGACCCGACCAGATACGGTCGATTACACATTACTCCGGTAAGTCATTGTGCAGCCTGGATCTTAACCATGATATGCATTATACTCCCACCTCCTTAACCAGGAGTTAATTCCCCTAGTATATTAATGGACAACCGAAGCTCCTATACTCTATTTTCCCATACGTAGATCAACATTCTCCAGCGAAGTCCTCCTCAGTGACAGGTACAGGAATTCCCGTAAAGGAATCTATTATACAACCAATATCTTTTTTTGGATGGCATCTTTAAGCCCATCCCCGATATCACTGATTAGTATTACTTCATGCGAGTGCAAATTTCTGGGCACTCTAGTGTTCAATCATCTTCCACTTTCAGATCACGAAAGGCAAACCAGCCAATCTACATCCTCAGGCTTAAGAAGATTGAACAGGGGCAGCTGTTGTACCCCAAAATTTTCCCTCCCAATTTACTCAACACATGTTCATTAAGATCCTCAACTTGCCCAAGGATGCCCAAGAGTTGACCAGACAAACTCTCTCCTAAAGCAATGAACCTCCAGCTAGGGTTTCAATTTTCATCAAGATGGGTGAACTACAAAGGCCTTATATGCTCTGCATAGTCCTAATATGTTCTCAAGACCATCCATGTCAAGTTTCATGCCTTACACAAGAGGTTTACCCAGTCAATTGCTTAGATGCTTGAAAATTAACTATATTAGGTCAAAAGTCAATTGTGGCCCACATATAGTCAAACTTCAAGATTTTTGGTCAACATCAACATTTTGAAGTGATATCCATCATTTGACCAAGGGTTGACCATGATTCCCCAAGGAATGCTCCTAATTCATCAAAACTCAAAAATTGCTAAATTAGGGTTTCTCAAGAAAAGTCAACCAAACTTTGACCAAGCATAACTTTCTTATACTTTATCAGAAATTTCTCATCCAAGGCTCATTTTGAATAGAATCCAATTCCCTACAACTCATATTCAACCCTCAAGTTCAATAAATGCACTCGTGAAAAGATATGAATTCAGACAGTATAGGTCATTTCAAAAAGTCAACAAAAACACCTTTTGGGTCAAAGCTTCTTACATGAACATGGAAGATTCAATTGAGATGAAACCAAAGCTTGCTTAGGGGACATACTAAGATTTATAAAAAGTCCAAGATCATCACCATGAGATAAAAATTGAGCAAGTTATGGCTTGCCCAAGTTGGGATAGTTTTGGAAATTTCAAGAATGGTGCATTGAGCAAATTTAAATTTTTGCGTCAATGGCCTAACTTTTTAAAGTTCAAACATCTTCCTAAGCTTATAGAGGACCCCTAATTTCATTCCTACCTTGACTTGTTTTTTTAACTATTTTATTCATATTTATTTTGATATTATTCCCAAAAATACAAAATAAATTTTATAAAATAATAAATGGTGGATCATGACAATTAGGCTTGTGTTTTGGCTCAACTTCAGGACCATAATTCCGTGCTACAATGACCAAATACATTCAAGCAATATAAGGCATGTTTTGATAAAATTGGAAGGCCTTGAATGTGTTTGATTTTTGATGGGAAACATTGAGTTATGGCCATGATTCTTTCCCTTTAATGGTGTCTCCTCACTCCACACTACATATACAGCATCCCTGCAAGCCATTTAAAGGGAAATATAGCCTGGAGAACCCCTTCCATTTTGAAAAAAGATCACAAAGTTTCCCAAATCGAAAATCAATTTCCAGCCTCCATTACTCTAAACCAAGGTTTCTGGTCCACTCCTGGAGGCTCCTTGAATCCATTCCAACCATTTACGAGCCTTGAATCGCCCCAAAACACCGCTACCAAGTCACACGGTTTGCATTCCTTTTCCATTTTAATTTGTTTAATTCATGCACTTTAAACACATTCTAATCATGCATTACTGACCATGATCGTATTTGCAAGCTATCTGCGTGGTTTGATTTGATGTTTGGCGCAGGGATTGAATATCACCATTGTTAGGGTTCCAAGCTTAAAATTGGGATTTCTGGATTTAGCCAAAATTAGGTCTAACCAAGGGTTTTATGGTGCTCAGGAGGTTGAGGGCAACTCATCCATGGCCTCATCATGAATTTATTATGCATTTTGTTGTTGTTTTGAATGCAGGTTTTTTAGTGACAGATAAAAAATTGTAGTTATAGGTACAATTATCTAAAACGACGGACAGAGGTGGAAGATAATTACGTGGCAGACTCCCAATGGCTCGTTTGAATCAGCACACCATTTTTTTTGTTTCTATAATATTGACTTTTTTTCTTATATATTATTATTGAATGATTTGATACAACAAATGACCATCCAACTCAGTTGGTAAAAAAGCGCTTTATGAAGGGAAGGGACCTGGGTTCGAGTCCCAGGTCCATCATTTTATTTTTCTAACAATTGTGGATTACAGATCCAGTGTATACTATTTACGCAAGCCCAGTGTATGCTTTCCAGATCATAGCCATCAGATCTTGGTCAATCTAGATCAAGAGGCTTCAAACGTGCAAGCACATCATATGCCTTTAAGACTGCTCCTCACTGAATCAAGTCAGTTGATGGGCTTCTCCTAAACGAGCCAAACGTTTTCAGTAAATGCACCCCCCAAGTTGCTCATGACACCAGGCCCAATCCCTTTGTTTCTTTTTTCTAATTTCTTTGTTTATTTGGTCTTAATTTCTTGTTTTATTTATTTTCACAAAAAAATCATTTTTTTCAATTAAATCATAAAATCAGAAATTCAATAAAAAATTAATTTAGTTTTTTTTCATAAAGTATTTAATTTCAATTAATTAATTAGCTTAATTAGATTAATTCAAATTCTTTTTTTGAATTAAAATCCAATAAAAAATTAGGTTAACTTGAACACTTTTTTTATATATTTAAAAGTAAATAGAAATTAGGTTAATTAGCAAGATTAACTGCCTTTTCTAAATAAAAAATCAAAAAATATCCTTTCTTTATTCCTGTCTTAATTCTTCGCGCGCGTTTTATTTATTTATTTTCCGAATTATTGTAACTGTATCAAGTTTGTAATAGTTTAATTAGGATGTTAATTTCTGCATCTTTATTTTCTGTCAAATATTTGCGTATCTGCCCAAAAGCCTTGTAATAGCGTAGATTTTCTTTTCGCACTCTTTAAATTCCGTAATTATTAACTGCCTAGATGTATAAATAATAGGATTGAATGGCAAGACAAATAAGTTTAAAAACGGTAGATAACCCTAATTGTGCAAAGATAATTAACTGAAAAAACACACTTGCACATGCTCACTGCTAGGGTTTTCCCCACTTGGTAGCCTCAGAAATAATGGTTGTGTCCCTCGAATGTAGGGATACCTTAGCAATGACCCGCGATTCAAAGTCGTCATAAAGATCATAGTCCCTACTTGTCCCTCGAGATGCCTACAAAAAATGATCTTATGATGATAGTCTCTTCGAAATGCTAAAGTATCCTTACTTGTTGCCTTCAAAGTCCATTTCGTCCCTTCAAACGTCCCTTAAAAATTCTAACGACGGAGCTACCTACTCCTTAATAGTAGGATAGCATTGCCTAAAGGACACGAAAATGAATAGACTTTTTTCGAGTAGGTAGAAAAATCTTAAGTACTTTCTCAAAACAAAAACTTTTCACACAAACACTTTTCAAAAACAGTTTTCAAAAAACAACTTCGTCACACTCTTGAAGACAGATACAAGGGTTACCATGAAGTAAACAAAACTTTTTCAAAACAAGCACACCCAAGCAATTTAGAAAAATGAGCAAGTACCTAAGAGCCCATGGAAAACCACAGATAGAAAGGGTGTTAACACCTTACTTTTTGATAATCTACCCCCCCCCCCCCCCCCCCCCGTACTCAGAAACATCTCGAAAAAAGGTTTTTTCTGTTCTTTTTCCCTTTTCCATTGTTGGATAAAATAAAAGTCGGTGGCGACTCTTACTTACCACGACATTTGCGAATACAAATGCAAAACCAGTATAACAGACGGTTCTGCCACCGTATCACAACAGGGGATTACAAGTGGCTTCTTTCCTTAAATCTCGGTGTTGTACCCCAAAATTTTCCCTCTCACTTATCAAGAATTTTCCCACAAGATCTCCTTTGGCTCAAGACTGCATTAGGGTTGATCAGCTCAAGACACCTCCTTAAGCATTGATGACCAAAATTAGGGTTTGAGTTTGCACAAGTATGTTTGAACTTACAATGCCCCATATGACTTTCATGGATCATTATGGACCCTTAAGATTACTCATGTCAATTTTCAAGCTTTGGATCACACTTTGGCTCAGTCAATTGAGTAGTTGACCTAAAAATCAGTTGTATTAGGGAAAAGTCAACTATGGCCAATTTACAGTCAAGCTTCATAGTTTTTTATCCATATCAACATTTTAAACTCATATGTATCATTTGATCAAGTTTGGACCACAATTCCTCAAGAAATTTGATCAAATCTTCAAAAGGGCAAAATGGTCAAAATTAGGGTTTTGACTGGGAAAGGGAAATTTCTGATTTTTTGACCTAGAAAATGATCAATTGGTTTAAAGCATGATCTCAAGAGTCAAATTGCATAACTTTTACCTAATGACATAGCTCAAAACATTGCTCAAGTCCAATGGATTGACAGATGAATTTTCAGTCAACTGATCAAAAGTTAACTGTATGCTGAAAAGTCAAACTTTGACTTTTTGGTCAAAATCAAATGTCAAAGATCATAATTTATCAAAGAATGTCAAAATATGAAACTTATTCTTCAAGAAATCAAAAATTCAAGATTTCATTTTGAAAAGTTAAAAGTTCTAAACTTAGAAATTTTTCTAAGTGTTGGAAATTTCTTATTTTTTCACAATTTTGAGCAAAATTTTCACCATGATGCAAGATGATTCAAAAGAAACTTTAAACATGAAAGTTGTAGATATCCATGAAATATACAACATTGCTTTACACAACTCCTTCCAAAAGTGCTTGGATCTCAAGTTATAATTTTAAGAACACATGGTCATGAAACAAAAACCCTTAGTGAAATTTTGCCCTAATTTGGTTAGGATTTTGACCTAATTTCATGGCACTTTTTCATATAGTAGCAAGGGTAATTTTAAAAAGTGATTCAAATAGGGGTTGTAAAGAAAATTACAAGCTTTCCAAAATGTCAAAGAACTCCTTGAGATCATTTTTGAGTAGGGAGAATCCAAGAGATGAAGTTAGGGTTTTCACACCTAAATTACAAGTCATTTTGTGATGAACAAGATTCAAAATTCAAACTTGTGCTGCATAACCTCTACTTTGCAGGCCTCAAACATGTTAGGCACTCCATAATTAATTGTTTCACAGCTATTAGGGGTCACAATTGAAGCATTCAATGCAAGACCATGCTTTATATCCATTTTGGGAAGAAAGTGAACAATGTCATTTTGATAAAGTAGCTTTTTGCATAAAACTTGTTCTTGAGCCTTGCAATTGTTCTTTTCTGATCATACAAGTCCTATAAATCAAGAGAAAATTGTTTAGACACTTACAATCACTAGCCTATCCTTGTACTTCCTCTTGAAACTTGTTTTCCCACTTTTCTTGGAAATCAAGTAACATAGCGATTAGCTTGTAACTTGTACTTCTGACTATCCAAAGCACTAGAGACCTTTTGCTTATACATACACAAACATTTTCCACAAATCCCACGCATGCTTAAGCCCTGAAAACACCAAGAACATATAATCACCAAAAACACCTCAAAACTTGCCATTTCTGAGTTTTGAATCCAATCTCCAAATTTTCTCGTGTGTTTCTTGGCCTTTTACTTTCAAAAGCTTCTAAATAACATACACAAACAATTCCAACACCTGCAACACCACTGTAACACCTCCATCATCATCCACCATTTTCAAAAACAACACCTTGCACCTTGACTTCTCCGGAACTCCTCAGGCACTTTCAGCTCAAGCTAAGCATCACATTAGCTTCCTGGGAACTTGAGTAAGCTAATCCAATTATTGGAAATCACTAAAAGCTACTCAAACTCCAAACACGATACCCTCTTGCAAGGTAAGTTTTCTGACTTTTGAACTCTTCATACAGGCATCATTAATGGTTTATTTGTGAATAAAAAATGTAGATATCATTGCCCTAAAGATAACCATGTCCATAATTTTCATTTATATTGCTTGAGCTTAGAGAATTTTAGGATTGAAGTTTCTGAAATTTTTAGGGCTCAGATTAGGGCCATTAAAATTCATGTTTGTCTTTGATCTATAATTTAATTGCTTTGCATTTCTGAAATCGTGAGGAAATTTGCTACAAGATTCATGTTTACATTTTTCAAACGGATGAGAGATGAACAAGATGTGGGTACTCTGGTTGGGCGTGAGGTTGAAGATAAAGTTCAGGCCATGGACTTGTTTACTATCATATATTTATGGTTTGATTTATATAAACGGATGTATAGCCAATGGTACCCTTTTGGATTTTTTCTCATATTTTTCATATTCTGACTATTTTTTTGGCAGCGTTGGGCCTCATCCTTTGCGCCTTATGTTTTTTTTCACTTCTAACCCCCTGGCTGGCTATTCACACCCAGACCCATTTTTATTTTCTTTTTCTTTTATTTATTTATTTATTTTCTTAAATATTTTATCTAATTCAAAAAAATCAGAAAAAATATAAAAAAAATATTGGATTTATATTTTGACATAGTTTATTTATTTTTTACATAAAAAAAATATTTTATTTAATCATTACTTTATTTATTTTACTAATAGGTTTGTAAATTTAATTTAAAAAAACTAGGGTCTTAGTTATTTTCTTTTACATAATTTAAATATTTTATTTTAAAATGTAAAAAGACCAAAAATATTTTATAATACTATAAATTATATTTAAGACAAAAATACCAAAAATATTCTTCTTATAAACTTAATTTCTTTTTTAATCAATTAAAAGATTAGGGTTTTATTTAAATTCTTTTCCTAGTAAATTTAGGTTTTACTTTTTACTAATTTACTTAATTATTTTTATTTTACTTAATTAGGTTAAAACAAAATCCCTTTTCCCTAAAAATCCAAATAAACATCCATTTTCTTTACATTTACATTCTTGTATATTTATTCATTTTGTATATTATTTATTCAATTCTTGTACAAATTCAATATGGTTGTAATAGATAATTAGGTTTATTTTCTTGGAATCCCCACTTGTAATTTGTACACCCCCTCCCACAAGTATTGTAATAGCGTAGTAATTTTTAATTCTGCAATTTATCATTTTATATACAAATGCTAGTAATTAGGGTTTGTATGGAAAGACTAAAACCAATCAATTAGAAAACCTTAATCAAAGACAAAACCAAGCATGAAAAAAGCAATACACTTGCACACAAGCACCCTTAGGGTAAAATCCACTTGGTTGCCTTACAAAATGATCATATTACGCATGTGAGGTATCTTGGCAAAAACAAGCAAAATATAAGATCATAGTCCCTCAATGACGCTATCCATGTTGCCTTTCAAATGATCTCAGTCCCTAAAAGAGAATGCTAAGATACTTTGCAATATTGCTAATCATGGTTACACGATGACCCACGCCCGTCCCGTTTACATCCAAAGATAGGGTTACTTACCAAATCAATGGTAAGATAACCATGTCAAAGGAAGGAGGAAATGAACATGAAAGACTTTTGAGTAGGTAGAATGCTCGTAATTACTCACTCCATTTCAAAACAAAACATCCTTTTCTATTTTCAAAATAAACACCTACACTTTCAAAACATCTTACAAACTTGAAAACATTTTCAAAAGATCAACATATTTGCATACATTCTTACGAACGAGAATCATTACAAAGTTTGCCTAAACAATGGTCTCTTTACAAAATACTTTCAAAAACCACACAAAGCACAATTTCAAACAAAAGCAAGTGATCTAGCAAGTAACTAAGAGCCCATGGAAAACCATGGATGAAAAGGGTGCTAATACCTTCCCTTTTCATAATCTACCCCCCGAACTCAAGAAATAATCTCAAAGGTCTTTCCTGTGTTTTTTCACCTTTCCTTTTGGATAAAAGAAAAGTCGGTGGCGGCTCTTGCTAGCCGCAACATTTGCAATAAAATGAAAAACACCCTAGTCATCTCTCCCACCGTATCACAGAACTGGAGACTCTGCTGGGGAAAATTCTAAAAGTGGGGTTACCTTAGGGTTAGATCACATTTACTTGTTTCTTTTTTTGATTTGTATGCTTTATATTATGGTTCTTTGTTTGGGTTTGAATCCTCTACCCGGATTTGGATTACCTTATAGGTAAGTAGCAATACGTTATGGAAAATATGCAGGGTATACCGACATGGTCTAAGAAATAGCTATGTTAGTGTGAAATATTTGTGGGTATCGGTATCCCTTGAGTTAATCAAGGAGAATACAGGGCCGCTGAGTGATGTCATGAAGCACTAATGAACTTTTAGAACCTTTACTTTACCAACTTGGCCATTAGGACGTAGTGAGATGACCGACTTTGGTGCAGTCCGAAGTTGGTAAATACTCGATACTACACTCATTGAGGTTTGGTTTTTTGGGATATATCGGTTGCCATTAAAGAGGCTTGTGCTGAAACAATAACCAAGGAAACAAACCAGTGATATTGAGCTCCTTAGAACCCGGTTACTATTTCTAAGACAGGTTTGAGCCAACTAAACTTCAAGAGGGTACTTACCTATGAGACTCCATGCAAGCCTAAACCTAAGGACTTGTTTGCTTTGTTTGTGTATATTTACTTGTACATAACATCATGAACATCATAACATAATACTCATTCACTAACCATTCCAAGGATCTTGGGATTTATCTTTGTTCTGTTTTGTAGGACATGGATTCTATTCGTAGGAAAACCATTCAAGTCAATCTTGTAAGGATCCCTCCTCAACCTAAAGAACTAGCATCAAGGATTCCTGAAAATTCTCTGTTTACCAAAAGACATGGTCGCCTACTAAACTTGGTCACCTCTAACACTGATGAAGACATGATGAAGGTTATTTTTCCGTTCTTTGATCCTTTACACCATTGCTTCACATTTCCCGATTATCAACTTGTGCCAACTTTGGAAGAATTCTCCCAACTCTTGAGGATTCCTATTCTCAATCAACTACCTTTCAATGGTACGGAAAGAGAATCAAATCCAGAAGAGATTGCTCAAGCTCTACACTTGCATCCATCTGATGTCACAACTAATTGGGAAAACAGAAGTGGTGTCAAAGGTTTCCTAGAAAAGTTCTTGTTGAGAAAGCCCAAAGTTGTTGGAACTCTTTGGATCTGCAAGCTTTTGAGGAAACTGTGGCTCTCCTCATCTATGGTATGGTTATGTTTCCAAATCCTGACCAACTCATAGACGTGAACTCTGTCAAGATCTTCATGTCTTGTAATTCGGTGCCTACTTTGCTAGGAGACATCCTACATTCTTTTCACACTCGCACTATGAGGAAAAGAGGTATCCTTATGTGTTGCACTCCTCTTTCGGAAAGATGGTTTATGTTGCATCTTCTCCAATTTGTATTAAAGAATGATCAAGGTTCAAGGTGGTCACAAAGGTTGATGACGCTCAAACATTCAGACATTCATTGGTGTTCCCGGTCCATAGAGAATGTTACTATTGTCGACTGTTATAGAGAATTCCCAAATTTCCCTTTACTTGGCATTAGGGGAGGTATCACCTATAACCCCTGCTTAGCCTTAAGACAGTTTGGTTACGCCAGAAGGGATGGCCCACATGAGATGCTCATTCAAGGTTTGGTATTGTGCTACGAGAACAACGATCAAGGTCATCTCCAGAGATTTATCCGAGCTTGGAGGATGTTGAACAAGGTAGATAGTAAGACATTGGGGCATAAGAATTCCATCCCTCTTGAGCCTTACCTCAAATGGGTACGAACTCGTGCTCAGAGTCTTATGATGTGTTATCCCTCCATTCTCCCGGTAATCATTGAGCCTGTTATGGAAGGAGATGTTCCATACACTGTCCTGCATCCTGACATGCTCACCTCTCTTGAGGACTTACAAAGATATTAGATACAACTCAAGGGAGAGGGAGACACTTTCGAAGCCCAATTCTACGCTAGCGAGAAGAAGGTTTTGGAGCTCACCAAACAACTTCATGAGGAGCGGACTCTGAATGCCTACATCGCACCAAAGAGGATGTGTACAACCTTTTTATCTTAGAGTTTTTGTATCATTTTTCCCAAAGAGGCATTGATGTACTCAAGCTTTAATTTATTAATATAACGTGTGTTTCCTTTTTTGTCTAAAACAAATTTGAATCTTTAAAATCCTTGAAATCATTGCATATGCATATACCATTCATCATAACATAAGCGGGTTTCTTGCAACAAGTCTCCTCATCTTTCTACTGTTTATTTCAGTAAGATGGATCTCGAGCAGATGGTGAAGGACCTCCAAGCACAAAATGCTCAGTTTCAACAGATGTTCTTAACTCTAGCCAAAGGACATGAAGAGTTGAAGACCTTGCTGGTTGAAGAGAAGAAAAAGAAAACAAAGAAAATAACCGGAGTTCTAAATATGGGAAGAAGATTCCAAGGACAAGCAAGAAGGACCCTAGACTTTGCAACGTCATCTGGTGAGAAAGACAATCAAGATGGGAAAGGCAAGGAAGCATTTGTCCAACCAGATTCAAAAGAGGAAGACGAAGAAGAAGATTATTCTGAAGAACAATATCCTCCGGCCGACGACAAGTATAAGCATCTGGAAGAACGGTTAAGTGCAATGGAAATTCAAAAAGTGCTTGGATTGGATTTTGAGGAGTTGGGTTTTGTAACTAGGATTGTCATTCCTCAAAAATTCAAGGCACCTGTGTTCGCCAAATACGATGGAGTTTCATGTCCCAAAATGTATCTTCGGTCTTATGTGAGGAAAATACAGCCTTATACTGCTGACAAGGATTTATGGGTACACTTCTTTCAAGACAGTCTGTCTGGAACTCAACTTGATTGGCTTTATCAGCTAGAAAGAGCCAATGTTCGTAATTGGGAAGATTTGGCCGCTGCCTTTTACAAATAATACCAATATAATGCAGACCTTGCTCCCACCCGTACTCAACTCCAGAGTATGGCCATGGTTTCAAGTGAAGGCTTCAAAGACTATGCACAAAAAGGAGGGACTTAGCAGGAAGAGTCCAACCTCCCATATCTGAAAGAGAGTTAGTAGACATGTTTTTGGGCACCTTGTCCGGTCCTTTCTTCAATCACTTAATTGAGAGTTCCTCGACAGGTTTTACCGAATTGATATTGACCAGAGAAAGAGTGGAAGCTGGGATAAAGAATGGGAAGATTCAAAAAGATGCATCCTCTGTTGCTGTAAGATAACCATTCATTGGAAAAAAAAGAAGTTGTTGTTGTATATCCTCAGAGAAATCAAGATAGGGCTGAACGCTGTCCAATGGTGGGGGCTGTCATGATTCCTAAACCCGCACCTGCTTAGCAAAGAAGCAACCAGCCAAGAACGGAAATACCAATCAGATAGTTCACCCGAATTAATATGACACTATCTCAAGTATTGCCACATTTGTTAAGATCCAATCTAGTGACTTTGAAAGAAGCTCCAAAGAATGCTAACACAACCTCTCCTCATTATCATCCTAATGCCCGTTGTGCATACCATTCTGAGAGTCCCGGCCATGACACTAACAACTGTTGGGCTCTGAAAAACAAGGTACAAGACCTTCTTGAAGCCAAAGATATTAAATTCGGCACGCCATAAATTCTCAATGTTATCACTGCCCCTATGCCCAAGCACGGTCGTAATGTCAACGCTGTTGAGGAAGATATGTTTGTTACTTTAGTTGATGAACTTGTGACCCCACTCCTGACTCTCAAAAAGAATTTGTTGAATGCTGGTGTATTCCCAGGCTGTGATGAAAGCTGTCATTTCTATTTATCCTCACCAACCAGCTGTCATTTGTTAAAAGAAGGCGTTCAATGCCTAATAGATGACAAGGAGATTTTGTTTGAGAAGACTTATATTCCAACTGTTTCTTATAATGATGTTTCCATAGTGACCATTTCCGAAAATTCTTCCAGGGTCTCCACCAAAAGACCCGTTAGGATTACATCAGTTCCTAAAGTAGCTTTGTTGATACTTACAATGCCTGGACCAATCTCGTATTCATCATACAAAACCATCCCATGGAATTATGGAGGTGATGTCTACTATCACGGTATCAAGCAAGATTGGCCAGCTACTGAAGATTCAAGTTCTGAGAAAGTTGACTCCGATATCAGTAATATCACAGGGACTAGTAAGATAACCAGAAGTGGAAGGATATTCTCTCCAGAAATTGCTCCTCCAAAAGCTATTTCTGGACCTGTAATCATTCCTATTGTTGTTTATCCTCCAAAGGCTATTCCCAGTCCTACAATCATCTCTGCTAATACTCTTGTTGACAAAACTGTTGCAGTCCCTGTTATCACCCCGACATTCCTACTGTCGAGTCAACCGAGACTCGAGGCAAGGATATTCTGGTTGAGCCTGTTCGAATGAAGGCACAATCAGTAGCTATCCCTGAGACCTCCCGAAAAGAGATAGAGGAAATTCTAAAGATTATAAAAAGAAGAGACTACAACATAGTCGAACAACTGGGGAAAACTCCATCAAAAATTTCAATGTTGGCTTTATTGTTATGTTCCGAGGCTCATGCAAAGGCCTTGGTAAAATTCCTTAAAACTTCCCATGTACCCCAAGAAACATCTGCCGATCAGTTCCAAGACTGCATAGCCATCTTGATCGCAAATAATGGGTTAGGTTTTTTGGATGCTGATTTAACGCCAAGGGGGGGAGCATAACGAGCCATTACATGTCTCATTCGAATGCAGGGGCACGACTTTGGCTCATGTTTTGATTGATACGGGTTCGTCTCTGAATGTGTTGCCTAAAAAGGCTCTTGATAGGCTTGACTGTGAAGGATTGACTTTGAAACCTAGCAACATAGTGGTGAGGGCCTTCGATGACTCAAAAAGGATGGTGAATGGGGAAGTGGACATCCCCATAAAAGGTGGAACCCAAACATTTGATTCAACTTTTTATGTAATGGATATTCGTCATTCAATTCCTGCTTATTAGGCCGACCGTGGATTCACAATGCTGGTGTCATTACCTTTACGTTGCATCAAATGCTAAAATATCCAATTCAGAGGAAAATCATCATTGTTCATGGAGAAGAAGAGTATATGGTCAGTCATCTAAATTCCTTCAGATATGTGGAATTAGATGGTGAATTTATCGAAACTCCATTCCAGCACTTTGAAGAAGTCCCGCAAACTATGGCAGTAACCAAGGTTGTCTCTCAAGTCCCAAAGATTACAAGGCCTCCGCTCAAGATGTCGTCTTTGAAAGATGCCAAGGCAGTGATAGAAGAAGGTGGGTGCACTATTTGGGGCCAACTCCCAGATATCCCATACAAATCTGATAAATTCAGTTTGGGTTTCACTTCAGGAGCCTAGAAAGTTGTACGCCGTGCTCGGCTCGGAGGACCGCCCTTGAAGATCAGCAACCGCGAAGTCAACACCGTGGAGAATGATGAAGACAGCTACAACCTGGAGGATTGGATTTTCCCAACTGTCAGTGAAGGGCTCAGCAACTGGGAAGCTAGAGATTTTGTTCCGATCACTTTTATCCAACAGTAATTTATCTTTAAATTTTATCGGATCTGTAATATTAAATAATTCAGACTCTTAAAACCTTGTGTCTTACCCGAGGCACAATGGTCCATTTGTAAGGGTTATTATCTCATTTCCATATGACATCAATGAATCATGGATGTTTTTGCATACAAAACTTTGTGCTCATTGTTTTTTTTTTACATTTTTATTTCTTTCAAAGATGGTTATACTCTTACACACACTCACATTCAAATTGCAGATTTACATCTACTCGGGATCCCATGGGTAACGATCCTGTTATGGTCTTTTGTGACTCTGAAAATCTAATCTACCAAGCCGAAGACGAAGGTGAGGAAGATTGTGAAGTGTCAGGGGAACTCGCTAAGTTACTACAACAAGAAGAGAGGACCATACAGCCCCACGAAGAACCAGTGGACACAATTAACCTAGGTACCAGAGAAGACAAAAGAGAAGTAAAGGTGGGTACCAATCTGGAACCCAGTGTCAAAGAGCGTCTGACTCAGTTGCTACATGATTATGTTAAGGTCTTTTCCTGTTTGTACGAAGACATGTCAGGACTTGATACAGATATCGTAGTACATCGTCTACCTATAAAAGAGGACTGCCCTCCGGTAAAACAAAAGGTATGTCGTATGCGGCCAGACATATCAGAGAAGATTAAAATTGAAGTCATGAAATAACTCAACGCTGGATTCTTGGCCGTCACTTTCTATCCACAATGGGTTTCCAATGTTGTTCCCATGCCTAAAAAGGACGGCAAAGTGCGAATGTGCGTGGACTACAGAGATTTGAATAGGGCAAGCCCTAAGGATGATTTCCCACTTTCCCACATTGATATTCTAGTTGAAAATACAACACAACATAAAGTGTTTTCCTTCATGGACAGTTTCTCCAGCTACAACCAAATCAAAATGGCGCCTGAGGACATGGAGAAAACAACCTTGTCACACAGTGGGGCACATTCTGCTACAAGGTTATGCCATTAGGGCTGAAGAACGATGGGGCAACCTATCAGCGTGCCATGGTATCTCTATTTCCTGACATGATACATCACGAAATAGAGGTCTATGTGGATGACATGATAGCCATATCTCAAACAGAAGAAGAGCATCTTGATCATTTACAGAAATTGTTTGAGAGGTTAAAGAAATACAAGCTAAGGTTTAACCCGAATAAATGCACATTTAGGGTGACGTCTGGTAAACTCTTAGGCTTTATCGTCAGGGGTAAAGGTATTGAAGTAGATCCTACCAAGGTGAAAGCAATACAAGAAATTCCTGCTCCTCGTATCGAGAAGGAAGCCAGAGGATTCTTGGGACAGTTAAACTACATTGTCAGTTTCATTTCTCACCTGACAGCTACTTGTGAACCAATCTTCAAATTACTGAAGAAAGATCAAGTAGTCAAATGGAATGATGAGTGCCAAACTGCCTTCGACAAAATTAAAGAGTACCTGCAAGAGCCTCCAATTTTGATGCCACCAGTCGAGGGAAGACCCTTTATCATGTATATAACTATTTTGAAAAATTCAATGGGATGTGTGTTGGGGAAGCATGACGAGTCTGGCCGAAAAGAGCATGTTATTTATTACCTGAGCAAAAAGTTTACCGACTGTGAAACTAGATATTCACTGCTCGAGAAAACTTGCTGCACTCTAGCATGGGTTGTTCGCCGGCTAAGACAGTATATGTTGACCCATACTACCTTATTGATATCCAAGATGGATCCAATAAAATACATCTTCGAGAAACCTTCCCTCCCTGGGAGAATAGCAAGATAGCAGATGATCTTGACAGAATATGACATACAATATACTACCCATAAAGCAATAAAGGGCAGCGTACTAGTTGATCACCTTGCTAATCATGTTGTGGATGACTACCAGTCCATGAAGTTCGAATTCCCATATGAAGACATCATGATGGTAAACAATTGTGAAGAATTCAGACCATATGACGGACCTGAACAAGGATCCCGATGGACCCTGGTTTTTGATGTGGCATCCAACACACTCGGCAATGGTATAGGTGCTGTAATCATATCTCCTGAAGGATTCCATACTCCCTTTACGGCAAGACTCTGCTTTAATTGTACAAATAACATGGCAGAATACGAAGCGTGCATTTTTGGTCTCAAAGTTGCCATAGATTTGGGGATCAAATCTTTAAATGTATTAGGAGATTCAGCCTTGGTCATCAGCCAGATCAAAGGGGAATGGGACACCAAACACCCTAACCTTATCCCCTACAAAGAACATGTGTTGACATTGATCCCGCATTTTGAGAAGATTACCTTCGAGCATTTCTGCGAGAAGAAAATAAGCTAGCAGACGCACTGGCTACAATGTCATCCATGTTTAAACTTAAATGGGATAACGAGTCTCCATAAATCACCATTGAACGAATGGATGAACTAGCTCACTGTCACGAGATTAATACTGAAGAAGTAGTAGACCAGCCTTGGTTTCACGAAGTCAAGAGGTATCTCGAGGCTCAAGAATATCCGGAAAGAGCTTCAGTCAATGATAAGAAGTTCTTAAGGAGATTCTCTGCTAAATTCTTCCTTAGTAATGACATTCTCTACAAACACAACCATGACTCTGTTTTGCTCTGTTGCATAGACAAGGTTGAGGCAGAAAAGATCATGGCTGATCTACATGAGGGAACTTTTGGCACCCATTCCAGTGGGCGTACGATGGCAAGGAAAATCCTATGGGCAGCTTATTACTGGTCTACCATGGAAGCATATTGCTATCAACACTCTTGAACCTGCCACGAGTGTCAGATTTATGCTGACAAGGTGCACGTACCTTCGACTCCTTTGAATGTCTTGATGGCTCCTTGGCCTTTTGCTATATGGGGCAAGGATATGATTTGGGAAATCAAACCAACAGCCTCTAATGGACACCGCTTCATCTTGTTGGCCATTGACTATTTTTCAAAGTGGGTTGAGGCGGCCTCTTTCGCTTCCGTCACCAAAAAATTTATAGCCCGGTTCTTTAAACAGAATCTCATCTGTCGGTATGGTATCTCGGAAAGGATCATCACAGAAAATGGTATGAATCTAAACAACACTAAAATCACCGCCCTGTGCGAGCAATTCAAGATCCAACATCAAAATTCTTCCCCTTACCGGCCAAAGATGAATGGTGATGTCGAAGCCGCAAATAAGAACACCAAAAAGATCATACAGAAAATGACAGTCACATACAAAGACTGGCATGAGATGCTACCATTCTCTCTCCATGATTATCGTACCACAACACGCACTTCAACCGAGGCAACTCCTTACTCTCTGGTATACGGCATGGAGGTTGTCTTGCCTATTGAGGTCCAAATCCCCTCTTTGAGAATTATGAAGGATGCAGGGCTGAAGGGAGAAGATCGGATCCAGACTCAACTTGACCAACTGAACTTTATTGATGAGAAAAGGCTTACTGTTGTCTGTCATGGTCAAATGTATCAAAAACAGATGATCAAGGTTTTCAACAAAAAGGTTAGACGCCAAGTATATCAAGTCGGGGATCTGGTGATCAAACGCATCATACTGTCGCAAGGTGATCCCAGGGGAAAATAGACTCCTACATACGAAGTACCATTTGTAATCAAAAGCGTATTCTCTGGTGGAGAAATGATCTTGACCACCATGGATGGTGATAACCTGTCGCACCCTGTGAACACGGACATAGTCAAAAGATACTACGCATAAGAGACCCGCTAGGTTGACATACCTAGGAAACACAAGGGCATCCCGGCAAACCAAAAAGGTTTGGGCAAAAAATCTATACACCCGGCAAGCTGAAAACCCAAAAGGGCGGCTTGGGCACAAAAGGGTATCCCGGTGGACTGAAAACCGAAAGGGCGATCCAGGCAAAAGTTAGGGAATTAAAGCGTATGACTATTTCCTGTTGGATCACCTTACGGACAACCTTTGGCTTCAACTGATAAACTCAGTGGTTCTGATCAATTCAATCAGCTTTGGATAAGGCAACAAATAGATAAGATGCTCAGAGACATGAAGGCTATAGCAGAATGGGAACCCCATGGGATTATTTCACATAGCTATCTTTTCTTTGTATCAAATTTTCATTTTTTACAACGGTATTCTTTTACTAGAATGTTTGTCTCATTGTACAAAAATACTTACTCAAAGTCAATACAAAGATGTCCCTTTGAAAGTAAAAAACTATCTGTTTTTCTTTACTCTTGTGTTTTGTTTACGAAAACGTCCAATGATTTATTTTTTAACATATGCATTTGAATGTAACTATTGTTTACAAATGAACAAAATAGAAAGACAATCACTAATGGCTTTAAGAAATAGGGAAATCTCTCTAGGCTATTCCATAAAATTCCCCGCAATATGCATTTTAATCCCTAACAGAACAAAACTTCCAATTATCACTCCCTGGTAGAAGTCCCCAAATTTCTCAGGATTTCCCAACGGGATTTTACAAGCAACACACGGCATTTCCCTTACAACAAAGTTTATATCTCTAAGTGGAAATTCATAAACACTTCAAAATGTGAAAACTTGCACTCCGTATCCTCAGCAGTAGTCGGGGATTTATTTTCCCCAATCCAACAAGAAATGCAGTAGATTAGCTCACATACGCATACATCGCATCCATGTTTCATAAACATCAATAACACTTATGCATGTATCACAATCTCATTATACCATGCATTTCATACAACATGACATTGCATATTAGCTAACATTTTACCCTTTTCAGGATAAGGTTAATCAATAGCTACCATTAACAATGTTCAAAGGCTTTTCAGATAAAGTTCATATACGCTCCAGACACGGATGCCATCCTGATACTCATTCAGATTCAACTTTCAGATACAGGTCAAATACACTCCAAACACGGATGCCATCCTGATACTCAGATTCAGCTCTTAGATACAGTTCAGATACGCTCCAGATACGGATGCCATATTGATACACATTCAGATTCAACTCTCAGATACAGTTCAGATACGCTCCAGACACGGATGCCATCATGATACTCATTCAGATTCAACACTCGGATACAGTTCAGATATGCTTTGGACACGGATGCCATCCTGATACTCAGATTCAGCTCTCAGATACAGTTCAGATACGCTTCATACACAGATGCCATCCTGATATTCATTCAGATTCAACTTTCAAATACAGTTCAGATACACTCCAAACACGGATTCCATCCTGATACTCAGATTCAGCTCTCAGATACAGTTCTGATACGCTCCAGATATGGATGCCATCCTGATACTCATTCATATTCAACTCTCAGATACAGTTCAAATACGCTCCAGACACGGATGCCATCCTGATACTCATTCAGATTCAACTCTCAAATACAGTTTCGATACGCTCCGGAAACGGATGCCATACTGATACTCAGATTCAGTTCTCAGATATAGTTCAGATACACTCCATATACGGATGCCATCCTGATACTCATTCAGATTCAACTCTCAGATACAGTTCAGATACACTCTAGACACGGATGCCATCCTAATACTCATTCAGATTCAACCTTCAGATATAGTTCAGATACGCTTCAAACACGGATTCCATCCCGATACTCATTCAGATTCAACTTTCAGATACAGTTCAGATACGCTCCAGACACGGATACCATTCTGATATTCATTCAGTTTCAGCTTACAGATACGGTTCAACAATCATTTCTGGATAGCATCTACAAGCCCATCTCCAACAACTTTCCATCCTCCCTCCAAATGGCATCTTTAAGCCCATTCCCTATACCATGAACCATCACACCACCGAGTGCAAATTTTTGGGCACTCTAATGTCCAATCATCTTCCACCTTCGAGTCACGAATGGCAAAACTCGCCAATCTAACTCTTCAGGCTTAATAAGATTGAACAGGGGCAGCTGTTGTACCCCAAAATTTTCCCTCTCACTTATCAAGAATTTGCTCACAAGATCTCCTTTGGCTCAAGACTGCACTAGGGTTGATCAGCTCAAGACACTTCCTTAAGCATTGATGACCAAAATTAGGGTTTGAGTTTGAACAAGGATATTTGAACTTCCAATGCCCCATATGAATTTCATGGATCATTATGGACCCTCAATATTACTCATGTCAAGTTTCAAGCTTTGGATCACACTTTTGCTCAGTCAATTGAGCAGTTGCCCTAAAAATCAACTGCATTGGGGAAAAAGTCAACTATGGACAATTTACAGTCAAGCTTCATAGTTTTTGATCCACATCAACATTTTAAACTCATATTTATCATTTGATCAAGTTTGGACCATAATTCCTCAAGAAATTTGATCAAATCTTCAAAAGGGCAAAATGGTCAAAATTAGGGTTTTGACTGGGAAAGGGCAATTTCTGATTTTTGACCTAGCAAATGATAAATTTCTTTAAAGCATGAACTCAAGAGTCAAATTGCATCACTTTTACCTAATGACATAGCTCAAAACATTGCTCAAGTCCAATGGATTGACAAATGAATTTTCAATCAACTGATCAAAAGTCAATTGTATACTGAAAAGTCAAACTTTGACTTTTTGGTCAAAATCAAATGTCAAAGATCACAATTCATAAAAGCATGCCAAAATATGAAACTTATTCATAAAGAAATAAAAAATTCAAGATTTCATTTTGAAAAGTTAAAATTTCTAAACTTAGAAATTTTTCTAAGTGTTGGAAATTTCTTATTTTTTTACAACTTTGAGCAAAATTTTCACCATGACGCAAGATGATTCAAAATAAACTTTCAACATGAAAGTTATAGATCTCCATGAAATATACAACATTTATTTACACAACTCATTCCAAAAGTGCTTGGATCTCAAGTTATAATTTTAAGAACACATGGTCATGAAACAAAACACTTAGTGAAATTTTGCCCTAATTTAGTCAGGATTTTGACCTAACTTCATGGCACTTTTTCATATAGTTCCAAGGGGAATTTTAAAAAGTGATTCAAAGAGGGGTTATAGAGAAAATTACAAGTTTCCAAAATGTCCAAGAACTCCTTGAGATCATTTTTGAGTACGGAGAATCCAAGAGATGAAGTTAGGGTTTTCACACTTAAATTACAAGTCATTTTGAGATGAACAAGATTCAAAATTCAAACTTGTGCTGCATAACCTCTACTTTGCATGCCTCAAACATGTTAGGCACTCCATAATTAGTTGTTTCACAGTTATTATGGGTCTCAATTCAAACATTCAATGCAAGGCCATGATTTATATCCATTTTGGGAAGAAAGTGCACAATGTCATTTTGATAAAGTAGCTTTTTGCATAAAACTTGTTCTTGAGCCTTGCACTTGTTCTTTTTTGATCATACAAGTTCTATAACTCAAGAGAAACTTGTTTAAACACTTACAATCACTCAGCCCATGCTTGTACTTCCTCTTGAAACTTGTTTTCCCACTTTTCTTGAAAATCAAGTAACATAGCAATTAGCTTGTAACTTGTACTTCTGACTATCCAAAGCACTCAAGACCTTTTGCTTATATATACACAAGTCATTTTCCACAAATCCCACGCATGCTTAAGCCCTGAAAATACCAAGAACACATAATCACCAAAAACACCTCAAAACTTGCCATTTCTGAGTTTTGAATCTAATCTCTAAATTTGCCCGTGCGTTTCTTGGCCTTTTACTTTCAAAAGCTTCTAAACAACATACACAAACAATTCCAACACCTGCAACACCATTGTAACACCTCCATCATCATCCACCATTTTCAAAAACAGCACCTTGCACCTTGACTTCTCCAGAACTCCTCAGGCACTTTCAGCTCAAGCTAAGCATCACATTAGCTTCCTGGGAACTTAAGGAAGTTAATCCAATTATTGGAACTCACTAAAAGCTACTGAAACTCCAAACACGATACCCTCTTGCAAGGTAAATTTTTTGACTTTTGAACTCTTCATACAGGCATCATTAATGGTTTATTTGTGAATAAAAAATGTAGATATCATTGCCCTAAAGATAACCATGTCCATAGTTTTCATTTATATTGCTTGAGCTTAGAGAATTTTAAGATTGAAGTTTCTGAAATTTTTAGGGTTCAGATTAGGGCCATTAAAATTCTTGTTTGTCTTTGATCTATAATTTTATTGCTTTGCATTTCTGAAATCGTGAGGAAATTTGCTACAAGGTTCATGTTTACATTTTTCAAATGGATGAGAGATGAACAAGATGCGGGTACTCTGGCTCGGCGTGAGGTTGAAGATGAAGTTCAGGCCATGGACTTGTTTACTATCATATATTTATGGTTTGATTTATATAAACTGATGTATAGCCATCCAGTGGTAGAAGCGCGCGCCTGTGACTATATGGACCTGGGTTCGAGCCCCAGTGGTACCCTTTTGGATTTTTTTCTCATATTTTTCATATTCTGATTCTTTTTTTGGCAGCACTGGGCCTCATCCTTTGGGCCTTATGTTTTTTTTCACTTCTAACCCCCCGGCTGGCTATTCACACCTTGGCCCATTTTTATTTTCTTTTTCTTATTTTTATTTATTTGTTTTCTTAAATATTTTATCTAATACTAAAAAATCAAAAAAAAATATATAAAAAATATTAGATTTATATTTTGACATAGTTTATTTATTTTTTACACAAAAAAATTATTTTATTTAATCATTATTTTATTTATTTTACTAATAGGTTTGTAAATTTAATTAAAAAAAAACTAGGGTTTTAGTTATTTTATTTTACATAATTTAAATATTTTATTTTAAAATGTAAAAAGACCAAAAATATTTTATAATACTATAAATTATTTTTAAGACAAAAATACCAAAAATATTCTTCTTATAAACTTAATTTCTTTTTTAATTAATTAATAGATTAGGGTTTTATTTAAATTCTTTTCCTAGTAAATTTAGGTTTTATTTTTTACTAATTTACTTAATTATTTTTATTTTAATTAATTAGGTTTAAAAAAAATCCCTTTTCCCTAAAAATCCAAATAAACATTCATTTTCTTTATATTTACATTCTTGTATATTTATTCATTTTGTACATTATTTACTCAATTCTTGTACAAATTCAATATGGTTGTAATAGATAATTAGGTTTATTTTCTTGCAATCCCCACTTGTAATTTATACACCCCTCTCTCACAAGTATTGTAATAGCGTAGTAATTTTAAATATCGATTTATATACAAATGCTAGTAATTAGCGTTTGTATGGAAAGACTAAAACCAATCAATTAGAAAACCCTAATCAAAGACAAAACCAAGCATGAAAAAAACAATACAATTGCACACAAGCACCCTTAGGGTAAAATCCACTTGGTTGCCTTACAAAATGGTCATATTACGCATGTGAGGTATCTTAGCAAAAACAAGCAAAATATAAGATCATAGTCCCTCGATGACGCTACCCATGTTGCCTTTCAAATGATCTTAGTCCCTAAAAGAGAATGCTAAGATACCTTGCAATATTACTAATCATGGTTATACGATGACCCACGCCCGTCCCGTTTACATCCAAAGATAGGGTTACTTACCAAATCAATGGCAAGATAACTATGTCAACGGAAGGAGGAAATGAACATGAAAGACTTTTGAGTAGGTAGAATGCTCCTAATTACTTGCTCCATTTAAAAACAAAACATCCTTTGCTATTTTTAAAACAAACACCTCCACTTTCAAAACATCTTACAAACTTGAAAACATTTTCAAAAGATCAACATCTTTGTATACATTCTTACAAATGAGAATCATTACAAATTTTGCCTAAACAATGGCCTCTTTACAAAATACTTTCAAAAACCACACAAAGCACAATTTCAAACAAGAGCAAGTGATCTAGCAAGTAACTAAGAGCCCATGGAAAAACATGGATGAAAAGGGTGCTAATACCTTCCATTTTCATAATCTACCCCCCGAACTCAAGAAATAATCTCAAAGGTCTTTCCTGTGCTTTTTCACCTTTCCTTTTGGATAAAAGAAAAGTCGGTTGCGAATCTTGCTAACCGCAACATTTGCAATAAAACGCAAAACACCCAAGTCAGTTCTCCCACCATATCACATGCGGCTACATATTTTTCTTCAGGGTATGGTCCGAATTGGACTATCCCCTGGTCCATTAGCTTTTATAGATTTCTTTCAAAGGCTTCATTATGCTCTAACAAGAATCCACATTCGAACAAATACTCCTTCAACAAGTTGATTGGAGTTTTTGCTTGTCTGATTGCTCCAAAGTCAACGACTATTTCAATTGCATTTATTGTTGGCCCACCATGCGGAGGCATAGGGTTTGATTTAATGTTAGGTTTCTCAAAAGTGATGTCCTGAGATTCCAACAAATCCTACACCTTGTGTTTGAATTCCCAACATTTCTCTATGGTGTGCCCCGGAGAGTTAGCATGGTATTCGCATCTGGCATCGGTGTTGTATCTTTGCGGGAGTGGCCCGATTGGAGGATCTAGAGGCTTGATTTCCACTAATGATGCCTTAACCAAGTGTTGTAATAACTGGCTAGGTGACATGGAGAGTGGATCAAAATTTCTTGGTGGCTTTCTAAACCTGTCTTGCTGATGCCCTTGTGGGATTATTAGTGGTTGTGGTTCCCTTGGTAGTGAGGCTACAACATTGATTTCTCCCTCTTTTCTATTTGGGAAGTTTGAAGCAGGCTTTTTTGAATTATAGGGAGCATTTGATGGTCCCCCTGATAACTTCCCAATTTTTATTCCAGTCTCGATTCTTTCTCTGATAGTCACTAGACCTGAGAATCTCGACAAGATACTTCCCACCATTTTCTCATAATACAGCCCCTGCAAAGTTCCCATGAACATGTCTACTAATTCCTTTTCTAACAGTGGGGTTGCACACAAGATTCCATTTCCCTCCATCTCTGAGCATACTCTTTGAAGGATTCTTCTTTCTTCTGGGACAAATTCTGGAGTTGCATGCGGGTAGGCGCCATGTCCATGTTATATTTGTAATGCTTTAGGAAAGAATTAGCAAGATCTGCCCAAGTTTGGATATGTGTCTTCTCCAATTGCATGTACCAGTCTAAGGATGCCCCGTTCAGGCTATCTTAAAAATAATGAATCATCAACTTTTGATCATGGGCATGGGCATGCATCTTCCTGTAATACATGCGTAGATGATTTCTTGGATAAGTGAGCCCCTTGTATTTTCTAAAGTCATGTGCTTTGAATTTTTGTGGAATCATCACATCGGGGACTAGGCCCATTACGAGAGCATCTACTTCAAAAGCATCAAAACCCTCCACAACTTTTAACCTTTCCTCCAGAGCGTTGTACTGATTCATTACCAGTGGATTATCAATAACATGAGTACCAGTCGTCTTTAAGGGTTCCTAGTTGGCATCCTTTGGGTCGTGATCTCCGTATTGTTTACTGGAATCTGTAGGGTATGTGATGCCCCTTCTTTTGGTGGCGGTAGGACAAACCCTTCAGTTTCAGCTTCTTGTTGGGCCATGACGGACTTCTAGAGTCCTGCTTCTAGCTCTTTTCTTGGTTGGTGACCGCTTGATGCACCAATAGTTTGAGCTACTTCTTCAAAAGCTACCCTAGGAATCTGATCTTGTCGGTCAATGATGTTCTTCAAAGCTAGGAGAACTTGACTCAGGTCTCCTTTCATCGAACTTGCATCACCCTTTACTTGGTCGAGATCCTCTTTGAATGCAGCTTGAGTTTCCTCGATTTGCTCCATTGCTTTTTGTTGGTAGGCCCTGGTTTGATATGGAGGCCAAGGAGGTGGAAATCTTCTTCTACCAATGGTTTAACTAGAGAGATTTTTTTTGAAAAAATGAGTTTTTATATGATATGCTGGTGTTCGTGAATGCATGCGTGCGAACGGATGTATAAGAACATGAAATGGTTTCCTATTTTAAATTTCTTATTTGTTTGGGTACATGCTTGTGTTTAGATTATTATTTTACTTTGTGACTATCTTTAAAATAGATATGCAAACAAGATGTGGAAACAAAATGCCTTTATTGAATGTAACATAATTCAGATATTGAAAAATATTACAATCTTAAACCAAAACTTTATTTGTGTGAAATCAAGCAAAGGGAAATAAGTCTTCTAGGTGCGCCTGCGGATATCTGCTTTTGAAACCATCCACCTTTGCTTGACAAAGCTTGAGAAAGTCTTTAGCACATTATTTCCCTTTTGCGGCTTTGATTTCAGACATGTTTGGCGTGTTGACGCAGACAAGTTGTTTCCTTCAGTATCCATTTTTAAAGACAGTCACCGAGATCTTGATTTTATCATTTTTTGTACCCTGTGAATAAGAAAAAGAAAGGGGTGACGGATATATAAAATGTATAACGAATATATGAGGTGTATGAATGCATAGATGTAGGGTTGAGTGACGGGGTTTTGTGATAAGTATCCTTAGAAGGTAGGTTCCTTAATTTTGACCTACGATTGATCTACCCTTCCAGAAGGTTGTTTCCTTAAGGGTATCATGAATAACACTAGAGGGAAAAGGCACAAGGGCCTCCCTTAGGTGGAGCCTCTTTACGGACCGAGACTTCCGTCTCAAAGTCGTGAAAGGTCTCGTCATAAGATTTTAGGTTAAGGTCGTTATAAAGAGTCATGGATGACCTTCCAAAGTCCTACTCGTCAAGAGGATATTTCTCGATAAGTATTCCTTTTTCGAAAGTTCACCGACTCTAGGCGAAGTTGTCACATAAACTTGCAGTGATGATGTACCCCCTAAGCTAATAGATGAACCTTCTTTCTAAGGGTTATTGAAAATATTTTGAGAAATAAAAAATCCCGCCACGCAGTATATATGATGATAAACAATAGACAATAATTAAATAAATGCAATGAATAAATGAAAGCAATAAATAAATAAAGCAATAAAAACCCCAAAGAAAAAACCCTAAAACCTAAAGTTGAATTCCACAGCAGAGTCGCTAGCTATAGCGACTGGTTTTTTAATTAGAGCCGCCACTATTAGTTTTTATTCTAGGGAAGGGAATCTAATAGAATACCCTAATTCGTAGTAGAGATTCTTGGTTTCGAACTTCATTAGACGAAAGAAAGGTGTTAGGCACCTTTCATCTACCTTGTTCACAAGGATATTAGCTTTTAGGTTTAGGTTTGGGGTAAACAGGGTTTTAAATTTTACTAGGGAAAAAAGGGCTTTAATTTTTTAATAGGGGAACTCTACGATTTTTGACCGTATGCCTACGTATCCTCTTATGAGTAATCAGAGTCCCAATTCGTAGTTCGTATGGGGTTGGTGTTTTTTAGGGGTTGCAAACGTATTTTGAATCACCTCGCATTTTGGCCAGGAGTAGTGATTGCGGAGATTTTGACTAAATGTGCAGTAAGTCAAAACTTGTTTGAAACCCTTTTGCAAAAATAGTTGATTAGCTTAGTTGATTGTGAAAACTAGTTTGTTGTTTGGTTAGTATTTTTTTATAATATTAATTGCAAAAGTTCTTGATTAATGCATGATAAAAAATACTTGAATGCAAATATAAAAATATAATATGCATGAGTTTGAATAAATATAATTTATTTATGATAATATAATAATATTTTTGTATAAAAATAATAATATGATAAATAAAAATTAACATTTAATAATAATAATTCTATATAAAAAAATATAAATATGATAATTATAAATATAAAGTATAAAAAGATAAAAAGAAAAATATTTAATTAATCAAGGGAAGGGTGCAGTTTTAAATTGAGTAGTAAAAGGAGGGGTGCTAAAAGTTATGTTGGGTTAGGCCCAAATATGTGTTCAGGACAAGGGGTGTGTTTTGTTTGATGGTTTAACAATTACTGCAAGAGGGGGTTGCGAAACTAATGGGCTTAGGCCCAAACGAATTGAGGATGGATCCGACTTGATTGAGTGTGGCGAGGGTATACGGGTGTATCGTGGGACTTGGCCTTCGACCGTCTGATAGAGATCTAGCGAACATGATGGAAGGCGCATGATAAGTGTTATGGGCAAGCGCGTACCAGATCTAAATGGAGTATACAACATGGTTTACATTTCATTTCAGTTTTTTGTTTTACAATACACCTTCTCTCTCGCCGCACACAACCCTTTCACTCTCCACTCTCTCACTCGCGTAACCCTAACCCTTCACCTTCTTCTTCCCTAACCTAGCCTCTAATATAGTAACCTCACGGCGGCACAATCATCCCCCTAACCCTGATGACTCCAAATCAATAATAAAAAACAAAAATCAAAGCTAAGCGCATACCCTCCGTAACGATTATGTTTTCTGATTTATGAGTTTTAAGCTTTTCTGATTCGCTAATTCTTCTGTCTTCTTCTGGCTTGTAGGTTCCGGCGAGCACGATGGTGGGGATACAATTGCCAGCGTCGGGGAGGATAACAACTAGGGTTTCAGATGTCGAAATCCCAGTTGTTGGATCGTTCTTCTACAACAATCGGTGAGCGTTCTTCCATTCGTCCTCCGTCTCTGTATCTCCGTCTTCAAGGTCTTAGCTTTCATCTCTGTATATCTCCGTCTATTCTTTGTATATTCTTCGTCCGAGTTCAAGCCCCCTCTCTTTGTACTTTCTTTCTAATTTATAGGTATTTGATTTGATTTTGGGCTTTATTTAGAATTAGGGTTACAGACTATTTAGGGATTTAGTATTATTGTTAATTGATTTGAAATATATTTGATTGATTTTGTAATAGATGTAATTAGATTAGATTTGGATCCTATAATTAGAGATTGTATATTTGCGGATTTTATCGATTTGCTGTATTGGATTATTAGGATTTGTTTTGCTGGAAATTTTGGATTTTATTGACATTTCCAATTTCATTTTATTGGATTTGAGATTGATTTTTGTACTGATTTCTACAGTAACAGTTTCTGCAAAAATCAGCGCTAAATTGGTTTTGATTGGAACAGTTCATGTTTTTGTTTCAATTGGGCCAGCGCTATCTTAATTACATTGGGCCATGTGTTGATTATTTCTACTGTCTATCATGCGTTCTTGAAATTGGGCCTTATATTGTTTGTTTTAGTTGAATTTGGGTCTATTTGCTTTAACGAATTAATCCATCCAGAATTTTTTTTTAATAAAACAACTCTTTATTAAAATAACTTAATAAAATGTTAAATTATTTTTAATGATAAACAGCAAAAAAACATAATTATAATAACAATATTTTTCCTTTAAAATAAAATAGTAATGACCGTCCACTGGGCCAAAAACTCGGCGGGCTTATAGTTTGTAATTACACCTCCTCTATTTTAAGACAGCAAACTCCCTTTTACTAACAAATAGTTTATAAAAATCATTAAAACTAATATTTTTCTTTAAAATGAAACAACAAATAATAAAAAGTACAAATGGGCTGACATTAATGGGCCTGCAAATTGATAAATCTACTCCCTAAAACAGAAATGGACCAAACCAAATTGGATTTCCACCTCCCCTTTTAATTAACAAAACTAATTCTTAAATGGGCTTAGCTATACAATTAAAATTCAATAATTTATTATCAAAATAGTTTTCCATTTTTGAATCCCATGGGCCATAGGCCAACATTCTTCGCGAGTGGGTTTATGGGTACATGAGTCTTTCTGATTTAAATTTTAAGAATGGGCCATCAGATATTGTTGTACCATCTTTAATTAAATATTTCTTTATTATTTTAATTTTGAAAAATAAAATTATCGAGGTAGGACAAATTTGGGGTACGACAATTATAACATATATCTAACATATAACATCAATTACAAACATCAAAACATGATTCAAACATCAATTTCATGATTTCACATTTAAACCATAACATGTCAAAAATCTAGAAATTAAAGAACAAATCCTTAATTTAATGTTACTACCCATCACATACCATCAGATACACCCATAAATCAATTAATACTCACCCTTACCTTGGATGTAGATACTCTAGGGTTATATCCTCTTCTCTTCTTCTTTTCTCCCCTTTCTCCTTTTTCTTCTCTTATTTTGTTTTCTTCACTTTCTCTTTCTAATTCTATATTTTCCTTATTTTTTTTCAACTCTTACTAACTCTAAATGGGCTTAACTTCACTCACCCACTTGAATGTAACATAAGGCCCAAATGTGTGTTTTCTATTCTCACACTCAATAACCCAATAACATATACTATACACATATTCCAATTAAATCAATTATTCACATAATCACCCAATTTAATCAACCAATCGCATATTCACCAAAATTAAATATTTAGATAATTATCAAACCAAATAATAATTAACATGGAAATTAAATGATAAAATAACTAATAAAGAAAATCAGGGTGTTACAATTCTCCTCCACTAAAAAGATTTTCGCCCTTGAAAATCACCTCAAACAAACAACTTAGGATAAGACTCCCTCACCTGACTCTCGAGTTTCCAAGTCATGTTTCCACCCGTCGGTCCTCCCCAAGTTACCTTCAGGCAGTTTCTTTACCACAAAGTTGTTTCAACTCATGATCCTCTATCCGCATTGGTGATATCTCCATAGTTAGGTTATCTCTTACCTGTACATCATCTAATTGGACCACATGAGACGGATTTGTAATGTATCTCCTCAATTGGGACACATGAAACACATCATGGAGGTTAGCAAGTGACGGTGGCAAAGCAATCTTATAAGCCATTTCACCCACTTTCTCTAGAATCTGATAAGGACCAATAAAATGTGGCGTCAACTTACGTGAATTCAATGCTAGACCAACACCCATTACCGGAGTAACTCTAAGAAACACATGATCTCCCTTCTCAAACTCAAATGCTTTCCTCCTCTTATCATGATAACTCTTCTGAGGACTCTGAGAAGCCTTCATTTTCTCCTGAATCGTCTTAATCTTATTCGTAGCCTGTTGAACTATCTTAGGTCCAACCACAACACTCTCTCCCGATTCATAGCAACACAAAGGCGTCTTACACCTTCTACCATACAAAGCCTCAAACGGTGTCATTCCAATACTCGAATGAAAACTATTGTTATAAGTAAACTCAATAAAAAGCAAGTAATCATCCCAAGTACCTTCTTGTTTCAATACATAAGCTCTCAAAAGATCCTCAAGTGACTGAATCGTCCTCTCAGTCTGACCATTTGTTTGCAGATGATAAGCATAAATCTAACACAACTTTGTACCCAATGCATTCTGTAAACCTTCCCAAAATCTTGAAGTAAACCTTGTATCCCGATCTGATACAATGCTAGATGGAATACCATGCAAACTGACAATCTTCTCAATGTACAACTTTGCAAGCTTCTCCATCGAATAATCCATTATCATCAGAATAAAGTGAGCAGATTTTGTCAATATGTCCATAATAACCCAAATAGCTTCATAATTACTCGGTGTTCTAGGTAAACCAGAAACAAAATCCATAGAGATACTATCCTATTTCCACTCAGGAATAAATAACGGTTATATCAGACTAGATAATTTCTAATGTTCAATCTTTGACTTCTGACAAAAAACAAGAATACATAAATCCCGCAATCTCTTTCTTCATACCTGGCCACCAAAAATAATTTCCTCAAATCCTAATACATCTCATTAGCTCTAGGATAAATACTCAATCCACTATGATGCCCTTCTTTAAGAATCCTCTTCTTCAAATTAATTATATCCGGAACACAAACTCTATCACGATATCTCAAGATACCATTCTCATCAATCCAAAAATCGCCACCTGGACCCTGATTGATCAACGTCAACCTATCCACGAAAATCAAATCAGATTTCTGACCTTCTCGAATCTCATCAAGAATGCCAATAGTAAGCTTCAACATACCAAGCTTAACTCCAAAAGAGTCTCTTCACAAACCAAACTCATATCTTGAAATTGCTCAAGTAATTCCATCTCTCGCACCATCAACATCGACATATGCAAAAACTTCCTACTTAATGCATCAGCCACAATATTCTCTTTACCTGGATGGTAATTCCAACCAAAATCACAATCCTTCAAAATTTCCAACCATCTTCTATGTCTCATATTCAACTCTTTCTGATCAAACAAATATTTCAAACTCTTGTGATCACTAAACACATCAAATCTCGATCCAAACAAATAATGCCTCCAAAGTTTTAATACAAACTCAACAACAACTAACTCTAAATCACGATTCAGATAATTCCTCTCACGCACTTTAAGTTTCCTTGAAGCATAAGCTATAACTTGTCGACTCTACATCAACACACCACATAAACCCATCAATGAAGCATCACAATACACAACAAACAGTTATTCCAGATCAGGAAGAATCAAAATAGGAGCGGTTGTCAGCCTTCTCTTAAGCTCTTGAAAACCAGCTTCACACTATGCAGTCCAAATAAAAGCTTGACCCTTCCTAGTCAATTGCGTCAATGACAAAACTAACTTCGAAAATCCTTCAATAAACTTCCGATAATAACCTGCTAAACCAAGAAAACTTCTAATCACAAAAACAAATTTCAGAGCTTCCCCTTGAGACGCAACCTCAATCTTTGACAGATCAACAACAATACTACCACTTGATATCACATGACCAAGGAAACTCACTTCTTTCAACCAAAACTTACATTTAGAAAATTTAGCACACAATTGCTTCTCTTTTGACACAGATAACACAATCTTCAGATGTTCAACATGATCCTCTTCATTTTTTGAATAAATCAAAATATCATCAATGAAAGCAACAACAAACTTATCCAAATACTGATGGAAAATCTTGTTCATATATTCGATAAATACACCAGGTACATTGGTCACACCGAACGGAATTACAGAATACTCATAATGACCATACGTCGTTCTAAAAGCAGACTTTTGAATATCTTCAGCCTTCACACGAATCTGATGATACCTAGACCTCAAATCTATCTTACTAAATGCACTTGAACCAACCAACTAATTCATCAAATTATCAATCCTCGAAAGTGGATACTTATTCTTGATAGTCACCTTGTTCAGTTGTTTATAATCCATACATAACCTCATAGTATCCTATTTCTTCTTAACTATCAAAGTGAGTGCACCCCACGGTGACACACTAGGACGAATGAATATCTTCTCGAGCAAATCCGTAAGTTGACTCTTCAACTCTTTCAATTCAGACGCTGACATCTGATATGGATACGTTGATACCATACTAGTTCCAAAAACTAAATCAATCATAAACTCCACCTCATGCTCTGGCGATAAATCACTTACATCTTCAGGAAATACCTCAGAAAAATCACAAACTATTGATAATTCACCAATCATTTGTTTCCCACCAACATTCATTGTTGCCATCAAATCTAACAACACAACACTATCCTACACAGACTCATTCACTTGTTTGGCAGACATAAACACATATCTCTCAAAACTAGAATCAAGAAAGATAACCGTCTTATCAAAATAGTTGATATAAACATGATTGAATTACAACCAGTTCATCCCAAGAATAACATCAAGTTGATCTAATAGAAGACACACTAAATCAACTCCAAAGTCTTTACCAAAAATACTCAACTGAAAATTCAAACACACATATGAAGTAGTCACTGAAATCATAGCAGGAGTGTCAATAACCATACTTAAATTCATATCATATAATTCAAGATTCAATCTCTTAACACAATCCAAAGAAATGAAATAATATGTCGCAATATATCAATAATAGAAATCAAAGGTGTACCATTAATAAAGCACGTACCTCAGATTAGTCTATCCTCAACAGTAGTCTCAGAACTAGATAGGGAAAACACTTACCCTCTAGCTCGTTCCTTCTTCTGCTTGTCACACTTAAAACTAATGTGCCCTTGCTCACCATATTTGTAGCAAGTCACACTCAAATTTCCTCTGCAATTATGAGATTTATGACCTAGCTTTCCACACTTGAAACACTTCACATCAGAACTTGTGCACTCAAGAGCATGATGTCCTTCAACACCATACTTGTAGCACTTAACCGGAGTAGAAGCTCCTCCCCACTCGGCTTCTTTTCATCACCAGCTTTATGTTTCCCTTTACCAGCAGGAGTCACATACGACTTTCCTCTAAATTGCCCCTTTCCCTTCTTATCATGCAAAGCCTTATATTAAGCAGCACTATCTCGACTATCCTCATCATATATCCTACTCTTATTAACCAGCTCAGAAAATTGATTAATCTGCTGATAACCCATATCCTTCTTGATTTCGGACCTCAAACCATTCACAAACTTAAGACACTTAGATCTCTCAATATTAATAGTGTTGTAATGAGGACAAAACTTAATCAACTCCTCAAACTTTGCAGCATACTCAGCCACAATTCCATTATCCTTCTTCAGCTCAAGAAATTGAATCTCCTTTTTCCCACGCACATGCTCAAGAAAATACTTCTCCAGAAATGCATCTCTGAAAAATGCCCAAGTAACCTCAATCCCATCCTCATCAAATCTCTGAACAGTTACTCCACCAATCCTCAACTTCCTTTTCAAGCATATGGGTGCCAAACTGCACCTTTTGCGCATCCGAACAATTCATGACCCGAAAGATCTTCTCAATTGCTTTCAGTCATACTTTTGCTTTGTCAGGTTCATGAGCTCCTTCAAATATTGGCGGATTGTTCCTATGGAACTTTCCCAAAGCACGAAATTCATCATCATCTCTGTTGCCAGCATTGACGTGTGGCTGTTGCCCAATTGCATCGGCCGACATTGCCAACGCCTCAACAATAACATCAACATTACTTCCTAAAACCATCATCCTGAGATTCCAAACAACTAAACAACCAACAAAACTCATTAGACAAACAATATTGATTGTGTATATGACACATATCGAATACAAAAAGGAAATAAACACATTAATAACCTGGACAAATGACCAACCATGCTCTGATACCACTAATGTAACACCCTCTAAACCCCACACATAATATATGGCATAATCAGAGTAAATTAGCATGCATATCAAAAGAGGGAGTCACATTTACTTCACGACAACAATGCAATATACTGGTCATACTTATAACATACCTTTAAAATCATGTTCCATACACTAACACATATGCATCTCGCAGCAGAATAATTCTCATTTCAAAATAATACTAATAATTGAAATCCCATACTGACAATCATATAATAATGTATTAGACACTAAAGGCCACCATCACATAATCTTGAATATAACATAAATAACCAGAGATTATAACAAACATCTCTCAAAACAAACATGAATATAACAATATAACATGAATCCAAACATTCTCCGTGTTACATGACCAGAGCATGACTCACTATCTAAATAAGGGTAAACAAAGAACTAGCTCCTCCGACTAATTCTTGCTAGGAGCACCACCGCTATCCTCGATATCTGAGCGATGTCGTATAAAACATCATTTCAAATGAAGTGTGAGAATTCATATCATTATAGAAATATATAATAATAAGTAATGCATAACAAACATACATCAATTGAATTCATCACACTTCACATAATCATATACTCAACATACTTAAACACAATTCACATGATTTCACATACAACATTGCTCAATGATTCAAGATTCAAATATAATCAATCAAAAATACCACATATGTAACATTCACACCAATATCACATATTGTACACCAATTCAACATTCACATCGACCCATGTGACTCCAATGCGACTCAATGCAATATGCATGTGGTACCAATTGTTATCCTTATCGGTCTTGTCGGGTCAATCTCTCAGACAGATAACCACCAAAAAGACCGTCCTCTAAGCTTCAAACCAGTCCTCTAGGTTTGAGACAAGTCAATAATTCCCACAGAATTACCAAACATTTCCTCTTGACAACTCATGATGCATGTAAAATCTTAACATATATATGCAATTAAGACAATCTACATATCTTAATCATACAAGCATATCTCACATAATTCAACACATTTGAATTATCTTCACCAAATTGCACAACATACATACACCATGTTAACTTTCACATACAATACATACTCATAGCATTTATCAAACTCAACACATCACTATAACATGTAGCAAACAAGTCCAAACCATGTTATCTTCGATCAACATCAATTTCCAACAATTACATACACAAAATCAAGTATCATAATTCCATCGAAAAGTGCATCAAAACCAATCAAAGACACATGATTAAATTCCACAAAATTCATGACAATTCATGATAAATCATATACATCCATGATCCATAACAGTTTCAGAAATTATAAAAAATTTCATTCCAGGCCGCGCTAAGCGGCCTCACCATTATGCAGAAAACTCACCTTTGGACATCATTCTATCCTCTACGAATTTGGGTTCCAAAATCCATTCCAAACAATCATTTCTCATCATTTAAATGTATTATAACATATATCTAACATATAACATCAATTACAAACATCAAAACATGACTCAAATATCAATTTCATGATTTCACATTCAAATCCTAACATGTCAAAATTTAGAAATGGAAGAACAAATCCCTAATTTCATGTTACTATCCATCACATACCATTACATACACCCATAAATCAATGAATACCCACCCTTACCTTGGATGTAGATACTCTAGGGTTTTATCCTCTTCTCTTCTCTTTTTCTCCTCTTTCTTCTCTTCTCTCGTTTTCTTCACTTTCTCTTTCTAATTCTACATTTTTGTTCAACTCTTACTAACTCTAAATGAACTTAATTTCACTCACCTACTCAAATGTAACATAAGGTCCAAATGTGTATTTCCTATTCTCACACTCAATAACTCAATAACATATATTATGCACATATTCCAATTAAAATAATTATTTATATAATCACCCAATTTAATCAACCAATCACTTATTCACCAAAATCAAGTAATTAGATAATTATCAAACCAAATAATAATTAACATGACAATTAAATAATAAAATAACTAATAAAGAAAATCAGAGTGTTACAATTTGTTGGGACAAAAAGTTTTTCAAGAAAGTTGAGAGAAAAAGAAGAAGACACGGAGAAAAGAGAAAAACTATAAACTAAATTTGTTTAAAGCGAAAACTGTATTGGGTGAGTTGTTATTTACATCATACTATGTCCTTTATATAGACAACAAAGTGTAAAATACAAAGCTTCAAGTTACACTTCCACATAACAACTATATGATGTATTCAACTCTATTCAATATAGTTGACTCCTCCTACTTCAACCGACTACTTCGACTCAGTCAAATACTAACTTCGACAAAACATCGAATTACAACTTCTAACAATTTTTACATAAATGTATTGAAACATAAATCAATTATGTTAAACCCAATTATATTAAAATCAATTATACCAAAATCAATTATGCTAGAATCAATTATGTCTGCCGTCAATCTAAACACACTCTTAGTTGTTTACTATGAATCACAAACTCCGACACACACTGGAACCTAACACAACACGGATATTCCGAAACCGATTATATAAAAAATATAGAAGATTGATGGCTTTAATTATGCATTAATGTGTAAGAGATTTGTCCGAAATTTTTTACATATAAGGTGTATTGAAGTAATGAAAAAAAATAGTTTTTTTTGTAAAAGACTTGTTTGAATTGTCCAACATGTATCGTGTGAATGTCATACAAAAGTCGTCGGACACCAATTAAAAAGAAGAACCGTTTTTCGGAACTGACATTTGTTTGATTTGATTTTTCCAACACTTTTAATATTTTTCCGACATGTAATGTATATGTGTAATACAAATGTTGTACTCTTAGATGTGAGTGCTTAATTAATACTCCAGGTTGTTTAACTGTAACTTTGTGAGTGATTGATTGAATGTGCTAAAATATATACAGTGAATGCATTGACCGTGACGTGTTTGATAAAATGTTACAATGAAAAATATCAGAGTTTGATTCATTTTTATTGCTGTAGAACACTGCTTTTCACAGGTTTTTCCTCAACTGGTTATGTACAACTACTTGATCGAGGTATGTTCTACTTCAACACCGTATGATTATAGGTATGAATATAAGATTAATATAATACATATATTTGAAGGAAGGGATAAATAATATCAGCAATTCTCAAAGGAATTTGCTCCATAACTATAGCACATGTCATAAATGATTCGCATGTTGCTTGCTATTGTTTCAAATCTAGATTGTAAACCTCTCTCTGCATTTTGGAACTAGAATAATATGCATGCAAAGTTCTTTTGTTTCCCTCACTCACCAGCTCAAGACCTACAAAAACTGTATATTGGGTTAAAGAGCGGCATCAAAAAACGAAAAAATCTATTCAGTTTTCTCCAACAGAAGTAACATCCCTTAGTTAAGTGGTACTTCATGGAAAAGGACCGACGTGTTGACTGAATCGAGACAAGAGCGGTATCCGAGGCGATGGCGCTGATGCTTTTGCCCTTGGAGATAAGTTTTGCTGTTCCAAGATAAAAGACTGAAGCTCTGCTGGATAGTCTCGCATACAACCAATTCTAGGACCAGCACCTGTTGACCATTTTGTCGATAAATGATTTGCCAGTTGATATGATTTCATTCCTTTATGTGAATCTATTCTCTTCATTATCTTTTCTTTTGGAATAGGATTTTCTTCTTCGTTGTCGTGATCCTCAACAAACAAGTTCGATTTTGAAACCATGAAGTCTTCTTCGTGGATAAACGATTCTTCTGCTGTCTCGTAACCGCAATCTGACTCTGAGTCTGAAAGTGGCGAATATAGTTTTCTAGTTGGACGGTGTATTGCCAATACTGATTCGAAAATGTCAGTCACGTTGTCTCTCTTTGGTATTTCGAGTCTCGTTATTTTTGTTCCTAGCCGTTTCGACAATCTAGATAACGGTGGATGGGTGTTTGAATCAGCAGATGAATCCTCATTTATGTCCTCGATTTTCTCTTTGGATAATTCGATGTTTGATGGTAACTTCTCTGAAGATTTTCCTCTAAAATGATGTTCCTGGTTCATTTTCACTGGTTCGTCATCTTCCTCTGGGTTTTTCTGGATATAAGAAAAATGACAATTAGAGAGTGAATGAAAGTATGCATTAGATTGATATATTCTACACTATATGCCACTCTTTTTTTTTACCTGTACATCCGTAAGGTCGACATTATTCTCCTTAAGAAACGACACGAATTCCTGGAAATTTTCTTCGGTTGGGAGATAATGTCCACTGTGAGGCCAAACAGACTTTGGAATTGAAAAAGTTTACCGTCAGTATGCGAAATAGGGCCAAGGACAAAACAGAAAGAAAAAGACTTGATCTATCGTAGTTTATTTCGGTTTTGCTCATACCTTAAGAACGCCGTCTTCAACTACTAATCTACCAGCAGATAATGTGGCTCCGCCTGCTAGGAAGCTTGAATGTTGAAATGTGCCTTTGTTCTTTTGCCCAACATACAAAGTCTTGGAAGTGCTAAGTACAAAGATCCACTTAGCATCTTTTGTACTTTCAACTGGAATCCCACTGTCTTTGTAAAAGAGCCTCCCATTCTCAATAACTACTTCATAAGCCTTTCTTTCCTCCTTCAAAAATAATTCTATGAGTTACTTGACAGTTAAGTTATCTAATAGCTCCGAGATACAAAACATTGACACAAATACTAGACACGAAACTGACACGTGGACTTTAGTATTAGATTGATAAAGTTATATAATTGTGCGTAACACCATATGCATCGTGTTGATATCAGATATCAAATACCTTCAATTTAAAGTGTCGGTGCTACATAGGCTCTGAAAGGAAAATTGATATGAAAGAGAAGTATTAAACTCACTGGACCCAAATATTTGATGCATTGCTGCTGAAGCTTTGATCTAGAACATCTCTCAGAACCGAATTCCCTGCCACCTCCGATATCAAGCCTACATTTGCAGATAGGTTAAATTTCATTAGCTTAGTTAGAATTTCCTTTTCAAAAGGAAAAAAAAAGCCGAATTCTTTAATCTCTAATCTCACCAATAGAAGAAAGGTTGATTACTATCACAGTGTAGCCATTGAACATAATAAAATTGGAGGTTATGGCCATAGCGATGTCGAGGGTCAATCTGCACAAGTTGAAAACGAATAGATTAAGGTTCTACTTAATAAACAACTTAATTAAGCGTTTACGACACACAAGTGCTTATGCGATAAAACCATTTAGAGCTTTGAGAGTGACTTACTGCCTCTAGCCAGTGCTGCAAAGCAAGCTTCCGAGCCTTCCTATCCTTAGATAGACCCTTTCCAACCTGTTATTTAAGGGAAAACAAAACGTGAGACTGAAACAAATTACTAGTCTTTTAGCCAATAACATTAATAATTCAAAACGATATGAAAAAATTTACCTTGGCAGCTCTCTTTCTAGCCCTTGACCAACGTGAAATCGCAGTCTCAGGTTTTTCAATGTCGAAAAATGATATAGAACTGCGCTTAAGTTCGGCAAAATCCAAAGCCCTCCACCTGTTCCACATGAATGTAATTAGTCTAATAACTTAAACATGATTGTGATTTTATGCTATAGTTTGATGGAGACGATTCTTCAAAACCACCCCTCGCTAGATTTATCCACCAAGACGGAAAAATCAGTCTTTTCCACATGATTGTGTTTTTCTCGAGTCTATGTTGATAAATCTAGATGGGTGCAATCTTCAAAAAAATGAGTTGAATCAACTAACCATCTCTGTTCTGCAAGAACTGCACAATCTGCAAGCTGTCTTCTGGTTCGAAAACTTTTGTAAACTTTCTGCAATTTAAGTGCAGCTAGGTCTCTATGGCCTTGTGGCTCCAACTTTTTTGGGGAGTAGAAGCTCTTTGTGCTTAAATCATCTAAACTTTCTATACTCTTTGTGCTTAAATGTTTACCAAATAAGTCATTTTCCATATCTGCTGTTGGAGTTCTAAAAGAAAGCATTGTCTCCAACTCTCGGCCATTAATGCTAACCGATCCTTCAAGCATCATCTTCCCTGAAACTGAAGTTATCAATGAAAAAAATGTTTATCAACATCTTCCCTTAAAATTTATTGTTATGATCCATAATCATTTATTAAAATATTGCTACTTATAAACAATATTTAGAAGTTAAATTCACATTATCATCAATAATATAAGATTATTGTATAATCCACATACACAAAACTCAATCCATATAATTGTATAATCCACATTATCGATTTCTATCACACAAACATTAACCTAGAAAACAAGTTACCAACAATGCAATGCACATTCTAGTAAACCATTATGCCATGAACAACATTACTCTAGATTACCAGGTTTCTTTTCTTCAGAAAAAGAACATGAAAACATTGAAAAATAATAATTAAGAAAAACAATAAAAGCAATGTTAATAATAATAATAATAATAATAATGCAATGTGATTTAGCTAGCATTGATAATGATAATTAAAATTATAAATGCATCATACCTTGTTAATTAATATGAGACATGCAGGGGAGAAGAAAAGCTGAAGGAGATGGATGTAATGTTGTTGGCAGAGAGAGAGAGAAGAAGAAGGAAAGAAAAATGAAAGAAAGAAAGAAGGGGGTGGAGAGAGAATGAAACCATGAGGCAAATGTAAGAGAGACCGAACAATGTGGAAGAGAATTGGTTTTTAAATTTAAACACATAAAAATATAAGTAACAGATTTGTAATTACATAATAATAAACTAATTAAGTTATAGTAATGCATAATATAAAATTGGAGCATTGTAATATACATACGAAAATAACAAAGTATTAATACCAAAACAAATTTAGATTGTTTAGAAACAAAAAGAAGAAGTAACCATTAAACAGAACTTGAACTATTTATGAGTTTGAAATGTTTTTTCATGGTAAACAGGTCTGTGATTTCTTTTGCATTTTGTCTAGTTTTGTTATTATTTATTAAAAAAGATTAAACAATTATAATAATATAATAAATAATTTTATATTTTATAAAAGTTTAAAAATATGGTGAAACTTTAATATTTAGTAAATTTATATATACTATGATATTTCTTAATATAATATTTAGAAGAGAGATAATTTACATTTGAAATGAGAAATTGAAAGAGAAAAGAGAAGAAAGATTGGAAGGGTTAAAATAGTTACAAAACAAAAATAAAAGAGAAAAGCTAAAAAATAAAGAATAAACAAATAAAATAAAATAAAACAATTTGACTATAAAATTAATTTGATTTTAAGTAAAAGATAGAAATTATGTTACTTATCTAAATTAAATTAATATACTAATTGAAACTTGCAAAGGATAGGAATAATGTTTTTAAAATTAGGATCGATTATCAAACTGGTGAGGTTGTTAGATAATTAATTTATTGGTCGAATTACTGAATTGTTGGGATAATTCGAGGAATCAATACAAATAGATTTTTATATTTGGAGATTTTTCTTTTGAGCAATATATCTTTGTGAGAGACACATTACATACTCATCTAAAATCTTAAGGTGATAGGTGTGTGAATTTTCCTATTTATAAATGCTCAAAGTCTCCATATTTCTAATAAATATAGGACTTTTCTATACTACTGACACTTGTAATTCTTTTTAAACATGAATCAGTGATCGAACTGCGTGATAAAACCAGATTAAACCGAATAATTCGGTTGAATAAATTGATCTCTATAATAAAAATATATAGTTATTAAACCAGTCGAACTGAATGACTCTGTCTCTAAAAAAAAATCACGACACCTAAAAAAATTTCAAAATTTCAAAATATCATAATTTCACAAGTTCACTCTTTAAATTAAAATTCTAAACATAGTCATCACACAACAACATAATACACAATACAAATCCAAATAAATTTTAAACAAAGTCTAATTGCAATATAAACTAAACAACAAAATAAGTGCAGTGTCTAATAAATTTAATTATAAGGAGTAAAAGTTGTTCAAAATAAGTTTCGAACAAAGTCTACTTATATTTTTATTTTATTTTAAAAAAATTATCAAAACAACATCGTTTTGTTAGAGGAAAAAATGCAAGCATTTAACCCGCTATTTTTCTAATACTGCCAATTCTCCAGTTTTCATCGATTTTGAATGGTTTTGGCCGATTTCCATTGGTTCAATAACTTATATGATCTAGTAATTAAACCAAACCGATGACCCCTTTAGTTCTCGATTCAACTGATTGATTCGATCCGTCTTTTAAGACGTTGAATATGGAAAAGTGAATCTATTAGTTGAGAGAGACTTTGGAAAAGTGAAATATTTGATGACCACCTATAAAAGGGTAATGTGTAACACCCCAATTCTACCCCGGCAAATTATATAAAATAAAATCAGAGTTATAGAATTTCAATCATACAAATGAATCGAGACGTCACAAATTCTTCTAATAAATTCATTGCATTCATCATGGATATATAACACTTTTTCAAAACATCGGATGAACCATCAACATGACATCTTTCATTAAATAATTCAACAACTACGCAGCAGAATTCTTCAATAACATTTTTAAATAAAAACAACAACTTCGAAACATCTCATATTTAATAATAATCAATTCAAAATTCAACAACTGAAAAATCAACAATCAAAAATCAGCAAGCGTTCATCCCCTCCGAGTGTTACATATCAGAGCAATGACACCGACTCGCACTTTTGAAGGTATACAACATTCACTCGCGATTACCTGCACGTTACCAACATAAGGGCAACATTCAAACAGAAGGGGTGAGATATCTAATAATATAATAAAGCGCATGATAATTAATATATTAAATTAGATCACTAATATCACCATTTCTCATCTCATAATCAACAATAATTACAACATATATACTCATTCATCAACATCAAATACACTTCGTTATTCAATCATATAATGCGACTCCAAAACTATGCAAATGCATGTGGTACCATTGGAGCAGAACTCCCATCTCAAAAATCTGCCAATTAATAGAGGCATCAACAAGGCATAGCCTTCATCTCAAAATTTGCCAATCCAGGTCATCTCAACGAGCATAAGCTCCATCTCAAAAATGCAATGTATGTGACTCAAACATGAATGTAATGATAACACCCAAGTTAACAACATCTCAAATCATCTCAAAACATCTCAAATTATCATCTCAAAACATCTCAAATTATCATCTCAAATTATCATCTCCAAACATCTCAAAATACGTCTCAAAATAACATCTCAAATAATCAAAATAATTCATCAAACGTCATTTATTTATGAATCATCAAACACAACATCATCAATAGAATCTCACTAATACTCAACTGTATATTAATAGTACAGTAATCCATCATGTTATTCTGCTAAATTATATCGTTACTGTCACTAATCCTATTGTCATAATTCTAACAACAGCCTCTAAACATCTACTATTCATCATTTTGTCCAAAAAATCAGCGCAACGGTCATTTACGGGAATTAATTCTAAATTCTAAATTGGCTACTAGGATTACACTTCTTACTCATCATTTTAATCATCTAGATTAAAGTTCATCGCGTTAGCTATTCAGCGCTTCGAACGACATCTCAAACAACATCCTAAAATTCAAGTTACAACACTTTAAAACTGAATCTGTCAAAAATCAGACATTAAGGGTCGACGCAAAACCCTATGGATCGACGCGTACTGCTTCATATGTACATCATGAGTCGACACATCCTCCTTATGGATCGACTCATCCTGGTCTCAAACACAACATGTATCGACACATGCTTCTCACCGATCGACTCATCCTGAGTCTTGCAACTATCATGTATTGACGCATCCTCTCTTTGTGTCGACTCATCCTGAGTCTTACAGCCCTCATGTATCGACACATAGCCTTTGAGGTTAATGCATCCTGTTACATTCTGCACAAATTCTGCGTTTTCCTCTGTATTTACACTACGGGAATCATATTCTTAACCTTACAAACCTTATTATAATCATGATAAATCATCACCTAACATTATTCGATATTGCTACATCGATCAAACAACACAATGACATCATTATTCATCTAAAATTCATCAAATCTTCATCATACATCATCATATACATCCAATTCAAGAACAAAACAGCAGTCCCCTCTAACCCCACATATCAATCATCATGAACCCAATTATAAGGTCAGAACCCCACCCTTATCTTGGATTGAAGGTCGCTATACAATTTCCGGGTTGAATCTTTGTTCTTTCCGTTTTCCACTTTTTCCAGCAGCTTCACGTTCTCTTCCAAATCCTTATTTTCTTCTACTGCTTCTTTCTTCTCTACCTTCTCACAAATAATAAAATAACCTAATATTCTATTATTCCTTATTTCTTATTGGGCTCAAAATCTACACCCCCTTATTACTTTTACTCTCTCAAAATAGGCCCACCTTAAATAATATTACACTTCTAATATTATTTCACTACATAATATTATATCTCTAATATTATTTCTCCACTTAATATAACAATCCAATTTAATTATAACACCACCTCACAAATATTCCAAAAATAATTTAATTAAATAATTTATTAAATTACGGGTGTTACATAATGCAATACCATAATTTATATATAAATTTAAGTTATCTCTTTATTTGGTGAACTTGACAGGTGTTTTTTGAAAATCGCAAATTTTATTTTTTTTATCTGTCGCACTTGTCAGATTCATAATCTTATCTTAAAGTGGAAGAGCTTTGAATTAGATAATTTTATTTCTCTCTAAGGAGTTCTATCTCTCATTCAAGAGTTTTATTTTTAAGTTCAAGAGATTAAATAATGTCTTTAGATGCATAAATAATTTGTTCTAGTTTATTTATTTATTTTTTGTTAGTTTCTTGCAGATTCTAAAAAGACCATGATATGAGAATGGAGAAATGACCTCATTATCTTTTTGATAGTTAGCCATAAGATAGATGTTGGCTTTTTCTTCTTCTTCGTCGTCTGAAGATTATATATCATTATTTTTCCATGCAACATATGCTTCTTTTTTTTTAGATTTTCTAAAAACTTTATTATCCTTTTTGAATAGGGGGAAAATGGTTATATGTGCTATTTCATTTCCCAATTTTAGCATGTTGAAATGAATGGTGTTTTCTCCTCATATTTTTCTTGTTCTTCCTTTTCTTTTTCTCATTCTTCATGAATCTCTTGAGGTTCTTTACGATTAGAGCCATGTCACAATCATAATTGGTTTCCTCGGCTTTAAGTGTCAAACTTTTATTTTTCTTTTCTTATTCTTCATATATGGCAAGTCTTTTAAGTTCAATTTTGTGTTCTTTCAATTTATCAAAGAGCGTGTGTGTCCATAGTTGCTAAATGTTTAGATTCATAAATTGCAGTGATTTTTGGTTGCGAACTACGATTTAGGCATCTAAGAATTTTTATGACTAATACTTAATTTGATAATGTTTTTCCGAGAGTTCTCATATAACTCATGATATGGGTGAACCGTGTTTGTATTTTACTCATGCTCTCTTTAAGTTTCATTTTGAAAAGTTCATACTCATGGGTTAATGTGTCCAACCTTGTCCTCTTTACCTTAGTAGTTCCTTCATGGGTAATTTGGAGGACCTCCCACATTTATTTTATAGTGAGAAACTCGTAAGAATTCATCAACACCTAGAGCGATAATGATGATGGCTTTCGCTTTCAAACTACATTGCACATTCTACTTACCATCTTTGGTCCAATCCTTTTCAGGTTTCTCTACTACAACATCATTTACTTCATGTGTAAGGACAAATGGAACTTCTTTCACAACCTTCCAAATACTACGATCTATCCTATTGTACCCCAAAATTTTCCCTCTCATTTATCAAATATTTTCTCCCAAAGATCTCTCTTGGTTTAAGACCGCACTAAGGTTGATCAGCTCAAGACACCTCCTTAAACACTGATGACCAAAATTAGGGTTTGAGATTGCACAAGGATAATTGAACTTTCAATACTTCATTTGACTTTCATGGATCATTATGGACCCCCAAGATTTCTCATGTCAAGTTTCAAGCCTTGGATCACACTTTTGCTCAGTCAATTGAGTAGTTGACCTAAAAATCAGCTATATTAGGGAAAAAGTCAACTATGACCAATTTACAGTCAAACTTCATGATTTTTGATCCACATCAACATTATAAACTCATATGTATAATTTTATCAAGTTTGGATCACAATTCCTCAAGAAATTTGATCAAATCATCAAAAGGGTAAAATGGTCAAAATTAGGGTTTTTATTGAGAAAGGGCAATTTTTTATTTTTGACCTAGCAAATGGTCAATTGGTTTGAAGAATGGTTCCAAGAGTTCAATTGAATCTTTTTTACCTAATGGAATGACCTAAAGCATTGCTCAAGATCAATTGGATTGATAGTGAATTCTCAGTCAACTGATCAAAAGTCAATTGTACACTGAAAAGTCAAACTTTGACTTTTTGGTCAAAATTCAATGTCAAAGATCACAATTCATCAAAACATGTCAAAGTATGAATCTTATTCATCAAGAAATCAAAAAGTCGGGATTTTATTTTGAAAAGTCAAAGTTTTCTAACTTAGAAATTTTTCCAAGTGTTTAAAACTTCATGTTTTTTCATAACTCTGAGCCAATTTTTCACCATGATGCAAGATGATTCAGAAGAAACTTCCAACATGAAAGTTGTATATCTCGATGATATCTATAACATTTATTTACACAACTTCTTCTAAAAATGCTTGGATCTCAAGTTATTGATTCATAAAGTCATGGTCTTGAAATTTAACACTTAGTGAAATTTTGCCCTAGTTTTAGTCAGGATTTTGACCTAACTTCATGGCACATTTTCATATAGTTTCAAGGGGAATTTTCAAAAGTTATTCAAAGAGGTGTTGTAGATCACATGACAAGCTTTCCAAAATGTCCAAGAACTCCTTGAGATTATTCTTGAGCAGGGAGAATCGAAGAGATGAAGTTAGGGTTTTCAAACTTGAATTACAAGTCATTTTGTGATGAACAAGAATTCAATTTCAAACCTATGCTGCACAATCTTGCTTTGCAGGCCTCTAAACCTCAAGATATCTACATAATCATAAGATTACACTTGCTTTTGAGCTATTATCCACTTGATTCAAGCTTTGTTCAAGTAAATTTTCCATTTATGGCACAAAGTAACCATTCTATTCTTGTAAAGAGGCTTTAATCACAAAGTCAACTTGTATGGAGCTTTGCACTTGTTCTTTATGCATAAGCATGCTCTATAAACTCATAACAAACATGTTTAAAGTTGCTAGCCACCCTACAAGACATGTACCTTGCATTAAAACCATGTTTGTCAAGATAACTTCAAAAACAAGTCAAAAACTCATAACATGTGATTCTTGTTTTCTGACCTCCTCAAGTACTCTAACCTTTTTCATATAACCATACAAGTGTATTGTAACATAACACACAAATATACAAGCTCCCAAACTCCCTGGAAACTCAGATTGCACAAAACCTCCATTTTTCTGTCATTTCTGACTTTGAACTTCAATCTTCAAAATCACTCGTGCATTTCTTGGCCTTTTAGTTTCAAAAGATTCCTCATATCAAATACAAACCACCCCTGTCCCTATTTGCAGATTGTAACATCATCTTCATCAACTTCCATAACCAAAAACAGAGCATTGCAGTTGGACTTCTCCAGGCCATTTTAGCCACTCTGAACTCAAGCTAAGCATTGCATTAGTTTCCTAGAGGTCTAAGGAAGATAACCTGATCATCACCACTGCCTGAAACAAGCTCAAATCCATTTCACGATTTCCAATTTTGAGGTATTTTTCTTAAACTTCTATCTTCATATTCAGGCATCATTTGAGTTTGATTTGTGAAGATAAAATGTAGATACCATTACCACGAAGTTGTACATATCCATAGTTTGCATTTATATGGCCTGAGATTAGAGAATTTTAGATTTAAATTTTCTGAAATTTTTAGGGTTTGAATTAGGGCCATAAAAATTCTCATTCATCTTTGACTATTAGCGTAAGTTATTTATATGTTTGGATTCGTGGGAAGAAATGCCACAACTTTCATGTTTGAACTTTTCATTTTTGTTGAGAGATGAAGAAGATACATGTCCTTTGGCTGGAGGTTGAAGATGAAGTGTAATCAGGGTGCGTTTTGTGTTATGTATTTATTGCTTCAGTTATATTAACAAATGTATAGCCACCCCAGTGGTAAAGTGCGTGCCTGTTCACCCTTAGATCCTGGGTTCATGCCCCAACGTGACCTTGCTATTTTTCACAATTTTCTGACTTTTTTGTGTTTTTTGGCAACGTTTGGGCTTTTCATTGGGCCTAGTCTTTTTTTTCTTCTTCTCATAATACTCCTTGGGTTACTGATTCACCCCCCCCCCCCCCCCTCCTTGACTTTTCTTTACATTTTTATTTTTATTTTACTTTTGTTCATTATTATTATTATTAATATTAATATTTTTATTATTATTATTTTCATAAAATCATAAAAAATCCAAACTTAGTTTTATTTATTTTTTATACTCACGTATTTTATTTTCCATAAAACAAAAAGATAAAAAAACATTTTATTAAAACAAATAAGTTTATTTTCTTTTTCTTAAATAACTATTTTTTAGACTTAGGTTAAATTAATATATTATTTTATTTTTTTGGTAAAATTAATTTAGAATTTAGGTTTATTTTAATTAATTAATTTTCATATATTTTTATTAATAAAAAACCTTTTCATAAAAAACCCTAAAAAATCCTTTTTCAAATTAATTTCTTTTCCTAATTAGTTTAAGTTAATTTTATTTAATTTTTATTGTTCATTTTCTTTATCTAGGTCAAGACAAAACCCTTTCATTAAAAACAATAAAAATCATTTCTTTTTGCATTTATATTCTTGCATTTTATTTTCAATTTTGAACAATATTTAATATGGTTGTAACAGATAGTTAGATTTAATTTTCTTGCAATTCCCATTTGTAAATTTGTACACCCCCTCCCCTAATGATGTAATAGCGTAGTAACTTTACTTTTCGCAATTTATCGCTTTATATAAATGCTAGTAATTAGGGTTTGTATGAGAAGATAAAATTCAACAAGTAGCAAACCCTAATCGAAGACTAAACAAAGCATGAAAAGCAATACACTTGCACACAAACACCCTTAGGATAAATCCACTTGGTTGCCTTACAAAAATGGCCATGTTATGCATGTAAGGTATCTTAGTAAAAACAAGCAAAAATACAAGATCATAGTCCTTCGATGACGCTATCTATGTTGCCTTTTCAAAATGATCTTAGTCGCTAAAGAAAAATGCTAAGATACCTTGCAACATTGCTAATCATGGTTATACGATGACCCACGCCCGTCCCGTTTACATCCAAAAATAAGGTTACTTACCAAATCAATGGTAAGATAACAATGTCAAAGGAAAGAGGAAATAAACATGAAAGACTTTTGAGTAGCTAGAATGCTCCTAGTTACTTGCTCACTTCCAAAACAAAATGTCCTTGCTATTTTCAAAACAAACACCAACACTTCAAAACATCTTTCAAACTTGAAAACATTTTCAAAAGATCAACGCTTTGTATACATTCTTACGAACGAGAATCATTATAAAGTTTGCCTAAACAATGGCGCATTTTCAAAATACCTTCAAAAACCACACAAAACACATTTTCAGACAAAAGCAAGTGATCTAGCAAGTAACTAAGAGCCCATGGAAAACCATGGATGAAAAGGGTACTAATATCTTCCCTTTTCATAATCTACCCCCCTAACTCAAGAAACAATCTCAAAGGTCTTTTCTGTGCTTTTTCATCTTTCCTTTTGGATAAAAGAAAAGTCGGTGGCGACTCTTGTTAACCGCAACATTTGCGATAAAACGCAAAACAACCAAGTCAATTCTCCCACCGTATCACAGAACTGGCGACTCTGCTGGGGATTATTCTAAAAGTGGGGTTACCTTAGGGATATATCACATTTACTTTCTTTATTTGTTTGACTTGTATGCTTTACATTATGGTTCTTTGTTTGGGTTTGAATCCTCTACCCGGATTTGAGATACCTTATAGGTAAGTAGCAATACATTATGGAAACTTTGTGGGGTATACCGACATGGGCTAAGCAATAGCTATGTTAGTGCGACATATTTGTGGGTACCGGTAGCCCTTGAGTAGTCAAGGAGAATACGGGGCCGCTGAGTGATGTCATGAAGCACTAATGAACTTTTAGAACCTTTACTTGACCAACTTGGCCTTTAGGATGTAGTAAGATGACTAGCTTTGGTGCAGTCTGAAGTTGGTAGATACTCGATACTACACTCATTGAGGTTTGGTTTTTTGGAATATTTTGGTCACCATTAAAGAGGCTTGTGCTGAAACAATGATCAAAGAAACAAACCAGTGATATTGATCTCCTTAGAACCTGGTTACTATTGCTAGGACAGGTTTGAGCCAACTAAACTTCAAGAGGGTACTTACCTATGAGACTCCATGCAAGCCTAAACCTAAGGACTTGTTTGCTTTGTTTGTATATGTTTACTTGTACATAACATCATAAACATTATAACATCATACTCATACTCACTAACCATTTCAAGGATATTTGGGATTTATCTTTGTTTTATTTTGTAGGATATGGATTGTATTCGCAGGAAAACCATTCAAGTCAATCTCGTAAGGATCCCTCCTCAACTCAAAGAGTTAGCATCAAGGATTCTTGAAAATTCTCCATTTACCGAAAGACATGGTCGCCTACTAAACTTGGTCACCTCTAACACTGATGAAGACATGATGAAGGTGCTCTTTCAGTTCTTTGATCCTTTACACCATTGCTTCACATTTCCCGATTATCAACTCGTGCCAACTTTGGAAGAATTCTCCCAAATCTTGAGGATTCCCATTCTCAATCAACTACCTTTCAACGGTACAGAAAGAGATCCAAAGCCAGAAGAGATTGCTCAAGCTCTACACTTGCAACCATCTGATATCACAACTAATTGGGAAACAAGGAGTGGTGTCAAGGGTTTCCTAGCAAAGTTCTTGTTTGAGAAAGCCCAAAACTGTTGGAACTCTTTGGATTTGCAAGCTTTTGAGGAAATTGTGGCTCCCCTCATCTAGAGGATGGTTTTGTTTCCAAATCCTGACCAACTCATAGATGTGAACATCGTCAAAATTTTCATGTCTCGTAACCCGGTGCCTACTTTGCTAGGGGACATCCTACATTCCTTTCACACTCGTACTATGAGGAAAAGAGGTATCCTCATGTGTTCCACTCCTCTCTTGGCAAGATGGTTTATTTTGCATCTTCCCCAATCTGTATTAAAGAACGAGCAAGGTTCAAGGTGGTCCCATAGATTGATGATGCTCAGACATTCAGATATTCATTGGTGTTCCCGCTCTTTGGAGAATGTTACTATCGTCGACCATTGTGGAGAGTTCCCTAATGTCCCTTTGCTTGGCATTAGAGGAGGTATCACTTATAACCATTGATTAGCCTTAAGACAGTTTGGGTACGCCCGAAGGGATGGTCCACACGAGATGCTTATTCAAGGTTTGGTATTTGACTACTAGAGCAACGATCAAGGTCACCGCCAGAGATTTATCCGAGCTTGGAGAATGTTGAAAAAGGTTGATAGCAAAACGTTGGGACACAAGAATTCCATTCCCCTCGAGCCTTATCATAAATGGATATGAGCTCGTGCTCAGAAACTTGTGATGCCTTATCACTTCATATTACTAGTCATCATGGAGCCTGTGGTCGAAGGAGATGTTCCCTACACTATCCTCCACCCCGACATGCCTACCTCTCTCGAAGACTTACAAAAGGGCTGGATCCAGCTGAAAGAAGAACGAGATACTTTCGAGGCTCAGTTCTATGCTAGTGAAAAGAGGGTCTTGGAGTTTAAGAAGCAGCTACAAGAAGAACAAAGTATGAACACTTATCTCGCGCCAAAGAGGATACGTTCAGTCTTTTTATCTTAGAAAGTTATTTTGTAAGCCTAAGAGGCATGATGTAATCTTTCTTTGTTTTTTCTAATGAAAATTAACGTTTGTTCATTCCTTTGTCTATACAAATTTAAATTTCATTAATCCTTGAAATCATTTGCATGTACATATTCCATGCATCATAACATGACTGATTTTCACATAACAGGTTTCCTTATCTTTCTGCTGTTTATTTCAGCAAGATGGATCTAGAGCAAATTGTGAAGGATCTCCAAACCCAGAATTCTCAGTTTCAGGAAACTCTACTAGCCCTAGCCAAGGGGTAGCAAGATATGATGGCTTTGTTGTCCGTTAAGAAGAAACCAAAGAAGAAAGCTCTACTCAACATGGGAAGAAGGTTCAAAGAGATAACCCGTCAGATCCCAGTGGAAGAAGATTCATCTGAAGAGGACGAGAACCAGATTGGCGAGGTCAAGAGTACTCAGGAGGACTGTATCAATGATCAAGTATTCGATAATGATTATTTCAACAAGCAGTATCCACTCGCTGATATCAAATACAAGCAGTTATAAGACAAATTGAAAGCTATTTAAATCCAAGCCGTCCCCGGTTTAGATTTTGATGATTTAGGTTTGATCTCTGGGGTAGTCATTCCCCACAAATTCAAAATACCAATCTTTGTAAAGTACGATGGGGTTTCTTGTCCAAAACTCCATTTTAAATCTTATGTGCGCAAGATACAGCCACACATTGCTGATAAGAAGCTCTGGGTTCACTTTTTCCAAGAGAGCTTGGCTGGAACACAACTTGAATGGTTTTATCAATTAGATGGTTCTCGTATCAATACATGGGAAGATTTAGCTACTGCCTTCTACCATCAGTATCAGTACAACGCCGACTTGGCGCCAACGAGGGTTCAATTGCAAGATATGACCATGGGAAAGAATGAAGGATTTAAGGAATATGCGCAAAAATGGAGAGACCTTTCTAGTAGGGTCCAACCTCTCTTGAATGATAGGGAGCACATTGACATGTTCATGGTCACTTTATCTGGTCCTTTCTTTAATCTGTTGGTTGGCTGCTCTTCTTCTGGTTTCACCGAATTGATCTTAACCGACGAAAGAGTTGAAAGTGGTATCAAAAGTGGGAAGATCTATGTTGAATCTACCTCCAGCCCCAATCCTATCAAGAAACCTTTTGCTGCAAAGAAGGAAGTCAATGATGTTTATGGGGAAAGGGCCCATACCAAGAAGAATGATCACCCGTCTATCAATGTTGTGCGAATCTCCAATCCAACTCCTACTCCAAGACCATCTGCAAATCATCAACATTTTGAAACTCCAAGAAGACAATTTACGAGGTTAGGCATGTCACTGTCTCAAGCCCTTCAAAATTTGCTCAAAGCTAATTTAGTGACGTTGCACGATCCTCCCACCAACCCTAACACCTCGTCACAAAAGTATAACCTGAACGCTAAGTGTGCTTACCATTGAAACAGCCCCGGGCACGAGACTGACCACTGCTGGGCCTTGAAGAACAAAATCCAGGATTTGATTGACAACAAGACTATTGAATTTGATCCTCCTCTAACGCCGAATGTAATCATTGCTCCAATGCCGAAGCATGACAAAGGTGTTAATGCTGTCGAAGATACAATTTTTATTGCCTCTGTTAAAGAATTGACTACTCCGCTGAATATAATCAAGAACAATTTGTTGAAAGTTGGGATCTTCCCTGGCTGTGTAAAGGACTGTGTGTATTGTACAAGACAACTCAATGGATGTGAAAGGCTAAAGAAAGGCATTCAACGCCTGATGGATAGCCACGAAATTCTATTCGAGAAGACCCCACTTGCCAAAAGTTTGACTAACAAATGTGAAGACCTCTATATTATTACCATCTCAAACAAGCCTATTATAATCACCTCAAAAGGTCCTATTAGGATTTCAAATGAACCCACTGTTGCTCCCTTAATAATTACCAATATCGGACCAATTCCTTACTCTTCAAACAAAGTGGTACCATGGAATTACGGTGCTGATGTGTTCCATCATGGGATTAAACAAGATGCCTGGATCGAAGAAGGAAAATATGACAATGTTGGCAACATAGTTGGCTCAAGCAAAGTAATTAGAACCGGGAGAATATTTTCACCCAATATCTCACCACCAGTTGTTATAAAGACGCCCATCCGCATTACTGCTGCCAAGCCCAATACCAATACAAGAGGGAATGAGAAGGTTGTTGAGCCTGATGTGATTGAAGTACCCTCCAAGGACGTAGCTAATAAAGAACCCTCCGCTCGCGAGATGGACGAGATTTTGAAGATCATAAAAAGAAGCGACTTCAAGATTATAGAACAGTTGGGGCAAACCCCTTCTAAGATTTCAATGTTGTCATTGCTGCTTTGCTCCGATGCCCATGCTCGAACATTAATCAATTTTCTGAAAAAGGCTCATGTCCCCCATGAGACAACAATAGACCAATTTGAGAATTGCGTGGCTAGCCTGACAGTTGATAATGGCTTGGGATTTTTAGATGCTGACTTAACACCTCTCGAGAAGAATCACAATAAAGCTTTACATGTTTCTGTCGAGTGCAAGGGGACTACCTTAGCACATGTGCTAGTCGACACTGGTTCTTCTCTGAACGTATTACCCAAGGGGGCGTTAGACCGTCTTGACTGTGAGGATTTAATCTTGAAGCCAAGTGATATCATTGTAAGGGCGTTTGATGGATCGAAGAGGACTGTTCATGGGGAAGTAGATCTTCCAATCAAAGTGGACTCCCAAATCTTCAAATCTACCTTCTATATTATGGATATTCGTCCGACCTATTCTTGTCTGTTAGGTTGCCTGTGGATCCATAAAGTCGGGGCAGTAACCTCAACTCTCCACCAGAAACTCAAATATCCAGTCAAGGGCAGAATAGTCACCGTCTGTGGAGAAGAAGAGTTTATGGTGAGCCAACTTAATTCTTTCAAGTATGTAGAGATGGATGGAGAATTCATTGAGACCCCGTGTCAAGCCTTTGAGGTTGTACCACCGATGATTGCTGCTACCAAATGTTCTTCTGATGAGTCTAAAGCTGTTAAGGCCACGCCAAAGATGGTTTTAGTCAAGGATGCCTGCGCGACAACTGAAGAAGGAAACTGCGATACTTGAGGGAAACTCCTCGATATCCCATTTAAAGCGGACAAGTTTGGTTTGGGCTTCACCGTCAAAGCTCAGAAGGAAGTGAGGCGTGCTCGTGCTGGAAAGCCACCTCTCCGCATTGGAAGCCATGAAGTCAACACCGTGGGTGATTTTGAAGAAGAAGCTGCATTTGAAGATTGGGTGTATCCAACTACAACAGAGCTGAAGAATTGGCATACAAAGGACTTTGTGCCCATCTCCTTCATTGAGGAGTAATCTACTTGTTATTGCTTTTTCTTTCAATTCAAGAACATGTTGTCTGTAATATTTTAACAATGACTTTTCAGCCATTTGCCTGGCCCGAGGCACTTTGGTCCATTTGTCAAGGGTTTTATTTATATTCATCTAATCATATGATCATTCAGTATATTGGACTCTTTTGAATTCAAATATTTGTGTTCATTGTCTTTCCTTTCTTTCAAATACATTTTTCAAAAAAATAGCCATGTATCTTACATGCACACACACACACTCTTGCAGGTCCACATCCACTCTGGATCCTATTGCCAATGACTCTACTATTGCCGACTATGACTTTGAATGTCCTATCAACCAAGCCGAAGACGAAGGCGAGGAAGATTGTGACATACCAGGAGAACTAGCCAAACTTCTATTACAAGAGGAAAAAGCTATTCAATTGCACAAAGAGTCAGTTGAAGTTATCAACCTGGGTACTGAGTCAGATAAGAAGGAAATCAAGATCAGCGCTAACTTGGAAAGTGGTGTCAAGAGCAGGTTGGTTCAGATGTTGCATGATTATGTGGAAGTATTTGTTTGGTCTTATGAAGATATGCCTGGGTTGGATACCGACATCATAGTTCATCGTCTGCCGACGAAAGAAGACTGTCCGCCTATCAAACAAAAGGTTCGTCGCATGAGGCATGATATGTCTAAAAAGATCAAAGCTGAGGTGATGAAACAGTTTAATGCAGGGTTCCTAGCTGTGACATCCTATCCTTAATGGGTTGCCAATGTGGTGCCAGTGCCAAAGAAAGACGGGAAAGTTCGCATGTGCGTGGACTATAGGGATCTGAATAGGGCAAGCCCCAAAGATGACTTCCCTCTACCACATGTTGACGTCTTAGTGGATAATACTGCTCAGCATAAAGTCTTCTATTTCATGGATGAATTCTCAGGCTATAATCAAATAAGGATGGATCCCGAAGATATGGAAAAGACTACTTTTGTTACGCAATGGGGCACCTTCTACTACAAGGTCATGTCGTTCAGATTAAAGAATGCAGGGGAAACATATCAAAGAGCTATGGTAGCTTTGTTTCATGATGTAATTCATCATAAGATAGAGGTATATGTGGATGATATGATTTCCAGATCACAAACCAAAGAAGAACATCTCGATCACCTGTACAAATTATTCGAGAGGCTGAAGAATTACAAGCTGAGGTTAAACCCTAACAAGTGCACGTTTGGAGTACGCTCTAGAAAGCTTTTAGGTTTTGTCGTCAGCAATAAAGGCATTGAAGTTGATCCTGCCAAGGTAAAGGCCATCTAAGAAATGTCAGTCCCTCATTCTGAAAAGGAGGTTAGAGGATTCTTGGGTCGTCTCAATTACATTGCCCGTTTCATATCTCACTTGACTGCTACTTGTGAGCCAATCTTCAAACTCTTGTAGAAAGATCAGGTAGTCAGATGGAACGATGAATGCCAAGCTGCCTTCGACAAAATCAAATAATACCTACAAGAACCTCCTATTCTCATGCCTCCAGTTGAAGGAAGGCCCTTGATCATGTATTTGACAGTACTAGAGAACTCTATGGAGTGTGTTTTGAGTCAACATGATGAGTCTGGCCGAAAAGAGCATGATATTTATTATCTGAGCAAAAAGTTTACCGACTATGAAACCAAATATTCACTGCTCGAGAAAACTTGTTACGCTCTGGAATGGGCTTCTCACCGGCTAAGACAGTATATGTTGACTCATACCACTCTGTTGATTTCTAAGATAATCAAGTACATCTTCGAGAAACCTGCCCTTTCCGGACGGATAGCCATATGGAAAATGATCTTGACTGAGTACGACATTCAATACACGACTCAGAAGGCCATCAAAGGAAGTGTACTAGCAGATCATTTGGCTCATCATGCTGTGGATGATTATCAGTCAATGAACTTAGACTTCCCCGATGAGAACATCATGCTGGTAACCGACTGTGCAAAACCTGGACCATATGACGGACCTGGACAAGGATCCCTATGGACTATGGTGTTCGACGGGGCTTCCAACTCCTTAGGTAATGGAATTGGTGTTGTGATCATCTCTCCTGAAGGTTGCCACACTCCTTTCACTGCCAGACTATGCTTCGATTGCACAAATAATATGGCCGAGTATGAAGCATGCATCTTAGGTCTGAAAGATGCTATTGACTTAAGGATCAAGCATTTGGATGTGTTCGGGGATTCCGCCTTAGTGATCATCCAAGTAAAAGGATATTGGGATACTAAACACCCTAATCTCATCCCTTACAAGGAACTTATTCTATCCCTAATTCCTTACTTCAAAGAGATCACTTTCGAGCACTTCCCTAGGGAGGAAAACCAGTTGGCTGATGCTTTGGCAACCATGTCTTCAATGTTCAAGGTCAGATGGAACAATGAAGCCCCTATAATAACAATTGAAAGATTCGATGAACCTGTACATTGATATGAGTTTCACATCGAGGCGGAAAATACATGGTACCATGAGATGATTAGATACCTTGAAGCACAAGAGTATCCAGAGGGGGCATCTATTAATAACAGAAAGTTCTTGCAAAGATTTGCGGCCAAATTCTTCCTAAGTAACGGGATATTGTACAAGCGCAACCATGATTCAACTCTACTCCAATGTGTGGACAAGAAGGAAGCGGAGGAGATCATGGAAGACATGCACAATGGTATTTTCGGTACTCACTCAAGTGGACATACGATGGATAAGAAAATCTTAAGAGCCGGTTACTATTGGTCGACGATGGATACTGATTGCCATCAACATTCAAGAACTTGTCATAAATGCCAAATCTATGCTGACAAGGTCCACATGCCTCCTATCCCTCTGAATGTCATGTCCGCTCCGTGGCCATTTGCAATGTGGGGCATTGACATGATTGGAGAAATAAAACCCACCACTTCCAACGAACATTGCTTCATTCTTGTTTCTATCGACTATTTTACCAAATGGGTCGAAGCCGCCTCATTTGCCTCAGTCACCAAGAATGTGGTAGCCAGATTCATCATACACAACCTCATCTGCCGTTATGGTATCCCCGAATAGATCATCACCGAAAATGGGACTAACCTCAACAATGCTATGATCATTGAGCTTTGCACTCAGTTTAAGATCAAGCATCACAATTCTTCTCCGTATAGATCAAAAATGAACGGCACAGTCGAAGAGACCAACAAAAATATCAAGAAGATTATGCAGAAAATGATAGAAACCTATAAGGATTGGCATGAGATGTTGCCATTTGCTCTACATGGCTACCGTACTTCAGCTAGAACATCAACTGGGCAACTCCATCTTCCTTAGTCTATGGGATGGGAGCTGTTTTGCCAGTGGAAGTTCAGATTCCCTCGCTGAGAATTATGAATGAGGCAGACCTAGGCGAAGACGAGTGGATTCAAACGATATTGGATCAACTGAACTTGATTGACGAAAAATGATTAGCTGTTGTTTGCCATGGTCAGACGTACCAAAAATGGATGATCAACGCTTTCAACAAAAAGATCAAGCCTCGAGTATATCAAGTTGGTGACTTGGTGATAAAACGCATCATTCTACCACAAGGCGACCCCAGAGGCAAATGGACTCCCACCTATGAAGGGCCATTTGTTGTCAAGAGATTTTTCTCCGGCGGTGCCATGATGCTGACTACCATGGATGGTGAAGATTTCCCACATCCCATAAATGCGGACATAGTTAAAAAATATTACGCATAAGAGACTCGTTAGGTTGACACACCTAAGAAAAATAAAGGCATCCTGGCAAACCAAAAGGTTTGGGCAAAAATTAGGGATATATGCAAAAGATTATACACCCGGCAAGTTGAAAACCCGAAAGGGCGACTTGGGAAAAAAAGGGTATCCTAGTGGGCTGAAAACCCGAAAGGGCAGTCCAGGAAAAAGTTAAGGATTAAAAGCATATGACTATGTCCCGTGGAATCAACATAGTCAATTTTATCACTAAGATCCAAGTTCAAACAGTCCAAGATCAATCCAATCAACTTCTATCAACGACAAAGGACATTCGAAGACATTGAGGCAATAATAGAGTTGGAAATGAGATCATTTCACATGGCTATTTGTTTTCATTCTCAATTTTTTTTCCTTTCGATGATTTCCTCTTACTAGGATCTCCGTCTCTCTGTACAAAAACGCCTATGCATGGGAAAAATATCAATACAAATATACTTTGAAGTGCAAAGTTTCTGTCTTTGTTTTGAATGCAAATTTGTCCAATGACTAAAATTGAATGAACATATGCATATGAACATAATTAAAATTGTTTGGTACATATGACCTAAGCAGTAACATGCACCTCTTTAATGAATATGGAATATCTTCACAGGGTTATTTCATTAGCATTATCCCACAAGGACGACTACAATAAACCTTTCTCCAACGGAGTTGCCTACATGGTCCCTTTTGCATAGGATCATCCCCGACCGGAGTCTCAATCTCTTGGAAGCTCTCTCTCTAGATAAGTCGATTTTTACAAGTTGAAGCCTCGTGGATCTCTTCCTAAAAGAAACTCACCTCCTCAACAAGTTTTATTTCCCCAACAACAATCGAGGAACCACAAAATTCCCCAGCCAAGTACATCCTCCCCAACTGAGTCTGTATTCCCCCGGCATAGTCCATCTTCCCCAACTGAGCCCGTTATTCCCCAGCTGTGAATATCCTCTCCAGTTGAATGTATCTTCCCCAAGCTGAGTCTGTCCTACCCGACTGAGTCTACACTATCCAGCTTGAATTTTCCTTTCAGATTATTGCAAATCACAGGGTTACAACCCCTGATCCCCAGTAAATCCACCAGCAAAGCCTTTTCTATTTCCAAAAAAAGATACTATGAAGCCCGGACCCGACCAGATATTAACACAATTTTCAAGTTATTACTGAAACCTGGACCCGACCAGATAATAGTTTGATTATCTGAAGCCTGGACCCGACCAAATAACAGTTGATCTCAATTTCAAGATACTATAAAACCTGGACCCGACCAGATAATAGTCTAACTCTTCAAAGATATAGAAGAACCTAAACTCAACCTGACTAAGGTTTAACTTCTTTTCCCCAATAGAGTTTTGCCTCTGCCCCAATAAGTTATTGTGAAACCTAGACCCGATGAGATAGCAATTGACCTCATCAACCTCAGAAATCTGCAAAGCCTGGACCCGACCAGATAACAGTTTTTCAAACAGTTTATTGTGAAATCTGGAGCCCGACCAGATAACAACTAACTATGATTCCCAAAGAGACACTATTAAGCCTGAACTCGACCAGATAACAGTACAACTTTCCAAAAAGCATGAAACATGGATCTGACCAGATAGCAGTTGACTACTTCATCCTCAGCAAATTGTGAAGCCTGGGTCCGACCAGATAACAACTGACATTCAAGAGATATTCTCTGAAGTTTAAAGATATGCATATTCTTCATCCCCAACGATAATCAGGGATTCAACCCCCCAGAATTTCCTCAGCAGCAATCAGGGATTTATTTCCCGGACAAAAACATACATCTCACATTCATACATTATATCATATACATACCATATGCATTTAACATAATACCACATCTGGGGAACATCATGCATACATCTGCATTTTACTAACTCTTTTTCTCACAGGTAAAACATCAAGTTTTAGTATAAATCAACAAGAGATTTATGCTGATACCTCTTCCAGTATTTACCAACATTCCTCTAAATGGCATCTATAAGCCCATTCACCATCCATCTTCAAGTGCAAATTTCTGGGCACTCTAGTGTTCAATCATCTCTCACCTTCAAGTCATGAATGGCAGATCCGCCAATCTGATCTTCAGGTTTAAGAAGATTGAACAGGGGCAGCTGTTGTACCCCAAAATTTTTCCTCTCATTTATCAAATATTTTCTCCCAAAGATCTCTCTTGGTTCAAGACTGCACTAGGGTTGATCAGCTTAAGACACCTCCTTAAACACTGATGACCAAAATTAGGGTTTCAGATTGCAAAAGGATAATTGAACTTTCAATACTTCATTTGACTTTCATGGATCATTATGGACCCCCAAGATTCCTCATGTCAAGTTTCAAGCCTTGGATCACACTTTTGCTCAGTCAATTGAGCAGTTGACCTAAAAATCAACTGTATTGGGGAAAAAGTCAACTATGGCCAATTTATAGTCAAATTTCATGATTTTTGATCCACATCAACATTATAAACTCATATGTATAATTTTATCAAGTTTGGATCACAATTCCTCAATAAATTTGATCAAATCATCAAAAGGGCAAAATGGCCAAAATTAGGGTTTTGACTAAGAAAGGGCAATTTCTGATTTTTGACCTAGCAAATGGTCAATTGGTTTGAAGCATGGTTTCAAGAGTTCAATTGAATATTTTTGACCTAATGGCATGACCTAAAACACTGCTCAAGATCAATTGGATTGATAATGAATTCTCAGTCAACTGATCAAAAGTCAATTGTACACTGAAAAGTCAAATTTTGACTTTTTGGTCAAAATTCAATGTCAAAGATCAAAATTCATAAAAGCATGTCAAAATATGAAAATTATTCATCAAGAAATCAAAAATTCAAGATTTCATTTTGAAAAGTCAAAGTTTTCTAACTTAGAAATTTTTCTAAGTGTTTAAAACTTCATGTTTTTTCATAACTTTGAGCCAATTTTTCACCATGATGCAAGATGATTCAGAAGAAACTTCCTACATGAAAGTTGTAGATCTACATGATATCTACAACATTTCTTTACACAACTTCTTCTAAAAATTCTTGGATCTCAAGTTATTGATTCATAAAGTCATGGTCTTGAAATTGAACACTTAGTGAAATTTTGCCCTAGTTTTGGTCAGGATTTTGACCTAACTTCATGGCACTTTTTCATATAGTTCCAAGGGGAATTTTCAAAAGTGACTCAAAGAGGGGTTGTATAGAACATGACAAGATTTTCAAAATGTCTAAGAACTCCTTGAGATCATTCTTGAGCAGGGAGAATCGAAGAGATGAAGTTAGGGTTTTCAAACTTGAATTACAAGTCATTTTGTGATGAACAAGAATTCAATTTCAAACCTATGCTGCACAATCTTGATTTGCAGGCCTCTAAACCTCAAGATCTCTCCATAATCAGAAGATTACACTTGCTTTTGAGCTATTATCCACTTGATTCAATCTTTATCCAAATAAGTTTTTCATTTATGGCACAAAGTAACCATTCCATTCTTGTAAAGAGGCTTTAATCACAAAGTCAACTTGTATGGAGCATTACACCCTTTCTTTATGAACAAGTGTGCTCTATAAACTCAGAACAAACATGTTTAAAGTTGCTATCCACCCTACAAGACATGTACCTTGCATTGAAACCATGTTTGTCAAGATAACTTCAAAAACAAGTCAAAAACTCATAACATGTGATTCTTGTTTTCTGACCTTCTCAAGTACTCTAACCTTTTTCATATAACCATACAAGTGTATTGCAATATAACACACAAATATACAAGCTCCCAAACTCCCTGAAAACTCAGATTGCACAAAACCTCCATTTTTGTGTCATTTCTTACTTTGAACTTCAATCTTTAAAACACTCATGTATTTCTTGGCCTTTTAGTTTCAAAAGCTTCCTCATATCAAATACAAACCATCATTATCCCTGTTTGCAGACTATAACATCATCTTCATCAACTTCCATAGCAAAAAATAGAGCATTGCAGTTGGACTTCTCCAGTCCATTTCAGCCACTCTCAACTCAAGCTAAGCATTACATTAGCTTCCTAGAGGTCCAAGGAAGCTAACCTGATCATTAACACTACCTGAAATAAGCTCAAATTCATTTCACGATTTCCAATTTTGAGGTATTTTTCTTGAACTTCTATCTTCATATTCAGGCATTATTTGAGTTTGATTTGTGAAGATAAAATGTAGATACCATTACCATGAAGCTGTACATATCCATAGTTTGCATTTATATGGCCTGAGCTTAGAGAATTTTAGAGTTGAAGTTTTCTGAAATTTTTAGGGTTTGAATTAGGGCTAGAAAAATTCTCATTCATCTTTGAATATTAGCTTAAGTTATTTATATGTTTGGATTCATGGGAAGAAATGCCACAACTTTCATGTTTGAACTTTTCATTTTTGTTGAGAGATGAAGAAGATACAGGTCCTTTGGTTGGAGGTTAAAGATGAAGTGTAATCAGAGTGCGTTTTGTGTTATGCATTTATCATTTCAGTTATATTAACGGATGTATAGCCACCCCAGTGGTAAAGCGCGCGCTTGTTCACCCTTAGGTCTTGGGTTCAAGCCCCAGCGTGACCTTTTGCTATTTTTCACAATTTTCTGACTTTTTTGTGTTTTTTGGCAGTGTTTGGGCTTTTCATTGGGCCTAGTCTTTTTTCTCTTATAATACTCCTTGGGTTACTGATTCACCCCCCCTGACTTTTCTTTACATTTTTATTTTTATTTTACTTTTCTTCATTATTGTAAGTGTTTGTTTATTGGCATTATTTTTTGGTAAAACCAGATTTGCGAATGTCATGACTGATGTCATAACATTCTGGGATAAAGGTACATTCTGCAGAAGGAATGTTCTACAGGAACTACTCAGTATGAGTGAATATCATGATCATTAAGCTATGATCATATGTACTGAATTCTACCAAAATTAGTGAGCAAGATACATGATGTCATAACCAATGTTAAGACATCCTGTACTGATCAAGTTGTTGTGCAGATTTATTATTCCTGAGAATTTTCAGGAATATGGTGTGCTACTCTGAATTGAAGTATATTGTCCAGATCAGATACTCACGTGGACATTAGGTTAATCTTGCTTAACCCTAATCTGTTATGATGAAAGCCCAAGACCAAGTCTTTAGGTTAACTTTGGTTAACCCTAGCTATTTTTATGGAAGCCCTAAATGAAGAATAGTCTGCTTATATATTTCTCACGAAGCCTAATGGTCAGTAGCGCTTTTACAGAAGATCAATAAGGCATTGTATAGTTGTAACTACTGTGAGCCAAGCAATTATCGTTTTGATAAGTGACTTGGAGTAGGATTTGGTTGTAAGGGTTGTTTATCACTCAAAGCTTTGAAGCACGAGTGTTATGTCTCTTGATTAAAGCTTTGAAGCAAAATCAAGCGTGTGTATTGAAGAATGTCTTCATAATCTCATTAATCAATAGATTAGTATCACTGTTGTGATTGAGGGGGAGTGAGTAGGAACTCAGATTTAAGTAGGACTTAAATTGAAGTTGCATTGGGTAGGTCTTAAGTGAAGGAGATAAACTGGTTGGTTTATTCCTAAATTAATACCTCTTATAGTGAATTTCCTCTCTGGCTTGGTAGCCCCCAGAGTAGGTGTTGTTACACACTGAACTGGGTTAACAATTGATTGCGTTCTTTACTGTATTTTAAATTACTATTTGGAGTGTGTACAAGTTTGTCAGATACGGTGTCATAACATTCACTGTGACATTAAGTATCTGTTTCCAGAATTTCAATTGGCATCAGAGCAGGCACCCTGCCTGTCTTTCTGGGTGAGATCTAGGGATATTATTTTCTGGCGCTATGGACAAGGAAGGAGGATTTGGGAACAGACCACCTATTCTGGATGGATCAAATTATGACTATTGGAAACCTCGTATGATTGCCTTTTTGAAGTCACTGGACAAAAAGGCTTGGAGAGATGCTGACAAAGGATGGAACCATCCCACCATAACTGGAAAATATGGAACGACTAGTCTGAAACTTGAGGAAGAATGGAGCAAAGAAGAAGATGAGTTAGCCCTGGGTAACTCTAAATCATTAAATGCCTTATTCAATGGAATTGATAGAAACATATTCAGACTAGTACATCAATGTGAACTGGCCAATGATGTTTGGGACACTCTCAAAACCACCAATGAGGGTACATCCAAAGTAAAAATGTCAAGACTTCAGATGCTCACTACCAAATTTGAGAATCTAAGGATGATGGAAGATGAGACCATTCATGACTTTCACATGAACATCTTGGAAATTGCCAACACCTCAGGAGCATTGGGAGAAAAGATGTCAGAAGAAAAGCTGGTGAGAAAGATTCTCAGATCCTTGCCTAAAAGGTTTGCAATGAAAGTGACTGCTATAGAGGAAGCTCAGGATATCTGCAACTTGAAGGTTGATGAACTCATTGGGTCACTTCAGACTTTTGAGATGGGGATCAGTGACAATGTTGACAAGAAAAACAAGAGCATAGCCCTTGTATCCAATAATGAAGATGAAAGCAAGGAGAATGATGAAGAGAATATTTCAGAAGCTATAGCTATGCTTGGAAGGCAGTTCAACAAACTCATCAAGAGAATGGACCCAAAGTCAAGGTCAAATGTCAAGAACATTTCCTCTGACATTAGCAGATCCTATGACTCCAGCAGAAGAACTAAGTCTGAAGAAAAGGGAAATCAAAGCAGAGGAATCCAATGCCATGGATGTGAAGGATATGGGCACATTCGAGCTGAATGTCCTACCTTTCTTAAGAAACAAAAGAAAGGAATGTTTGTTACTTGGTCTGATTGTGACTCAGAAAGTAACTCTGAAGAAGAATCTGCTAAACTAGTTACTGCACTATCTGGTATTTGTAACTCTGATAATGATTCTAGTGATGAGGAAGTGACATTTGAAGAACTTGCTGACTCCTACAAGAAGCTATGTATCAGAAGTGTTGAAGTCTGTCAGCAAAATGAGAAACAGAAAAAGCTCATAGTGAAGTTGGAGGTTGAGAAGAAGGCAAACACTGCTACTATAAGCCATCTCGAAGGTGAAGTTCAAATGCTGAACTCCAAACTTGATCAGATGACTAAGTCTGTCAAGATGTTAACAAATGGAACTGACAAGTTGGAAGAAATCCTTCAGGCTGGACAAAATACAGGAAACATGTCTGGTCTAGGATTTGTGGCTGCAAAGAAATCTGCTGTTGACAAGAAGAAAACCAGGCCTGATAAACAAATGTCAAAGCAGATGTCACAACATAGGACTCAACATCAAGAACAGAGAAATATGAAGAAAAAGTATCAAAGATGGAGATGTCATCATTGTGGAAGGTTTGGTCACATAAAGCCATTATGCTTCAGATTATATGGATATCCTAATCAGACCCCATATGTCAAACCTAAAACTAACAAGGCACCATATACTCAACAGTGGAAGAAAAAAACTACAGCCCTGATAGCTCACACCTCCCTTAGAGTTTCTGCCAAGGAAGACTGGTACTTTGACAGTGGATGCTCTAAACACATGATTAGAATCAAGAATCTGCTGAATGATGTCAAACCTCATACCACTAGTTATGTCACTTTTGGAGATGGTGCTAGAGGAGAAATCAAAGAAGTTGGAAACTTGGACTGCCCTGGAGTTCCAAACCTAAATGAAGTGTTGCTGGTAAATGGTTTGACTGCTAATCTCATAAGTATCAGTCAATTATATGATCTAGGACTCAAGGTCAACTTCACCAAGTCTGAATGTCTTGTAACTAATGAAAAACAAGAAGTTGTAATGAGAGGAGTCAGATCAAAAGAAAACTGTTACTTATGGGAGTCTGAGAACACTAACTACTCCTCTGTGTGCTCTATAGCCAAAGAAGAAAAGGAAGTGAAATCGTGGCACCAAAAACTTGGTCATTTACATCTAAGAGGGACGAAAAAGATCATATCCATGGAGGCAGTCAGAGGGATTCCAAGGCTTCAGATTGATGAAGGGAGAGTCTGTGGTGAATGTCAGGTTGGAAAGCAAACTAGAATGTCACATCCAAAGACAAGACATCTGACCACCTCTAAGGTGCTAGAACTTCTACATATGGATCTGATGGGTCCAATGCAGGTGGAAAGTCTTGGTGGAAAGAGATATGCCTATGTTGTTGTGGATGATTTTTCCAGATTCACCTGGATAAACTTCATTAGGGAAAAGTCTGATGTATTTGATGTATTTAAGGAATTGTGCAAACGAATTCAAAGAGAAAAATAAGGATGCATTGTCAGAATCAGAAGTGATCATGGTAAGGAATTTGAAAATAGTAAGTTTGATGAGTTCTGTTCCTCAGAAGGAATCAATCACGAGTTCTCTTCACCTATAACTCCTCAACAAAATGGAGTTATGGAAAGGAAAAACAGGACTATACAGGAATCTGCCAGAGCAATGATACATGCCAAAAAGCTTCCTATTCATTTTTGGGCTGAAGCTATGAATACAGCCTGTTATGTCCATAACAGGGTCACCTTGAGAAAGGGAACATCGTCCACCATTTATGAACTATGGAAAGGAAGAAAGCCTACAGTGAAGTACTTCCATGTCTTTGGGAGCAAATGCTATATTCTGACAGATCGTGAACAAAGGAGAAAGATGGACCCTAAAAGTGATGAAGGAATATTCCTAGGATACTCTACCAACAGCAGAGCATATAGGGTATTCAATTCCAGGACCAAAGTTATGTTGGAGTCTATAAATGTCATAGTTGATGATCACCATGAGGAAACAAATGTCCCATATGATGTTGAGACATTCTTTGAGACTTCAACACAAGTCTCTAAAAAGGATGATGTTCCTAATCCTACTCCATCAGAGTCTGAATCAAAGGAAGCTAATAAAGATCCTTCCATCAGAATTCAGAAAGATCATCCTAAGGAACTCATCATAGGAGATCCTAACAATGGAGTCACTACAAGATCTAGAGAAATCATCACAAACTCTTGCTTTGTGTCTAAGATTGAACCAAAAAATGTTAAAGAGGCTTTGACTAATGAATACTGGATTGGAGCAATGCAAGATGAATTGAACCAGTTCAAGCAACATGAAGTATGTGAGTTAGTTCCTAGAACAGAAGGAACAAACATCATTGGCACAAAGTGGATCTACAAGAATAAATCAGATGCTGAAGGAGTTGTCACCAGGAATAAGGCAAGGCTTGTTGCTCAAGGATACACTCAAGTTGAAGGGGTTGATTTTGATGAGACTTTTTCTCCTGTAGCCAGACTGGAATTAATCAGACTTCTATTGGGAGTTGCTTGTCTCCTTAAGTTCAAGCTATTTCAGATGGATGTGAAGAGTGCCTTCCTAAATGGGTACTTAAATGAGGAAGTATATGTGGAACAGCCTAAAGGATTTGTGGATCCAAACTGTCCTGATCATGTCTACAAATTGAGGAAAGCTTTATATGGTCTGAAACAAGTTCCTAGAGCTTGGTATGACAGGTTGACAAAGTTCCTCACTGACAAAGGATACAGGAAAGGAGGTTTGGATAAAACTCTTGTAGTTGTTTAGTTATTGGCTTGCATTTTTGGTAAAACCCAAGTGTATGTGTGAATGTCATGACTGATGTCATAACATTCTAGTTTAGTTTGTACTTATTCATTAGGTACCTTTGCAGAAAAATATTGTCATACAGGTACTGATGTTTATAAGTGTGTATCTGAGCATTTTGCAAAATGATCACATTTACCTAAATCAGTAGACAGGTTTTCAGATGTCATAACAGATGTTAAGACATCCTGTTCTGAACTAACAGGTATGCAGTTTGGTTAATTCTGAGTCTTTTCAGGAAAATGACTCAGTCTTTCCAGAACAGAATCCTGCGTTTTCTTTGGGTTAACCTAGCTCAACCCCAACCTGGTTGATAAAGTCTTGTGACCTAGTCTTAAGCTCAAACGGAATTAACCCTAGCTTTTTGGGGAAACCCTAACTGAAGATGCAACTGCTATATATTCAACAGAGCTGCTGTTTTGAAAGCAATCCCTTTTTGATAGAAGATCATTTAAAAGTTGTATAGTTTTTACTATTGTAATCCAAGCAATTATCATTGTGATAAGTGACTTGGAATAGGTTTTAATTGTAAGGGTTGTGTAGCACTCAAAGCTTTGAAGCAAGAGTGTTTGTATGTCTCTTGACTAAAGCTGTGAAGCAGAGTCAAGTTAGGTTTGTGTATCACTCAAAGCTGTGAAGCAAGAGTGTTTGTGTTGCTTGATTAAAAAGTTGTGAAGCATAATCAAGTGTATGTTTTGAAGAGTGTCTTCAACAATTCATTAGTCAAATTGTTTTATGTATCACTTCTGTGATTGAGGGGGAGTGAGTAGGAACTCAGGTTTAAGTTGTACTTAGATTGAAGTTGCATTGGGTAGGTCTTAAGTGAAGGAGATAAACTGGTTGGTTTATTCCTGAATTAACATCTCTTATAGTGGATTTCCTCCCTGGCTTGGTAGCCCTCAGAGTAGGTGTTGTTGCACACTGAACTGGGTAAACAATTAACTGTGTTCTTTACTGTTTTTGTATTTACTGTCTTATAGAAAGTCAGATACGGTGTCATAACATTGAACGTGACATTGAGTATCTGCAGCCAGAATTTCAATTGGCATCAGAGCAGGCACCCTGCCTGTATTACTGGGTGAGATCTAGGGATATCACTTTCTGGCACTATGGACAAAGAAGGAGTTTTTGGAAATAGACCACCCATTCTGGATAGAACTAATTATGACTACTGGAAACCTCGTATGATTGCCTTCTTAAAATCTCTGGACAAAAAGGCTTGGAGAGCTGCTGACAAAGGATGGATCCATCCCACCATAACTGAGAAAGATGGGACAATCAGTTTGAAGCCTGAGGAAGATTGGAGTAAAGAAGAAGATGAGTTAGCCCTGGGAAATTCCAAAGCCTTAAATGCCTTGTTCAATGGAATTGATAGAAACATTTTTCAGACTAGTACATCAATATGAATTGGCCAAGGAAGTTTGGGACACTCTCAAAACTACCCATGAGGGCACTTCCAAAGTGAAAATGTCAAGGCTTCAGATGTTGACTACCAAGTTTGAGAATCTAAAAATGGTGGAAGATGAAACCATTCATGACTTTCACATGAACATCTTGGAGATTGCCAACACCTCAGGAGCACTGGGAGAAAAAATGGCAGAAGAAAAATTGGTGAGAAAGATTCTCAGATCCTTGCCTAAAAGATTTGCAATGAAGGTAACTGCCATAGAGGAAGCCCAGGACATCAGCAAGTTGAAAGTGGATGAACTTATTGGGTCTCTTCAGACTTTTGAGATGGGGATCACTGATAATGGTGACAAGAAGAACAAGAGCATAGCACTTGTATCCAACACTGATGTTGAAAACAAGGAGGATGAAGAAGAAAATATTTCAGAAGCTATAGCCATGCTTGGAAGACAGTTCAACAAACTCATCAAAAGAATAGATCCAAAGTCAAGGTCTAATGTTCATAACATTCCCTCTGACATTGACAGTTCCAGCAGAAGACCAAGGTCAGAAGAGAAGGGAAACCAATGCAGAGGTATTCAATGCCATGGTTGTGAAGGATATGGGCATATTTGAGCTGAATGTCCAACCTTTCTTAAGAAACAAAAGAAAGGAATGACTGTTACTTGGTCTGACTATGATTCAGAAAGTAATTCTGAAGAAGAATCTGCCAAACTAGTTACTGCTCTAACTGGTGTTTGTACCTCTGAAAGTGACACTAGTGATGAAGAGGTGACATTTGAAGAACTGGCTGATACTTACAAGAAATTGTGTATCAGAAGTACTGAAGTCTGTGTGCAGAATGAGAAATAATCAAAACTCATCATAAAGCTGGAGGCTGAGAAAAGGGCAAACCTTGAAACTATAAGTCATCTAGAAGGGGAAGTTCAATTGCTGAACTCACAACTGAATCAAATGACCAAATCTGTCAAGATGCTGACTAATGGAACAGACAAATTGGAAGAGATCCTTCAGGTTGGACAAAATGTGGGAAATAAATCTGGACTAGGATTTATGGAAGCAAAGAAATCTGGTACAGTCAAGAAGATCAGGCCTGATAAGCAAATGTCAAAACAGATGTCTCAACACAACTCTCAACATCAGGAACAGAGACATATGAAGAAAAGGTACCAAAGATGGAGATGTCATCATTGTGGGAGATATGGCCACATAAAACCTTTCTGCTTCAGATTGCATGGATACCCTAATCAGAACTCAGATGTCAAACCTAAGTCTAAAAAGGTACCACATGCTCCTAAATGGAAGAAAAAGGCTTCTGCCCTGATAGCCCACACTTCCCTGAGGGTTTCTGCAAAGGAAGACTGGTACTTTGACAATGGGTGTTCCAGACACATGACTGGAATCAAGAACCTCCTCAATAATGTTAAAACTCACACCACTAATTTTGTGACCTTTGGAGATGGTGCTAAAGGTGAAATCAAAGGAGTTGGTAATTTGGACTGCCCTGGAGTTCCAAGTCTGAATGAAGTACTGCTGGTAAAAGGGCTGACTGCTAATCTCATTAGTATCAGTCAATTGTGTGATCTAGGATTCAAGGTCAATTTCTCAAAATCTGAATGTCTTGTAATTAATGAAAAACAAGAAATTGTCATGAAAGGAGTCAGATCTAAAGACAACTGTTACTTGTGGGAGCCTGAGAACACTAATCTCTCCTCTGTGTGTTCCATTGCAAAAGAAGAAAAAGAGGTGAAACTGTGGCACCAAAAACTTGGCCATCTTCATCTAAGAGGTATGAAAAGGATTATCTCCATGGAGGCAGTCAGAGGGATTCCAAGACTGCAAATTGATGAAGGAAGAGTTTGTGGTGAATGTCAGGTTGGTAAGCAGACTAGGATGTCACATCCAAAGTCAAGACATCTGACCACCTCTAAGGTTCTAGAACTTCTTCATATGGATCTGATGGGACCAATGCAAGTGGAGAGTCTTGGTGGAAAAAGATATGCCTATGTGGTTGTGGATGATTTTTCCAGATTCACCTGGATTAATTTCATTAGGGAAAAATCTGATGTATTTGAAGTTTTTAAATAATTGTGCAAAAGAATTCAAAGAGAAAAGGAAGGGTGTATTGTCAGAATCAGAAGTGATCATGGCAAGGAATTTGAAAACAGCAAGTTTGATGATTTCTGTTCCTCAGAAGGAATTAGTCATGAATTTTCTTCTCCTATAACTCCTCAGTAAAATGGAGTTGTGGAAAGAAAAAACAGGACCATACAGGAATCTGCCAGAGCAATGTTACATGCCAAAAGACTTCCCATGTATTTTTGGGCTGAAGCTATGAATACAGCCTGCTATGTTCATAACAGGGTCACCTTGAGAAAGGGAACCTCATCCACCATATATGAACTCTGGAAAGGAAGAAAACCAACTGTGAAGTACTTCCATGTGTTTGGCAGCAAATGCTATATTCTGGCAGATCGTGAACAAAGAAGAAAACTGGACCCTAAAAGTGATGAAGGCATATTTCTAGGATACTCCTCAAATAGCAGAGCTTATAGAGTATTCAATTCCAGAACCAAAGCCATGATGGAATCAATAAATGTTATAATTGATGATTATCATGAAGAAATAGATGTTCCTTGTACTGTTGAGACATTCTTTGAGACTTCAACCCAACAGAATGATCTACCCAACTCCACCACAACATAATCTGAATCAAAGGAAGCTAGCAAGATCCCTTCCATCAGAATTCAGAAGGATCATCCAAAAGAGCTCATCATAGGAGATCCCAACAGTGGAGTCATTACAAGATCTAGAGAAATCATCTCAAACTCTTGTTTTGTGTCCAAAATGGAACCAAGAAATGTCAAGGAAGCTTTAACTGATGAATACTGGATTGGTGCAATGCAAGATGAACTGAACCAATTCAAGCAACATGAAGTTTGGGAACTGGTTCCTAGACCTGAAGGAACTAACATCATTGGCACAAAATGGATTTTCAAGAACAAATCAGATGCTGAAGGAGTTGTCACCAGGAATAAGGCAAGACTTGTTGCTCAAGGATACACTCAGGTTGAAGGGGTTGATTTTGATGAAACCTTTGCACCTGTAGCCAGGCTGGAATCAATCAGACTCCTATTGTCAATTGCTTGTCTTCTGAAGTTCAAGTTATTTCAGATGGATGTGAAAAGTGCCTTTTTAAATGGGTACTTAAATGAGGAAGCTTATGTGGAACAACCTAAATGCTTTGTGGATCCAAACCACCCTGATCATGTCTACAAATTGAGAAAAGCTCTATATGGCCTGAAACTATCTCCTAGAGCATGGTATGACAGGTTAACAAAGTTTCTCTCAGACAAAGGATACAGAAAAGGAGGCTTGGACAAAACTCTCTTTGTCAAAACTGAAGGAGGGAAGTTGATGGTTGCCCAAATATATGTTGATGACATAGTGTTTGGAGGAATGTCAGAACCTATGGTTAAACATTTTGCTGACTAGATGCAGGCTGAATTTGAAATGAGTCTCATGGGAGAACTAACTTATTTTCTTGGACTACAAGTCTCACAGATGGAGGACTCAATCTTCCTATCTCAAAGCAAGTATGCTAAGAACATTGTAAAGAAGTTTGGTATGGAGAATGCCAGTCACAAAAGAACTCCTGCTCCTACTCATTTAAAGCTTTCCAAAGATTCAAGTGGGGTTAAGGTGGATCAAAGTCTGTACAGAAGCATGATGGGAAGCTTGTTGTACTTAACAGCCAGCAGACCTGATATTGCTTTTGCAGTTGGAGTTTGTGCAAGATACCAAGCTGATCCCAAAGTCAGTCATATCAATCAAGTGAAGAGAATTTTGAAGTATGTGAGTGGAACTTACAACTATGGGTTGCTATATTCTCATGGATGTGAACCAAATCTGACTGGTTACTGTGATGCTGATTGGGCTGGTAGTGCTGATGATAGAAAAAGCACCTCTGGAGGATGTTTCTTCTTAGGAAATAATCTGGTTTCCTGGTTCAGCAAGAAACAGAATTGTGTGTCTCTCTCTACTGCTGAAGCTGAATACATTGCAGCTGGTAGTAGCTGCTCTCAAATGATCTGGATGAAACAGATGCTTACTGAGTATAATGTCACACAAGATGTTATGACATTGTACTGTGACAATCTGAGTACAGTCAACATTTCCAAGAATCCCATTCAGCATAGTAGGACCAAACATATTTACATAAGACATCACTTTATCAGAGACCTTGTAGAAGAGAAGACAATCAAATTGGAACATGTTGCCACTGAGCTACAGTTGGCTGACATTTTTACCAAGGCTCTTGATGCAAATCAGTTTGAAAACTTGAGGGGTAAATTGGGTATTTGCCAACATGAGGAATTGTAGCAATTAATTTTGCTTAAAACAAGGGTTAAAGGAGTTATGCTTGTTCTGATTGGGTTAAAATTATATTTTCCCATTTCCTTCAATTCTTTTAAGAAGTTGAATAAACACTCCTTTTCTTCCTTCTCCTCTCGTCTCCTCATCAAAGCCCAGTCTCTCAATCTGAATTTTCTCTTCAGTTGCTGTTGGTCCTCTAAGTCTGTCAAAATGTCTCAAACACCATCATCATCCAATACGACTATTTCAACCTCTTCCTCTGATCAAGATTCTAGGACAATCTCCTCTTGTCTGGACTCTGAAGTCCTGGAGATCTCTTCTCTTAGAAAAGTGGAAACTAACCCCACCAAGGTCAAAGAGCTGAGAACAAGACATGCAGGAAGGTCCCAAGCTTCTGCCTCTGGTAATTCATCTCATCCTTCTTCTTCAGTTCCCCCTGAAATTGAAAATAGGGAAGGGTCAGCCTATGTTCGTCAAGCAATATCTAAAATTGTTTCAAGAATTCTGAACGAGAACCACTTAGTTCCTGGTATTTCTGTTCCTTTAAATCAAGAAAGTTCAAATGCTAAAACAAATCCAGATGTCTCTAAGGATGTTGAGACATTAGACAAAGAGAAGAATGCTGACATTGCTCACAAGAAAAGGAAGAAGCCCGAATCCTCTGAGTCTGATGATAGTGCTTAAAGGTTGGTGGAGTTGCTGTTTGGTGGAGTTGATGCTGGTCCCTGGTGGAGTTTGGAAGTGTGTTCAGTTTTTAGTTGCTACTCTTATTACTTTTTCTGGATGACTGTATAATTTTTATGAACAAGTATCTTTGGCCCATTTGTGGCTAAAGAGGGGGAGATATATTTTGGTACTTAATTAGACATTCTATTTTTCTGCAGTCATTTCTTTCTGTTGCTATCTATCTCTGATTGCTTAGGGTCTTTAGCCAAAAATCCGCCAAAGGGGGAGTTTGTAGTTGTTTAGTTATTGGCTTGCATTTTTGGTAAAACCCAAGTGTATGTGTGAATGTCATGACTGATGTCATAACATTCTAGTTTAGTTTGTACTGATTCATTAGGTACCTTTGCAGAAAAATATTGTCATACAGGTACTGATGTTTATAAGTGTGTATCTGAGCATTTTGCAAAATGATCACATTTACCTAAATCAGTAGACAGGTTTTCAGATGTCATAACAGATGTTAAGACATCCTGTTCTGAACTAACAGGTATGCAGTTTGGTTAATTCTGAGTCTTTTCAGGAAAATGACTCAGTCTTTCCAGAACAGAATCCTGCGTTTTCTTTGGGTTAACCTAGCTCAACCCCAACCTGGTTGATAAAGTCCTGTGACCTAGTCTTAAGGTCAAACGGAATTAACCCTAGATTTTTGGGGAAACCCTAACTGAAGATGCAGCTGCTATATATTCAACAGAGCTGCTATTTTGAAAGCAATCCCTTTTTGACAGAAGATCATTTAAAAGTTGTATAGTTTTTACTATTGTAATCCAAGCAATTATCATTGTGATAAGTGACTTGGAATAGGTTTTAATTGTAAGGGTTGTGTAGCACTCAAAGCTTTGAAGCAAGAGTGTTTGTATGTCTCTTGACTAAAGCTGTGAAGCAGAGTCAAGTTAGGTTTGTGTATCACTCAAAGCTGTGAAGAAAGAGTGTTTGTGTTGCTTGATTAAAAAGCTGTGAAGCATAATCAAGTGTATGTTTTGAAGAGTGTCTTCAACAATTCATTAGTCAAATTGTTTTATGTATCACTGCTGTGATTGAGGGGGAGTGAGTAGGAACTCAGGTTTAAGTTGTACTTAGATTGAAGTTGCATTGGGTAGGTCTTAAGTGAAGGAGATAAACTGGTTGGTTTATTCCTGAATTAACATCTCTTATAGTGGATTTCCTCCCTGGCTTGGTAGCCCCCAGAGTAGGTGTTGTTGCACACTGAACTGGGTAAACAATTGACTGTGTTCTTTACTGTTTTTGTATTTACTGTCTTATAGAAAGTCAGATACGGTGTCATAACATTGAACGTGACATTGAGTATCTGCAGCCAGAATTTCAACTCTTTTTGTCAAGAATGAAGGAGGAAAGATAATGGTAGCTCAAATTTATGTTGATGACATAGTGTTTGGAGGAATGTCAGATAAAATGGTTAAACATTTTGCTAACCATATGCAAGCTGAATTTAAAATGAGCCTCATGGGAGAATTGACCTACTTTCTTGGACTACAAGTCACACAGATGCAAGACTCAATTTTTCTGTCTCAAAGCAAATATGCAAAGAATATTGTCAAGAAGTTTGGGATGGAGAATGCCAGTCATAAAAGGACTCCTGCACCTACTCATTTAAAATTGTCCAAAGATACAAGTGGGGCAAATGTGGATCAAAGCTTGTACAGAAGCATGATAGGAAGTCTGCTATACTTAATAGCCAGCAGACCTGACATTGCCTTTGCAGTTGGAGTATGTGCAAGATACTAGGCTGAACCCAAAGTAAGTCACATCAACCAGGTGAAAAGAATTCTGAAGTATGTGAGTGGAACTTACAATTATGGCATGCTGTACTCTCATGGATGTGAACCAATTCTGTCTGGTTATTGTGATACTGATTGGGCTGGTAGTGCTGATGATAGAAAGAGCACCTCTGGAGGATGCTTCTTTTTGGGAAATAATCTTGTCTCTTGGTTCAGCAAGAAACAAAACTGTGTGTCTCTATCTACTGCTGAAGCTGAATACATAGCAGCTGGTAGTAGCTATTCTCAAATGATCTGGATGAAACAGATGCTGACTGAGTATAATGTCACACAAGATGTCATGACATTGTACTGTGACAATTTGAGTACTATTAACATATCCAAGAATCCTATACAGCACAGCAGGACTAAGCATATTGACATTAGACATCACTTCATCAGAGATCTTGTGGAGTAGAAGGTGATTAAGCTGGAACATGTTGCCACTGAACTACAACTGGCTGACATTTTTACCAAGGCACTTGATGCTAGTCAGTTTGAGAATTTAAGGGGCAAGTTGGGTATTTGCCAATATGAAGAGATGTAGCAATTAATTTTGCTTAATACAAGGGTTGAAAGAGATATTTTAATCAAGTCTATTCTGATTGGGCTAATCATTTGTTTCCCTCTTTCTTTCCAAAAGCTTAAGAAGAGGAATAGACATGCTTATATCTTCCTCTTCTCATTTTGCTGCATCACTCTCCATTCCCTCAAACGAAGATTTCACACACGCTGTCACTTGTTTTCTCAATCTCTCGAGATGTCTCAATAATCTGCGTCATCATCTTCATCAAAGGCAACTGCATCTTCATCATCCACTGACACCGAACCTAGGGCAATTGTGAACTCCATGGATGCTGATGTCCTTGAGGTAACTCCACTTCGTGAAATGGCAACTGATCCTACTAAGGTCAAGAAGCTGCGAACCAGACATGCAAGAAGATCACAAGCTTCTCCCTCTGGTAAATCTTCTCAACCATCATCTTCTGTTCCTCCAGAGATAGCTAATAGGGAAGGTTCTGCTTATGTGCATCAAGCTATTTCCTTACTAGTTACTAGGATTCTTAATGAGAATCACTCTGTTCCTGGTATATCTGTACCATTGAACCAAGAAACTGCTAGCCCTAATTTAGAAAGTGATCCCAATGTCACTCAGAATGTTGAGACACCTGATGACAACATTGAGAAATCTCCAGAGAAACCTGATGATCACCAGACCCCCACTGACAAGGCTGTTGAACCTCCTGTCATTGATGTTGATGAAGAATTTTCTGAAAATTATTTAATTGCTAATATCAACCCTAGCATAGCTAGAAGGATGATGAGTAGAAAATAAAAGCAGAGTGCTGCCCAAAGCCCCTCCAAAGAGAAGGCTACTAAAGTTGTTCATGAGAAAGCTAGGCCTGAGAACATGGCTAGAGAAGAAGCTGAGAAGGACCAAAAAGCTGGAACTTCGAAAGGGAAAGGTAAGGTAAAAGCTAGGGTATCTGTTGGTAGTTTCTCAAAACCCTTGAGATAACCTATAGTCAAGAAAAGAAAGGCTCCTGAACCCTCTGAATCTGATGAGGAATCAGACTTTGTTTTTGATGTTGAGAACAATGTTCCAGACACTCCTCTCAGGAAGAAACTCTCTTCTAACAAACTGCCTAAGGTTCCTGAAGTTGCCATTGACAACATCTCCTTTCACCATCCAGAAAATGCAAGCAGGTGGAAGTATGTGTTTCTGAAAAGGATTGCCTTAGAGAGGGAGCTGAACAGAAGTGCTATTGAGTGTAAGGAAATCATGGATCTCATCAAGGCTGCTGGCCTGATGAAAACAGTGGTCAAGTTTTCCAACTGCTATGAGATTCTTGTCAAAGAATTCATAGTAAATTTGTCTGGTGGTTGTGCTGATGGAAAGTCAGCTGATTTTAAGAGTGTTTATGTGAGAGGAAGGAAGGTAAATTTCTCCCCTACTGTGATAAACAAATACCTAGGAAGGCCTGATGAGCTCAACCTGAGCTTGAAGTTACTGACAACCAGGTTTGTCAAACTATCACTGCCAAGTAAGTCAAACACTGGCCCTTGAAAGGGAAGCTAACTGCAAGCAAGCTGAGTATGAAGTTTTCCATACTGCACAAATTTGGTGCAGCTAACTGGGTTCCCACCAACCACAAATCCACCATCTCCACTGGTTTGGGAAGATTTATCTATGCTGTTGGAACCAGAACAAACTTTGATTATGGAAACTACATCTTTGATCAAACAATGAAACATGCTGAGAGCTGTGCTATTAAAGGCCCCATTGCTTTTCCCTCTCTCTTGTGTGGTATAATCATTGATCAGTATCCTGATATCCTGGTTGAAAAGGACTCTGTGTGCAAAAGAGCCCCTGCACTTGGTTTTCACTATAAGCTATTTCAGGGAACACATGTCCCTGGCATTGTCATGACATCTGCTGAGACATCAAATGTCAAGGCTCATTCCAAGAAAGCTGATGTTATAGCTGTTCTAAAAGAAACCTGCAGAGAGCTTGATGCAAGAAAAAGGACTCTTGAAGAGCTGATTGCTAGTCTGGAACAGGAGGAGAATGAAGAACAAATGAGGGAAGAGGATGCTGATGAAGAACAGCATGATGCTGCTGAAAATAGTGCTTTCTCAGGGGATGACAGTACCTAAAGGTCTGTGTTTGCTGAAAAGATTGATGTTGGAACTTGTTGCTGCTAAATGATACCTTCTCTCTGTTTCTGTGTTTTTTTTTTTGAATTTCCTTTTGGATGACTGTATAACTTAAAGTACTAGTACCTTTGGCCTCTTTATGGCTAAAAAGGGGGAGAAGAAATTATGGTAATTTTGGTAGAATTAGATATTGGTAGCTGTTATTAAAAAATTCTGCTGCATTCTAATCTCTGATTGTTTAGGGGTTTTAGCCAAAAATTTGCCAAAGGGGGAGTTTGTAAGTGTTTGTTTGTTGGCATTTTTTTTGGTAAAACCAGATTTGCGAATGTCATGACTGATGTCATAACATTCTGGGATAAAGGTACATTCTGCAGAAGGAATGTTCTACAGGAACTACTCATTATGAGTGAATATCATGATCATTAAGCTATGATCATATGTACTGAATTCTACCAAAATCAGTGAGCAAGATACATGATGTCATAACCAATGTTAAGACATCCTGTACTGATCAAGTTGTTGTGCAAATTTATTATTCCTGAGAATTTTCAGGAATCTGGTGTGCTACTATGAATTGAAGTATATTGTCCAGATCAGATGCTCACATGGACATTAGGTTAATCTTGCTTAACCCTAATCTGTTATGATGAAAGCCCAAGACCAAGTCTTTAGGTTAACTTTGGTTAACCCTAGCTATTTTTATGGAAGCCCTAAATGAAGAATAATCTGCTTATATATTTCTCACGAAGCCTAATGGTCAGTAGCGCTTTTACAGAAGATCAATAAGGCATTGTATAGTTGTAACTACTGTGAGCCAAGCAATTATCGTTTTGATAAGTGACTTGGAGTAGGATTTGGTTGTAAGGGTTGTTTATCACTCAAAGCTTTGAAGCACGAGTGTTGTGTCTCTTGATTAAAGCTTTGAAGCAAAATCAAGCATGTGTATTGAAGAATGTCTTCATAATCTCATTAATCAATAGATTAGTATCAGCGCTGTGATTGAGGGGGAGTGAGTAGGAACTCAGATTTAAGTAGGACTTAGATCGAAGTTGCATTGGGTAGGTCTTAAGTGAATGAGATAAACTGGTTGGTTTATTCCTAAATTAATACCTCTTATAGTGAATTTCCTCCCTGGCTTGGTAGCCCCTAGAGTAGGTGTTGTTACACACTGAACTGGGTTAACAATTGATTGTGTTCTTTACTGTATTTTAAATTACTGTTTGGAGTGTGTACAAGTTTGTCAGATACAGTGTCATAACATTCACTGTGACATTAAGTATCTGTTGCCAGAATTTAAATTATTATTATTATTATTATTATTATTATTATTATTATTATTATTATTATTATTATTATTATTTTCATAAAATCATAAAAAATCCAAATTTATTTTTATTTATTTTTTATACTCACGTATTTTATTTTCCATAAAACAAAAAGATAAAAAAACATTTTACTAAAACAAATAAATTTCTTTTCTTTTTCTTAAATAACTATTTTTTAGACTTAGGTTAAATTAATATATTATTTTATTTTTTAGGTAAAATTAATTTAGAACTTAGGTTTATTTTAATTAATTAATTTTCATATATTTTTATTAATAAAAAACCTTTTCATAAAAAACCCTAAAAAATCCTTTTTCAAATTAATTTCTTTTCCTAATTAGTTTAAGTTAATTTTATTTAATTTTAATTGCTCATTTTCTTTATCTAGGTCAAGACAAAACCCTTTCATAAAAAACAATAAAAATCATTTCTTTTTGCATTTATATTCTTGCATTTTATTTTTAATTTTGAACAATATTCAATATGGTTGTAATAGATAATTAGATTTAATTTTCTTGCAATCCCCATTTATAAATTTGTACACCCCCCCCCCCCCCCCCTAATGATGTAATAGCGTAGTAACTTTACTTTTCGCAATTTATCGCTTTATATAAATGCTAGTAATTAGGGTTTGTATGAGAAAATAAAAATCAACAAGTAGCAAACCCTAATCGAAGACTAAACAAAGCATGAAAATTAATACACTTGCACATAAAGACCCTTAGGGTAAATCCACTTGGTTGCCTTACAAAAATGGCCATGTTATGCATGTGAGGTATCTTAGCAAAAACAAGCAAAAATACAAGATCATAGTCCCTCGATGATGCTATCTATGTTGCATTTTCAAAATTATCTTAGTCCCTAAAGAAAAATGCTGAGATACCTTGCAACATTGTTAATCATGGTTATACGATGACCCACGCTCGTCCCGTTTATATCCAAAGATAAGGTTACTTACCAAATCAATGGTAAGATAACAATGTCAAAGGAAAGAGGAAATAAACATGAAAGATTTTTGAGTAGGTAGAATGTTCCTAGTTACTTGCTCACTTCCAAAACAAAACTTCCTTGCTGTTTTCAAAACAAACACCAACACTTTCAAAACATCTTTCAAACTTGAAAATATTTTCAAAAGATCAACGCTTTGTATACATTCTTACAAACGAGAATCATTACAAAGTTTGCCTAAATGATGACGCTTTTCAAAATACTTTCAAAAACCACACAAAGCACAATTTCAGACAAAAGCAAGTGATCTAGCAAGTAACTAAGAGCCCATGGAAAACCATGGATGAAAAGGGTGTTAATACATTCCCTTTTCATAATCTATCCCCTGAACTCAAGAAAAAATATCAAAGGTCTTTCCTGTGCTTTTTCACCTTTCCTTTTGGATAAAAGAAAAGTCGGTGGCGACTCTTGCTAACCGCAACATTTGCGATAAAATGCAAAATAACTAAGTCAGTTCTCCCACCGTATCATACATCCCTTTTATAAAAAAATCATTTTCTCTTTCCACAAACTCCATTCTTCTCCATTAAAGGATATGAGTTTGTTTAGTGAATAGCTTGAAGAAATTTTTCCTCATGAGAAGATTAGTCTTTAATAGGAGTTAGCCTCTAATACCACTTGTTGAACAAGTGACTTCAAACACAAGGAGGGTGTGAATTGTGGTATTTAAAATTCACGATTACTTTTATATTTTTCTTTATTAATCTTGAATTTTTGTTAGTAGTCTGTTAAGAGTAAATGGATGCGTATATAAAATAATAAAGATAAACAACAAAAATTAAAAAGGGACAAGGTTAGAGTGATTGCACCAGAGATTTATACAAATTTGGCCAAACGTTGGTCTAGTATTGCCCTTAATAGATCTTCCTAAGAGTTTAACTATAAACTTTGAGCTTTTGAAGGTTATGCATATAAACCTTTTACCATGGACTAAACTAACAAACCTTCTTACATATTTTCAAGTTGATCTCAATAACCTTAAACAAAACTTTTTTAGTAAAACTCATTAAACCAAAACAAAGATTTTATGAATGCTTTATCTTACTAACCAAACTTAATATTCTTAAGAGTATCACACTCTAAAGAATTAAACAAACAACACGATCATTAATAAAGTCTTTCTCACAAATAAAGTTTCACTGAAAAGCACTATGACAACTTTAAGTGAAAAATAAATATTTCTAGAGAGAAAATAGAGAAATAAATTCCAAAAAAAATATAAAGCTTTGGAAAGTGGCGTTAAATGAAGAGGATGTGAGCCTCGTTTATATATGAGTTGGAAAAATAAAAAATAAAAAGAAATAATCCATGGACCGAATTGATGAGTCAATCGATTGTCATAATACTCTAATCGATTGGTTTAATCATTTTAATCGACTACATTGTCCAAAATGGAAATATTTGATATAGAGCCATTACAAGTCATTAAGGTATTGTCCTAATCATTTGGTTAATAATTTATTCTCTCTCCAATCAATTGGATGGCTCATAAATATTTTGGTAGTACTAGCTTAAGTATCCAATCAAGTGGTTAGTTAAAAAAAAGCTTTAGAAAGAGATTGGACATCTTCTTAATTACTTCGCTTGGCTTAGAAAATAATTTTTAAGATGAAAATGTTTGAAAATATTTATAAAGGTGCATGTGTGAGTTGCCTTAGTACTTAAAAGTTACTTCCTTAATTTTGCAAAACTTGGGTCACTCACACAGACACTGCCTGATGAGATTTCACACTTCCTTTCTTTTATTACTTTGAGACTTCCAAGACCTTTTCCAAATGCATCAATAATATAAGTATTTTAATCTCGAGTCACATTCTGATGATGATGCATGATATATTTCTCTGGTTATATCACCATTAACAAAGAGTTAAAAGCTATTGCCCCCCGACTTTAATCAGTGTCGTCGTCATCAAAACTTTGGATGGATCTTCTGTGAGATTTTCAAATTTATACTGCAACCACATAGATCCACAAAAATAATAATTTTTAAACCAATTAGATATTCCCTAACTTTTTCATATGTGAATACCATAACTAGTAATTTTTTTCGGTGGTGGTGTAATTCACCTATTTTTCATTTAAACCTTTATTAGCATAATAAATTGCATATAAACATTTATCATTGTGTTGACCAAGAATAGTTCCTACCACATAATTACTCGCATCACACATAAGTTAAAAGGGAAGTTCCTAATTTGGAACGACGATTATGAGTGCAGTAACTAGTAGAAAAAGATTTCAAACAGTTAGCATCAAAGTCAAATTCATTTTCTTTCACTAGGAGGTTGCAAAGAGGTTTTGTAATCTTTGAGATTCCCTTTATGAACCGTTGGTAAAAACCGACATGTCCTAGAAAACTTCTCACTCCTTTCATGTTAATGGGAGGGGGTAATTTTTTAATGACCTCTATTTTGACTTGATCGACCTTAATACCATTCGATAAAATTTTGTGTTCTAAAACGATACCTTCGGTTACCATAAAGTGATATTTTCCCCAATTTAATATTATATTCATTTTAGTACATCTCTTTAAAATAACATTATAGTGATCAAGATATTTATCAAAATCACTACCAAACACAGAAAAATCATTCATAAATACCTTAATAAAGTTTTCAATCATATGAGAAAAGATGGAAAGCATGCACTTTAGAAACATAGTTGTCTTCTCTTGATAAGCAGGATCTATAACAATTTGATTGTATCTTAAATGTCCATTCAAGAAAAAATCGTAAGCTTGCCTTGCTAGCCTTTACAACACTTGATCCATGAAATGTAATAGAAAATGATCTTTTCAGGTAGCTTGGTTTAAACTCTGATAATCAATACAGATACACAATTCAGTAAATATTCAAGTTGGAATCAACTCGTTATTTTCATTTAGGACAATGATCATACTTCACTTCTTTTGAAATATATGCACTGGATTTACCCAAGAAATATATGAAATAGGATAGATCATACATGTTTCAAGTAGCTTAAAGATCTATTTTATCACCACTTCTTTCATGATAGGATTTACTCTTCTTTGAGGTTGAACTACTGGCTTGAATTCTTCCTCGGGTTTTATCTTATGCACTCAATAAGTTGGGCTTATACCTTTAAAATTAATAACACTCCAACCAATTTCTTTCTTGTTCCCTCATAAAACTCTCAAAAAAAAAATTCTTCCAGAACAGATAAGGAACTAGTAATGATAGCGAGTTTCAATGGTCGTTCGTCCAAAAATACGCATTTCCAGTGTTTGAGAACTTCTATCAATTCATGATCATTTGAGACTTTTTCCAAACTCATTTTCTCACAACCACTTAATTCTTCTATCTTTCTCGTAAAAATCATGTAATAACGACTATTATCACAATCCCAAACTTAATATGTTTTTTGTCCTCAAATAACTTGTCTGTACATTGAACATTTCATTAAATTAGAATTGTTACCCTTACCAATGAATATCACCTTTATTTTATATAATTAACACTTCGGTTCTCTGCTTCAATCCAATCAACTCAGAAAAGTTCTTCCAAAAATACAAGTACTCAACATGTCTCTCATCTCACATATATTCACTCAATTTGACATGGTAATCAGTAAATCAGGATACAAAAGCATTTAACAATGGATTTGTAAAGTTTCTAGTCAAATAAATCAAAGTCATACTTAAACACACACTTTTGATGTCATTTTAAGGTTGTAACGTAATTTATATCAAGATAAGATAATTTAGAATAGTAGGCTCAAACCTTTGGAGTTAGATATGAATGTGAGAAAAACACAAGAAGATGGGTTAAATTGTGTTGAATTTTTTAATTTTTCTCTTTAAGATCTGTTATCAGATTCTGATTGCACAAGTCAAAATATGATTATGAGTTTGATGAATAGCAACAAAATAATGATCAATAGAAATAAATAATAGATCAAGATAACACACAAGCAATTTTTCTTGTTTCTCCTATAAATCTCGAGTAGTCCAGTTCCCTTGCACTTCTAAGAGATTCCACTATAACCAAATATGATTACAAGTTGCTCAATCACATAAGCAAGGTACTTTTGATTGCTCAAGAACACAAGCAAGAGACTTCTGATTTCTCAAGCACACATGCAAGATAATTCTAATGGCTCAAGCACACATGCAAGAGACTTCTGATTGCTCAAGCACACAAGAAAGAGACTTTTAACAATCTATCTAATAGATAAATGATAGTGATAAAGTGATAATTATACTTGATATACAATCAGAGGTGTAAATAGATTACAACATAAAAAACTCTAAGACTTAAGAACTTCTAAGAACGTATAATTGGAGAATTCTATGAACGAGTCGTTGGAGATAACTTCAAGGAAAAAAGAGTAATTGAAGAGAGATATCAACAAATCTATTGTAAAAATTCCTCAAATGGTTAATGACATTGAAAACTCATTTGAACTTCCTTTGCTACAAAAGGAGTTATTAGTTATAAACCTTCAAGCTTTCGCAACTTTATGTTGAGTTACCACGTGACCAAAACAAGACAAATGATCTCAGAGTCTGATAGCGAAGTGTAAGAAAATCCTCCGTCCTTAACTTTGACTAGGTTTAGGTTATAATCCTTCAGACTCAGAATCTTAGCTTCTGATCCTTCATACTCTGACTCATTAGAGGTTGGCTTGTTCAGAGTCTAGAGACATCAGGTTCTGATCATCTTAATCAGAAGTTGATTCTTTAGAGTCTCATATTCAGAATCTGCTTCTTAAGATCTTTTCTTTCAATGTTCAGGGCAGTTTCAGAACTAACTTTCAATCATTATATTGAAATTTGTACCTGCACACTTGAACACACATTATTCTACCCTTTTTTTTAAACTTTTTTTTTATCATCAAAACCTAATGGATATGATATAAACCATTTTTTCCAACAATCCCCCCTTTTTGATGATGAAAAACACAAGTATTTTAAGAAAAATAGTTGTTGATTTAATTAATATTCTGACTTCAGGATCTGAGGTTTGTAAGCTCCCCCTGAGTCTGATAGTCGTAAGGGTGAGGTTTGTAAGACTCATAGCTTCAAAGTAACTATAAGTATCAGGGTTTAGAATTAATAACAGAGTTCGAGGTTTTTCGATCGTTAATCTATATAATTGTCTATAAATAACACAGAGTTATTGAGGTCATGTTGGAATCGTACCAGAACTTTAGTAAGATTGGCGCAATGTTCTTATAGTTTTAACTATCTATGAAAAATATTCTTATTTCGTTGAAATTTGATAATAAGTTTTTTCTGACTCTTAAGAAAACAAGAAAAAATCTATCCATTATTTAAATTTTCACGGACTCCGTATATTGTCAAAAATTAAATTGAAGTTTTATATATAGCCTAGAATTAGAGTTTAATCTCATTTTATTTTTCCAGGCTAAGAAGAATAGATTTATTCAAATAAGAATTATTCAAAATATTTTTTTTTAAATTATATTTTATTTTAATTAAAAGATTAAAGAAGAAATTTTTCTGTTTTCGAAAAAGTTATTTGTGACTGAATTATGACTCGTCTGATAACAAACACGAGACTGAATAATTTGATGTGAAGTAAATTACAAAATATCATGATATTTTTCCTTAAGTCATTATGACTAATACATGTGAGATAGATCTAAGGGTTAGGAAGCAATCTTATCACGAACAATATTCCTTCCAATGGCCCATGATCAATGCTATGTCTTATAAATCTATGTCATGAGATAAACCACATTTCACACAACCCTCATATTTCGATTTTTTTTTGGAATAACCATGTATTAAATTTTTTTTTTGCAAATAAGTAGGTTTCGGAAAAAATTATGCAAATAATCATGTTTCAGAAAACTCTCCAAGGGAGGAGCCATCTCACTTGGTGCCTCCACTCACATTATTTCCCTAAGCACCATTCCACTTAACGCCTCCTCTCTCTTTTAGCCAAGTGAGATGGCGCATGTACTTTAAAAGTGAGAGGAAGCGCCATCTCACTTGGCTCCTAGGGCAAAATGCTGTTTTTATAAGTAATTCGTCCGTTTCTCCGTCATTCCTCACACTTTCTCGCACTGTTCTCTTATTTTTTACTCTGTTATTTGCATCATGACATTGCCCATGATTTTTACCAGATATGGTTACGTTATGTTCTCCGCCACAAAACCTCTGATGAAAATAAAATTCTAGCACATTCACTCCATGGAGCGTCTGAAGAGGGAGTTGATGTGATGGCTAGAGGGAGACATCATGGAGGGGGAACAAATTACAAGGATCCAGCAAAGACGAATAACAACCTCACTTGCGATAGGAAGACCTAATTTTTGGTTGGAGGAAGTCAAAACAGACAGCGACGTAATGTTGATGATGGATGGGTTAGATGAAATTGTTTTAACGGTTGTAATTTCGTAGACGGTTTATCGTGTTTTTTTCTTGTTCGCGCAATGTTTATTGTAACAAATACTGTTAACGAAAAACCCTAATGTTTACAACATAATAAATGAAAGATTTTTTGTAATACAATTTTTATGTGGTTGAGGCAGTAGCCTAATTCGGACAATTTTTGTGATTGTGTCCGACCTGACGACATAAACCACACTTTATTTCCAGCTTGTCAAGGGAGTCCATTCAGTTGTGATGCGATTACTTTTGGGACGACCCTTTTTATTCCTTCGCATTTGGTCATTGTGCCATACTATTTCGCTGTTGTATGCAGGCCAATAATCTGGGTTTGCTACCAAAGGGAAGTTGTTGTTGTAAACATTGAGCAACGTTTCAGATTTGTAAATGTGTGACAGAAGTTGTAGCGCGTCTTGATGAGTACAGGCGCACGCGGTAATGACATGATAGAAAGGCATACGAAAGGCTTGAAACTTGCCACAATTGCACCAACGAGAAGGTAGTACAACCCTATATTCTTGTCTTGGCAGGCCCTCGTTGTGGTCGATTGTCTCTTTGACAATAAAGTTGTGGCTGTGTCGGTCAAAACGTATAAACATATGGGTGTTGGCTTTGGAAATTGCTTCCTTAATGTACTTCATGCAACTTTCACTCCATAGTTGTCCAGATTGCAACACCGCATTCCATATTTCACCTCTTTTGGCAAACAACGAAGCCATCCTAAAATATGTTGATTTAACCAAAGTAGTGACTGGGAAGTTTCGTATGCCTTTGAATACCCCATTCATCTATTCAATTAGATTTATTGTCATGTGGCCCCATCTTTGTCCATTGTCGTATGACCTAGTCCATCTTTCTACTGGAATATTATCGATCCACCTACCGGCTTCCGGATTTGACAAACGGATCTCGTTGCGATAATATTTGAACGTATGTTGTGTCAATGCATATCCCGCATTCATAACCGCTTTCCTAAGTGTTTTGTCTTTGATCTCCCTCGTGAAATTTTGGACGATATGTCTAACGCAATAGACATGCGTAGAAGGAGGGTCATGCCAACTGTTTGCAGGATTATTGTATGCACTTTCTGATGATGAACCTATGCTATTAATGGCTTATGAATCAGCTGGCAAACCTTTGTGATTGGCATTTTCTTATTTTGAAGGAGACTTTGAATGTGAGTCAGAGTCAGAAGTTGACTCTGAATCAGAAGTCGAGTCTGATTATGAAGATGAGTCAGAATCAGAAAATGGATCTAAAATTGAAGTCAACAGAGACATCATTGTGAGTGAGTCAGAAGAATAGGATTGAAGTAAGTCTCAATCCACTTCTGAAGATAGTTAAAAATCTGAAGGCTCTGAAGATGAGTCAGAGTCAGAAGATGATTCTGAAGGTTTTGAACATGAGTCAGAACTTGAAAGTTCTAAAGAAGAGTCAGAAGATGATTTTGGTGACTCTGAAGATGAGTTAGAATTTGAAGGTGATTCTGATGGCGAATCTGATTCTGATCCAGATTTTGACGAAGATCCAACATCTGGTGGTGATCATGCTTCTAGAAGAGAAAACTCTGAAGACGTAGGTTATGGAGGACAAGCTTCTAGAGGTGATCATAGTTTTGAAGGTGGTACTTCTAAATGTAATGGTTCTAGACAAGGTTTGTAACACCCCCTAAAATCCCCGTGCAATAATATGGCATAATTAGAGTAAATTAGAATGCATATCAAAAGAGGGCGTCACATGTATTTATGAACCAACAAAAATACATCGGTCATACTCATAACACGCATTTAAAATCATGTTCCATACACATATGCATATCACAATGGAATAATTCTCTTTTTAAAATGACACCAATAATTGAATCTCATAATAAAAACAATGTATTAAAACATTAGACACTAAAGACCACTCATCACATAATCTCAAATACAATATAAAATAAAAGAGAGTATATCAAATATCTCTTAAGAACATGAGTTCAAACATTTCTCCGTGTTACATAAGTAAAGCATGACTCACTATCTAAATACAGATAAATAAAAAACTAGCTCCTCCAACTAATCCTTGCAAGAAACACTACTATCTTCGGTACCTGAGTGATGTCATACAAAAAAATATTCTAACAGAAGGGTGAGAATTCACATCACCATAGAAATATATAATAATAAATAATGCATAACATACATACATCAATTGGATTCATCATATTTCACATATTCATGTATTCAACATTATCCAATCCAATCCACGTGTTTACATATACAACATTGCTCAACAATAAATAATTAAAATGATAATCAATCATAGACACCACAAATGTAAAATTCACATTATATCACACAATACACACCAATTACACATTTTCACATCAACACATGTGACTCGAATGTAACTCAGTGCAATATGCATGTGGTACCAATTGTTATCCTTACACGGTTTTTACGTTTAAACCATGTCCATCTCTCAGACAGATAACCACCAAAAAGTCCATCCTCTAAGCTTCAAACCAGTCCTCTAGGTTAGGGTCAAGTCACTAACCTCTACGAAAGTAGCAAACATTTCCTCTTGACAACAAATGATGCATGTTCAATCTCAACAATTATATGCAATTAAGACCATCTATGAATCTTAATTATACAAGCATATATCACATAATTAATCATATTTGAATTATCTCGCTGTTTTACCCCAAACTTTTCCCTCCCATTTTCTTCAAGACACCTCCTCATGCTCCTAGGGTTTTCAATTGCTCAAGGCTACTCAATGTATGATCAGATAAATTCTCCTCCTAAGAAATTGACCTACAACTAGGGTTTCAATTTTATCAAGGAAATTTGAGCTTATAATGCCTCAAGTGGATTTAATGGTTCCTCATATGTATCAAGGAATGCTCATGCCAAATTTCAAGCCTTACATCACAAGTTTGCTCAGTCAATTGCTCAGATGACTAAAAATCAACTGTATTGGGTAAAAAGTCAATTGTGGTAAACATACAGTCAAAATTCAAGATTTTTGGTCAACATCAAGATTTTGAAGTCACATTCATCATTTGATCAAGGGTTGACCATGATTCATCAAGAAAACTCTCAATTCATCAAAAGTCAAAAGTTACTAAATTAGGGCTTTCTTAAGGAGAAGTCAACTGGACTTTGACCAAGCATAACTGAAGATGTGAAAAACACAAGAAGGGGGGGGGGGGGGGGTTGAATTGAAAACCCGAATCTAAATGCTTAATGACACAATATTTTTATCCAGGTTCGTTCGATCTCAAACTACTCCAGTCCACCCGTCAAGGTGATTTCGCCTCTCTCCAACGAGGTCTTAATCCACAAACTCAACAAGATTACAAAAGCTACTTTAACAACTGTTAAAGTCTTCTTGAGTACAACCACAGTCCGATTAATCTCAAGGAACACTGTTTCAATATAATTATACAATATGTGTGTTGTTGTTTTTCTAACAAAAAACTGTTTATCACAACTGTGATAAATTACACAGAATTATAGCTTAGAAAAGTAAAATGAAATTGCTTGCAACTTTGAAATACGTGATTGATAATATGGAAAAATCGTTGTTTGATTTTGAAAGCTGACTTGGTTTATATAGGCAATGGAAAGACGTTGATCATAAAGCATGTTTAATGTCATTAACACACTTTCCTTTTGGAGAAGATCCTGTCTGAAAGAAGCCGTTGGAATTGATGCTGTCTTGAATGATCAGTAACACTTCATAATCTTATCTCTTTTCTTGCTGATGACGCTTCAAAATACTGATGACTTGGATTAATATGTTCTTGTTCAGAATCAGAGTTTACTTTGATTAAGCACAGGTTCTGGTTATCAATCTTCAGCGTATGTTCTGATTGCTTCAGCGTGTAGCACTTATGGCTTATCTTCTGATGCTGATATGATTAGAACTTCTGCATACATAAAACATAATTTTTAAGGTGCATATTTGTTCTTTGTATTTATTTATTCTTTGTATTTTTTATCATCAAAACTCTAACCAAGGGTTGCAGAATCAAACTATGTTCTAACAATCTCCCCCTTTTTGATGATGACAAAAACTAGATTTTTCAATTAAAAATAAAGAATAAAAGGTTTAGAAGAAAACCCCCCCTGAGTTGATTACTTCCCTTAAGTTCCTTGAGCATCAGAGTTTAACTTCATCTTTGATCAGAGTTTGTACCTGTTCAAGCTTTTTTAGAAGATAGATGTTAAGTAGTCCAGAATGTTTGAGACTTCTGTCTCAGTAAACCGTTATTGAAAATATCTTACTTTCTCCCCCTTTTTGTCAGTTATCAAAAAGGCAATATAATCAGAGTCAAAATAGTTGAATGATATTAAAAAATAGAAGCAATGATAAGTTCCAGAACAGAAGTGGTAAAAAGACGTTACAAATAAACAAATTTAAAACATAAAAGAATCTAAGAGGGAGGAGGAAGACGTGTGAACAAAGCTTCCGGCAAGCCCTTGATCTGGGTATTAGATTCTTCTTGTTTTCCCAAGATGCTCTTGATCTCTTTGTTTGTGTCCTCCTTCTTATCCAACCTTTCCTGGATAATAGCATTTTCTCTCTTCAACTCTTCCAGAGTTTTCATGACTGAGGAAGGTGCTGGAGATTTGTCAGTAGTTGGACGCTTCTCAGAGCATTCTGCAGCTTGATCACAGTGAACCATTTCCTCTACTGTGATCATCTCTTCTGGAGCAGCAGTCAGGGAGAGACCTTCTGATTCTGGTTAAACTTCATCTGAGGGATGATGCTCTGACCAAGGAGCATTATCCAGAGGGAGAATATCCTTCTTGCGCAGATGGCTCAGAACTTGGTCTTAAAAAGTCTTTAGCATAGCACTGAAATTCTGTTGAACCTGTTCATAGCTCTGTTCCTTTAGCTTTAGTGTTTCATAACTCAGCCAGTTTCTGAATCTAGTTCATATATAATCAAAAACAGCAGGATCAATCATATCTAGACTAGCATACTTCAAGGAATTTATCCATTCCTGTACCCCTGTTTCAAAAATCAACAAATTTGTACCAACATCTGATGTGGTTTCAGTTGGTTTTGGTTTGGGAATGGCAGTTTTGTGAGAGATAGCAGCTAGTCTTTCCAGCGCAATTGGATCAATGACAAGTTTTAAGTTGTCAGCTGGACTGCTATTGGGTGAAGGAGTAGGAGATTCAGGTATGATGATTGGACTTGTAGGGGAGTTTGGTGGTGTGGATTCCAGCGATGAAGGAATTTCTAGAATATCGTGGATGGTGAGAGGCATGCGAATGGAAAGTGGTTCAGTGATTCCAGGTACTGGGATTGTATCAGAATCTGAATGAGGTTCTTCAGATTGGTTTGTTGAAGCATGGTGATGTTCTGGTTCATGGATATCAGAGGATTAATTCTCAGAAGGTTGAGCTTCTAGTTGTTATTGTTTAGGTTGAGGTGATGGTGGATGAGGAATATCTTGTTGTGGAGAGAGAGGTTGTGGAATATCTGGTGTGGTATCAGAGTTTGGATTATCAGGGAGTTGAGGATTTGGATTGTGTGGTACGGGAGCTGAAAAGTCTTGGTCAAATGAATCAATATCAGACAGAACTTTGGCAAGTTCTGGTTGAGTTTGTTCAGGGTTTGGATTATGAGAAAGGGAGTGAGTAGTTATGGTTTCAGATGTTGATAAATTAATTGATTCTAAAACAGAAATAGAGGAAGGATTACCTTTCTTTTTGGTAACTTTTGGAGTCCTATGGGATGATCCTTCTGCTGCAGCTTTCCTTTTCTTGGTCTTCTTCAGAACAACTTCTGGAGCAGCCTGATGCAAGTCCTGGATATTTATTTCTGGTGTAGTGCCATCTGCCTTACATGCATCCATATATCTGACAATTATCTCTGGCTTGGAGTCAATCTCAGAGAAAAGAGGAAAATCATCCAGAGGAATTCTTCTTGAAATGATGGTTGCAAAAGAAGTAACGTTGGGTTCCCTCTTGATATTCTCAATGATTTTCATCTTCTTCAGATTTTTTGTGTTCAGAGGCTTCCCAGCAGTTGCTTCTAGTGGGCTGATTTCCTTAGCTTCAGTCAAATGCTCTATCAGCCTATTCTCTGTCAGAATATTTGATATGAGTCTTCCTAGGGGTATCCAGTCCCTTTTGGTACGTTCATCTTCTCTAGTTTCCTTCACACTGGTTCTAAGATGATTAAACAGCAAGTGTGGGAGGTTTACCTTAGTCTTCTTGGCAATGAAATAGATCAGAAACTGTTGATCAATGTTTATGTAATCAGGAGAGCTAGTTGGCTTCCTGTGGTTGATACACCCCAAAATTATTTTAGCCCAAATTCTGTGATGATCCTTCAGATCTCTGATCTTGATGGAGGGAAGTCCAAGAGTAAATATTTCCCTTGCAATAGAAGCTACATCAGAGCATCTTTCAGCCATGTCAATACATCTGACGCCTCCACCATTGTAACCAATAAGCCTTGAAATTAGGTCTTCTGTAATGACAATTTTCTTCCCCATGACATAAGAGGTAACTTGATGATTTGAAGAAGAAGCATGTATCCAGAATTCTTTGACAAGAATGTGAAATGTTGGCCCTAGAAGACGGTCAAAGTATCTGTTCCAACCTTGAGCATTGACGTCTTCATACAGATTGAAGCCGTTTTCTTGCAAGCTTTCAAAGTCAATAATCAGTTCTGAAAGAACTTCCAGATTATCAATGAGAGTGAGTAGCGTTCTGTAAGGTTCTTCGTACTGTTCCATTGAAGCAGATTCCTGAGTACTGATGTTTTGGACGCTTGAAGAAGCCATTGTTCACACAAGATTTAAGAAAGATGAAAGGGTTTTTGAAAGTACGAACTAGAAACGATAGAAAGTATTGAGAGAGTAAAAGTGAAGGAATGTAAAGAGTAAAACTGAGTTTAAATAGTTTTTCTTGAAATCATAAAAAGTAAGAAAGAGAAATAATTAGTCATGTGTTGTGCCCCAAAATTTGCCCTCCCTTTTCTTCAATATTTTCTCACCACAAGACCCTTGGAGCTCAAGATCAAGTTAGGTTTTGCTCTGCTCAAGACTCCTCCTTGCACTGTTGACCCAAATTAGGGTTTGAGTTTGCACAAAGATATTTTGACCTAAAGTGCCCAAAATGACTTTCATGCTTCATGTTGGACTCTCAAGTTTACCCATACCAAGTTTCAAGCTTTGATTCCAATCTTTGCCCAGTCAATTGGACAGTTGACCTAGAAATCAGCTGTATTGGGGAAAAAGTCAACTGTGGTCAATTGACAATCAAACCTCATGAAATTTGACCCACATCAACATTATGAACTCATATGAACCATTTGGTCAAGTTTGGATCACAATTCCACAAGAAATTTGATCAGATCACCAAAAGGGCAAAATGGTCATTTTTAGGGTTTTGACTGTACAAAGGCAATTTTTGACTGTTTGACCTAGCGAATGGCAAACCAAGCTCACATATGGACTCAAAGACCCCATGTAATTGTCTTGACATGTTCAACAAGTTCAAAAGATCCCAAATGCACAAGATTGACAGATAAATTTTCCACTCAATTGATCAATTTTTGACTGTATACTGAAAAGTCAAACTTTGACTTTTTGGTCAAAATCAAGTGTCAAGATTCATTTTTCATCAAAACATGCCAAATCATGAAACTTGTTCATCAAGAAATCAAAAATCACAAATTAGGGTTTGAAATGAAGAAATTTCAAAACTTAGAAATTTTCTAAGTTATGAAAATTCCTAATTTTTTCCTAACTTTGTCCCACTTTTCCATCAAGATACATTTGGATTCAAGGAAAACTCAAAACATGAACGTTGTAGTCCATTTCAAAATCTGCAACTTTGATACACAAAGTTTCCTCAAAAGAAGCTTGTAGCTCAAGTTATGATTTTTGGAACAAGGGTGCAAAACATTCTTAACTTAGAGAAATTTTGACCTATTTTAGGCAGGATTTTTGCCTAACTTCATGGCCACTTTTCACATGCTTCCACTTGGAATTTCAATTTGCATTACAAATATGGATTGTATTACACATTCCAAGCTTTCCAAAATGTCCAAGAACTCATCAAACAACCTTATGGTTAGGGAGAATCGAATTTGACAATATGGGCAAAACTCACTTTGTTCATGGCCAATTTACATGTTCATAACTTGGGCATTTTTGAAATCAGCATGCATAAGCTAGGTTACAGGCCTCTAATCCCTTTCTTACTAAAAAATTCAATGCTAAACCATTGTGCCAAGTTGTTATTTCATTCATTTGGGCAATACATGTTAGATTAAGCCTTAATTAGAAAAAGCATATTATCCATTTTGGTAAAGTTGCACTTTATGTCAAATTTCCAATCCAAGTGGTACAATGCATATCTTTGGACACAAGATTCATGGATATATCACACTGATCAAGACTCAAGTATGCAGCATACTTGAGGGGCCTGCACAAGTCTAGAAACCAACTTGCCATTTCTTGCTTAAGATAGAAGAAACCCTGCATAACTCATCTCAACTCTCATTGCTGCAAGAACTAGCTTAGACAAACTTGTTAGACACATCCCAAACAACATAATTGAGCTAAAGCACGACCAAAACACCTTCCAAACCTCATCAAACCTCAAAACACCATTGTACTACACAAAAACAGGGCATCCCTGCAACTTGGCTTCCATAAACATTTCCCCTCGTGCGTTTTGGCTAAAACCTTTGCAAACACATTCCCTATCACCCACTGAAGCTGTCCCAAGCATTGGACACGACCTGTAACATCCCTAACACCCTTTGCCATTTTCACTTTTTCTGTTTTGCAGGTTGATTGCCATAGCTTGATTCACTTGGTTTCAAAGCAAGCTAAAGGTTGGAATAGCATCCCTGGACTTCAAGCAAGTTGTACCAATCCTCACCTTGCCTTGAAAGTGCCTCCATTGCCAGACACGATCCAAGCTGAACAGGTAAGTTCATGGACTTCTATCTCTCAATCTAGGAAGAGTTAGCTTTAAGTTTATGAATGAAAAATGTTCTACTCATGGCCCTGAAGCTATACATATCCTCACTTTCCATTTATATTGCATATGCTGAGAGTATTTTGAACCTGAACATTGACAAAAACTTAGGTCAAGAATTAGGGATGGAGAAATTCTCTCTCATTTCTGAGAGTTAAGTTTTTTATATGTATGGAATCGTGGTTTGATGCTTGACATTTTTCATGTTATGAGTTTGTGCTAAAAGTCCAGGAATCAGGATGTTTGAACAAGGATGAAAGGCGCGCGTTTTTTGGATATTTTTGTTGTCTGGAGGTTGAAGACAACCTCTATGGGCTGGGCCTGACCTTTTTTTCCTTTTTGCACCATGTTTTTACATTTGCACCCCCTGGCCCATTTTGAGTTTTATTTGTCATTTTCAACTTTTTCTTTTTGATTCTGATTTGTTATTTTTTATTAAAACATAAAAAATATAAAAAATATTTTTCTCACATTTTTTGCATTTTATTTGATATTTATTTGCTTTATTTAGTTATATATGTAAATAAATACATAATACTTTTTGTTTAGAATATTAGGAATAATACAAAATACATTTATTTTCTAATTTTATTTTATTTCATCTTCTGAAAACATTTTATAAAAAATATACTTTTTTTTTGTAAATATTAAATATTTTATTTTTTGTACATATAATATATATTTAATAAATAATGTAAATACTTATATATTTATTAGTATATTTAGGTTAAAAACATAAAAAATAATACATTTTATTTTTATTAATATTCAACTTAAAAAATCACTTTTTGACAATATACTTCCTTTTTATTTATTTTTTGTACATAATTAATAAATATTGCATATATTATATAATTAATACATTTTATTTAGCAAAATTAGGGTTTTGCCCTAAATACATAAAAATACCAAAAATTAATTCATTTTATTTTTGTTTATTTGACACATGAAAATACCTTTTTTACATACATATGAAAATCATTTTTGCATCTTGCATATTTATTTTATTTTATTTAATTATTGTGCAATTAATTAATTTGTATAATTCAATTTGGATGTAATAGTTAGATTTTAATTTCTTGCTAAAATATCCCCATTTGAACATTTGTACCCCCCATCCCATATTTGTGTTGTAATAACTTAGGACCTTTTATCTTTCGCATTTAAAAGCTTTCTAATTATGCCATGTTAGAATTAGGGTTTTGTATGCGAATCAAAAACAATAAATAGTTTGACCTAAATTCAAGACAAAAAAGCATGAAAATGGACAACACCAATCACACTTGCACCCCTAGGGTACTCCACTTGTTTCCTTCAATAATGGGCCATATTGCATGTTAAGTATCTTTGGCAAAAACAAAACAATCAAATGATCATAGTCCCTCGATGACGCTTTCGAAAGTTGCCTAAAAATGATCAAGTCCCCTAAAGGAAAAATTGCCCAAAGATACTTGGCACTATTGCAATCATGGTCTAAACGATGACCCGCGCCCGTCCCGTTAACATCCTAACACAAGATTGTCCACCAAATACAATGGTGGAACAAAATTGTTAAAAGGGTTAAAACATAGCAAAGATCTTTGAGAAATTTAGGGTAGATAGCTCTTGGTTACTTGCCAACTTGCAAAACAAAAACACTTGCCTATTTTTCAAAACACACCTCACAACACACTTTCAAAATAACGTTCAAAAACATTGAAAACTTTTCAAAAAGACATACATCTTTGTATACATCCCAACATGGATCATTACAAAGGTTGCCACTACATTGGCCTCTTTTCAAAACATTTTCAAACCCACACACACAAAGCACCATTTCAAACAATTGAAAATCAAGGCAAGTTGATCTAAGCAAGTAACTAAGAGCCCATGGATAACCATGGATGAAAAGGGTGCTAATACCTTCCCTTTTCATAATCTACCCCCCGAACCCACGAAACATCTCAAAAGGTTTTTCCTGTACTTTTTAACCTTTCCTTTAGGATAAAATAAAAAGTCGGTGGCGACTCTTGCTAAACCGAACAAGTGCGAATACAAACGCAAAACCTCAAGTCAGTTCTCCCACCATATCACAGAACTGGCGACTCTGCTGGGGAACTTTTTAAAGTGGAGTAACCTTAGGGCTTAGATCACCCTCTTGCATGACTAATTGTTTGTTTTGATTGCTTTATTATCTTGGCTCTCTTGTTTGGGCTTGAAATCCTACACCCAGATTTGGGGGAAACATTCATAGATAGCAATACGTTGTGGAAACTGTGCAGGGTATACCGACACGGTTGAAGCAATAGCTATATTAGTGCGACATATTTGTGAGTACCTGTAACCCTTGAGTTCAATCAAGGAGAGTACGGGGCCGCTGAGTGATGTCACTAAGCACTAATGACCTAGAACCTTACTTGACCATCTTGGCCTTTCATTAGGGGTAGTGAGATGACCGGCTTTGGTGCAGTCCGAAGTTGGTAGATACTCGATACTACACTCATTGAGGGTTGTTTTCTTGGAATATTTTGGTCGCTAGTTAAGTGGCTAAACCAAAACAATGAACAATGAAAACAATCCCGTGATATTGAGCTCCTTAGAACCCGATTACTATTTATAGGACAGGTTTTTAAGCCAACTACACTCAAGAGGGTACTTACCTATGAAACCCCATGCAAGCCTGAAACTAGGGTTTGGTGTGAATTGCTTGTACATATGTTTTGTGCATACATCATAAACATCATAAAGCATCATATGCATTCACTAACCATTTCAAGGGTTTAGATCTTCATCTTTGTTCTTGTTTTGTAGGTCATGGAAATTCCTCGCAGGAAAACTATCCAAGTCAACCTTGTGAGAATCCCTCCTCAACTCAAGGAGCTCACATCAAGAATTCCGGAAAGCTCTCCCTTCAGTGAAAGACATGGTAGACTGCTCAGCCTAGTCAACACCAACATTGAAGAGGACATGGTAAAGGTGTTATTCCAGTTCTTTGACCCCCTTCACCACTGTTTCACTTTCCCCGACTATCAATTGGTGCCCACTTTGGAGGAATTTTCTCAACTCCTGAGAATTCCTATCCTTAATCAACTACCCTACAACGGTACGGAAAAGGAACCAAAGCCTGAAGATGTTGCTCAAGCACTACACTTGCAACCATCTGACATCCAGGGGCATTGGGAAACTAGAAGCGGTGTCAAAGGCTTCTTAGCAAAATTCTTGTTTGAGAAGGCACAAGAGTGTTGGAATTCATTGGATCTACAAGCCTTTGAAGAAATTGTGGCCCTCCTCATTTATGGGCTGGTCCTGTTCCCAAATCCTGACCAGCTTGTAGATGTCAACGCCGTCAAGATCTTCTTATCCAGAAATCCAATACCAACATTGCTTGGGGATATTCTTCACTCATTTTACACACGAACAATGAGAAAGAGGGGTGTTCTCATGTGTTGTACTCCTCTCCTTGCAAGGTGGTTTATTTCTCACCTTCCACAATCTGTCTTGAAGAATGACCAAGGCCTAAGGTGGTCACAACGGTTGATGACCCTTACTCACTCTGATGTACATTGGTGTTCTCGGTCCAGAGAAAATGTCATCATCGTCGATCGTTGTGGAGAGTTCCCTAATGTTCCATTGCTTGGCATTAGAGGAGGCATTACCTACAACCCTTGTCTAGCTTTGAGACAATTTGGATATGCACGGAGGGATGGCCCTCATGACATGTTGATTCCTGACCTAGTTTTTGACTTCGACAACGATGCGCAAGGACTTCGCCAAAGATTCATCAGAGCTTGGAGGATGCCTAACAAGGTTGACAGCAAGACACTGGGGCACAAGAACTCCATCCCTCTTGAGCCTTATCTCAAGTGGGTACGAACTCGAGCCCAGAGTTTAATGATGCCTTATCCTCATGTTCTCCCTGTGATTAAAGAGCCCGTTAAGGAAGGAGAGGTTCCCTACACCATCCTATATCCTGACATGCCTACATCGTGGGAGGAAATGCAGAAGAGTTGGATCTAACTCAAGGAGGAACGAAACACTTTTGAGGCCAGCTTCTACGCCAGTGAGAAGAAGGTTTTGGAGCTTACCCGCCGACTCCATGAGGAAGAGACCCTCAACACCTACATCGCACCAAAGAGGATGCGCAACGTCTTTTTACCTTGAGAAGTTTTTGTAATATTTGGCCCATGGGGCATTTATGTACTGACAAATTTCTTCTTATTAATATGACATGCGTTCTTTTTGTTTGCAACAATTTTGAACTTTCTAAATCCTTGAATGCATTGCATACATAAGCATACCATTCATCATGTGCATAAGCAGATCTCCACACCAGGTTTCCTTATCTTTCAGCTGTTTATTTCAGTAAGATGGATCTCTAACAGACGGTCAAGGACTTGCAGTCTTAGAATTCACAGTTTCAACAACTCCTGATGACCTTGGCTAAGGGTCAGGAAGATCTGAAAGCCCTGCTGGGGAACAAAGACCAAGTGAAAAAGAAGAAGAAAAGAGTCGGGGTGGCTACCTTGGGGAGAAGGTTTGAGGGTGAAGCCAGAAGGGTTCTTGAATTTCCTTCCGCATCCGAAGAAGAAGCCAGTAAAGGAAAAGGGGCTGCGATACCTTCCGAATCCGAAGCTGAAGAAGAAGAGGCTGAAGAAGACGAAGACTACTCAGAACAACAATACTCGCCCGCCGATGATAAGTACAAAAATTTGGAAGACAGGTTGGCAGCTATGGAGCTGCAGAGAGTTCCCGGTTTGGATTTCGAAGATTTGGGATTAATCACTGGAATTGTGATCCCCCCGAAGTTCAAAGTGCCAATTTTTGCAAGATATGACGGGCTGTCTTGCCCGAAGATGCATCTAAGGTCGTATGTCCGAAGAATCCAACCTCACACATCTGACAGAAACCTTTGGGTACATTTCTTTCCAGATAGCTTGTCTGGCACTCAGCTAGACTGGTTTTACAAGTTGGAAAGGTCGGAGATACGTAGTTGGGAGGATCTGGCAGCTGCTTTTTATCGCCAATATCAGTATAACTCTGACCTGGCACCAACCCGTACTCAGCTACAGAGTATGGGAATGGCCTCAGGTGAGGGATTTAAGGAATACGCCCAGAAGTGGCGCGATCTGGCTGGAAGAGTGCAGCCACCTCTTTCTGATAGAGAACTTGTTGATATGTTCCTAGGGACCCTTTCTGGTCCATTCTTTAATCATCTGATCGGTAGCTCTTCCTCGGGGTTCACTGAATTAATTCTGACTGGCGAGCGGGTAGAAGCTGGTATCAAGAATGGGAAGATTCAGAAGGATGTCTCTGCATCTACAACTGCTAAGAAATCATTTCCGGTAAAGAAAGAAACAACTGTTGTGTATTCTCAAAGAGGAGCAGGAAGAAGTGAGCGCAGGCCGACTGCGGGGGCCGTAATGATCCAAAATCCACCAAATGATCAGCCTCGCAATAACCAGTCCAGACCTAAACAGCAATGGGGAGAACGGCCACCATGGCAGTTCACCCGCATTAATATGAAGCCCGCGCAAGTTCTTCCACACTTGTTAAAGCTGAATCTCACAAATATCAAAGAAGCGCCGAAAAATGTGAATACAACCTCACCAGCTTACAATGCCAATGCCAAATGCGCCTACCATTCCGGTAGCGTCGGACATGACACAAACAATTGTTGGGCGCTGAAAAATAAAATTCAAGACTTGATAGATGCAAAAGAGGTGGAGTTCGATGCTCCAGAAAAACCGAACGTGATATCTGCTCCGATGCCGAAGCACGGTCGAAATGTCCATGCTATTGAGGAAGATTTGTATGTTTCTGATGTTAATGACCTGATAACTCGGCTGTTAACCATCAAGTTAAATCTGTTAAAGGACGGGATTTTCCCGGGATGCAAAGAAGACTGCTACTGTTGTTACTCTCTGCCGATTGACTGCCCGTTACTGAAGAAAGGAATCCAAGGCCTGATGGACAGTCAACAAATTCTGTTTGAAAAAGTTCCTGCTATTCCAACCCCTACCGAAGATGTTTCAATTATCACCATTCACGCCAATCTTTCCAAGGCCGTCAGAAAGCCTGTTAAGATTACATCTGCTACAAAGTCTGTTCCTCTGAAGATAACTATGCCAGGGCCTATCCCCTACAGTTCTGAAAAGTCGATACCATGGAATTACAGTGGAGAAATCTACTATCATGGTATCAAACAAGTTGAAATAACCGAAGGAAGCTCTGATGAAGAAGATGCCAGCATTGGAAACATCACCGGCACAAGCAAGATCACCCGAAGTGGGAGAATATTTTCTCCAGAGATTGCCCCCCCAAAGGCAATCTTTGGACCCTCATCTGCCGCCAAAGTTATTCCTGCACCAATAAAACTTTCCGCTAGAACCCCGTTGGTTGAAGATGCTGTTGTTCCTGTTGTTGTCCCTCCAACTTCTGCTGATAAGGGTAAAGGGATCCAAGATGAGCTCGTCAGGACGAGGGCTCAACCTTTGGTCATCCCGGAAACCACTAAGAAAGAGATGGAGGAGATCTTGAAGATAATTAAAAAGAGTGATTATGACGTGGTAGAGCAACTGGGGCAAACCCCCTCGAAAATCTCCATGTTAGCATTGCTACTTTGTTCAGAGGCGCACGCCAAAGCATTGATAAAGTTCCTGAAGACAACCCATGTGCCCCAGGAAACCTCTGCCGACCAATTCCAAAACTGTGTAGCCAGTCTTACAGCAGACAACGGTTTAGGTTTCTCTGATGTTGACCTAACCTCAAAAGGAAGAAAACACAATGACGCATTACATGTGTCAGTAGAATGCCAAGGAACTACTCTGGCCCATGTTCTAGTCGACACTGGTTCTTCTCTGAACGTGCTGCCTAAGAAGGCCCTCGACCGTTTAGACTGTGAAGGCTTGGAGTTAAGGTCAAGTAATATCATTGTAAGGGAATTTGACGGGTCGAAGAGAATGGTACATGGGGAGGTAGACATTCCCATTAAGGTTGGCACATAGGTGTTCCCCTCAACTTTCTATGTGATGGACATCCGTCCGTCATACTCTTGCTTATTGGGCAGACCATGGATACACAATGCTGGGGCAGTCACCTCCTCCCTACATCAAATGTTGAAGTATCCTGTCAAGGGAAAGATCATAACCGTCCACGGTGAAGAGGAGTACATGATCAGCCACCTGAACTCTTTCCGATATGTAGAGGTAGAAGGTGAATTCATTGAGACACCATTCCAGCACTTCGAGGAAGTCTCTCCTGAAGTAGAAGTAGCAAAAGTGGTAGCTGAGGTACCAAAGCAGATGGCCAGGATGGCATCACTAAAAGACGCGAAGGCCGCAATGAAGGAAGGGAAGAGCTCAACATGGGGACAGTTTCCAGACATTCCTCACAAAACAGACAAGTTTGGTTTAGGATTCACTGCTGCGGGGCAGAAAGCTATGCGCCGCTCAAAGGTTGAAAGAGCACCCATCAAGATCTCTCCTTTTGGGATCAATGCTTTGGAAGGTGAAGACGAGGAGGTCAACATTGAAGATTGGATCTACCCAACCATCGAAGGGGGACTACGCAACTGGGAGGCAAAGGACTTTGTCCCCATTACTTTTATTAATCAGTAATTATCTGTCAAACATTTCCTATGGTCTGTAATAATTACTTTTGAACAATCCGTGCACTACTTTTTCACCTCATGCCTTGCCCGGGGCATGTAGGTCCATTTGTAAGGGTTTTGATTATCTTCATATCCATATGCCATGTTTAATGATTCATTGGACGTTTTTCATCGATAAACTGTTGTGTTCATTTTCTTTCCTTTTTGCATTTTTTTAAAGATGGCTATCCCTTACACACACCCACGCTCACAAATGCAGGTACCAATCCACTCTGGATTTTATGGGTGACTATTCTGCTATGTCCTTCAATGACTCTGAAGATCTGGTCAATCAGGCTGAGTATGAAGATGACGAAGGTTGTGAAGTACTAGGGGAATTAGCCAGACTTCTACAGCAAGAGGAAAGGGCCATCTTGCCTCACGAAGAGTTGTTGGAAACTGTCAATTTAGGAACAGAGGAAGACCGGAAGGAAGTGCAAGTGGGTTCCAATCTGGAACCAAGTGTCAAGGAGCGCTTGATACAGCTGTTAAATGAGTACGTTGAAATCTTCTCCTGGTCTTACGAAGACATGCCGGGTTTAGACACAGACATCGTGGTTCACCGTCTCCCTACAAGAGAGGATTGTCCACCGATTAAGCAAAAAGTCCGCCGAATGAGGCCCGACATGTCTGAGAAGATTAAAGCAGAAGTGATGAAACAATTCAACGCTGGCTTTCTGGCTGTTACATCCTATCCACAATGGGTTGCTAACATCGTGCCGGTTCCTAAAAAAGATGGCAAAGTCAGGATGTGTGTAGACTACCGGGATTTGAATAGGGCCAGCCCCAAAGATGATTTTCCGCTACCGCACATTGACATTCTTATTGACAATACAGCTCAGCACAAAGTGTTTTCCTTCATGGATGGATTCTCGGGCTACAATTAAATTAAAATGGCCCCCGAGGACATGGAGAAAATGACCTTTGTTACACAATGGGGTACTTTCTGTTACAAAGTGATGCCGTTCGGACTGAAGAACGCAGGGGCAACTTATCAACGCGCCATGGTAGCTTTATTTAATGATATGATACATCATGAGATCGAAGTTTACGTAGACGATATGATAGCTCGGTCACAAACAGAGGAGGAACACCTTGAACACCTGGAAAAGCTGTTTGCCAGGTTGAAAGAGTACAAACTCAGGTTGAATCCAAGTAAATGTACTTTTGGAGTTAGGTCTGGTAAACTTCTAGGGTTTATTGTCAGCAACAAAGGCATTGAGGTCGATCCAGCAAAAGTGAAAGCAATACAAGAGATGCCTTCTCCTCGTACTGAAAAGGAGGTTATAGGGTTCTTGGGGCACTTGAACTATATTGCCAGATTCATCTCTCATCTGACTTCTACCTGTGAGCCAATTTTCAAATTATTAAAGAAAGATCAGGTAGTCGAATGGAACGACGATTGCCAAGCTGCTTTTGATAAGATCAAGGAGTATTTTCTAGAACCTCCTATTCTGATGCCTCCCGTCGAAGGAAGACCATTGATCATGTATCTAACCATCTTGGATAACTCAATGGGGTGTGTTTTGGGCCAGCATGACGAGTCTGGTCGAAAAGAGCATGCTATTTATTACCTTAGCAAAAAGTTTACCGACTGTGAGACTCGCTACTCACTGCTCGAGAAAACTTGATGCGCTTTGGTATGGGCTGATCGCCGACTAAGGCAGTATATGCTGACTTATACCACCTTGTTGATTTCCAAAATGGATCCTATCAAGTATATCTTCGAGAAGCCTGCTTTATCTGGAAGAATAGCTAGATGGCAAATGATCCTAACTGAGTATGACATCCAGTACACCACTCAAAAAGCTATAAAAGGGAGTGTACTAGCTGACCATCTAGCTCATCAAGCTATCGAAGATTATCAGTCCATGAGATTCGACTTCCCGGACGAGGACATCATGAATTTGGACAACATTGAAGGTAACAGGCCGTATGACGGACCCGAAAAGGGATCCCGATGGACCCTGTACTTTGATGGTGCTTCAAATGCACTTGGAAATGGTATTGGCGCGGTACTCATTTCCCCGGAAGGTTGTCACACACCCTTCACGGCCCGACTTTGCTTCAGCTGCACAAACAACATGGCGGAATATGAAGCCTGCATCTTTGGTCTCAAGGCTGCTTTAGACTTGGGGATCAAATCTTTGATCGTATTTGGGGACTCGGCTTTGGTTATCAGTCAAATCAAAGGAGAGTGGGATACCAAACATCCTAATCTTATCCCATACAAAGAACATGTCCTGACATTGTTGCCTCATTTCAAGCAAATTACCTTCGAGCATTTCCCGCGAGAAGAGAATCAGCTAGCAGATGCTCTGGCAACAATGTCTTCTATGTTTAAACTCAACTGGGATAACGAAGCTCCCCAAATCACCATCGAGCGAATGGATGAACCTGCGCATTGTCACGAGATTAATACCGAAGAAGTAGTGGAACAACCCTGGTTTCACGAAATCAAAAGGTATCTCCAGGCCAGAGAATATCCCGAAGGAGCTTCCGTAAATGACAAGAAGTTCCTAAGGAAATTTGCTGCCAAGTTCTTCCTGAGCAATGGCATCCTCTATAAGCGCAACCACGATTGTGTTTTACTCCGATGTGTCGACAAAGCTGAAGCGGAGTTAATCATGACAGAGATGCACAGTGGTACATTTGGCACCCATTTGAGCGGGCATACTATGGCTAAAAAGATCCTAAGGGCAGGCTATTACTGGTCTACCATGGAAGTAGATTGCCATCAGCATTCCCGTACCTGCCACAAATGTCAAGTCTACGCTGACAAGATTCATATTCCTCCGGTTCCTCTCAACGTGCTGATAGCTCCTTGGCCATTCGCAATGTGGGGCATTGACATGATTGGAGAGATCAAGCCCACGGCTTCCAACGGACATCGCTTCATCCTGGTTGCCATTGACTACTTCACTAAATGGGTCGAAGCAGCTTCTTTCGCCTCTGTCACTAAAAGTGTTGTTGCCCGCTTCATCAAGCAAAACCTCATATGCCGGTATGGTGTTCCAGACAGGATCATCACAGACAACGGTACAAATCTGAATAATACTATGATCACCGCATTGTGCGAACAGTTCAAGATTTATCATCACAATTCATCTCCTTATCGGCCGAAGATGAACGGTGCTGTTGAAGCTGCGAACAAAAACATTAAGAAGATCATTCAGAAAATGACAGTCACCTACAAGGACTGCCATGAGATGTTACCGTTTGCTCTGCATGGATACCGTACGACGGAACGTACTTCAACCGGGGCAACTTCGTTTTCTTTGGTATATGGCATGGAAGCTGTCTTGCCCATGGAAGTTCAGATTCCCTCTTTAAGGATTATGGAGGACTCTGGTTTGAGTGAAGATGATTGGATTCAGACCCGACTTGATCAACTCAATTTGATCGACAAAAAGCGACTCGCTGCTGTGTGCCATGGTCAAACGTATCAAAAACGGATGATCAAGGCTTTCAACAAGAAAGTCAGACGTCAAGTATATCAAGTCGGAGATCTCGTAATCAAGCGGATTATCCTGCCGCAAAGTGATCCCAGGGGCAAATGGACTCCTACATACGAAGGACCATTTGTGATCAAGAGCATATTTTCTGGTGGTGCAATGATTCTGACCACCATGGACGGCGACGATTTGCCGCACCTTGCGAACGCAGGCATAGTCAAAAGATACTACGCATAAAATAACCCGACAAGTCGAAAACCCGAAAGGGCGGCTTGGGCAAAAATGGGCATCCCGGTGGATCAAAAACCCGAAAGGGCGGTTCAGGCAAAAATTAGGGATAAAACAAAAAAATCTGTACACCCGGCAAGTTGAAAACCCGAAAGGGCAGCTTGGGCAAAAAGGGGTTTCCCGGTGGATCGAAAACCCGAAAGGGCGATTCAGGCAAAAGTTAGGGAATTAAAGCGTATGACTATGTCTCGTCGGATCACTTTAAGGACAATCTCTTCATCAACCAGCTCCAAGTTTCTAATCAATCCATTCATCGACAGACGAAGCATTGAATGGACAGATATTCAGAGTTGGGAAGGCTATAGCAGAATGGAACCCCTTGGAATTGTTTCACATAGCCATCTTTCTTTTGTATAAATTTTTCAATTTTTACGACAATATCCTCTTACTAGGATGGTTGTCCCCTTTGTACAAATATACTCATAGAAAGTTAATACAAATACTTTTCCAGATGCAGAAATTTGCTTTGTCTTCTCTTGCTTTGCTACATTTATGTTTTATTTTGAGAAACGTCCAATGGTTTGTTAAATAGGCATATGCATTTGAACATAATCATTTCCTTATGAATCGAGAAAGTTGATTACTGATAGGTTAAAGGTACGGATAGATATCTTGATGCCCTTTTAGAAGAAATCACCAGCAGATTTGAAATCCAAATTCCTCAGTCAGAACTTAATTCCTTAAACGGAATTAGACTTCAGGATCCCCAACAGAGAAGGTTTTCCCAACACTGATTTCCTCAGCCATGGGGCCTTCCAGAACTCAATTCCCCTCAGAGTTAAGTTTCAGAATCCCCAGTGGAGCCTTAAAAAATCTGAAACTACCAGTCCCCAGCGGAGCTAAAACTTCTAACTATCAATCCCCAGCGAAACCAGGCTAGTGAAACTTCTCCACACGGAGATACTTGCCACCCAAACTGAAGATTCTCAGTCATACCTCTCCAGCATGAGTCTATCAGGTCCTGAATTCCCCAGTAAAGACTTTCAGAAGTTCCCATTCCCTGCAAGTCACCAAGGAATTCCAATTCCTCGCAGTGGTCCTAAGATCCCTCAACAATTGAAGATTTTGCATCTCCCCAAGCAGAGTGAAGACTCTCATTCTCAGCTCCTCACAGGATGGTCAGATGTTCTCCGGTGAAGATCTCCTCAAGACAAGAATCCCTAGAAGATTGGTATACAACCCAAAGCTCCTAATTCTCCAGCAGTAGTCCACAAGGATGTTTCATCCTCAGCAATCAAAATTCTTGTCTTCCCCTGCAACAGTCAAAGATTCACTTTCCCGGCGGCAGTCAAGATTCTTTGTTTCCAGGATTCATCTATCCTCAGCAAAGACAGCTCTTCAGCTTACATACACATTCATTTACACTCATATCATAAACATTGATATAACATATTTTGCATCATACATATCATGCAACATAACTTTGTGTTTTAGCTAACATTCCACCCTTTTCAGGATAAGGTTAAAAGGCTATCATTAACAAATATTCAGATACATCATGGATACACCCCAGACACGGCAGTCATTCTATTACTCATTCAGAATCTCAAGACAAGATACAGTATGGATACACCCCAGACACGACGGTCATTCTACTACTCATTCGGACTACAGCAATCAGATACAGACTAGATACGCTCCAGACACGACAGCCATTCTATCTCTCGTTCAGATTCATTTATCCACCTCAAGGTTCAATGAATTTCAAACACGGATACCATTCTGACCCTTGCAGCAACAGTTTGATTCTCCCCAGTGAGTTCGCCACGGAAGTCATTCTGTCTACAGTTTCAGATACACTTCAAACACAGAAGTCATTCTATTACTCATACGGATCTCAATCCCAGTTACAGTTTCAGATACACTCCAGACACGAAAGTCATTCTGCTACTCATACAACTTTCAACTTCAGATACAGTCCAGATACGCTCCAAACATGGTTGCCATTCTGTCACTCATTCAGAATTTGTCCCCAGCACGCAGTTGCTCCATACAGATGTTTCTCTGATACCCAGATACAATACAGATACACTCCAAGACACGGTAGTCATTCTGATATTCGTTCTACATTTAAACACAATTACAGCTCAGATACGCCCCAGACACGGAGGCCATTCTCCTGCTCATACAAACTCAGTCCTTAGATGCAGTTCAAATACATTCCAGACACATATACCATTTTGATCCTCATTCTTCTGAGCCATCACGCTGCAGTTCAACAAACCTTCCAGATGGCATCTTTAAGCCCATCTCCGGCAAGATTCTGTCACCCTTCAGATGGCATCTTTAAGCCCATCTCCAAATGGCATCTCTAAGCCCATTCCCGTATCCATTGTTCTGATGAGTGCAAATTTAAGGGCACTCTAGTGTCCAATCTCCTTTTACCTTCGAGACGCGAAAGGCAAACCTGCCAATCTAACTCTTCAGGTGCAAGAAGATTGAACAGGGGCAACTGTTGTACCCCAAAATTTTCCCTCCCTTTTCTTCAATATTTTCTCACCACAAGACCCTTGGAGCTCAAGATCAAGTTAGGTTTTGCTCTGCTCAAGACTTCTCCTTGCACTGTTGACCCAAATTAGGGTTTGAGTTTGCACAAAGATATTTTGACCTAAAGTGCCCAAAATGACTTTCATGCTTCATGTTGGACTCTCAAGTTTACCCATACCAAGTTTCAAGCTTTGATTCCAATCTTTGCCCAGTCAATTGGACAGTTGACCTAGAAATCAACTGTATTGGGGAAAAAGTCAACTGTGGTCAATTGACAGTCAAACCTCATGAAATTTGACCCACATCAACATTATGAACTCATATGAACCATTTGGTCAAGTTTGGATCACAATTCCACAAGAAATTTGATCAGATCACCAAAAGGGCAAAATGGTCATTTTTAGGGTTTTGACTGTACAAAGGCAATTTTTGACTGTTTGACCTAGCCAATGGCAAACCAAGCTCACATATGGACTCAAAGACCCCATGGAATTGTCTTGACATGTTCAACAAGTTCAAAAGATCCCAAATGCACAAGATTGACAGATGAATTTTCCAGTCAATTGATCAATTTTTTACTGTATACTGAAAAGTCAAACTTTGACTTTTTGGGCAAAATCAAGTGTCAAGATTCATTTTTCATCAAAACATGCCAAATCATGAAACTTGTTCATCAAGAAATCAAAAATCACAAATTAGGGTTTGAAATGAAGAAATTTCATAACTTAGAAATTTTCTAAATTATGAAAATTCCTAATTTTTTCCTAACTTTGTCCCACTTTTCCATCAAGATACATTTGGATTCAAGGAAAACTCAAAACATGAAAGTTGTAGTCCATTGCAAAATCTACAACTTTGATTCACAAAGTTTCCTCAAAAGAAGCTTGTAGCTCAAGTTATGATTTTTGGAACAAGGGTGCAAAACATTCTTAACTTAGAGAAATTTTGACCTATTTTAGGCAGGAGTTTTCCTAACTTCATGGCCACTTTTCACATGCTTCCACTTGGAATTTAAATTTTCATTACAAATATGGGTTGTAGCACACATTCCAAGCTTTCCAAAATGTCCAAGAACTCATCAAACAACCTTGTGGTTAGGGAGAATCAAATTTGACAATATGGGCAAAACTCACTTTGTTCATGGCCAATTTACATGTTCATAACTTGGGCATTTTTGAAATCAGCATGCATAAGCTAGGTCACAGGCCTCTAATCCCTTTCTTACTAAAAAATTCAATGCTAAACCATTGTGCCAAGTTGTTATTTCATTCATTTGGGAAATACATGTTAGATTAAGCCTTAATTAGAAAAAGCATATTATCCATTTTGGTAAAGTTGCACTTTATGTCAAATTTGCAATCCAAGTGGTACAATGCATATCTTTGGACACAAGATTCATGGAGATATCACACTGATCAAGACTCAAGTGTGCAGTATACTTGAGGGGCCTGCACAAGTCTAGAAACCAACTTGCCATTTCTTGCTTAAGATAGAAGAAACCTTGCATAACTCATCTTAACTCTCATTGCTGCAAGAACTAGCTTAGACAAACTTGTTAGACACATCCCAAACAACATAACTGAGCTAAAGCACGACCAAAACACCTTCCAAACCTCATCAAACCTCAAAACACCATTGTACTGCACAAAAACAGGGCATCCCTGCAACTTGGCTTCCATAAACATTTCCCCTCGTGCGTTTTGGCTAAAACCTTTGCAAACACATTCCCTATCACCCACTGAAGCTGTCCCAAGCATTGGACACGACCTGTAACATCCCTAACACCCTTTGCCATTTTCACTTTCTGTTTTGCAGGTTGATTGCCATAGCTTGATTCACTTGGTTTCAAAGCAAGCTAAAGGTTGGAATAGCATCCCTGGACTTCAAGCAAGTTGTACCAATCCTCACCTTGCCTTGAAAGTGCCTCCATTGCCAGACACGATCCAAGCTGAACAGGTAAGTTCATGGACTTCTATCTCTCAATCTAGGAAGAGTTAGCTTTAAGTTTATGAATGAAAAATGTTCTACTCATGGCCCTGAAGCTATACATATCCTCACTTTCCATTTATATTGCATATGCTGAGAGTATTTTGAACCTGAACATTGACAAAAACTTAGGTCAAGAATTAGGGATGGAGAAATTCTCTCTCATTTCTGAGAGTTAAGTTAAGTTTTTTATATGTATGGAATCGTGGTTTGATGCTTGACATTTTTCATGTTATGAGTTTGTGCTAAAAGTCCAGGAATCAGGATGTTTGAACAAGGATGAAAGGCGCGCGTTTTTTGGACATTTTTGTTGTCTGGAGGTTGAAGACAACCTCTATGGGCTGGGCCTGACCTTTTTTTCCTTTTTGCACCATGTTTTTACATTTGCACCCCCCTGGCCCATTTTGAGTTTTATTTGTCATTTTCAACTTTTTCTTTTTGATTCTGATTTGTTATTTTTTATTAAAACATAAAAAATATAAAAAATATTTTTCTCACATTTTTTGCATTTTATTTGATATTTATTTGCTTTATTTAGTTATATATGTAAATAAATACATAATACTTTTTGTTTAGAATATTAAGAATAATACAAAATACATTTATTTTCTAATTTTATTTTATTTCATCTTCTGAAAACATTTTATAAAAAATATACTTTTTTTTGTAAATATTAAATATTTTATTTTTTGTACATATAATATATATTTAATAAATAATGTAAATACTTATATATTTATTAGTATATTTAGGTTAAAAACATAAAAAATAATACATTTTATTTTTATTAATATTCAACTTAAAAAATCACTTTTTGACAATATACTTCCTTTTTATTTATTTTTTGTACATAATTAATAAATATTGCATATATTATATAATTAATACATTTTATTTAGCAAAATTATGGTTTTGTCCTAAATACATAAAAATACCAAAAATTAATTCATTTTATTTTTGTTTATTTGACACATGAAAATACCTTTTTTACATACATATGAAAATCATTTTTGCATCTTGCATATTTATTTTATTTTATTTAATTATTGTGCAATTAATTAATTTGTATAATTCAATTTGGATGTAATAGTTAGATTTTAATTTCTTGCTAAAATATCCCCATTTGAACATTTGTACCCCCCATCCCATATTTGTGTTGTAATAACTTAGGACCTTTTATCTTTCGCATTTAAAAGCTTTCTAATTATGCCATGTTAGAATTAGGGTTTTGTATGCGAATCAAAAACAATAAATAGTTTGAACTAAATTCAAGACAAAAAAGCATGAAAATGGACAACACCAATCACACTTGCACCCCTAGGATACTCCACTTGTTGCCTTCAATAATGGGCCATATTGCATGTTAAGTATCTTTGGCAAAAACAAAACAATCAAATGATCATAGTCCCTCGATGACGCTTTCGAAAGTTGCCTAAAAATGATCAAGTCCCCTAAAGGAAAAATTGCCCAAAGATACTTGGCACTATTGCAATCATGGTCTAAACGATGACCCGCACCCAGCCCGTTAACATCCTAACACAAGATTGTCCACCAAATACAATGGTGGAACAAAATTGTTAAAAGGGTTAAAACATAGCAAAGATCTTTGAGAAATTTAGGGTAGATAGCTCTTGGTTACTTGCCAACTTGCAAAACAAAAACACTTGCCTATTTTTCAAAACACACCTCACAACACACTTTCAAAATAACGTTCAAAAACATTGAAAACTTTTCAAAAAGACATACATCTTTGTATACATCCTAACATGGATCATTACAAAGGTTGCCACTACATTGGCCTCTTTTCAAAACATTTTCAAACCCACACACACAAAGCACCATTTCAAACAATTGAAAATCAAGGCAAGTTGATCTAAGCAAGTAACTAAGAGCCCATGGATAACCATGGATGAAAAGGGTGCTAATACCTTCCCTTTTCATAATCTACCCCCCGAACCCACGAAACATCTCAAAAGGTTTTTCCTGTGCTTTTTAACCTTTCCTTTAGGATAAAATAAAAAGTCGGTGGCGACTCTTGCTAAACCGAACAAGTGCGAATACAAACGCAAAACCTCAAGTCAGTTCTCCCACCGTATCACAATTATAAGCATTAATGACAGCTGAAATTAGGGGATTCAGAAAGATACTGGAACGGTTACCCATGACGTGTGTCTCAATGCACCCAATCAGCACTTTTGACCTTTCATAAAAGTGAACGCGTGTTCTGCCTCATAAAGTAACTGATGAATGGATGACAACTATTTGCTTATGTGAACAACACACTTCTATCCTTGAAATGAAACGTTCAGATCTTCATGGATAGATTCTGATGCAATCTGTACTTCTAAAACTTTGAAGGCAGGTTGATCTGTAGTTCACAGAAAATAACAAAGTTCTGAAAGTTAAGATATGTAAATAAAACAATTTATTCTGGGCATAGCTTCATGCTGAGATGTTTCATAATGAAGTTAAACCTATCTTCAGAAAGAGGTTTTGTAAAGACATTAGCCCATTGATGGTCTGTGTCAATGAATTTTAAGTTAAGAATCCCTTTCTGAATATAGTCCCTAATAAAATGATGTTTTATTTCTATATGCTTAGCCCTAGAATGCAAAATAGGATTTTTACTGAGATAAATATCAGAAGTATTGTCACAGAGGATAGTAATGTTACTCTCAAATATATTGAAGTCTTCAATTTGACTTTTCATCCAGTGCGTACTACATCCAGCATCTGCTATGTATTCAGCTTCTGCTGTTGATAGTGCTATTGTGGACTGTCTCTTGCTGGACCATGAGATTAGATTTTCTCCCAGAAACTGGCAGCTTCCAGAAGTGCTTTTACGTTCTACTCTATCTCCAGCAAAGTCAGCATCACAATATCCTACTAAGCTGTAATCATTTGATTTTCTATAAAACAAACCCAGATTAGAAGTACCTTTCAGATACTTTAAAATTCACTTAACTACTGTTAAGTGAGATTCTCTAGGATCTGATTGGAATCTACAGAAGAGAACCAATCATACCTCTGTAGACCTTCTGTTCTACCTTTTTACTTACCTCTTCCTTTTCCAGAATGCACGTGGGATGCATTGGAATCTTTGAGGGCTTACATTATGAGAGATCAAATTTCTTCAGAAGTTCTCTGACATATTTGCTCTGATGAATGTAAGTTCCTTCTGGAGTTTGGTTTATCTGAATGCCCCGAAAGAATTTGAGTTCCCCCATTAGGCTCATCTCAAACTCTGCCTGCATACATTTAGCAAACTCTCTTCCCAGAGAGGGTTTAGTAGATCCAAATATAATGTCATCAACATAAATCTGACATACTAACATGTCATTCTTAACTGTTTTACAGAATAAGGTTGTGTCTACTTTCCCTCTGGTGAATTCCTTTTCTAACAGAAAGTTACTTAGTCTTTCATACCAAGCTCTGGGAGCTTGTTTCAGACCATAGAGTGACTTCTTTAGTTTAAAAACATATTCTGGATTTTTGGAATTCTCAAAACCAGGAGGTTGGTGCACATATACCTCTTCATCTATATATCCATTTAAGAATGCACTTTTGATATCCATCTGATATAGAGTGATGACTTTATTAACAACAAATGATATTAAAAGTCTGATAGATTCTAACCTGGCGACTGGAGCAAAGGTTTCTGTATAGTCTATCCTCTCTTGCTGACTATAACCTTGTGCTACCAGTCGTGCTTTGTTTTTGATGACTTCACCTTGCTCGTTCAGTTTGTTTCTGAACACCCATTTTATACCAATGACGTTGAATCCTTTTGGTTTGGGAACCAAATCCCATATGTCATTTCTGGTGAATTGATTTAGTTCCTCTTGCATTGCCAGAATCCAGTCATTGTCCAAAAGTGCTTCATCAATTGTTGTTGGTTCAATCAGAGAGACCAGTCCCATGAGGGATTCTTCAGAGTTTCTGAATGTTGATCTTGTTCTGATTGGATCTTCCTTCTTTCCCAGTATTGTATCTTCTGGGTGATCAATGCTGCTTCTGGATAGTCTTTTCTGGAGTTGATTAACAGACAATGCTGGATTGCTTGCAGTGACTCTTTCTAATGTTGAGGGAGAGTCTCTGTTGAGAACTTCTGATGAATTGTCTTCAGTACCTGTGAGTTCAACTTCCATGCCTGCAAGGAGTTCATTCTGCTTTGACTTTTGAGGGTCAAGCTTATCATCAAACCTAACACTGATTGACTCTTCAACAATCTGTGTTTCTGTATTGTATACTCTGTACCCTCTTGAGCGTTCAGAGTATCCTAACATACTACACTTTTGTGCTTTAGAGTCAAACTTGTTAAAATAATTTTTTGTATTCAAAATAAAACATGTACATCTAAATGGATGAAAATAAGAAATGTTGGGCTTTCTGTTCTTCCACAATTCATATGGAGTCTTTTCCAAAATAGGTCTTATGGAGATTCTATTCTGAATGTAACACGTTGTGTTAATTGCCTCTGCCCAGAAAATCTTAGCAACGCTGGTCTCGTTGATCATGGTTTTGGCCATTTCTTGCAATGTTTTGTTCTTTCGTTCTACAACTCCATTTTGCTGGGGAGTTCTAGGACAAGAGAAGTCATGCAAAATTCCTTTTTCACTAAAGAATAATTCAAAATTTTTATTTTCAAATTCTCCACCATGATCACTTCTGACTTTGACAATTCTAAGATCCTTTTCATTATGAACTTGGTTGCAGAAGGTAACAAACACAGAGTGTGACTCGTCCTTGTGTCTTTATAACTTTACCCATGTCCATCTGCTATTGTCATCTACGATTACTAACCCATACTTCTTGCCACTGACTGAAGTAGTTTTTACTGGTTCAAATAAGTCAATGTCCAGAAGTTCTAACGGCTTAGAGGTGGAAACAACATTTTTGGATTTGAAAGCAGGTTTTGCAAATTTGACTTTCTGACATGCTTCACACAGAACATCTGAGTTGAACTTCAAATTAGGAAGTCCTCTGACCAGATTGAATTTGTTGATCTGAGATATTCTTCTCATACTAACATGCCTCAATCTTCTGTGCCAGACCCATTGCTCGTTGTTAACAGAAAGTAGACATTTTACATTCTGACTCTTTAGTTCAGAAAGTTTTATTTTATAAATGTTGTTTTTCCTCTTTTCATTAAATAGGATAGTCCCATTTTTCTGACTAACAACTTTGCATGAATTTTGATTGAAGATTATATCATAACCATTATCACTTAATTGACTTATGGATAACAGGTTATGCATTAATCCATCAACTAATAAAACATTACTTATAGAGGGAATATTTCCATTACCTACTGTTCCAGAGCCAGTGACCTTTCCTCTCTAATTGCCTCCAAAGCCCATGTGGCCTCCAGGCTTAAGTTTCAGGCTTTGGAACATATGCCTTCTTCCCGTCATGTGTCGCGAGCATCCAGAGTCCAGGTACCATGATTGGTGTCTTAGCCTTGCTGCTAAAGATATCTGCCACATGTATGATTTTATCCTTAGGTACCCACATTTTCTTGGGTCCTGATTTGTTAGTTTTACCAAAATTCTGATTGAATTTTGGTTTGACAGAATAATCACTACTTGTGTATTTTATGTCACGTGTGTGCCCATATATAAAATGTGAATTGAGTGGTGTGCATTTTATAACTAAGTCCATGGCATTTTTTGGTGTAGATACCTTACCTTGATATCCTATCCCTTTTCTGCCATTTCTGCTAACTCCATAGATCATTGAAGCCATCTTGCTCCTGTCTATGTTTTTAGCTAGAAACTTCTAAAAGCTGTGATCATACTCTTTGATGATCTCATCAGCATTGCTGGGAGTTTCATAGATTGTTTCCTTCTGAGAGTTTTGCAAATCATTTTCTAATTTTGAAATTTTTTCTCTTAACTCAGAATTCTCCAATCTGAGACTCTCAGTCTTTTCAGAGTCAAAGGCAGGATTCCTTTTCAGGTTCCTGAATTTGACTCTGATTTGTTGATACCTTTCCAGAATTTCATTTAGACTTTCTACAAGTTCAGCCTCAGTAAAGTTTATGGTAAAGTCAGGGAATACCTCTTCAGTGTCTGATTCTGAGTCTGAACCGGAAGCTTCACTGTCTTCTGATACGTTTTCCATGAGAGCTATGTTTGCTCTTTCATCATCTGATTCTGAGTCAGCTTCAGATGTGTCAGAATCATCCCATGTAGCCATGAAGCTTTTCTTCTTTTCCTTAAGAAACTTCTTTTTGGGATTTTCCTTCTGAAGCTTTGGGCAGTCACTTTTATAGTGCCCTTGCTCGTTACATTCATAGCAGATGATGTCCTTGTTGTTTGGCTTTCTGTATCCTGAAGAACCTTCAGATCTTCTGTGTCCAGAGAAGGACTCAGACTTTATGTATCTGGAGGATGATTCATTCTGATTCTCTGATCTTCAGAGATTTATGAACTTCCTTTGTCTCTGCTTCCACAGTTGGTTCACCCTTCTAGAGAGGAGAGACAGTTTATCTTCTTCTGATGAGGATCCATCAGAAGTTTCTTCCACAGCCTGCAAAACCTTAGAGTCAGATTTTCTGTTAGATTTTAACGCTAATGGCTTACCATTCTTTTGAGGCTCATCTTCTTCTAGCTCTATCTCGTGACTTCTGAGGGATCTAACAAGTTCCTCAAGAGAAATTTTATTGAGATCTTTGGCTAGCTTAAGTGCTGTGACCATTGGCCTCCATTGTTTGGGTAAGCTTCTGATGATCTTCTTAACGTGATCAGCAGTAGAATATCCTTTGTCAAGAACCTTTAGTCCAGCAACAAGAATTTGAAATCTTGAAAACATAGTTTCTATTGATTCACTATCTTTCATCTTGAATGCCTCATACTTCTGAATGAGCGCAAGGGCCTTGGTTTCTTTGACTTGAATGTTGCCTTCATGCGTTATTCTCAGAGAGTCAAACATATTCTTGGCAGTTTCTCTGTTTGATATTTTCTCATATTCTGAATATGAGATGGCGCTGAGGAGAATTGTTCTGGCCTTGTGGTGGTTTATGAATTCACGCTTTTGCTGATCAGACATCATTTTCATGTCTATCTTCTGACCACGTCCATCCACAGGATGCGTGTATCCATTAGTCACCATGTCCCACAGATCAGCATCATGGGCCAGAAAGAAACTCTCAATTCGGTCTTTCCAGTAGTCAAAGTTTTCTCCATCAAAGACTGGAGGTTTGCCACTGAATCTGTCCTTGTCTTCATGGTTGTCATTGCTGATGTTTTGGCTTGGTCCCACCATAGTGTTTTTCTGATGCTTGGATCTTGTACTGACACGGTTAAGTGCTTAAGCTCATAAGCAGACGCTCTGATGCCAATTGAAGATGTGAAAAACACAAGAAGGGGTGTTGAATTGAAAACTTGAATCTAAATGCTTAATGATACAATATTTTTATCCTGGTTCGTTTGATCTCAAACTACTCCAGTCCACCCGTCAAGGTGATTTCGCCTCTCTCCAACAAGGTCTTAATCCACTAACTCAATAAGATTACAAAAGCTACTTTAACAACTGTTAAAGTCTTCTTGAGTACAACCACAATCCGGTTAATCTCAAGGAACATTGTTTCAATATAATTATACAATATGTGTGTTGTTGTTTTTCTAACAAAAAACTGTTTATCACAACTGTGATAAATTACACAAAATTATAGCTTAGAAAAGTAAAATGAAATTGCTTGCAACTTTGAAATACGTGATTGATAATATGGAAAAATCGTTGTTTGATTTTGAAAGCTGACTTTGTTTATATAGGCAGTGGAATGACGTTGATCATAAAACATGTTTAATGTCATTAACACACTTTTCTTTTGGAGAAGATCCTGTCTGAAAGAAGCCGTTGGAATTGATGTTGTCTTGAATGATCAGTAACGCTTCAGAATCTTATCTCTTTTCTTGCTGATGACGCTTCAGAATACTGATGACTTGGATTAATATGTTCTTGTTCAGAATCAGAGTTTACTTTGATTAAGCGCAGGTTCTGGTCATCAATCTTTAGCGTATGTTCTGATTGCTTCAGCGTGTAGCACTTATGGCTTATCTTCTGATGCTGATATGATCAGAACTTCTGCATACATAAAACATAATTTTTAAGGTGCATATTTGTTCTTTGTATTTATTTATTCTTTGTATTTGTTATCCTCAAAACTCTAACCAAGGGTTGTAGAATCAAACTATGTTCTAACAATAACTTCCACACGCTTCATCATATTTTTCTCAACCAAAGCTCATTTTGAAAGAAATTCAATTCTCTACAACTTTGTCTCTCAAAGCTCAAATCTATAAAATGCTTCATTTGAGAGATATGGGCCAAAATATTATAGGTCATTTCAAAAGTCAACAAAAAGACACTTTTTGTCAAGGCAACTTACATCAAGATAAACTCTTTAAATGAAAAATTGATCAACATAGAGATTGTAAGGGACATCTTGAGCTTTCAAAAAAGTCCAAGTTCGCCTTCATATGATAAAAATTGAGAGTTATGATTGACACAAGTTGAGAAATTTCGAGAAAATGCAGGAAACCCAAATTGATCAAACTCAAATTTTTGGGCTAATGGGCTTATGTTTCAAGTTCCAAACGTGTATTAGGCCTCACAGTGAACCTTTGAAGCTATTCATACACCCCTTTGATTTTTATTCCATTTATTTTTTATTTTATTTATTTAAATTCAAAATAAATTAAATAAAATCAAGACTTTCATACAAAGGTCCAAACCCACTTATTTTGACCTAATTTTCCTCTATATATATTCCATATTCAGATAACAACAAGACCATGAAAAACTTGGTAAGATATCACTATTCCAAAAAACTCCAAAATCATCCAAAACTAGGGCAAACTTCAAACCCTATTTTCAGCATCTCTCCAAGCAAGTCAATCATCTAAATCAATCTCTGAGGCATTGTAGGGTAAGAATGCATCAATCCTGATGATCAAAAGGGCCTGAAAATCACATACATTCATCTCTGGTTTCCTTGTTTTTTTTTGTTTTGTAATTCTTATTTTTTGTTTTGTTTTGATGCATACTAACATTACTAACATGCTTTTGAGGTATAACTATGTAGGATAAACCCTATTTTCCATTGATGCTTCTTTCCCAATATATTTTTTGGCAAGCCATACTGTTGTGAAGGCAAAGGGCGTGGGTTCAACACCCACCCCTAGCATTTGCACTATTTTTGTTTTCTAACCCTATTTTCCATTTGCTTCTTCTCCTATCTATTTTTTAGCAAACTTAATTCTTTTTTTACTTATCATTAAACATAAACCTTTTTTTATTAATTAAAATTAATTAGGTTTTAGATTTTTTTATTTATCATTAAACAAAATTAACCCTTTTTTATTAATTAAAATTAATTAGGTTTTAGGTTTTTTTAATTAACCTTTTTTTAAAATTAACCTTTGTTTTATTAATTAAAATTAATTACGGTTTAGGTTTTTAAACTTTTTTTCAAAATTAGCCTTTTTATTAAAATTAATTAGGTTTTAGGTTTTTAATTAACTTTTTTTTCTTTCAAAATTAACCTTTTTTTATTAATTAAAATTATTTAGGTTTTTTAGATTTATTTAATTAATTATCATAAATCATTTTTTTTCATAAAAAATCACCAAAAAAATTTCTTTTATATTTTTATTTTCTTAGATAAAGTGTATAGGCGCTTTCAACTGTAATAGCGTAACTTTATTTTTTCCCGCATTTTTCTATTATGTAATTGCTCATAGGATGTAATAGTTTTAAGATTTTTCTTTTCCGCACCTCTATTATGTAACTGCCCCAAAGCTCTGTAATAGTCTAGGTTTATATTTACGTCTTTACCTTTTGCTACTATATTTTATGCAATTGTTAGTAATTAGGGTTTATATGGCAAGATAAAAATGAACGATAGAAAACCTAATTGCAAGACTAAATAACTGAAATGAATACACTTGCACACTCACACCTTTAGGGTAACCTCTTTCTTTGACTTTCGGAATAACGCTCATGTCCCTCGAGAATAGGGATGCTTTAGCAAAGTCCCTACGAATAAAAGATCATAGTCTCTCGATGACCCTTCGACGATGTCTTTCGAAAAATGATCTAGTTCCTCTGATAATTACTAAAGTATCCCTACAAGTTGCCTTCGATGACCGTACGATGACCCTTCGATTGTCCCTTCACATCCCATAAATAAGACTACCTACCAACTAATGATGTAGATAGAACTATCTCTAAAGGAGGAGAAAAATAACAAGAACGACCTTGAGTGGGTAGAATACTTTTAATCACTTGCTCACAATTTTTTCTCACGAATACTATTCACACATCATTTTCAAAATATTTGTAAACACTTTGTACGCGTTCTTGAGGATTGATATAAGTACCATTACAAAGTTCTCCTTAGATTGGAAAATTTCAAAATATTTTCAAAACACACGCACACAAAAAGCAAATTTTCAAAGTGAGCTAAGCGATTAAGAGCCCGTAGATAACTACGGATGAAAAGGGTGCTAACACCTTCCCTTTTCATAACCTACCCTCAAACTCAAAATCTTTAGAGGAATTTCCTGTTATTTTCACACTTTCCTTATTGGATAAAATAAAATTCGGTGGCGTCTCTGGCTATCTGTAACATTTGCGATAAAACGCAAAACAAGTCAGTTCTCCCACCGTATTACAAAAATGGGGACTCTGCTAGGGAAAAATTAAAAAGAGGGGATACCTTAGAGTCTAGATCACTTTATTTAGTTTATTTGTTTGTATTTCGTGCTTTATCTTTAAGGGTTGCTTGGGTTTAAATTCTTGCAAAGATCTTACACTTGGATCTAGGGATACCTTAGGTAAGTAGCAATAGATCATAGAAACTGTACGACATAGACCGATATGGTTGAAGTGATGGCTACATTAGTGTGACACTTTGGTTTGTACCGATGTTCCTTGAGTCGGTCGAGGATGACATTGGGCTGCCGCATGGTGTCAAAGCACTAACTGACTTTTAGAACCTTAATTGACCCATCTTGGCCATTAGAAGGTAGTAAGATAGTCGACTTTGGTGCAGTCCAGAGTTGGTTGATACTCGATGCTACACTCATTAAGATTCGACTCACGGGATATTTTGGAGGAAAATCAGTTGTTGTACTAAAATAAAACCTCCGAGAAAGAACCGTGATATCCTAGAACCCGCTTACTATTTTAGGACAGGTTGAGCCAACTTAACTTCAAATAGAGAAGGGTACTTACCTATGGACCCCATGCAAGCCTTTAAACCTAAGGCTCTTGTATGATTTATTTGTGTGTGCTACTTGCTTAAACATTACATCACAACATCATAACATCATGACATGGCATTTTTCACTAACCATTTCAAGGATCTTAGGGACCTTTGATGCAGGTTTATCATGAACCATACTTCTAGCAAGGGGAAAGAGGATTTATTTTCCTCTGACCAGGTGCTGTCAAATATCAAAGTACACTCCCTCTAGTCAGAGGCTAGGACCCATTTGACATGGCGAGCTTGATTCTTATAGAAGGACGCTAAAAAACAAAGACGCAAATTTCTTCAGTCAAAGCTGCAACCAGACTCAATTTCTGACATTTCATTCTTGTTTATCCCACGAGATCCTTGAAAACATTGAATATGCATCTACATAAAATACATATCATTACATAATAGGTATTCCCCGAACATATTTTCTCATCTTCTTGCCGTTTACCTCCGTAAAAGATGGCTCTCGAACAAACAGTCAAAGATCTTCAGGCCCAAAATGCTCAGTTCCAACGAATGTTCCTCAACTTAGCCAAGGGGCAGAAAGAACTGAAGACCCTCATCATCAAAGAGAGGAAGAAAAATACAAGGAAACCAATCGGCATCCTCAACATGGGGAGAAGGTTCAGAGGTCCTATCAAGTAAGCTCAAGACTGTGATATCTCGTCAAAGGAAGATGACCACCAGGGTAAAGATGGTAAGAGTGTGAAGGCTGAGAAAGGAATCAATATTGGTTCTGACCAATATTCTGATGAAGATGAAGAAGACTATTCTGACGAACAGTATCCCTCCTACTGATGAAAAATACAAACACATTGAAGATCATTTAAATACTATGGAGATCCAGAGAGTGCCTGGGTTGGATTTTGAAGAGATGGGTTTAGTCTCAGTAGTTGCCATTCCTCATAAATTCAAGGTCCCTACTTTTGCAAAGTATGACGGTGTTTCTTGTCCTAAGCTTCATTTGAGGTCTTATTCCCGGAATATTCAACCGCACAATGCCGACAGGAAGTTATGGGGGCATTTCTTTCAAGAGATCCTATCTGGGACACAATTGGAATGGTTCTATCAACTAGAAAGAACCAATATCCTTACATGGGAAGATTTGGTTGCTGCTTTCTAGAAATAATACCAATACAATGCTGATCTTGCACCGACCCGTGTGCAATTACAGAGTATGAATATGGGCTCAAACAAAGGCTTCAAAGAGTATGCCCCAAAATGGAGAGATTTAGAAGGAAGAGATTAACCTCCTTTGTATGATAGGGAGTTAGTTGACATGTTTATGGGAACTTTGACAGGTCCTTTCTTTAATCATCTAATCGGAAGCTCTTCAGGCGGATTCACCGAGCTGATATTAACAGGCGAACATGTAGAAGGTGGAATTAGAAGTGGAAATATTCAGGTGGCTGCATCTTCGAGTACTGTAAAGAAGACATTCAACGGGAAAAAGGAAGCTAATGTTGTATATGTCCAGAAGGGTCATGGTAGAAGTGACCGCAACCAATCTGCGGTGGCAGTGCTAATTTCTAATCCTTCATTAGTGCAACAACATCAACAAGGCAATTAACGTAGGTCAGACGCACCTAGGAGACAATTTACCAAGATCAACATGCCATTATCTCAGGCATTTCAACATCTATTGAAAGCAGAGCTGATTACGTTAAGAGATCCTTCTCAGAATCCTAACACCTCCTCTCCTCGGTACAATCCTAATGTAAGATGTGCCTATCATTCCAATAGTTCCAGACATGACACAAATAACTGCTCGGCTTTGAAAAATAAGATTCAAGATATGATTGACTCCAAAGAGATTAAGTTTGACCCTCCTGAGACTCCTAATGTGATCACTGCTCCCATGCCAAATCATTACTAAAATTGAGAGCGTCCAGTTCATTTGAATTTTCAGTTGTAATTTCTTTTGTTTGTTCGAACACTTATATTTATGTAAAACTTTGTTTTCTTTCCATTAATGCATTGCATATGTTTGTCTTGAATTAATCCATTCGTTTTCACTATATTTAAACTGTGCTTTTTACTTCCTTTTTGTGATATTCAACTCTCATTAAAAGCTATAGGCCTTTAGAGGGAGGATGATGAAAATGATACCATAATCTCATTCAATATGCTTTTGAACAGACCTTGCTAATGTTGTACAGGCGTTGCTTCAATTCCTAAATAGTGGAGATATAACACAGTTAATCCCTAGTCAACCCCTTTGAGCCTAAGAAGTAGGGGTTTTCTTTTTCATGCAAATTGAAACCCTTAATCATAACCTGGGGCAGAGTAGTTTCTCAGTTAATTCAATTGTGCATTCAACCGCAAGCTTTCCTTCATACACAACATGTAGTATCGAAGACATCCTTCCAAATAAAAAGTCGGTGATAGTTCCCCATAATCATTAAGTGGGACAATCATTATCTTTCAAAATAAAAGCTCGCTAAGTCGAAACCTATAAAGGAGACTGTTGTACCCCAAAATTTGCCCTCGTATTTTTTCCACAAGAAATCACAGCTTCGAGTTTTTCCTGATTTTTTCAAATTGGCTCAAGAATCGGTCAAACAGACTTTTCTTATTAGTCAGACAAAATTAGGGGTTTCATTTGATTTTTAAGCAGTTCAGGCAGATTGCTAGGGTTTGGTTGAGTTGGCTCAGGTTTTGATCAGGCGAATGTTTCTTTAACATTTAATCAAGAACTAGGGTTTGTGCGCGCATAAAGAATTAATTTTACAGTTCTTTTCAGTTTACTTTGAGATTTGGATTGAGGCATTTGAATCAAGAACTTGCAGTGTTTTGTTTAATCAGTAAAGGCTAAGGCATTTGATTGGAGATGAGATGAAAGCTGAGGTACTTAAATTGAGAATCTACAGTGTTTGATTTGATCAGTAAAAAGATAAATATCTGGATATTGGTTTGATTAATTGTGCATTGGATATTTGAAGCGCCGGGTTTATTATTGATTGATGTCAAGACCACAGTGTTTATCAATTGTTTATTTATTCTAAGATTAGAATAATTGGGATTTATTTCCATTTTATTATAATTTAAGGGTTATAAACAATTAAATAAACATTTGAAAAGAAGAAAAGGAATTATCTGACAAATTTGGATTTTTTATTCATCTTTAAATTATTTGTTACAGTTATTATTTGTACACTGTAAATTTATTTACAGAGGTTTACATTGATAATTTTACAATAATTCAAAGTAAAATAAAGATATTCCTAAGTCTTCAATTCTTCATCCTCCATTTGTTGCTCTCCAATTCTCCATTGAGTTTTATCTGCAAAATAAAGAAAAGAAAGAAAAGTCAAAGCAAATAAAATAATTAAAAGCAGATAAACAGATAAAAAATGAATTCATCATTAAAGGCGACTAGCCGGAATCAGTCCGCCCTCTCTGCAAATCACGAGATTTCTCCCGGTTCACAAAGAGGGATGAAAAATGCTTGCTAAACATGAAATGCACAAAGTTGTAAAATGCACAAATTCAAAAGGGGTCAAACAAAGCTGCATAGTTCATAAGTTATTAAAGTCCAAATTGAACTGAATCACAATTTCAAACTAAACCAAAAAGCTGTCAAAATCTTCCCAAAGATATAGAAGTATCTCAAGATATCAAGAAGTATAAAATGCTGTCATTAAAGTATGCAGGAAAGAAGGAAGTATGCAGAGCTAAGCAACTTTGGCAAGCAACATCCATTTTCATCATTTTCCACCAGGCACCTTTTCAGCATAAGACAAATCATAAGCAATAAAAAATGCTTAAAAACTGTCAAGAGAGAGAGAGAAGAGAAAAAGAAGTACAGGGCTTACAGGCTTAGGCTTGAAGGAGATATAAAAACAAACTGTAATAACATAGTGAAAAAAAAAGGCAGAAAAATATCAAAAAGAAGAAACACCACCAAACTGCAGAGAACAAAGAGAGCAGGCTGCCTCCACAAACGAAAAAACACTTCAAAACCTTGCAAACCAAAGAAAGCTTTAAACACAAAAACCTGCATAAGCCTTTGCCTCAAAACAGCATAAGCCTGAACTGTCAAGCCTAAGCTCATACCAGAAGCTTCAAACTTGCTCCAAGCAAGCCTAAAAGCCAAAGGCCTCCAAACCTCACAACAAAACCATAAACCTGCATCAAGCCTAAGACCTGTTTTGAACTCAGTAAATACAAACCATACAAGCTTCAAAGCCTTCACCTGCTAAATTATTTCCAAACACCCAAACAAACTCACATAATATCAAACCGAATCCAGACTTGCAACAAACCTCAAGGCCCTCACGCCCATAACCTGTTTTATAAGCATTTCAAGGCAACCACACCCTCAGAGGAAGCCTCATCACAGGGCAAGCATACAAGGCCACAACCAACATCAACAAATATCTCAGCATATCAACATACCAAACATCCAAGCATTTCAAGTCAGCCAAACACAGAAGAGGCAACACACAAGCAATCCCAAAGCCTCAGAAAACTTTCATCATAGGCAAGCATATCAAAGGCATTAAGGCATCAAGCTAGCACACGAGGCAAAGAGAAGAAGTGGAAAAGAAATCAAAGTAACATATTCTGAATCATACTAACATCTCAATACTCAGAACCCAACTAATACTCAGAGGCAACAGAAACAAATAGAAGATAAAGAAGCTAGGTTTTCAAGCTTATCATCATTAAACCCTAGAAGGCAAAGGAAGGATACAGAATACCAGGGTTCCAAGCAAAGCGTGCATCACCACCATTCCCCTCGCTGTCAAGCCGCCGGAGCGCCTCCACGTCCACCATCCTCCTCCAACGAAGGTAGTATCTTTTCTTCTCTTTCCTTTAACGCTCCTAAAAAAGAACACAAACAACAACATAAAAGAAATCAGAAATAGAACTAAAACATACAAGATATGAACTAAAACCCTAACGCGAATGACTCAGGAATTGCTACCTTGTACAACATCACTGAACAATCCATGGAAGAGAGAGGAGGTGACGATGGAGCTGGTGGCTAGGCAAGGAGGGACGTTGTTCTGGATGCTTGGCTCAAGAGGATAAAGACGAACGTAATGAAGACGAGGAAGATGAGCGTCATTTCTGTAACACAAACCCTAATCCGATCCAAATGACACAAAACTTTGAAACCCTTGCAAAAGCGTGTAAAACGCGTTGGGCCTTGCCCTCTTCAGTTGCCTTAAGCCCATTGTTTTATTAGGACGCACACCTCCTTTCTTTTCCCTTTTTGCTACAAATTATGTTTGGGCCAAATTCCCCAAGAGCCCATGTTAAATTTCTTTTTTTGTTTTGCTTAGAAATCAACTCTTTTTTATCACATAATGCTTTTTTTTTACATATACATTATCTCATACTAATTTTTCATTAATTAACAATACTCTTTTTATTTTCTTTTTTTCATAATCTAATCCATTTTTGTATATAAAATAGTGCATTAAGTCTTTTATACAAATTTTTCTTTTATTTTATTACATTTATGAAAAAAAATACATAAATATTAAATATAATTAGGTTAATAGATTTTATCCTAGAACTCTTTTGATAAATCTTTTCTTCATACATAAAACCTTAATTTTCTTAAAACATTTCATTTTTCTTAGTTAAAACTTTTGTACATAAAAATACTAAAGATATTAACATAAAACATTAATACATAATATATAGAACTTAAAACATTTCCATTTCTCTTCTTAAAATATTTTGTACATAAAGACAAAAATACGAGAATACGAAATTAAATAAACAAAACACTTAATTTTTCATTAAGTTCACATCTCAACTTGTAAATACATACACTTACACATTTGCAATACGCAAATACATTTACTTTACATTGACACGTTTACATTATTCTATTCTTATACATTGTTTTACACTACCTATTACATTTGCGCAATTCGATTTGGTTGTAAATTATTTGGACACTACTCTCCTAAAGTCTCATCCCCATTTGTAAATTTGTACCCCCACTCCTGGATACTTACTTGTAATAGCATAGGCTTTAAATTCCCGCAATTTATCGCTTTCAAATATACCATGTTTAGACCTAGGGTTTGTATGTACATAAAATTAAACGCTAGATAACCTAATACAAAGACAAATACATAAAATCAATACACAATCACACTTGCACCCCTAGGGTAATCCCGCTTGTTGCCTTCCAAAATGGGTCATGCTTGCACATCAAGTTTCTTTAGCAAAACAATTCAAATGATCATAGTCCCTCGATGACGCTTTCGAAAGTTGCCTATCAAAATGATCATAGTCCCTTCAAGCAAATAGCCAAAGACACTTGGCACCATTGCATTCATGGTCCGTACGATGACCCGCGCCTGTCCCATTAAACATCCTAAACGCAAGACTACCCACCAAATACAATGGTGGAACAAAATTGTTAAAAGGGTTAAAACATGAGAAAAACCTTTGAGTAAATTTAGGGGTAGACAACTCTTAGTTACTTGATCAAACTTGCAAAAACACTTGCCTACTTTTCAAACCACTCCACAAACACTTTCAAAACAAACTTTCAAAAAAACATTTGAAACATCTTTTCGAAAAGATACACACCTTCGTATATACTCAAACACGAGTCATTGCGATGGTTGCCGAAACAAAGGCGTATATTTCAAAACATTTTTCAAAACACACACACCACAATTTCAAAGCAATTGAAAAAAAATCAAGGTAAGTGATCTAAAACCAAGTAACTAAGAGCCCATGGATAACCATGGATGAAAAGGGTGCTAATACCTTCCCTTTTCATAATCTACCCCCCGAACCCACGAAACATCTCAAAAGGTTTTTCCTGTGCTTTTTAACCTTTCCTTTAGGATAAAATAAAAAGTCGGTGGCGACTCTTGCTAAACCGAACAAGTGCGAATACAAACGCAAAACCTCAAGTCAGTTCTCCCACCGTATCACAGAACTGGCGACTCTGCTGGGGATATTTCTAAAAGTGGGGTTACCTTAGGGTTTAGATCACCTTTACATTCTTGCTTTGATTGCCTTGATTGCTTTACTTTTTGGGTCCTTGTTTGGGTTTGTTGTAAATCCTACACCCGGATTTGGGGCACCTTTTTAGGTAAATAGCAATAAAACTGTGAGGGAACTGTGCGGGGTATACCGACATGGTTGAAGCAGTAAGCTATGTTAGTGTGACATATTTGTGAGTACCGGTAACCCTTGAGTTCAGTCAAGGAGAGTACGGGGCCGCTGAGTGATGTCGTGAAGCACTAACGAACTCTTAGAACCTTAATTGACCATCTTAGCCTTTTTAGGGGTAGTGAGATGACCGACTTTGGTGCAGTCCGAAGTTGGTAGATACTCGATACTACACTCATTGAGGGTTGTTTTCTTGGAATATTTTGGTCGCCAGTTAAGTGGCTAAACTAAAACGATGAACACAGAAAACAATCCGGTGATATTGAGCTCCTTAGAACCCGGTTTCTATTCTAGGACAGGATGAGCCAACTAACTTCAAGAGGGTACTTACCTACAACCCCACGCAAGCCTAAACCTAAGGACTTGTGTGCTTTGTATGAATACGATTACCTGTATATACACTCACTTGCTTTCGCATACATGTACATAACATCATGACATCATACCATAGCATTTTCAATAACCATTTCAAGGATCTCGAGGGTTCTTTTGATGCAGGGTTACGTTGAGCCAGACGTCTACCAAAGGGCAAGAGGTTTCTCCTCTAAACAAATGCCATCAAAGATCAAGTGCAACAACTTGAATCAGGGGCTATGACCCACTTGACATGGTGAGCTTGATTCTCATGGAAAGACATCCACCGGTGCAAAGTTCTCCAATCAAAAGATCGAAGTTCAACCTCTAACATTCTCTTGTGTTTACCCCAAGAGATCCTTGAAAACATTGCATATATATCATACATATCATTGCATAGCAGGTTTCTCCTTTTCAGGTCTCCTTATTCTTCCTACTGTTTATTTCAGTAAGATGGATATGGAACAAACGGTGAAAGATCTCCAAGCTCAAAACGCTCAATTCCAACAAATGCTTCTGGCTATGGGGAAAGGGCAAGAGGATCTGACAGCTCTCCTTCTCAAAGACAAGAAGAAGTCCAAGAAGGAAGCCCGCATCCTGAACTTGAGAAGAAGACCTAAGACCCTGGACCTTGCAACTCCACCCAGCATAGGGGCTAGTCTTGAAGAAGACCATAATGTGGAGATTGATGAAGAGGAAGCTGACTACTCTGAGGAACAATATCCTCTCGCTGACGACAAGTACAAAGAGTTGGAGGATCGCCTCAATGCTATGGAGATCCAACAAATACCTGGCTTGGATCTAGGAGACATGGGTTTAGTTCCTGGATTGGTCATCCCGCCAAAATTCAAGGTCCCCACCTTTGCCATGTACGATGGAGTCTCTTGCCCTAAGATGCATCTAAAGTCTTATGTTCGCAAGATTCAACCATACACAGCTGATCCAAGGCTTTGGATCCATTTCTTCCAAGAAAGCCTGGTAGGAGCTCAACTCGAGTGGTTCTATCAATTGGAGAATTCTCGCATCCACACCTGGAAGGACTTAGCTTTTGCTTTCTATGAGCAGTATCAGTACAATGCTGATCTTGCACCAACTCGTGTGCAATTGCAGAACATGGCTATGGGTTCCGACGAGAGCTTCAAAGGATACGCTCAAAAGTGGAGAGATTTGGCTGGTAGGGTGCAACCTCCTTTAACTGATAGGGAGTTGATTGACATCTTCATGGGAACTTTGACAGGGCCTTTCTTCAATCACTTAATTGGAAGCTCCTCAGCCGGGTTCACCGAGCTAATACTGACCGGAGAAAGGGTCGAAGCTGGCATCAAAAGTGGAAAGATCCAAGGAACTACATCCTCGGATACTCAGATAGTTCCCTACAACGGAAAGAAAGAGTCCAATGCTGCGAACAGTCAAAGGGGTCGTCATGACCAACACGTGGGGGCAGTCTTGATCTCTAAGCCTACGCTTGCTCAACAAAGACAGGGGCATCAGCGTAAGGAAGTCGCACCTAAGAGGCAGTTCACCAACATCAACATGCCTCTGTCTCAAGCATTGCAACACTTGTTGAAGAGAGATCTGATTACATTGAGGGCTCCCCTTCGGAACCCAAATACTTCTGCTCCTACCTATCATCCCAATGAAAGGTGTGAATACCACTCTGACAGTCCGGGGCATGACACCAACAACTGTTGGCCTCTGAAGAACAAGATCCAAGACATGATTGATTCCAAGGAGATTTAGTTTGGTCCTCCGGAGACTCTAGCATGATCACTCCTCCTATGCCAAATCATTGAGATTGTTTTTGTTTCATTCGAATTTTCAAGTTGTAACTTCTTGTATTATTCAAACAATTATCTTTTAATGTCAAACTCTGTTTCATTAATGCATCGCATATGTTTGTCTTGAATTCATCCATTCGTTTTCACTACTCTTATGCTTTCTTTATGATATTTAACTCTTGATAAAAAGCTGCAAGCCTTTAGAGGGAGGATGACGAAATAATACCATAATCTCATACATTATGCTTTTGAACAGACCGTGCTGATGATGTACATGCATTTCTTTCAATTCCCAAACACTGGAGTTATAAGGAAGATAATCCCTAGTCAACCCCTTCGAGCCAAAGAAGTAGGAGTTTTCTGTTCTAAACAATCAAAACCTTTGATATAAACCTGGGGTCGGGTAGTCTCTCAGTTAATTCAAAAAGGTGCGCATTCAAGTCGCGAACTCTCAGTTCGTAACACAACGAACGACATCAACAAAAGAAAGCATTCCTTTGGAATCAAAAGACAAGGGTGGTTCCCTATCACATAGGCAGTCAATCTCTCAAAAGAGAAAAGCCCACCAAGCCAAAACCTGTAAAGGAGGCTTAAGAAAGCTGGGGCATCCCGCTGACTGTGATCTCGAAAACAGAAACAGTCAGGCAAAAATTAGGGATAACAAATCAAAATCAAAATAGAGAGGTCATTACAAATCCTCAACAACATGAAAAATGTTGCAAAAGAAAAAGGAGATGATGACTGTCTCCCAAATTCATCTGGTGAACCATCACCCCAAAAGTCGTTCCAATCTCAAACAGAGTGCGACGCACAATTAACTGAGCTTAGGGTTGAAGAACATCACGAAGAGCGGGTGGGTACAAATACACTTTGAGCCTTTATCCTTTGTTTCTTAAGCCGTGAACCAGGCCACGTTACAACCCTTCAAAAGTCCTAATTGAAGCATGGGTTAGTTTGAAAGCATACTGTTCAAAAGGTATCCTGACTCCTGTAAGGCTTTTCTCTAAATCATATGTTGATTTGTCTTATAAAAAAAGTTTTCTGCTAAAAAACGCATTTTTCAAAACTTCGAGACAAACATAAACTTTGCATTGCTTGAATATCATTGTTTGCATTTGGCTATTTGTTCGACAGCGAAGAAATTCATACAGCGAATGTTCGGAGGAACGAAAACTCTCTCAGTGAGTAAAATCACTTCAAAAAGGACGACACTTCCATTACAAGTCTCCTATCAACAAGGGGCATGACATGACACCATCCAACCCACCTGGGGAAGTCCAGTCAAGGTTTCAACGGATCTTTCAAAGTTCAGTTAACCTGGGGCAGTCCAGTCAAAATTTCAACAAAATCTCTCAATTGCAGAGTAACTTGAAGAGACTCCTTCATCATCACTTAGGGCATTCGAATGCCAAAAGTGTTCAACAATTCCTTCATCACCTGCTGGAAATTACAACCACCAACAGAATAACGGGCAATTAAAACTCCCAATTTCTGACCCTCAACAAAATTAAGATCTAGAAATAGTTTCAGATGTGACCCTGATTTGGCGACATTCTACAACTTATTCAAGATTTCCATCTAGAGATAGTTTCAGATATGACCCTGATTTGGCGACATTCTACAACTTATTTAAGATTTCCATTCTAGAGATAGTTTCAGACGTGACCCAGGTTTGGCGACATTCCGTAACTTATTCCAGATTTCATTCTAGAGATAGTTCAGATGTGACCCAAGATTTGGCGACATTCCGTAACTTATTCCAGATTCCCTTCAGATATAGTTCAAGATGTGACCCAAGATTTGGCGACATTCTATAACTCATTCAGACTTGCATCCAGATATAGTTCAAGATGTGACCCAAGATTTGGCGACATTCTATAACTCATTCAGATTTGCTTCCAGATATAGTTCAAGATGTGACCCAAGATTTGGCGACATTCTATAACTTATTCAGAATTTCCTTCCATATACAGTTCAAGATGTGACCCAAGATTTGGCGACATTCTATAACTCATTCAAATTTGCTTCCAGATATAGTTCAAGATGTGACCCAAGATTTGGCGACATTTTATAACTTATTCAGAATTTCCTTCCAGATATAGTTCAAGATGTGACCCAAGATTTGGCGACATTCTATAACTCATTCAGACTTGCATCCAGATATAGTTCAAGATGTGACCCAAGATTTGGCGACATTCTATAACTTATTCAGAATTTCCTTCCAGAAATAGTTCAGATATGACCCAATATTTGGCGACATTCTATAACTAATTCAGACTTGCATCCAGATATAGTTCAAGATGTGACCCAAGATTTGGCGACATTCTATAACTTATTCAAAATTTCCTTCCAGAAATAGTTCAGATATGACCCAAGATTTGGCGACATTCCGATACTCTTTCCAGATTTGCTTCTAGAGATAGTTCAAGATGTGACCCAGAGATGGCGACATTCAGTAACTTATTCCAGATCAACACCTGCAGCAATCAAAAGATTCTTGTAATCCCCAGCCAGAGAGCCTTACAGAATCTAATTCCCCTCAGAATCAAGTTTCAATATCCCCAGCGGAGCTAAAACTTCCAACTATCAATCCCCAGTGGAGCCAAAACTATCAATCCACAAACATTTTCAGTTCCTCACAGAATATTCGAATATTCTCCAGTGAAGATCTCCTCAAGACAGGGATTCCCCAGTAGATTGGCATACAACCCAAGCTCTGGATTCCCTGACAGTGGTCCCAGGACTTCTTATGATCAAAGATTCTTGCCCTTCCCAGCAGCAGTCAAGGAATTATTTTCCCCGGCAGCAGTCAAGATTCTTATCTCCAGCCATCCAGGATTCATCTATCCTCAGCAAGACATCTCACCAGCTTACCTGCGCATTCATCACATTCATATCATCAACATTGATGTAACATACATTGCATCATGCATCATGACATTGCATACAACTGACTCTTTACCTTTTCAGGAAAAGATCAGTCAACAGACAAAAATCATCATCTTCCGAGATTCATCCAGAAATAGTTCAGATGTGACCAAAACACGGCGACATTCTGATACTTATTCCAGATTCGTTCAGATGCAGTTTTACATGGACTCATCATCAGGAAACCCTACACTGATTCCTTCTCCACTTCAAGACTCCTAAAAACAGTTTATGGATTCTCCAAACATGGATGTCAATCTATTGCTTGTTCAGATCCCCAATTCAGAGACGTTCCAAAACATGGATACCTTTCTGATACTCGTCCACTCACCAAGGACATGCAGTTCAACATTTCCAGATAGCATCTATAAGCCCCTCCTCCTCAACGAACACTTCCAAATGGCATCTTTAAGCCCATTTCCAGATGGAATCTTTAAGCCCATCCTCCTACCTCCAGACATTTCCAGATGGCATCTTTAAGCCCATCATCCTACCAACATTTCCAAATGGCATCTTTAAGCCCATTTCCAGATGGCATCTTTAAGCCCATCGCCAAATGGCATCTGTAAGCCCATTCCCTCTACCATCACATCACCAAGTGCAAATTTTTGGGCACTCTAGTGTCCAATCTCCTTTTACCTTCAAGTCGCGAACAACAAACTTGCCAATCTAACTCTTCAGGTTCAAGAAGATTGAACAGGGGCAACTGTTGTACCCCAAAATTTGCCCTCGTATTTTTTCCACAAGAAATCACAGCTTCGGGCTTTTCCTAATTTTTTCAAATTGGCTCAAGAATCGGTCAAACAGACTTTTCTTATCAGTCAGACAAAATTAGGGTTTTCATTTGATTTTTAAGCAGTTCAGGAAGATTGCTAGGGTTTGGTTGAGTTGGCTCAGGTTTTGATCAGGCAGACATTTCTTTAACATTTAATCAAGAACTAGGGTTTGTGCGCGCAGAAAGAATTAATTTTACAGTTCTTTTCAGTTTACTTTGAGATTTGGATTGAGGCATTTGAATCAAGAACTTGCAGTGTTTTGTTTAATCAGTAAAGGCTAAGGCATTTGATTGGAGATGAGATGAAAGCTGAGGTACTTAAATTGAGAATCTACAGTGTTTGATTTGATCAGTAAAAAGATAAATATATGGATATTGGTTTGATTAACTGTGCATTGGATATTTGAAGCGCCGGGTTTATTATTGATTGATGTCAAGACCACAATGTTTATCAATTATTTATTTATTCTAAGATTAGAATAATTGGGATTTATTTCCATTTTATTATAATTTAAGGGTTATAAACAATTAAATAAACATTTGAAAAGAAGAAAAGGAATTATCTGACAAATTTGGATTTTTTATTCATCTTTAAATTATTTGTTACAGTTATCATTTGTACACTGTAAATTTATTTACAGAGGTTTACATTGATAATTTTACAATAATTCAAAGTAAAATAAAGATATTCCTAAGTCTTCAATTCTTCATCCTCCATTTGTTGCTCTCCAATGCTCCATTGAGTTTTATCTGCAAAATAAAGAAAAGAAAGAAAAGTAAAAGCAGATAAAATAATTAAAAGCAGATAAACAGATAAAAAATGAATTCATCATTAAAGGCGACTAGCCGGAATCAGTTCGCCCTCTCTGCAAATCACGAGATTTCTCCCGGTTCACAATGAGGGATGAAAAATGCTTGCTAAACATGAAATGCACAAAGTTGTAAAATGCACAAATTCAAAAGGGGTCAAACAAAGCTGCATAGTTCATAAGTTATTAAAGTCCAAATTGAACTGAATCACAATTTCAAACTAAACCAAAAAGCTGTCAAAATCTGCCCAAAGATATAGAAGTATCTCAAGATATCAAGAAGTACAAAATGCTGTCATTAAAGTATGCAGGAAAGAAGGAAGTATGCAGAGCTAAGCAACTTTGGCAAGCAACATCCATTTTCATCATTTTCCACCAGTCACCTTTTCAGCATAAGACAAATCATAAGCAATAAAAAATGCTTAAAAACTGTCAAGAGAGAGAGAAGAGAAAAAGAAGTACATGGCTTACAGGCTTAGGCTTGAAGGAGATATAAAAACAAACTGTAATAACACAGTGAAAAAAAAGGCAGAAAAATATCAAAAAGAAGAAACACCACCAAACTGCAGAGAACAAAGAGAGCAGGCTGCCTCCACAAACGAAAAAACACTTCAAAACCTTGCAAACCAAAGAAAGCTTTAAACACAAAAACCTGCATAAGCCTTTGCCTCAAAACAGCATAAGCCTGAACTGTCAAGCCTAAGCTCATACCAGAAGCTTCAAACTTTCTCCAAGCAAGCCTAAAAGCCAAAGGCCTCCAAACCTCACAACAAAACCATAAACCTGCATCAAGCCTAAGACCTGTTTTGAACTCAGTAAATACAAACCATACAAGCTTCAAAGCCTTCACCTGCTAAATTATTTCCAAACACCCAAGCAAACTCACATAATATCAAACCGAATCCAGACCTGCATCAAACCTCAAGGCCCTCACGCCCATAACCTGTTTTCTAAGCATTTCAAGGCAACCACACCCTCAGAGGAAGCCTTATCACAGGGCAAGCATACAAGGCCACACCCAACATCAACAAATATCTCAGCATATCAACATACCAAACATCCAAGCATTTCAAGTCAGCCAAACACAGAAGAGGCAACACACAAGCAATCCCAAAGCCTCAGAAAACTTTCATCATAGGCAAGCATATCAAAGGCATTAAGGCATCAAGCTAGCACACGAGGCAAAGAGAAGAAGTGGAAAAGAAATCAAAGCAACATATTCTGAATCATACTAACATCTCAATACTCAGAACCCAACTAATACTCAGAGGCAACAAAAACAAATAGAAGATAAAGAAGCTAGGTTTTCAAGCTTATCATCATTAAACCCTAGAAGGCAAAGGAAGGATACAGAATACCAGGGTTCCAAGCAAAGCGTGCATCACCACCGTTCCCCTCGCCGTCAAGCCGCCGGAGCGCCTCCACGTCCACCATCCTCCTCCAACGAAGGTAGTATCTTTTCTTCTCTTTCCTTTAACGCTCCTAAAAAAGAACACAAACAACAACATAAAAGAAATCAGAAACAGAACTAAAACATACAAGATATGAACTAAAACCCTAACGTGAACGACTCAGAAATTGATACCTTGTACAACATCACTGAACAATCCATGGAAGAGAGAGGAGGTGACGATGGAGCTGGTGGCTAGGCAAGGAGGGACGTTGTTCTGGATGCTTGGCTCAAGAGGATAAATACGAACAAAATGAAGACGAGGAAGATGAGCGCCGTTTCTGTAACACAAACCCTAATCCGATCCAAATGACACAAAACTTTGAAACCCTTGCAAAAGCGTGTAAAACGCGTTGGGCCTTGCCCTCTTCAGTTTCCTTAAGCCCATTGTTTTATTAGGACACACACCTCCTTTCTTTTCCCTTTTTGCTACAAATTCTGTTTGGGCCAAATTCCCCAAGAGCCCATGTTAAATTTCTTTTTTTGTTTTGCTTAGAAATCAACTCTTTTTTATCACATAATGCTTTTTTTGATACATATACATTATCTCATACTAATTTTTCATTAATTAACAATACTCTTTTTATTTTCTTTTTTTCATAATCTAATCCATTTTTGTATATAAAATAGTGCATTAAGTCTTTTATACAAATTTTTCTTTTATTTTATTACATTTATGAAAAACAATACATAAATATTAAATATAATTAGGTTAATAGATTTTATCCTAGAACTCTTTTGATAAATCTTTTCTTCATACATAAAACCTTAATTTTCTTAAAACATTTCATTTTTCTTAGTTAAAACTTTTGTACATAAAAATACTAAAGATATTAACATAAAACATTAATACATAATATATAGAACTTAAAACATTTCCATTTCTCTTCTTAAAATATTTTGTACATAAAGACAAAAATACGAGAATACGAAATTAAATAAACAAAACACTTAATTTTTCATTAAGTTCACATCTCAACTTGTAAATACATACACTTACACATTTGCAATACGCAAATACATTTACTTTACATTGACACATTTACATTATTCTATTCTTATACATTGTTTTACACTACCTATTACATTTGCGCAATTCGATTTGGTTGTAAATTATTTGGACACTACTCTCCTAAAGTCTCATCCCCATTTGTAAATTTGTACCCCCACTCCCGGATACTTACTTGTAATAGCGTAGGCTTTAAATTCCCGCAATTTATCGCTTTCAAATATACCATGTTTAGACCTAGGGTTTGTATGTACATAAAATCAAACGCTAGATAACCTAATACAAAGACAAATACATGAAATCAATACACAATCACACTTGCACCCCTAGGGTAATCCCGCTTGTTGCCTTCCAAAATGGGCCATGCTTGCACGTCGAGTTTCTTTGGCAAAACAATTCAAATGATCATAGTCCCTCGATGACGCTTTCGAAAGTTGCCTATCAAAATGATCATAGTCCCTTCAAGCAAATTGCCAAAGACACTTGGCACCATTGCATTCATGGTCCGTACGATGACCCGCGCCTGTCCCGTTAAACATCCTAAACGCAAGATTGCCCACCAAATACAATGGTGGAACAAAATTGTTAAAAGGGTTAAAACATGAGAAAAACCTTTGAGTAAATTTAGGGGTAGATAACTCTTAGTTACTTGATCAAACTTGCAAAAACACTTGCCTACTTTTCAAACCACTCCACAAACACTTTCAAAACAAACTTTCAAAAAAACATTTGAAACATCTTTTCGAAAAGATACACACCTTCGTATATACTCAAACACGAGTCATTGCGATGGTTGCCGAAACAAAGGCGTCTATTTCAAAACATTTTTCAAAACACACACACCACAATTTCAAAGCAATTGAAAAAAAATCAAGGTAAGTGATCTAAAACCAAGTAACTAAGAGCCCATGGATAACCATGGATGAAAAGGGTACTAATACCTTCTCTTTTCATAATCTACCCCCCGAACCCACGAAACATCTCAAAAGGTTTTTCCTGTGCTTTTTAACCTTTCCTTTAGGATAAAATAAAAAGTCGGTGGCGACTCTTGCTAAACCGAACAAGTGCGAATACAAACGCAAAACCTCAAGTCAGTTCTCCCACCGTATCACAGAGACTTAGGAAAAAACGGGGGCATCCTGCTGACTGTAATCTCAAGCAAAATAGTTCAGACAAAAGTTAGGGATAATAAAGTCAAAAAGAGGTCGCTACAAATCCTCAACAAAATAAAGATGTTACAAGAAAAAATGATTGCCTTCTCAAATAAACTTTCGGTTTCTGAACCATCACCAAGTTTCAGTGATATAATTCCAAACTCTATTGGAACCTAAATGCATAATTAACTGAGTATAGGACTGAGGAACATCATGGAGAACGGGTTGAGTACAAATAAACTTTGAGCCTTTATCCTTTGTTTCTTAAACCGTGAACCAAGCCATGCTACAACCCTTCAAAGTCCTAACTAAAGCATGGGTTTATTCAAAAACATAATGTTACAAAAAGGTATCCTGACTCCTGTAAGGCTTACTATAAATCCTGAGTTGATATCACATTCTTACAAATTTTGTTTTACTAAAAAAATGCATTTTTTAAACTTCAAGACATACATAAGCTTTTCATTTTAATACCACTATTTGCATATGACTAAGTGTTTGACAGTAGAGAAATTCACATGATGAATGTTCAATGAATGAAAATCCTCCTAATGGACAAAATTACTTCAGAGGATGGGTCAAAGAGAAAGACACTTCCCGTAACAGACCTTTCATGGACACAATTGGTTATAAATCAAGGGACATGACATGTTATTGTCCAACTCATCTATGGAAGTCAAGTAAAGATTCAAAGAATCTCTTAAAAGTTCTGAATAGCCAGGGGGAAATCTCCATCTGAATCACTTGGGACATGTTACAAAGATTATGAGTTTTAGCAAAAGCCACTATGAAAACTGAATCTTCGGTATCACCAAATTGCTTGTTTATGTCAGCAGTATCAGATGGTGCCATTCTGCCATGACAGTTCTTAGAAAAATACTGAGGAAGGTCAAGACTATCAGAAACCTGGTAATTAATGGTTGATCAATAACTTCAAACATCGGGTGTACCAGATTAATCCCAGGGGGAAATGGACTCTCGCATACGAAAGGTCACATATGATCAAGAAAATATGTTTTGGCAGTGCTACAACACTTACTACCATGGCCAGTGAAACTTCCTCGCGCCCTATGAACATATACATAGTAAAAAATACTACGCATGAAAAAGAGACCCGCTAGGTTAATAGGCCTAGGAAAAATAAGAGCATCCCGATGAACCAAAAGGATTCAGGCAAAAATTAGGGACATGTAAATAAAATTGTACACCCGACAAGTCGAAAACCTGAGAAGGCGGCTTGGGCAAAAAAGGGTATCCCGGTGGACTGAAAATTTGAAAAGACAGTCCAGGCAAAAGTTCGGGATTAAAGCGTACGACTATGTTCCTTTATCTCATCACTTATTTATCACTCTGATCAGCATTTACCAAAGACTCTAGGAGTTAGGATGATGTTCAAGTCATCCACAAATCCCCACAGAGCAATATCCATGGAATTATCTCTATGGAGCTATCTTCACAAGCTCATCCCCAACAGAGATATACTCCCCAGTAAGTATAATATGCCCACAGGCAGAAATTCGGGCATCTTCCAATAGTTCACCTCCATGTCCCTAATTGATAGATTGACATGATCATCATCCCCAATAGGTCCCTTAGCAGATAAGAAATTTTGATCATTTCTTCATCATACAATGGATACTTCCTCAGTGCAGCCTATAAAATTTCAACCCCCATAAGAGTTTATTTCCTCGACACAGTTTACAGAAACTTAATTCCCAACGGAGTTTATTACTCCAACACCATAAATCCCTAACAAAATTATTTTCTCCAGCAGGTTTTAATCAAAGTTTCTATCCCCAGAATAGTTGCTACGATATCTAAAACCTGGAAAGATAGAACACAAGAGGAATATCCATCACTTTTATCCCCAGTCGGGGTACGTAAGAATCAAATCCTTTAACAAAAAAATGGTGAATGGCCGACTCTCCTTGAATGCCTCTATCCTCAAGCAGAAGTCGAAAATCCCCAGTGGAGTATCCTCAAACAGAAAGCATGAATCCCTAACAAAATTATTCCCAGCAAAAATTGAAGAATCACTTTCTTCATCCCTAGCAACAATCCGAGAATTATTTTCCCCAGCTAGACATTGTTACAAGAAGCTACAGATACGCTTCAATGACATATTACATCCATACATCATGTCACAATATATCATAGCATATGCATACTGAAACACATATAACATTCTCATTTATCTTGAGAGCATCATTAACGCGTTACATGAATCACGATATTACATAAAGCTAATTTTGTGTTTTTAGGTAAAATTCGCAAACAAACGAATATCATCAGCAATTTTCAAACAGGTCAGAGATTAATTCCCGAAACAGGACAGGGTAACTATCTATATGACTAGGCGGTATAAATTCCCGAAACAGGGCGAGTTTACCAACAAGAAAATAGGTCTGAGACTAATTCTCAAAAATAGGACGGGGCAACTATCTATATGACCAAGCAATATGAATTCTCGAAACAGGACGAGTTTACCAACAAAAAAGCGGGTTAGAGATTAATTCCCAAAATAAGATGGGGCAACTATCTATACGACCAAGCAGTATGAATTCCTGAAATAGGACAGGTTTACCAATAAAAAGCGGGTCAGAGATTAATTCCCGAAACAGGACGGGGCAACTATCTTACGACCAAGCTGTATGAATTCCTGAAACAAGACGAGTTTACCAACAAATAATCGGGTCAGAGATTAATTTTCAAAACAGTACGGGGCAAATATCTATATGACCAGGAGGTATAAATTCCTGAAACAGAACGAGTTTGCCAACAAAAAATAGGTCGCAGATTAATTCCCGAAACAAGACGGAGCAACTATCTATATGAACAGGCTATATGAATTCCCAAAATAGGATGAGTTTACCAACAAAAAACAGGCCTCAAATTAATTCCCAAAACAAGACAGGGCAACTATCTATATGACCAGGCGGTATGAATTCCAAAAATAGGACAGGTTCACCAACCAAAAACAGATTATAGATCAATTCCGGAAACAGGACAGGCGGACTATCTGCATGAACAAATGACTTCCCTCAGAGACTGAATTTTGAAGAGCATCTCCCTTCAGATTCTGAATTCTGAAAAGCATCTCCTTTAGGGCCTTCATTCTAAAAAGCATTTTTCTTCGGAAATTTTCATTCCATCAGATCAAGTCGAGCATGGACTCATTCTGATACTCCTATCAACAGTCACTTTGGATGGCATATTTAATCCCATCTTCGGAGATATTCTATCATCTCTCCAAATGGAATATTCAAGCCTATTCGAGCAATACTATCAACCAACAACGTTACTTTATACACTGACGAGTGTAAATTTCTGGGCACTTAAGTGTTCAATCATCTTCCATCTTCAGATCACGAATGGCGGACATGCCAATCTAACTCTTCGGGTTTAAGAAGATTGAAAAGGGGAAGCCGTTGTACCCCAAAATTTGTCCTCCCATTTTCTTCAAGACACTTCCTCATGCTCCTAGAGTTTTCAATTGCTCAAGGCTACTCAATGTTTGATAAGACAAATTCTCCTCCTAAGCAGTTGACCTATAACTAGGGTTTCACTTTTCTTAAGGAAATTTGAGATTATATTGCCTCAAGTGGATTTCATGGTTCCTAATATGTCTCAAGGAATGATCATGCCAAATTTCAAGCCTTGCATCACAAGTTTGCTCAGTCAATTGCTCAGATGACTAAAAATCAAATGTATTGGGTAAAAAGTCAATTGTGGTCAACATACAGTCCAACTTCAAGATTTTTGGTAAACATCAAGATTTTGAAGTCACATTCATCATTTGACCAAGGGTTGACCATGATTCATCAAGAAAACTCTCAATTCATAAAAAGACAACAGTTACCAAATTAGGGCTTTCTTAAAGAGAAGTCAACTGAACTTTGGCCATGCATAACTTCCACACGCTTCATCAGATTTTTCTCAACCAAAGCTCATTTTGAAGGAAATTCAATTCTCTACAACTTTGTCGCTCTAAGCTCAAATTCAAAAAAATGCTTCATTTGAGAGATATGGGCCAAAACATTATAGGTCATTTTAAAAGTAAACAAAAAGACACTTTTTGTCAAGAGAACTTACATCAAGATAAACTTTGCAGATGAAAAAACGATCAACATAGTGATTGTAGGGGACATCTTGAGCTTTCAAAAAAGTCCAAGATCGCCTTCATATGATAAAAATTGAGAGTTATGATTGGCATAAGTTGGGAAATTTCGAGAAAATGCAAGAAACCCAAATTGATCAAACTCGAATTTTTGGGCTAATGGGCTTGTGTTTCAAGGTCCAAACGTGTATTAGGCCTCATAGTGAATCTCTGAACCTATTCATTCACCCCTTTGATTTTTATTCCATTTATTTTATATTTTATTTATTTAAATTCAAAATAAATTAAATAAAACCAAGGCTTTCATACAAAGGTTCAAGCCCACTTCTTTTGACCTAATTTTCCTCTCTATATATATCCCATATTCAGACAACAACAAGATCACAAAAAACTTGGAAAGAGATCACTATTCCAAAAAACTCCAAAATCATTCAAAACTAGGGCAAACTTCAAACCCTATTTTCAGCCTCTCTCCAAGGAAGCCAATCATCCAAATTAATCCATGAGGCATTGTAAGGTAAGAATAGATTAATCTTGATGATCCAAAGGGTCTGAAAATCGCATACATTCATCTCCGATTTCCTTGTTTTTTTTGTAATTCGTATTTTTTGTTTTCATGTTGTTTTGATGCATACTAATATTACTAACATGCTTTTGAGGTATAACTATGCCGAATAAACCCTATTTTCCCTTGATGCTTCTTCCCCTATCTATTTTTTGGCAAGCCATGCTGTTGTGAAGGCAAATGGCGTGGGTTCAACACACACCATGGCATTTGCATTATTTTTGTTTTCTAACCCTATTTTCTATTGATGCTTCTTCTCCATCTATTTTTGGAAAACTTAATTCTTTTTTTTATTTATCATTAAACATAAACCATTTTTTTATTAATTAAAATTAATTAGGTTTTAGGTTTTTTTATTTATCAATAAACAAAATTAACCTTTTTTTATTAATTAAAATTAATTATGTTTTAGGTTTTTTTAATTAACCTTTTTTTCAAAATTAACATTTTTTATTAATTAAAATTAATTAGGTTTTAGATTTGTTTAACTTTTTTTTCAAAATTAATCTTTTTTTTTAATTAAAATTAATTAGTTTTTAGGTTTTTAATTAACTTTTTTTCTTCAAAACTAACCTTTTTTATTAATTAAAATAATTAGGTTTTTTAAGTTTATTTAATTAATTATCATAAATCATTTTTTTCATAAAAATCCACCAAAACATTTTCTTTGCTATTTTCATCTTATTTTTATTTTCCTAGATAAATTGTATAGGGGCGCGTTCAACTGTAATAACGTAGTGTCATACGTCAGGAGAACTAACTCGGGTGTTTTTGTGTTTTTGTCGCAAAATGTCGCGGATAGCAAGAGTCGCCATCGACTTTTCTTTTATCCAATAAAGGAAAGGGTGAAAAGAACAGGAAAGACCTTTGAGATATTTTCTTGAGTTCGGGGGGTAGGTTATGAAAAGGGAAGGTGTTGGCACCCTTTTTATATATAGTTATCTACGGGCTCTTAGTTGTTTGCTAGATCGCTTTGAAAAATGCTTTGTTTGAAATGTGTTTGTGGTGGGTTTTTGAAAGTATTTTGAAAACGTCTTTGTTTCGACAAACATTCTAATGATTCTCGTCTCTATAAGAATGTATACAAAGTGTTAGTTTTGAAAATAATCCAATGAGATATTTGCTTTTGAAGATGTTTTAAAAGTGTGAGTGTTAAAATGGTTTTGATTTATTGAGAAAGCAACTACGAGCGTCCTACCTACTCAAAAGGTCTTTGTTCTTTTCCTCCTCCTTTAAATGTTGCTATCTTACCATTGATTGGTAAGAATCTCCATCATTGGATGTGAAGGGACGAGCGTGGGTCAATCGTATAGTCATAGAAGGCAACTTATGAGACGTTTTAGCAATTTTCATAAGGGACTAGATCATTTACCAAAGGTAACATCGAGGGACATCGAGGGACTACGATCCTTTTTTATCGAGGGTCTTTGCTAAAACACCCATATTCCAGGGACATGACTATTTTCCGAGGCAACAAGTGGAGTTACCCTAGAGGTGCACATGTGAATAATGTGTTTGATTGCATGCATTTTTGTCTTTGAAATTAGGTTTCTCTAACGGTTTATTTTATCTTGCCATACACGCCCTAATTACTAACAATTTATATTAAAATGGTAAATTGCGGAAATTAAAATCCTAAGCTATTACATCATTAGGGGAGTGAGGGTACAATTTACAAATGGGGATGAAGTAGAAACTTAAGTATTACAACCATATCGAATAATAATGAAGATAATGTAAAAAGCAGTATAAAATAAAGGGAAAAAATGCATTTTGAACTGCTATGTGTCGACACATGCTGTTATGCATCGACACATAGCTTTCCTTGCTTCTGCCAAACCAAACCAACTTAGTATGAGCCGATGCATAAAGGGATGTGTCGACTCATGCACCTGTTTGTATCGATACATACGTGTTTTGTGTCGACTCATACACCTTTCACCTTTCTGTTTTGGGGCCTGGATAACAGTATGAGTCGATGCATAAGGCTATGTGTCGACTCACACCCTGTTTTTTCACTAGAATGAGTCTACCTAAGTGGGTATGTGTCGACTCATGCTGCCGTTTTTTGCCTTAAACATTGTTTTATTGTTTGTTTGGGTCAGTTTACAGTATGTAATTGATAAACATAAACAACAAGAAAATAGTTAGCTCAAGGGGGGTAATGATTACTGCATTTTATCTTCAAAAATAAATCATGTATGAAAAATGAAAAGCTCAAAGTTAAGAAGACTTACCTTGGGACTGCACTTGGTGTTTTAAGCCTGAATACTTTTCCAGCTGCTGTGATGGCTCCAATGAATCTCCAGGAAGCTGTCCCAAACTGTTGAATCACACTAACTCAGTCAAGTTGTACAATACTGTTTTTGTGTTTGGAGGGTGAAGATAATGACACTACAGAAACTGTTCTTGTGTTTGAACAATCTTTATGTGATAAGGTGTTTGGTTTATGAGAGAGTTTGCAAGGTGGAATAATGGATTGAGGATTTCTGTTTTGGATGAAAGTAGAGCTGTTTTTTTCTTCTGAATGAGCAAAGATTACAAAGAATATTATTTTTCTGCTCAAAACACTCTATTCTCTCCCTAAAAACCCACCTCTTGTGTGTTGTGAAAACAGTCTATTTATAAAGGAAGTTTGTTGGCAATTTGGGAGGGAAACAAATAACAATTTGAACTGCTTGGGCATGATGTCTTCATAGATATTTTTATGCAACTCTTATGTGCTAATTTGGTGCAAATATGGGACTGAGATAATGCAGGCTTGGACTGGTTTAAGAGCATCATAGCAGGGCTATTTTGCAGCAGTTTTGGAGTGTTGTGGCAGCATAACAGAGTTGTTTTGCTCATGACAGCAGGCTGTCTTCTAAAAATGGTTTTGAGCTTGTAATGAGCAACACTTGTAGTATGATACAAGTATGTTTTATGGACCAATTTATGCAAATTGTATCAAAGACAAAGCATCGTGGTAAGGTTTCGAGTCAAAGGAAAAAGTTCAAACAAGACAAAGTTTTAGGATTTGAAATCTTGCAAAAATGCCACTTTGTAATAACTTGAATTATCTGTAACATCTTGAACTATTTGTAACATCTTGAATTACTTGTAACATCTTAAACTATTTTGAATTGTAGTGAAAAGATGTTATGAAGCAATGAACTTAACTTAGAAAATTTTCCAAGTCTTGCAAAAGTTGGATTTTTGACTTTCTTGATTTTTGATGATCAAATTTCATATTTTGGATGTCTCGATGAAATGTGATTTTTGGGACTCAATTTCGGTCAAGAAGTCAAAGTTTGACTTTTTAGTGTACAATTGACTTTTTCCACCAATTGACCGAATTTTGTCTATCAATCCACTGATCTCAAAAGATGAGTTGAAATATGCGATTAGGTCAAAATGACGTGCTCGGATCCTTGAGATCATGCTTCCAACCAATAAGCCAGGTATTAGGTCAAAAATCAAAGTTCAGTCATTTTCAGTCAAAACCCTAATTTTGCCCATTTGCCCTTTTGATAATTTGAATGAATTTTCTTGGAAAATTATGATCCGAGACTTGAAACTTGACAGAAATAATCCCGAGGGTCCATAACGATCCATGAAAGTCATTCGAAACATTAGAAATCCAACTGCCTTTCTACAAACTTAAACCCTAATTTGAGGCAACAGTGTTGAGGAGATTATTTGACCTAGTCGATGCTTACACAAACTTGACTCATTGAAGATCTTTGTAGGAAATATCTTGAGAAATGAGAGGGACAATTTTGGGGTACAATAACTTCCCCTGTTCAATCTTCTTAAACCTGAAGAGTTAGATTGGCGAGTCCGCCATTTGTGACTTGAAGGTGGAAGATGATTGAACACTAGACTACCCAAAAATTTGCACTCGATGATAGGTTGGTTGATTTTGTCGGGAATAGGCTTATAGATTCCCTTTAGAGAGTGACAGGGATTCTTCGGAGATGGGCTTAAAGATGCCATCCAGAGTGACTGTTGGTAGACATGGGAAGAAGTATCAGAACAAATCTTTGGTCGATTTATACTGAAACAATAGATGTCTTGAAGGAAGTGTTTGTTATGTAGATAGTCGCCACGTCTTGTTTCGAGAATTGATCTACAATCAATTTATTGGTAAAACCGTCTTGTTTTGAGAGCTCATGCCATTGGTGATAAAGATAGTCACCCCATCCTGTTTCAGGAATTGATCTTTACCTAACCGGAGAGAAAGAAAGATAGTTTCCCCGTCTTATTTCAGGAGTTAATCTTCAATTTGCTCATGTAGATAATTGTCCTGTCTTGTTTCAGGTATTAATCTACAATCAGTTATTTATATATAGTTTTCATGTCTTGTTGCAAGTATTAATCCAGAGCCTTCTTTTTGTTGGTCGTAGAGACAGTTGTCCTTGCTGGTTTCAGGAATTAGTCTCTGGCCTTAGAGAAAGAAAGATAGTTTCCCCGTCTTGTTTCGGGAGTTAATCTTCAATCTGCTCATGTAGATAGTTGTCCTGTCTTGTTTCAGGTATTAATCTACAATTAGTTGTTTGCAGATAGTTGTCCTGTCTTGTTTCAGGTATTAATCTGGAACTTGTTGAAAATTGATGATGATATTTGTTTGTTGATCTTTCCTGAAAAGGTAAAGAATTAGCTATATGCAATGTCATGATGCATGACATATATTGTGTAATGATGTGATGAAAATAAAGGATATTGTGCTATATGTATTTTGTATTCATATGCTATGATGTTTGTAAAGTAATGTATGAATGCAATATATGAACTGATCAATTGTTCGTTGTAGCATCGTTGAAATGAGGGAAAATAAATCCCTGACTGCTGCTAGGGATGAAGAATGTGATTCTACATTATTTTTTTAGAATGTTTCCACTGGGGATTTCTGTTTTGTTGTTTGAGGAGAACTCCGCTCGGGGACGTTGATTTTGTTTGAGGTAAACTGTTGTACCCCAAAATTTTCCCTCTCATTTTACTCAATACATGTCAATTGAGGTCCCCAAGTTGCTCAAGGAAGTCCAAGAGTTGACTAGACCAACTCTCTCCTAAGGCAGTATACCTCAAATTAGGGTTTCATTGTTCATCAAGATGAAAGGACCAAAAAGGTATCCTATGCTCTCCATGGTCTTAATATGTTCTTAAGACCCTACATGTCAAGTTTCATGCCTTGCACAAGAAGTTTGCCCAGCCAACTGCTCAGATGCTTGAGAATCTACTATACTAGGTCAAAAGTTAATTGTAGCCCACATACAGTCAAACTTCAAGATTTTTGGTCAACATCATCATTTTGAAGTGTTATACATCATTTGATCAAGAGTTAATCATGATTCCTCAAGGAATACTCCAAATTCATCAAAACCCAAAAGTTTCCAAATTAGGGTTTTGTAGGAAAAGTCAACCCAACTTTGACCAAGCATAACTTCTTCATACTTTATCAGAAATTTTCTATCCAAAGCTCATTTTTAAGAGGATGCAATTACCTGCAACACATCTTCATCTCACAAGTTCAAAATATGTACTCACAAAAAGATATGAATTTTGACATTATAGGTCCTTTTGAAAAGTCAACAAAAACACCTTTTGGGTCAAAGCTTCATACATGAACATGGAATACTCAAATGAGATGTGACTAAAAGGGTTGCTTAGGGGACATCCTAAGATTTCTAAAAAGTCTAAGAATACCTCTCTAGGGTTAAAATTGGAGGAGATATGCCTTGTCAAAGTTGACCTTTTTTGCAAAATTGCCAAAAGTCAAATGTGCTCAAAAATGCATTTTTTGCTAAATGGGCCTAACTTTTTATGCTTGCACCTCACTTAAAATGTGGTCCACAACTCAAACATTCACCCACACATTATTTTCTTCATTTTTCAATTTATTCTAATTTTTTGTTAATTAAAAAATGAATTAAATCAAATAATTGATGAATAATAGCAAATATATGATTTGATTTGGTTTTTGGACAGGTTGGCAATTAGAATATGCTGAATTATTAAGGTCAAAACAAATCAAGCTTAATTGGTACAAGAAAGGGAAGATTTGGATCAAAATAGAAAGTTTGCATATGGTTAAAGAATCAAATCAAATCTCATCAAATTTTAAGAGTTGATACAAATTTGTTGACCTAATTCAGTCAACTATAAGGGCATAACAATTCCAGATCAAGAGAACAAGGATTGGAGGCGTGAAACAGCAAGAACAAAACTAAAATTTTGGACAAAAAGTGTGTGATCGAAATCCATCTTAGAGTCATCCTCAAGGAGTTTCAAGGCTAGAAATACATTCTTGGACATCTCAGGAAGCTTCTCCATTCATTTGCAAGCCTTAAAGTGTCAAGAATCACACGTTACAACATCACGGTTTGCACAAACAAACTCAAATTCGATTTCTATGATTTACACATTATAAATGTATTTTACCCATATATTTGTGTTCATCATCATGTTTGCAATGTTTCTGGATAGTTTGATTTAAGTCACAGTGCAGGAATAAGCTTTTGCCATTGCTAGGATTTCGTGCTCCAATTTAGGGTTTTGTGATTTAAGCAAAATTAGGCCTGATAATGGGTACCATGATGATCAGAGCTTCAAACCCAGTTGATTCATGGTCCCCAATTGAATTTATATTGCGTGAGCTTGATTATTGAATAACACAGGTTTTTTAGCAACAGACTTGCGTCTGTAGGTAAAGGTTCAGAAACCTAATATGACGGACAGGGAAGAAGATAACAGCGTGTCACAACCTGACTGGCTAGTTTGAATTCTGGCGTGTTTTTGGCATAATCATTATTTTACACTTTTTGTTTTATCTTTATATTATATTAACAAGTTAACATCCAGCGCAGTTGGTCAGAGGAAGGAAGTATGAAGCTCATGTCCTAGGTTCGATTCTAGGTGTGAGCTTTTGGCATTTTCTCCATTATTTCCTTGCAGATCCAGTACACCTCACCTTCTGAGGACCATCATCTTCTGGATCCATCTCCAGCGGGTTCCATACACCTCACCTTCTGAGGACCATCATCTTCTGGGTCCATCTCCAGCAGGTTCCATACACCTCACCTTCTGAGGACCATCATCTTCTGGATCCACCTCCAGCCAGATCCAGCACACCTCACCTTCTGAGGACCATCATCCTCTAGACCCACCTCCATCCAAATCCAGCACACCTCATCTTCTAAGGATCATCATCCTCTAGACCCACCTCCAGCCAAATCCAGCACACCTCACCTTTTGAGGATCATCATATGCCCTTTGATCATCATCCTCTGGATCCATCTCCAGCCAGATCCAGCGCCAGCATACACAGGTCCACCATGAGCCCCCAAGAAGATGGTCTCATGGGATCAGGCGCCAGACTCTGAGCCATCCTGCTGGGGTTCAGAAGTTCAGCATACACCCCCCAGATTTGCTAGCAGCAGGCCCATTTGGTTATTTCTACTATTTTTCTTTAATTTCTTTTCTTTAATTATTTTGTTTTTTTAATCAATACAAAATTATTTTATTAAATTAACAAATCAAAAAAATCACAAAAAGACTTATTTTCTTAATAAATATTATTTTTAATTAATTAGTTTAATTAATTTAGGGCAACTTTAGTTTCTTTCATAATTAAAAACAATTAGAAATTAGGTTTAATTAATTTGCAATTAAATGTTTTCTCCAATAAAAATTCACAAGAACAAAAATTTCTTTCTCTCAATTAGGGTTTTAAGTTATTAATTACCGTCCTCGTATTTAATTTTCCGCGTGCTCGTTAATTATTTTGCCATTATTTTGTAACTGTTCAGGGTTTGTAATAGTTAAATTAGGATTTTATTTCTTGCTTTAAATCCCCTATTTTTGGTTATGTAATTAATCCCCCTCCCCGAAGCCTTGTAATAGCTAGGTTTTATTTCCTCGCAATTTAAATTCCTGCAATCTTTAACTGTCTAGATGTATGGCTAATAGGATTGTATGGCAAGAATGCATGAAAAATTAAAGCAGTTAGAAAATCCTAATGTACAAAGATAACATTAACTGAAAAATAACACTTGCACATGCTCACTCTTAGGGTATACTCTCACTCCGGTTGCCTTCGGTAAACGGTCATGAAGCATAGGATGCTTTAGTGGCTATCCTCTATGTCCCAAAAGATAAAAAATGACCCTTTCGACTGTTGCCTCGAAAAAGATATTTAGGACTCTAGGATGGTTACTAAGGTGTCCTAACATTGCTTTTGTGACCGTACGTCCCTTTCGAATGTCCCTTACAACTCCAACGACGGTGTTACCTACTCCTTAATAGTGGGATAGCGCTGCCTAGAGGAAATAGAACAAAAACGATCGTTTTTCGAGTAGGTAGATGCTAGTAGGTACTTGCTCAAAATAAAACTTTTCACACAAATACTTTTCCAAACAAAATTTCAAAACAACTTTGTCACACCCTTGAAGACTGATACAAGGGTTATCACGAAGTAAAACATTTTCAAGACAAACACACACAAGCAATTTGAAAAATGAGCAAGTACCTAAGAGCCCGTAGATAACTACAGATAGAAAGGGTGCTAACACCTTCCCTTTCTATAATCTACCCCCCGTACTCAGAAATATCTCGAAAAAGGTTTTTTTGTTCTTTTTTCCTTTTCCATGATTGGATGAAATAAAAGTCAGTGGCGACTCTTGCTTACCGCAATATTTTGCAAACACAAAACGCAAAACAGTATTAAACAGTCGGTTCAACCACTGAATCACAGAACTGGCGACTCTGTTGGGGAAATAATAAGTGGGGTATACCTTAGGATCTAGGTCATTTAAATTACTTCTCTTGATTGTCTTGATTGCTTTACTTTTGAGGGTTTGTTTGGGGTTACTATAGATCCTACACCCGGATTTAGGGGAACTCATTAGGTAAACAACAATAGATCATGGAGACTGTACGGCGTAGACCGATATGGTTCAAGCGATGGCTGTGTTGGTGTGGCACTCTGGTTGGTACCGATATCCTTCGTGGGGAAACGAGGAGAATACAGGGCCGCCGCGTGGTGTCATGAAGCACCAATGGACCTTAGAACCTTAGTTGAACAACTTGGCCATTAGAAAGTAGTGAGATAGCCGGCCTCGGTATAAAAGCTGAGAACTGGTTGATATTCGTTGCTACACTCATTGAGATCATACTTTCGGGATATTTTGGCTGCAAGAAAAGATTGAGAGCTGAAACAATGCCCGATAAAGGATGGTCAGTGATATGGAGAATCTTTAGAACCCGGTTACTTTTTAGGAGATGTTTGAACCAACTAAACTTCAAGAGGGTACTACCTTTAACCTCATGCAAGTCTTAAACCTAAGGACTTGGTGTGACTTGACTGTGTTTGCTATACCTGTGTTTGCTATACCCGTGGTTTATCATGACATCATGCATCATATAATGGCATCCATGCTTATTGCACTAACCATTTCAAAGACCAAGGGAATTTATCTTTGTTCTGTTTTGCAGATTATGGCTTCCGTTCGTAGAAACACTATCCGAATCAGCTTTGTGAAGATACCTTTCCAACTCAAAGATCTAGCATCAGGGATTTCTAAAACTTCTACGTTCACCAAGAGACATGGTCGACTTCTCTACCTGGTTACGTCAAACTTTGATGAAAAGATGATGAGTGTACTTTTTCAGTTCTTTGATCCCAAGCACCACTGCTTCGCCTTTCCAGACTATCAGTTGGTACCTACCTTGGAAGAATTCTCTCAACTGGTGGATATGCCCATTCTTGAGCAGTTACCTTTCATAGGTTTAGAAAAAGCTCTTAAGCCAGAAGTTATTGCCTCAGCTTTACACCTGAAATGGGCCGACGTGGTATCCAATTGGGAAACAAGAAGCAGAGTCAAGGGTCTTCTAGCTAAGTTTTGATAAACAAAGCCCAGCTGTTTTTAGATGATGCAGATTTTCAGGCTTTCGAGGAGGTCTTGGCTCTCCTAATCTATGGGTTAGTCCTATTCCCTAATCCGGGCTCATTCGTAGATGTAAATGCTATCAAGATCTTTCTCTCTCGCAACCTAGTGCCTACTTTTCTCGGAGATATTCTGCACGCTTTCCATACTCGTACCATGATGAGAAGAGGAAGGTTTTAGAGCTCACAAAGCAGTTGCATGAAGAAAGAGGACTCGATGACCATCCCGGCACAAAGAGGAAGCATCCATAGGAATTTTATTGTCTTTTATAGTTTCAGATTTATTGTTTAAATTGTAACGCCATTAAAAATGAGATTTGGATGGGTCATTTCTCATATAGTATGAGAAAGTTATGCTTGGTCAAAGTTGAGTTGACTTTTCCTACAAAACCCTAATTTAGCAACTTTTGGGTTTTGATGAATTGTGAGCAATCCTTGAGGAATAATGATAAACCCTTGATCAAATGATGAATAATACTTCAAAATAAGGATGTCGACCAAAAATCTTGAAGTTTGACTGTATGTGGGTCACAGTTGACTTTTGCCCTAACACAGTCGATTTTCAGGCCTTTGAGCAATTGACTGAGCAAACTTTCCCTGTAGGGCTTGAAACTTGACATGGATGATATTGAGAACATATTAGGACAATGGTGAGAATTTGGGATCGCTTGGACTCAATTACCTTGATGCAACATGAAACCCTAATTTGAGGTAGACTGCCTTAGGAGAGGGTTTGTCTGGTCAACCCTTAGACTTCATTGAGCAACTTGAGGATCCTTCTTGAAATGTTTTGAGAAATATGGGAGGTTAAATTTTTAGGGTACAACAGTTACCAAGTTCACCTTGAAGCCTGTAGGTAAGAGGTGTATTGTTCTTGGAGGAAGCTTTGAAGAAACTCCAGGATGTGTTCTTAATTAGGAGCAGAGATAACAAACAGTGGAGTTTGGCTTGGAGACCTAGCTAGGTTGTCATGGAAGTTTGTCTTCTAAACTGTCTATCTGTGTGATCAAAATCTTGGTGAAGGATCGTTGATGCAATGACTGTGGTGTTGAATGCTAGACATCACTGTGATGATTGGAAGTGGGATGGGGATATTCCATATCTAGGGAAGACCTAAGTAGAAGGGTCATTGGGTAGTGATTAAGTGCGTATATCGTCAACGGGTGTGTTGACTGTAGGTTCTGCAAATTGATACTGCTGATAGTGGACTTCATTCCTGGCTTGGTATCCCCTAGAGTGGGTGTTGTTGTACACCGAACTAGGTAAACAATTATGGTGTGTTCTTTATCTTTTCAGTACTATTTTATCTTTCCTGTGTGTTTATGTCAGGTGTTTCCTTGTAGGACATCTGAGTCTGTTGTACCAGAATATCAAGGCTGCTATTGACCTAAGAATCAAATTCTTGAGGGTGTACAGAGACTCAGCTTTAGTAATCAGTCAATTTAAAGGAGAGCGGGATACCAAACATCCAAATATGATCCCTTACAAAGAACTTGTGCTCACCTTGATCCCTTACTTCGAAGAGGTCACCTTTGAACACTTTCCAAGGGAAGAAAACCAATTGGAAGATGCCCTAGCAACTATGTCGTCTATGCTCAAGGTCAATTGGGACAACGAAGCTCCTTGAATTACTATCGAAAGATTTGACGAGCTGACACACTGTTGTGAGATTGACACTGATGAGGAAAAGCCTTGGTTCTATAAGGTGAAAAGGTACCTTGAAGCATAAGAGTATCCTGAAGGAGCTTCAATCAATGACAAGAAATTCTTGCAGAGGTTCTCATCCAAGTTCTTCCTAAGTAATGGGATTTTGTACAAACACAACCATGATTCAATTTTTCTCTGTTGTGTAGACAAGAAAGAAGCAGATAAGATCATGAAGGACATGCATGACAGTATCTTCAGAACTCACTCTAGTGGACACACTATGGCCAAGAAAATTCTGAGGGCTGGTTACTATTGGTCAACAATGGAAACTGATTGTCACCACCACTCAAGGAATTTCCATAAATTCCAGATATATGCTGATAAGGTTCATGTTCCTCCAGTACCTTTAAATGTCATGACAGCTCTATGGCCATTTGCAATGTGGGCATAAACATGATCGGAGAAATCAAGCCCAATGCATCTAATGGGCATCGTTTCATCCTCGTTGCCATTGACTACTTCACCAAATGGGTTGAAGCGACTTCATTTTCCTCGGTTACCAAGAATGTTGTAGCCTGATTTATCAAGCATAACCTCATCAATCGGTACGACATCCCTGAGAGGGTCATCACTGGAAACGGAACCTATCTCAATAATGCCATAATCATTGAACTCTGCATGCAGTTGAAGATTAAGCATCACAACTCTTCTCCATACAAACCTAATATGAATGGCGCAGTGGAAGCTTCCAACAAAAACATTAAGATTGTGAAAAAGATGGTGGTGTCCTATAAAGATTGGCATGAAATGCTTTTCTAGAGATCATGAGAAGTAGGGTTTTATTGCTTTTCTAATTCCCTGAGAAGTAGGGTTTTACTCCGTCACTGATTATGTCAAGAACCCCTCTTATTTATTTTAAGACCCGTTTAGGGAAATTCCACATTGTTTTCCATTGTGTGCTACTTGTGTGTGGTTTGTTTAAAACCCCACCTTTGTGTAGGTATTTCGCACGTGTGTTTATATTTGTGCCCACACATGTACAGATGATAAGTCCTCAAAAATAGGCAAGCGAAGAGGGTTAGTAATCAACCCCCACAATTTCGTTTGTGTCATCCTTAACTCGTGATGCACCATGATACTTCAGAGTTGTGCCTGCTTTTGTGTATCGAGTCTGTCAAATGGGGAAGGGTTCTACAATCGAACCCCCATGCTTTGTCATGAGTTTGCATTGACCGATGCTGATACTCCGTGATCATTAATATTTCCTTCTGTTGCCTACCTCGATCTCCTATATCTTGGTTAGGTGTTCATTCGCTTTGGATATCACATTTTTGTTTTTTCATCTCACTCCCGCTTGTTTGTCTCGGGTGATACGCTCCCCGTGATCGGTGGAAATAGAACTGACTGTTTAAAGCTGGATCGCGTATGTCGCGGTAAGCAAGAGTCGCCACCGTCTTTTATGTTCTCCAACATGGAAAGGACAAAAGCACAGCAAAATTCCTTCTTTGAGATTTCTCTCGGTTCGGGAGGTAGATTTATAGAAAGGGAAGGTGTTAGCACCCTTTCTATCCACGGTTATCCATGGGCTCTTAGGTACTTGCTCTTATGTTTTCAAAAATGTTTGCTTTTCAAATGTGTGTGGGTTTTGAAAAAGTTTCGTTTGAAAGATTTCTAAGTAACTCTTGTATCTGTCCTCAAGAGTGTATGAAAAATTTGTTTGAAAACTTTTGAAAGTGTCAGTGTGAAAAGATTGTTTTTGTTTGTTTGAAAAGAGCAAGTACCCATGAGATCTACCTACTCTAAGGAATTCGGCTGTGTAAGAGTCCTTTAGATAGCGCCATCCCACCATTGAGAGGTAGGTAGCACCATCGTTGGAAGTATTCGGGTCAATTCGATTATAAGGGACAATGTGGTCACCGAAGCAATAGTAGGACACCTTAGAAGTAACCCTAATGTCCTAGATCCTTTTTTTATCCGAGGCAACCATTTCGAGGCAACTGGATCTTTAGACAGGAGGGCGACCTCTAAGACACCCTATACTTGACGACCACGTTCGAGGCAACCAGTGAGGCGTACCCTAAGAGTGGCATGTGCTTGTGTGTTGTTTTTCAGTTAATGTTTATCTTTGATCATGCATTTGTGAGCTACGAGTTGTTTTTAATTTTCATCCAAGTCTTTCATGCATATTAACAGTTAAGAGTGCGGAAAATAAAGTGCGGAAATGTAAAGTTACGCTATTACAAGGCACGGGTCTATACATCGCCAAAAACAAAAACCCGTTTTGGTAAATAAATGCAGAAAATTAAAAGAAAGCGATAAATCATAATTAACTATTACATCCTTTGAGCAGATACATAATAATCAAAAATAAGAATTAAAATGCGAAAAGAAATAGAATCGGGACGTCCTTAGGGTTTTGACCCTTTTTGAGAAAATGTGAGTTTTTTGTCCTTGGCATTTAATTAAATATTAACCATAAACTAATTAATTAATTAATTAAAAAGAAAAAATGTTTTTTTTAATGTTTTTTAATGTTTTAATGAAAATAAAAAGAAAAGGAATTAAAATTCAAAGTTAGTGAAACCTAATTCTAAGTTTATTTTATTTATTGTAAAAAAGTTAAAGTTAACCTAATTTAACTAATTTAATTAATTTACATTTTACTTACAAAAATAATAATTAATAAATAAATAATAATAACATGATTGAAAATTGTCAAACCCTAATTCTATATGATTTTTATTTATTTATGAAAAAAAGATTGAAATTAAACATAAATTAACTAATTTATTTGTTAGTATTTTATTTACAAAAATAATAGTTAATAGTAAAAATAATAAATAATAAAAAATATTTACAATTTTGTGATCTCTGAATTTTATTAAAAAATATTAATTTGTTAGTTAATAATATTAATAATTAGTAATTAAAAGAAACAAAATAAAAATAAGAAGAAAAGAAGTAATTAACCAGGGGGGATTTGATGACCCAAAGGGAGGTTTACTTTGCAGATTTTAGGCCCAATAACACAAAGCCCTTGTTGACTTTCTGGATTGGCTATGCACGCTTTGACTGGAGAATATGGTGGTCATCACTTTTTGGCCCTTGGATTGATGATCATGACCACTTGGCATGTGGAACGCTGAAGGTTCATGGTGGAAATCTCTTGGAAGCCTGCATGGGAATTTGTTAGAAAAAATAATATTGAGGTTTGGGTGGACCTGGGAATCGAACCCAGGTCCCATTGATTGCCAGACACGTCCCTCTCCACTGAGCCAAGCGCTGCATCTTGTTAACATAATGGGTAAAGAAAATAATATATAAAGAAATCAATTATGCTGGGAATAAAAAAAAAGCGCGCATTTGTTTGAATGCTCCAACCATATGCGTCCACGTCCTTCATCTTCTTCATTTATCTGCAGAAAAACAATCAAATAGCGGGGGTTTTTAACCCCCACAAACTGTAAATGCCAATAATAACGATTAGGCGTGTAGCACATATAAAAAGGGCGTGATGGTTGGGTTGAATTCGTCTGGCCTTGACGAATTCAACCATATGCGTCATGAGGTCCAATTTTGCAGTATGTGGAAAGCCCTAATCTGAGAGCTCTGAAACCCTAGATTTCTTCAATGGTGTTTTGCGTTTCAGGGCACCATAAGGCAATTAATCAATACCAAAAGCTTCAGAATGATGTTAGCAATGCAAAGCAATAATCAAAACATGTTAATGATGCATAAAACTTGAGTTTCGATTATGGAAAAGAATGGTAAACCGTGTGACTGTGTAGAACGATTCTTTGAGTGTTAGAGCTCGTTCTTGATTGCAATAGGTTCCTGAGTGTGCTAGCAACGTGATTGAATCAAGAAAAGGCTTTGAATTGTGCTGGAAGGTTGATTTCAGTTTTCAACTTTTTCTTGATTTTTTGAAATTTGGTTATGGGGTTTCACAGCAGCTTGCACGTTAATGATTTTAGGTTTAGCTTCAGCATATGTAGTAGAATGAAAACTAGGGTAAATCTTGGTCAAGAATCCATTGTATTCATGTTTTGCATCTTTGATTTCAATCAAATCTTTTTCAACCTTTTTGATTGATAAAACTTGCCAATCATGGAGATTTTGATGTCCTTGATGTGTACACGAATTGCCAGCTTGCCCTAAGTGTATTTGCATCACAAAAAGATTTGAAACCATATCTTTTGAATTTTCCTACAATTAAAATCAATTAAATGAATTAATATTAATAAAAATTCAATTAATTAATTAAAAATAAGAAAATAAATCAATTTAAGCTTAATGGGTCGTGCATAGGCCTTGGGCAATGTTTCAAGAAAGAATTTGAGGCCCATTAACAAAAATGAGGTTTTTTAGGCAAAGTTGACTTTTGCAAATTCCCAAAAATTTCCCAACTTCTCCAATGCATATCTTGCTCAATTTTGAAGCTATGAACATGTTCTTGGACATTTTGGAAAGGTCTTGAAGTCCTCTAACCAATGCCTTTGGTCCCATGTCATTTTGATTTACCAATCTCAAGTTATGGTCTTTGACTTAAAGTGCCTTTTTGTTGACTTTTGAAATTGACCTATAATGTAGAAATTGACAACTTTTTGTGAGAGCATTTCTTGGACTTGGAATGTGAAGATGAGTTGTAGGAAATGTCATCCCCTTCAAAATGAGCATTGGATGAGATTTTTCTGATGAACCATGAAAAAGTTATGCCTTGGTCAAGTTGCAGTTGACTTTTCAACTGTCCAAAAATAGAAACTTTTGACATCTTGATGATTTTTGAGCCATGCTTGTGGAATCATGATCAAGACTTGATCAAATGATGATTGTGGCTTAAAAATAAGATGTTGACCAAAAAGTTTGACTTTTGACTGCCAAATGACCATTTTGCCCCTACAGTTGATTGTGAACCAAATGAAGCTTTTGACTGTGCAACTTGATGCTGTGAACCTTGCAACCTGGCATGTAGATGCTTGGCAATGTATATAGGCTTATGGGACTTGTTTGGACCACTGAAAACCTCAAATTCTTGGAAGGAAACAAAACCCTAATTTTGGCTGGCTTAGGAGGATGTTTGACTGTGCAACCTTTGAGAAGTCTTGAAGCATTTGAAGATTGATCTTGACAAATCTTGAAGAATATGGGAGGGAAAATTTTGGGGTACAACAGTTTCCCCTGTTCAATCTTCTTAGACCTGAGGATGTAGATTCGCTTGCGTGCCTTTCGTGATCCAAAGGTGGAAGATGATTGAACACTAGAGTGCCCAGAAATTTGCACTCACATAGCGGAATATCAGCAGTGCAATGGCAGGAATGGGCTTACAGATGCCATTTGGAAAGATGGTGGATAGGAGGATGGGCTTATAGATGCCATCTGGAGATGTGACAGAACCTTGTCGGGAATGGGCTTATAGATTCCATTTGGAAGTGTAATGGATAGTTGTGGGGATGGGCTTATAGATGCCATCTGAAGGTGTCGATCGCGTAAGAGATTCCTTAGCGAGAACTTGCGTACCTGAGAAAGAAAGATAATTACCTGGCCTGTTACAGGTGTTGATCTTCAGACTCTTCATGTAGATATACCCTGGCTAGATACAGGTATCGAATCCATAATCATTCGCTCACAGATATGCCCTGGCTAGATACAGGAATCAAATTCGGAACTTCAAAACGTTGCTTACAGACGTGCCCTGGCTGGATACAGGTATCGAATCTATAAACAATCATTCACAGATGTGCCCTGGCTAGATACAGGAATCAAATCTGGAACTTCAAAAGGTTGCTTACAGACGTGCCCTGGCTGGATACAGGTATCGAATCTACAAACAATCATTCACAAACGTGCCCTGGCTAGATACAGGAATCGAATCTGGAACTTCAAAAGGTTGCTTACAGATGTGCCCTGGCTGGATACAGGTATCGAATCTACAAATAATCATTCACAGACGTGCCCTGGCTAGATACAAGAATCGAATCAGGAACTTCAAAAGGTTGCTTACAGACGTGCCCTGGCTAGATACAGGTATCGAATCTACAAACAGTCATTCACAAACGTGCCCTGGCTAGATACAGGAATCGAATCTGGAACTTCAAAAGGTTGCTTACAGACGTGCCCTGGCTGGATACAGGTATCGAATCTACAAACAATCATTCACAGACGTGCCCTGGCTAGATACAGGAATCAAATCTCTAAACTCTTCATGCAGACGTGCCCTGGCTAGATACAGGTATCGAATCTCTAAACTCTTCATGCAGACATGCCCTGGCTAGATACAGGAATCGAATCTACAATCAGTTACTCGCAGATATGCCCTGGCTAGATACAGGAATCGAATCTACAATCAGTTACTCGCAGATATGCCCTTGTTAGATACAGGAATCAAATCTGGAATTTGTCATCTACAGATATGCCCTGGCTGGATACAGGTATCGAATCTCTAAACTCTTCATGCAGACATACCCTGGCTAGATACAGGAATCGAATCTACAATCAATTATTCGCAGATATGCCCTGGCTAGATACAGGAATCGAATCTACAATTCTTCGTCTACAGATATGCCCTGGCTGGATACAGGAATCAAATCTCTAAACTCTTTATGAAGACATACCCTGGCCGGATACAGGAATCGAATCTACAATCAGTTACTCGCAGATATGCCCTGGCTAGATACAGGAGTCGAATCTAGAATTGGTCGTGCAGACATGCCCTGGCTAGATACAGGTGTCGAATCCATAATTAATCGCTCACAGATATGCCCTGGCTAGATACAGGTATCAAATCCGGAATTGCGACAGTTGATAGTAATCATCTTTGTATTGACTTTTTTCCTGAAAAGGCAAAATGTCAGTTGTATGCAATATCATGATGTATGAAATGCATGATGTCATGATGTTCTCAAGAATAAATGAGATCGTGTGTTATGATGCGTATATGCATGCGTCATGGTGTATGATAATGTAATGTTTTCGTCTTGGAAAATAAATCCTTGACGAATGCCGGGAAGTTGAATCATGGGCTGACGTTGAAGAGTAGAGTTCTTCGTTTCCGCTGGGGATGATGGTTGCAAGAATAAACCAGTAGGAGAAGATGACTCCGTTGGGGAATAAACTTGTTGGAGAGATTACTCTGCGGGGAAATACTCTATGGGGAGAGATACTTTGCTGAGGTTTGATGATAACTCCGCTGGGGATACCATTGATAAGTTATGTTGGGGAATTAGATGAACTCCGCTGGGGAATAGGAAGAACTTTGCCGAGGACGGTCTTTCCTTGGTAATTAGCTGAGGATAACCTAGTTATAAGCTCTGGTGGGGAATAACTTTCTGAATAAAGCCGGGGAGAGCGTCCGTACTCTACAGGGGATAAGCTTCCAGAATCTACTGGGGATAAGCTTCTAGAACCTACTGGGGATAAGCCTCCAGAACCTACTAGGGAGGATAATTCAACTCTCCTGGGGAAGCTTTTGGACTGCACTGGGGAACTAGCTCCACTGGGGTGTCTGATATTCCGCCAGGGAAAAATCTTATATCAAGACTGCCAGGGATACTTGCTGAGGAATATCTGTATATTCTGCTGGAGAATATTGAGATTTTCTGGGGATACCCAACTTCCTTAAGGCTGACAGTAGATTAACTCTGCTTGGGGAGAGCGTTGTTGACTTGCTGGAGATGCTGTGCCTTGTTGGGGCTGATGGGAGACCAACTCTGCTCGGGGGAGAGTACTGTTGAATTATGTCTTACTCTGCGGGGAGTGGAGGTAACTTGGTCATGTTCTTCAGCTGAACTTATCTTGGTACCTCGGTGGACAGAGCAACCAGATTGCTTAGACAATTCTTATTGCCCCAGTTTCTGTGGGAGAAGGGACCTGTAGAGGTGCTTGATGACTGTCGATTGACAAATCTTCTTCTGGTAGGCAAGTGACGAGATGCCGGACATAGTTGTACGCTTTGATCCCTAGTTTTTTTCCTGAACTGCCCTTTCGGGTTTTCAGTCCACCGGGATACCCATTTTTGCCCAAGCAGCCTTTTCAGGTTTACGACTTACTGGGTGTACAATTTTTTTTTCATCCCTTATTTTCCCGAACCCTTTTGGTTCGTCGGGAGGCCCTTATTTTTGCCTAGGTGTGTCAACCTAGCGGGTCTTTGATTATGCGCAGTATTTTTTGACTATGTCTACGCTCTGAAGATGTAGGGAGGTGCCCCTGTCAGTAGTGTTGTGTTGCCATACCACCAGAAGATGTTTGATCATGCAAGATTCGTTACGGGAATCCATGTCCAATGCCCCAAGTGACTCAGGCAGAGATTTGCCCCTGGCTTTTGGCATTTTGAGAGATTCCCTGAATCTTGACTTGACTGCCCCAGATGATGGACAACGATCGTGCCATGCCCCTTGGTTGGAAGTGCTTTTGTTCACTAGATATTCATCGTGCGAATTTCTCTGCTGTTCGAACAAATAGCCATATGCAAACAATGTTATTTAAAAATGCAAAGCTTATGTCTGTCTTGACTTTTTTTTTTTGAAAATGCATTTTTCAGTAAAACAAGCGAATTTTGTAAAATGTGATGTCAACTCAAGATTTTACAGCGAGCCTTAAGGAGTCAGGATACCTTTTGTAACAGTATGCTTTCGAACTAACCCATGCTTCAGCTAGGACCTTTTTGAGGGTTGTAACGTGGCCTGGTTCACGGTTTAAGAAACAAAGGATAAAGGCTCAAATTTATTTGTACCCACCCGCTCTTCGTGATGTTCTTCAATCCTAAACTCAACTGATCATGCATTAGACCTTGTTTGAGTCTTTGTCCTGATATACCAGTGATGGTTCGAATACTGATAGTTTATTTTGACCAGGCAGTCATTTTTTTTTGTTGAGGGTTTGTAGGACCTCTTTCTTTTCGATTTTATTATCCCTGTCTTTTGCCTGAACTGTTTCTTTTTGTATTTACAGTCAGCGGGATGCCCCAGTTTTGTAAGTCTCCTTCATAGGTTTTAACTTATTGGGCTTTTATTTTGAGAGATAATGACTGCCTGTCTTTACGATTATTCGGAACCATCACTGTCTTTTGTTTAGGAAGGACTCCTTTGATGCCATTCATTGTGCACCTAGATCAACTGAGAAAACTACCGTGCCCCGGGTTGTAATTAAGGGTTTTAATTTTTGAAAAGAAAAACTTCGACTTCTTTGGCTCGAAGGGGTTGACTAGGGATTATCTTCCTTATAACTCCACTGTTTAGGATTTGAAACAATGCCTGTACTTCATCAGCGGGGTCTGTTCAAAAGCATACTGTAAAGATCGTGGTATCGTTTTCGTCATCCTCCCTCAAGAGGCTTATAATTATTAATCCAGCGTTGAACATCACAAAAAATGAAAGCAATTTTGAATATAGCGAATGCGAATATATTGATTCAAAACAGACATATGCGATGCATTGATAAAGTAATAAAGTTTGCTATGACAATAATTGTTTGAACAATCAAAAGAAAATTACAACTTGAAAATTCTAATGGACAAAAAGTCTTCTCGTCTCAGGACTTATCACTTCAAATGATGAATCCTGCAGGGATGGTAGAAGAACTCAGCCTGACCCTCTTGGGTGAAATCCACTGCTCCTTCATTAATCAGGTCCTGGACCTTGTTCTTCAGAGCCCAGCAGTCGGCAGTGTCATGTCCAGGACTATCAGAGTGGTATGCACATCTTTTGTTGGGATGATAGTTAGGAGCAGAGATGTTGGGATTCCGGGGAGGAGCCCTTAGTGTAATCAGATTCAATCTCAACAGGTGTTGTAAAGCTTGAAACAGCGACACGTTGAGCTGGGTGAATTGCCTCCTGGGCTTGTTTGGCTTACTCTGATCAACCTGTTGCTCTGGGCGAGGTTGTGGTTGGACCTGTGAAGTGGTAACAATTTGGAGAGGTCTATTCTTCACCATACCAGACTCTTGTCCTCTTGGAAGCTGATCAATGACCTGGTCCCTGACTTGGACTGGTTGCTTCATGTTGTATCTGTCTTGATGAAGCTGACTGATCATGGTCCTCAACTCTTCTTGCTCCCGAGCTAAGCCTTGGATGAGAGCCATTTCCCAAGCATCTGGGTTCTCATTGTATCTATCTCAGCTTGAAGACGTTTCATCCGTTCGTCCTTATCATCTTTGGGGCTTTTCTTGGCCAAATTCCCCATGAGGAGTGTCCTCAACTCTTCCTTCCCCTTGGATAGGCTTAGGAAGATCTCCCTGAACTGATTCTCTTGAGCATGAAGACCCTGGTTATCTTGTTGGGAAGCCATTGCTGAAATAAACAGCGAAGAAGGTAAGTGACGTGTAGAAAGGGTACCTGTGATGCAATGACATGTATGTATGCATGCAATGTTTTCAAGGATCTCGCGGGGTAAACAAGAAAATTGTTAGAATTTGAATCCAGTTGCTTGATTGAAGGAACTTCCTATTGTTGAGGGTCCTTCTTCAAGAGTCAAGGCTCACCATATCGAGTGGGTCATAGCCCCTGACTCAAGTCATTAACCTTGGCTAGAGGAAAATAAATCCTCTTTGCCCTTTGCTAGACAGTTGGTTCATCATGACCTGCATCACAGACCCTTGAGATCCTTGAAATGGATTAGTCCTTATGTAGGATGTATCTAATGGTATGATGTTATGCTATGCATGGAGTAATGTAGGTAAACCCTATTATGATTCCAGATTAAGGACTGTAAACAAAAACCTGCAAGAAACTCAAGTGTTAGATAACAAGCATGCAAGTAGTCAAGTTTGAAGGCACACAAGTCACACAAGTCAGCCCTTAGAGTTCAGGCCAGCATGAAGTTTGGGTACTACCCTCTTGAAGTTGGTTGGCTCAAAACCCGTCCTATCAAAAGTAACCGGGTTCTAAGGAGCTCAATATCATTGGGTTGTTTTCTATGTTCATTGTTTTGATTTAGCCACTGAACTGGCGATCAAAATATTCCAAGAAAACAACCCTCAATGAGTGTAGTATCGAGTATCTACCAACTTCAGACTGCACCAAAGTCGGTCATCTCACTACTCCTAAAGAGGCCAGGATGGTCAATTAAGGTTCCTAAGGTCAGTTGATGCTTCACGACACCACGCGGCGGCCCCGTACTCTCCTTGACTTGACTCAAGGGTTACCGGTACTCACCAAAGTGCCACATCAACGTAGCAACTGCTTCAACCGTGTCGGTATACCCCGCACAGTTCCCTCACAGTTTGTTGCTACCTAAAAGGTATCCCCCAGATCCGGGTTAGGATCTATGAAACTCCCAAAACAGGCCCACAATATTAAAGCAATCAAAACAGGCAATTGAAAACATAAGTATGATCTAATCCTAAGGTACACCTCACTTATTAAGTATAGTCCCCAGCAGAGTCGTCAGTTCTGTGATTGGTGCAAATAGAACTGACTGTTTAAAGCTGGATCGCGTATATCGCGGTAAGCAAGAGTCGCCACCGTCTTTTATGTTCTCCAACATGGAAAGGACAAAAGCACAACAAAATTCCTTCTTTGAGATTTCTCTCGGTTCGAGAGGTAGATTTATAGAAAGGGAAGGTGTTAGCACCCTTTCTATCCATGGTTATCCATGGGCTCTTAGGTACTTGCTCTTATGTTTTCAAAAATGTTTGCTTTTCAAATGTGTGTGGGTTTTGAAAAAGTTTCGTTTGAAAGATTTCTAAGTAACTCTTGTATCTGTCCTCAAGAGTGTATGAAAAATTTGTTTGAAAACTTTTGAAAGTGTCAGTGTGAAAAGATTGTTTTTGTTTGTTTGAAAAGAGCAAGTACCCATGAGATCTACCTACTCTAAGGAATTCGGCTGTGTAAGAGTCCTTTAGATAGCGCCATCCCACCATTGAGAGGTAGGTAGCACCATCGTTGGAAGTATTCGGGTCAATTCGATTATAAGGGACAATGTGGTCACCGAAGCAATAGTAGGACACCTTAGAAGTAACCCTAATGTCCTAGATCCTTTTTTTATCCGAGGCAACCATTTCGAGGCAACTGGATCTTTAGACAGGAGGGCGACCTCTAAGACACCCTATACTTGACGACCACGTTCGAGGCAACCAGTGAGGCGTACCCTAAGAGTGGCATGTGCTTGTGTGTTGTTTTTCAGTTAATGTTTATCTTTGATCATGCATTTGTGAGCTACGAGTTGTTTTTAATTTTCATCCAAGTCTTTCATGCATATTAACAGTTAAGAGTGCGGAAATGTAAAGCTACGCTATTACAAGGCGCGGGTCTATACATCGCCAAAAACAAAAACCCGTTTTGGTAAATAAATGCAGAAAATTAAAAGAAAGCGATAAATCTTAATTAACTATTACATCCTTTGAGCAGATACATAATAATAAAAAATAAGAATTAAAATGCGAAAAGAACTAGAATCGGGACGTCCTTAGGGTTTTGACCCTTTTTGAGAAAATGTGAGTTTTTTGTCCTTGGCATTTAATTAAATATTAACCCTAAACTAATTAATTAATTAATTAAAAAGAAAAAATGTTTTTTTTTTAAATGTTTTTTAATGTTTTAATGAAAATAAAAAGAAAAGGAATTAAAATTCAAAGTTAGTGAAACCTAATTCTAAGTTTATTTTATTTATTGTAAAAAAGTTAAAGTTAACCTAATTTAACTAATTTAATTAATTTACATTTTATTTACAAAAATAATAATTAATAAATAAATAACAATAACATGATTGAAAATTGTCAAACCCTAATTCTATATGATTTTTATTTATTTATGAAAAAAAGATTGAAATTAAACCTAAATTAACTAATTTATTTGTTAGTATTTTATTTACAAAAATAATAGTTAATAGTAAAAATAATAAATAATAAAAAATATTTACAATTTTGTGATCTCTGAATTTTATTAAAAAATATTAATTTGTTAGTTAATAATATTAATAATTAGTAATTAAAAGAAACAAAATAAAAATAAGAAGAAAAGAAGTAATTAACCAGGGGGGTTTGATGACCCAAAGGGAGGTTTACTTTGCAGATTTTAGGCCCAATAACACAAAGCCCTTGTTGACTTTCTGGATTGGCTATGCACGCTTTGACTGGAGAATATGGTGGTCATCACTTTTTGGCCCTTGGATTGATGATCATGGCCACTTGGCATGTGGAACGCTGAAGGTTCATGGTGGAAATCTCTTGGAAGCCTGCATGGGAATTTGTTAGAAAAAATAATATTGAGGTTTGGGTGGACCTGGGAATCAAACCCAGGTCCCATTGATTGCCAGACACGTCCCTCTCCACTGAGCCAAGTGATGCATCTTGTTAACATAATGGGTAAAGAAAATAATATATAAAGAAATCAATTATGCTGGGAATAAAAAAAAACGCGCATTTGTTTGAATGCTCCAACCATATGCGTCCACGTCCTTCATCTTCTTCATTTATCTGTAAAAAAACAATCAAATAGCGGGGGTTTTTAACCCCCACAAACTGCAAATGCCAATAATAGCGATTAGGCGTGTAACACATATAAAAAGGGCGCGATGGTTGGGTTAAATTCGTCTGGCCTTGACGAATTCAACCATATGCGTCATGAGGTCCAATTTTGCAGTATGTGGAAAGCCATAATCTGAGAGCTCTGAAACCCTAGATTTCTTCAATGGTGTTTTGCGTTTCAGGGCACCATAAGGCAATTAATCAATACCAAAAGCTTTAGAATGATGTTAGCAATGCAAAGTAATAATCAAAACATGTTAATGATGCATAAAACTTGAGTTTCGATTATGGAAAAGAATGGTAAACCGTGTGACTGTGTAGAACGATTCTTTGAGTGTTAGAGCTCGTTCTTGATTGCAATAGGTTCCTGAGTGTGCTAGCAACGTGATTGAATCAAGAAAAGGCTTTGAATTGTGCTGGAAGGTTGATTTCAGTTTTCAACTTTTTCTTGATTTTTTGGAATTTGGTTATGGGGTTTCACAGCAGCTTGCACGTTAATGATTTTAGGTTTAGCTTCAGCATATGTAGTAGAATGAAAACTAGGGTAAATCTTGGTCAAGAATCCATTGTATTCATGTTTTGCATCTTTGATTTCAATCAAATCTTTTTCAACCTTTTTTATTGATAAAACTTGCCAATCATGGAGATTTTGATGTCCTTGATGTGTACACGAATTGCCAGCTTGCCCTAAGTGTATTTGCATCACAAAAAGATTTGAAACCATATCTTTTGAATTTTCCTACAATTAAAATCAATTAAATGAATTAATATTAATAAAAATTCAATTAATTAATTAAAAATAAGGAAATAAATCAATTTAAGCTTAATGGGTCGTGCATAGGCCTTGGGCAATGTTTCAAGAAAGAATTTGAGGCCCATTAGCAAAAATGAGATTTTTTAGGCAAAGTTGACTTTTGCAAATTCCCAAAACTTTCCCAACTTCTCTAATGCTTATCTTGCTCAATTTTGAAGCTATGAACATGTTCTTGGACATTTTGGAAAGGTCTTGAAGTCCTCTAACAAATGCCTTTGGTCCCATGTCATTTTGATTTACCAATCTTAAGTTATGGTCTTTGACTTAAAGTGCCTTTTTGTTGACTTTTGAAATTGACCTATAATGTAGAAATTGACAACTTTTTGTGAGAGCATTTCTTGGACTTGGAATGTGAAGATGAGTTGTAGTAAATGTCATCCCCTTCAAAATGAGCATTGGATGGGATTTTTATGATGAACCATGAAAAAGTTATGCCTTGGTCAAGTTGCAGTTGACTTTTCAGCTGTCCAAAAATAGAAACTTTTGACATCTTGATGATTTTTGAGCCATGCTTGTGGAATCATGATCAAGACTTGATCAAATGATGATTGTGGCTTAAAAATAAGATGTTGACCAAAATTTTTGACTTTTGACTGCCAAATGACCATTTTGCCCCTACAGTTGATTGTGAACCAAATGAAGCTTTTGACTGTGCAACTTGATGCTGTGAACCTTGCAACCTGGCATGTAGATGCTTGGCAATGTATATAGGCTTATGGGACTTGTTTGGACCACTGAAAACCTCAAATTCTTGGAAGGAAACAAAACCCTAATTTTGGCTGGCTTAGGAGGATGTTTGACTGTGCAACCTTTGAGAAGTCTTGAAGCATTTGAAGATTGATCTTGACAAATCTTGAAGAATATGGGAGGGCAAATTTTGGGGTACAACACTCCCCTTGGCTAAAGCATTTAGAATCTTTTCCTTACCATTTTATATGTGTGTTATTCCGAACATGCTTGTTTACTTGCCTTGTACATACCATGTTCCCTTAGGATGTACTTATTCCCTTCAGATGCAAGTTAGACCTTAGGTTGCAAACTATGCTTACTAATATTAGATAGAGATTTCCCTTTTGTTAATCCAAATCATAGGGTCAACATTGTATGATAACATTAGGTTAGAAATAGGCTAGTCTCCCTTAGAATTTTCTTTTTCTTTTGCATCCTTGCATTAAAACAAAAACTTATTTTTCTGGCAAACTTCAAAACACTTAAAGATTACTGATGAGAGTCATACCTTTGTCGAGTATGAGAGATGATAAGCGGGTTTCTTCTCGATCTTATTATTCTTCCATTCTAAGCCTTGGTATGGTTCAAGTCTCAAAGACTTATTTCTGAATAAGTGGAGAAGTGGCTAAAATCTCTCTCTTGTGATCAACTAGCTGTTATCCACAGCAAAAACACCAACCAACGCAACTCTTTTTGCCTTCGGGATTTTCTTTTAAACCCTTTTCAAGCAAGGAAATGATTAATTTAATTTTGTGTCAATGCATAAGTCTCCAAAGGTCGAGCTGCGTAGAAGGCGGAATTAACATTGTTCATAAAAAACACCAAACAAACAAAAACATATAAGCCGAACTACGGTAGCTCTGATTCCTCAAAAAGGATACGTAGGCATTGGGGTAGGGACCAAGCGAGTACAATTTTATTTTCCCTACATTCTTTTCTCATTTATTTTGCATGCATTTTTCCTAAGTAGTAAACAGTAAGCATAGATTAAATACAACCATAAGATAGATAACCAGAGTGGATACCATAGAGTACTACAGGCGTATGGGGTGCTAATACCTTCCCCTCGCGTAACAGACTCCCTTACCCAATTTCTCAGTCGCAAGACCATGACTTCAACCTTCTCAGGTTTTCTCGATGTTTACCTTTCCCTTCATGTGGGATAAAAGACGTTCAATGACGACTTCATTGTTTGATGATTTTCAGCCGGTTGTTTCATATGGTAAGGAGTCTGATTTGTCATCCTACCTTACATGAGTCACTATGGGGAGAGACACTAAATACTATAACTTACATTCTAAATAGAGTACCAACAAAAGCAGTTGTCAAAAGACTTTACGAGCTTTAGACTAGGCGAAAGCCTAGTTTAAAACATTTTCATGTGTGGGGATGTCCAGCTGAGGTAAGGCCTTATAGGCCAAATAAAAAAAAATTGGACTCCCGAATAGTGAGCAGTTACTTTATTGGCTATTCTGAAAGATCTAGGGGCTACAAACTTTATGATCCTAAATTCAATTCAATTTTTGAGACGGGAAAAACCACATTCTTTGAGGATATTGAGTTTGTGGGGAATAATAAGGTTAGAGAATTTGTTTTAGAGGAAGAATCAGTACCAATTCCAGAACTGATTCATACAGTTTCTTTTGATCAAGCAAGTATGGAACCTCCACAAGACATTGTTGATTTTCATCCTACTCAAGATGATTTGGTAATTCATGAAAAAAAACTCAAAATCCTCAAGAACATGTGTTACAAAAACCAATACCTTTGTGGAGATCCATTAGAGAAAGGAGAAATGTTATTCTAGATGATTACATAGTCTTTCTCCAAGAACATGTGGAAAATAATGGTATGATAGAAGATGATCCAATCAACTTCCATCAAGCCATGCAGGAATCCAACTTAGAAAAGGGGATTGAAGCAATGAAGGAGGAGTATAAGTCCATGCAAGATAATAAAGTTTGAGAATCTGCCCCATTACCAGAAGGTGTGAAACCCATTGGTTGCAAATGGATTTTTAAGACCAAATGGGATTCTAACGGTAATGTAGAAAGGTATAAAGCTCGTCTTATGGTTAAGGGTTATACTCAAAAGGAAGGGATTGACTTTAAAGAGACTTTCTCTCTGGTTTTATCAAAAGATTATTTTAGGACAATCATGGCTCTTGTTGCACATTATGATATGTAAATCCATCAAATGGATGTCAAGACGACATTCCTCAATGGATTCTAGGAAAATATTTTAGCAATCCATGAATAAATCATTGGAAAGCAACAAAAAGGTTATAAGATATTTAACGAGAACAAAAGACTATATGCTCACATATAGGAGGTCAGACCAGTTAGAGATCACTGGATACTCTGACTCAAATTTTGCACTCAGATTTTACTGGGTGCCAACATAGCAAAAGATCCACTTTAGGCTATATATACATGTTGGCTGGTGGTGTAGTTTCTTGGCGCAATGTCAAGCAAACTCTTATGGCTTTATCCACCATGATAGCTGAGTTTATAGCATGTTATGAAGCATCCAACCATGGGATTTGGCTAAGGAGTCTTATCATTGGGCTGCGAATTATGGAAAGAATTGAAAGGCCACTTAAGTTATATTGTGACGATAAATTAACCGTCATGTATTCCAACAATAATAGGAGCTCGACCAAGTCAAAACATATTGACATCAAGTTCCTAGTTGTTAAGGAAATGGTACAAAGTGGGCATATTTCCATGGAAAACTTGGGGACTAACTCCATGATAGCAGATCTTCTTACAAAAGGTCTTCTACTCAAGGTCTTTCATGAGCACATGCTTACATGGGTGTTTTACCGTTCGAGGAGTCTTTGGTTTAGTGGGAGTTTGTTGATTATGAATATTATGTTCTATGTTTGGTATTATGCTTGCATACTATGATTTTGGACATTTTCTAAAATAATAAAGTTTGATATTCAGTAGTTTATACTTTGTACAATAAAGTTATTGAATGATCTTACTAAAGTAAAGTAGGACCAGCTGAAAATCGACATACACGAACCAACTTCATGTGATTTTCACATTACATATTTCATGATGGATCTATGTCATTTAGTTGTGTCACTATTGGTGATTATTGATGGGTTTAGTTATGATTGATATATCGAAAATCACTTTGGTTTGAATAGTGGCATGATTGATGGACAAGATAATTTGGATATGCTTGAACTATTTAATGGCAAATTTTGAGCTCATAAAATTTAACACAGATGTAAAGTTACATATGTGACCAGTGGGAGATTGTTAGAATTTTGGGTCACAAATGTAACATTTAAGGTGTTAGTGTCATTATTTTAATTAGTCAAGATTTAAAGGAGTCTAATTATCATGATATTAAGTTTGTGACTAAAAGCATAAATGTCATGAAAAGTCAGGTTATTGTGTAGATACCACAAGTAAATATTTAATTTGATGAGGGGCCAAATTAGATGATTGAAAGTTAAGAAATAACCCTAAGGTTATTTATAGGGGTTATGGTCCCCATTATAGATAATGCAAAAAATGGCTTATCAAGATTTCTCTCTTCATCCCCATCAGAAGAGAATCAAGGAGCATAAGGAACTCTACAAATCGAAAGATAAAAAAACACCCGCAAACCTTCGGTGATTCTCAATGGCAAATTCATGCACGTTTTCTCTTTAATTATTATAATTGTATTCGGTATGGGTTTAAAGGTTTTATTTAGAGTTTTGTTCTTGATTTCTACATTGATAGAAATTATAAGGTTTTTAAACAGATCTAACAATAATGGTTTATCTTATCGTGTATCTTTTATCATGACAACCAAACACTTTTGAGGTTCATTTGATGTAATAGGATAAAAGAGTTGGATAATGATAGTATATGGAAATGATAATGTCTTATCTTATCTTATCATCTGTTGAATGTGCATCTTAAAAGAAATTAGACATTATAATTATGAGTGCTCCCTTAAGGTGGTGCTAATGTTTTAAAAGACAATGCGGAGTGCATTACTGGTAGAAATATGGTCTTAGATAAAATATTAAGGCAGAACTTGATACATATAACCGACCCTATTTAGTAGATATTACGGGCACAAGTTTCAAATAATGGTGATATTACAGCGTAATACACCAGTACCCGTGTGAACGCACGAGTAACACATCAGTACCGTATAAACACATGAGTAACCATACCAAAAACCGTGCAAACACACGTGTTATTATATTTTTTGTACAATTAAAAATATTTATATATAAGAATAATTATATCATTGATTAATATATTTTTATATACTGAATAAACTATAGAAACTTATTTATTATCTCTTTTAAAAATAATAAATTATTTTGGTTAGGCAATTTTGTAAAAGTAAATTATTATCTCTTTTAAACTGATTTAATATATTTTTTAGTTTAAGATATAATACTTTTTAAAATAGTATATGGAAAATTGAAATATATATTATTGATGTAAAATCATTTTAGTAAAACAATTTTGTTTTTATTTTAAAAATATGTTTTTTCTTTTATAAGTAAGATATTATTATGGTAAAACAATTTTGTTTTTCTTATTTATATTTTTATTATATTTTGAAAACAAAAGCGTGCGTACCACACTATTATATTTTTATTTTATTCAAATTATAACCCCATGATTTGACTTAAATCATTTTGTCTTTTCTTTACCTTTTTGTTACTAACCTCAAGCGCCTATTTAAATATTTTTAGTGTGTCTTTCTAAGGTTGGTCATTCAATAAGCCAGTAGGATTATAATTGGTTAATTTGTTGATTGACTAAAGGACTTTCATCAAGAAAGATATGTCTCACAATGAGATTCTTTTAGAGTGAGATCTAGAGAGATCCATACCCATACTTTCAAAAAGCTTGAGAAAAACTATAAGTGTTTTCTTCATTCACTAACACATTATCTCCTTGGTTCAATCTTATTAAAACATTCCTAAGATGTTGATGTTGCGTGAGTTTTTAGCTGTGTAATGTGATATTCTTTAGATATCCTTCACCGTCTTCAACTTTGTATCAAAAATCATTGGCGTGGTGTTCAACTCTTAACGATTGGGTGTGAGAGGTAGATTCTAGATACATTAGAGAAGTCAATAATTTCTTTTGTGAAGTTTTATTGTGTATATCAGGAAAATGAATCATTTTCTGTTTATGGTATATGGTGGTGATTATCCGGCAACACAAGAGTTTCTATATATTTCATGGAAGACTTTGGTGGAACTGAGTAAAGGTTTCCGTGAAATGAAGTTAGGAGTTGTCAAAATTTTCTTGGTTAGACTGTCGCTCAAATAAGTTAACGGTAGAGTCGAGTAAAGATTGCTACAAATCAGAAGCTTGGAGTAGGATTAATGTGCTTGAAAGATCATTGAAAATCTTTAATGTGTGCGGTTAAGTAATTTCCTTCAACAAAAAAATTTGTCAATTTAGATATGTGTTGGCTAAAGCATTGAGGTTGTAGTGTTCATATTATCGAAAATTTAAAGCATTGAGCTTGTAGTGTTCATATTATCGATAATTTATTGTAGTAAAATATTTGTATAATTATTTTTAAAAATATTAGAAGATATTACAATTTTCAATAGTAAAACCATTTAAAAGTGGACTAATCACTAGCAAAGATGAACAATCAGAACCACTATATACATGTCGTGTACACTTATCTTTCCTTATCTTCTTTAATTGTCGCATTATATTGTATGCTTTTAAATTTGTTTACTTTAGAATGTCATTTAAATTTTGATCATATTTATAGTATTTTATCATAAAAGTTTTAGTCTACAAAAAAATCTTATTTATTTTTTTTCATTATAATTGTAATGAATCTAAGTTTAGATGGATCAATATCCGTGTTTCCATTTTTATTTAAACATGTAAAAAAACACTTGCTTTAACTTTAATTTTAGTATAAGAACATATCTTTTGTGTATATTTTTATAATAAATTCAAATTAGTATATTATAATTATTTTATTTTTATTTAAATATTAAAAATATATATTAATTTAATTGTTTCTTATCTAATAGTTTAATTGTTAAAAAGTTACTTTTTAAAAATAATTAAGTGAGATGTCAGAAATTTAAATTCTTGATAATCATGTATATGAATGATATCTCTTCAAATAAATAGTTAATGTTGGAGTTTTTAGAACAAATAAAAATGACATTTTATTTTATTTTTTAAAATTAATAAACATATGTAAAAAAAAACTTACATTTGAATTTTTAAACATGTGTAAAAAAAAATTAAAAGGTTATTTTTTACTTTTGCTTGTAATTTGTTTCCATAAAATTAAAAGTAAATACATTTTTGGGGTCCAACACATTAGCATTATTGATCACACAACCTAGTACGAGTAAATGGAAACACATATATTAATGCATATGAGAATCACATTTTTGTATAAACTTATATAATAACATATATTGATGCATATGAGAATCACATTTTTATATAAACTTATATAATATATTGTTTAAAATTCAAGTAGTACAATAATAACCAACAAACATAACAAGAACAAAATCACATATCTCATTGTGTAAGATGATCTGTAGCTACACCTGCAATAAAACAAAGAAATCTCATTTCATCATTAAGTTTAGAAATAGAAGGAACGCTTAGCTTTTCACGAGCTAAGTTTTCATCACAATGGTTAGGCCCCCAGAAAGCAGATGTGGCTTCCCAACTTGCACCGTCTGATTTTGTAGCCAACTGAGGTATTGCAACCCTAAATTCACTGATAAAAAAATTGTAATTATGGTTTGCACATTTTTTGATGGCTTCAGAAGATGGGTATTCTTTTACCAAACTTTTGAGATAATTTTGAGCTTTTGTGGCTTCTTCTATTGCCATCTCTAAGTATAATGTGCAAAGGGTAAGATAGTCCTTTGATGAAGTTATTCTAGGGTTGGTTTCTAAAAGTTTCAAACATTTTTGTTCACTTTCCTTTGATCCAGAATCTGCACATACGATTTTATATAATTCAGGGCTGGATCTGGGACTAGGTGATAGTGATATGGCATGGGAAATGAAGATGAATGAAATGATGAGTAACAAGAACAAATGTGTTGAGGCAATCATTTTTTGGTTTGTGATGGATGATGAAAGTTATTATGTGGTTCTTAATTTATAGTAATTGAGGTGTGGTATTTGAACACTCAAATTGTTACGTATGTACACCATATATATATACGGTATACCACTATTTCTATCCTCCATTAACTTTTTAACTATATTTACTTCTCAAATATCTATAAAAAAAGTACATCTATCCATAGAAAAATGCAAAGTATACCTTATGGTGTCCATTCTTCTAATTATACACAAATCATTTATTTTTATAGTAATTAGTGAAAAGAAATAAAAGTATAGTAATTAAAACTCTTTCTATATTATTAAATTATCTCAAAATTTATGTAAAGTCAGTCAAATTTTTTACTTGTGAAATTAGAAAGTTACCGTTTCTTTTTCTTGATATACTGGTGGGGGCTAATCATAGGCGCAAAGCTACTTGATCTTTAGTAATTGCTAAATTAAAGAATATGTTTTTTATTAGATGAGTAGAGCACCTTTCTTTGGGTTGGAAGGTAACTCTTTTGAACTCTATTCTTAACAATATTATCATCTTTATGCTTTCTTTTTTCAAAGCGCCTAAGTGTATTTTGGAGGAGATTGTGTGTATTCAAATAAATTTCTTTTGGAGAAATTGTGGTGGAAAGAGAAAGATGTGTTGGGTAAATTGGGAGGGTGTGTTTATCTAAAGAGGATGGAGGTTTGTGGGTTAAAAGTGTGGTGAATTTTAATCTCTCTTTGATGAGTAAGTGGGGGTGATGGCTTTTGTCAGACAAGGAGGCTTTATGGTCTAAGCTCATTAGTTTTAAAAATGATTATAGTTTGGTCAATTTTCTTAGTGGAAATGCACATTTTAATGTTAATAAATCTTCACTTTAATGGAGGGATGTGGTGGCGGTTTGAGGTTTTTAAAAAAAATGGTGGCGGTTTGCAACCTTCCATTGGAAGATGATGCTTGGTTACAAAATAGAATTTCCTATAAATTAAGGAATGGGGCGGAGATTAATTTTTGGGATCATTGTTGGTTGGGGATGAGGCCTCTAAACGAGCTTTTCCCTCTTGTGAATGAGGTTTGTGTGTGAATGAGGTTTGTGTTTATCATAGGAGTAAGATGGAGGAGATATGGTTTTGGTTGGATGTCATTTGGCATTGGGAGTTGGGGGTGGTTAATTTTAATCTTTCTGAGACAATTAGGGAGGAGTGGATGGGGTTGTCCTCTATTTTGAGGGACATTCATCCTAAATGGTCCGGATTTGGATAAAGTGGTGTGGTGGAGAAATGTGGATGGTTTCTCGGTGAAGAATAATCATAAGTGGATTTATGAGTTAAATGCTCATAATTTTGTGGTGGATGATAGAAGTCCTCTCGATTTGGAAGAGGTTTGGAAAGCTTTGGTTCCGATTAAAGTTAAATTTTTTTGGAAGGAAGTTCTTGTTGAATAGTCTTTCTACCAAACACGAGTTTGGTATTATAGGCGTGTCTTTTTCATTGTTGAATAATTTGTGTCCTTTGTGTGCCTCGTTTGAAGAATCTAGTGGGCATATTCTTTTTTCCTGTGTTGAGTCCGGAGTGGTGTAGAGTGGGGTGTTCTGTTGGTTGGGGATGTCGACGGTTGAGGATTTTGAAGAAAGTGGATTAGTGGCGGTTTTATTTTCGATTGATTATTTATTAAATCTTAAGGATATTTTTTGTCGTTCCATTTGTCCTTCTTTTTACTCTTTTCTTTAGTTGCTTATTTATTAGGGTGTGTATTTAGAAACCAAGTGGTGTTCAATGCCAAAGTTTGATTGTGTAATAACATTTTGTGTTTTATTAATAATCTTGGTTGGGATTGGTTGTTTATTCTTTTTAAAGGTAAGACGGATTTTATTAAAGAGGTTTGATTTTTCAATCTTTTATTATTTGTTGGTTTGTAATGACTTTGATTGAGTAGTTTTTTATTCCTTTTTGTTAGGAGGTTGCGGACTCCTTTATTCTTCTTGTATTTATTCATATTTTATGTGTCTATTAATATATATTCTTATAAAAATATATAGAAATATGTCAGGATTAATGTATTTAAAAATTATTTTTTATGATTAGATTATTAAACAAATAAAAAAAATTGACTATATCCCATATTTTGAGAAATATCAATATTTAAGCTTTTGTTTGATCGGAAGGTTTACTTCTTTTCCTATATATATATATATATATATATATATATATATATATATATATATATATATATATATATATATAATATATATATATATATATATATATATATATATATATATATATATATATATATATATATATATATATATATATATATATATATATATATATATATATATATATATAATATATATATATATATATATATATATATATATATATATATAATTGTATAAACTTATTCCATTATAATCGTTGCAATGGTGTTGCAGCGTAAAATAAATTTATATTCACATCAAACACAAACTATTTGTATAATTATTGTAAATTTCTTTATATATCTTTTATAAATAATTATATCTTTTATAAATAATTTTATGTGATTTGTAATTAGTTTTTGAAATAGTGTGTCATCTTTATGAATAATTTAAACTTAAATATACTTTAATAATAAATAAAATTATAAAGTAATTAAATAAAAATAAGTATGAAACTAATACATGTAAAAGAAATGAAAATATAAAATATAAAATGAGCCACAATTGATTTTAAATAAAAATAAATTAGACTTAAATGGTTATATTTTTTATGGTAAAAAAATGATTATATTTCTATTTATTTTTACAAAATCTTGATAATATTATGTATGTAATTCAATTAATATATAAATGTTATGTACTTAATTTAACTTATATACAAATGTGCATAAGTGTTTGTTATACCCTAATTTTTATCTCTAAGACCCCTCATCATTTTACATCTTTAAAATACATCAATATCACAATCTTGGGTTGTTTCCCATCTTCTCTCTCTCTCTCTCTCTCTCTCTCTCTCTCTCTCTCTCTCTCTCTCTCTCTCTCTCTCTCTCTCTCTCTCTCTCTCTCTCTCTCTCTCTCTCTCTCTCTCTCTCTCTCTCTCTCTCCTCTCTCTCTCTCTCTTTTCTTTAAGTTTGTCTTTGATGGATCACCAAGCACCCTAGTTGTGTATATTGTATATACATGTTTTATGTTCCACTAATCTCTAACCAAAATCTAAAAAGATATTTTGTTTCTCTTTTGTGTTTTGTATATTGTAGGTGTTGAGCCAAGTGCATACATCTCACCTCCTAAGCCAGGGTTTTGGAGAATCGATCCTCAAGCAATTGATCACTCATTGAACCTTAAAAGCTTGAACTTCAAAGTTATGCTTCTATCATCAAAGTTTTATGTCTTGTGCATATCTCAACTTCATGTGGTCAAATTCATCTCAAGGTGTTATGGTTTATTTATCAATAAACTTCATAGGTTCATGTGTTTATTTCCATGTCTTATTCAACAACTTTCATCAAGCTATGCTCATCATCAAGTGTGCTTCAAGATAAAATCATTTTAAGGTCCTACGCGCGTCATCATACCTTAGATTGCAAGTAAAGTTAAAAAGATTTAAAGTTCATTCAAGTTGTTTGACCTAATTTGGCAAGTTCTTGATTCTATGATCACAAGCGCGTAAATCTTTTCAATTTTTAACATTTTGAAGTGATTATTTTTATTATGAACTCTTCTCACCATCCTTAACAAATTCTCTTTACATGACAAGAGCCAATTATACTTGGAGGATCATCAAAAGTTTGATTACATTATAGGTAATTTATGGAGAAATTGTGAAATTTTTATAAGTTTCAAACTGATTTTTTCTAATTTTTAAGGATCATAGCTTGATCAATTTTAATCATTTGTAGTTCTTTATTTCTCTACCATAATCTTGAGGAGGTTTCCTACAAGATTGATTCAATGAGCAAGGCCTAAAAATGCTTGAAAGGTCATTGAATTGAAGGGAACATTATAGGTCATTTTTAGTTCTTCATGACTTGAAATTTAACTAAGTTAAATGTGCTTATTTTCAGCCAATTTTGCAATGCCATAACCTTTTGATACAAGTTTCCAAATGAATAATTTCACGGCACATTGAAGTCTTGGTGGGAAAATCTTCAAATTGAAAAAGGAATGAACTCACAAAGCCCCCTGAGTATGATGCGCTATTGATTTAAACTTGGTTACTTGAAGCTGAAGTTTGCACCATGATCAGATTTTCAAAACACTTAAATTCCAATTATAAGCCAAATTAATTTTCATGTGTCTGTCTAAAGATGTTTATCAACCTTACAAATGGTGTTTTATGCCCAAAATGCAAGAAAAAGAGTGTGTTTTGACAACTTTGCAAGTCACACTTTTGCCATGATCAGGGTGTGCACGAATTCCCTCCAAATTACATTATCCACCCTCCCTCAGCATTGCTTTTACTTATCCTATAAATATGGACCTAATTACCTTAATTCTTTAAGTTTTTGATAGCCAATTAAACCTTGTTCAGATCCCATTGGAACTCTAAATTTGTAAGTTTCATTTTCAATCCACACCCTTTGTCATACCCTAATTTTTAAACCCTAAGATCCTTCATTATTTTGCATCTTTTACAATACATCAAGATCACAACCTTGGGATGCCTTTCACCTCTGCTCTCTCTCTTATTTAAGTTTTTCCTTGAGAGATCACCAAGCACCCTAATTGTGTATCTTGTGCATACATATTTTATGTTTACTAGCCTCTAACTAAAATTCAAAAATATGTTTTGTTTCTCTTTTGTGTTTTGTACGTTATAGGTGTTGAGCCAAACACATTTTATCTCACCTCCTAAGCTAGGGTTTTGAGGATTAATCCTCAATCAAATGATAATTCATTTAACCTCAAAGGCTTGAAACTCAAAGTTATACCTCTACCATCAAAGTGCCATTTCTTGAATAACTCTCAACTTCATGTGATCAAGTTTAACTCAAAGTATTATGGTTTGATTCATAAAGAAACTTCCTAGATTCATGTGTTTATTTCCATGCCTTCTTAAACAAGTTTCATCAAGCTATGAGCATCATCATCAAGTTTTCTTCAAGATAACACCATCTCAAGGTCCTATGTGCTTCATCATGCCTAAGATTGCAAGCATAGTTCAAAACATTCAAAGTTGATTCAAGTAATTTGACCTAATTTGGAAAGTTCCACATTCTATGGTCACAAGTGCATAAGTATCTCAATTTCAACATGTTTAAGTGTTTCCTTTTGTTATGTATTCTTATCATCATCCTCAACAACTTCTCTTTACATGACTAGAGCCAATTATGCTTGGAGGATCATCAAAAGTTTGATTAAATTAGATGACATTTTTGGACTTAGTGAAATTTCTATAAGTTTCAAAATAATTTTTTGTCAACTTTAAAGGATCATAAATTGATCAATTTTCATCATTTGAAGCCCATTATTTTTCTAACCTAATCCTGAGGATGTTTTATACAAGTTTGATTCAAGGAGCGAGACCTAAAAATGCTTGGAAGATCATTGAATTGAAGGGAACATCATAGGTCATTTTTAGTCCTTCATGACTTGAAATTTAACTAAGTTAAATATGCTTGTTTTTATCCAACTTCAACACATCATAAATTTTGACCCAGGTTTCCAAATGAATATTTACCTTTCACATTATAAAGCTTGTGGGAAGATCTTTCAAACACAAATAGACTGAGGTCATAAAGCTACTTATGCATGATGCCCTGTGGATCTAAAGTTGGTCACTTGAAATTGAGTTTTGTACCATGATCAGATTTTTGAATCCTTTTAATCACAATTACAAGTCACTTAAGAATGCGTTTTTTCTTTTAATCAAGTCTAACAAGTTTCCAGAAGGTGATTAACAACATAAATCCACTTAATTGAAGAGTTTTGAGGAGTTTCAAGTCACACTTTGTTCATGACTTTGGTACACATGATTTGATTAAAATTCTTATCATTCACGTACCCCACCTCAACATTCTATTTCATTCCTTCTATAAATAGGAACCTCCCCCCTTCATTTAGCAAGCTTTTGATAGCCAAAATACCCCTTCTAAGATCCCATTTAAACTCTTAAGATTGAACTTCGTTTTCTCATTTCCACACCTTATTCACTCAAAATTTTCATTCAGTTAGCTTCACTAATATTCAGTGAAGCTAACCAGCTCAAAAGGAAGAAAAATAGTGCCATAGCTGAAGCTTACCAAGTCAATTTTCAAGAGGTTTCAAGCATACTTTATTAAGCTAGAAATCAATATCAATTCAACTCAAATTTGTTGCTACAATGTAGCTCTTGGCTCACTGATGCTCGTAGTATCCTTACTTTTCATTTATTGATGTGTTTGATATGCCTGCTTTTGAATTTCCTTTTGAAATTTCTTCTGGTTTTTTCCAAATCGAGTAAGTTGTGGTTTAAATAAATTTTTTGTGAGGATATGTTGAGATTGTCTCCCTCAGACGCTTCCAATGACACCAATCCCATGAGAAATTGTTACTTCTTTGTGAAACACAAATTTTCCCTAGTTGCAGGTTGCTGGAGGTTGATGAGTGCTTGATTCATGGAAATTTGCACATCATTACATAGCATTTATCTTACTTAATTGACATGATTATAACATAAAAAACCTCAATTATTGAATAAAAGTGTTATTGTGCAATTTTACTTGGTTTGGTGTGTTTTGTGTAGGAATTGGTCCCTAAAGCAAAAACTAGCTATCAGACACTTCACTAAGCGAGCTGTAGCGAAAAGAATAATTCACTTAGAGAGGAATAGTTCGTGTAGCGAACACAAGACAAAAGCAAATCAGCAAGTTTGCCAACAGGGAGGAGAGGTGAAGCAATTCTCTTAGTGAACCGGGCATTCGCCTAGCAAAAGAGGGAAGTCAAAAAGACTTCAGGCTGAAGAAAGCAACTTCGCTAAGCGAGTATCACTTTGCTTAGTGAAACAGGACGGTCAAAGAAAGATATTTTGAAAATACTTTAGGATGAAGAAAGCAACTACGCTAAGCAAGCCCCACCTTGCTTATCAAACTTTGGTGGCATCTGAAGGGCGATTTGATTTGAAACTTAAAGGAGAAGTAACAGATACTTCGCTTAGCAAACTCAGGCGGCCAAAACTGCTATAAATAGGACAGTAACTCAGTTCAACAGAGATTCTAGTTTTATCACTTGAAATACACTCAGTAATATCATTAGAATAAGTGTAGAGGAAGTTTTAGGTAGAAGGGATGGATACTCATCAAGAGTCGAGAAATCGTTGTTGATGTCGTTTCAACTTAATTCTCCATTTGTGCTTCAAGCTACCATGAGTAGCTAAATCCCTCTCGGGATTAGTCATAGTTTGTCGAAATAGTATGTATTTACTTTGATCATGGCGTTATATGCAATTTATGTTTGAATCATTATTGTTGTTATCTTTGTTTTACCGTTTATTTCATGGATAGAATTTATATTGACAAATACGATTCTAATCTTGATCCGAAATAACAACTATTAAACTCTAAATGTTATACATAGATTTAGGTTTAATATTAAGTAAAATATCGAATCATAATTCTACCATATTGTTTAATAGGCTGAGAAATTTCCATTTAAACCATAAGGTAGAAATCACATCAAAGTTTAGACATGAGCTTTGTTTGTATGCGATACATGATGGTAATGAAATAAGCATAGACAATATATAACTGATATGAGTTTTGCATATCGAATCGGTGGATGAAAACTAATTCCCAATAAGTCTATTCCTCTCAAATTTATCTTTCGTCATTTACGTAATTTACTTTTCGTAAACTTATCAAACAAATCTTGAAACTTATGCTTAGAAATATAAAAATTATTGAACAGTATTGATATCGCTCCAATCCCAGTGGATACGATAACACAATACTTTCATTTGATTTTACTCAACATCAGAGGTTGAAGATGACCTACGTGTCATCCTCAACCAATAATGGCGTGACAATTGTTTTAAACTAATTAGCTTAACTTTTAATGGCTCTGTGTACTCGCATTGACTCGTTTCCATAGTGGATGCACGCTTCTAAGCCCTGTAGATCGCCACGTCAATTAATGAAAGGGAGATCCAATGGATCCTACATTTTATGTTTTTTATTTCTTTTTCTAATTTTGTTTTAAATTGTTTTTAATTTCAAAAATCAATATCTCTTTCATTTTAATTCCTAAAAATACCAAAATTATCTCTAAAATTTCCTCCTATTTTTATTTTTCTGATTCATATTTTGTTTATTTTTATTTTTGATTTTACTAATTTTAATGAATTTTTGAATGTTTGCTTAGTTTTAATTGGTTTTAAAATGTTTTCAATACTTTTAAAATTCTGGGAACAAATATTATATGATCCAACGATGTTCTCTGACCTATGGTGATTTTATTTGATTTTTATTTTTTGTCTTTCTATTTTTTTTAATCATTTTTGATCTTTTTGTTTGATTTTAAATAATTTTAAAATAGTTTCTTATTTCCAAAAATGATGAAACTATTTTCTAAAAATATTATGGACAATTTCTGATTTCTCTATAGTCTTATTTGATTTTTATTTGATGTTTTGAGTGTAGGTGGTATTTTACCTTTTATTTTAATTATAAATCATTTAAAAAAAATCATTTTCTCATCTTATTTTGTTCATTTTTTTGGTATATTCTGGTTGGCTTGGATCTTGACTATTGAGGTCATAAATTTAATCAACATTAATGGAACTTGGGTGTTTATAGGTTGAAAGACTAAATCCACTAAAATGGATGATTGATTTTGATGAAGTTAGACCTAATTCATGATCCAATTTGGATTTATATTTTTGTCTTGATTACTTTACCTAAATTTCATCCCTTTCTTCTTCATTTTTCTTTTTGGATCAATTGGATGATTGATGATTCATCTTGTTCAATTGACTGTGGATTGGTACTTGATGAACTTTCATCATTTCAAATCTACCTCTAAGTGATCATTTGATCACTCAAGGTACTTTGGATTAATGATAAGTTTGTTTTAAGGTATCATGAAGGATTTTATTGAAGTAATGATTTCATCTCCTTGACTTAGATCTTGATCCACCTTTGTTTGTTACTTGTGCTACATGTTTTAGGAGTATGGTTTCTACCACATCTCTAACATGTATGGTACGTACATTGTTATTGACCAACCTCGTATAGTATTGACTTCTACATAAGTCCGTATGTGATTGCTTAACATAGTACTAAATGTGCCCTGAATCGGAAAACTAACATACTAACTCTAATAATTATTGTACTAACTTTTACTTTAATGAAATTTAGGTTTCCTTCAATTTACTTATGTCATTTAATTTTAACATCTTTATCATTTATGTCATTTATATTTTTGCTCTTTATTTTATGTCATTTTCTCTTAGTCCACTTAGACTTTTATTTTATGTCATTTTCCTTTTGTCCACTTGGACATATGTTTATGTTTATGCACTTTTTCCTTTCGCCATTTGGACTTTTATCTTGTTCTTATATCATTAATAATCAACTTGAACATTAAAAGTCTTAAGGTTCCTTTTGGAGTATTGTTACTATCCCTTTGCAATATTGGAGTATTTGGGCCTTTGGACTTAGGATATGACCTTGTTACTTTAAGACCTTTGGACTTTGGGATATTGTTGTTATTCTTTGTGTATTGGGAACTTTTTCTGTGTGCAGGTGTTACTATGAAATTCATATGATGCATAAATAATTCATCTAAGACACCAAGTTCATCTGATACATGCCAAGTCATCTTTACCTTTTTTGAAGTTATCTGATACAAGCTTGCACCTAAGGCAATTATAACTCATCTTATGCTTATTACTTCATTGTGTGTGGCTTTAATATAAATGATAGGAATGCTAGGTTGACTTTATTATGTCCAATGTTGGCTTCTTGTTTGGTTATATCTTTCCTATCTTAGCTTTTACTTTATGTTTTAGGATAGTCCCTTTATCTCTTTCCCATCTTCTTTAATTTCAAATTCTTCTCCATCCTTTTCCAAAAACCTTCTTTGTTTACAAAGTTAAACCACTTTCATAATAAAAACTTAGAATTTGTCAAGTGCATTTTCAAAATCTTTTTTCTTAATCAAACTTTAATCCATGTAATAAAAGTGGAACATTTTCCTTTTAAGACTAAAAAATACAAAACCTCACTTCAAACTTTTTTCTATTTGGATTTTGATTTTAAAATATTTTCTTAAAGGTTATATGTGAGTCATATCGATGGTTGAGATATAATTCTCCCATGTCCATAACCTTGATTGATATTGTCGTACCCAAAAATTTTCCCTCCAATTTTTTAAGACAATTGATTAAAGACACCTCCTCATGCTCCTAGGGTTCTCATTTCCTCAAGAATACTCACGGGTTTGAGCATACAAGCACCTCTCCTAAGCAATGGCCTACAATTAGGGTTTTGGTTTTCTCAAAGAAAATTGAGCTTCTAATGCCTCAAGTTAGTTTCATGGTTCATCATATGCTTCAAAGAATCCTCATGTCAAGTTTCAACTCTTACATCACAAATTTGCTCAGTCAATTGCTCGGATGATTAAAAATCAACTATATTGGAAAAAAAAGTCAATTGTGGTCAACATACAGTCAAACTTCCAGATTTTTGGTCAACATCCACTTTTTGAAGTCACATTTATCATTTGATCATGGTTTGATCATGATTCATCAAGAAAACTCAAGATCCATAAAAAGTCAAAAGTAGCTAAATTAGGGTTTTCTTTAGGAGAAGTCAACTGAACTTTGACCAAGCATAACTTTCACATGCTTCATCAGAAAATTCTCAACCAAAGCCCATTTTGATGGAAATTCAATTATATACAACTTTGTCTCTATAAACTCAAGTCCAAAAATGCTTCATTTGAGAGATATGAGATAAAACATTACAGGTCATTTTGAAAGTCAACAAAAAGACATTTTTTGTCAAATTAATTTACATCAAGATAAAGACTTCAAATGAAAAATGGTCAAAATGAAAGTTCTAGAGGACATCTTAATCTTTCCAACAAGTCAAAGATCACATTCATATGATTAAAATTGAGTGAGATATGATTGGTGCAAGTTGAGCAATTTTTGAGAAATGCATGAAACCTCAATTGAGCAATTTTGAAATTTTGGACTAATGGACCTATCGTTTAAGGTCTAAACATGTTCATGACCTTATAGACGACTCTTAAACTCATTCATACCTTACCGTGATTTTTTATTTATATTTATTTTTATTTTTATTCAACTAAATACAAAATAAATAATAAAATAGAAAAGTAATGGGTTAGGGGATATGGGCTTGTTTGTGGATCAGATTTAAGGCCCAATAACTCCTTGCCAACCATGCAAAACCGTGGGAGACAAGATTGGAATATAATCTTATCAAACTGGAAAGTTCGAAAACATGTTCATTTGGTTTATGTAATGCATTAATCACATGATCTTTTCCTCATTTGTTTGACCTAATGTCATCCTCTATATATACTCAACAACTTCAGATGCTCAAGGGACGTAGGCTGCCTAACAAAACAAGGGTTTCAAAACACAAATTTTTCAAAGAATGGTGCCATATTGTATCAAAGTTTCTTGCCTGTTTCAGTCTAAACCAAGGATCAATCGTGCTTCTGAAGTTCCCAGGAACTCGTCCAAGCCAAGAAGCATCCCATTCCACGTCCAAAAGCATCCCACTAGTTTGGTAATGATTTCTCAATTCAAAATTGTCAATCTATGCACTGTTATTTACTTTTGATTGCCCAAATGTGTTTAACATGATGTGTGAGACAGGTTTGAACCAAAAAGATCAAGCTCTAACGTATAAAACATGATTTGCCATCGTTAGGGAACTGACTGTTGTTTTCTTTGAAACTTTGTTTACAGGCACTTTCATACTAAACAAAGGGTGCCATTCACTCGCAGACCTCGAATTAGGGGGGGTCATAATATTTATTTCCATTGATCCATCGTATTCTTGCAGATCCAAAATTCCCTCGCCGGAGAAGAAATAGTTGACCACCGTGAGGAGTGGTCAGACTCACTGGTTTGCAGACATGGAAAAAATAAATAACACTATTGGTCCATTTAAAGTATGATCCACGCGCGCATTTTTTATTTTTGTTTTCAAATATATGACTTTGATTTTATTTTAAATGTCTTGTTAGTTATATTATAAACGTGAAACAAGTGATGGCCCACTGGTAAGGAACCAAGCGTGTGAAGAGAAGGGAAGAGGTTCGAACCCCAGCGATGCCAAAACCCCTTTTGCTTTATTTTCTTCATTTTTCCTTTTTTTATTAGGTATTTGTTATTAAATAACTTTTTTTTATCTAATAAAAAATCAGAAAAAACTTATAAAATAAAATAAAATTAGGTTTAGTCTTTTTTTTATCAATTAATTTAATTAATTAGATTTAGGTTTATTTTAATTAATTAATTTATAATTAAAATTAGACATTAGGTCTTTTTTAATTATTATTAATGTATAAAATCCAACCAAAAATACAAAAAAAAACTTATAATACTTTGTAAAGAATAATTTCTTAACACTTATTTTCCATTTTGTTTATTATTTCTTTCATTTTTTTTAGAAGATTGTATAGGTTTCGCGTAGAATTTATAATAATTAGATTTTAATTTTTGCAAGGTTTTAATTATTATGTAACTCTCTCGAGGCCATGTAATAGTGGTAGGTTTTATCTTCTGCATTTTACTTTTTCGCACTTATACTATGTAGTAATAGGCTTGTATGACAAGATAAAATTAATCGGTAGATAACCTTAAGCGATTCCAAGATAGCATAATTGTAATTGAATAACTTTGCACACATACACCTCTAGGGTAATTCCCTCTGTTGCCTTTGGAAAACATTAGTCACGTCCCTCGAAAATAGAGATACTTTAGCAAAATACCCTCAAGTAAATATCATAGTCTCTCGATGACCCTTCGATGTGACCTATGAAAAATGATCTAGTCCCTCTGATACGAAATTGATAAAGTATCTCTACGTGTTGCCTTCAATGACCATTCAGTGACCCTTCGCCAGTCCCTTCACATCTAATAGATAAGGCTACCTACCGACTAATGGTACGGATAACACTATCTCTAAAGGAGAAGGAAAATAATAAGAACGACCTTGAGTGGGTAAGGAACTTTTAATCACTTTCTCACAACTTTTCTCAAAAAGCACATTTTTACACATCACACTTTTCAAACAAATATTTTCAAACACCTTGTACGCATTCTTGAGAACTGATACAAGAATCATTACAAAGTTAACCATACTTTGGCTTTTCAAAATATTTTTAACCAAATCACACACACAAAGCAAATTTCAAAAAGTGAGCTAGCAATTAAGATCCCGTATATAACTACGGATGAAAATGGTGCTAACATCTTCCCTTTTCATAAGTTACCCCCCGAACTCAAAAGCTATCAAGGTCTTTCCTGTTCTTTTCACCATTCCCTTGTTGGATAAAAGAAAAGTCAGTGGTAACTCTTGCTAACTGGAACATTTGCGATAAAAGCACTAAAAAATTCAGTTCTCTCACTGTATTACAGAACTGGTGACTCTGCTGGGGAGATAATTAAAAGAGGTGTTACCTTATAAGTTTAGATCACTTTCCTTGCTTAAATGGTGTGCTTTGTATGCTTTAACTTTAAGGTTGTTGGGTTTATTATTTGAATGATCCTTTACCCGGACCTAGGGATGCCTTAAGTAAGTAGCAATAGATCATGAAAATTGTACGGCGTAGACCAATATGGTTGAAGTGATGGCTACGGTTAGTGTGACACTTTAGTTAGTACTGATGTTCCTTGAGTCAGTCAAGGATAACATTAGGCTTCTGCGTGGTGTCATTAGCACTAACTTACTTTTAGAACCTTAATTGACCCATCTTGGCCATTAGAAGGTAGTGAGATGACCGACTTTGGTGCAGTCCAAGGTTTGTTGATACTCGATGCTACGCTTATTGAGATTTGACTCTCGGGATATTTTGGCGGCAAGCCAGTTGTCGTGCTAAAATAAAACATGTGAGAAAAATCGATGATATGAGATTCCTAGAACCCGATTACTATTTTTAGGACAGATTGAGTCAACTTAACTTCATAGAGAAGGGTACTTACCTATGGAACTCATGCAAGACTTTAATCCTAAGGCTCTTGTGTGATTTATTTGTGTTTGCTGCTTGTTTAAACATGAACATAACATTATGACACCATGACATAATAACATTTTCACTAACCGTTTCAAGGATCTAGGGATTTATCTTTGTCCCTTGTTGTAGGTCATGGATTCCGCTCGTAGGAATACTATTTGAATCAACTTTGCAAGGGTACCTTCCAAGCTTAAGGAGTTAGTCTCAAAGGTTCCCAAAAATTATTAATTCACCAAAAGGCATGGCTATCTACTCAGTTTGGTTACCCCTAGTTTCGAAGAAGACATGATGAGTGTTCTGTCCAATTCTTTGAGCCTAAGCATCACTGTTTTACCTTCCCAGATTATCAGTTGGTGCCCATAATGAAAGAGTTATATAAGATACTTGGAGTGCCTATTCTTGATCAGACACCCTTCACCGGTCTAGAGCAAGTTCCAAAATCTGAAGATATTGCAGCAGCCTTACATCTGAAGCGGTCGGACATTGTATCTAATTGGGAAACATGAAGTGGAGTTAGAGGTCTGCTTGCTAAATTTCTAATAGAGAAGGCTTAGTTTCTTCTAGATGCCATGAGTTTTCATGCTTTTGAAGATGTATTGGCTTTTCTAATCTATGGTTTGGTACTATTCCCTAATCTAGACCAACTCATAGATGTGACCGCCATGAAAACATTTCTTACTCATAACCCTGTGCCTACTTTTTTTGGAGATATTTTGCACTCTCTTCAGACTCGTACTATGGCAAGCTAGGGACTCTCATGTTTTGCATACCTTTATTATCCATGTGTTTTATTTTGCATCTTCCCCAACCAGTTATAAAGAATGAACAAGGTTTGAGGTGGTCTCAAAGGTTGATGTCACTCACAGATTCAGATATCTATTGGTGTTCCCGATCTCAAGAAGATATCACTAGTATTGACCGCTATGGGGAATTCCATAATGTGCCACTCCTTGGCATAAGGGGAGGTATCACTTACAACCCTTCTCTAGATCTACGTCAGTTTTGTTATGCTCGAAGAGACGGTCCTCCTGATATGCTTATCCAGGGTATTATATTTGATTACGAGAATGATCCTCAAGGTTACCATCAAAATTTTATACTTGCTTGGGGAATGGTGAAAAAGATCGATAGCCAGACTTTGGGGCATAAGAACTTCATCCCTTTGGAGCCCTACCTCAGATGGGTAAGGTCTCGTGCTCAAAATCTTATAATGTCATATCCTGCTATCCTACCAATAATTGTGGAGCCTGTCGCTGAAGGAGATATTCCTCATACCATTCTTCATCCTGATATGCCTACTGACTTTGAACAACTACAAAAGTTCTGGATTCAACTCAAGGAATAAAGGGATATCCTTAAGACTCAGTTCTATGCTAGTGAGAAGAAAGTATTGGAGCTGGCGAAACAATTCCACGAAGAGCAGAGCCTTAATGCATATGTCAACACAAAGAGGAAGAGTCCATGGGAGACTTAATGCCTTAGGCCTTAGGAGTTTCATAATTTAACTATTTTGTTTTCATTGTAAGCCTAAAAGGCAGTTATAATTTGAACTTACTAACTAAATTTCTTTGTTTCCTTTTTGATCATCAAATTTAAATCCCATAAGGTCCTTGAAAACATTTCATATGCATATACATACCATATCATTGCATAACAAGTATTCTCAAGACATATTTTCTCATCTTCTTACTGTTTATTTCAGCAAAAAATGTCTCTCGAACAGACAATCAAAGATCTTCAGGCTCAGAATGCCCAGTTCCAACAGATGTTCCTAAACTTAGCCAAGGGGCAAGAAGAACTGAAGGCACTCATCACCAAAGCGAAAAATAAAAAGACAGAAACCAGCCGACATCCTTAACATGGGAAGAAGGTCCAGGGGTTCAGTTAAGCGAGTTCAGGATCCCGATACTCCATTAGATGAAGACAACGAACATGATAAAGATGATAAGAGTGGTGAAACTTAAAAAATCAGCCACATTCCTGTTAAATACTCTAATGAAGAGGAAGACGATTATTTGAATGAACAATATCCCCCTGCTGATGAAAACTACAAGAAGGTAGAAAATCGTCTAAACGCTATGGAGAACCAGAAAAGTCCCCACTTTTGCAAAGTATGACGGTGTTTCTTGCCCAGAGCTTCATTTGAGGTCATATGTCTGGAAGATTTAACCACACACTGCTGACAGGAAGTTGTGGGTGCATTTCTTTCAAGAGATCCTATCTGGAACACATTTGGAATGGTTCTATCAACTAGAAGAGACCAATATCCATACCTAGGAATATTTGGATGTTGCGTTCTATAAGCAATATCAGTATAATGCTAATATTGAACTAACCCGTATGCAACTATAGAGCATGACCATGGGATCTTATAAAGGCTTTAAAGAGATGCCCAGAAATAGAGAGATCTAGCAAGAAGAGTTTATCCTCCCTTGTATGATAGGGAATTGGTTGACATGTTTATGGAAACTTTGGCAGGTCCTTTATTCAATCATCTAATTAGAATCTCTTCAGCCGGGTTCACCGAGTTGATATTAACAAGGGAACTTGTTGACGGTGGAATCAGAAGCAGAAAAATTCAGGTGGCTGCATCTTCAAGTATTGCGAAGAAGTCATTCAACGGGAAGAAAGAAGCTAATTTTGTGTACGGCCAGAAAGGTCATAGTAGAGGTGACCTCTATCAATCAGTAGGGGCATTGATGATTTCCAATCTTGCACCAACACAACATTAAAACCAAGGCAATCAGCGTAGGCCAGATGCACCCATGAGACAATTCACCAAAATCAATATGCCATTATCTCAAGAATTGCAACACCTGTTGAAGGCAGAGTTGATTATATTGAGAGATCCTCCGTAGAACCCCAATAATTCCTCTCCCTGTTACAATCCCAATGCAAGGTGTGCATATCACTCCGACAGCCTCGAACATGACACTAGCAATTGTTGGGCTCTGAAGAATAAGATTCAAGACATGATTGACTCCAAGGAGATTGATTTTGATCCTCCTAAGACTCCTAATATGATCACTGCACCTATGCCTAATCATGACAAGGGCGTTAATGCTATTAATGTTGTGGAAGACGCTGATAGCGACTACGACATAAATAGTTGGATCTTCCCTACTACCGGAAGTGGGCTCAACAATTGGAAGGCTAAAGACTTTATACCAATATCCTTTAGTAAGGAGTAAATGCTATTTTTCTATTTTCTTGCTTTCAAGTTTTTGGATATGTAATTTAAACAATAACTTTAAGCCCTGTGCCTTACCCGGGGCACAAAGGTCCATTTGTTAGGGTTGTTATCTTTCATCCACATATTTTCATTTAATAAATCATTGGACGTTTGCATTCAAAGTTTATGCTCTTTGTCTTTTTTTACTTCATTACTTTCAAAATAGTTATGTATTCTTACACACAACAACATAACAAATTGTAGATCCACATCCACTTTGTACCCCATTGATAATGATTATGATATTTCCAATTATGACTTCAAAAATCCGATCTACCAAGCTGAGGATGAAAGTGAGGAAGATCGTGAAATGTTGCTTAAAATTGATCTTAGTCCCATAAATAAAATTCTAAGATATCTTACAATATTGCTAATCATGGCTATACGATGACCCTTGCCCGTCCCTTTTACATCCAAAGATAGGGTTACTTACCAAACCAATGGTAAGATAACAATGTCAAAGGAAAGAGGAAATAAACATGAAAGACTTTTGAGTAGGTAGATTGTTCCTAGTTGCTTGCTCAATTTCAAAACCAAAAACATCCTTGCTATTTTCAAAACAAACACCAACACTTTCAAGAACATATTTCAAACTTGAAAACATTTTCAAAAGATCAACACTTTGTATACATTCTTACGAACGAGAATCATTACAAAGTTTTCCTAAACGATGGAGCCTTTTCAAAATACTTTCAAAAACCATACAAAGCACATTTTCAAACAAAAGCAAGTGATCTAGAAAGCAACTAAGAGCCCATGGAAAACCATAGATGAAAAAGGTGCTAATACCTTCCCTTTTCATAATCTACCCCCCCCCCCCCCCCCCCCCGAACTCAAGAAAACATCTCAAAGGTCTTTCCTGTTCTTTTTAGCCTTTCCTTTTGGATAAAAGAAAAGTCGGTGGCGACTCTTGCTAACCGCAATATTTGAAATCAAACGCAAAACGACCAAGCCAGTTCTTCCACCGCGTTACAAAACTGGCAAATCTGTCGGGGAATCTTTTTAAAGTGGGGTTACCTTAGGGATAAATCAAATTTACTTGCTTTCATTGTTTTACTTGTATGGTTTACATTTTGGTTATTTGTTTGGGTTTGAATCCTCTACCCGGATTTGGGATACCTCATAGGTAAGTAGAAATACATTTTGGAAATTGTGCGGGGTATACCGACATGGTCTAAGAAATAACTACGTTAGTGTGACATATTTTTGGGTACTGGTAGCCCTTGAGTAGTCAAGGAGAATACGGGGCCACTGAGTGATGTCATGAAGCACTAACTAACTTCTAGAACCTTTACTTGACCAACTTGTCCATTAGGACGTAGTGAGATGACCGACTTTGGTACAGTCTAAAGTTGATAGATACTCGATACCACACTCATTAAGGTTTGATTTTTTGGGATATTTTGGTCTCCATTAAAGAGGCTTGCGCTAAAAAAATGCCCAAGAAAAGAAACCAGTGATATTGAGCTCCATTAGAACCCATTTACTACTGCTAGGACAGGTTTGAGCCAACTAAACTTCAAGAAGGTACTTACCTATGAGACTCCATGCAAGCCTAAACCTAAGGACTTGTTTGTTTTGTTTGTATATATTTACTTGTACATAACATCATAAACATCATAACATCATACTCATACTCACTAACCATTTCAAGTATTTTTGGGATTTATCTTTGTTCTGTTTTGTAGGACATGGATTCTATTCCCAGGAAAATCATTCAAGTCAATCTTGTAAGGATCCCTCCTCAAATTAAAGAGTTAGCATCAAGAGTTCCCGAAAATTCTCCATTCACCAAAAGACACGGTCACCTCCTAAACTTGGTTACCTCCAACAATGATGAGGACATGATGAAGGTGCTCTTCCAGTTCTTTGATCCTCTACACCATTGCTTCACATTTCCCGATTATCAACTTGTGCCAACTTTGGAAGAATTCTCCCAACTCTTGAGGATTCCCATTCTCAATCAACTACCCTTCAACGGTACGGAAAGAGATCCAAAACCAGAAGAGATTGCTCAAGCCCTACACTTGCAACCCTCTGATGTCACAACTAATTGGGAAACAAGGAGTGGTGTCAAAGGTTTCTTAGCCAAGTTCTTGTTTGAGAAAGCTCAAAACTGTTGGAACTCCTTGGATCTGCAAGCTTTTGAGGAAATTGTGGCTCTCCTCATCTATGGGATGGTTTTGTTTCTAAATCCTGACCAACTCATAGAGGTAAGCACCGTTAAAATATTCATGTCTCGTAACCCGGTGCCTACTTTGTTAGGAGACATCCTACATTCTGTTCACACTCGCACTATGAGGAAAAGAGGTATCCTTATGCGTTGTACTCCTCTCTTGGCAAGATGGTTTATTTCGCATCTTCCCCAATATGTATTAAAGAACGATCAAGGTTCAAGGTGGTCACATAGGTTGATGACGCTCAAACATTCAGACATTCATTTGTGTTCCTGATATGTAGAGAATGTTACTATCATCGACCGTTATGGAGAATTCCCTAATGTCCCCTTTCTTGGCATTATAGGAGGTATCACCTACAACCCTTTCTTAGCCTTGAGACAGTTTGGTTACGCTCGAAGGGATGGCCCACATGAGATGCTTATTCAAGGGTTGGTATTTGACTACAAGAATGACGATCAGGGTTACCGCCAGAGGTTTATCCGAGCTTGGAGGATGTTGAACAAGGTAGATAGAAAGACATTGGGGCATAAGAATTCCATCCCTCTTGAGCCTTACCTCAAATGGATACGAGCTCGTTCTCAAAGTCTTATGAGGCCTTAACCCTATATTCTCCCGATTATCAAAGAGCCTATTGTGGAAGGAGATGTCTCCTACACTATCTTGTATCCTGACATGCCCACCTCTCTCGAAGACTTGCAAAGGGATTGGATATAGCTTAAAGGGGAGCGAAACACTTTCGAGGCCCAATTCTATGCCAGCGAGAAGAAAGTTCTGGAACTCACTAAGAAGCTTCGTGAGGAGCGGAGTCTAAACGCCTACATCGCACCAAAGAGGATGCATTCAGCTTTTTATCTTAGAGTTTTTGTATTTCTTTGTAAGCCCAAAGAGGCATGATGTACTCAAACTTTGATTTATTAATATAATGTGTGTTCCTTTTTGTCTGAAGCAAATTTAAGTCTCTAATTTACTTGAAATCATTGCATATGCATCTTCATTCATCATCACATAAACAGGTTTCTTACAACACGTCTCCTAATCTTTCTACTGTTAATTTCAGTAAGATGGACATGGAACATACAATAAAAGATCTCTAGACGCATAATGCTCAGTTTCAACAAATGTTCTTGACTCTAGCCAAATGACAAGAGGATTTGAAAACTTTGCTGATCGAAGAAAAGAAGAAGAAAGCAAAGAAAGCAACCAGTGTCCTGAATCTAGGAAGAAGGTTCCCAAGGCCAGCCAGACGGACCCTAGACTTCGCAACATCATCTGGTGAAAAGGATAATCAAGAAGGGAAAGGAAAAGAAGTGATTTCCCAGTCAAAATCTGAAAAGGAAGAAGACGATGATTACTCTAAAGAGCAGTATCCTCCGGCCGACGACAAGTACAAACATCTGGAAGAGCGTCTAAGTGCAATGGAGTTTGAAGAGTTGGGTTTGGTGTCTGGGATTTTTATTCCACCAAAGTTCAAGGCACCAGTGTTTTCCAAGTACGAAGGGGTTTCATGTCCCAAGATGCATTTCCGATCTTATGTGAGGAAGATACAGCCTCACATTGCTGATAGAGATTTATGGGTCCACTTCTTTCAAGATAGTCTATCTGGGACTCAGCTAGATTGGTTCTATCAACTAGAGAGGGCCAATATCCATTATTGGGAAGACCTTGTTGTTGATTTTTATAAACAGTATCAATATAATACAGACCTTGCTCCCACTCGTACTCAACTCCAGAGTATGGCTATGGTTTCAAGCGAAGGTTTCAAAGACTACGCTCAGAAATGGAGGGACTTAGCAGGAAGTGTCCAGCCTCCCCTGTCTGACAGAGAACTAGTAGACATGTTTTTGGGTACCCTGTCTGGTCCTTTCTTCAATCATCTAATTGGAAGCTCCTCAGCAGGCTTCACTAAATTATTCTTGACCGGGGAAAGAGTGGAAGATGGGATTAAGAGTGGGAAGATCCAAAAGGACGCATCCTCCAATGTCGTGAGAAAACCATTTATTGGGAAGAAAGAAGTTGGCGTTGTATACCCTCAAAGGAATCAAGACAGAATTGAACGATGTCCAATGATAGGGGTCGTCATGATCCCTAAGCCTGCACCTACTCAACAAAGGAGCAACCAGCCTAGGACAGAAAGACCAGTAAGACAATTTACCCGGATAAATATGACACTGTCTCAAGTCCTTCCACATTTGTTGAGATCTAATCTGGTAACTTTGAAGGAAGCCCCGAAGAATCCCAACACTGTCTCTCCTCATTACCACCCTAATGCTCACTATGCTTACCATTTAGAAAGTCCAGGCCATGATACCAACAACTGTTGGGCTTTGAAAAATAAGGTGCAAGACCTTCTTGAGGCAAATGTTATCACCGCTCCTATACCCAAGCATGACCGTGATGTTAACGTTGTTGAAGATGATATGTTTGTTATTGTTGTTGATGAACTTGTTACTCATCTCGTGACTGTCAAGAGGAACCTATTGAAGGATTGTTTATTTTCGGGTTGTGACGAAGGTTTTCACCTCTGTTTATCCCTACCAATTTGTTGTCATTTATTGAAAGCATGTGTCCAACGCCTAATGGATGACAAAGAGATTTTGTTTGAAAAGACTCCCGTTCCGACCATTTCTTACAAGGATGTTTCAATAGTAACCATTTGCGCCAATCCTTCCAGGGTCTCCACCAAAAGACCCGTTATGATTACATTAATTCCTAAGGTGACTCCACTGATAATTACTATGCCAGGGCCGATCCTGTACTTCTTAGATAAAACTATCCCATGGAACTACGGATGCAACGTCTACTATCACAGCGTTAAGAAGGATTGGCTGGATGATGAACACTCGATTTTTGAGAAGGTTGACCCTGACATCGGCAACATTGCGGGAACCAGAAAAATAACCCGAAGTGGAAGAGTGTTCTATCCCGAGATTGCTCCTTCAAAAACTGCTATTGGTCCTGTGATCATCCCTACTTTTGTTCCTGTTGACACTACTACTATAGTTCCTATAGTTACTCCTACTGACACCCCTACCACCGAGTCGGTCGAGACTCGAGGCAAAGGCATTATGGTTGAGCCTGTCTGGATGAAGGCACAATCAGTATCTATCCCAGAGGCCTCCAAAAAGGAGATGGAAGAAATTTTGAAAATTATAAAGAGAAGCAACTACAATGTAGTCGAACAGCTAGGGCAGACTCCATCAAAGATTTCTATGCTGGCTTTACTGTTGTGCTCCGAGGCTCATGCTAAGGCCTTGGTGAAATTTCTTAAAACTGCCCACGTGCCACAGGAAACCCCTGCTGACCAATTCCAAGACTGTGTGGCCAGTTTAACAGTTGACAACGGTTTAGGCTTCTCTGACGCTGACCTGACACCTAGAGGGAGGAAACACAACGAGGCGTTGCATGTCTCTGTCGAATGCAGAGGCACAACTTTGGTCCATGTCCTAGTTTATACTGGTTCATCTTTGAATGTGTTGCCTAAGAAAGATTTGGATAGACTCGACTATGAAGGTTTGACCTTAAAACCCAGCAACATAGTGGTAAGGGCCTTCGAAGGTTCAAAGAGAAAGGTGCATGGGGGAGGTGGACATCCCTATTAAGGTCAGAACTCAAAGCTTTGATTCAACTTTTTACATGATGGACATTCTCCCTTCCTATTCCTGTTTGTTGGGCCGACCTTGGATTCACAATGCTGGTGCCGTCACCTCTACATTACATCAAATGCTGAAGTACCCAACCAAGGGGAAAATCATCATTGTTCATGGAGAGGAGGAATATATGGTCAGTCACTTGAACTCCTTCAGATACGTAGAATTGGATGGTGAATTCATCGAAACTCTGTTTCAGCATTTCGAGGAAGTCCTACAAACAGTGGCAACAACCAAGACTGTTTCCCAAGTCCCGAAGATTACCAGACCTCCTCTAAAGATGTCTTCACTGAAAGATGCCAAGGCAGTAATCGAAGAAGGTGGGCGTACTATTTGGGGCCAACTCCCGGATATCCCTTACAAATCTGACAAATTTGGTTTGGGTTTCACTTAAGGAGCCCAGAAAGTTGTTTGTCGTGCTCGTTCCGGGGGACCACCTTTAAAGATCAGCAACCACGGAGTCAACAGTGGAGGATAGTGATGACAATTGTGACCTGGAAGATTGGATTTTCTCAACTATCAACGGAGGACTCAGCAACTGGGAAGCTAAAGATTTTGTCCCAATTACTTTTATCCAATAGTAATTGTCTTTAAATTTTTTTTGGACCTGTAATAATTAAACAATTCAGACTTTTAAAACCTTGTGTCTTACCCGAGGAACAACGGTCCATTTGTAAAGGTTGTTACTTCATTTTCATATGTCATCAATGAATCATGGACTTTTTTGCATGCAAACTTTGTGCTCTTTGTCTTTATTTTTCTACATTTTTATTTATTTCAAAAATAGCTATGCTCTTACACACACTTAGATATCAAAATGCAGATCTACATCCACTCAGGATCCCATGGGTAACTATTCTTCTATGGGCTACTGTGACTTTGAAAATATAATTTACCAAGCCAAAGACGAAGGTGAGGAAGATTGTGAAGTGCCAGGGGAACTAGCCAGGTTACTACAACAAGAAGAAAGGACCATAAAACCCCACGAAGAACCAGTGGACACAACTAACCTAGGTACCGAAGAGGACAAGAAAGAAGTCAAGGTAGGAGCCAATCTGGAACCCAGTGTCAAGAAGCGTTTAATTCATTTACTACGTGACTATGTTGAGGTCTTTTCCTGGTCGTACGAAGACATGCCAGGACTTGATGCTGATATCGTGGTCCATCGTCTACCGACAAAAGAAGATTTCCCTCCGGTAAAACAGAAAGTCTGTCGCATGCGGCCAAACATGTCAGAGAAGATCAAGACTGAAGTCATGAAACAATTCAACACCGGATTCTTATCCGTCACCTCCTATCCACAATGGGTCTCCAATGTTGTTCCAGTGCCTAAAAAGGACGGCAAAGTACGCATGTGCATGGATTACCGAGATTTGAATAAGGCAATCCCTAAGGATGATTTCCCACTTCCCCATATCAATATTCTGGTTGACAATATCGCACAACATAAAGTGTTCTCATTTATGGATGGTTTATCAGGCTATAATCAAATCAAAATGGCACCTGAGGACATGGATAAAACGACCTTCGTCACACAATGGGGCACATTCTGTTACAAGGTTATGCCGTTCGGGTTGAAGAATGCTGGGGCAACTTATCAGCGCGCCATGGTAGCTCTATTTCATGATATGATCCATCACGAAATAGAGGTATATGTGGATGACATGATAGCCATATCGCAAACTGAAGAGGAACATCTTGACCATTTGCAGAAACTGTTTGAAAGGCTAAAGAAATACAAGCTAAGGTTGAACCTGAATAAATGCACATTTGGGGTGATGTCTGATAAACTCCTAGGCTTCATCGTCAACGGTAAAGGTATCGAAGTGGACCCTGCCAAGGTGAAAGCAATATAAGAAGTGCCTGCTCCTCGCACCGAGAAGGAAGTCAGAGGATTCTTAGGATGGCTAAACTACATTTCCAAATTCATTTCTCACTTGACCACTACTTGTGAACCAATCTTCAAATTACTGAAGAAAGATCAAGTAGTCAAATGGAATGATGAGTGCCAAGATGCCTTTGACAAGATCAAATAGTACCTACAAAAGCCTCCTATTTTGATGCCGCCAGTCGAGGGAAGACCTTTAATCATGTATCTAACTGTCTTGGAAAATTCAATGGGGTGTGTGCTGGGGCAGCATGACGAGTCTAGCCAAAAAGAGCACGCTATTTATTACCTAAGCAAAAAGTTTACCGACTGTGAAACAAGATATTCATTGCTCGAGAAAACTTTCTACACTCTGGCATGGGCTTCTCGCCGGCTAAGACAATATATGTTGACCCATACTACCTTATTGATATCCAAGATGGATCCAATTAAATACATATTCGAGAAGCCTGCCCTCTCTGGGAGAATAGCAAGATGGAAGATGATCCTGACAGAATACGACATTCAATACACTACCCAAAAAGCAATAAAGGTAAGTGTGCTAGCCGATCACCTTGCTCACCTAGCTATGGATGACTATCAGTCCATGAAATTCGAGTTCCCAGATGAAGACATCATGATGGTAAACAACTATGAAGAATTCAGACCATATGACGGACCTGAACAAGGATCCCGATGGACCTTGGTTTTTCACAAAGCCTCCAACACACTCGGAAATGGCATAGGTGTTGTAATCATATCCCCTGAAAGATGTCATAATCCCTTCACTGCAAGACTTTGTTTCAACTGTACCAATAACATGGAAGAATACGAAGCGTGTATTTTTGGTCTCAAAGCTTCCATAGATTTGGGAATCAAGTCCTTAAGTGTATTTGGAGATTCAGCCTTAGTCATCAGTCAGATCAAAGGAGAATGGGACACGAACCACCCTAACCTCATCCCCTACAAATAAAATGTGTTGACATTAATCCCATATTTCAAGGAAATTATCTTTGAGAATTTTCCACGAGAGGAAAATCAACTAGCGGATGCGCTAGCCACTATGTCATCCATGTTTAAACTCAAGTGGGGTAACGAGGCTCCCCAAATCACCATTGAGCGGGTGGACAAACCAGCTTACTGTCACGAGATCAATACTGAAGAATTATTGGACCAGCCTTGGTTCCATGAAGTTAAGAGGTATGTCGAGGCCCAAGAGTATCCGGAGAGAGCTTCAGTCAATGATAAGAATTTCTTGAGAAGATTCTCTGCTAAGTTCTTCCTCATTAATGGCATTCTCTACAAGCGCAACCACAACTCTGTTTTGCTTCGTTGCATAGAAAAGGTTGAGGTAGAAAAGATCATGGTTGATCTACATGAAGGCACTTTTGGCACCCATTCTAGTGGGCACACCATGTCTAAAAATATCATGCGGGCGGGGTACTACTGGTCTACCATGGAGGAAGATTGCTATCAGCATTCACGAACCTGCCACAAGTGTCAGATCTATGCTGATAAAGTGCATATACCTATAGTGCCTCTAAACATCCTAACTGCTCCCTGGCCATTCGCGATGTGGGGAATCGATATGATTGAAGAAGTCAAACCTACAAATTCTAATGGACACTGCTTCATCTTAGTGGCCATTGACTATCTCATGAAGTGGGTGGAGGCAGCTTCTTTCACTTCCGTTACCAAGAATGTTGTAGCCCGATTCATCAAACAAAATCTCATCTATCCGTATGGTATCCCAGAGATAATCATCACAGACAATGGTACAAATCTCAACAATACTATGATCACCACACTATGTGTGCAATTCAAGATCCAGCACCATAATTCTTCCCCTTGCCGACCAAAGATGAATGACGTTGTCGAAGCTGCGAATAAAAATATCAAAAAGATCATACAAAAATGACAGTAACCTATAAAGACTGGCATAAGATGCTACCATTCACTCTCCACAGTTACCGTACCACGGCGCGCACATCAACAGGGGAAACTCCCTTTTCCTTGGTATACGACATGAAAGTTGTTCTACTAATTGAAGTCCAAATACCTTCTCTAAGAATCATAAAGGATGCAGGGTTGAATGAAGATGATTGAATCCAAAATCGACTTGACCAGTTGAACCTAATTGATGAGAAGAGGTTTACGACTGTCTGTCACGGCTTGATGTACCAAAAATGTATGATCAAAGCTTTTAACAAAAAGGTCAAGCGTCAGGTATATCAGGTTGGTGACTTGGTAATCAAGCATATCATATTACCACAAGGTGATCCCATGGGAAAATGGACTCCTACATACGAAGGACCATTTGTGATCAAAAGCATATTCTCTGGTGGAGCAATGATCTTAACCACTCTGGATGGCGACGACCTTCCGCACCCTGTGAACACGGACATAGTCAAAAGATACTACGCATAAGAGACCCGCTAGGTTGACACACCTAGGCCAAACAAGGGCATCCCGGCGAACCACGAAGGTTCGGGAAAAAATTAGGGATAAAACAAAAAATCTATACACCCGGCAAGTTGAAAACCCGAAAGGGCGACTTGGTCAAAAAAGGGTATCCCGGTGGACTGAAAACCCGAAAGGGCGGTCCAGGAAAAAGTTAGGGAATTAAAGCGTATGACTATGTCCCGTCGGATCACCTTACAGAAAACCTTTAGCATCGACTGATAAGCTCAATCCAATCAACTTCGGATAAGGCAGCAAGTGGATAAGACGCTCAGAGACACGAAGGCTATAGCAGAATGGGAACCCCATGGGATTATTTCACATAGATATCTTTTCTTTGTATCAATTTTCATTTTTACGACAATATTCTCTTACTAGAATGCTCGTCTCATTGTAAAAAAAAACTATTCAAGTTAATACAAAGATACTCCTTTGAAAGTATAAAACTATCTGTTTTTCTTTATTTTTGTGTTTTGTTTACAAAAACGTCCAATGATTTTCTTTTGAACATATGCATTTGAACGTAACTAGTGTTTACAAATGAGCAAAATGAGAACCGAAAATCGAAAGACAATCACTATTGGCTTTAAGAAATAGGATAATATCTTTAGACTATTCCATAAAATCCCTGCAGGTACCTTTTCCAACAAGAACGGAAATCCGCGACATCCCACTACAGGATCACTAACATATCTCCAGTATGCAGCTTAATGATATCAAGCTCTTTTACACCCCAGACATAACAAAACTTATAGTTACCGCTCCTAAGATTCCTCAGTGAAAGTCGCTCAGTTTCTCAGGATTCCCCAATAGGATTTCACGAGGTCCACAAGCAACGCACGACATTTCCATTGCATAAATGGATTTTATTTCTCTAACAAATGGAAGCTCATCAGCACTTCAACTTCAAAACGTGAAGACTTACACTCTTCATACCCAGCAATGCTCAGGGATTTATTTTCCCTGACTCCAGCAATACTGCGGCATAACAATTAATGTGTCCATACATTACATCCATACGTCATAGCATTGACTACACAGATACATAAAACATAATCTCATTTATTTTGAGAACATCATTGTACCATGCATTTCATACATCATGACATTGCATACAACTAACCTTTCATTTTTTCATGAAAGATCAATTAACAGAAAATTATCGTCAAATTTTCGGCAAGACAATTACAGATCAATTCCCAAGAAAGGACCGGTCAACCATCTACATAACAGATGTTTCTTTCAGACTCCTTCCAGTTTAGTTTAAATCTCTCAACGATTTATTCTGATTCTTTCCCGCAGATGTCTTCTCTGGTTCAGATAAATCTCTCAATGATTTATTCTGATTCTTATCCAGATCCCTGCCGGTTCAGTTTAAATCCCTCAACGGTTTATTCTGATTCTTTCCCGTAGACGTTTTCTCTGGTTCAAATAAATCTCTCAATGATTTGTTCTGATTCTTCTCCAGATCCCTGTCGGTTCAGTTTAAACCTCTCAACGGTTTATTCTGATTCTTTCCTGCAAACGCTTTCTCTGGTTTAGATAAATCACTCAAAGATTTACTCTGATTCTTTCTAGTCAAAGAACATACAATACTTCTTCGGGTTCAGATAAATCTCTCAATGATTTATTCTGATTCTTTCCCGCAGACACTTCGGGTTCAGATAAATCTCTCAACGGTTTATTCTGATTCTTTCCCGTAGACGCTTTCTCTGGTTCAGATAAATTGCTCAAAGATTTACTCTGATTCTTTCCATTTAAAGAATATTCAAGATCTATTTTGGTTCAGTTTAAACACCTCAAGGTTTATCCTGATACTTTCCAAAGGAACACTTCAGGTTCAGATAAATCTCTCAATGATTTATTCTGATTCTTCCCAATCAAACAACATACAAGACTTCTCCCGGTTCAGATAAATTGCTCCAAAGATTTATTCTGATTCTTTTCCGGTTGAAATCAAGTTCAAACTTAGTCCAATCTCTGTCAACAGTCACCTTGGATGGCATCTACAAGCCCATCTCCGGAAGATCTCCATCATTCCTCCAAATGGAATCTATAAGCCCATTCCAATTTCATCTTCGAGTGCAAATTTCTGGGCACTCTAGTGTCCAATTATCTTCCACCTTCAAGTCACGAATGGCGGATCCGCCAATCTAATTCTTCAAGTTTAATAAGATTTAACAGGGGAAGCTGTTGTACCCTGTGATATGGTGGGAGAACTGACTTGAGGTTTACGTTTGTATTCGCACTTGTTCAGTTTAGCAAGAGTCGCCACCGACTTTTTATTTTATCCTAAAGGAAAGGTTAAAAAGCACATGAAAAACCTTTTGAGATGTTTCGTGGGTTCGGGGGGTAGATTATGAAAAGGGAAGGTATTAGCACCCTTTTCATCCATGGTTATCCATGGGCTCTTAGTTACTTGTTTAGATCACTTGCCTTGCATTTTCAATTGTTTGAAATGGTGCTTTGTGTGTGGGTTTGAAAATGTTTTGAAAAAGATGCCTTGTCTAGGCAACCCTTGTAACAATTCTTTACTCGAATGTTTTACAAAAGGTGTTTGTCTTTTTGAAAAGATGTTTCAAGGTTTTGAAAGTTGTTTTGAAAGTTTGTGTTTGTGAAGTGTGTTTTGAAAAATGGCAAGGATTGTTTTGCAAGATTGATCAAGTAACCAAGAGCTATCTACTCTAAATTTCTCAAAGATCTTTCCTATGTTTTAACCCTTTTAACAGTATTGTTCCACCATTGTATTTGGTGGACAATCTTGTGTTAGGATGTTAACGGGACGGGCGCGGGTCATCGTTTAGACCATGATTGCAATAGTGCCAAGTGTCTTTGGAAATTTTCCTTCAAGGGACTTGATCATTTTTAGGCAACTTTTGAAAGCGTCATCGAGGGACTATGATCATTTGATTTGTTTTGTTTTGCCAAAGAAACTCAACATACAACATTGCCCATTATTGAAGGCAACAAGTGGAGTAACCCTAAGGGGTGCAAGTGTGATTGGTGTTATCCATTTTCATACTTTTTGTCTTTTGTTTAGTCAAGCTATTTGTTGTTTGATTTTTGCATACAAACCCTAAGTCTATCATGGTATATTTGAAAGCGATAAATTGCGAGAATTTAAAGTCTACGCTATTACAAATAAGTATCCGGGAGTGGGGGTACAAATATTTACAAATGGAGATGAGACTTTAATAGGAGAGTAGTGTCCAAATAATTTACAACCAAATCGAAATGCGATCTCAAATGTAATATGTAATGTATAGCCATGTATAAGAATAAGCAAATGTATAAGAGTAAGCAAATGTGTATTGTAAAAGTGTAAGTGCATGTAATTATTTACAAGGTGAGAAATGTGTTTAACTTAATGAAAAAATTAAGTATTATTTATTTATTCTTTTCGTATTTTGTTGAATATGTACAAACAAAATATTTTAAGAAAAGAAAAGGAAATGTTTTAAGAATTCTATTTTTTTATGTATTAATATTAATGTATTTTAATTGGTATTTTTGTGTATAAAAAGATTTATATAAAAAAAAAGAAATTTAAGATAAAAGTCTATTAATCTAATTAAACCTAATGTTCATGTAAATAAAGAAAGTTTTATAAAAAAGAATTAAGGTATTTTTAATTTATAAACAAAAATAGACTATGTTAGTTTAAATTATAAAAAAATAAAATGATAAAAAAGGTTAGTTTATGTAAAAAAGTGAATGGGCTTAAAGGGGGTTTGTGGCCCAAAACAAAATAAGTAGAACAAGTAAAATGGAGGTGAGGCGCCAGGAGGGGGGTCAAGTGCAAAAAACATTGGGCCTGGAGTTTTGTTGGACAGGGCAAGGCCCAGTACGCGTTGGTCACATTTTTGTAAGGGTTTCGTTAGTTTTGTTTCATAACTTGGAGTTAGGGTTTGGCAAGTTACAGCGCGGCGCCGTTCTTCCTTCGTCTTCCTTCGTCTGAGCCTTTTGAGCCAAAGCCTCTGAGTTTCTCTCCGTCCCTACTGCCAGGTGCGCCACCGTCCATCCTCCTCCCTCCATGGACCGCTCAAGTAGTGATAAGCAAAGGTAATGCCTCTCCTTCTTATGCCTTAGGGTTTTCATTAGTTCTTTTTGATTTCATGTTCTGATTAAGTGTTGTTGTTGTTTCTGTTGAGGTGCATGAAAGGAAAGAAAAGAAAAGATACTACCTTGACCCTTGGAGACGGAGGAGGAGGCGGATTGGGAGGTGCTGTGGGCGGCCAAGGGCGAGCGCGCGTGGTGTTGAGCTGGCTCTGGAAATTCTGGTACTCGTATTTTATTCTTTGTGGTTTTATGATGACGATTCTGAAAACCTAGCTCAACTCTCTTTTCCTCTTCTGTCTATGTGAACACTTGCCCCTGTATGCTTGTATGATGGCCCTTGATTCGTATTACTCAATGATGAACTTCTTTAGTTCTGAGAGTTTAGGTGTTTTCCTGCTTTTCCTCTTCTTGCCCCTGAGATGCTTTATTGGTATTGATCTTGAATATTGCTTTGTATGCTTGCCCTGTGATGAGCCTAGCTCTGAGGGCCTAGGACTCGTTGACTCTGAGATGTGTGCTGGTTTTGAATATTGATGTGGCTTTTAGGCTTATTTGTGCAGGATGGCTATGGCTTTTTGTTGGAGGCAGGACTGTATGTTTCAATGTTACAGTTTGGAGAGTTTTTGCTTTTTGATATTTTCTGCCTTTTTTCTCTACTGTGTTGGTATATTTTCTTTATATCTTAAGCCTAAGCCCTGTAAGCCTTTTCTTTTCTCTTTTATCTCTCTCTCTCTACATTTAAAAAAGCATTTTTATTGCTTTAGAAATGTACTATTTCTGAAAAGGTGACTGGCCTTGAAAATGATGAATTTGAACCTTGCTTGCATTAGTTGCTTAGCTCTGCATAATTCCTGCTTTCCTGCATACTTTGTTGACAACATTTTGTACTTTGATATCTTTCCATATCCTTTTGGACAGCTTTTGATATCTTTGGCTTTGGGCAGCTCTAGTTGACTTTGGACTTAGTTTGAAATTGTGACTTGCATTGTTCTTTTGGCATAATCAGTAACTGTTCAGTTTGCCTTTATACTTGTACATGCTGTTTGTTTTGAAACTGTGCAGTTGGTTGGCAATTTGAATTTATGCAAAATTATAACTTTGTGCATTTCATGTTTCATTGCAAGCATCTTCTATCCCTCTTTGTGAACCAAGAGAAATCTTGTGATTTGCAGAGAGGGTAAACTGATTCCGGCCAGTCGCTTTTAATGATGATTTCTGAATTAACTGTCCGTCTTTTATTTTATCAGCTTCTGACCTCTTTTCTTTTCTTTTTGCAGGTAAAGATAATTGAGCAAAGGAGCATTGGATAGAAGATGAAGACTTAGGAAATTTTAGGATAGTTTCAATTTATTCTTCAATTATTTGTACCATTATCATTTGAAACAAAATGTAAATAAATTTACAGTTGTTTAAATAATAATTTGTAACAAACAATTAAATATGAATAAAAATCCCTTTTTGTCAGTTAATTCCTTCTTTCAATTCCCTGTTTATTTAATCATTTGAATTTCTTAAATTGAAACAACTGGAAGTAAATCCAATTATTTTGACTTAGAAAAAGAAATAATTAATAAACATCCGGCGTTCCGAATAATCCAAAACATTGCACAGTTAATCTCAACAAATGTCCATATTCCTTTACCTTTACTGATTAAGTCCAAATACTGCAAATTCTCAATCAACAGCCTCAGTCCATATACTGCAAATTCTCAATCAACAGCCTCAGTCCATATCTCAGTAAATTGAAAAGCACTGATAGAATTAATTCTTTTCTGAGAAATATGCGCACAAAACCCTGATTCTTGTCTTAATTTTCACAGAAGCGCCTGCCTGATCAAAACCTGAGCCAACTCAACCAAACCTTAACAATCTGCTTGAACTGCTTTAAAATCAATGAAAACCCTAAATTTTGTCTGACTGACAAGAAAAGTCTGTTTGACCGATTCTTGAGCCAGTCTGAAAAATCAGGAAAAGCCCGAAGCTCTGATTTCTTGTGAAAAATAGGAGGGCAAATTTTGGGGTACAACATACCCTAAAATTTTCCCTCTCATTTATCAAATATTTTCTCACAAGATCCCCTTTGGTTCAAGACTGCACAAGGGGTGATCAGCTCAAGACACCTCCTTAAGCATTGATGACTGAAATTAGGGTTTGAGATTGCACAAGGATAATTGAACTTTTAATGCCTCATATGACTTTCATGGATCATTATGGACCCCAAGATTGCTCATGTCTAGTTTCAAGTCTTAGATCACATTTTTGCTTGGTCAATTGAGCAGTTGACCTAAAAATCAATTGTATTGAGGGAAAAGTCAACTATGGTCAATTTACAGTAAAACTTTATAATTTTTGATCCATATCAACATTATAAACTCATATGTATCATTTGATCAAGTTTGGACCACAATTCCTCAAGAAATTTGATCAGATAATCAAAAGGGCAAAATGGTTAAAATTAGGGTTTTGATTGAAAAAGGGCAATTTCTAATTTTTGACCTAGCAAATGGTTAATTGGTTTGAGGCATGATCTAAATAGTTAAATTGAATCATTTTTACCTAATGGCATGACTCAAAACATTGCTCAAGATCATTTGGTTGATAGTTGATTTTCAGTCAACTGATCAAAAGTCAACTATACACTAAAAAGTCAAACTTTGCATGTTTAGTCAAAATCAAGTGTCAGAGATTACAATTCATCAAAATATGTAAAAATATGAAACTTGTTCATCAAGAAATCAAAAAGTCAAGATTTCATTTTGAAAAGTCAGAGTTTTCAAACATAGAAATTTTTCTAAGTGTTGAAAACTTCATATTTTTTCACAACTTTGAGCCAATTTTTCACCATGTTACAAGATGATTCAAAAGAAACTTTCAAAATGAAAGTTTTAGATCTACATGAGATATAAAACATTTATTTACACAACTTCTCCTAGAAATGTTTGGATCTCAAGTTATTAATCGATGAAGTCATGGTCATGAAACTAAACACTTAGTGAAAATTCTGCCCTAGTTTAGGCAGGATTTTGATCTAACTTCATGGAAATTTTTCATATAGTTCCATTTGTAATTTTCAAAAGTGATTCAAAGAGGGGTTAAGAGCACATTACAAGCTTTCCAAAATGTCTAAGAACTCCTTAAGATCATTTGTGAGTAAGGAGAATCGAAAGCCAGAAGTTAGGGTTTCAAGTTGTTTTGCAAGGCAACATTTGTGATGCAACATGAACCAAATCTATAGCCATGCTGCATAATCTTCACTTTGCATGCCTCAAACTTGTGTTTCACTCTATAATTAATGGTTTACACAATTGATTAAGCCCTTATCCAAGTGTTTGAAGCTTTGTCCAAGTTGGTTTTCCATTTATGGAACAAAGTTACCATTACTATTTTGATAAAGCACTGCTTTTGCAAATGTCAACTCTCCTTGAGCTCCTAACTTGTTGTCTCTATCCACACTCAAGATAAATGATCAGAAGCAAACATGTTTAAATTGCCTAACCACTCTACATGCTTGTACTTTCTACCTTGAAACTACATTTCTCACTTTTCTTCAAAATCAAGAAACTTAGCCATAACCATATAACTCAGAAATCCCTTGTGCAAAACATCTCTAACCTTTTGCTTATAGATACACAAGTCATTTGCAAGAAAATACATGAATTCACAAGCCTGGAAACTCCCTACAACTCCCTGAGATCAGAATTTGCACACAAACTCCATTTTTGTGTCATTTCTGACTTTGAATTCCAAACTCACATTTCACTCGTGCGTTCTCACTCAAATTCAAACACAAAGCTTCCATACACCATTTAGAAATCATCTCATACCCTGTTACACAACTGTAACACCATTTTCACCATCTTCCATTTTCAAAAACAGAGCTTTGCACTTGGACTTCTCTAGCACGATTCAACCATCTCAAGTACAAACTAAACATTGCATTAGCATCCTGGAGGGTCACTGGCGCTATTCTGATCATCACAACACCTTGAGGAGTGCTCAAAATCAGAATATGATTTCCAGTTTTGAGGTAAGTTTCCTTAACTTTTAACTCTCTCTACAAGCATCTTTTGCACATATATTCTGAAGCAAAAATGTAAATATCATTACCCTGAAGCTGTACATATCCATAGTTTTCATTTACATGGCTTGAGCTTAGAGAATTTTAAGTTTGAAGTTTCTGAAAAAATTAGGGTTCAAATTAGGGCCAGGGAAATTCTCATTCATCTTTGTTCTATAACTTTAGTTGTTTACATGGTTAGATTCGTGAGGAAAAATAACACAACTTTCATGTTTGCATTTTCCATTTTTGTTGAGAAATGAATGAGATACAGGTGGTCTGGCTGGCTAAAGGTTGAAGACAAAGTACAGGTCATGGAGACATTCTATATTATGTATTTATTCTTTCATTTAATTTAACGGATGTATAGCCACCCCAGTAGTAAGGCCGCACGCGTTATTGGCAGAGGTCGTGGGTTCGAACCTCAGCGCTGCCTTTTTACATTTTTTTCCACTTTTTTTGCCTTCTTTGCAGCGCTTGGGCCTCCACCCCATGGGCCTGACTTTTTTTTAACACCATACCCCCTTGTTTGGTCATACCACACAGCCCACATAACTTTTTTTATTTATTCCTATTATACAAAAAATGGCCTTGGGCCTAATTTCTCAATAGAATTACTTTCTAACCTCTCTTTTAATTTTCAAACCTCTGACTTCTAACTTTTATTTATTTTATTTATTTTATATTTTCATTTTATTTTATTGTTATTATTAATATTATTATTATTATTATTATTATTATTATTATTATTATTATTTTCATTAATAAACAATCCAAAAATATTTATATTTTATTATTTATATTTAGTTTATTTTTCTTCATAAAAACTAAAAGAACAAAAAAAGACATTTCCTTTAATAAATTAATTTCTTTTTTAAATACTTAGATAATTAGTCTTAATTATTATTATATTATTTTCTTGTAAATTAAAATCAATTTAGAATTTAGGACTTTTTATTTAATTAATTTTATTTACTAATTTAATTAAATTCACAAAAAACCCTAAAAAATTTGTTTTCTTTAATAAATTAACTTCTTCTATTAACTTAGTTCAATTTTCTTACTTTTAAGTTAATTAATTTTCTTCTAGTTAATTAGGTTAAAACAAAAACCTTTTCATGAAAACCAAACAAAAATCACATTTCTTTTTACATTTACATTCTTGCATTTTATTTATTCATTTTTGTACAATAATCAATATGGTTGTAATAATTATTTAGATTTAATTTCTTGCAATTCCCCATTTATAATTTGTACACCCCCTCCCCTAAATGATGTAATAGCGTAGTAATTTTAATTTCCACAATTTATCGCTTTATATACAAATGCTAGTAATTAGGGTTTGTATGGCAAGAATAAAATCAATAAATAGCAAACCCTAATCAAGACAAATCAAGCATGAAAACCAATACAATTGCACACTTACACCCTTAGGGTAAACCCACTTTGTTGCCTTATAAATGGCCATATTATGCATGTGAGGTATCTTAGCAAAAACAAGCAAAGTACAAGATCATAGTCCCTCGATAACGCTTCGAATGTTGCCTTACAATTGATCTTAGTCCCTTAAAGAAAATGCTAAGATATCTTACAATATTGCTAATCATGGTTATACGATGACCCTTTCTCGTCCCTTTTACATCCAAAGATAGGGTTACTTACCAAACCAATGGTAAGATAACAATGTCAAAGGAAAGAGGAAATAAACATGAAATACTTTTGAGTAGGTAGATTGTTCTTAGTTTCTTGCTCAATTTCAAAATCAAAAACATCCTTGCTATTTTCAAAACAAACACCAACACTTTCAAGAACATCTTTCAAACTTGAAAATATTTTCAAAAGATCAACACTTTGTATACATTCTTACGAACGAGAATCATTACAAAGTTTGCCTAAACGATGACGCCTTTTCAAAATACTTTCAAAAACCACACAAAGCACATTTTCAAACAAAAGCAAGTGATCTAGCAAGCAACTAAGAGCCCATGGAAAACCATGGATGAAAAGGGTTTTAATACCTTCCCTTTTCATAATCTACCCCCCGAACTCAAGAAAACATCTCAAAGGTCTTTCCTATTCTTTTCAGCCTTTCCTTTTGGATAAAAGAGAAGTCGATGGCGACTCTTGCTAACCGCAACATTTGCGATCAAACACAAAACGACCAAGTCAGGTCTCCCACTGTGTTACAGGGGGCAGTACTGATCTCCAATCCTACGCTAGTGCAACAACAACAGAATAATCAGCATAGGCAGGAAGCACCTAGGAGGCAGTTTACAAAGATCAACATGAAATTAGCTCAAGCTTTACAACACATGTTGAAAGAAGGGATGGTTACATTGAGAGATCCTCCTCCGAATCCTAACACTTTCTCTCCCCGCTACAACCCCAATGCAAGATGTGCATATCACTCTAACAACCTCGGGCATGACACTAACAACTGTTGGGCTTTGAAAAATAAAATCTAATACATGATTGAAGCCAAGGAAATTAATTTTTGATCCTCTTGAGACCCCTAATGTGATTACGGCACTCAAGCCTAACCATGACAAGGGTGTTAATGTTGTTCAATTTGTTTCTTATGTTTCTACTATAGAAAATGTAACTACTCCCCTGATAATTATTAAGGAGAAATTATTTTAAGTCGGTTTATTTCCGGGTTGCGTTGAAGGTTGTTACTACTGTGCATCCCAATCCAATGGTTACGTATTACTGAAGAAGGGTATTTAGTGTCTTATGGATGACCGTGAGATTTTGTTTGAGAAAATTCATGTTGAGAAGACTCCTTATGTGGAGAGTACATCCCAAGACTTGAATCTTGAAGACGTGTCTACAATTTCTAGTACCCCTATAAAGATCACTTCAAAAGGTGTTGTGAAGATTACCGCGGAACCTAAAGTCGCTCCCCTAGTTATTACTTCCCTTGGGCCAATCCCATATTCCTTTGATAAGGCTATCCCTTGGAATTATGGAACGGATATCTACTATCATGGAGTCAAGCAGGAACCATTAACTGTTGAAGAGGAAAATTTTGAAGTTACTAATCCCGATGTTGGAAATACTACAGGGACTAGTAAGGTTACTAGAAGTGGAAGGGTTTTCTCTCTAGAGATATCTCCGAAGACTGTTACTGCACCAGTTCGTATCACCGCTACAGAATCTACTACTAAAATCTAAAATAAAGAAAGTATGTCTGAGCCTTCCCAGACAGAGGCACCAAAAGAAGTTAATGTCAAAGACCCCTCCAAGCAAGAGATGGAGGAAATTTTAAAGATTATCTGAAAAAGTGACTACAAGATTGTTGAACAGCTGGGGTAGACCCCTTCAAAAATATCTATGTTATCCCTGTTGTTATGCTCCGAAGTGTCATACCGCAATTTTTCACCTAAGATCCTTGCCTCATTTGCATTGTTTTATATATACATCTTGGTCACAGAATATGGTAGGTTTCGAACATTTCTCTTTCGAGCTTTGATTGTGTAGAGATTATCGAGTGTTGTGAGCATTTTATCTTATGAATGACTAACCACTAATCAAGCACGAAGTGTATGTTTTGTTTTTTTATATTTCATTTGCAGGAAATAGGTCTGAAAGAAGAGCATCGGACGTCACACATCAATTAGGGTTTCGAGTCTCGGGACAGAAATGCGGTCGGTCGTTAATTCTAGAAGGCTGATTCATCAAAAGAATTTCAGAGAATCGTGTGTTTATTTCCACACTCTGTCCAACAGATGGTCTCCAGTGTCTCTGAAATTTTTTGGAAAGAACAGTCGAATTTTTACTGCCTTTGGTTCATGTGTTTCACATTTCTTTAAAATACAAGAGAACCAAGATATGCCAGTCATTTTCGATCACGTCGACCAAAAGTCATCTGTAAGTTTTCTCATGACACTGAGTGAATTTTGTGAAAATGGGATGATTAAATTCAATACCGTTCTACAAGAATTTATTCGGAACACTTGGAATTTTCTTTATTTGAATTCAAGCGATAATTAAAGAGGAGTTACCAAGAGATCTCATTCAAGAATAATCATTTATCGTATGAAATATTTATTCAAGATTATTTTGTGTGATTATTTTGGTGGATTTACATTATGGTTATTTGAACACACATGAAGCATTTACTAAGGAGATATTAGAAAAAGGAATTTGATTCAAGTAATCGTTCATCACAAGATTAAATACATGATGGTTACTATTTTATTATAAGAATCAATTCATGTGATTTATTTGGATCTCTATTAAAAAATGCAAGATTAAATTCTAAGACTTGCATTATTATTTATTCATCATTCAACAATTTATTCAAGTATTATTCAATTCTTTCCCAATTCAAATGGAAGATCTTAAATTTTTATCAAGACATATAAAGATTCAATTTCATATGAAGATTCAAAGTTATATATAATTATAAGGGAATTGAGAATATATTGAAGAATACATATTCATTCATGTTACAATTTACTTGGATTTATTGTTATAAAGTTACAAAAGAAATTCAAATTTTGTACATGAAAATCAAGCTATTATTCTTGCTACAAAACAGTCTCAATGCTGCCCATTTTTCCAGCACTGTTTTAATCCAATAACAGTCCAATTGTTGAGTATAATGTTGTCCATTTTCTCCAACCTTGTTTCAAAAAAGACCATGCCAAGTTGCTGTCCTAATCTGCCCTGCAAAACAGTCCAAAATGCAGCCTATAATACAAAAGTCTGCACCTTTGCTGCTACAAAAACCAGTCTAGAAAACACCAAATATTGCACTAAAATGCATACTTCAAAAAGCTGTCTCATAAAACATCAAAACAGGGCCTAAAATAGTTCAAATCTCTACTATTTCCCCCCTAAAACCCCCTATATTTCACTATAAATAAAGGCCTCTATCAATAGAAAAAGGGAGGAGTTTTGTCCAAGAATCACAAGAAAAAATCAGAAGAGGAACATCAAGTGAGAGAGAAAAATTCAGAGGGGACCACACATAGAAAATTCAACAAGTGTAACACAAAACTCAACAAGAAAATACAGAAATTCAAGGAGAGAAAACTTAACGTTTTGAAGCCCCATCGGAGAGGCTCCGATAGGTATTTTTCTTCCTCCCTATTTAATTCTGCATAACTTCCTCATTCATATGTTTGAATCTTCTCTTTACACCAATTTTATGCCATATGAATGCTTGCTTTATCATACCTTTTGTTGTATTTTGAGTCGCTGCAACATATGGATATTTAGAAATTTTAGAAGTCATAATAATAGTAATAACATAAATTAATTGATAAAAATATACTTCAAAACTACTGTTAAAACAACGTACAAACCATTATTTCTTTCACAAAAAGAACCTTACCACCCAAGGTATCCTCTTGCTTCTTCCTCGATCATCTTCCATTCTTCTGCCGGCTTCAGACTGTTGCTTCTGCACCATAACATTACTTCAAAGCAGAAACAAAACTCAGAACCAAAACTCAGAATCAGGACAACAGAACCAAAGCTCAGAAACAAAAACCCAGAACCAAAGCTCAGAAACAAAAACCCAGAACCAAAATCTCAGAACCAAAAACTCAGAATCAGGATACATAACCAAAACTCAAAAACAAAAACCCAGAACCAAAAACTCAGAATCAGGACAACAGAACAAAAACTCAAACAAAAACCCAGAACCAAAATCTCAAAACCAAAAACTCAGAATCAGGACAACAAAACCAAAAACTCAGAATCAGGACAACATAACCAAAACTCAGAACCAAAAATCAGAATCAAAAACTCAGAACCAAAAAACTCAGAACCAAAACTCAGAACAAAAACCCAACACCAATGAACCCTTTCTCCTTGATGAACAGCATAACACTTTTCTCAAGTCGGTTACGCTGCTGACCCCTCCGCCTCGAATTACATTGACGATTTCGTTGATTTACAGAAGAATAATGTTGCTTCTATTTACAACATGTATCACCGCGAGCAGAAGAAACCCCTTCCATTTTTGTTCTTCTGTTTTCATAGATTTTGATATTGAAGGCACAAACGAAGTGGAAGGTTATGTTGTTGTTAACTAAATTGAAGGAGGAAAGCAGTTTGAACGAGAAAGAAGGTGGAAAAGATGGATGAAGTCGTGGAGAGAGCAATGATAGAGAGATGAAGAAGGTGATTCAGAGAGAGAGTCAAAATTTTTTTACGGTAACATGGAAAACAAAGTTTTTGGGAATTAATAATAATCAGTTTTCTTTCCCTTCCCAATGACAACAACGACGTCTCTTTGTTATTAGGGTTTCCCAAAACATTTCCTTATTCTTTTCCCAAACCGGGTCAGCCCTATTGGGCATGTTGCCCAATCATATTATCATTATTCCCCTTATATTTTAATTAGAACATAGCCATAATAGATAAATAAACACGACTCAGTGGAAGGGCAATCCATTACCCTTAAAGGCTCAAGCTCGATCCCTGCTGGGGCATTTTTCTGTTTTCTTGCTCTTTTAACCCTTTTCTTTCAATTCTATTAATTTGATTTATATAATATTAATTTAGTTCTTCATAAAAATATAAAAATAAAAAACATGCTTAATTCAATTTATCTTTTATTTAAATTTTGTCATGCTATTAATCTTTCATTTAATATTTTATTTATTTATTAAATTGCTTAGAATACATGTTATAAATTAATCTTTTGTTTAGATTTTCATTATTTATTTACATGTTTTATAAATTAAATCCTCTACTTAATGTTTGTTATTTTAATTATTCAAACACATGTTTTTATTTAATTTTTGCTACTCAAAAATGCAAGCTAGTAAAAATTAGTTTTTCTATTTAATTCTTGCTGTTTATTTACTTGTTCCATTGTCGCTATAATTAACCTTATTCTTGATCGTTTAATCTTTATCTCTCGTCCGTCTCAAATTCCAAGGGAAATGTTTTAACTTTGTTGACTTCACGTCATCAAACACATCTCATCCAATCGTGCGAATACCCTCATTCATCTTTTGTTTGCTATTTTGCGAAACCTAAGATAATTTTCCTAAAAGATTCAATTTTCAAACTCACACCTTTCAAGTCAAAACTTTGACATTAGGTCGTCGTATCTTCAAAATCTCGTCCACACCTATTTTAGCCAAACAAACCATTTTAATCAAATAAACAATTTTAATAAACAGATATTTCAAAAAGTTCATATAGGATACTATATATGCATTGGGTGCTAATATCTTCCCATTGCATAACCAACCCCCGAACTCTAGATCTCTTTTCAAAAATGCATTGTATTTTCATTACTTTTAAATTTTATTTTACATTGCATACTTTAGGGTTTTATTTCTCTCTTTCCCTTTTCCCTTGGAAATAATAAAGCGCGGTGGCGACTCTTGCTTTTGTGATTTGAGTTAATTAATAGCTCGATCTCCTATTTACCCCGCTACATTTTTATCGCTATAGAAATGGCGACTCTGCTGGGGATAGATTGACCTCTTGCTGGTCCATCCCTAAGTGGGTTAAGCCTAGTTTGTCTTATATGTTTTATCATTATTTGATTGTTTGATTATATGTTTATATTGTGGTTATTTTGGTGTTAATGATATTTACAAAGGACAAGTCCTATACCCGGACTAAGTTTTACACTTAAGAATAGGACAGTCGGTATAGTCATGTTAACTTTGAGGGAGTAATCCCGAAGAAGGAGGCATGAAATCCCCCACTCAGTGGAAAGCCCCTTTGGACGTAGTATTTGTTTACCGAGTAATCGGGAAGACATTATTGCTTTCGACCTGGGAGCCAGAGAAGCTGAGAATCGTAGAACCCTAACCCATCTTGGCCTTTTAGGTGTAGCGCGGAGACTGTGCCAGAGTAATCTTGAAGTAGTTGTCATGCGATGCTACGCTCGGATGAGTTTCTCTTGAGAATATTGCTAATTATTGAGTAATCAAGATGTTGGTAATATCCAAAGGAGGAATGTAGACTCTGGGAACTCTTAGAACCTTGTTTTGCAGGTGTGATTAAACCTTTAGTACATACCCTGGGGGTGGGCTTTACCTTTGACTCCATGCTCGAAGCGTTGAACCTTTGAACCCCATGAATGACTAACCACTAATCAAGCACGAAGTGTATGTTTTGTTTTTTTTATTTCATGTGCAGGAAATAGGTCTGAAAGAAGAGCATCGGACGTCACACATCAATTAAGGTTTCGAGTCTCGGGACAAAAATGCGGCCGGTCGTTGATTCTCAAAGGCTGATTTATCAAAATAATTTCAGAGAATCGTGTGTTTATTTCCACACTCTGTCCAACAGATGGTCTCCAGTGTCTCTGAAATTTTTCGGAAAGAACAGTCGAAGTTTTACTGCCTTTGGTTCATGTGTGTTTCACATTGCATTAAAATACAATAAAACCAAGCTATGCCAGTCATTTTCGATCACGTCGACCAAAAGTCATCTGCAAGTTTTCTCATGACGCTGGGTGAATTTCGTCAAAATGGGATGATTAAATTCAATACCGTTCTAGAAGAATTTATTCGGAACACTTGGAATTTTCCTTATTTGAATTCAAGCGATAATTAAAGAGGAGCTACCAAGATATCTCATTCAAGAATAATCATTTATCGCATGAAATATTTATTCAAGATTATTTTGTGTGATTATTTTGGTGGATTTACATTATGGTTATTTGAACACACATGAAGCATTTACTAAGGAGATAGTAGAAAAAGGAATTCGATTCAAGTAATCGTTCATCACAAGATTAAATACATGAAGGTTACTATTTTATTATAAGAATCAATTCATGTGATTCATTTGGATCTCTATTACAAAATGCATGATTAAAGTCTAAGACTTGCATTATCATTTATTCATTATTCAACAATTTATTCAATTATTATTCAATTCTTTCCCAATTCAAATGGAAGATCCTGAATTTTTATCAAGACATATGAAGATTCAATTTCATATGAAGATTCAAAGTTATATATAATTACAAGGGAATTGAGAATATATTGAAGAATACATATTCATTCATGTTACAATTTACTTGGATTTATTGTTACAAAGTAACGAAAGAAATTCAAATTTTGTACATGAAAATCAAGCTATTATTCTTGCTACAAAACAGTCCCAATGCTGCCCATTTTTCCAACACTGTTTTAATCCAATAACAATCCAATTGTTGAGTATAATGTTGTCCATTTTCTCCAACCTTGTTTCAAAAAAGACCATGCCAAGTTGTTGTCCTAATATGCCTTACAAAACCGTCCAAAATGCAGCCCATAAGACAAAAGTCTGCATCTTTGCTGCTACAAAAACCAGTCTACAAAACACCAAATATTGCACTAAAATGCATACTTCAAAAAGCTATCTCATGAAACATCAAAACAGGGCCTAAAATAGTTCAAATCTCTACTATTTTCCCCCCTAAAACCCCTTATATTTCACTATAAATAAAGGCCTCTATCAACAGTAAAAAGGGAGGAGTTTTGTCTAAGAATCACAAAACAAAATCAGAAGAGGAACATCAAGTGAGAGAGAAAAGTTCAGAGGGAACTACACATAGAAAATTCAACAAGTGTAACACAAAACTCAACAAGAAAATATAGAAATTCAAGGAGAGAAAACTTAAAATTTTGAAGCCCCATTGGAGAGGCTCCGATAGGTATTTTTCTTCCTCCCTATTTAATTCTGCATAACTTCCTCATTCATATGTTTGAATCTTCTCTTTACACCAATTTTACGCCATGTGAATTCTTGCTTTATCATACCTTTTGTTGTATTTTGAGTCGCTGCAACATATGGATATTTAGAAATTTTAGAAGTCATAATAATAGTAATAACATAAATTAATTGATAAAAATATACTTCAAAACTACTGTTAAAACAACGTACAAACCATTATTTCTTTCACAAAAAGAACCTTACCACCCAAGGTATCCTCTTGCTTCTTCCTCCATCATCTTCCATTCTTCTGCCGGCTTAAGACTGCTGTTTCTGCACCATAACATTACTTCAAAGCAGAAACAAAACTCAGAATCAGGACAACATAACCAAGACTCAAACAAAAACCCAGAACCAAAATCTCAGAACCAAAAACTCAGAATCAGGATAACAGAACCAAAACTCAGAAACAAAACCCCAAAACCAAAATCTCATAACCAAAAACTCAGAATCAGGACAACAGAACCAAAACTCATAAACAAAAACCCAGAACCAAAATCTCAGAACCAAAAACTCAGAATCAGGACAACAGAACCAAAAACTCAGAATCAGGACAACAGAACCAAAACTCAGAACCAAAACTCAGAACTAAAACTCAGAATCAAAAACTCAGAACATAAAAACTCAGAACCAAAACTCAGAACAAAAACCCAACACCAATGAACCCTTTCTCCTTGATGAACAGCATAACACTTTTCTCAAGTCGGTTACACCGCTGACCTCTCTGCCTCGAATTACACTGACGATTTCGTTAATTCACAGAAGAATAATGTTGCTTCTAATTACAACATGCATCACCGCGAGCAGAAGAAACCCCTTCCATTTTTGCTCTTCTGTTTTCGTAGATTTTGAGATTGAAGGCAGAGACGAAGTGGAAGGTTATGTTGTTGTTAACTAAATTGAAGGAGGAAAGCAGTTTGAACGAGAAAGAAGGTGGAAAAGATGGATGAAGTCGTGGAGAGAGAAAGGATAGAGAGATGATGAAGGTGATTCAGAGAGAGAGTCAATTTTTTTTACGGTAACATGCAAAACAGAGTTTTTGGGAATTAATAATAAACAATTTTCTTTCCCTTCCCAATGACAACAACAGCGCCTCTTTGTTATTAGGGTTTTCCAAAACATTTCCTTATTCTCTTCCCAAACCGGGTCATCTCTATTGGGCATGTTGGCCCAATCATATTATCATTATTCCCCTTATATTTTAATTAGAACATAGCCATAATAGATAAATAAACGCGACTCAGTGAAAGGGCTATCCATTACCCTTAAAGGCTCAAGCTCGATCCCTGCTGGGGCATTTTTCTGTTTTCTTGCTCTTTTAACCCTTTTCTTTCAATTCTATTAATTTTATTTATATGATATTAATTTAGTTCTTCATAAAAATATAAAAATACAAAACATGCTTAATTCAATTTATCTTTTATTTAATTTTTGTCATGCTATTAATCTTTCATTTAATATTTTAGTTATTTATTAAATTGCTTAGAATACATGTTATAAATTAATCTTTTGTTTAAATTTTCGTTATTTATTTACATGTTTTATAAATTAAATCCTCTACTTAATGTTTGTTATTTTAATTATTCAAACACATGTTTTTATTTAATTTTTGCTACTCAAAATTGCATGCTAGTATAAATTATTTTTATATTTAATTCTTGTTGTTTATTTAATTGTTCCATTGTCGCTATAATTAACCTTATTCATGATCGTTTAATCTTTATCTCTCGTCCGTCTCAAATTCCAAGGGAAATATTTTAACTTTGTTGACTTCACGTCATCAAACACATCTCATCCAATCGTGCGAATACCCTCATTCATCTTTTGTTTGCTATTTTGCTAAACCTAAGATAATTTTCCTAAAAGATTCAATTTTCAAACTCACACCTTTTAAGTCAAAACTTCGACATTAGGTCGTCGTATCTTCAAAATCTCATCCACACCCATTTTAGACAAATAAACCATTTTAATCAATTAAACAATTTATAAAACAAATATTTCAAAAGGTTCCTATAGGATACTATAGATGCATTGGGTGCTAATACCTTTCCATTGCATAACCAACCCCTGAACTCTAGATCTCTTTTCAAAAATGCATTGTATTTTCATTACTTTTAAATATTATTTTACAATGCATACTTTAGGGTTTTATTTTTCTCTTTCCCTTTTCCCTTGGAAATAATAAATCGCGGTGGCAACTCTTGCTTTTGTGATTCGAGTTAATTAATAGCTCGATCTTCGATTTACCCCGCTACATTTTTATCGCTACAGAAATGGGGACTCTGCTGGGGATAGATTGATCTCTTGCTGGTCCATCCCTAAGTGGGTTAAGCCTAGTTTGTCTTATATGTTTTATCATTATTTGATTGTTTGATTATATGTTTATATTGTGGTTATTTGGGTGTTAATGATATTTACAAAGGACAAGTCCTATACCCGGACTAAGTTTTACACTTAAGAATAGGACGGGTGGTATATTCATGTTAACTTTGAGGGAGTAATCCCGAAGAAGGAGGCATGAAATCCCCCACTCAGTGGAAAGCCCCTTTGAACGTAGTATTTGTTTACTGAGTAATCTGGAAGACATTATTGCTTTCGACCTGGGAGCCAGAGAAGCTAAGAATCGTAGAACCCTAACCCATCTTGGCCTTTTAGGTGTAGCGTGAAGACTATAATGGAGTAATCTGGAAGTAGTTTTCATGCGATGCTACGCTCGGATGAGTTTCTCTTGAGAATATGGCTAATTATTGAGTAATCAAGACGTTGGTAATATCCGAAGGAGGAATGTAGACTCTGGGAACTCTTAGAACCTTGTCTTGCAGGTGTGATTAAACTGGGGGTGGGCATTACCTTTGACTCCATGCTCGAAGCGTTGAACCTTTGAACCCCATGTTTGTGAACTTATGTGTAATTGTTGCATTATCATTCATCCATACATCCATAAGCATTTCTTTGTAAAAACATGTTTTTGAAGGAACTTAAGAATGATTTTTGCAGACATCTCAGGTACTGTTACTATGGGTTTTGGAAAAAGAAACACTCGAAGTTATAATTTTAAGGAGCCTGAGATTGAAGAGTTGAAGAGTTAATTCCTAAGATTGAGAACCCTATGGAGTTTCAAGAGAAGAATGGATCCATTATCCCTCTCATGAAGCGCAAGATGAAGGAAGGCATCCTTAGTATGTTGGTCCAATTCTATGATCCATTGTATCGATGCTTCACTTTTCCTGATTACCAGTTGATGCCCACTTTAGAAGAGTACTCCTATATACTTGGTTTGCCAATCACCGACTGTGTTCCTTTCTCTGGTTTAGAAGAGGAACCCAAATCTCACGAGATAGTAACAATCACCCACTTGAAGAAGTCGGAGATAGAAGAGAACATGACTACTAAGGGGGGAATCTGAGGCTTATCTGCGCAGTTCTTGTTGAAGAAAGCTCGTCACTTCGCTGAGATAAAAGATATTGTTGCCTTTGAAGATGTATTTTCTTTACTTGCTTATGTATTGTTATTATTCCCTAACATCGATAAGTTTGTGGATATCAACGCCATTAGAATCTTCTTGATTGGAAATCCGGTCTCTACGCTGCTAGAAGATACCTACTATTCCATCCATCTTCGAAACTCCTATCAAGGAGGGATGATTATCTGTTGTGCACCGTTGCTATACCAGTGGTATGTTTCTCATCTACCTAAGTATGATGTTTTCTGGGATCTCGAGATGGAGCCACGATGGGCGCCAAAGATTATGGCTCTTACTCACTCCGACATAGATTGGTATAATCGAGTTTACTAAGACATGAAGATCATTGATAGTTGTTGTGCTTTTCCCAATGTGCCTCTTCTTGGTACGAAGGGAGGAATTAATTATAATCCCGTTCTTGCGCGCCGCCAGTTTGGATACCCGATGAGGGACAAGCCGAACAACATTCATGTGAGTGGTTTCTTTGTACAAGAAGGAAAATATCACCAAGCAGCTAAGGAGGAGATTGAAAGGGCTTGGCGTCACATCCATAGAAAGGGGAGAGACATGTTAGGGCATAAAGGTGTTGTTTCTTTTGAGCCTTACCTTCAATGGATTCGTGCTAGGGCTTGTGCTCTCAAGATGCCTTATAATCCTGAGAAACCTTTATTCCCTGTCGTTGCATCATCATCTATTGATATCCCTATCGAGAACATGAGAGAGGACCAAGAAAATCTGGCTAGAATGAAGTCCGAAAGATATGGTTGGAAGGAAAAGTATAATATGTCTGAATACGAAAATAGGGTCCTGACTTGACAGCTGAAGGAGAAGGAGGATATGCTATTTATTCAAGACGGTTACTATTGTTAATGAAAGGAAGAGGAAGAAGGAAGATTTGGTAGGCGTTGCTCCTGTTCCTAATCCACGGAAGGAAATCATTGATCAACTGGTAGCTGAGAAGAAAGAGATGGAAGACTTCTATGAAGAGAAGATTAGTAAGCTCCAGTTACAATTAGAATTTGGTCCTTCATCCAATGATGATTCTGAGTGACCTTTAGTTCCTAGTTTTTTTTATTATTATTACTTACGTCATTTTGTAAAACTCTGTAAAAGGGCTTCATGTTCCAAAGTTGTAATTTATTGTTTTTATTAATGGGTTTTTTTGTTCCAAAATTGTAATTTACCGCTTTGATTAATGAAATGAGTTTTTGTTGTTCCAAATTCCTTTACCATTGATGTGTGAAAAGTTATCAAAGTTCTAAATCTCTTTGAAAAACTATCAAATAAATTATCGTTTCCATCATATATTGTTGTACCCCAAAATTTTCCCTCCCATATTTCTCAACACATGGCAAGTGAGGTTCCCGAATTGCTCAAGGAAGTCCAAGAGTTGACTAGAAAAACTCTCTCCTTAGGCAGTCTATCTCTAATTAGGGTTTCCATTATCATCAACATGTGTGAACCAAAAGGACTCAAATAATCACCATTGTCCTAATATGTTCTCAAGATCATCCATGTCAAATTTCAAGCCTTGTAGAAGAAGTTTGCTCAGTCAATTGCTCAAATGCCTGAAAATCAACTGTACTAGGTCAAAAGTCAACTGTAGCCCACAAACAGTCAAACTTCACGATTTTTAGTCAACATACTCATTTTTAAGTATTATTCATCATTGGATCAAGGGTTGATCATGATTCCTCAAGGATTGCTCACAATTCATCAAACCCCAAAAGTTGCTAAATTAGGGTTTTGTAGGAAAAGTCAACTCAACTTTGACCAAGCATAACTTTCTCATGCTTTATCATAAATGACTCATCCAAAGCTCATTTTGAATAGGATGCAATTACCTACAATTCATCTTCAGCTCCCAAGATCAGAATGTTCACTCACAAAAAGATATGAATTTTGACATTATAGGTCCTTTTGAAAAGTCAACAAAAACACCTTTTGGGTCAAAGCTTCATACAAGAACATGGAAGACTAAATTGAGATGAGACAAAAAGGGTTGCTTAGAGGACATCATAAGCTTTATAAAAAGTTCAAGAACACCTCTCTGGGGTCAAAATTGAGAGTGTTATGAATTGTCTAAGTTGACCATTTTTGCAAAATTGCCAAAAGTCAAATGTGCTCAAATTTGAATTTTTTGCTAAATGGGCCCAACTTTTTATGCTTGCACCTCAATTATAATGTGGTACACGACTCAAATACTTATCCACAAATTATTTATTTCAATTTTCAATTTATTTTTATTTTTCATTAATTAAAAAGTGAATTAAATCAAATAAATGATGAAAATTATCAAAGATATGATTTGATTTGTTTTTTTGACAGGTTAGCAACCAAGATATGCTGAGCTTGCAAGATCAATTCGAATCAATGGCAATTGGTACAAAAAGAGCATGATTGGCATGAAAATAGGAAGATATCATATGGCTAAAGAATCAAATCAAATATCATCAAACCTTAAAGATTCAATCTGTTTTGCAACCCTAATTCATTGAGGGATATATAATGAACAAGAACAAAGCAAAAAATAGGGGTTAGAGGTTTTGCATAGCCAGGAAGAAAAACTGAAAATTCAAGAAAAAGTGGGAATCGGTTTTTAATCTACAAGGCGTTTCAGAGCATTTCAAGATCACCAATCCCTTCCTAGAAATCCCAGGAAGCTATTCCAATCATTCCCAGGGCCTGAAGCACTCAAAAACTCATTCTACAACTCACACAGTTTGGTATATTTTTCAAATTTGATTCGTGTAATTTACGCATCATTAGCCCTTTTGATTTATATATTCTTGTTTATCATTGAGTTTGCAAGCTATTGGTACCACTTAATTGCATTTGCAGTGCAAGAATCACGATATGCCATTGTTAGGGTTCCTTTACTCGTTTAAGGGGTTTTCATTATAGGCAAAATTAGGCCTTGTTTCTGGTACCATGAGGCTCGTGAGGATGAGACGAGTTGATTGGTACCCTTACCTTTAATTTATATTGTTTGTATAGGATTTTGGAATGTGACAGGGTTGTAGCTACAGTAAGGCGTCTGTAGGTAAAAGTGCCTGAGCCTAAAACGACGGATGAGGAAGAAGAAGATAACGTGTCCCAGCATCATTGGCTCATTCAAACTGACGCGCGTTTTTTCTTTTTGTTTTGACCACTAACTCATGTTTTCTTATATTATGCTTTGTCATTATTATAATTACAACTAAACATCACAGCTCAGCTGGCAGCGTGGTATTGGGAGCGAGCATAAGGACCTGGGTTCGATCCACAGGTCCCAACATTTGTTTCATGTTAATTTTCATCATGTGATCAAGTGCGCTGCTATCCCATATGTCCACCATGCAACTCAATGATCTGGCCATCAGACTCATCTCCAGCCAAGATCCAATGTGCCAGCATTGAAGGCCCACCATACACCTCAAAGTCAACGTTGCATGGGAACCAGCGTAGTCAATACAGGCTTGGATTATTTGGGCCCAAAATCAGATTGACACCCCCTCTCCAGCAATGCTATCAGGCCCATTTATTCTTTTTCTTATTTCTTTTTATTTTATTTAATTATTTTAATATTTTTCTTTAATTATTTTAATTCACAAAATTAATTACTATTTTTCATAAAAATCATAAAAATTAGAATTAGATTTTTTTTATCAAATTTAATTTTGTTAATTTAATTTAACTTAACTTAGGGAAATTTTAACTTGTTTTTATAAATAAAATCAAATAGAAATTAGGTTAAATTCTTGATTTAATTCTTTTATTTCTTTTCTCAAATAAATAAAATACAAAAATAGGTTTTTAGAATGAGTTGATTTATTTTATTAATTTAAAATTAATTAGAACTTAGGATTTTCTTCTTAATTCAATTATTTCATTATTTTTTCTCAAATAACAAAACATGACAAAGACATCTTTTTTTTAATCAATTGCAAATAGGATTAGTCGAAGGGTCAAAACCCTAGTCGTTTCGCATTTAATTCGCCACGCGTTTGTTTATTATTTTGCCAATATTTTTGTAACTGTTCATGGTTTGTAATAGTTAATTTAGGGCTTTATTTACCGTTAAATCCTCGGGTTTTTGGCTATGTAATTAATCCCCCTCCCCGAAGCCTTGTAATAGCGTAGATTTATTTTCTCGCATTTTTTAATTCCTGCAAATATTTAACTGTTTAGATGTATGCTAATAGGATTGTATGGCAAGAATGCATGACAAATTAATACGGTTAGAAAACCCTAATGTGCAAAGATAAATAACTAAAACGAATCACTCGCACATATCACTCTTAGGGTATACTCTCACTTCGGTTGCCTTCGGTAAATGATCATTAAGCATAGGTGTCTTAGTGGTTTCCCTCCAGTCTAAAAAGATCAAATTGCCCCGTTCGAATGTTGCCTCGGAAATGTTGCCTCGAATAAGATCTTAAGACTCTAGGGTTACTACTAAGGTGTCCTGATATTTCTTTAGTGATCGTACGTCCCTTTTGAATTGACCCTTACAACTCCAATGACGGTGCTGCCTATTTCTCAATAGTGGGATAACATTGTCTAAAGGAAACAAGAATAGAAATGATCTTTTTTCGAGTAAGTAGATGCTAGTAGGTACTTGCTCAAATCAAATCTTTTTTCACACTTACACTTTTCAAAACTAACTTTCAAAACAACTTTGTCACACCTTTGAGGACTGATACAAGGGTTATCACGAAGTCAAACTTTTCAAAAACAAAGCACAAACACAAGAAATTTAAAAATGAGCAAGTACCTAAGAGCCCATGGAAAACCCTGGATAGAAAGGGTACTAACACATTCCCTTTCTATAATCTATCCCCCGTACTCAGAATATATTGAAAAAGGATTTTTTCTGTACATTTTTCCTTTTCAGTTGGATGAAATAAAAGTCGGTGGCGACTCTTGCTTACCGCGACATTTTAAGAACAAATAACGCAAAACACAAACCAGTATTAAACAGTCGGTTCTGCCACCGTATCATAGAACTGTCGAATCTGCTGGGGAATTTATAAGTGGGGTATACCTTAGGATCTAGGTCATCATAATTGCTTCTCTTAATTTCTTTGTTTGCTTTACTTTTGAAGGTTTTGTTTGGGGTTACTATAGATCCTACACCCGAATCTGGGGAATACCTTTTAGGTAAGTAGCAATAGACTGTGAGGGAACTGTACGGCGTAGACCAATACGGTTGAAGCAGTAGCTACGTTGGTGTGGCACTTTGGTTGGTACTGGTATCCCTTATGGAGAAACGAGGAGAATACGGGGCCGCTGCGTGGTGTCATTAAGCATCAACTGACCTTAGAACCTTTAATTTCCCAACTTGGCCATTAGAAAGTAGCGAGATAGCCGGCCTCGGTGTAGAGCTGAGAACTGGTTGATACTCGATGCTACACTCATTGAGATCATACTCTCGGAATAATTTCGGCCGCAAGAAAAGATTGCGTGAGCTGAAACCATGACCGATGGAGGATGGTCAGTGATATTGAGATCCTCTAGAACCCGGTTACTTTTCTAGGACAGGTTGAACCAACTTAACTTCCAGAGGGTATTACCTTTGACCTCATGCAAGCCTTAAACCTAAGGGCTTTATGTGATTTGACTGTGTTTGCAATATTTGTGTCTGCTATACCTGTGGTTTATCATGACATCATGCATTATAACATGGCATTCATGCTTCATTACACTAACCATTTCAAAGACCAAGGGAATTTATCTTTGTTCTGTTTTGCAGATCATGGCTTTCGTGCGTAGAAATACCATCTGAATCAGCTTTGTGCAGATACCTGCCCAACATAAAGAGCTGGCATCAAGAGTTTCTGAAACTTCTAATTTCATCAAGAGACACGGTCAACTTCTCAGCCTGGTTGCTTCAAACCTTGATGAACAGATGATGAGCGTACTTTTTCAGTTCTTCGATCCCAAGCATCACTGCTTCACCTTTCTAGATTACCAGCTGGTACCCACCTTGGAAGAATTCTCTCATCTATTGGGCATATCCAATCTTGAACAGGTACCCTTCACAGGTATGGAAGAAATTCCTAAGCCAGAAGTCATTGCCTCATCTTTGCATCTGAAACGGGCCGATGTGGTATCCAATTGGGAAACTCGAAGCAGGGTCGAAGGTTTTCTAGCCAAATTTCTGATAGATCAGGCTCAGCTATTTTGGGATGATTTGGATTTTCAAGCTTTTGAGGATGTCTTGGCTCTTCTTATCTATGGTTTAGTTCTCCTCCCTAATCCGGACTCCTTTGTAGATGTGAATGCTGTCAAGATTTTCCTTTCTCGCAACCCTGTGCCTACCTTGCTAGGAGATATCTTGCATGCTCTCCATACCCGTACTATAAAGAGAAGAGGGACTCTTATGTGCTGCATGTCGTTGTTCTCGAGGTGGTTTATTTCTCACCTCCATAGGTCTGTGTTGAAGAACGAATAAGGTTTGGGTTGGTCACACAGAATAATGTCACTCGCTCATACGAATATTCTTTGGTGTTATCGAGCTATGGAAGACACGACTATTATTGACCGCTGTGGGGGGTACCCTAATGTCCCATTACTTGGTATCAGAGGGGGTATAACTTACAATCCTTGTCTAGCTTTGCGACAATTTGGTCGTTCTCGAAGAGATGGTCCCCATGAGTTACTTCTCGAGGACATTGTATTCGACTATAAGGATGATGTTAAGGAGCATCGTCGGAGGTTCATACGAGCTTGGGGCATGGTAAACAGATCTGACCCCGAAGAGTTGGGACCGAAGACTTCCCTTCCTATGCAGCCTTACCTCCAATGGGTTTGAGCTCGTGCCCAGAAGCTTATGATGCCTTATGCATCCGTATTACCAGAGATTGTGGAGCCCACTAATGAAGAAGGTATTCCTTACACGGTTCTCTATCCTTACATGCCCACTGGTCTTGGGGAGCTACAGAGGTCTTGGATTCAGCTAAGGAATGAGCGGGATACTTACCGAGAGCAGTTCCATGAGCAAGAGAGGAAGGTTTTAAAGCTCACCAGGTAGCTCGAGGAAGAAAGAGTGCTCAATGATTATATCATCACAAAGAGAAAGCGTCCATGGAACTTTTGATTTTTTCTTTTCTAGTTTTAGATTTGTTTTATTTACTTATTTTGTAAATTCCTTAAAGGCATTTTGAACCTTCAAAGTTTAAGCTAATAGAGTTTTGTTTATTTTGGTTTGCAAATTTAAATTTCCCAAAGTCTTTGAAATCATTACATGCGCATCCCATTATCATACACATCATTACAGGTACCACTACAAGTTTCTCATCTTCTTCGCTGTTCATTTCAGCATAAATTTCTTACGATCAAGCCATCAAAGATCTTCAGGCGCAGAACGCCCAGTTCCAACAGATGTTCATAAGTCTGGCTAAAGGGCAAGAGGATCTGAAGACCCTTATTCTGAAAGAGAAGAAGAAGAAGAAGACTGGAACTCTGAATATGGGCAGAAGGTTTGGAGAAAGGTTAAAGCATCAAACTGATCTGACCTCTTCATCCAAGGAAGGGGAGAACCAAGAAAGGGAAAAGGACCCTAGTCCGGCAGTCTCTGATAATGATACTGATTATGATGATGAACAATATCCTCCTGCTGAGGATAAATACAAGAAGCTAGAAGACCGTCTGAGTGCTATGGAAGTTCTGAAGATACCTGGGTTGGATTTCATAGAATTGGGACTGGTATCGGGAGTGGTCATCCCTCAAAAGTTCAAAGCTCCAGTTTTTGCCAAGTATGATGGAGTGTCCTGCCCAAAACTCCATCTCCGCTCGTATGTCAGGAAGATCCAGCCCCACACAACTGATAGAAATTTATGGGTCCACTTCTTTCAAGATAGTCTGTTAGGGACTCAGCTTGAATGGTTCTACCAGCTGGAGGGAGCCAGTGTCTGAAACTGGGAAGATCTTGCTGCTGCTTTCTACAAGCAGTATCAGTATAATGCTGACCTTGCTCCCACTCGTACTCAACTCCAAGGTATGTCCATGGGTGCAGGTGAAGGTTTTAAGGACTATGCTCAAAAATGGAGAGACTTGGCTGGAAGAGTCCAACCCCCATTGTCTGATAGGGAGTTGGTTGACATGTTTCTAGGGATGCTATCTGGTCCATTTTTTAATCACTTGATCAACAGCTCTTCATCTAGTTTCACCGAGCTGATTTTAACTGGAGAAAGAGTAGAAGCTGGAATTCAAAGTGGTAAAATACAGAAGGGTGCCTCTTCGAGTTCGGTAAAGAAACCTTTTACTAGTAAGAAGGAATCCAGTGCCATTTACAGCCCGAGGGGCCAAAACAGACCTGAACATCGTTAAACGGTAAATGTTGTAGTGATACCAAGACCCGCAGTTGCTCCACAATGCAACAATCAACAAAGGGTGGAAAGACCACAACGGAAATTTACCTGCATCAGCATGACTTTGGCTGAAGTTCTGCCTCATCTATTAAAATCTAACTTGGAAACCTTGAGAGAGGCTCCCAAGAATCCGAATACTACCTATCCCAGATACAATTGCAACGCGCGGTGCGCCTACCATTCTGAGAGTCCTGACCATGATACAAACGATTGCTGGGCTCTAAGAAACAAAGTACAAGACTTGCTTGAAGCTAAGGAGATAGAGTTCGATGCTCCAGAAAAGCCGAATGTTATAACTGCTCCCATGCCCAAACATGGTCGTGGAGTCAATGCTGTTGACACTGATTTTTTTGTGACCTCTGTTGAAGAAATTTCTACTCCTCTTATGACTGTTAAGAGAAATTTTCTATTGGCCGGTTTATTTCCGGGTTGTGGTGAAGGTTGCCACATATGTTCAATTCTACCTTTTGGTTGCCGTTTGTTGAAGTCAGGTGTCCAACGCCTGATGGATAACAAAGAGATTTTTGTTTGAAAAGACTATGATTCCTATTGTTCCCAATGAAGACGTTGCCATTATAACCATTTCCGCCAATCCTTCCAAGGTTTCCTCGAGAATCCCTGTTAGGATTACACCTGTTCAAAGAATTGCTCCGCTAATAATCACTGTTCCTGGTCCCATCTTGTACACTTCAGACAAGGCTGTCCCATGGCATTATGGTGCTGATGTGTACTATCATGGCATTAAGCAAGATCTGCAGAATGAAGAAGCTGATACTGATATCAATAATATTGTCGGGACTAGTAAAGTTACCCAAAGTGGAAGGGTCTTTTCTCCCGAGATTTCCCCTGAAACTATTAAGAAGCCTATTGTCATTCCATCTTCTATTCCTGCTAGTACATCAACTACTGTTCCCATTCTTACTCCAGTTATCACCCCTGCTGCTGAGCCATCTGGGACTCGGGGCAAGGAAATCATATGTGAGCCTGCCCGGATGGAGGCACCAAGGAAAATCGTTGTGGAAGCCTCTAAATAAGAAATAGAGGAAATACTGAAAATTATTAAGAAGAACAACTATAATATGGTCGAGCAGCTGGGGCAGACCCCACCAAAGATCTCCATGTTGTCTTTGTTGTTGTGTTCGGAAGCCCATGCGAAGGCTTTGATTGCATTTCTCAAGACTGCGCATGTGCCGCAAGAAACTTCAGCAGATCAGTTCAAAGATTGTGTGGCCAGCCTGACTGTTGACAATGGGCTAGGTTTCTCAGATGCGGATCTGACCCCTAAGGGGAGGAATCATAATGATGCTCTGCATGTCTCAATTGAGTGCATGGGCACCACTATGGCTCATATGCTGGTAGATACTGGGTCTTCACTGAATGTTCTGCGGAAGAAAGCATTGGACCGTTTGGATTATGGGGGTTTGACTTTAAAGTCGAGTAACATTGTGGTAAGGGCTTTTGACGGATCAAAGATAATGGTGCACGAGGAGGTGGACATCCATGTCAAAGTGGGTTCTCAGACCTTTGGGTCCACCTTCTACGTAATGGACATCAGGCCATCGTATTCTTGCTTGTTGGGTCATCCTTGGATCCATAGGGTTGGGGCAGTTACTTCCACACTCCATCAAATGCTGAAGTATCCGGTGAAGGGGAAGATTTTCACAGTGCGAGGTGAATAAGAATATATGGTGAGTCACCTCAATTCCTTCCACTACGTAGAGATGGACGGGGAATTCATAGAAACTCCTTATCAGAACTTCGAAAAGGTCCCTCAGACTTTGGCGTCAACTGAAGTTACTACCAACAAACCTCCACTGAAGATGGCTTCTCTCAAGGACGCCAGGGCTGTAGTCGAAGAAGGTGGGTGTACAAATTGGGGTCGGCTCCCTGATTTCACTCACAAAACTGACAAATTTGGTTTGGGATTTACTACAGGGGCTCAAAGGGCTGTTAGGCGCGCACGAATTGGAAGACCTCCTCTACACATCAGCAATCGGGGAGTTAATGCAATTGAGGATAGTGAAGAAGATTCAGACATCGACAGTTGGATCTACCCAACAACCAACGGTGGACTGAATAACTAGATGGCTAGGGACTTCATACCTGTTTCTTTTATTCCGCAGTAATTAACTTTTGTTTTAAGATTTGTAATAAATAGTTTGAAACTTTATGACCCGGTGCCTTGCCCGAGGCACCTTGGCTTTGCTTGTGAGGGCTTATTATTTGTCATTTCATATATCATTAATAAAGCATTGGACGTTTCTTGCATTACAAATTTTGTGCTCCTTGTTTTTCTTTTGTCTCCCACTTTATTAAAATAGTTATTCTCTTACACACACTCACGTATCATACTGCAGATCCATATCCACTCTTGATCCCATTGATAACAGTTCTGCTACTGCCAGTTATGACTTCAGAAATCCGATCAACCAAGCCGAGGACGAAGGTGAGGATGATCGTGAGGTTCTTGGAGAACTTGATAGACTATTACAGCAGGAAGAAAGGGCTATACAACCTCATGAAGAGCCAATTGAGTCAGTGAATTTGGGTACAGAGGAAGACAGGAAAGAGGTTAAAATAGGTGCAAATCTGGGGCCTAGTGTCAAACAGAGGTTGGTACAGATGCTACACGACTATGTTGAGATCTTCGCCTGGTCCTATGAAGACATGCCTGGTTTAGATACTGATATTGTGGTACATCTCCTATCGACTAAAGAATACTGCCCTCCGGTAAAGCAGAAGGTCTGCCGTATGCGCCCTGAAATGTCAGAAAAAATCAAGGCAGAGGTCATGAAACAGTTCGACGCAGGATTCTTAGCTGTCACTTCTTATCCGCAGTGGGTTGCCAACATCGTTCCGGTACCTAAGAAGGACGGTAAGGTATGGATGTGTGTGGACTATAGAGATCTGAACAGGGCAAGCCCCAAGGACGACTTCCCACTTCCTCATGTTGATGTTCTAGTCGACAACACCGCGCAGCACAAAATCTTCTCCTTCATGGATGGTTTTTCTGGCTACAACCAGATCAAGATGGCTCCTGAGGACATGGAGAATACAACCTTCGTTACACAGTGGGGCACCTTCTATTATAAGGTAATGCCTTTTGGGTTGAAGAATGTTGGGGCAACCTATCAGCGCTCCATGGTCGCTTTGTTTCACGATATAATTCACCATGAGATCGAAGTGTATGTTGATGACATGATAGCCAGGTCTCAGACTGAGGAGGAGCACCTTGATCATCTCCAGAAACTGTTTGACAGGTTGAAGACGTACAAGCTGAGGTTGAATCCGAACAAGTGTACCTTCGGAGTAAGGTCTGGTAAGCTTATGGGTTTTGTTGTTAGTGACAAAGGTATTCAGGTAGACCCCGCAAAGGTAAAAGCCATACAAGAAATTCCGGCTCCTCGCACAGAAAAGGAAGTTCGAGGTTTCTTGGGACGTCTGAATTACATTGTCAGGTTCATTTCACACCTGACTGCTACTTGTGAGCCAATCTTCAAGCTGCTGAAGAAAGATCAAGTGGTAAAATGGAACGATGAATGTCAGACCGCTTTCGAAAGAATCAAGGAATACCTTCAAGAACCGCCAATTTTGATGCCTCCAATTGAAGGAAAACTTTTGATTTTATACTTGACAGTGCTAGACAATTCAATGGGGTGTGTGTTGGGGTAGCATGACGAGTCTGGTCGAAAAGAGCTCGCCATTTATTAACTTAGCAAAAAGTTTACCGACTGTGAGACCCGATACTCATTGCTCGAGAAAACTTACTGCTCTTTGGCATGGGCTGCTCGCTGACTGAGATAGTATATGCTGACTCACACTACTTTGTTGATATAAAAAATGGATCCGATCAAGTATATTTTCGAGAAGCCCGCTCTCTCCGGAAGGATAGCAAGATGGTAGATGATCTTAACCGAGTACGTCATCTAACACACAACCTAAAAAGAAACCAAGGGGAGTTTATTGGTGGATCATTTGGCGCATCAAGCCGTGGATGACTACCAGTCCATGAATTTCGAGTTCCCGGATGAGAATATCATGTTGGTAACCGACTGCGAAGAACCTGGACTGGATGAAGGACCCAAGGAGGGATCCCGATGGTCTATGTATTTTGATGGAGCCTCGAACGCATTGGTTAATGGCATTGGTGCTGTAATTATATCTCCTAAGGGCTGTCATACTCCGTTCACCGCCCGATTCTGTTTTAACTGCACCAACAATATGGTGGAGTATGAAGCATGTATCATGGGTCTTCGAGCTGCTATTGACCTGAGGATTAAGTTCTTAAGGGTATTCGGGGATTCCGCTCTGGTGATAAGTCAAATCAAAGGTGAGTGGGATACGAAGCACCCGAATCTTATTCCTTACAAAGAGTATGTACTGACATTGCTCCCACACTTTGAGGAGGTAACCTTTGAACATTTCCCAACAGAAGAAAACCAGTTGGCGGACGTGCTAGCTACTGTGTCTTCTATGTTCAAAGTCAGGTGGGACAATGAAGCTCCCCAAATTACCATTGAGAGGTTGGATGAACCCGCACATTGCTGCGACATTGAGACTGAAGAAGTAGCGGACAAACCCTGGTTCCATGAGGTAAAGAGGTATTTGGAAGCTCAAGAATACCCCGAGGGGGCATCTGTTAATGATAAGAAGTTTCTGAGAAGGTTCGCTGTGAATTTCTTCATTAGTAATGGTATCCTCTATAAACGTAACCATGATTCAACCTTACTGCAGTGCATAGACAAAAGCGAGGCAGAAAGGATCATGACAGAATTACATGAAGATACCTTCGGAACTCATTCCAGTGGACATACCATTTCGAAGAAAATCCTACGAGCAGGATATTACTGGTCCACTATGGAAGCCGATTGTTATCAGCATTCTCGAACCTGTCATAAGTGCCAAGTCTATGCTGATAAGTTGCATGTACCTCCGGTTCCCCTGAATGTTTTGACAGCTCCTTGGCCTTTTGCAATGTGGGGCATCGACATGATCGGCGAGATCATACCTACTGCGTATAACGGGCATCGCTTCATTCTAGTAGCAATTGATTACTTTACAAAGTGGGTTGAGGCAGCTTCCTTTGCTACAGTAACCAAGAACGTCGTGGCATGGTTTATCCGACACAATCTGATTTGTTGATATGGTGTACCAGAGAGGATTATTACTGACAACAGTACAAATCTCAATAACACAATGATCACTGAGCTCTGCAAACAATTTAAGATTCAGCATCATAACTCTTCTCCCTAACGGCCGAAGATGAATGGGGTTGTTGAAGCAGCTAACAAGAATATCAAAAAGATTGTACAGAAGATGACGGTGACATACAAAGACTGGCATGAGATTCTACCATTCGCTCTTCATGGGTACCGTACCTCAGCACGGACGTCGACAAGGGCAACACCCTACTCTCTGGTATATGGCATGGAGGCAGTCCTACCCATCGAAGTCCAGATACCCTCTCTCAGGATTATGAAGTATGCGGGTTTGAACAAAGACGACTGGATTCAAACCCAACTTGATCAACTGAACCTAATCGATGAAAAGAGACTTACTGCTATTTGTCATGGTCAGACATATCAAAAACGAATGATCAAGGCTTTTAACAAGAAAGTCAGACATCGAGAATATCAAGTCGGGGATCTAGTGATCAAACACATCATACTACCGCAGGGTGATCCCAGGGGCAAATGGACCCCCACATACGAAGGGCCATTTATGGTTAAGAGCATTTTCTCGGGAGGAGATATGATTCTAGCCACCATGGATGGTGACGACCTTCCTCATCCCATCAATACGGACATAGTGAAAAGATACTACGCATAATCAAAGACCCGCTAGGATGACTGGCCTAGGCAAAAATAAGGGCTTCCCGGCGAGCCAAAAGGGTTCGGGCAAAAGTAAGGGATGAAAATGAAAAACTGTACACCCGGCAAGTCGAAAACCTGAAAAGGCGACTTGGGCAAAAATGGGTATCCCGGTGGACTGAAAACCCGAAAGGGCGGTCCAGGAAAAAATTAGGGATCGAAGCGTAACACTATGTCTCATTGGATTATCTTGCAACCAGACTTCGGTATCGACTATCAAGCTCAGACGATGCCAATCAATCTGATCCACCTTCTACCAAGCAGAAAAGGGATGAGATGCTTGAAGATATAAAGGCAATAGCAGAGTTGGAACCCGATGGGATCATTTCACATAGCTGTTTTTATTCCTTACACAAATTGTAATTACTTTATGTTCGGCGGCGTTCTCTTACTAGGACGTCAGCCTCCTTGTACAAAGTGCCTATTACAGGCCAACTTCAAAAATCAATACAATCCATTTTCACAAGAAATTTCAATTTGTTTTTCTTTTTTCTGTTTTGTTTTGCAAGAACGTCCAATGATTCATTTTTGATATATGCATTTGAAAATAATTTTTGCTCATAAATATTTACACAAGAAACAAAAGATGATTACGCGTAATTACAGGAATAGGGGAAAACAAGAAGTGTCCAAACCTTACAGTTACTCTGCCCATCAGGGACTGGGATAGGGCCAACTTAAGAACATGAGCAGTGGTACATACACTCCCCACAGAGTAAAAAGTATCCAAAGACAGTGACGTTAGCTTTCTCGAACAGGACATAACTCGCCCCAGCTGAGGTTCACAATCGCGAGTGAGTCAGTAAATTTTTCCCCAAGCAGAGTTTATTTCTCTCACAAGCATAAATTCAATCTCCAACAGAAGTCATGATCACCAGCAACAAAAATTCATCCCCGGTGGAGTTTATTTCTCCAAATCAGCAGATCTATCAGCAGAGTATCTCCTCTCCAACAGAGTCATTCTCCCGCAGAGTTGTTCTCAAATAGTGTCTCTCCTCGGCAGAATATCTGTAAACAAGGGGCAAATCCCCAACATAGTCATCTTTGTTCACCATCCCCAACAGAAGTAGAGGAACTGTGGTTTTTTACAGCATTCAAGAATACCATTTCTCATACTCTCCAAACGGCAGTCATGGATTTATTTTCCCGGACTCAGATTATTATGTCAGCATTTCATGTTCATACATCATGACATGTGCATACATTACATATAACATGATCTTAGTTATCCTGAGAACCTCATCATAATGCATCTCATGCATCGCACATAACTAACCCTGTATTTCTTTCAGGAAAGACAATTATTATCAACAATGTCCAGCAGGTCCATGATCAACACTCGAAGCTAAACAGAGTAATCATCGGTCCGAAAAAAACAACCTTACCCAGGTTCCTCCTGAAGTCCTACCCAGATTCATCCTGAAACAACCTTACCCAGGTTTCTTCCAGCAGTCCCACACCGACTCATCACAAGGTAACCTTACCCAGGTTCCCTCTGCAGTTTTACCCAAACTCATATCGAAGTAACCCTACCATCCAGGTTCCTTCTCTCAACCCTACTATCCAGGCTTTCATATCGAAGTAACCCTACTATCCAGGTTCCTTCTCAAGCCCTGCTATCCAGGCTTTCATCCCGAAGTAACCCTACTATCCAGGTTACTTCTCATAGCCCTACTATCCAGGCTTTCATATCAATGCAACCCTACTATCCAGGTTCCTTCTCAAGCCCTACTATCCAGGCTTTCATCCCAAAGTAACCCTACCATCCAGGTTCCTTCTCATAGCCCTACTATCCAGGCTTTCATATCTAAGTAACCCTACTATCCAGGTTCCTTCTCACAGCCCTACTATCCATGCTTTCATATCGAAGTAACCCTACTATCCAGGTTCCTTCTCAAGCCCTACTATCCAGGATTTCATATCGAAGTAACCCTACAATCCAGGTTCCTTCTCACAACCCTACTATCCAGGCTTTCATATCGAAGTAACCCTACTATCCAGGTTCCTTCTCACATCCCTACTCTCCAGGCTTTCATATCGAAGTAACCCTACTATCCAGGTTCCTTCTTACAGCCCTGCCATCCAGAATTTCATATCGAAGTAACCTTACTATCCAGGTTCCTTCTCACAACCCTACTATCCAGGCTTTCATGTCAAAGTAACCCTACTATCCAGGTTCCTTCCCATAACCTTACTATCCGGGTTCTGCCTCTCTGATCCCCAGATAACAGTCCACAACACTGTAAGATCAGGACCCGATCAAACACAATTGATTTCACATTTCCCCAGAAAGTCGCGGTGCAGAATATACCCCGACCAGACATGCAGTTCACTTCCGCTCCCAAACCGAAGTTATTCCCCAATAGATTAACAGACAACTAGAGACCAGCATTCCCTAGTGAAGTCCTCCTCAACAACATGTATACGGGTTCTCGCAAAGGAATCTCTTACGCGATTGACACTTCTTCGGATGGCATCTTTAAGCCCATCTCTGATAATTCTCTAGCAACTACAAAATGGCATCTATAAGCCCATTCCCGATATCACAAATCAAGTATCACTTCATGCGAGTGCAAATTTCTGGGCACTCTAGTGTTCAATCATCTTCCACCTTCGGATCACGAAGGGAAAACAAGCTAATCTACATCCTCAGGTTTAAGAAGATTGAACAGGGGTAGCTGTTGTACCCCAAAATTTCCCCTCCCATATTTCTCAACACATGGCAAGTGAGGTCCCCAAATTTCTCAGGGAAGTCCAAGAGTTGACCAGACAAACTCTCTCCTAAGGCAGTCTATCTCTAATTAGGGTTTCCATTCTCATCAAGATGTGTGAACCACAAAGGACTCAAATTCTCATCATTGTCCTAATATGTTCTCAAGATCATCCATGTCAAATTTCAAGCCTTGCAGAAGAAGTTTGCTCAGTCAATTGCTCAAATGCCTGAAAATCAATTGTACTAGGTCAAAAGTCAATTGTGACCCACATACAGTCAAACTTCAAGATTTTTAGTCAACATCCTCATTTTGAAGTATTATTCATCATTGGATCAAGGGTTGATCATGATTCCTCAAGGATTTCTCATAATTCATCAAAACCCAAAAGTTGCTAAATTAGGGTTTTGTAGGAAAAGTCAACTCAACTTTGACCAAGCATAACTTTCTCATGCTTTATCATAAATGACCCATCCAAATCTCATTTTGAAGAGGATTCAATTCCCTACAATTCATCTTCAGCTCCCAAGTTCATAATATGCACTCACAAAAAGATATGAATTTTGACATTATAGGTCCTTTTGAAAAGTCAACAAAAACACCTTTTGGGTCAAAGCTTCATACATGAACATGGACGACTCAATTGAGATGATACCAAAAGGGTTGATTAGAGTACATACTAAGCTTTCTAAAAAGTCTAAGAACACCTCTCTGGGGTCAAAATTGAGAGAGTTATGCATTGGCCAAGTTGACCATTTTTGCAAAATTGCCAAAAGTCAAATGTGCTCAAATTTGTATTTTTTGCTAAATGGGCCCAACTTTTTATGCATGCACCTCAATTATAATGTGGTCCACGACTTAAATACTTATCCACAAATTATTTGTTTCATTTTTCAATTTATTTTGATTTTTCATTAATTAAAAAGTGAATTAAATCAAATAAATGATGAAAATTATCAAAGATATGATTTGATTTGTTTTTTTGACAGGTTAGCAACCAAAATATGCTGAGCTTGCAAGATCAATTCGAATCAATGGCAATTGGTACAAAAAGAGCATGATTGGCATGAAAATAGAAAGATATCATATGGCTAAAGAATCAAATCAAATATCATCAAAGCTTAAAGATTCAATCTGTTTTGCAACCCTAATTCATTGAGGGATATATAATGAACAAGAACAAAGCAAAAAATAGGGGTTAGAGGTCGTGCATAGCCAGGAAGAAAAACTGAAAATTCAAGAAAAAGTGGGAATTGGTTTTCAATCTACAAGGCGTTTCAGAGCATTTCAAGATCACCAATCCCTTCCTAGACATCCCAGGAAGCTATTCCAATCATTCCCAGGGCCTGAAGCACTCAGAAACTCGTTCTACAACCCACACGGCTTGGTATATTTTTCAAATTTGATTCTTGCAATTTACGCATCATTAGCACTTTTGATTTATATATTCTTGTTCATCATTGAGTTTGCAAGCTATTGGTACCACTTAATTGCATTTGCAGTGCAGGAATCACAATGTGCCATTATTAGGGTTCCTTTTCTCATCTTAGGGGTTTTCAGTATAGGTAAAATTAGGCCTTGTTTCTGGTACCATGAGGCTCGTGAGGATGAGACGAGTTGATTGGTACCCTTACCTTTCATTTATACTGTTTGTATAGGATTTTGGAATGTGACAGGGTTGTATCTACAGTAAGACGTCCGTAGGTAAAAGTGCCTGAGCCTAAAATGACGGATGAAGAAGAAGAAGATAATGTGTCCCAACATCATTGGCTCATTCAAACTGACGCGCGTTTTTTCTTTTTGTTTTGACCACTAACTCATGTTTTCTTATATTATGCTTTGTCATTATTATAATTACAACTAAACATCAGAGCTCAGCTGGCAACGTGGTATTGGGAGCGAGCATAAGGACCTGGGTTCGATCCCCAGGTCTCAACATTTGTTTCATGTTATTTTTCATCATGTGATCAGGTGCGCCCCTGTCCCATATGTCCACCATGCAACTCAATGATCTGGCCGTCAGACTCATCTCCACCCAAGATCCAATGTGCCAGCATTGAAGGCCCACCATACACCTCAAAGTCAACGTTGCACGGGAACCAGCGTAGTCAATACAGGCTTGGATTATTTGGGCCCAAAATCAGATTGACACCCCCTTTCCAGCAATGCTATCAGGCCCGTTTATTCTTTTTCTTATTTCTTTTTATTTTATTTAATTCTTTTAATATTTTTCTTTAATTATTTTAATTCACAAAATTAATTACTATTTTTCATAAAAATCATATAATCAAGAAACCATAAAAATTAGAATTAGATTTTTTTTATCAAATTTAATTTTGTTAATTTGATTTAAGTTTACTTAACTTAGGGCAATTTTAACTTTTTTTATAAATAAAATCAAATAGAAATTAGGTTAAATTCTTGATTTAATTCTTTTATTTTTTTCTTAAATAAATAAAATACAAAAATAGGTTTTTAGAATGAATTAATTTATTTTGCTTAATTTAAAATTAATTAGAACTTAGAATTTTCTTCTTAATTCAATTATTTAATTATTTTTTCTCAAAAAAAAACATGACAAATACATCTTTTTTTAATCAATTGCAAATAGGATTAGTCGAAGGGTCAAAAGCCTAGTCGTTCCGCATTTAATTCGCCACGCGTTTGTTTATTATTTTGCCAATATTTTTGTAATTGTTCATGGTTTGTAATAGTTAATTTAGGGCTTTATTTACCGTTAAATCCATGGGTTTTTGGCTATGTAATTAGTCCCCCTCCCCGAAGCCTTGTAATAGCGTAGATTTATTTTCTCGCATTTTTTAATTCCTGCAAATATTTAACTATTTAGATGTATGCTAATAGGATTGTATGACAAGAATGCATGACAAATTTATACGGTTAGAAAATCCTAATGTGCAAAGATAAATAATTGAAACGAATCACTCGCACATATCACTCTTAGGGTATACTCTCACTTCGGTTGCCTTCGGTAAACGATCATTAAGCATAGGTGTCGTAGTGGTTACCCTCCAGTCTAAAAAGATCAAATTGCCCCGTTCGAATGTTGCCTCGGAAATGTTGCTTTAGAAATGTTGCCTCAAATAAGATCTTAAGACTCTAGGGTTACTACTAAGGTGTCCTAATATTGCTTTAGTGATCGTACGTCCCTTTCGAATTGACCCTTACAACTCCAACGACGGTGCTACCTATTTCTCAATAGTGGGATAACATTGTCTAAAGGAAACAAGAATAGAAACGATCTTTTTTCGAGTAAGTAGATGCTAGTAGGTACTTGCTCAAATCAAATCTTTTTTCACACTTAAACTTTTCAAAACAAACTTTCAAAACAACTTCGTCACACCTTTGAGGACTGATACAAGGGTTATCACGAAGTCAAACTTTTCAAAAACAAAGCACAAACACAAGCAATTTAAAAATTAGCAAGTACCTAAGAGCCCATGGAAAACCATGAACACCTTCCCTTTCTATAATCTACCCCCCGTACTCAAAATATCTCGACAAAGGATTTTTTTCTGTACTTTTTTCCTTTCTGGTTGGATGAAATAAAAGTCGGTGGCGACTCTTGCTTACCGCGACATTTTGTGAACAAAAAACACAAAATGCAAACCAATATTAAACAGTCGGTTCTGCCACCGTATCACACATATCATGCATCATCCAACATTCAACTTCACATGTTTTCTATAGTCTTTTTCTTGTTTCTCTTTACACTCTGATAGATTGTCAAGCTGTCTCACTGGTACGATACCCGAGCCAATCGTCAAAAGAGGATGGAGGATCTGGAGCAGGAAAATCACAAGCTTCGCGAAGAGGTTACTAATCTTCGTGTTGGAATGGAAAAGTTGACCGCGTTGGTGGAAAGCTTGATGGTTGCTCAAAATCATCCATCGACTTCAGCCGCTGAAATTCAAACTTCAACTACTGTGGTTTTCGAGATCATCACCGCTCCAACATCTGTGACCCAAGACAACTCTCTGCTCCAACATCAAATGCCAAAAGTTTTTCCGTGGGGTATGCCGTACAACTTCATGCCAGAAGGGTACCAGCCTGCTGTACAACCCTTGATTCAACCTGTTGTCTCCTTTCCTCAACCTGAGACAACTATTGTGCAACCTGTAATTCAGCCTATGGTATCTTTCCCTCGGCCTGTAATGATTATTGTCGCTCCTGTGGTTCACACTATTCCATACACAAATGAACCCATTTATCATGCTGAACCTGCTGAAAGTTTGGGCCTCTTCGATAGGATGGAGGAGTTCCAAGACCAATTCCATGAAATGCAAAGGGAAATTAGAGCGCTTAAAGGGAAAGACTTGTTTGGGAAAAATGCTCATGACTTATGTTTAGTCCCAAACGTGAAAATTCCAGCTAAGTTCAAAGTGCCGGACTTTGAAAGATACAAATGTGACTCGTGTCTGCAAAGTATTTTGACCATGTATGTGAGAAAGATGTCCACCTATTCTGATGATCATAATTTATTAATTCACTACTTCCAAGACAGTTTGACTGGTGCCGCTCTGAAATGGTACATGGGTTTGGATAACACCCAAATCTGTAACTTCAATGACCTTAGTGAAGCTTTTGTTCATAAATACAAGTACAATGTTGACATGGCCCCGGACCGAGATCAACTCTGGGCTATGTCCAAGAAAGGTAGGGAGTCCTTTAAAGAATATGCCCAGAGGTGCCGCGAGATTGCCGCTCAGATATATCCTCCCCTTGAACAGAAAGAAATGACAAAGATTTTCCTGAAAACTTTAGGTTCTTTGTATTATGAGAGAATGATTACGAGTGCGCCTAGCGACTTCACTGAGATGGTGAATATGGGCATGCGGCTTGAAGAAGGAATTTGTGAAGGACGTTTGGTCAGGGAGGGAGGTACATCTAGTGGTGTCAAGAAGTTTGGAAGTGTCTTCCCCAAGAGGAAAGAACAAGATGTCAGTGCAATTTTTCCTGGGAGGCCGAGGAGAGGGTATTCACATGTTGCGACAACCACTCTTGTTGTCCACCCAACAATGGTAACCCCAGCTTATCAAGCCCCTCTAATTCAACAACGGCAATTTCAGCAACAACCTCGACAACAAGCCCATCAATTCAACAATCAGAATCGTTCGCCGAGGAAACCACAATTTGATTCCATTCCAATGACTTACACTGAGTTATTCCCCGCTCTGATCCAAAAAAATTTCATAACGACAAAGCCTCCTCCTATTGCACCGAATAATACTTCTCCTTGGTACAAGGCGGGTCAATTATGTGCATATCACCAAGGTTCGCCAGGGCATAATATTGAAAATTGCTTTGCTTTGAAGGCAGATGTCCAAATGTTAACCTGAATGTTCGAGATAATCCTTTGCCTCGACAAGGGGCAGCATCGGTGAATATGGTGGAAGGGTGTCCTGGAAAGTTTCAAGTTTACCAAGTTTAGCATATAAGGGACTCGTTGATCAGGTTACATCAAAGCTTAAGTAGACTCGCCTTCTTTAAACATCGACATGATTATGAGTTTGTGAATTTTGTTCAATAGAAGATGATTACCCTATTGTGAAAGAGGATATTCAGAAGTTGTTAGATCAAAGGGTTATCACCATTACATATGACAGAGATCCAGGTGATGAAGTGAATGTTATAATGCCACAATTCAACATGCCTGAGCCAGTAGAGATTGTTTATGATAGTCAGACTTCACCTGTTGCTCTTTTGATTATTTTTCCACCTGGTCCCATGCCTTACAACTCCGACCAAGCCATACCATACAAATATAACGGAACAATGATTTAGAATGGGGTAGAAGATCCTATACCGCTAATGCCAATTTTGTTAATATTGCTGATGTGAGTAGAGTCACAAGGAGCGGACGTATCTTTGCAGCGGTACCATCAAAAAGGCCTGAAGTTCAAGTTAGAAGGCCTATACCGCCAGAAATTCTGATGAGGAATGTTGAACCAAGAGTTGAGGTAGGACGATCCAATGAACCTAGCCCACATCCTGATGATGATGAGATTTTGAAACTCATTAAGAGAAGTGAATACAAGATTGTGGACCAACTATTGTAAACTCCTTCCAAAAAATTTGTGCTTGCTTTACTAAGAGATTCTGGTTCCCATAGGGAAGCTTTGATGAAGGTCTTGGACCAGGAATTCGTAGATCATGATGTAACGGTTGACCAATTTGATGGAATTGTGGGAAATATTACTTCATGTAACAATCTTGGTTTCAGTGATGAAGAGCTTCCGGAGGAGGGAAGGAACCATAATATGGCTTTGTATATCTCAATAAGTTGTGGAAATGATACTTTATCAAGTGTTCTAGTGGATACAGGTTCATCATTAAATGTACTTCCTAAAACTACATTATCTAGACTTTCTCATCAAGGTGCTCCCATGAGACCTAGTGGGGTAATTGTCAAAGCGTTTGATGGTTCTAGGAAAACTGTCATCGGTGAAGTAGATCTTCCTATAACAATTGGTCCTCATACCTTTCAGATCACTTTTCAAGTAATGGATATTTGTGCTGCCTATAGTTGCCTATTGGGTCGCCCATGGATCCATGATGCGGGGGAAGTCACTTCCACGCTCCATCAAAGATTGAAGTTTGTAAGGAATGTAAAGCTGGTAATAATTGGTGGAGAACAAGCTATGGTGGTAAGCCACTTGTCATCTTTCTCTTTTATTAATGCTGATGAGGATGTTGGAACCCAATTCCAAGCTCTATTTGTTGCTAGTAATGAAGTGAAGAAGCAAGGGACATCTATTTCTTCTTTTGAAGATGCGCGACGAGTGGTTGAGAGTGGTTCGGCTGAAGGTTGGGGCCAGGTGGTTCGGCTGAAGTTTGGAGAGGGTCTTGGCTTTCATCCTGTGTCTGCAAGAGTTAAGCAAGATACAGTTACCCGTCTGATACAAGAAGTTTTCTGAAGTGCAAGTTTTATCCATCCGACACCGCCCGAAGTTGATGCTATAATAGGGGACGATTCTGAAGAGGATTTACCCGACTTTGTAGCGCATGGAGTGATTTTACAGAACTGGACTGTTGTTGATATTCTTGTTGTTATGCACATTTCTGAGTAATGCTTTGTTTTATTTTGAAAAACCTTTCGCTCTGACCAAGGCGAAAGAGTATTTGTGTCGGGCTATGTTGAAAATAAATCCTCTTGCTCTGTCCAAGGTAAAAGAGAAGATGTTTGGGCTCTTTTGTTTCAAGTATTGCCAACCGTGAATAAAAATGTTATTTTTTCCCATATTGTTTTTATTTTTCACTTTTTCTGGAAAATGGTAACAAAAATTAAATGGTAATAATAGGAAAATGTAATAATCTTTTTATATCTGTACAACATTCACATTAATCAATTTCTAAAATAAAGCATAATCATATGTGCAGATTAATCCATGACTTAACCATTGAAAACAATGACCCTATGCCCCCTCCCAACTTTGAATTCCTTGTGTTCAGAGCCGAGGAAGAGGATAGTGAAGAGATTCCTGATGAGATTTCTCGTTTACTTGAGCACGATGAAAAGACTATTCAGCCGTTTGAAGAGCCTGTATAGATGATCAATTTGGGTAATGAAAAAGACAAAAAGGAAGTAAAGGTTGGAGCGTTGCTTATCCCAGAGGTCAAAGAAAGAATGTTGGAGCTTCTCAGGGAGTATGTAGATGTGTTTTCTTGGTCCTACCAAGACGTGCCAGGTTTGGATAACAATATTGTGGAGCATCGTTTTCCATTGAGACCTGAATGTCCGCCGATTAAGCAGAAGTTGAGAAGGACTCGTCCCGATATAGCTGACAAGATCAAAGAAGAAGTTCAAAAACAAATTAATGCAGATTTCCTTGTTACATCAGTCTATCCTCAATGGTTAGCCAATATAGTGTCTGTTGCTAAGAAGGATGGCAAAGTTCGAATGTGTGTGGACTACAGAGATCTGAATAGAGCTAGCCCAAAGGATGATTTTCCATTACCACATATTGACGTATTGGTCGACAGCACCGCAAAGTTCAAAGTCTTTTCTTTCATGGATGGTTTCTCTGGTTACAATCAAATTAAGATGGCACCTGAAGATATGGAGAAGACAACTTTCATTACACCTTGGGGAACATTTTGTTATCGAGTAATGTCGTTTGGTTTGAAGAATGCTGGTGCAACGTACCAAAGAGCCATGACTGCTTTATTCCATGATATGATGCATAAAGAGATAGAAGTTTATGTAGATGATATGATTGCCAAATCACAAACTGAAGAAGATCATTTGGAGCATTTATTGAAATTATTCCAACGTTTGAGAAAGTATAAACTCCATCTGAATCCTAATAAGTGCACTTTTGGTGTTCGTTCTGGAAGACTTTTGGGTTTCATTGTCAGCCAGCAAGGTATTGAGGTAGATCCTTATAAAGTCAAAGCTATTCAGGAGATTCCCACACCCAAGACAGAAAAACAAGTAAGAGGATTCCCTGGAAGGATGAACTATATTTCTAGATTCATATCTCACATGACTTCTACCTGTGGGCCTCTTTTCAAGCTTCTTAGAAAGAACCAAGGATGTGTGTGGATAGAAGATTGTCAGAGAGCTTTTGATAGCATCAAAGAATATTTACTTGAGCCTCCCATATTGATTCCTCCAGTAGAAGGAAGACCTTTGATTATATACCTTACCATATTGGAAGATTTCGTGGGATGTGTGCTCGATCAACAAGATGAGACTGGAAGAAAGGAACATGCCATTTATTATCTGAGTAAGAAATTCACAGACTGTGAGTCTCGATATTCAATGCTTGAGAAAACCTGTTGTGCTTTAGCTTGGGCTGCTCGCCGTCTGCGCCAATATATGATTAACCATACCACTTGGTTGATCTCCAAAATGGATCCGATCAAGTATATCTTCGAGAAACCCGCCTTATCTAGAAGAATAGCCCGTTGGCAGATGTTGTTATCTGAATATGACATTGAGTATCACACTTAGAAATCAACCAAAGGTAGTATTTTAGCCGATCATTTGGCTCACCAACCAATTGACGATTATCAATCCATCAAGTTTGACTTCCCAGATGAAGATGTTATGTACTTGAAAGCTAAAGATTGTGAAGAGTCATTACCTGGAGAAGGACCTGATCCCAAATCCCGTTGGGGTTTGATATTTGACGGAGCTGTAAATGCTTTTGGCAATGGAATTGGGGTAATCATCGTCACCCCCCAAGGTTCTCATATCCCGTTCACAATGAGGTTGAAGTTTGACTGTACGAACAACATGGCTGAATATGAAGCATGCATTATGGGTCTCGAAGAAGCAGTGGGTCTAAGGATCAAGATTCTTGATATATACACAGACTCGGCATTAGTAATTAATCAAATCAAAGGAGAATGGGAGACTCGTCATCCTGGTTTGATCCCTTACGGAGATTATGCTAGAAGATTGTTAACTTTCTTCAACAAAGTGGAATTGCATCATATCCCTAGAGATGAAAACCAAATGGTTGATGCTTTAGCTGCTTTGTCTTCTATGTTCCAAGTAAATGATTGGAACGACGTGCCTTCAATCAGAGTTATGCGCCTCGATAGACCTGCTCATGTGTTCTCAGCAGAGGAAGTCACCGATGACAAACTGTGGTTCTATGACATTAAACGTGTTCTTCAAACTCAAGAGTACCCGCCTGGGGCATCCAATAAAGATAGGAAGACATTGAGGAGATTGGCAAGTAGTTTCTTCCTTAATGAAGAAGTATTATATAAGAGGAATTATGACATGGTCTTGCTCAGATGCGTAGACAGGCATGAAGCAGACATGCTGATGCAAGAAGTACACGAAGGATCCTTTGGCACTCATGCCAATGGACATGCAATGGCTAAAAAGATGTTGAGGGCTGGTTACTATTGGATGATGATGGAATCTGATTGCTGCAAATATGTGAAGAAATGTCATAAATGCCAAATTTATGCGGACAAGATACATGTGCCACCGACCCTCCTCAATGTTATCTCTTCACCATGGCCTTTCTCTATGTGGGGCATTGATATGATTGGAATGATTGAACCCAAAGCTTCAAATGGTCATCGTTTCATCTTGGTGGCCATCGACTACTTTACTAAATGGGTGGAAGCAGCATCTTATGCTAATGTAACCAGACAGGTGGTAGTTAGATTTATCAAGAATTAGATCATTTGTCGATACGACATCCCGAGCAATATCATCATTGATAATGGTTCGAATTTGAATAACAAAATGATGAGAGGGATTTGTGAAGAGTTCAAGATCGAATATCATAATTCTTCTCCCTACAGGCCAAAGATGAATGGGGTTGTTAAAGCTGCGAATAAGAACATCAAAAAGATTATCTAGAAGATGGTGGTAACTTATAAAGATTGGCATGAAATGCTTCCGTTTTCTCTACATGGGTACCGTACTTCAGTTCGGATTTCAACAGGCGCAACCCCATTTTCCCTAGTATATGGCATGGAAGAAGTACTCCTCGTGGAGGTTGATATCCCGTCTATGAGATTTTTGATGGAAGCTAAACTTTCTGAGGCTGAATGGTGTCAAAGTAGATATGATCAGTTGAATTTAATTGAAGAAAAGAGAATGACAACATTGTGTCACGGTCAACTATATTAGCAAAGAATGAAGAAGGCATTTGATAAGAAGGTCCGACCACGCAAATTCAGAGAAGGTGACCTCGTGCTCAAGAAGATATTATCTTTCCAACCTGATTCTAGGGGCAAATGGGCTCCGAAATATGAAGGACCGTATGTTGTTAAGAAGGTTTTCTCTGGAGGCGCCATGATTCTCACCAATATGGATGGTGAAGAACTACCGCGCTCCGTGAACGTCGATGCAGTCAAGAAGTATTTCGCCTAAGTTTGAGCTTACAGTTCGCTAAGTTGAAAACCCGAAGGGGCGGCTTAGGCAGGATTTTGGTCAAACCAGTCATGGCATTTGAGCACATCTCGGAATTCGAAGTTGTTAGGGAGAATTGTGATCATTGTTGTTGTGTAACCTTTTTCTTTCATGTACTATTTCCCAAACTTTTGTAAACTGTTGGAGTCGCGTTGTTAGAGAACTACCATCTTATTAATGAAGTTTGAGCATTTATCCTTTTTGTTTTTATCGGGAATTTTTTTAGCTTTTATGGCAATATTTGAAATAAAATTAATTAAAGTATTCCTATTTTGAAATGTGTCATGAATACTGAAAGGAATATTAACAGTTGCTCCGAGGATGTTTAAGCCATGAAATGCAAAACAATACAGTAATTCATCCTTGCATGATGAACAGGTTTTCTTTCAAAATCGTCATGAGGTGTTGGTTGTGTAATCTTGTGTTTCTAGTAGAGTACTAAATTTGGTGACTCCCCAGTAATCCCAGTTAAGCCTTGATTCAGTTATCTCTAATTGAGCAAATTTCTGAAGTGTAGTACATTTTGTTGTCATGTCAGTGGTCTATCGGTGATTATAAGATTGGATTTAAATACTTTTCTCCCCAGGAAGACTTGAGCCTTGTAGTATGATACGCTCTGACGTTGCCTTTTGTTCAGTTCCAGTTATTTTCTGTCTCTTTAAGATTGGCCGAGTATCTAATTATTTTGTGATATCTTATCATCTTCAATTTATTTCCTCCATCTATTTTGTCAGCATACACATGACATTCATTTACTCATTTACACTTATATCATGCATGCACATTTACATTGTTGGTGATTTTGGGTTCATATGCCTTGTTTATGTCTGTTCACGCAGCATATCCGCTCTTTCCAAATAGAATGTCAACTTAGGAAGAAAGTGTGCCTTCCTTTATAATTCCCCAGCTGAACTAATCCTCGTGGATGAATTTTTGATTTAGCCTTTCTTGTCCATCTCTGGATAGGGTGAACCCCCAATTGGGTTATTTTCTCATTGGGTGGAGTCTTGTTTGACTGTCTTCTCTCTGGTTTATTCCTGGATTGAGTTTTGTCTCTTGTATAGGCTACCTCGTGGTTCCCCCAGGCTGGGCAACCTAGATGAATGGCACATTTATTTGGTGCATTTAAGTATTTGATCTCCTCAGGAAGGATCTATTCATGGTTCCCGTTAAAGAAGAATTTTATTCCCTGGCAGTGTTATCACAACATTCTTCTATAACATATTTGGAAAATGACAAGCGACGGTCACTTCATGAGCAACTTGTGCATTATTGACATCTTCGGAAAACGACAAGCGGCAGTCTCTTCATGAGCAACTTGTGCGTTATTGACATCTTTGGAAAACGACAAGCGGTGGTCTCTTCATGAGCAACTTGTGCGTTATTGGCATCTTTGGAAAACGACAAGCGGCAGTCTCTTCATGAGAAACTTGTGCGTTATTGACATATTTGGAAAACGACAAGCGGTCGTCTCTTCATGAGAAACTTGTGCGTTATTGGCATCTTTGGAAAACGACAAGCGGCGGTCTCTTCATGAGAAATTTGTGCGTTATTGACATCTTCAGAAAACGAAAAGCGGCGGTCTCTTCATGAGCAAATTGTGCGTTATTGACATCTTTGGAAAATGACAAGCGGCGGTCTCTTCATGAGCAACTTGTGCGTTATTGGCATCTTTGGAAAACGACAAGCGGCAGTCTCTTCATGAGCAACTTGTGCGTTATTGACATCTTTGGAAAACGACAAGCGGCGGTCTCTTCATGAGCAACTTGTGCATTATTGACATCTTTGGAAAACGAAAAACGGCGGTCTCTTCATGAGCAACTTGTGCGTTATTGGCATCTTTGGAAAACGACAAGCGACGGTCTCTTCATGAGAAACTTGTGCGTTATTGACATCTTTGGAAAATGACAAGCGGCGGTCTCTTCATGAGCAACTTGTGCGTTATTGACATCTTTGGGAAATGACAAGCGACGGTCTCTTCATGAGCAAATTATGCGTTATTGGAATATTTGGAAAACGACAAGCGGCAGTCTCTTTATTTGAGCAACTTGTGCATTATTGACATCTTTGGAAAACGACAAGCGGCGGTCTCTTTATTTGAGAAACTTGGGCGTTATAGTTTTCTTGGAAGACAGTAAGTGGCGGCCTCTTTATTTGAGCAACTTGTGCATTTATTGATATCCTTTGAAGACAGCAAGTGGCGGCTTCTTTATTTGAGCAGCTTGTATGTTATTGATATCCTTTAAAGACAGCAAGTGGCGGCTTCTTTATTTGAGCAGCTTGTATGTTATAGACATCCTTTGAAGACAACAAGAGGCGGCCTCTTTATTTGAGCAGCTTGTGCGTTTATTGATATCCTTTGAAGACAGCAAGTGGGGGCCTCTTTATTTGAGCAGCTTGTGTATCTACAACCACGTGTTATTTCAGCATCAAATGGTATCTCTCCGGAAAAATCTCGCAGAGAAGTTTGTTATGAAATCTCTACCTTCAGAAGTCGGTAGTTCGCTATCAGCAAAAGTTGATACATCTTTTGTCTATCTTTAACCTTGAGTTGTGAACTCACCATCATATTGGGTCAATAATCTTTATTTTCGTGACCTATGCAAGGCGTCTTCTTTGTTAGGGTCAGAAGTTGTCTTCTCTCAAATTTTATTCTTCGTTAAGAGTCTATCATTCGAAGTCGATGGCTCATTTCCCCAGTAGAGTATAATCTCGGTTCTTGTGGGTTATTTGTGCTTGGTTTCTCCAGCATTATTTTGTCTTATGCAGTATCATTCTCCATAAATTTCAAATACTACATTCATATCATAAACATAATGGCGGTATCTGTGATACGGTGGGAGAACTGACTTGAGGTTTGCGTTTGTGTTCGCAAATGTCGCGGTTAGCAAGAGTCGCCACCGACTTTTCTTTTATCCAAAAGGAAAGGTGAAAAAGCACAGGAAAGACCTTTCGAGATGTTTTCTTGAGTTCGGGGGGTAGATTATGAAAAGGGAAGGTATTAACACCCTTTTCATCCATGGTTTTCCATGGGCTCTTAGTTACTCGCTAGATCAACTTGCTTTTGTTTGAATGTGTGCTTGTGATGTGGGTTTTGAAAGTATTTTGAAAATGTAACTTCGTAATGGCTCTCGTTTCTATAAGAACGCATACAAAGTGTTTGTTTCGAAAATAGTTAAAAGATGTGTTTGTGAGATGTGTTTTTTAAAGTAATTTTGAAAATGGAACTTCGTAATGGTTCTCGTCTCTATAAGAACGCATACAAAGTGTTTGTTTCGAAAACGTTTCAAAATGAAAGTGTAGGTGTATAAAAATGTTTTTGTTATGAGCAAGCGAGTAACTAGGAGAGAATCTACCTACTCGAAAGGTCCTAAGTGTGTTTTTCCTTCTCCTTTAGATGTGGCTATCTCACCATTGATTTGGTAAGAAGCCTCATTGTTGGATATGAAGGGACGGGCGTTGGGTCATCATATGACCATGATAGCAATGTTGTGAGATGACTTATCACTTTTTTTAGGGACTAAGATCATTTTGAAAGGCAACTTTGATAGCGTCATCGAGGAACTATGATCTTTGTATTTCGATTGTTTTTGCTAAGACACCCCACGTGCGTAACATGACCATTTTTGTAAGGCAACGAGTGAGATTACCCTAAAGGTGCATGTGTGCAAGCGTGTTTGATTGCATGCATTTGTCTTTGATTTTTGGTGGTCTACTTGTTGGTTTTATCTTTCCATACACGCCTAATTACTACTCAATATAAGGAAAACAGTAAATTGCGAAAAATGAAATTCTACGCTATTACAATATTTGGGGGATGGGGTATACAAGTTTATGAATGGGGATTGCAAAGAAAATAAACCCTAAATTACTATTACAACCATATTGAAATGCATAAGAATGTACAAAAAAATGTGAAACGAATTAGTTTTGTTTTAAGAAAATATTTTTGGTCTTTTGTTTTAAGAAACCAAAATAAAGTGTGAAGGAAATACTTTTGATGTTTGCTGATTAATAGAATGGAGAGTGTAAGTGTTTAGTTATTGGCATGTATTTTTGGTAAAACCAGATGTGTGAATGTCATGACTGATGTCATAACATTCTGGATTATTAGGTACTTTATGCAGAAAAAGAATGGCATACAGTAGCTGCTATTTATGAGTGTGTATCTGAGAATTTTGCAAATGATCACATTTATCACTTTCTACCAAAATCAGTAAACATGATTTCTGTTGTCATAATAGATGTTAAGACATCCTGTACTGATCTAACAGTTATGCAGTTTGGTTAATTCTGAGATTTTTCAGGAATTTGGTTCATACATTCCAGAACAGAATCTCACGTGGACCTTAGGTTAACTGAGCTCAACCCTAATCTGGTTGATAAAGTCTTGTGACCAAGTCTTGTGGTTAACCCTAATTAACCCTAGCTTTTCGTGGAAGCCCTAACTGAAGAAACAGCTGCATATATATTCAACAGGAAAGCTGATTGGAAATTAACTCTTTGACAGAAGAACAACTTGGGGCTGTATAGTTTTAACTACGGTAATCCAAGCAAGTTCATTGTGATAAGTGACTTTGAATAGGTTTTGATTGTAAGGGTTGTGTATCACTCAAAGCTTTGAAGCAAGAGTGTTTGTGTCTCTTGACTAAAGCTTTGAAGCAAGGTCAAGTTAGGTTTATGTATCACTCAAAGCTTTGAAGCAAGAGTGTTTGTGTTACTTGATTAAAAGCTGTGAAGCATAATCAAGTGTATGTTCTGAAGAGTGTCTTCATTAATTCATTAGTCAATTGTTTAGTATCACTGATGTGATTGAGGGGGGGGTGAGTAGGAACTCAGGTTTAAGTTGAACTTAGATTGAAATTGCATTGGGTAGGTCTTAAGTGAAGGAGATAAACTGGTTGGTTTATTCCTGAATTAATATCTCTTATAGTGGATTTCCTCCCTGGTTTGGTAGCCCCCATAGTAGGTGTTGTTTCACACTGAACTGGGTAAACAATTGACTGTGTTATTTACTGTTTTTCTATTTACTTTCTTATAGAAAGTCAGATACGGTGTCATAACATTCCATGTGACATTGAGTATCTGCTGCCAGAATTTCAATTTGCATCAGAGCTGGCACCCTGCCTGTCTTACTGGGTGAGATATAGGGATATCACTTTCTGGCGCTATGGACAAAGAAGGAGTTTTTGGAAACAGACCACCCATTCTGGATGGATCAAATTATGACTACTGGAAACCTCGTATGATTTCCTTCTTAAAATCACTAGACAAAAAGGCTTGGAGAGCTGCTGACAAAGGATGGAACCATCCCACCATAACTGAGAAAGATGGGACAATCAGTCTGAAGCCTGAGGAAGAATGGAGCAAAGAAGAAGATGAGTTAGCCCTGGGTAATTCCAAAGCTTTAAATTCCTTGTTAAATGGAATTGATAGAAACATATTCAGACTAGTACATCAATGTGAACTGGCCAAGGAAGTTTGGGACACTCTCAAAACTACCCATGAGGGCACATCCAAAGTAAAAATGTCAAGGCTTCAGATGCTGACTACCAAGTTTGAGAACCTAAGGATGATGGAAGATGAAACCATTCATGAGTTTCACATGAACATCTTGGAGATTGCCAACACCTCAGGAGCATTGGGAGAAAAGATGTCAGAAGAAAAACTGGTGAGAAAGATTCTCAGATCCTTGCCTAAAAGATTTTCAATGAAGGTTACTGCTATAGAGGAAGCCCAGGATATCAGCAAGTTGAAGGTGGATGAACTCATTGTGTCTCTTCAGACTTTTTAGATGGGGATCAGTGAAAATGTTGACAAGAAGAACAAGAGCATAGCACTTGTATCCAACACTGAAGATGAAAACAAGGAGGATGAAGAAGAAAATATTTCAGAAGCTATAGCCATGCTTGGAAGACAATTCAACAAACTCATCAAGAGAATGGATCCAAAGTCAAGGTCAAATGTTAAGAACATTCCTTCTGACATTAACAGATCTTATGACTCCAGCAGAAGACCAAAGTCTGAAGAGAAGGGAAATCAAAGCAAAGGAATTCAATGCCATGGATGTGAAGGATATGGGCACATTCGAGCTGAATGTCCTACCTTCCTTAAGAAATAAAAGAAAGGAATGTCTGTTACCTGGTCTGACTGTGATTCAGAAAGTAATTCTGAAGAAGAATCTGCCAAACTAGTTACTACACTAACTGGTGTTTGTACCTCTGAAAGTGACACTAGTGATGAGGAAGTGACATTTGAAGAACTGGCTGATACTTACAAGAAATTATGTATCAGAAGTGCTGAAGTCTGTCTGCAAAATGAGAGACAAACAAAACTCATAATAAAGTTGGAGGCTGAAAAAAGGGCAGACATTGAAACTATAAGTCATCTAGAAGAGGAAGTTCAAATGCTGAACTCAAAACTGAACCAGATGACCAAATCTGTCAAGATGCTGACAAATGGAACTGACAAATTGGAAGAAATCCTTCAGGTTGGACAAAATGTGGGAAACAAGTCTGGTCTAGGATTTGTGGCAGCAAAGAAATCTAGTGCAGACAAGAAGATCAGGCCTGATAAACAAATGTCAAAGTAGATGTCACAACATAGCACTCAACATCGGGAACAGAGAAATATGAAGAAAAAGTACCAAAGATGGAGATGTCATCATTGTGGGAGGTTTGGTCACATAAAGCCATTTTGCTTCAGATTGTATGGATACCCTAATCAGAACCTAGGTGTCAAACCTAAGTCTAACAAGGTACCACATACTCCACAGTGGAAGAAAAAGGCTACTTCCCTGATAGCCCACACTTCCCTTAGAGTCTCTGCAAAGGAAGACTGGTACTTTGACAATGGGTGTTCTAAGCACATGACTGGAATCAAGAACCTTCTCAATAATGTTAAACCTCACACCACTAGTTATGTGACCTTTGGAGATGGTGCTAGAGGATAAATCAAAGGAGTTGGTAATTTGGACTGCCCTGGAGTTCCAAATCTAAATGAAGTACTATTGGTAAAAGGCCTGACTGCTAATCTCATTAGTATCAGTCAAGTATGTGATCTAGGATTCAAGGTCAACTTCTCAAAATCTGAATGTCTTGTAACTAATGAAAAACAAGAAGTTGTAATGAAAGGAGTCAGATCTAAAGACAATTGTTACTTGTGGGAGCCTGAGAACACTAATTACTCCATTGTGTGTTCTACTGCTAAAGAAGAAAAAGAGGTGAAACTGTGGCACCAAAAACTTGGCCATCTTCATCTAAGAGGAATGAAAAGGATTATATCCATGGAGGCAGTCAGAGGGATTCCAAGACTGCAAATTGATGAAGGGAGAGTTTGTGGTGAATGTCAGGTTGGTAAGCAAACTAGGATGTCACATCTAAAGTCAAGACATCTGACCACCTCTAAGGTTCTAGAACTTCTACATATGGATCTGATGAGACCAATGCAGGTGGAAAGTCTTGGTGGAAAAAGATATGCCTATGTTGTTGTGGATGATTTTTCCAGATTCACCTGGATTAACTTCATTAGGGAAAAATCTGATGTATTTGAAGTTTTTAAAGAACTGTGCAAAAGAATTCAAAGAGAAAAAGAAGGGTGTATTGTCAGAATCAGAAGTGATCATGGCAAGGAATTTGAAAATAGTAAGTTCAATGAGTTCTGTTCCTCAGAAGGAATTAGTCATGAATTCTCTTCTCCTATAACTCCTCAACAAAATGGAGTTGTAGAAAGGAAAAATAGGACCATACAGGAATCTGCCAGAGCTATGATACATGCCAAAAGACTTCCTATTCATTTTTGGGCTGAATCTATGAATACAGCCTGTTATGTCCATAACAGAGTCACTTTGAGAAAGGGAACCTCATCCACCATTTATGAACTCTGGAAAGGAAGAAAGCCAATTGTGAAGTACTTCCATGTATTTGGTAGCAAATGCTATATTCTGGCAGATCGTGAACAAAGGAGAAAGCTGGACCCTAAAAGTGATGAAGGTATATTTCTAGGATACTCCTCCAACAACAGAGCTTATAGGGTATTCAATTCCAGGACCAAAGTCATGATGGAATCAATAAATGTCATAGTTGATGATTATCATGAAGAAACAGATGTCCCTTGTAATGTTGAGACATTCTTTGAGACTTCAACTCAACAGAATGACCTACCTAACACCACTACAGCAGACTCTAAATCCAAGGAAGCTAGCAAAATCCCTTCCATCAGAATTCAGAAAGATCATCCTAAAGAACTCATCATAGGGGATCCTAACAGTGG